>JAZHEH010000589.1:1260004-2520008 GCA_036589455.1 Ateles fusciceps
AAAATTTGTATTAAACAGTATGTTCACATTAAGCCCTGCCAACTATTGAGTAATTCTGTCTATGATAATATTATGCATATTATGATAAATGCCATTGTTTAAAAACAATGTAATTATTTTGTTTTAAACTGCATAAATGTGCATTATGCACTTAAAAATTACATTCTTGTAAAGTTCTTGCTTTCTGGTAAATATATTCTTTATATTAATTTTGATCTGTTATTTCATATGTAGTTATTTTTTCTGATTAAAGAGGTTACAAGGGTTCATATTGTTTTCATTACATATTATTTTAATATTATAGCAATATTAAGCACTATTCATTCAGTATGTGCAAAATTGCAGTATAAAAGGTTAATGAAAAACTCTTCCATTGTATATATCTGGAGTTTTAACTCTGTAGGAAAAGCAGAATCATACTGACCTGTAGCACATCTAAATAGACATTAATGAATATTTTATAGATTATGTTATTTACCTCCTAACAAACAACTTTATTGAGGCTTGATTTAGAAAAATGCTGTTTCAAATTTCAACCCAAATTTAAAATAAAACCAATCCAAATATTCATTTGTTAGGAAACCAAAATTAGTATAATCATTAACAGATATTGTCTTGTTATGAAATCCACTTCTTAAATGAAGACTCATGTCCAAATGACATATCTTCAATATGAATTTACATATCTTTTAAAAAAAACTTTATTACAACCTTAAGCTCTTTACTATTTTGCATTCCCTTTATTATTTGTAACTTAAATTTACATTTTGAACTTTAAGTATATGTTGAATTAAATAATTATTAGTTTCACAAATTAATTAAAAATCTAAATATGGGTTCTAGTTTCCAATAAAAATATTTTGCACGCATATTTCAGAATGTTTACTTCTGACAAAATATAAGTGATCATGCTATAAAATGGCCACACAGTAACATAAAAAATAAATATTCTGGAAATCATAAAATAAACATTGAGGCATTTCAAATATAAAGAAATTTTTAATAAACCATTATTATTAAATTATTTGTCATTAGATGTTAAACTATTACTAATATTTTAGTGCTCTTAGAGATTATTTTCATGGGTATCTTAGTTTATTAGTGCCACTGTAACAAAATATCTGAGACTCGGTAACTGATAAAGAACAGAAATATTTTTCACAGTTTTGGAGAGTAGGAGTCCAAGATGAAGGTGCTGGTAGATTCAGTGTCTTATGAGGACCCAATGTTTGCTTCCCAAATGGAGCCTTGTTGCTGCATCCTCTGAAAGGGAATAATGATGTGTCCTCACATGGCAGAGGCAGAAGGGCAAAAAGGGGTGAGCTCCTTCTGTCAAGCCCTTTTGTAAGGGCACTTAATATTATTCACGAGGGCAGAACCTTCATGACTCAGTTACTTCTTAAAAGTCACACCTCTTAATATAGTTGCATTGGAGTCAATGTTTCAACAGGAATTTTGGATCAGATAAGATTAATCAAACCATAACAATGAACAATTAATTTTACAGGGCTGACATTCTATTATACTTAAATATTACAGATCAAGTTCTATATATGTTAAGGTGCCTAAATAATCATTTATTGCCCTTAATTTTTAGCTGATACATACATAATAAAAACTCATATGCCAAAGTCAAATATATGTACATATGTAGTGTGGTTTGGCTGTGTTCCTACCCAAATATCATATTGAATTTGTAGTTCCTGTAATTCCCATGTGTCCTGGGAGGATCTAAATGGAGATAACTGAATCACAGGACTGGTTTTCCCATGCTGGTCTTGTAATAGTGGGTGAGTTCTCACAAGATCTGATGGTTTTAAAATGGGCTCCCCCATTTGCTGGGCATTATGTCTCTCTCTCTCCTGCTGCCACTTAAAGAAAGACATGGTTGCTTCTCCTTCCGTTATGATTGTAAGTTTCCTGAGGCTTCTCCAGTCATGTTGAAAAGTGAGTCAATTAAAAGTCTACCCTTTATAAATTTCCCAGCCTCAGGTATGTCTTTATTAGCAGTGTGAGAATGGATTAACACAAAAAAATGGCACTGGGTAGTGGGGTGCTGCTGTTAAGATACCCAAAAATATGGAAGCAACTTTGGAGCTGAGTAACAGGCAGAAGTTGAAACAGTTTGGAGGGATCAGAAGACAGGAAGATGTGGGAAGGTTTGGGACTTCCTAGAGACTTGCTAAATTGCTTTGACCAAAATGCTAATAGTGATATGGACAATGAAGTCTAGGCTGAGGTGGTCTCAGAGGAGATGAGGAACCATTGGGAGCTGCAGTAAAGGTCTCTCTTGCTACGCTGAGAGACTGGAGGCATTTGGCTCCTGCCCCAGATATCTGTGGAACTTTGAACTTGAGAGAGGTGATTTAGGGTATCTGACAGAGGAAATTTCTAAGTGGCAAAGTGTTCAAGAGGAAGCAGAGCTTAAATTTGATAAAAATTGCAGGCTGATGAAGTAGTAGTAAAGAAAAACCCATTTTCTGTGGAGAAATTAAAGCTGACTGTAGAAATTTGCATAAGTAACTAGGAGTTGAAAGTTAAGACCAAGACAATGGGGAAAATATCTCCACTGCAGTCAGAGACCCTCATGGCAGCTCCTCCACTCACAGGCCTGGAGAACTAGGGGGAAAAGGAAGCATATGAGGGAAAATTAGTTGCATGGGCCTGCCCAAGCCCCCCTGCTCTATGCAACCTGGGGATGTGGTGCCCTGTGTCAGCTGCTTCAGCTCCAGCCATGGCTAAAAGGGGCCAATGTACAGCTCGGGATGTTGCTTCAGAGGGTGCAAACCGCATGCCTTGTTGGCATACATGTGGTGTTAGACCTATAGGTATACAGAAATCCAGAACTGAAATTTGGGAACCTCTACCTAGATTTCAGAGGATGTATGGAAATGCCTGACATACACTATATTATATTCTATTATGTATACTATATTAAAATATATACTATATATTTATGTATATATCTATATTTAGACAGATAATATATATACTATATATTTATGGATATATCTATATATATTTAGATGATATATATAGATATAGACATAGATAGATCTGTGTCTTTTCCAGATGCATGTTGCATGCTATATATGTTTATATATAGTATATATAATACTTATACTACATATATATGTTTTTATATAATAGAATTATATAATCTAACAAAAATGCAGTAAAACTTTGTGAGACTTAAAGGGATGTTAGAGAAATACAAAGGTAGGAGCAACTAAATCTGCATGGAGAAATTTTTGAAGGACTCAGGGAAGATGTTTTACCTGGATATTGAAGAATGAATAGCATTTCAAGACATAAGAAGGAACCATCATTCATGGAAGAAGGGATAGAGACCTAAAAAGCATGGAAATGTAAAAGTAAATGTAAATGATGTGCCAGAATCTTGACTGAAGCATTGGATACTTATGTTTATCCAATAGTAACCTAGTACACAAGGATGGAAGAATTAGAGCTAGTGGTACAGGAAACCAAACTAAGTTTTGGCAGAACTTCCCTTTATAGCACAGAACCCTTTAATCTAAGATTTTCATAATTTCCTGGTTTGACCTAGTATGTCAACTACTGGATGATTTTCTTAATAACCTGCATAGAAGAAGACAGATACTGACTTTTAAAAATATTAACAAATTATGTTCTTTATATGTTTTTCTATCCCAACAAATTGTGTCCTGAATCATAGTTTCAATACTTCTTTCTAAAGATCAACAGCAGTGATTTTTGCTTTAGTGTCATCTAGAGTACTTATTAAAACACAAGTTCTTTGTACTATCTTCACACAATGAGAATATTTGTAGGTAGATCCTAAATATCTGAATATTTAGCAAGTTCCTCATGTGATTCCTATGAGCACAAATTATGGGAATTACTGACCTAGACCTTTCAAGATGCCCCCATATTATAAGCAGAGAGAGAAAATAGTAACATGAAGCCAGGCACGTTCTTATGGAGAATAAGTACAGCAAGCCTCATTATGAGAAACTGTAGCTTACTCCTTACTATGTCACTGAAGGTGAGAAAGACAAAAATAAATAGAAACAGCAACAACAACAAAAATTGCAAGACAAATATTTAATGAAACCTAAATTATTCTGATAATTCTGCCCAGTTCTTGCTAATGTTCTGAATCTTTGCAGTTCTGAGGCAAATAGCATTAATCTAATTTATACAGAAATAAACAGAGGCCTGGATATTATGTTAGAGTACAACTCTCCTACCTAGATTAGGGTTGTTTTAGGATCCCAATATGTTTTTTTTTTTATTTCCAGAAGATATAAATGGCTATAATCTTATTTTCTTCCACAATCATGGTAAATGTATATTCACTTATTCAGACATTCTTTACAAATTTAGAAAATGTGTCTCTCATATCCCTTAGAAAATCTCATTAAAAGTTTATGAAGAAAGGGTTGACAATATACAGAACACTTCATCTTTAATTACTATTATTTTAGGTTATCTGGTAGTTTATATTTAAATATATATATCTGTGCTATAAATTTAATGTATGCAATTTCATCTTAAAAAAGGAGTGAGAATACCATTAAGAATACCATTGGGAATACCATGGTAATAGAGCTCAGTTTTAGACATGCATCTTCAGTATTTTCTCTCTACAATTAAAAGCTATCAGAGTATCACTTGTGTTACCAGTGGCCAAACTAATAAATCACTTGCCTTTATTTGTTACTCATTAGCTTTTAATAACTAAAGCTACACTATTAATTTTATAAGTTAGCAGACCTATTTGTTTCTTTCTTTTAGTTTGTATTAGTTGTTTTTTATTAGTGGTATTTATTAGGTAATTTTTATTAATGTGTTACATAAAACCTTCAATGCTTTTTCTCCTAAAAGGAAACATTTGACATAATTTAGAAATTTATTTTATTATATTATCATTCTAATAAAAATAATAAAAATGTCACTTCTCCACCTGCAATTATGTTCCAAATGTTTACCAGGTAATATAGTATGTTCATTCACTCAAATTTACAAAATTATCTTTACAAAAATCATGAAATTTAGTCTTTGTAAATGTCATCACTTAAAATTATTTAAATTTAGCTGAGTTTAAGCAACTAACTTAACACTATTTAAGAATGTATCTTCATGTCAAGACCAAGCTTTTTCAGTACAAGTTATATTGTTTCTCTACAAAAAATAATTTACTTTTCTTATTTTTATTGTGTACACTTTTAATCATGTCATTTGTAATGTAATAGTGAAAGCATTCTAGAACCCTGATATGCGGTCATTTGAAATGTATTTGAAAAGTAAAGCATAGAAAATCATGGTTAAGACAGGATCAGTTCATAATTCATCACTGCTCTTTTTCTGTTTTACTCTGATTATTCTTGTCACTTCCAAATGTTGTCTTTATCATTAGTTTGCTATGTAGATGATTGGAGATATGCCCACATCAAATACAATGTGCAAAAATGGGAAAAAAAGTCCAAGTTATTCAGTAAAGTGAAGAAATTTCACCCATGTTACTCTCAGGTGATATTTTCCCATGTCTGATTACCTGACATGTTACAATCACATTCTTAAACCATTCACCATTGTGGACTTTGAGAGTTCAATAATTCATTTGACTAATCAGAATTTGTAACTAGAGCTGAGAGTTCGACTGGTATACCTCAAGTCATTGAAATGATATACAGATCACTTAGGTAGAAGGAAGCAGGGAATTTATATTTTAAGAAAACCAATAACACACAAAGAGAGAGCCAAATCATGAGCGAAGTCTCATTCACAGTTTCTATAAAGAGAATAAAATACCTAGGAATACAACTCACAAAGGACGTGAAGGACCTCTTCAAGAAGAAGTACAAACCACTGCTCAAGGAAACAAGACAGGACACGAACAGATAAAAAAAAAATTCCATGTTCATGGTTAGGAAGAATCAATATCATGAAAAAACTATACTGCCCAAAGTAATTTATAGATTCAATGCAATCCCCATCAAACTACCATTGACCTTCTTCACAGAACTGGAAAAGCCACCTTAAACTTCATATGGAACCAAAAAAGAGCCTGCATAGCCAAGAGAAGTCTGAGCAAAAAGATCAAAGCTGGAGGCATCACGCTACCTGATTTCAAACTATACTAAAAGTCTACAGTAATCAAAAAGCATGGTACTGGTACCAAAACAGAGATACAGACCAATGGAACAGAACAGAGGCCTCAGAAGTAACACCATACATCTACAACCACCTGATCTTTAACAAACTAGGACAAAAACAAGCAATGAGGAAAAAAATCCCAGTTTAATAAATAGTGTTGGGAAAACTGGCTAGCCATGTGCAGAAAATAGAAACTGGACCCCTTCCTTACACATTATACAAAAATTAACTCAAGATGGATTAAAGATTTAAACATAAGACCTAATATCATAAAAGCCCTAGAAGAAAACCTAGGCAATAACCTTCAGGATGTAGGCAGAGGCAAGGACTTCATGACTAAAACACCAAAAGCAATAGCAACAAAAGTCAAAATAGACAAATCAGATCTAATTAAACTTAAGAACTTCTGCACAGCAAAAGAAAAAATCATTAGAGTGAACAGGCAACCAGCAGAATGGGAAAAATTTTTTGCAAGCTACCCATCTGACAAAAGGCTAATATCCAGAATCTACTAAGAACTAAAACAAATATACAAGACAAAAACAAACAACCCCATCAAAAAGGGGACAAAAATATGAACAGATACTATTCAAAAGAAAACATTTATGTGGCCAACAAACATGAAAAAATGCTCATCATCACTGGTCATTAGAGAAATGCAAATCAAAACCACACTGAGATACCATCTCATGCCAGTTGGAATGGCAATCATTAAAAAATCCAAAGACAACAGATGCTGGAGAGGATGTGGAGAAACAGGAATGCATTTACACTGCTGATGGGAGTGTAAATTAGTTCAATCATTATGAAAGACAGTGTAGCGATTCCTCAAGGATCCAGAAATAGAAATTCCATGTGACCCAGCAATCCCATTACTGGGCATATACCCAGAGGATTATAAACCGATCTATTATACAGACACATGCACACATATGTTCATTGTGGCACTGTTTACAATAGCAAAGACCTTGCATCAACCCAAATGTCCATCAATGATAGACTGGATAAAGAAAACGTGGCATATATATACCATGGAATACTATGCAGCCATAAAAAACAATGAATTCATGTATTTTACAGGGACATGGATGAATCTGGAAACCATCATTCTCAGCAAATTGATGCAAGAACAGAAAACCAAACACTGCATGTTCTCGCTCATAAGTGGATGTCGAACTATGGGAACACATGGACTCA
This sequence comes from Ateles fusciceps, assembly GCA_036589455.1. Classification (NCBI taxonomy): domain Eukaryota; kingdom Metazoa; phylum Chordata; class Mammalia; order Primates; family Atelidae; genus Ateles; species Ateles fusciceps. The sequence goes on from JAZHEH010000589.1 coordinate 1,267,343, forward strand.
GCGAGGGAAACATCACACACTGGGATCTGTTGGGCATTTGGGGGCTAAGGGAGGGATGGCAGGGGATGGGGAGATTGGGGAGGGATAATAAGAGAAATACCTAATGTAGGTGACAGGGGAATGAAGGCAGCAAACCATCATTGCATGTGTATATCTATGTAACAATCCTGCAAGATCTGCACATGTACCCCAGAACTTAAAGTAAAATTAAAAAAAAAAAAAACCAATAAAGTGTCTTTCACATTTGTCTTCTGGTGTGAGAATATGGCTATAGGATTAAATTAACTAGATCACCAAATGAGATGGAGATACATATTCTGAAAAAAAAAAATCTGTAAACATTTGTGTTTAGTCTGTGTATGTGTGGGTTTATTAAAATCTTTGGGTAATATATGAAAAAATAGAAATCTAAGTGAGATATAAGTTGCTACTTATTAAAACATAATCAAAAATAGAACAAATTACATACACACAGCTAGACACATATTTTGTTTTTCATTTCTTTATGAGGAAAAGGAGAGAATATTTTTATGTTTTAGTATAGCTGTGGACACGAAATTAACTTGATAATTTGAGGAGAATTATATTATGAAACTGTTGAGGGTGGCAGAAAATTTCAGGCATTTCACTATTGTTTATATTGTTTTCTTGGGCTATGTAATCATCTTGTACTTTGGTGCCATTCCTTGGAAACGAAAGAATAAGTCAAAATGAGAAATAACACTCTGTGTCCTTTAGCGCAGTGTAATTAGAATCAAAGTAAAATACAAACATCATTGTTTGTTTTTGAGATAAACTTAAGTGAGAAAAGTTCATAGTGGACAAGAGTAAAATCAGTCTATTTGAGCCAAGCTATGTGGTAGTAACCTGTAAATTCTGAAATTACAGTGTTTAAGGACCGGAAAGGTTAATTTTTAAGTCACAGAAAATCTACTATAGGTCAGGGGAGACAATCTGCAATACAGTGACTTACTTTTCTATGTTCTGCTCTTCTTATGCTGCTGCCAGCTCCATATGTGAAATACGAAAGGCAGGGAGAAGAAGCAAAATCATTTTAACAGCCTCAGCTGGACATATATCACCTCAATTTAACACAAATTCATAAAAGACTCTGATATAAAAGATATTGTCTGTATAGGCAATGTGTACTAACTACTCTGCAACAGGAACTTTGAATGAGTGTGTGTGGAGTCAGTATTAGAAGCTAAAGGAAGAAAGGAGGAACAAAGAGGCTGTGTGAGTTTTTATAATTGCACCCCAATATCCATGTCTCATCTCTTGGGTGATTATTCTTTCACACTTGGCTACACATCTTGCTTTGAATGATACAATGATACTAGAAGAGATGTTTTTCTGTTGAAGAAGACCCTCAAGAGCCCTGTACATTTTTATTTTTGCCAAGATGAGTGGATATGCTGCAGATAGTCTGCTTAATCAACACTACAGGGAACAAGAAAGGTCAATGGAGTGACCCATTGGGCTTTCTTTTTCTGGCCTCAAGTTTTTCAAGATTGTCTCAGGAAACTCACAGACATTCATTTTCTTTCTTGTTCAAGTAAATGCTAACTTTCTCATATGAAATTTCAGAGGTGATACCTGACAGGTAGTAGGTTTATGATCAAATTTCTGATGAAGGGAATCTGAACTGAGAAAAGCTATAATAGACTCCCTTCTGTTCCACCTCCCACTGAGGCTGAAGAGCCAAGACATTACAGCAGGATTCTGGCAAAGGCCTATGCTAAAATCCACTTGGTTCATCCATGTGCTTTCTTTTTGAGGGTAAGCTGTTAATTTTACATCTCTGCAGTTGTTTTCTCAGGTACCAAATTGGAAAAATAATAGCATCTAATTCAAGGATTATTTTGTTAGATTATTAAATTTTCACATTGAATAATGCTATTTAAATTGATGCTTTTAACAAAGTAGAATATTCTTGACATAGAACTGGCTACATATACTGCCAAAAATAATCATTTGATGAATTTAAAATGTAAAATATAGGTTTATTAGAAATATCACTTGTATTTACAGAATAAATGCTTTAAAAATATCTTCATAACATGAGAACTACAAAGGTGATCTAAAGTTTTATAACTGGATGACGCTTGTTCTATCATATAGGTCCATTTCTTTTTTAGTCTTACATTTGTTTCCCTTTATAACATGGTAATTTTTACCTTCAAAGCAGCAATGTGGGAAGAAGAAAAAAAGTGTAAACATCAACAATTTCCATTTAGGAGCATGCGGTCACTAGCACATGTATATCTAAGTTTGGTGCTTTAAGGTCTTGGTAGGTTTAGATGCCCATTTCCATTCATATGTACCAATTTCAATGCCTTGACCAAGTTTAAAAGCCTCTTCAAAACATACAATGTTAGTGGCTTAACGTAAAAATAAAAGAAAACTAATATAATCCCAGTTGCGCCTTCAAAGCTCATTTATACATAGAGAGAAGTTTTGAGATTTACTGGTTCTTTAGACTCAGGGTAAAGGAATCACAAAATACATTTTCACAAGGACAACTAAAGAAGTTGGTTTATGGCATAATAAAATAAGGGAAATTACTGAGTGTTTTGGGGACAACAAATGGCAGTGATCTCACTCTGTTACCTCAGAGGTTTAAAATGGTAGAGGAATCTTGGTATGCAGGCTATAATTGTTAATGGCAAACGCTCAATAGAGACATAAAAGAGCAAAAATGATGCTCTGAGGACCAACAATGATTCAGAAGACACTCTAGATAGCAGGCTCAGGGTAGTAATTGAATTTGAATTATGTTACTCATATGAATGAGAAAGAATACATGAATTATTTGGAAAGCTAACCACAATCATACTTGTTAAAAATTAAATATATATATATATAATAATTTTAACTATTTTTAACTATATATAATAATAGTAAAATATGTATATTACTAATAAACAATCTCCATCAGTATTGCTGCTTTAAAAAAAGTATTTATTTATCTTAAATTTTACAGAAAACAATAAAAGGTTCTGTTCAAGATTTCTTACAACATCCATTTTATTTGAAATTCAGTTAATGGTACATTAGAAAATGAGTCAAATTGGGTTGTTTGTAACCCACAGGACAAATGCTTGAGGGAATGGCTACTTCATACTCCGTGATGTGCTTATTTCACATTTTATGCCTGTAACAAAGCATCACACACATCCCCCATAGATATATGTATGTACCATGTTCCCACAACATTTTTTTTAAATGAAAAGTGTTAAAAATTGAGTCAATTTCAAAAGTAGATTACTCATTCTGTTTTCTTTAAAAAATGTTTAAGTAGCTCTGATATATATTCAGTTTAAACATAAAAATTACAGTTTTGTATAAAGCTTATTAATTTAAGGGAAACTAGATACATACAATATGAGGGTAATGAAAATATTAGAAATATAGAGTAGTGTCTCAGAAATCCAAAATTATACTAAAATTCTTCTCAATTTTTCAACTCGTGAATCATTTATTGCACTTTGAGCTCAGTTAAATGTGTATACTTTTGCCAGCTAAGTAATACAGATTCAAACACTCAGTGAAATTTGTGTTTTATATACAATAATTCTGGCTCTTTAATTGAGCCAGAGCTGATGATTTTTGACTAAGTCACACAATAGGTACATTGAAATTTTATCAGTGTACTTAAAAATTGTTCATGTATTTGATTATTTGCATAAACAGACGGAACAATTCAGATATTTAACAAATTCATAAAAGCCCCTTCTGATTAAAAACTAACAAATAAAAACCATAGATATTTGTATGTTTGCCAAATTTTTGTTTTTACAGAAAATAGAGGATACAGCCACGTTGTTAAAGTCACATTGGTTTCAGCATTATTTCTTCCTAAAGCAATAGTATTTATTTGCTGATTAGTTGATGGCTATAAACTGAAAATTTAACATTTCTTTGGAAGCCACAGCAAATCAGATTAATATGTGTTCATACAAGAGAAAATAAGAAATTCTGTCAACAAACACATTAAAAAGTTACCACAAATATATACAAAGCATTTCTATAATATTAATATAATTAAAATATAGAGGCAAAAAGAACAACAGTTGCAGAATATAGAAAATTTAATCACAGACATAATGTACCTAAAAAATTTTCAGTACGTAGCTTTTATATTTTTTCTATTCATCAAGTAAGCATTAAAGTCTTTATCTTTTAAAGGCAGCTAGTATTTGAGTGAAGACTTTCAAACTCAAGAATTAGTGATAGCGTCTTTAATTAATTGTCCAAACTTTTCCCAGCCACAGTCCATATGCTTTAATGCTACAGTGTTTTATATCATAGAACAAGTCAATATGGTGCATAAAACAGAATAAAACATCTTAATATCTTAGATTTTTTTTAAAAGTATCTTCTGTTTTGTTCAATTAAGGCAAATCATTCAGTTTAGAAATGTCAGCCATCAATATTTGATTAAATTATTAACAAAATAAGAAATTAAAAATATTTACACATTAGACTTTCTATTTAATTTTCTAAAAAAGTCATATTTGTAATTTTTTTCTAATCACACAACAGTCACTGCTTGTGTTCTGCAGTTAAATAAACAAATCAACTAATTAACATCTTGATATTTACATGTTGACCTATTCGCCCCAGAGAATGTCATTACCCACATAATATCAGTAAGATACACTGCTGAGCTGCATTATTGAGAAATTAGACCATAAAATATAAGTATTAATTAAAATTACAAAGCCCTAGAAACAAAATATAGTTAGCCAAATGAAAGGAAGTGATTGAAAAATACAAAGAAAAAGATACTGCTAAAAAACATGAATCTTTTATATGCTCACAAATTTTGAAGTAGCAAACCTGTCTCCTTCTTCAGCCTAGCTGAATAGTGCTGACAGAATATCCCAGGAAGGCTTGTAGTCAGGAGTCACAGGCGGTCATAGATAGATTGGAGATTTAGAGGGCAAGGGAGATGAAAGCACCAATTTATCAACCTCTGACAATACTGAGTCTGTGAGAAACACCAGGAAAGTGGACCTATAGCAAATGACAATGAAACAAGAAGGAGAAAACATGTTTATTTTCTGTTTCAACACAAGTTAATTGATAAAGAGGGAAAAATCTTAAGATGTTTTTAAATTTTGGGTGAATTGTATACTATTGTGTTTCACTCTAACGTATTTATACCTATAAAACAAGCAATAATTCTCATATATAACTTCATGTAATTTTTCTTTAATGCAATACATTTATTTTTAAATAATTCAATAATGATTATATTATTTACTTTAACATCAAATAGTCTTATAAAATATTACTAAGACTTGTAAATGCCTATTAAATTGAAAGTATGCATCAAATTTATGTGAGGATAAAAGGTAAACATTTGTATCTGTTTAACATTATAAAAACAAAAAACTAGCAGACATGATTTTACTCTAATCAATTATATTTTATTTTTTATTTATTTATTTAGAGACAAAATCTCTCTCTGTCACCCGGCTGGAGTGCAGTAGTATGATCTTGGTTCACTGCAACATCCGCCTCCCAGGTTCAAGCGATCCTTCTGCCTCAGCCTCCCGAGTGGCTGGGATTACAGACCTACAGCACCACAGCTGACTAATTTTTGTATTTTTAGTAGAGACAAGATTTAGCCATATTGGCCAGGCTGGTCTAGAAATCCTGACCTCAAATAATCCACTGGTCTGGGCCTCACAAAGAGCTGGGATTATAGCCATGAGCCACTGCTCCCTGCCTATATTTTAATCAAGTCGTTTCAAAGTCATGCTACAAACTTATACCAAATAGATAATGCTTTGCTCTGAAAATATTAGTTGTTGACCTATACATGTTAAATACTATTTGATTTTAGAGATGTCATATCATTCACAGGCCAAGTTTTTTCCATGCAATTACACTAAAGTTCTTTCAAGTTGTAAGCATGATATTGTATGGCAAGAATCCAGAACTATCCAGGAACTTTTCCAGGAGTTTATCCATCTCTTCTAGGTTTTCTAGTTTATGTGTTTAAAGATGTTCTTGGTATCCTTGAATGATCTCTTGTATTTTAGTTGTGTCAGTTGTTGTATCTCGTTTCGTTTCTCAGTGAGGTTATTTGAATTTTCTCTTTTTTCTTGGTTAATGTTGCAAATGGTCTACCAATATTATTTATCTCTTTTAAAAAACAGTTTTTTTGTTTCACTTATCTTTTGTACTGTTTTGTTGTCGTTGTTTCAATTTCATTTAGTTGTGCTCTGATCTTGGTTATTTCCTTTCTTCTGCTGGGTTTGGGTTTGTTTTGTTTTTGTTTCTCTAGTTCCTTGAGATGTGACATTAGATTGTCTGTTTGTGCTGTTTCAGACTTTTTGATGTAGGCGTTTAGAACTATGAACTTTGCTCTTAGCACCGCCTTAGCTGTATCCCAGAAATTTTGATATGTTATGTCATTATTGTAATTCAGTTTCAAGAATTTTTAAATTTCCATCTTAATTTCATTTTTGACTCAATATTCATTCAAGAGCAGGTTATTTAATTTTCACGTATTTGCATGGTTTTGTGGGTTTCTTTTGGAGTTGATTTCCAGCTTTATTCCAGTGTGGTCTTAGAAAGTGCTTGATACAATTTCAATTTTCTTAAATTTACTGAGGCCCATTTTAGGGCCTATCATATGGTCTATTTGAGAGGAAGTTACATGTGCTGTTGAATAGAATGTGTATTCTCTGATTGTTGGATGAAATGTTCTGTATATATCTGTAAAGTCCATTTGTTCCAAGGTATAATTTAAATCCATTGTTTCTTTGCTGACTTTCTGTCTGGATGACGTTTCTAGTGCTGTCAGTGGAGTATTGAAGTTTTCCACTATTATTGTATGGAATATTACCAAAAGCAATCTAAAAATTCAATGCAATCCCTGTCAAAATACTAGATTAGAAATAAATCCTAAAATTCATATGGAACCCAAAAAAGAGCTCAAATAGCCAAAGCAAGACTAAACAGAAAGAACAAATCTGGAGTCATCATACTACCTGATTTCAAACTATACAATAAAGCCATAGCCACCAAATCAGCATGGTACTCATATAAGAATTGTCACATAGACCAATAGAACAGAATAGAGAACCCAGAAATTAACTGAAATACTTTCAGTCAACTGATCTTTGACAAATCTTTGAAAGGGTGTTAAATCCAAGGTTCCTCGCTCAAATTATGGGGTTAAGTGAGAGCTTAGAGAAAAGTCATATTTTACCTCTATCAAGTGTAAATATACTTTTTTCTCTCTTCTTTTTTTCTTTTCTTAAGAGACTAGGTCTTACTCGGTCATCCAGGCTGGAGTGCACTGATGCAATCACAGCTCATGTCAGTTCAGATTTCTCTTAATCTCCTGGGTTGAAGCGATCCACTCACCTCAACCTCTCAAAGTGCTTGGATTATAGGTGCTGGCCACCACACCAGGCCTAAATTTACTTTTTTAATGCATAAAAGCAAACTACATGCTTCCTTGCAGACTGGCCTACTATGACAAGTTTGAGGGGCCAGTCAAGTTTTAGGCTGCGTTAAAATTTCCCCTTTCAATACTGTGATGGTCATCCATATAATGTATCTATTTGTTCACATATGATCTTCACCTTAAAGTCCAGAAACTTGAAGTTCCAGAAACTCAATTCCTTCATCAAAAGTACATACCATTACTAGTTTTATTGTTTAATATCAAATATCATGAAGAGGAGTTATATCTCTTTGGTAGTAGAATGTAAACTCTTTGAGTTTAGGAATTTTTTTGGTCTGGTTTTGCTTTCTTCTTTAACAAATGGTCAACTTATAAATTTCACCATTATGTATTAATAAAAGGTCATTATACACTTGTTGTATGTATTTTTTAATTTGAAAAGCAAAGATTTGTACAGTATTTTGCAAATGTATTCACACTTAGCACTTTGTATATGCCTAATTTTCATTTGGAATTTCTTTGTTCACACATACTTTCTGGTTTCTCCATTAGATGTCATGTTTAGTTTCTTACCCTAACAATATAACCACATATAAAAATGTACGCTGTTATTTTTATAATTTTCAATCAGAATATTGGATTTTTTTGAATTTATGATTATGTGTAAGATGAATCACAGACCTACCTTTTTTTCAAATAATCAGCTAGGATTTCCATCATATTTTATTGGCTCTCCACCAACTTAAAATGCCATTTTACAGAATAAATATATTTTATTGGATCTCCACTATTATGAAATGTCATTTTATAAAACAGATTACGGTTTTTATATAATAGAACTATTTCCACTCTTTCTGTCTATGCTTAATCAATATTGCATTATTTCAAGTATTATAAACCCTTCCCACTCCACCTAAAATGAATGATAAAATGTTAACCACATCTCTGTTTATTACGGTATTACTTAACGAGGGTAGTAGAGAGGTTAAAATCCATTGTTTCCATGTCCAATACTTTAATGTTTATGTACATTTTGTTAATTAAAAAAAACACTTATTAACACACTTCTCATATTAAGGTGGTACAAGATTTCTTGCAAACTTGAGAGAAGATAGTGACCTTGTCCCTTAAGAGAGTAAGTAGAATTACAGTTGACCCAGAATAAAGGAGATATATTATTTCCTTGGTCTGAGCAAAAACAATCCACTCTCTTAATACTACTTCCAGATTAGCTATTTATTTAGAAGGACATGTCAAAAATACAATTAAAGTGAATGTACTTTACTGAAGTGCTCTCTTCTTTCTATGTCTTTGATTATACAAAATGGTTGATGGAGTGTTTCTAGAGGTCAAATGTGGCCTCATAATAAACCAAAGAAAATAATACGATGATTACGTTTAACAAATGAAGCATTGAATTTTAACAGTAGACATCTAGCATCAAGTTAAATTTGTTTTATTAACTTAATGCCATGCAATGGCCTTGAACTCTGGTTTATAAAGCAGGCTCTGACAGCTCCTTGCCATAGCATTCACTGGAGAACTTGTTAAAATGTTGGAATTCTGAGTATCTCTTCAGATCCCCGGCATTCATAAGGCTCAAGAAAACTGCATTATTAAAAAGTTTTTCAAAGGAATCCTATGGATACTAATGTTTGGTGTAGGCTAATCTAGCAAATATGCAATTCCAGTATCTTCTAAAGTAAGTCTATTCTATTCTTAGTTTTAAACCACCTCTCTGAGGAAAAGAAATACAAACACTAACTTACTCATACATTTAACTCATTTGTGAAAATAAATGTAAGGATTATACACTATGCAAAGGAATAAAAATACAACCTAAGGATGAGAGAAGATATGTTATTAAGAGATAATTTTGTCTATGCAGCACAAAAAAAAAGTTAATACTGATAAGTAAATTATGCTTCACTTTTTTTTTTTTTAATCTACATTCCAACTCTTGACACATTTTCTGTTATCCCATCTTGACTTATAGCAAGAGATGATTGCAGCTGCGTTCCTCTTGCCTCAGGAGTTAAAACATATCAAGCTTTCCGACTGATGTAATCAATTCTAGGTCCTTTTAGGAGCTTTAAGCTTTATAAACAATCCATCCTGAAGGGGAAATTGACAGACCAAGTAATCTTCAATAAGCTGTCTACCATGAAGGGCCTTCCACATATTTCATGCTACTGCTTTAAACAAGTGGACATAAAAATTACTGTTCTCGCTTCACAATCCATCTGCCTTAGCTGGATAGGCAAGTCCTTACTTCAGAACACATTTCAAAAGCAAAACCAAGCATGCTTGATTTCATTTCCATGAGAGAATATATTTCCCAGGGCCCTGGTAAATAAACTTACCTCTTCATCTCCCACTCCCTGCCATCTCCATGCCTCTCTTCTGGAAGAACAGCATGTCCAAGCTGAGGCGGAATAGAGTGAAAGAGCTCATGCTCTCCCCATTTTTGCCAGAATGGCCATAATTGTAAATTGTATTGTATTTCAGATGAAAAACTACCAGCCTTCTTCAAATTAGAATAGTTTATCCACTTTCCTTTGTCGTTAATGGCTTGACATTTTTACAAAATTCAGTTTATTCATTTTATAGAACCACCTGTATTTGGGTTTGTCTTATGCCTCTGTTCCAACAGTATTTTCTTAGATTGTAATAAAGTGACATTATGAAATGTTACCTCTGAGATGAAGTTACAGAAAAATAGTGGCTTCTGACTTGTGTCTGTCTCTAACGTCATAACTTGCTTTCTATGCAGACAGCTAGTTAACATGCTATCATCTAAACTATGGAGAGTCCCATATGGCAAGGAACTCACATTTCCAGGCAATGGCCAGTGAGAACCTGAGGGATGCCAACAGCTATTTGAGTGAACTGAAAGCTGATATTCCTCACGTTGAGCATTGATATAACAAAATCCTGGGCCAACAACTTGAATGAAACCTTCCAAAAGACTCTGAATCAATGACACCCAGTTAAGTTGTACTCAGGTTCCTGACCCTCAGAAAATCTGCAAAGACTAAAAACTATTTGTTGTGTTATGCCTCTCAGTCTTTCTTGGGATAATTTGCTACATAGCATTGCATAACAACTTCGCATGCCTTTCTCACTTTATTCCAGAACTAAGACCTTAATTTTGAGGACCTGCTGACCAGAAATTGATAGCCTGGGTCTCCAGGAACTTAGAGTTATCACTTTATCCACTATTGTAGAAATTATGATAATGTTATACATTTCTTCATTTATCCAAGTAACCTAAGCGAGTGGTTATCAAACTATGGTACAGAGCTTAGCACTATTAGATAACTAAGTGTCACTACAGATTCTATGATGTCCTGGTCAATTATATCTACCATAGAATACAATAACTTAAATCTATATATTTTTAAATATCCTACAATGTGTCTGGTATACAAGAAGGTTGAAAATGCAATACTATATGTTTTATATTATTAATGTAATAAATATAATACATAAAACATTACAATGTACTTTTCCTGGAACATAACTATTATAAAGTCAAATGCCTTATATGATGGTGTCTTATATAGCTTTTCATTTAAAACAAAGACCATAAAAATTAAACTCAGTTAGCTTCAATGTAATGCCTAAATTTGTAGCAAATATTGCCAGTCCACCAATCAATAAAGTAATATAAACTGAGCACCTGTCCAGTTCTTCATTTGATCCCATAAAAATCACTCTCTCTCCCAAAACATCATTGTGTTAGAAATTTTATATTAAATTGGGATTTGGAGAAATAATTTTTTCCCCCAGATTCTAAACACAGAAAATTGCAAAAGTAGAATTTGTGCAGGTGTACATCCAACCCCAAATGTAGTACATCTTGTGAACTATAGAGTGCTATGCTCAGTGGGATTAGGTATATGGTGACACTGTACACATATCACTGAGTGAAACAACTTAGATTTCTATTTTGTTGATTGTATTTGGAGCAGAACATCCTAAGAATATTCATTATGAGTTTATTTTCTATTTGCCTGGGGGAGCTACTGGACTTCCTCTTTTCAGAAAATCATATTATCTCTTAACATTATGTCATCTATTATTGCAAAATAAGAAAGAGAGGGCAAGGAAAAAAGGTAATGTTCAAATAAGAACTTAAAATATTCTGAACAACTACTATTTGTTCATTTATCTACATATTTGAGGAGCATATATTTTAAGATGACAATGACATGATATGGCAACAAATGTAATGTCCAGTCAGATTTCCTGCTGTTGAGAGATATGGACAAAAAGCCTCCATTACTGTGTGATGAATCTACCATCATGTTAACACTGAAGTACACTCCCAACAGATTGCATAAACTAGTAACTGAGAGCAGGATGCACTAATACAGATCCATATGTAAAAACGCAAGACAGCTTTGATGGGAGATTTGGCAACACGACACTTCTTCAGCCTGGCCAAGTGTTTCTTAAATCTCTACTAAAATTTGAGGGCCTTTCTACTGGATTTCCCAATCTCCACAGAATTAAAAAACACACTATCGTATGAAGACTTTTTAAATCTCTTCTGACATCCTCCTTTTACTTCTGTCAGAAGAATTTTTCTCATTCAATCTTTTTTTGATCCAGCTCAGAAGTCTGCTTCTCAGAAAGCAGTGATGTAAAAAAATATGTCCTGGTGGAGAAGAGTGTCACTGAAATACAATGATTCAGGCATTAGAAAGATTATAATGTTGGGAACTACACCAACACAGATGGTGAAGTTAGCATGTTACTCCTAAGTTACACCAGCACTCTGCTGAGACACAATAGGCATCACAGGGTTCACACACAGGTAAAGGCTCAGTGTGAGTCCCAGAGGGGCTCTTTTGAAGTTTATCAAGAGGCATTTTTTCCTCTTGCAGATGCATCTAGTCAGCAGACAGAAGACTTGATGTGAAAGATTTGCAGAGCTTCAGAGACATTTAAATGTTTAGTTAAGGTAAGTCTGTTATGGAAAAATCATAACCTGAGTACGAGCAATCTGGATCCTCTAAGCATGGGATGGAGGGTGTATGGATGGATGCTCCTAAAGATGTTGGTTCAGAACTTCTAGAGGTGTCCCCCCCCCCTTCCCTAATACGATATAGCACTTCTGCAACAGCCACATTCAGTAATTGCTCCTACCTCTTCTCTTACTGCCAGGACAAGAAGTAGGGTTAAATTCCAACATGTAGAGGGCCTGCCAAAAGACGAAAAAGTCTAGATGCTGAAGATATTACACTAATTAGAGAGTAAATTCTGGAAGGACCAGATCAATGCCTTTGCATTATATTATACTTTAAGAATGCTTAATCAAGGGGACCAGAATGTAAGACTAGATAATCAAAAATATATTGATTTGGCATTTTCTTGGGACATTGCTTTTAACACCCTTTCAAAGACTCCAAGCAGAAAGGCAAACAAGCTGCCAGCATGGCTTTTTGAGGCCTAAAATGTAAATGACCACTGCCTAGTGAATGAAGATGGGTGAGTTACTCCAAAAGTTAAGGAGAAATAAAGAGGTTAAGGAAAGAGGGCATATGGAAATGCAAACTATAGAAGAGATTAGAAAACTCATCAGAGGATTATGTGCCACAGAGGGCCCAGAGGACACACCAGTAGCTAAAGCCATCAGGAAAGTGTGAAAGAGAGTGGCACCAGCATCACTGACAGCAGAAAAGACTGCCACAGAGATAGCATCATTATCACTCAATAGAATGTTGGGCTTTCAAAAAAGAGGGCAAAGGATAGTACTTAACTGGCAGAAGCGAGGAGATAGCCATTATCATAACAAGGCCAAGGAGCTCTCGGGATGAACATGAAGTCAGGAGGAATGAAAATGACAGGCAGCAACATAACAACTGCTTGATTTATGCACACTGAAACTGCCCTCCACCCAAGCAGAGATAATACATAAAAAACAGTATTGCATGCTAGGCAGCATGATAGATTAGTGTCATTAGCAAAGATATAAACACTGAAAGAATGTAGTGGCTATTGTCCTTATTATAACTATAATAAATTAGTTGGGTCCTTTCAGGAGTTAGATAATTCCTGAAGAATTATTACAGACTACCATAACCTTGACTAAGTGGTATCCTGTTCACAACTATAGGGATGGACGTCATCTATGTGACAACAGATAAATAAGGCCCCATAAACAATATATGCAACCATTGATATGGTGAATGTATTCTTTTCCATTTCAATAAGAAAAGAACATAAGAAATAGTTTGTAGTCATGTGAGATAACTGCCAATATTAATTTACAATTTTGCCTCAGAGGTATTTTAATATTCTCACCCTCTGCACTATATACTCTAAAAAGATTTGGACCCCTGGCATTTTACAGAACATCATTCTGATCCATTACATCACGCTATTTGGACAGTATGAGCAAAAGGTATCTAGTATACTAAAGACCCTTAAACACATGCTCTTCATGAATCTATAAAGTTTCATGAACCTACTTTGTCAGTAAAGACTTTAGGGATCCACTGGCCAGGAGTGTGCCAGGATTATTCTTCTAAGGGCACAAAATATATGTTTTTAAAAAGCTACACCTCAAATCTTTACCACAAGAAAAGGGACATCACACCTCATAAAAACCTGACTTTTAGTAGCAGCACATTCCATAGTTACGAAAGGAATATCCGACCCATAACCCAGATGACATAGGCTAAGGTAGGGTTAAGAAAAAACTCTGCAGTGGATTCACAGTGACACAGCAACTCTGTCACCTAGGCCAAGATTCTGGAAAACCTTATGGTGTTGGATGTTTCAGTGGTAGGAACAGATGCAATATGAAAATTATTCCAAGTCTTCGAGATAGAATTCAAATGCAAACCTTTTGCAATCTGGAATAAAGTCGTGTTTTCAATAGTGGAATATTACACTCTTTGTAAAATCATAGCCCTTGGTATGATACTGAGCCCTTCTGATGGAGAAGAGATCCTTGATTATGGGACAACAAATGTTCCTGTTTTGGAAACTGCCTGTTTTGTTCGTTTCTCTTTACCTATGAAGTCATAAAGTAGTATGAGCCCAACAGCAGTCCCTCATAAGATGAAAATGGCACATCCAGGATTGAGCCCAGGCACAATTAAGTTTTATGAGAATACAGCTCAGACAATCCTGTCAGAGTGTGTCTCTCCTTCAGCTCACATAGCTGTTAGGGTAGGGGTGGGGGAACCATATAAACAGCTGAAGGAGGAAGAAATTCCCTAAGCTCGAATTACGTTGGACTTATCCAGTGATTGGCTACAAGCTTAAAAATCACCAGTGATTTCATAATAGCTACTTTCAAGCTTTCACTTGAAAGACAGTGAAGAGAGGAACTATTTTGAATGAGAGGAACTACGAGTAGTTCAGGTATTCCCATTAATTAAAATAAAAGTGGTCAGAGAGAGAATATGTAGGTTTCTTACTGCTAATTAATGTCCTAGCCTTTTGATCAGGATCTTGCAAGGAAAATGACTTGAAGATCAGAGTAAAGGAGATCTTGAAGGAAAGAAGCACAGGGACAGATGTATAGCAATGGCAAAGAAGAGTTAACCTTATTTTATCACACATCAACACCCACCAAGAAGCATTTATCAATAAGAAAGCATTTATCAATAAGAATAATCAAGAATGCAAACAAGTTGGCCAGTTGATATTAGTCACTTTATTATCAGCTACGCTGAAATGTGCATGACAGACACATAAAATGAATGTCCACAATGGCAGTGACAAAGGCTATGTATAGGTCCAGTAGCATGGATTTGCATTTTCAAAGTCCAATTTTACCACTATTACCTATGAATGTCCAACTTCAGTAGATCAGTGAGAGAATGAGCCTATGACCTCAGGATCTATTATTAGTATGACATACCTCACCTTTCAGAAATAGCTACCTTCATAGAATGCTACAGTTTCTTTCTAGAAACACAACCGATGTTTCATCTCAGAGGCAATGCTCTGAAAATAAAATGTGCTATCTTTCCAGATACAACATATATTAAATCAGAGCTTCGTATGTGAGTATGGGAATCCAAAATGTTACTTCTTACTATCATTTCAAATGAACCACTGGGATTGTGGAGGGTTTTGTCTCTGTAACCCATGGGGTCTGTGGATTTAGAAGTTTTAGTCCCCATCAGGGATGCTCACTTGCCAGGATATTAGCAAGGCTCTCACGTACCCTCAAAATGTAACTGCTGTTGAGTCACTTTGGAACCCTTATGTATACAGACTAGCAGATCAGGAGTCACCATACTGATGGGTATGAATGACCCTGATCGGCAGAAAAGAGATTTGGTTTTAAACAGCAGAGTAGGAATGCACATAAAATCCAGGGTGAACTACCCTGGTATCTGCTGGTATTTATCTACCGAATTAAAACTTAGTGGACATTTGCACCAATTCCAGATTAAGAAGGAAATAATAAGCAGGGTTTGAATTATTTAGGAATAAAGCTATGAGTTACATCATTTGTTAAGTCACCAAGATTTGCAGAATTGACAATTAAAGGTGAAGGGAATTTGAAATTAATAAATGAAGGAGGAAGAGAATGAGTATTACTAGTGACACTGAAATCAAGTGGAATATAAGGCAACTCTGTAGTTCCCCCCCCACTCACCTCTCTCTTTTGAGTTTAGTTGCAAGGAGGGAGGCTAACAGAAATCACAGAGGGAGCTGCTTTCCAACCTGTAAGGAGAAATAGGCCTGTGCAACACAAGAGATGAACTGTGATAAGCATAAAATACACTACTTGGATCTCCTCCTCAGGTAGCATAATTGATCATTGGTGTCAACTGCTGGCCTCTGAAACTAGTAATTCATTTGTACAAGACCAGGTGTCCCATGGGATGCTCCCAGGTAATAACTAAATGCAACAAGAATACAGTTGCTGGTTTATTTCTGCAAGAGAAAGAATTCTTCTGTCCAAGGTCTTTGACTCAAGGACTCCCCCACTGGCCTGAATGAATCTTTCCTAGAACCACACACTGCGGTCTGAGACTCTTTCTGCCCACAAGCTATGCTTTCTCTGTTACCTGCACATTGGTCAGATCTGTATCACACTCTGAAATCTTTTCCAGACTCCCTCGGCCAATCCCACTTTCTTTCACAGGTATTTCTCCCCCAAAAATCTCTTCCATGTCTAATACTGTCTTGGAATCTGCCTCTTTAAGGACCCAAACTACAGAGATGAAAGTCTTACTCTAATGTTGTCATATTTACTGTCATAATTTCCATTTTAGCCACTATATGTGATACATATATAATATTAATTATTGAGGGGATTTTAATTTATCAACATTTAGGAAATATCGTTTGTGACTTTTTTCTGTGTTCTTGTTTGCACTAATGTAAACTGATATTTTGTTAAGAATAGATGTATAAGGATAAAAATAAACATATTTTGTTTCCTTATTTCTTGATTGTATTTCTGAAATTGCTTTGAATATATTGATCTTTATTTGCTGTTTAGTTCGAGTTCCATTGATTTTCATCATTTAATTTTACATATTGAATTAAATGTCACATGCCTTTATTAACCTTAATATCAAAAGTCTATAATATTTTAAATCAGCATAACTTGTTTTACATGATCCAAATATTGTTGGAGGAAAAAATATTATTACCTCAGAAGATGTGAAAAAATGGTGTGTTTGTTGTATGTGGATGAATGTGTTTTAGATTTTAGTACTGTTCTCCAAACCTTGGCCATTTAAAATCTGTCTTTTCAGTGTCTCATGTCTCTGCATTATTCATTGCTCTTTGTATTGCAGGTGGTATTATGATTGTTACTTCAACTAGCTTAGATAAAATTGACAGGATTTTTAAAAAGCTGTCAAATCAACAATTGAATGTTTAGTAATGGAACTGGACTCAGTAATATTTATAATTAAAGGCTCAAATATCTCCAGGCATTTCCCTATCACTTTTCTTTTTACTTCTCTGAATGTTTCATTTTTTTCTCATTGAGCACTGCCTTTAATCCCATGCTGACAAAATCTTGAAATGTAAATTTTAATATTTTTGCCATGTAAGATGTTTGAAGAATCAAGTTTTTAAAATTGCAGAAACATGCTCTGATTTTTTTTCTTATATCGAGCATTCTCTTAGACCAGGAACTTGGAGCTAGTGGAACCATAACATAATATAAAATGTTTTTTCTAGAATCACAGAGTAAAAGCAGAAATAAGACCTAGTAGAAGGGATGATTTCACGAAAACATGAAAAAGCTGTTTATCAAAAAAAAAAAAAAAAAAAAGGGAAAAAGTCCACTCTGAAATCGGTGCCATTATTACACAGCGTATAGCAGAGAGATGTTAGAACATGATTTTTGGAATGAGTGTGAATCTAAATTGGAAAAACAGAGTGACAATTAACTGTTAAATGTGAGAACAAATTCAGAGATCAGGAAAGTTTATACTCAATAGCAATATGTAAAAACCTTTTGATGAGTATTTTGTTTGAAAGAAGGGCAGAAAAATAATATTATTATGAGTCAAGCCCATCAGTCATCCTGATTATTATGTGAGAAATCATTCTGAGCTTCAAAATATTCTTCAAATGCAGTTTGGAGCATTACATTGATTAATATCTAAAATCAGAAATATCATATGCAATGTAATAACTTTTAATAGTAGTCTACTACATTGATCCCATGTTTCTCTTCTATTTTTATACCTTGCCTTTGTCATGTCACTCATCATACAGTCCTGTAGTTATCTGTTTGGTATCTGCAACTATTGCTTGACAATACGTTTCTTAAAAGTAGAGACTTTATATTTATATACTTTGTAGTCTATAAAATGCCTAGTGTAGTGTGTGTTCTGGAAAAAGTCTTTTTTAAGCAGAAGGAGAGAAAGAGAGAAGAAAAGAAAGAAAGAAAGAGAAAGAAAGGAAAGAAAGAAAGAAAGGAAGAAAGAAAGAAAAGAAAGAAAGAAAGAAAAGGAAGGAAGGAAGAGAAGAGGAAGGAAGGAAGAAAGGAAGGAAGGAAAGGAAGAGGAAGGAAGGAAAGAAGGAAGCAAGGAAGGAAGCAAGGAGGGAAAAAAAGAACCAAAAGCAGAAATAAAGAAAAAGCTGTTTATCACACATTCAGGATTTATTATCATAAAAATACTAGACTTTGTAAAGAAGGAAAACAATCTATCTGAAGTTATTTTACGTCCCAAACAGAAGAATTTTAAACATAGCAACAGAGAAGGAACATGAATATTGGAAGCATCTTTTACAAATAAAGTCAGACCTACTCGATACTGGATCATTAAACTATTGACCATAACTAAGGTCATGTGTCATTTAAGGACTAGAGAATAAACATTTAGGTGAAATTCAGGAGGTTGCAACGTCCATGCTTATAGATATACACAATCAGACTATTTCATGTTTTTTATAGGAAATGCAAATCCTTTGTATGGTAGCAAAACTAGATTATACACTGTAATATTAAAATAGTTACACTGTTCTCTCTAAACTATATAAGGCATAGCATTTCAGTTGTAAATATGTTTTAAATATAAAATAAGGAAAGCTTAGAGTAACAGGAGGTAAAAATACAATATAGATAGGATAGTTCAGGGCTTTTTTTTTTGTAATATCTGATTTTTAAAAATGCAAACAAAATCAAATAACAGGTAAGCCAAAAAAACTGGAAGACTTCAGATAGTTTTCACCTTTTCAATACTTGTTACTAATGGAGATAACTAGATAGAAAAATGTGTTCAACAATTTAAGCTAAAACTTTACTGTTAAAAACAATGAAGTACAAAATATTGCAAAAGAATGGTGATATTTTTGCATAAATTTTAAAAGCAACATGTAAGCAAGAAATAATGGGACTAATATACAAAGTATGAGCTATCTTTCAATATCTCACTTTTATAACATTAGCCATAATTTTATGATAAATGATCATGATAAAATATATTCTAAGGTTAAAATGTTTATTCCCATAAGATATGGAAGTCTTACGGTAGCAGGTAGTAGTAAATTACTTCTTTCCAGTCACTGTGTTCAGGAATAATTAACTTAGTGTGTTATACCTTTAGAACACACAAGCTAATGTCAAATCATAAAATAATTATCATATAGTTTTATTAATAATCGTAACTTTTTTGTTATATTTAATAATCAGCAAGACTGATCCAATAAGTTACTCACTAAGAATAAGTTAAATACTTTGGAAACTAATTAACTCTGTCAGGCTGCTGAACACTATTTAAGGTACTGAAGTTGTGGTTTACTAAATGGCAGATGTTAACCTAAATGAAACAAGTACAGTTCTGCAATTTCTGATTACTGCAGTTTTTGTGGCCTCTGCAGTTTAAACTCTATACTGTGCCTCATTTGAGTAAAGCTATTACAAATGTTTACGGAGAATACACTTCTTTAGATTGTTTCACCTAATATTTTACTATTGTGACCAAGACCATAGGCTGTTGACCTCTGGGTGTTGGCTGCTTCCATTGGGTAGTTTCTAAAGACACATCAAAGGAGGTAATTAGAACTATGTGCATGATAAAATTAATATAAAATGCCTAGTGTAGTGTGTGTTCTGGAAAAAATGGTTTTTAGCAAAAAGGAAGAAAAAAGGAAAGAAAAGAAAGGAAGGAAGGAAGGAAAGAAGGAAGGAAATAATCAAAATCAGAAAAAAAGAAATGCATTTGTTTCATTTAGGTAAACTTCTGCCATTTAGTAAACCACAACTTTAGTATGTTAAATAGTGTTCAGCAGCCTGACACGGTTAATTAGTTTCCAAAGTATTTAACTTACTACTTGAGAAATGTCTGAGTGCCAATACATGTTTATTCTAAGAAGCCTTTCATGCAATTTGTCATGATCAATTCCATATCACATTTTTACAACTTCCACATCACATTTTTACAAATTTTACAATTACAAATTGAGGTTATAATTACAAACTTCATGTCAGAGGACACAATACCTGTAATTAGAAGTCATGCTTATTTTGTTTGTCCTTTTCCTTAGATATCACTGTCAAGACACAATCACATTCATTTCTTCCTACTCATGACTGTGTTAAGGAGATAATCTGGGAAAAAAATCCAAAGAAAAGAAACCATATGAGATTTTGCAAATATTGGTTTTAATTTGTAGATATCTGTTCTGCACTTGAGTTTTCCTAAGGAAATGCTGATGTTCCTAGTATTATTCTCAGCAAAATAAAATAAAAATAAAAATAGATTTGCATATGCCCTTATTTTTATTAGAAGAATATAGATTTTTATTTCATCCGAAAACACTTTTTAGTTATTTACTTAGTGAAGAAACCTGAAACCAAAGACATGCGCCAACAATAGATAAAATTGATTAAAGCAATTTTATTTTATGATTTTTTTGTGCTTTTACATCACTGAGATGTATCTTTCAATATTTCTGAATGTTGAAATAAATGATCACAGGTTCTTATATGTCCTAATACCAACAGTGAACATTTTGATTGGTTGCTAAAATTATTTGTTATGAAAATAAATAGCGAGTGGTGACAGCAAAAATGTTGATCATGATAGAAGATTTGTAAAATTTGTTAATTTGTAAGACTGAAATTATTTAAATTTCAGTAAATGTTTTGGTTAACTTACAAACGTAATTAATATGACAGACCGTAGTTTGGAAAATGAGTAAAAAACAATAATTTGAAACAATAATATGAATAAATGGTAAAATACTGATTCTGAGAAATCCAAAATATGCTTTAAAAATGGTTTTGAAATTGCCTTACCATCTTTTGAAATAACAATTCTTCTGCCTCTCTGCTGTAAATAATTTATACTTCTTTCTCCTAAATTTCTAAAATATGATAATAAAATTATTAATTGTATCCAAAACCAAAATTGTCTCTTTGCATTATTGAAATGTCATGGCCAGTGGTCGGTTGGGAATTAAAGAATTAACAGCTAGTCTATAAATTGTTTTCTTCTCTGAAGACACCTGGGAATAAATAGTCTAATCAAATTGCCTTCAAAACATACTAACTGAATCTCTTGATAACATGTATTAACAGAATGTGTGTGTGTGTGTGTGTGTGTTTAATTTATGTAATGCTTTCAACAGGATATACCTGGTCTATCTAGGTTACTTATGACAAACACACCTGAAATTTATGGATGTGTATAGTATGGTACTCTGGAGAAAGTTTGAGTTAGAGATGGAATTATCAGAGAAATAAATATTGGTATTGCATGTTTGTGCTGCTTATAAATCCATTGCCTCTAAATCACAAATTCATGTTATCAGACTGCTCTGTGAACATAGATTTGGGTCCTTTCAAATATTTGTTTTTCCTGTGCCAGCTGGCAGAATGTTTTGTCAGCAGAGTTCCTTCCAGGCCTTGGTGATGTGCTCTCTCTTCCATAGCATGGGTAATCTTTTTCATGGAGCATCCTGTGTAATGAGTCTAAAAGGTTCTTATGACCACTGATCTGTTGCCAGCACCTTGATCTTGGACTTCCTAGCCTCCAAAACTAAGTTTTTTTTTAATATAAATAACTTTTTATTGTTTGTATTCTACTTAATCTATGCTATTTTGCTGTCGTAGCCCAGCAGTCTAACACAATGTTCCAAAGAATATGAGTATAAACATGTATGCATATGTAAGTATAACATATGTATGTAAGTATACATACACAAATTTCTGATAAAGTCACTCTTTAATATATAATTCTATATTTCTATTTATTGTATATGCTAACAAGATGCAATGAACCACATGAGTTGCTTTATTCAATTTCTTGTTCATTTTCCAGTTTGCACTCATACCATGTCCTTGCTTTGACTTCTAACAGCTCTTCTCAAGACTAGAGAAGTACACTCACAACCATCTTTCTCCAGAAGTTGCCTGGAGAAATAATCTAAATAAGTTGCAGTCATCCCTTTGTATCTTCAGGTTCAACATCTATGGATTTAACCACAATAGATAGAAAATACTTTTTAAAGTCGCATCTGCACTGATTCTGTAGATATTTATTTCTCATCATTATTCCCTAAAATATACAGTGTCATACGTATTTACATGAAATTTACATTATGTTAGGTATTATAAGTAATCTAGAGATGATTTAAAGTCTGTGGGGGAGATATGTGTAGGTTATATGCAAATACGACACCATTTTACGTAAGGGACTTGAGCATCTCTGGATTTTGGTATCCATAGTGGAGTAAGTCCTAGAATTAATCACCAACAGATATCAAGGAATAGCAGTACTTCAGCGAAAGGGAATAAGCAACAAAAATCATTTAAAAAGACGAATCCATTAAGGAGATCATTCTTTTATTTGTTCTCTCCAAAAAATTGTTCCAAGACAAATCATGTATAAATTATTGTCATTTCTTGTCTTTAGAAATAATAGAGTAAAATGAGAGAAAAATAATTTATTTTATCTATATTAATAATGCTTTGTTTGGGGTTTGTACAACTTGGGGGATGGTTGAGCCGAAACCAAAAAATAATAATAATAATGACAATGATAATGATAATAATAATGATAATAAAGAAGTACAAGAAGAAAAAGAGAAGAATAACTGAATTGCCTGGTTCCAGATTGGATTGAAAGTTTTAATTTTGAAAAACGTATTTTATGATGAAGAATAACAAGAAGAAGGAAAGGAATAAAAAGAGAGAGGAGAAAAATAATTGGAGATTACATTGAACATTTTTCTTTTCAAAAAATATATTTTATATCTATGTATAATATTACTATACTGATGACCTAAATAGAAAATAGAATATTCTTGGTAAGCTCTTGCTAAGTTGTAGTTTTATGAATATTCAAATATTCATCTGCCTACTTGTTGTTTTTTCTTGTATGTCTTATTGGAGACTAAAACACAGTATATCCCAACTAAAACTCTTTATTTCCCAATACATGCTCTTATGTATCACCATTTAATACAAAATAGAACTATTTTGGCCTTCAGTAATAGGATATGAATTGGTAACATTTACAAATATATCAATACTTCTTGTATTTGTAACGTTACCAATTTATACCCTATTGCTGAAGGCCAAAACCTAGGAGTCACAGCTAAAACTTTAACTCATTCTCTTGAAATGTTAACATGGAAGACTGGGTGAGGTAAAAGTAGAAGGTTAAATACTCTTGCAATGACCCTTTCCTTTCTAACATCAGCAAAGATTCTTAGTAAATTGTAGGGAATTAAAATTCCCCAAAGGATACACTTCTTCTGTACAATATTTAATCAGGTTATATAATTGAAGTAGAATTCCTTTACATCAGAGTGTGAAGACAAATTGCCTGTGAACCAGAAGAAAAACCCAAAATACCCTACAGGAAAGGCAGCTCTCTATTAAATTTTATCTCACTCAGGCTTTTCTGAGTGAAATTAAGTGTCCATGTTGGGACCATACTTGTCCCCAGAAGGATCACACATACAAAGCTACAGTCATACCAAAAAAAAAAAAAAAAAAAAAAGGGAAAGAAGAAAGAGAAGTATACAGTATAACAGATGGAGGATTATGTAAATAAATAAACAAATAAATGAAAATGGTCAAAATCAACAGAAAGGATGTTTAACTTGTTTAGCTGGACAAGAAGAACTGAATAGTGCAAAGAATTTTGTAGGTAATATATTTGAAAGGACTTACCAGAATTTTCAGTGTGTACTCATGTATGGCTATTATTGAGGCAAAGAAGAGGGGCAACAAAAGATTGACTGTCCTTCACATCCCTCTTTTAAACCAGTAAAGTCTGTGCAAAAAATGCATGTCAGATTTGCAAGTTAAATTTGTTAAACTGGTTAGGCCAGCTGCAAACCATTATTAAATATATTGAACCTTAGGGTCCTTCATCAAATTTCCAACTTAAAGAGTACATTATAAATCTGCTGCTTTCATACTGGCCCATGTTTAAAGACCAAGTATTTTCAGTTCATCTGTAAATCAACTCTGTCTCCTGAAATAGCCTAGTAAATTTCTTAATATTGTGACTGCATATTTACATTGAACATAAATTAATTACTTTTTTCAACAAGTGTCTATTGTGAGGTTTTTTATTTGTAGATTTTTTAGCAGCCTGGAAATTGTCTAGTAAAGATGTATGAATTAAAACTCCAATAATATATGTAGTATTAATTGGATTAACACTGATATACAGGGATTCCAGATTTTTTAAAAAGGGTTACATTCAATAGTTTATTTTGTGTTAAATGGTGATACATATCTGTATATACACATATATATGTAGCTACATCTATATATAATTGCAAAAATGAATTTCTCTTTTCATTTTCTTTTTTTAATCAGGAAATTTATTCTAGGTGTGTGTGGATGTGAGTGTGGTGTGTGTATTCGTGTAGTAGTGACTGACTTTGCATTAAAATTTTATTTTTATTTTATTTTTTAATTTATTTAGATTTTGTTAGAACATGTTGGAGCTCAGGTCAAAATTGAACAGAAAATAAAGAGAGTCCCCATCTACCCTCTGCTACCACGCATGCACATCTTAACCCACTGTTAACATACCTCATCAGAGTGGTATACTTGTTATAATTGATGGCCCAACATTGACAGGACACTTTCACTCAAAGTTCATAATTTACATTAAGGGTCATTCTTGTTGTGCATACTATAAGTTTTGACCAATGTACTATAATTGTATACTATTATAGTATCATCCAGAAAAGTTTGACTGCCCTAAAAATCTTCTGTGATTCATGTATTCATCCCTTTCCTTCCTCTAATCCTGGGGCAACAATTAATCTTTTTACTCTCTTCAAAGTTTTGCCATTTTCAGAATGTCATATATTACTATAGTTGAATCATACAGTATGTAGAATTTCCAATTGGCTTCTTTCACTTAATAATATGCATGTATTTCCTCCATATCCTTTCATGGCTTGGTAGGTCATCTCTTTTTAGCAGTGACCAACATTTCATTTTCTGCATGTATTAGTTTATCTTATTCGGTCACCTGTTGAAGAGTATCTTTATTGTTTCCAACTAGTGGCAACTATGAATAAGCTGCTATAAACATCTATGTGGATGTTTTTGTGTAGACATCAGTTTTCAGATCATTTGAATACCAAGCAGTATGATTGTTGGATTGTATACTAAGAGTTTGCTTAGTTTGGTTAGAAATAGTAAACTGTCTTTCAAAGTGGCTGTACTTAGTTTGGTTAGAAATAGTAAACTGTCTTTCAAAGTGGCTGTACAACTTTGCATTTCACACCAATAAATGAGAGCCATTATGATAGATTTCTTCCCCTTGAGTTAGAGTTTGTGCTGTTAGGAACATCAATGACGGCAACATTCCCATAATCATAGCTTAAAATGTAGTCCAACTGCCTGGAAGTGATTTCTTTTTTTTTCTTTTCCTTCTTTTTAATTTTTTTTTTTTTTTGGCTGATAAAAGATAATGGAGATTGTAATTGGAAGGTACAAGAAAACTCATACAGAATTAAAAATGTAGAAGGAGAATATTATACTTTGATCTACTTTCTCAATCATTCAGATGCTGGTATACTAAACCATGTGAGTAACTTTCAAATTGTAGAAAAATTCGTATCTTAAATATGCTTCATGAGATTCATATTCTCTGTTAAAACAGCTTTTAACAGACACAGAGTTAATGTGGGAGAAATTCCTAGAGAAGTGACTAATGAGAAAGATGTTGAGTAGCCAATTTTTTGCACTGTTTATGATGCATTACATAGTTTGGACAGAGACAAATTTCCTGGTCACAGTATTTTTCTTTAGGAAACTACTTTCTTAAATCTATAAAAATTCTAGTAGAGATTAATACAATTTAAAATGAGATTGATTCAATAGCAGAAAGAGTTAAACTCTAAGAAACTACTATATCCAGGTCAAAAGTCTTGACAGACTATCAATTGAAACAGTAAAAATTTCTGGGAAAGAAGCCAAGTGAGATAGCACCAAGATAAACAGCTGTAAATCTTAAGACCGAAGTTCTCCTTGCTTCTAAAAGACCACCTTATTTATCCAACAGTGCTGTTTTTAAATTTGAAGATATTTGCCTTATAAACTCTAGGTAGATGGTGGGGACCTATCAAAAATTAAAGGCAACAAGCATTAATTTTTTGCCTCCAAATTCATTAAGACATCAGAAATATTTAGAGAAACCCTAAGCTGTATGCCAGAGTTCAGCTATTTTGGATGATATAAAGTTTGGTTTCATTCTTTTATTTTTTGCAAGTGGGTTTCATTCTTTTTTAATAGTGGGATCATGTTAAAGAAGAAGGCTACTATAATTTTGGAGGAAATAAATAAACATAAATCCAAGTTTGCAAAGTTGAAGTTACTGGAAATGTTCTCATGTTTTCCTGGGTATGTTTTTAGAATTAGTTTATTCTGCTTTTGCAAAAATACCATTCTTGTCTACATAGAGCAAAGGAATATAGGCCACTGATAATTGGACATTTTAAATGGGACTGCTTAGAGATCTTACCTTCATCAAAATGCTAGCATTTAAGATACAACATTTGATAGTAGGGTTAGTGACTAAAACTAGAATGATGATACAGACTTTGAGGAAGGAGTGATCCTGTTCCCTATTTATAATATAATAATTTACCTGATGTCTGTGAATTACCTCTAGGTATCAAAAAAAATGATAATGTGTCATCTATGGACATAAGGGCATTTGATATAATTTTATTTTGAAATATCTCTCTGCCTTTCAATTTGTTTTGTAGAAAGTCAATGATTTGGGAGATATATCAGCTTCAAAACAAGTTCTTGTTGACTGCTTATATAGGTTCTTTCACATTACTTTGGCAAAGCAAAAAAATTAACATTGCCTGTTTTGTTACCAGAATATATAAATTTATCAACATTTCCATAATCTGATAAAAATAGACTATAAACAAATGAACTTTGAAGTTGTGTTTCTTTGGGAAACGGAATCTGAGACAGAGGTTTATATACAGGAGATTAATTAGGAATTGCTCTGTTTATAAACACTGTTGAGGAGTGAAGGAAGCAGGATTGGCAAAACAATAATTTGAACTAAGATTTGATTATAACAGAGGCCTCAGTTGATCAAACTCAGAGCTCTGGCATGGGGATAACCCTACAGACTTATCCTGTATTGAAGCCAGGCAACTCGCCTTTCCTTGCATTGGCCAGATATTGAACACTGGCTTCTTGGGAATGAGAATATAACTTTAGACAAGAAAACTTCTTTAGATGAGAGTAATTCTTACACAGAGGGGCTCAGGAGACAGATGTGAGCTGCCAACAGTGCAAAAACCTGAAAGAAATGAATGATTTATTCTAGTAGCAGGGGACCTCTAGGAAGCCCTACAAGCATACACCACCTCTTGTGTGCCTTATAAGCTGCTTGTTTGTATAATGTGATAAGAAAACACATTTTAAGTAATTTTAGCCAGCAGTTATTCCTGGAATCATTACAAGCAGATGGTTACAGGTATGCATTAAAGTTTCCCATCTCTATACCTTGTTGATATTCCTGCAGTTACATGATCATAACTGAAACTGATATTTACGTTATTCAAATCTACTACCAAGTCTAGATTTGTCTTGTTTTTGACTTGTACTTCTAGTGGTTTAGAGATTTGCCTGATTGCTTGACTAAGAACTTTATCCCTAGTGGTCTTAACTCCTGGTCCACAAGCGCTTCTAGATGATGGTAGTGAACTTTCCCACTTACATTCATTATTTGGCAAAGAATAGATGCACGAATGAGTTACTTGGTTGCCTGAATATATAATACTAGTTCTACTATCTCCTGATGATTTAAATTCATTGCTTCTAAAAGGAAAGTGACTTGTTTCCTTGCCAGTGGTTCTCCTGCAATGGGGGAGCCTGAAATGAATGAGTGGCAGCCATAGGTTTAAGTTGAATTGGACTCTCGTTATTTCCCTAATAGAAGCATTTTCCTTCTGAGAACCAAGACTCCAAAATATAACCTACAGTTGTATAGATAGGAAAGACAAAATGTCCAAGTGTGTCTCTGGGAATGCTGATAAGTGACACTACTCCTATTTATGTGCCTTGGATTGCATTTTACTTATTAAGGACATGGGGCTTCATGATAGTTACTGATGTAGAGTGTAAACTTTATCTTGGCATATATTGTGCATCACCACAAGGCATCATATCCAAATGGCACTTCAACTTCACCTTAAACAGGCCATTCTTTTGCTCTATTAAGCCAGCACCTTCTGTGTACTGAATAGTGCAATAATATGATAGGATTCTTGGATCTTAGATCATGAGATGGAAAATTACTGATACAAAATTCGTCCCTTTATCCAATTCAGTATTTTCTAGCATCCTGTATTGGTGAATGAAACACTCTGTAACTCTTAAATATGGTATGACCAAGGAATTATGTGTAGGAAGGGCAATCCCATACTTTATATATGTTGATTCTAGCCAAGATAAATTGCCACACCTTTTGGGGTTGAAGGAGTCCAATGTAATGAGTCCATTGTAACGATTGAAGGAGCCCAATGTAATAATCAATGTTGTTGAATAACCAATCAACAAAGTGGCTGGTTAATCCCCTTAAAAGACAGTGACATGTTAAGAGTTCATAATTCATTCCTGTTGGTTGTAGTTATAATAGCTAAATTACCCTTCACACTTCATGTTCACCATTACAGTTTTTTTCACATGCCTCCTACTAATGGTCTCCTATTCTATGTCATTTCAGACCTATACCAGTCCAGTCAAGCCATTCATACTGGTGTGAATTTGTATGTGTGTGCGTGCCGTATTTTCTTAGGCTTATTCTTTCTCACAGAGTGAAGGTCCAGATTTAATGCAAAAACTAACCATGAGGAAAATTTTCCCTCTCCACTGCTGTAGTATACCCCAAATGCATTTGCAGCTTGCACTGACATACTAAATGAAATCACATACCATATCAAGACAATCCATCTGTAAAAACAAGCGTGGTATTTCTTCTTCATCTGCTGGTTATATTGGAACCACCTTAAAGGGACACAGTGTGAGCTCATTAAGAGGCATGGTACAATCATGAGAGAAACACAGGGACTGGCTACCTGCGTACACAATTTACTCCCGTCCTCCAATCTGGCGTGTAAACTTGGTTTACCACTTTTACTTCTCCATGAAATCGTACCTACCCAGCTAGTTTTATGAATTAGTGAGTGCAGCATAACTTAGCTCATGGCTGGCATTTCTGGCTATCACGTAACTTGATGTTTTTTGGTCAGGCACTTCATCTCTACCTGGATTCACTATCATGCCAGGAACTATTTTTCGAAGGGTGAGTATTTTCCTCTGTAGATGGCATAACTTTATCAATGACCTATCAGATTGCCTTATGACTCTCTCAAGGGGGCTTGCTATAAACTCCACACAGTGTCTTTCTGTAACACTAACAAGCCTAACACCATAGGGTCTGCCAAATCCTACAGTATAAAAAAAAAAAAGTAGGATGGACTCACATTACATTTGAGAATTTCTTTGGTATCCTTTTTCTGCTCCGATGACCAACAAGAGCTGTTATTCTCTTATATCACATAATACATCAGTGAAAACATTATTACCAATTGTGGAACATGTCTCCTAGTAATTGTTGGCAAAATCTGCAATTCACTTATGACATATTCTGTACCTTTACTAAAAATGTCCATTCATTTCCATATCAGAAATATTGTGAATTAACACTTGTAGTAGGCTAAATAATGGCCAACCCAAATATTAAGCCCTAATCCTTGAGACATAAAAATGTTATGAGGCAAAAGGGTCTTTCAGATGTGTTAAGAATCTTGAGATGGGAAGATTATCCTGAATTACTAGGGTAAGCCCTGAATACAATTACATGTTCCCCTATAAGAGGAAGGGGAGAGGGAGTTTTAACACATACAAAAAAGGAGAATGCGAGGTAAAGATAGAGGCAGAAGTCAGAATGATTAAGGCACAAGCCAAGAAATGCCATTAATGACAAGAAATCCTGACAGTACTTTGATTTGGGATCACTCATACTGACTTCAGACTTTTAGCCTCCACAACTATAAGATAATAAATTTCTGTTGTTTTAAGCCATCAATTTTGTGCTCACTAGTTAAAGCAGCCACTGGAAACTAATAGAATGTTAATCATTAAAACTGCACTCAGAAAAAAGTGTAGGGTTCGATGATAAAGGGAGCACGTGTTTTCAAGAACGATAACTGCGTTTTCTTCCATAGCTGAGTTTTCTGCTTTAACAGAGGATTGGGACATTCTGCAGGTACAAAGGTGCCAGGAGAGTCTCAGATTTGATGGCATCTGAATACATTGACAAAGATAACTCTATATGAAGTCTCAGAGTCCCAATCCTTCCAATCAGGTCCCTGACCTTAGTGTGACATATTGCTAGCATTGAGAATACAGCCTTCTCTGGAGCTCTCCTTCTCTCATAATTAAGACTTAGCCCTGATTCTGAGCTTTTCGTATGTTCCAGCTGCAGGAAATTAGTCTCTTTATATGCTGCCAAGGAGGCCATCTGGTTTTCACGCTTAGGTTTTAATTGGAGATTAATTATCCCCAGCCTTTCTAAAGCATTGAAGAAACTCAGCAACATCCAACGGATTTTATAAAGTTAATATTACTAATTCCTATGGAACTCTCAAAATCCCGAGTCATTACACTTTCTAGTACATCCCTTTCCACTGGTATTTCTTCTCAATTAAATGCCAGTGGAAGTTCAATAATTATACCACTACCACAAGCCATAAGCTATTGGTGATCTAACTACCGCTAATAGTAGACTCTTCACAGCCAACCAGCTAGCAAGCCATACAACTCCAAACTCACATTTTAGAGTCGGCTACTTTGGTTGACTCCTGGCTTCAAATGTTTATGGTCAAGTTTCCAAGGAAGACAACTCTGACACACATATTTAAATACAGAACTCTTTTTTGTTTGTTTATTTATTTATTTGGTCTTGTTTTGTTTTGTTTTGTTTTGGGGAGGAAAGTCATCTTGGTCCTTAATAGTATTAGCCAACGCTCTTCTCAGCTGTTCTCCTGCCCTGCCCTGCCCTCTACAGGCCTTTCTTGGAAGGACTCCCCCTGTCCCCCAGTAGAGGACGCCTATGTAATATGAAGGCTTCTGGGTAATGTAGTCCCTGGTCCTAATGGGCCTCCTCTGAGTCCCTGGAGCTCCTCCTATAGCTGCAGGATTGGCTCAAACCTTTTAAGCCTATTATTTACAAAAGTTTTGGGGCCATTCCATCTTGGTTCTGCAATTAGCCCTATCCAGAACACTTTGCAAGGCTTAAGAGCCTAGGGCTGTTCACAACTACCCCTTCCTCTAAGGCCTCAAGTTTCTTTTCCATATTTTTAAATAAATTATGTACTTTGACCAAAATAGTGTTATTTTATATTACAATAGATTAATTTTATTCATATATTTTATTGCTGTTAAATTTTTCTTTTAACTATATGATAAAATAAATTATTTTAATGGCTCTTTTAAAAAACAAGCATATTTAACTTTTAACACTCTGTTACTACAAATATATATATTTTAATAGACAATATTACTTGGAATATATGTTTATTTTCTTCCTTTATAATATATATATTTTATATCTTATTTTATGTTATTTATTTGTTATTAATATTTGTTTATTATGTTGGTTAAGAGTTCAAAAACATTGAAGACATGGTGTTAATATGTGTATCCTGGTTCTTGAATTTGCTGTAAATAACAATTCTCAGATTAAGGATGATCCTTTAGTTTTCTATGAAGCATTTTTAATCTCAAAAGGATCTTTTCTTTTAAAATATTTTTAATCAAATACTTTATATATTATGCTATTGTGAATTACTCTACTACATTTAGTCATATAGTCTTAAGAATAATCTAATGCCATAAATTTTATACCCATGATTTTTATCAAATAGCTTTTACCATATTGTTATAGCTGTGGATTTTGTTAACATGCTTGTTTTTTATATTATATTTTGAGATTGTACAAATATTGGATTTCCCAATCAGACTCTCATGAATCAGAGATCTCAGTCAGTATCAAAGCTTAGCAAATAAGCACCAGGTGAAACATAGAGAGGGCCAGGACTTACAGCATGACTCCATACGTTTTTTCTTCCCTAATGTGAAGTGCATTGGCCTAGAATAAAATATGAATTTCTAAGTAAGGTGGGCCATAACAACACTGGCACAGAAGGCAGGTCATGAAACATCTCTATTTTATACTCAGTTATTCGCTTACATGTCATTTTCCACAAAATCATGCATCTTAAATTCATATACTCTAGACATATTAACTATAAGCAATCCTTGACAAATACGTACATCCTGCTACAAGCAAGTTATTCACTTTTTTTTTTATTTCGCCAAAACATTTTTCTGGTAAAGGAGTGAAAAGATTGCCGATCTGCTGCTAAACTCACAGTTAAATTCATATCCCCATTGCAAATTATCATGCATAAAGTAAATACAATACCAACAAGAAATTTAAACACAATTTTCACAAGTGAATCATCATGTGATAGCCACCCAGGTTAAGAAATAGAACATTAACTACAACTTGAAAGGGCTCCTTTCTAATAACAATCCTAGTGGTCACTGAGAGGCAATATCTAATTTAATTTTCATGATAGAACTGTTTTCCTTATAAAATTATCAGCTGGGCCTGCCTTCCTAAATAATAGTTTTATTCTTCATGGTATTAAAATTTGTTTATATGGATATATACAAATCATTTAAATTGATTTTCATAAAATAATATGAAATTATATGTTATTTTTTTCATTCTTGTACATCATATTTTATATTATTTCAGGCTGTTACATGTATTTGTGTTTAGTTATATACCCTAATGAATAGTATTCCTTTCTATAACTCTTCCAAAATTTATTTAAGCATGTGACTAGGCCTTTGTGGTACCTCCTAGTGTGGTTTAATATGAGGAAAAAGCAGATTGTGTATTATGCAGAAGCATGTATGGGCATGTTTTTCAAAAAATATTGTAAGGCATATGCTTCTTGTTTCACATGTACTAGAAAATGCTAAAGTAATTTTTAAAAGAATCTTTCATCTCACAGGGGAATATGGAAGTTCCATTGTTCTATTTCTTAAAAGGTAAACAGTCAACAACAACACTAAAACAAAAACACTCATTGTTGCCAGTCTTTACGAACTTTAGTGATTCCGAGCTGTATAATGGCATCATATTGTGTACTAACTTAAATTTATTTGATTTATACATTTGAACACATTATCTTATAGTTACTGTCTATTTGGATATCTGCTTTTTTTCTGGAGGCCCTGTTCCAGTATCTAATTTTTCTATTATGTTTTTCTTTTTAAAAAAAATATTTACTTTAAGTTCTGAGATACATGTGCAGAACATGCATGTTTGTTACACAGGCATACAAGTGCCATAGTGGTTTTCTCCACCTATCAACTTTAAATTTTCTTTCTTTTCTACTAATTTGTTGAGTTATTTAAATATTCTGGATAGGAGCCTTTTTGCTATACCTCTTATATATCTCTCACATTTATGAATTACATTTTCAATCTCTTAACAACTCTTAAAAGTCATGAAGTGCAGCCATCAAAAATGATGAATTCATGTCCTTTGTAGGAACATGGATGAACCTGGAAACCATCACTCTCAGCAAACTGACACAAGAACAGAAAATCAAACACCACATGTTCTCACTCATAGGTGGGTGTTGAACAATGAGAACACATGGACACAGGGAGGGGGAGCATCACACACAGGGGTCTGTTGGGGGGGAAAGGGGAGGGACAGAGGGGGGTGGGGAGTTGGGGAGAGATAGCATGGGGGAGAAATGCCAGATATAGGTGATGGGGGAGGAAGGCAGCAAATCACACTGCCACGTGTGTACCTATGCAACAATCTTGCATGTTCTTCACATGTACCCCAAAACCTAAAATGCAATAAAAAATAATATATATATATTAAAAAAAGATATTTTCAGATATAAAAAAAGTCATGAAGGTATAAACTTCTATTTTCATTTATAAACAGTGTTAAATCTTCCCTATTTACATCTGCATATTGAATGGAAACTGATGTTGGGCTATGATATTTGACAGGCATCAAGACTGTTTTCTTTCCACATGGTTACAGAGCAAACGAGTAACGGGTATTGAAAAGATGACACTAGCCCCACTTTCCTGAAGTGCCACCTTTATTGTACATCATGTGCCCATAAGGGAACTGTCTACTTCTGTGTTCTTTTCTCAGTTGTATTGATCCTTGTACAGATATCATTGCACAGAAATCAAAATATCACCCTTTCTTAATCATTCTGGCTTTACAATTACTCCTAATATCTGACAGAGTACTACTTCTTAAATTTAGTGTGTATACATTTCACCTGGAGTTCTTGCTAAAATGAAGATTCTGATTAACTGTAGGTGGAGTCTGAAGTTCTGCATTTCTAAAAAGCTCCTAAGAAATGCTGATGCTGCAAAATCGTGGACCACACTTGGAGTGATGAAGCAATGAAGTCAGTCCTCCAAAGATGTTCTTTTTCTTTTAGTTTGCATTAATTATTCTTGCTTTTTTTGCATTTCAATTTAAATATTGTTATCAGTTCATCAAGTTTTGGCCCTTAAAAAGCTACAGACAACTAGCAGTGGCAGCAACAAAAGCAACAAGAAACTTCCACTGGAAATTTTATTTATTTGAATGTAATATCATCAATAAATTAGTTACAGAAAATTGAGCTTTGAATTACTGAGTTTTCCAAATAATGGACACAATTCATATCAACAATAATGCACTTATGTTACTGTTTTCTATGTAACAATTTTACAATTAATGAGATTTTTTTCTAGATTTTTATGTTATTTACATGGCATACTTACATTTTCTGTTTGGTGCTGGTATACTCTCAAGTATTTTTTTATGTTATTTCCTCTGTTCTTTCTGATATGCTACCCAAGAGCATTAAAATCATTAAATAAAAACATTAAACAGTATAAAATTGTGTACAGTTTATTGATTGTACTGGCTTATTTTATACTTGTTCATATATCAGAAAAAATTCTTTCTCAATAGCAAGGGATCTATTGATAAGGAGTTACAGCCTTTACGTAGTAGACTCTTCATTTAAACTTGAATCATAGAGGCTAATTCTTTTCTTGTCATCATCTGTTTAGTTTATGAAATAGATAAATGCTAGGTGCATTAATGTCTAAAGGAAAAAATATTTAATTAAAAATTTGTTCTATCCTTGAATACTTATACCAAATAATGTAGCTTGTAATAACAGTTAAATATTAGATGTATATTATTGTTGAATCATTTTATTTTGATTGATATAAAGATACAATAACTTGCAAATGATAACAGCAGTGATACTTAATCCAATAGTCTTTAACAGCTCATTTATTTTTGACCCATTTTGAGGTATAAATTGAAAATTGTTGTAATAGTAAAAATTGCCTTTGAAAACAAGACTTCTTCAGCTTTTATTAGAAGCCCTCAGATAATAAGTGACTTTTGAAATGGTATATGTTCCCTGCATTTTAGAAATTATTAAGGCAATTTCTTTAGATGATACTAAAATAACTTTAGGAAATAATGTGAAAATGGTGAGAGTACATCTAATACTTTTATTGTTACCTGAAGTTATTCTATGAATAAATGAATTCTCATTATTTTCAGTGTTCTGTGATTAGAGAGGAAAAATGGCTTAAGGTTAGAGGCTGCATATGGCTTCATAATATTTAGTTGCCAATGACATACACTGAGAAAAAAGAATCAGACTAACTTGAAATAAATTGTAATGTTATTATTATAAGGAATTGTATCTCTTAATTTCCCACATTTTATTTTTATAATAGACTAGATTTCAGCCTCAAAGAGTTTTCATTCTCAAAGTTACTTCGACATTACTTAACCTTCAGTTACAGTTAACCCTTAATATCACATCTGTATTAATCTTACTTGGAAATAATTATATTATTTTATCAATTGATTATAAATTAAAATACATTTTAAAACAAAAACTGAGCATGGTTTTTATATATAGAAATATAATTTAAGAATCTACTATTTAATTTTTTAACCTAAACAAATTTTCAATTAGTATGTCTACTATATGTAATTGAGTTTTTATCTTATGGAGTCTTCTGATGGGCAAATGTTTTTAATTTTGATTAGTTTCAACTTATCAATTTCTTTCTTTTATGGTTACTTTTTCAGTCTCTCTGAGAAAATTTCCTACCAATGATTACAAAGAAAACTTCTTTATTTTAAGGTTTCTTTTTAAGTATCTTTCAATTTATTTTTCATTTTCAACCTGAATATAAACGTTAAGATGGGCCAGGTGCATGGCCTCACACCTGTAATCCCAGCACCTTGGGAGGTTGATGCAGGAAGATCACTTGAGCCCAGGAGTTCAAGACCAGAAAGGACAACATAGTGAGACCCTGTCTAGACACACACACACACACACACACACACACACACACACACACACACAAAATGAAAGTAACTGAGGTAAGAGGATCACTTGAGCATGGGAGGTAGAGGCTCCTGTGAGCCATGACTGAGCTATTGCAGTCAATAGAAAGACAGAAAGAAAGACAGACAGAAAGAGAGAGAGTGAGAGAGACAGAGGAAGGAAGGAAGAAGGAAGGAAGGAAGGGAGAAGGAAGGAAAGAAAGAAAAAAGAAAAGAAAGAAAGAGACAGAAAGAAAGAGAAAGAAAAAAGAAAGAAAGAAAAGAAAAAGACAAAAGAAAGAAAGAAGGAAGGAAAGAAAGAAAGAGAGGGAAGGAGGGGAGGGAGAAAAAGAAAGGAAAAAGAAAGAAAAAGGAAGGAAGGAAGGAAAGTTAAAATTTAATATACATTCTCTTAATCTCCAAATTAAAAGGAGCAAGTTAATAGTTTAACAATAATGATGTTAGTTGTAGATTATATACAATCTATTCTAACCTTATAAAGTTAATGTCTATTCCTATTTTATGACAGTTTTTTAAAATTATAAATTGGTTTTGGATTTTGTCAATGCTTTTCCTGAATATGTTGACATATTTTTAGAATTATTTTCCTTGATAATGTGGAATACTGTTTTGCCTGATTTAAAATACTAAAATGAAATTCCATAATTAAGATAATCCCATGCCAGAGTGTTAAATTTTTTACATGTTTTACAATTTAATAATGCTTTATTAAGAAATTCAGATTTTATTTTTGAGTGACTTAAATTGAATAATAAAATACAATCGTGTCCACACAGTATTTTATCATGTGAGTATACGAGTTTAGCAATGACAAAAATTAAAAGGACTGTATTATAAACTCAATATATTTCAACCAAATAAATATTAAAATGGGAAGAAAAATATTTAAAAACTAATATTAGTTAAAATATTATTAGCCATCTACTTGAAAGTTTATCTCAAGCCATATTTCTTCAACATTTTGTAACATTCATTTAGATTTTAAGTATATTGGTAAAAATGTTAGTGTATTTAATATATTTGTCTATGTATTATGGGCCATCATATGTAAATCTCTTTAAATAGGGTTAATGATATTTAGTATACTTTGAGGAATTTGGTAGAAAATATACAAGGCAGCAGTTATTACTACATAAATCAAGAAACCTGTCTTTCTCATGGTAGAAAAACTACCATTGAGTACCATCCTTACTACCTGGGTGGCAGGATCTGTATCCCAAACCTCAGCATCACGCAATATACTTACATAACAAACCTGCACATGTACACTTTATATCTAAAATAAAAGTTGAAATTGTAAAATAGTAATAAAAGTTAAAAAGCTATAAACTCTTATCACAATATCTATAAGGGGTCAAAATTGTTTTTAAAATTTCAACCAACATTTGTTTTACTAAATATGTTGCTTTTTATACTCCTGAGAGAAAAATGAGAACCATACTATTGACCCTTTGTAGTAAATAAAAATAGGAACTTTTTCAAAAATTCAAATTAAAATCTCAACTAATTTACTTTGGGCGATTAATTGTACTCCCTTCTTTTCTGACTTTCGAGTAATACCAGGATGCCATTCGATTAAAAAATAAAAATAAAATCATATGGGATAAGAAAAATGCACAGGCAAGTATATTCTGCTGTGCAATATGACAAAGTGAAAGTAACTGCCCCTGCCCCTGTAGCCTATGTGAGTCAGAAGTAATTGAATGGAGATGGCATTAAAAAGAAAAAAGTGTCAGTTATTCAATTTTCCAACTCCTCAGAATTGCCTGTGGTATTGACTGCTGTATCCAGGCCACATCTGTTCTCAGCAGCATTGCAATAACCAGTTTGGTTGTAAAGACAGCTTTTCATTAGTCAGAACATTCCACAATAGTCAGGGTGTTTTCACTCTGGATTTGAAGTAAGGAAAGAAGTAGCTTGAAAAGAGGCACACTGATTTAGACATTTTGCAGTGATAGCAATATGTTGTCTCAAAAACATTAAGGGAAAAAATAAATAATAAATAAATTTTGTTAATTATAAAAGTCACTGTACTCACAGTTTACTTCTCTAAATTGTGAATGAATAGTAAAAGAAACTCAAATTCGACAGAAAAGATGCTCCAAGCAAAGTATATCTAGTTTTCTTAAGAGTAAATGCTTGAAAGTCAAGATGTCTGCCCTTTTAATATAAGAATGATCATTTTTATTCTCCTAAATTCTGTGGATTCAAGCACCATAAGGCCTTTTCACTGATTTTGGTCAAAAACCTAAAAGATAAAAATGGATAAAGTTTTACATACCTCTTGTCTAAAGAAGAAAAATGAGAAGTGTATCATCCATATTGGCCTGTTTAGTGATGGACAATATCTTCCAAATAAGCAAACACAATAAATAGTTTGCCCCATTTCACGGAAATCTGATTTTTTTACCCTTGTGAACATTTTATCAAATGTATATTCTAATTATTGATTTTATACTCATTGCTTAACTAAAAATAATGTTTTTTATATCCATAATTAGCACTGTTTAAAAATCAGAAGACTGATTTAGAGTGTGTCTATACAAAACTGAGTTGTGTGACACTGACAAGCACTACATCCAGAATTAACTTAGTATATGCTTGTGTGCATATTAGTTTGTATTTATTATTATTTATTATTCTTTCTTTGTATATTAAGTCATTTTTAATGTAATTTGTACAACAGAGAAGTATTTGAGTCATTTTGGAGTAAAGTATATAAAATATTCAAGGCTTTATAATCCATTACCATTAAACATGTTTGAAAAAAATATATGCTTCACTGGTTATTCCACTTCATTTCTTTATTAAAAGAAAAAAGAACACGCTCTCAGCATTTTAAATTTAAGATTATTATACATATTCAAAAAATCATTTATTGAAGATGTATGTGCATGTGAAAGAGTTAAGTACAAGAGATAAAACGTAATTATTGCTAGGCTTATGTTGTCAAAACTGTTAAAAGAACAGATTATTTTCGGGGGAAAAAAAAAAAAAAATAAAACTAACTACAAAATTAATGTAATAAAAGATAAAACATATGAATTAATATAGATGCATGGTACCGAAATAAATGTCTAACTTTCCCTAATTAAGGTAGAGATGTATTTATAGAGTAAAAAATAATGGAGAATAAATAATTATTATTGTTCTATTTTATAAGTAGAGTTTTGCCATTTAGTAATAGAAAACAAGACCATTGGGGGAGCCTAAGATAAAATATGTGTTAAGCTACAGTTTAAGAATGAGCATTGGGTATATTGGGAACAAGATGTTATGAAGTTCTCAGTTCACATGGAATGGAGATTCAAATCTGCAGTAAGTAATTGCAAAGAATCTGTGAAAGGTTTACATA
The DNA here is from genome assembly GCA_036589455.1 of Ateles fusciceps. Classification (NCBI taxonomy): domain Eukaryota; kingdom Metazoa; phylum Chordata; class Mammalia; order Primates; family Atelidae; genus Ateles; species Ateles fusciceps. Next base: position 1,307,574 of record JAZHEH010000589.1, read on the forward strand.
AAAATAAGTCTAAGGGAAGCAAGTAGGCACATATTAACTCCAGGAAAACAATAAAGCTAAGCAAAAGTTAGCCTAGATGTGTGCAATTTAGTCTTTTTTCCTTTTGTCTATATCTCTTAATTTCTATCTAATAAAGATTTTTAAAATAGCTGCTCCTTCTTTGTTATTCAGCATTTTAAATTTAAGGTATAATTATCAATTGATCATATTACTTATTTGTCTCAAAATGTAGATTAATATTTCTTGATATATTCTTTGTGCCTCCATATATCAAGTTTGGAAAAGAGTCTGTAGACTATATATGCACATTATTTTGTTAGGTTTATCAATTGAAATATAATTGATATAACTAAAGTTGATATATTTGAGATATGTTATTTTTGGTGTTTTTATATACGCATACTATTATGATTGGTACATACATAATTAAAATAAAATGTCTTAGGCACCTATTAAATAAATGTTATGTATTTTAATAATTTAGATTCTACATGTTTTTATTGTGCCTTCTGTATCTCTCAATGATAGTAGTAATAGAAAAAACAGTAGTACTAATTATAAGAAATAATATAAAAATTAATGTTGGAAATAGATTTATGTAGTAAGCTCATTTAATGCTCAAAACAATAATCACTATAATTTTTCCCCCTTTAACAGATGAATAAATAAAGCAACATAAAGTTTAAGTAACTTTACTATAAAGTTTTACAGGTAAGTGTCAGACAAAAATCCAAGTAATTTCTTTCTACAGTTCATGTCTTTAAACACTTTTTAAATTTATTTTAGCTTGAAAAGCATAGTTTAGCTCTCTATATTGACCACCTTATTTGTACTTAGACAGGTTATGGTTTTCATTTTCTACTGTATTGTAAAAACTTACAAATTATAGTTTAAGATTATCTAAAAGTAGTAGCATTATAATTGGTTTGATTTTATTAATATCAATCCTTTTAAAATTTAGAATATAATGCTGTTAAGCAAAGTAAGTATTTTTGATCTTCACATAAAAATAATCCTCAGCATTTGCTGTTAAGAAAGCCTATATGCACACGAATGTTCATTGCAGCACTGTTTACAATAGCAAAGATCTGGAACCAACCCAAATTCCCATCAATGATAGACTGGACAGGGAAAATGTGGCACATGTACACCATGGAATATTATGCAGCCATCAAAAACGATGAGTTCGTGTCCTTTGTAGGGACATGGATGAAGCTGGAAACTGTTACTCTCAGCAAACTGACACAAGAACAGAAAATCAAATATTGCATGTTCTCACTCATGGGTGGGTATTGAACAATGAGAACACATGGACACAGGGAGGGGGAGCATCACACACTGGGGTCTGTCTGGGGGAAATAGGGGAGGGACAGCGGGGTGTGGGGAGTTGGGGAGGGATAGCATGGGGAGAAATGCCAGATACAGGTGATGGGGGAGGGAGGCAGCAAATCACACTGCCATGTGTGTACCTATGCAACAGTCTTGCATGTTCTTCACATGTACCCCAAAACCTAAAATGCAATTAAAAAAAAAAGAAAAAAAAAAAGCAAGTCTATATGCTGCAGATATAAAAACTGTTTAATAGCACAGCTTTATTGAAATATAATTTACAAACAGTATATTGTCACTCAGTGTGGTTGACAGATTTTTCAAAACTGGTCTTTAAGTAAAAAGACATAAAAGGAAACCAATTTGGGTATTTAGCATAGGCTAATTGATGTAAGCCAGAATTAAATTCCTAAAGCATACTTCTGATCAAAAAAACATCATCACACTTCTAAACAAAGACTGAAATACTACTAATATCAAACACTGAAATATAAATTGCACATATATTTAATAAAAATGAATAAAAACAAGCCAATTATGTACCCAGTTATTCCAGTTCAGGTTGTAGGGTGGCCAGAGCCTACCTCTGCAGCTTAGAATATTATGTGAGAACTCACTTCAACAGAATGCCATTCCACCTCAAGCTGCCCTCACAAACATACCCACACTCACCATACTGGACGATTTAGACATGTCAATTAACCAAATGTGCATATTTGAGATGTGGAAGGAAACTTGAGTTTTCAAAGAAAGCCCACAGAGGCATGGGAGAACTTGTAAACTCCACACAGTGTCCCCAGTGAGAATCAATAATGTTATTAGAGGACCTGCTGTATATTCATTCACTCACTCAAAATGTACAATTCAATGTTTTTCATTATATCCACAGATAGGTGCAACTATCACCACAATCAATCCTGGGACATCTTCACTGTCTTGTACAGAGACTCTATGCATATTAATTAGCAGAGACATCCTTCTTCCCCAAACCCCTCTGGCCCTAGGCAACCACCATTCTATTTTCTGTCTCTATAAATTTGCATATATTGTATATTTCATATAAATGCAATCCTACAGTATGTGGTCTTTGTGAATGGCTTCTTTCACTTAGCACATGTTTTCAAGGTTGATACAGGTAGCAGAATATATCAGTTCTTTATTTCAATTGCAGAATAATTTTTCATTTTATGGATCCATCACATTTTATTTATATATTCATCACCTAATGAATATTTGTTATTATCAATTTTTCCTATTATAAATAATACAGCTGTAAATATCCTTGCACATGTTTTTGTGTGAACATAAGCTTTCATTTCTCTTGTGTTGATACTAAGGAGTGGAATTGATGGATTATAAGGTAATTCAATGTTTAAAATTGTAAGAAAATTTAAGACTCTTTTCCCAAAGAGCTGTACTATTTTGCATTCCTCACAGGACTTTATGAAAGTTCCAAATGTAAACATCTTTTAAACTGCTTATCTTCCATCTTTTAAAATTATAATTATTCTTTTCTTTTGAGATAAGTTTCTGTCACCCAGGGTAGTGTGTACAGTGGTGTAATCCTAGCTCACTGCAGCCTCAGATTCAAGGGATAAAGCGAGTCTCCCTCCTCAGCCTCTCAAGTAGCTAGGACTACAAGCAGGTGCATGCTGTTATGCCAGTCTAATTTTTAATTTTCATTATTAGTCTTTTTTAGATACAAGATAGCATTATGTTGCCAAGGCTGGTCTCAGACTCCTGATCTCAAGTGATTCTCCAACCTCAGCCTCCCAAAGTGCTGTGATTACAGGACCTGGCCAATTACAATCATTATATTGGCTGCAATAGATGCTGACATCATATTTGTATAGCCTTCTGGATTATAAGCCAATTAAACCTCTCTGCATTATACATTACCTAACCTCGTGTATTTCTTTATAGCAATGCATGAATGGCCTAACATAATACCATTCCTGTGGATCCTCACTGCTGCGTTTTAAACCTTCATATTCAAATACAGTATCTTTAAATCGAAGCTTTATAAAATTTTCTAACCAGTTAATGACCAGTAGCTTCTATATATAAAGGCAGAGCTATAGTTGTATAAATGTTTATTTGATATATAAAGGTAAAGCTATAGTTGTGTAAATGTTTATTTGATATTAGGCATTTCACATTTTTATATTTATGTATGTATGTATGTATTTTATTTATTTTTGAGATGGAGTCTCTCTTTGTTGCTCACACTGGAGTGGAGTGGTGCAATCTCAGCTCACTGCAATCTCCCACTCCCAGATTCAAGTGATTCTTCTGCTTCAGCCTCCTGAGTAGCTGGGACTACAGGTGCGTGCCAGCACGCCCAGCTAATTTTTGTATTTTTAGTAGAGAGAGGGTTTCACCATGTCGACCAGGCTGGTCTTCGAACTCTTGAACTCAAGTGACCCATTTGCCTTGGCCTCCCAAAGTGCCGGGATTACAGGTGTTGAGTTACCATGCACAGCTCACATTTATGTGATATTATTTGTTTTTTAATATTTGATATCAGTTTCCTTACAATTACTTACTTAAAAATTAACTAGTTCAGTATTATAAATGTACCATATATAAATTTTAAAGCAATAAAATGGAAGCCAAAATGTTTTGGATATAAAAGGCAGCATAAGTGCAGGAAATAAAATAATGACGAGGAAAGAATGAGAAATGGCATAATAATCAGATGGAGAGAACAGGGTTTTTTTTGTTTTGTTTTGTTTTTTGTTTTTTGTTGTTTTTGGTTGTTTTTTTTTTTTTTTGTTGGTTGGTTTCTTTAGATGGAGTCTTGCTCTGTCACCTAGGCTAGAGTGCAGTAGTGTGATCTCGGCTCACTGCAACCTCTGCCTCTTGGATTCAAGCAATTCTCCTGCCTCAGCCTCCCGAGTAGCTGGGATTGAAGGCACCTGCCACTGGGCCCAGCTAATTTTTATATGTTTAATAGAGACGGAGTCTCACCATCTTAGCCAGGCAGGTCTCGAACTCCTGACTTCGTGATCCACCCGCCTCAGCCTCCCAAAGTGCCGGGATTACAGGCATGAGCCACTGTGCTCGGCCGAGAACAGGTACTATAGCTAGGCCATAACAGAGTTAATCTTCACTTTCTAATTTCAGTGTTTCACAAGATATAACTATTGCTTTCTTTTTACAATATAGCCTAAAATCAATGGAAAATGATCAATGAAAATAACTCAGAATGATCACTAACCAGTTCTATTCAGAGCCCCTTGATGCAAATTATTTAAAGTCAAACTGAATACACAAGGTATATGATAAACTCTTGCAGAAACAACAACAAAATCAATCACCTCTGATTACTTTGTCATTGAACGGCCACTTGTTGAAATAAATAGTTTTATGTTTTCCCCATCTAAACAGTTTCCTTATTGAAATATGCATTATCTTAGTGCAGTGTAGTAAGCATATGAAGCCACATAAAGCTGTGTATAGTAAGCACCAAATATCTATTAATTAATTGTACTTTGAAGTTTGGAAAATGTGAAACATTGGCAAGTAACTATGTAATTATCCATTGGTAGGCATGATTTTGGAGATATACAAGTAAATGACATTCTGTGGGGCAAGCTTTATTCCTCAGTGAGAATGGGAAATGGTCAGAAGAAAATGAAATAATAACCTGGCTTGATCATTATCCTTTCATCATTAACCAGCCCTAGGCTTATTAAGGCGGCACAGCATGCTGGTTAAGCATATAATCTTCAGAACTATAGAATCAAAGATGAAATTTTCAATCTGCCTGATTCTCACTTTATGATCTTAAACTGCAAGAGCCTCTGTTTATTCCTCTATAAAATGAGTATAAAAGTAAATCCCACTAACAGGAGTGCTTATAGAATTAAACAGTTACAATGTTTGACATAAAGAACTCATAAAATATAGACATTATCATTTTTCTGTCTATATACCATGTTATATTTTACTCATGTTATTGTAGCATTAATATTAATTTATACTTTGCATAGTTTTCTCAGCATTTTTACATAGCTAAGTGCCTCATATTACATGGTAACCTCTCAAAACTACACGAGTGACACTTACACATTAAGATATATCCAAATTATTTTGAGGAAACATTAAAGCATAGAGTAGAAATCTATGCTTTAATGTTTCCTCGAAATAATTTGGATATGTGGTATAAGTTTACGATTCGGTAGGTCTGAGTGAGGCCTGTATATTTTATTTAAAAAAAATTTATAGGTGATAGTTGTTTGGCTCACCCCAGGACCCACACTTGAGAATCACTGCTTTAAATAATAGAATAAATCAATTGCTATATTTAAAATATTAACTTCCCAAGTCCAAAGTTGAATACTCTCCTGTCTTCATATCTATCCTCAAATGTGAAAAGTTTGCTCAGACTTCCTCTATCTTTTTTCTTTACCCTGACTGTAGAACCATATCTGGAAGTTTTGAGATTCGCCATCTCTATTTCATTACAATATCTGTTTGAGGACATCCTCAACATACTCCCAGTGAAAATAGCCAACAATTTTATAGTACTTACCATGTACCAAGAACTGTTCTGCACACTTTACATGAGTCATTAATGTAAGTCTGGAATAATCCAATGTGATAAACAACAATATTGTCATTATTGCTTTACATGTGTGGAAATAGACAAAATTTATTAGATTAATTGCCTAAGTTCACACAGTTCATAAATAACAGAAAATAAAATCTGAACTCAGTTTCCAGGGCACATTTTTTTAAGATATATTACAAAATATCTCAATTTATAATGTTGATCTAAATTATTGCATGCCACCTACTCTTTCATATTTATTTTACTTAATATAACAATTGGATTAGGAAGTGATGTAAAGGCTAATTTATTTGAAATATACTTAGCAACTCTTCATAATATAGAGTCACTTTTTCAGCAACTTCTGTCTGGAGTTTCAATGTATTTGTTATATATGTAGGTATATTTTTATGTTGTTATGTATTTGTCAGAAAATATCAAAGCCTAGCAGACTAAATATACATTGTTAAAGGCTGAAAGACTACCATAACATTTTTATTGTAACTATAATTAGTAAATTTAAAAAGATTATTATGCCAAAATATATATTACATATCTTAAAATAGCACTCAGTAAATATCCCCATTTTCCTATCAGGAAAAATAGGAGAAAGCAAAGAGTGACAGATACTAATTTTATTTACTACTAAGTCTAATGTGGAGGTTACAAGTATACTACCAACAAAATCTTCCTACTAACTGAATCTCTGAATCAAATAGATTTAGTACTCATAACATAACTGAATGAGGGCATTTCTTATCATCTTCAAGCTCAGAGCTCACACTTTGGGCAAACTATGCCTAAGGAAAAGAAGGGCATTGCAGTGTTAAGCATTGCTTTTTAATCATTTTCAAGTTTTCCTTTGTGAAATTAGCTTAAGGGGGTTGGAATGAGAAGAAAACATGGGGGAAAAGCTTCTTTTATTTTTGTTTTTATTTCTTTTTTGAGACGGAGTCTCGCTCTGTCACCTAGGCAGTGGTGCAATCATGACTCATTTCAGCTTGAATCACCTTGCCCCAAGAAATACTCCTACCTCAGCCTGTCAAGTACCTGGGACCACAGGCACAAGCCACCACACCTGCCTATGTTTTATTTTTGTTTATTTATTTATGAGGCGGAGTCTTGCTCTGTCCTCTAAGCTGGAGCGCAGTGGCACTACCTTGTCTCACTGCAACCTCTGCCTCCTGGGTTCAAGTGATTCTCCTGCATCGGCCTCCTGAGTAGCTGGTACTACAGGCACATGCCACCACACCTAGCTAATTTTTTGTATTTTTAGTAGAGACAGGGTTTCACTGTGCTAGCCAGAATGGTCTCCTGATCTCACGTTCCGCCCACTTCAGCCTACCAAAGTTCTGGAATTACAGGCGTGAACCACCATGCCTGGCCTTTTATTTTATTTTTAAAAAATTTTGTAGAGATGGGGTCTTCCTTTGTTGCTCAGGCTGGTCTTGAACTCCTAGGCTCAAGAGATCCTTCTGTCTCAGCCTCCCAAGACGTTGGGATTACAGGTGTAACCCACTTTGCCCAACTAAGAAAAACTTATGGACATTGTCTGGGCAATGATTTATTGGATATGACACCAAAAGCACAGGCCACAAAAGCAGATATAGGTAAGTACGACTACATCAACATAAATAGCTGCTGCACAGCAAAGGAAACAACCAACAAAGTGAAAAGACAATCCAAGGAATGGGAAAGAATAACTGCAAACTATATGTCTAATAAGGGGTTAATTTCCAAAATAAAGAATTCATACAAATTAATTAATTAATAACTTGTTAAAAATGGGCAAACGACTTGAATGTACATTTCTCAAAAGAAGATATACAAATAGCCATCAGATATATGAAAAAATACTCACCATAGGTAACTATCAGTAAAACACAAATTAAAACCAAAATGAGATTCACCTCACACCTAGAATGACTACCAGGAAAACAAAAGATTATAAGTTTTGGTGAGGATGTGGAGAAGAAAATGCTTGCACACTATTGGTGGGAATGTAAATTAGTACAGCCACTACAGAAACAGTGTGGAGGTTTCCCAAAAAATTAGAAATAAAACTATCATATGACCTCACAATCCCACCACTGGGAATACATTCAAAATAGTCATTTTGAGAGATAGATATCTGCACTCCCATATTTATTGCAGCATTATTGACAGTAGCCAAGATATGAAATCAAACTTAGTGTCCATCAATGGATGAATAAAAAAAAAGTGTGTATACACACATACACAAATTAGTGATAAAAAATTAGCTAGCTTTAGTCATTCCACAGTGTAGGTACACTTCCAAACATCATGTTGTACACGATATATGTAATTTTATAAATTCACTAATAACAGGCACACACACATGCATGCACACACTTGCATGCACACACACAAAGACACAAAGAAAGTTTGGGAGGCATTGTCTATTCCCTTGATTGTGGTTTCAGCATACATCCACACTCATCAAATAGTACAAATTAACTATGTGCAGATCTTTTTTCTGTCAATTACACTTTGAGAACGCTGATCAAAAAAAAAAAAAAAAAAAAAAAGATGGGAATTCTTACTACTTGAAAAGTTTCATTAGGAAGAGAGACTAAGTAATATTTCTACGATTATTCTACAACTGTTTTCCTCATAACCCCTTGGGCTTAATTATTAGGACCATGATCTACCAAAAATAAGGTCATCCCCTTTGTTATAAGTGATTAAAAGTTTGTCATACAAGTTTTTCTGAGACAACTACTGTCAAACCAACCCTTTCTCCTTTGGGACCACTGGAAAATGGTTAATATTTTGTTATCTGGGGCTCTGAAATAGATCTGAATAATATTCTAATTAACTTTTATGCCAAACCTACTCTGCTCCAAGGCTAACAATCTATTTCCTATTTAATTATCCAATCAAAATTAGGTTTAGGCAGATTACATAACATAGCCTATCAGGAGTTATTCAATGAGTTTAAATTTCATTAAGAAATCTAATAATAAAATTCATAAAGCCATTTAAAAAAATACCAACATCATAGACATACTATAAATTTGAATATAAACCCCCGAGTGGTATGAAGTTTCCAGGGAAATATCAAAAGTTCAAAGATTAACTCCTCCCACTAGATAAATTTCAAAAGAATTCAAGTTTCAAATAAAAATATCCTGACTTAGTGTGCTGAAAATCCAAAGGAGTTAAAATATGACCCAATATTGAATTATTCTTTATCTTAGCCAAAATGGTTCTCCAAGTGTAGGTGGTGGTAGAATTCTGTCAGTAGCTCAAGAATGAGATTTCCTTCACTGGAATTACTGCAGTTCTTTCTGAGACACAAAAGTTGAATTAGCTTAAAGCCAAGTCTTGAGATATCACGTATTTTTATTTTACAGGGCAAAAATATTATGGAACTTAAAAGCACCAAGGTTAAAAACACCGCTAGAGAATGAAAATCTAGGCAACACTATTTTTCCATGATAAATTTACCAGTGATGCCCAAGACGATAGCAAAAATTTAGTGATATTTGAGCAAGTGCCAACGCAGATTTTAGTTTTCAACTACATATGCATATCAACCAGTTAATGACTATGGTCTAAAATCAACAGTGTATGAGTTTGAATTCAGCTAGGAATAGTATCATAGATAGACTTTTGTTTAGCCTTATATGTTTTCTGTATCTGGGCTGAAAATATACTTAAAACTTTAGGGTTCAAGAGGACTACCTCTTAGGGATGACTTTCAGTTAATGTTCACATGCCTTCAACTTATAAACAGCATTTAGGAGAAATCTGAACTGAGGCTGATATTTATAAATCTGTATCTTAAGTCCTTATGACCTACAGAGAACCAGCAACTAGTTCTAAGACCAGCATCTAGAAATGGTTTACTACTAATACTGCCTTCTCCTTAAGGTACTACCTTTCTTCTCTTTAGATTTTCATATTTTTGTAGATAAGATTGCATGTTTATGTACTTAAATGCTGGTAGCTTGAAATGAACTAATCGTTTTCCCCCTACACATGATCTCTCAGACAAGCCATATGAATTTAAGGTCAATGCTTCCCAAAATGTCCTTATCTGTTTGTGCCTAAAAGAATTTAGAGAAGTAGGTCTAATTTTATCTACCTAACATCACACTAATAATTTCTTGACAGTGATCTGTAATTCACTCAGAACTCATCAGTTAAGTAGTTTCAAAGGTCAAAAATTCTGTATTATCCAAAAATAAAACCTTTGCTTCAGCCATGACTACTTAAAAATACCTGTACCTGTATAGAGAGATCTGGCAGCTTGCATTCTGAAGTTGCATGTCTCTGCAAAAGGCCGTGAAATCCAGTATTTTGCTGAAGTTTATGCAGCTAGTATTTGCTTGCTTGATACTATAGCAGTATACTGAGGTTCTCTACAAATTTGCCAAGCCTGACCATGCAATCCTGCATTTCTACAAATGCCAGTATCTGTATACATAGTGACTTACCAGAGGATAATCCCACTACAAATGGGAGTCAAAATGTCATGTGGTTTCTTCTTTGGTTAGAGCAGTGCAAAATCATCTAACTACTGAAACAGCCTGTCCAGCCACACGTTAGCCAGTACAAATGGACACATTTGAAATGCCTTGTCTAAATATTAAAATCCAAATGTCTGTACCCTAAATCATCACAAGACTTTTGACATGTTATTTTGGTCTGTAATTACATTCCTTGCTTTACTTATTTCCATTTCTTATCAATGTCCAATTGTTGAGGACTTTGTAGCAACCTAAGTACAGTCCCCTCCTTAACCAAGGTGAGAAAAAATAAATAGCTGATGATGATGTCAGTATTACTCTTGTTGCTAATAATAGCTTAATCATTCATGTGGCTTTGCAGATCAAAACAGGTCTGCTAACAGAACTCAAGATTGAAAAGGGTTTATCCACCTAGACACAAGAGGCAATTTGGTGGCAGGGATCCCTATATAGTGGAGAAGTGACTATCTTGTGGAGGACAAGAGAAGGCTATCTTTCAGTAAAGACACAGACATAGCTTAGCTGAAGATACCCAGTTTATTTTCTTGACTTTTTACAAAAAGCAAATAATCACACCTTCTCTTAACTAGATCAAGGAAAGCCATAGGACGGATAGTGGTTTTAGGTGACAATACAGGTCAAGTGTGTAAACTTTAGTAAAATGATGCAAATCATATCCTCTTAAAAACTTATAAACTAGAATGTTCTAAAACTTTAGGTTTTAGATATTATTTAATGCAAAAGCAATTATTAACTACATCAATGTTCTACATTTTAAAAGAAAATTTGTTAATCCATAGGCTAATTTATTTAATTAACTATATTTATAAATCAATGCAAGTGTTTGAAAAAAGTCAAGATTATATATTTAGTTTTACAAGTGGAACCCAACATAGAAACACCGATTAGTTTAATTTCTAGGAGGCAGAGGGGCGCTTGGAGAAATAGTGAATGGTGTTCACAACTTAAGTATATATAAACATAATTTGATAATGAATGACTAACTCCACCTGGGAAGAAATGCTTAGTTGTTTGCCTGCCTTTCAAAGCCTAAGGATTTTTATTGATATTTATGAAATCTTAAAAGTTAATAGAAACCATTTTCCTTTTTATGTTGTAAAACAAATATATTATTCTGTTTTAAATATCTAATTATATGACCAAATGATATGTTAGGTCTGCCTAAATAGTAGAAAAGTTCATTTGTATAGTTGGCCATTGGAACTGAAGTGAGCTTCAGAAATCATCCAACCCAATCTTCTTAATTGGGACATGAGTGAAGTCTCACAGCAAAGTATGTGGCAATATTTAGATAATATTCTGTTCTTTCGACTTCATTTCACTATCTTTTTTCTGTATCAAATTGCCTCTCACTTTTGAACTACTATTGCCATATTCAAGATAGTTTCAATTAGTTTTAGACAAATCACATTGAATGATTTGTTTGTGCATACTGCTATTCTCAAATAGACTCAGTCTAGGGACAATCCTGGAGCCCTTATGAGTATTAGGAGTTTGGCTGACAGCAAACACTATCACACACTTCAGTTACAGAAAATGCATTGAATTTTGTTATCTCTAAATGATGCAGCTCAGGAAATTGTGACAGCCTGAGTCAATCAAGGTGTTAATCTAATTTTAGCTTCAATATAGATATAGTACTATAAGGACACATGCACACGAATGTTCATTGCAGCACAGTTTACAATAGCAAAGACCTGGAACCAACCCAAATGCCCATCGATATAGACTGGACAGGGAAAATGTGGCACATATACACCATGCAATATTATGCAGCCATCAAAAACAATGAGTTCGTGTCCTTTGTAGGGACATGGATGAACCTGGAAACCATCATTCTCAGCAAACTACATAAGAACAGAAAATCAAACACTGCATGTTCTCACTCATAGGCGGGTGTTAACAATGGGAACACATGGACACAGGGAGGGGAGTATCACACACTGGGGTCTGTCGGGGGAAAAGGGGAGGGATAGTGGGGGGTGGGGAGTTGGGGAGGGATAGCATGGGGAGAGATGCAGATATAGGTGATGGGGAGGAAGGCAGCAAATCACACTGCCATGCGTGTACCTATGCAACAATTTCCATGTTCTTCACATGTACCCCCAAACCTAAAATCAATAAAAAAATATATATATAGATATAGTTAGTGTTGTCTTCAGAGGAAAAAAAGACTGCAAACAATTCATTTGTTAACATAAAATAATATTTTATAAAACAAGATGTCATACTGATAGAATAATTATCATTTAAGAGAGTATGTACAATTGAAAGTTAATGATGTGGCAACACATAAGCAAGCAAGTCCCAGATTATCATACAAACATGCAGAAGAATATGTACCATAACAGCTCTGGTCTAGATGAGGGATCAATGTTCTTTTATTATTTCTATTTTCAGACTTAGAGGCTGATAACTCTCTGCTTCATTACACTCATAATTACAATATTAGGAAGGAAACCTGATTTCTAAGACATTTTTATTAAATATGTCTACAATAAAATATGACTTCATTTTCATTGGTGTAATACACCACAACTTCGGGAACCAAAATGTATAAATGTGTGGCAGTATGTAACTGCTACTTTGTTAATTTATTTAAGTAACAATTATTTACTGAGTACTGCATCAATCAATGTCCAGAAACAAGACAAGACAACAAGGAAACAAGAAACATTATAAGTATTTTGTACTGGAATATTGTGTACAGGGAATTGTGTAGTTGACACAAGAGCTGAGAAGACCAATAGGAGATGATGAAGTAACATAAAGAATACCAACTGGGATGACAAATATCACACAGAGTAAGGTAGATATAGGGAAAAATCCATTTGAGAAGGCACTAGAGAATGAGGAATACCATAATTTCTTCCCTTTTCCTTCATTTAGTCTTCCAACAGTGCTTCCCTTGGTTGAAACCACATGGTACTCATTGAACGGAAGGACAGAGGAAATATAGTTTTCAAAACAGCAAGATATTGCAAACTGGCAAACAGCAAATCGTGCAAACCGGCACATGTGTCAACTATGTACCAAGCATTCTTCTGGGAGGCAGGAAATCAGCAATAAATAAAATTGACCTAAATCCTTGTTCTCAGGGAGGTTTATAGGTAGTATTTAATATCTACATTACTCATAATTACTATAAATAGTCTAATATACTTTAAATACACCAGTCCATTAAGCTTCGTAAAATATTTACAGGAGAGTATTATTGTGGGTCTCATTTAGATAAGAAATAAAAAGACCAAGAGGTTAAATGGCCGAGGTCCCAGTGCTTGCAATGCCATAGCCAAGATTTAAACTGAGGATTCTGGCTCAGAGTACATTCTCTGTAATCCTGTTCCATTCTATATTTTCATATCTTATACTTTCTATCTTTTCTTTATATCATAAATAATGATAATTGCAATTATAACTTGAGAACATTTTTTAAAAGTTTTATGAAATGCTTATATACAGGTATATAAAATCTTGAATAGAAAGCATAAATTTGTCCTCTATTGCAAAAATATAAACATATTTTCTTTGCTTCTTGGACATAATCTTTCTTTGTATAATTCAAACATAACTGTATGGCCTGCATGATTAATGTTTCATACATGCATAATACATTTTTTGAGATGAGAATATATAACTTCTAGAGAATGTTCCCAGGCTTCAGTTTTTAAGATTTTCAGTTGGTGAGACAGAGAATCAGAACCAGAAAACAATATAACTAAATTTCACATCGAGGTAGGGAACAGCATAAGGGCAGTTGGTATGTCTGAATATAACATGAATTTAGCTTACTTTACAATCTCCTCATGGACACAGAAAATCACAGAAAGATACTAAAGATACTAGTAGGATTTTCTAAATAAATGAATGTGTTATCTCCAACACTTGCTACCAAGTAAGAGAATAATTATTTCGGAGTCTATGTTGTGGTTTCCTACGTAAATGTGAAAGCATTTTTATGGGGATTAGGTTTTACCTCTTTCCCCCTTATGTTTTCAGCAGATCAGAGACATTTGTAGAAACATCGTTTATTGTTCTGTATTTTATATAAAACAATAAAACACAAATGTCTCCTTATGAAAAGCTGAGGCACTATGACTGTAGTTTTTGTCCTCTGTCTATAGTTCTTCTTATTTTTACATTTTCCCATTTTTATTTATTATTTTTAAGGAAGCCAGAATAACTGTGGCATGCCTCAAGTAGGTGGAACATTTGGCTTTAAACTATACAGTTTCAGGTCATAATAACTGACTATGTGATCTTTGATTTTTTTTAACTTCAAAAGAATTCCTATAGCTTAAAACAATTGAAATGTGAACTGATGACTTAGTGGAATCCTTGCTGCCCTTTTAAAAATATGTATGAAATAAAAATTTCTGCCTAGTGCATAGAATACTGACATCATGTAATTACAGCCATGATAAGCAACAGCCCCTTAGTCAGAATACTATGAGAAAAGCCGTATCTGTTCTAAAAGTAATTCATTCTGCATGAATTGTAGTATATAATGGGAGGCTTGGGTTTGCAGATTGAACTCTTTTTTTTCTTACTTCTGTTTCTTAGCTAACAGGTTTACCTTTAAAAATTATGCACATCCAAAATTATTTCTTGTTCCAATTTTGCACTAGGTATCAAAATTAAATTTCTTAAAAATATTGAATTCCTAATCATCCACCTACAAATTGTTACATAAAAGCCATTTTATAAAGTATTTGTCTGTTAGTGAAACTCTTCTTTTGTAGGAGGAAGCTGAAGAGTGAAAAAGGGGAAAGAGGATTGCCAATTATAGTTGATTTGACATGAATATGAGGCTTCTTCTGTTTCCTAAAAACAAATAGGTAGGTTGAATCTGCAATCCATAATCAAAAATTATTTAATGTAAAAATTATATAAATATATGCTTATATTTTAAATATTTGAGCATACGTAATAATGCTTCTAAATAAAGTATGTGGTAAACTATTTCTTACAATTCTATAACAAAATTTCACTATTTATATTAACACAAATGATAATCTGTGGTGTAACTGTAAATACTGCTAAGAACAGAAAAAAAAAAACACACCTTATAGACCTTAACTATTACCTGTATAAGAAGCCATCCTTAGAGACTATGCATTTAAGATAACATAATCACTGAACTTAATTTTGAAATTGTCTTGAGAAACTTTAAGATCCATATAGAACTTAATGAATTGTTTGATGCAGGAAAGCATTGCAATGTTTCTATAATGCAATGTCTATTTAAAGGTTATTACACATTAGAAACATTGTAGAAGTAAACATTAGGGAACATGTCTTATATTACCCTTAAAATTTTATTGTGCAAAGTAATTAAGGACATTTCCCATTAATTATTCAATAAGGTACAGTAATATACATTCCCTTTATTTTTCATAACCAGAAGTGGCTACTGTCCTCAGGTTTAAACACATTAGGACCATACTCTGCTTTGCAATGCCAGGGTAGAGACTCTACCAACCACACTTCTGTTCTGCCAGCTGGCATGAAGGACTGGAAGGAGAAAAGACACCTTCTCCTTTCTGTTTTCTTTTTGTTGATTTTTCTTTTTCTAGTTGTTTCCCATTTTATTCACAATAACAGTGACAATTTGTTTCAGTAAGAACATGATTTCATTGTTTGTTTGTTTTTTAATTCCAGCACTCTCAAAACAATTTCTATTTTATACCTTCAGAGAAGCCAGCCTTCATTAAAGACTGAATGAGGTAAAATAAAGACTTAATATGCTAATACTTAAAATAGCATGAGGAACCTATGTTGAGCTCGTAGACATTGCACCAGCTGAATAGTGCCTTCTGTTCAGGAGTCTGAATTCCAGCCTCATTTGGTTACTCCTCTAACTTCTTAAGTTTTCATTTTCTCAATTTCTTCCCTTTGTTTAATGACCACTAGGTGGGTAGCTGCACTCAGCTGTTGCTATCTTCATATACATTTAATATTCCTTTTTCTGCCTTGTCTTAAATGAAAACAGTCAGCTATTCTCCCATCCTTGTACAGTTTTTGCAACTCTCTCCATACGTTACAGTTTACTTCCCTTCTCCTTGAATCTCAGTTGTATTGCAACTTGCTTTAACCAATAGCATGGGACAGAAATGAGACCTACCAGCTTTATATTGCTCTCTTCAGGTTTCATGCCACTATGTAAGAAGTATAACTATGCTGCCTCTAGTGAAGTTGAGACTCACCCAAATGTTACATCTACCCTAACTGAGGCATCAGACATGTGGATGAGTCATTTGGATTTTCCATCCCCATCCCTGGCTGAGCTATCAGTGCAATGGAGCTGCATAAGTTGGACCATTTGGAATCAAAAACTGCCCAGATGATTCCAGCCAGCCCAGAATCATAAGAATCCTGAGAAATAATATGTCATGATTGTTTTAAGCAACTAAATGAAAGCGTAGTTGGATACAAAGCAGTATGTAACTCCTAAGGCTTTTAGTTCAAGAGCTAGTTTAACTTTATAGTAAATACTCTGTGGAAAGTCTCTGGTCTGTAGTTTCTGTTTCCTGACTGGATATTGACAGATCCAAACATAAATGCTGAAACCAATAAAATAATTTGGTCTAAATGTTATATGTTTTACTAATGGTTTCCACATGTTAAACTGGCTAATACATTTTTAAAATAACCTTAATTCCAGGATATTAAAAAAAATAACTATAACAAGAATTAGTTTATGAGAAAACAACAAAAAATTAATCAAACAGTATTGTAATACCTAATAGCTGCTAGTGAAAGAGCAAATTGTGTTGAAGGGAATGGTTAGTATTTAACAGTGCAGCTATTAACTATTTTCTTATTCTATCAGGCCATTGATAATAATATCAAATGGAATCTGATGCAGGTCATTTTATATATTGTCTTCATAGGAAGTTAATATTATGTTAGTGATGAATGTAACTATTATAGGTTACTATGACATTTGTGATTATAGGATCAAATATAAATTATGTTAACTTGAGGCGTCATGAATCAATATAATTATGATAGTGAATAAAATAATTATGAGTTATTGAGTAAATTATAACTATAATGAGTTTTAAATGTTGGGTTTGAAATTTCATTTGTGTCACTAGATCAATGAGAAATAATATTAGAGATGCTGTAATTGAATAAGGTCATAAGACTTCTCCACCCAAACTATTTCAACATCATAGCATATGATTTTAAAAGAGATTTTCAAAGCCAGGCATAGGACTTTGAGGTGGGGAAGACTGCTTGAGGTCAGAGTTCAAGGCTTCAGTGTGCTGTAAATAGCCCCTACAGTCAAACCTGGGCAACACAGCAAGACCCTTTCACTAAAAAATAAAATATAACAAAATAAAATGAGACTTTTTTCCACAGATAGACCTAAGCAGCATTTAATATAATCCATGGGATCAAGTACTCCCAAGACCATCAAGACGGAGAAAAGACGTTCCCCAAAACCAAGTAATTCATATAATATCAGGACCTTTTCTAAAGGCAGAATTTTAGTATATCTAACTAGATAGCAGACTATCAAATCCGAAACAATAAGTATTTAAATATACAAAAATGGAGAAAGGATGACTCCCTGAATTTTACCCTTATAAGTCTTTAATAATGAATCCTCATTCAGAAGGGGCGGAAGGTTGTACATAACCCTTATAAGAACAATAGTATAACCTTACTGCTTTCCTTCCTCTTCCTTTCAGTGCAGTTTCCCTAATATCCCCTGGCAAAATAATTGAAATGCGTCCTCTTGCTATTATATTAACCTGTATATTTTAGGATCCAACTTATACTCTTGTTCAAATATATTATATTGCTTGAAATAAGTTTCTATGCCTATTTTCTTTGCAACAACATAAAGTTATGCACTGAAATTTTTCTACAATGAGAATGATACTAAATTTCTGAAGTGCAAGGGAGGGGGGGTAGTTACGAATAGCTGGTAAAAGAGAGAAAAAAAAACAATTTCCATCTCCATAATAGAATAACATTGCTGAAAAAAATGTGCATATGGATAGGTAATTGGACCAAACACATAGAAGACAAAAAAGCTATTAAAACATAGTTTAACTATCTGTATGGCTATTTGACTGAAAATCCTGCACCTGAGAGAAAACATCACAAACAATCATGTATTTTTGTGAAAGTCATTTAACTGACATTTGTATGGTACCTACTCTCTGCTAGTTATTAAATATTTAAGTGCCTGAATCTTCACAACATTATTATTCCACAATAATTATTACTACCATTTTACAGATGAAAAATCTCAAATATATAATAAATAACAGTATTATAAATATCAAATACACACATGTATATGATATTTACATGTATGTGTATATTAATTACATATTATTTGTAATTATTCTGTTTTTTTTCTAAATACATATTTGATTGCAAAAGTTTTTGCAAGGAGAATAATAAATCCAGTTGAATAGAAAAGAGAATGTTCTGCAATCTTAGATTAACTTGTATAGCAAGCCAATTAAAACTTATTTGCTTGAGATTAATGTTAAAGGGAGATAATAATCCTGAGCATCAGGGAAAAGAAGAATTATATTTTCAGGTCTATTGAAAAATACGCAGGCTTAATTAAACAAGACAGAAACTGGACATTTTACAGCAAGCACCTATTATTTGTGTCCACCATGGTAAGGCATCCTCTCTATAATTTAGTAATTTTCCACATTGTGAGATAGTCTTTTCTAGGGTAAAAATTTAAGAATAAACATTTTCAGATTATTTGCTGCTAATACGCATATATGTTACCTAAGTGCCTCCAGTTTGAAACAAACCAATTAGGGTTTGAATTAAAGCATGAGGCTTTTAATTCAAAAGTGTGCAACATGAGGATGTAGTTGCATATTCTAACATTTGCTATTTTTTATGGTGGCGGATGTGGTATTTATAACATATTAATCCTTTCACTATAGTTTGAAATGTAAGTTGTTCTCAAAAGTTTGATATATGTATATATAAATGTTTTGACATATATTTTGGTTAATAATTTTAAATCTCTCATAAGAGATTCTCAGTGATTAATAACTATGGATATTGGCTCTTTAAATAGATTGTTGCATAGGTACACACATGGCAGTGTGATTTGCTGCTTTCTCCCCATCTATATCTAGCATTTCTCCCCATGCTATCTCTCCCCAACTCCCCACCCCCCACTGTCCCTCCTATATTTCCCCCTGACAGACCCCAGTGTGTGATGCTCCCCTCCCTCTATGATGTTTTTGTTTTTTTTTTTTTTGCATTTTAGGTTTTGGGGTACATGTTGAAATCCTGAATAGACCTATAACAAGGATTTCAACTTCTTCCTGGTTTAGGCTTGGGACCAGGAGCTGGTTTTTGAAAAGATCAACCAAGTAGACAGACCACTAGCCAGATTAATAAAAAGAAAGAGAGAATAATCAAATAGATGCAATAAAAATTGATAAAGGGGATATCAGCACAGATTCCACAGAAATACAAACCACCATCAGAGATTACTACAGACAACTCTATGCACATAAACCAGTAAACCTGGAAGAAATTGATAAATTCTTGGACACAGGGATTATTATAATCAATGAATGCATGGCAAATGAAAAATCAATGAAGAAATTAAAAAGCATTTAATATAATAACATTTTCACCCATTATATTGACACTTTAAGATATAATTGGTGGCTTTGAAGGTTAGTCAATGTGCAAATAGATTCAGAGCTGGTTAGAGTTGCATCAGTTAATAAAAGATTTATGAAAATATTTAAAGAGCTAATGGCAGTCTGCTTCAGTAATGGCAGACAGCCTCGGTAATGGTGGACGCCCTTCCCCCACAGAGCTGGACCATCCCGGGTCCAGCTGTGCTCGCTGTGAAACTCTCAATCCAGAGCGTTTCAGATTGCTGGTCTTTGTGGGGGGTGAGATCAGCCAAGCCAGATCACCTGGCTCCCTGTTTCAGCCCCCTTTTTTTCAGGTGAATGGGTGACTCTGTCTCCCAGGTGTTCCAGTTGCCAGTTGAAACAGTGCCCGGATTTGTGTGAGTTTTTGTGGGGGAGACCCGCTGCACTGGCTGCGCTGGAGACTCCTGGCGCTCTCCCCTGGGAATTTCCTGGTCTGTGGGCAATAAATATTCGTTTGCAAATGCGGTGATCACTCACCCTCTGTGTTTTCACCAGGAACTGCAATCCAGAGCCGTTCACATTCGGCCATCTTGAATCTGCCTCCCTTATTTTTTTCAATAAACTGTATGTTTTTTAATGTATCAATGATTAAAAAATTCATTAGATAAGAAAACACATTCAAACAAAAAATAGCACTCACATTCCCTTCAGAAGTAAGATCTTCTGTGCCTTGGATCTCTGTCCAAGGCTACTGAGGTAAAATTTTTCTTAAAATTTTCAGAAATTCTATATTTGATCTAGAGCTCTTTTGTCTAGATGAAAATTTCTAGAGGTGACAAAAGTTTTGTAATCTTTAACAAAGGCATGTGCAGTTGATCCTTGATCTGAAATTTACACAGAGATCAGTTTCTACTGACAATGGCCAATATTTGTCCTTTGCTCTGAGGCTATTTTCTACTTTGTAAGTTTTTTTTTTTTTTTTTGCCTTCCACAGAGACTGAGAATAAGAAGAAGTTTTATTTTTGAAGAGAAAATTATTATATTTTTATATTTTCTCTAAATTATCTTGAAAAATTGAGCACTTTTTAGCCCTTCTGGTTATTCCTATACTTTATTATCAACAGATATACAAAATTTACTACTTATATTAAAAAAATAGTTCACACTCTCAACATTTTTTTCTGGTAATATCTTTAGATAGATCAAGTTGGGGTAACCTTTTAATTTTTCATAATCCCTTGACTATTTTATTAATTATATTGTTTTATATAACTTGCGTCTTTTTCTTTCCAGCTCAAATAATAATTTCTAAAGTTCCCTTCCTGCCTAACAATCTTCTCAAGGCATTTCCAGCTTCCACCCACAATGTTGTCACAAAGCGTATTTATAATGTTAAGCTTTTTTCAAAAGCAACATTCCACTTAACATTAAAAAGTCTATTTCACTTCAATATTTTTTAATAGCAGGTAACTTCCAAATGTGGTGGTTTACACAATAACTATTTTATTTTGTAAGTCAGGAGGAGCCGAGCTGGTAGGTTGCTTAACAGATTTAGCTTGAGGTCTTTTAAGTGAGTCAAGTCAGAGATGGCTGGGCCTGCATACTGGGTCTGGATGGCTGGTGCCTGTATAGTTCTTCATGTGGCCTCTCTACACGTTGCATCTCAGCTTTCAAGACCTTAACAAGTGGTTTCTCTCTCTAGCAGAATAACTTAAACTTCTTGCTTGGAAGCTTAGTTTTCCATGCCAGGGAGAGTAGACTGCCAAATTTTAACAACTGTGCTCAGTAGCCCCAAGACCACACTTTGTCCACGTTCCACTGACCAAAGCAGTCACAGGCTCAGCTCTGAGTCAAAGAGAAGAGCATTTCCACTCCTGATTGTAGGTAGTGGCTGCCACAAAGAGAGTAGTAGATAGGTTTCACACTATCTTCAGAAACCAGCTAAGGGTGTGTGTGTGTGTGTGTGTGTGTGTGTGTGTGTGTGTGTGTATTATTTTATCACTTAAACAAAATTAAGTTGTTGAAACCAGGCTTGTAAACTTTTTCTTTTCTTTCCATTTTAAGGAATAAAACATTCAGGTTTACCCATTCCCTGGCTCCTCAAAAATGACACGGCTACTAGAGATGAAGCAAGACGCTGTATAAACTAGAATGTTGTTTATCCCTTTGCAAAGTTTATCACTTTTGGGAGATTACTTTTATTAATCCAATTGGAACACCAACTCGGCATTTTCTGATTATGACCACCCTGGAGTTCATAGCAGAATTTGTAATTTAATTTGTCTCTGATTTAGGAGAGAAGCATGGACTAGATGAACAACAGAATAAGATTGCCATGAATAGATGAAACCAAAATTCTGGAAAAGAAGCCAGATCACTCAATATTACTAGTGATATAACAACTGCAGAGCTGGTATTTCTGGATGATGTAGAGTCTCAGATTAACCCACATCTTTCTATGTTCTCCCTAAGACCATGAGTCCTCACCCTGACAGTCACACACATTTTACATTGAATGTGTCCAGTATATGGTCATGTGCTGCATAACAATGTTTCAGCCAATGATAGATCATGTATACAATGCTGGAAATATAAGATTATATTACAATATATTTATATTTTCTATGTTTAGATATGCAAATACTTGTATTACATTGTATTATAATTGTTTACAGTATTCAGTACAATAACATGATGTACAGGCTTGTAGCCTAAGAGCAATAGGTCAAACCATATAGCTTTGGTGTGTGGTAGGTTATTCCATCTGGGCTTGTAAGTACACTCTGATGTAGGGTGTGTAAATACACTCTGATATTTGTACAATGATGAAATCACCTAATGACACATTTCTCAGACACTATCGCCATTGTTTAGAAACACATGTCTGTACTACTAAACTTTTAATGTTGTATAAATGGAGCAATATGTAATTATAATTAATTAGAAATGATAAGTAAGGTTTCTATAATTTGGTAAACTATTCAGTTTAGAAATAATCTAGCAGTAAAATGTAATGTTCACTTACTCCACCTTTCTTACTGATACTAAAATACTGTTTTGTTTCTCTTCAAAAAGTTATATTTGCACTGTTTTGTGAAAGCTTTGAAAAAGACTAAACGAACTGTTAAAAGAGCTTTTATTTATTTTCTATGCCTCTTACAAGAAAGAAGTTCAAGTTTTTCTAAGGTATTATTATGGCTAATACATTTTTAGCCATGATAATATCTTACACACAAATGTTACTCACATAATATTGTCATATTATATATTATTACTCAACTGCTGGTTTCAATAGAAAGCATATTACATGTTCTCAGAATTTGAACTGATTCCCAGAATTAGAAATTGTGTGCAACCACATATGAAAATTATGCATGATAACTGCCAACTTCAATTTATTGTAACATCTTTTGAAATTTGCTGAAATATTGAGTCAAATACTGTCTTCAGCATCGCCTCTCTATGGTTAAAAATACCTGTACAGTGATTTTATATGTAGGCCAATTTCCATATACATCACCATTTATAGGCTAAAAATATGTGAATTTTAGAAATTGAGCAAAGTAAGTATTTTAATGTAATCTCCACTTGGATAATTACCTTGTAAATAGTGTGCATGCTTTTCAGTGCTTCTCCTTTACCATGGCTGCATATCTGTGTGGGTCCTAGTAGACATGGAAACTCACTCATTAGAATTCCTGCAATCTGTTAGTGTTATTTTTATTATGTGACATTTATAGTCTTTACATGGAGTTGATCTCTGAATAAGTAAAATCTCTTTAGATCAGACTAGATTCACTTTAGAAACGTGATCATTCTGTGCTTTCCAAGTAACTACATTGGACTGAATAGATAAATTGAGCTTTGGAAACATATTTTTCTGAACTTCCATGTGCAGTAGTGCAGCGGAATAGTAAATCTTGGAATATCATACCAGAAAATTGGCTTTTGAGCAACCAAAAGGCAAATGGTGACTTTTGCACTCAAAGAAGATGAACAGATTGTGAATGATTTAAGGAGAGACTTAAAATATTCTAAACCTACTATTCCAAAATAGTAGGAATAAGTCACAGCACATTATGGATTGATGGTGGGAAGCGGGGCTGCCATGGACTTCTACGCCAAAGTTCAAAAAGTTTTATATGTTAATAAAGCAAATTAAACCCAAATAGCTGCCTGAATCATTAAAATTATGGAGTTATTTACATACCTCCTGAGTCTTGTGGAAGGTCACTATATTTCCCAATATGCTGACAAATGCCCACAGTTTATAATTATGTTTCTTTCTGGTTCCAAATCCTATTGCTACTAAATGTTCTCCTTTACCTGTTGCTGCCATGTCATGTTTCCCTTCCTAACATTAACTCAAATATGGAACATATAAGTGTTCCTTTGGCGTGCCGTATAAACCAATTAAACAATATAGTTGTATTTAGATAGCGGAAGATGCTGGAGATCTATGGAGAACACAGTTAACATTGCAATACAAATGGCTAATAAGGTAAAGGTAAATGTTTGATTTTTTTAAAGTTTCCTTTCTTTAGATAACTTAAATAATTCTGCTATACTCCACTATAGTGTTTTAGACCAATTACAATACACTTCATATCTATGCCTTTTATATTTTTTTCCCAAAAGTGGATATTTCTTAAAATTTAGATATATTAAATGGAGAAAGACAGCCTTTGAAATGGGTAAAAGACTGAACTTTCTTACTCACAGGGCGATGGCATCCCTGGGGAAAGAGTTGTGGTAGCATTTTTGTTGAAATAAAGATTAACTGCTTTTACTTCTTTATGTTAATATGTCTAATACAATAGAACTGGGAACATATATGTAAAAGGATGTTAAAACTTTACCATGATCCAATAACTGATACATAACAACTGTTACTTTTTAGTGCATTTTTTCTTAATCATTTGATATTTAATGTAAGACTATACATCCAAAGGTATTCTCACCAAACATTATGCCTTATTTTTGTGTAGTGATTTTCATGTGCAGATTTTACATTATTGAGGGCAAGATTGATATACTAATGTAGAAAGTATTTATTAATAGTATTTATTGAATCTATATGCAAGAGAATATAAAAGGGACTAGATGAAAGATATTTGCTCACAATTGATACTTTATTATTTCATACTTACCAAATAAAATCCAGTAATTCAGGCAATTAATTATCAGGTTTAGACTGAATGAATAATCACTGATATTTCATGGTATGAAATAGTACTTATATTATACATTTTGTTGATTTAAAAGTAGGTTTTAAATATTGATGTTCCCTAAATGCAACTATATTAATTCTTTTTGGCTTATGTTATGATAAAAATGTATTTGTTGTTTGTTTTTCAAGTGATCAGACACATGAAAATATGTCATCTGCAGTGTATGAATGAGAACATGGTTCAAGAAAAACATGTTATTTTGCAGGAAAAATAGCTCAACAAACTCTCAATAAAGAACAGAAGGGAACTCCTTCAACTGAAAAACATCTGTAAAGAGCTACAAGTAGTATCATATCCAATAGTGAAAAATGATTTTTCCTTACAATCAGGAATATGACACAAATGTGCACTGTTACTCAAAGTAGCATATGAAATTCTAACCAGTGCAGTTGAGCAAACAGGCAACATAAAGAGATAAAGGACATCTGGTTTAAAATGTTTTATTCACAGGTAATATGAACCTGTATCTAGAAAATCTTAAGGGTTTCACAAAACAATTTATGAACACTAATAATATAGAACACTAATAACCTCATCAATGACTCTGAGTAAAGATCAATATATAAAAATTAATTGTATTTCTATATACTAGAAACAAATAATCCAAAAATGAAATTAACAAAGCAAGCATATACGTATAGCACCAAAAAACCCTGCTTAGAAATACATTTAACAAAAAATAATGCAAATGATATATACAGAAATCTACAAAACTTTCCTGGGAAAAATTTGAACAGATTTAATTAATGGAGAACATTATGTTCATGCATTTGAACGCTCATTATTTTTAAGACGGAAATTTCTGATCTATTGATTTAATGCATTCTCTATCAAAGTCTGAGTAGAATTTTTTCCCAAAAATGACAAGCCAATTCTAAAATATATATGAAAAAACAAGACACAGAAAAGTACAAATTCTTTATTAAAAAGTTGGAGAACTTACGTCAGGTGATTTCAAATTAGTATATAAAGGAATAATATTAGCAAAAACTCTGAGTAAGTAGCTCCTAGGGCCCATCTCTCTACAAAAATCAACCAAAAAAAGAAACAAGCAGAAAGTGTCAGAATAAATTCATCAGCACTCTGGAAAACAGTCAGGAGTTGACAGGAACCAACTAAATATTTATCAAGGAAAAACCACCTTTAAAATGTGGAGAGCTTTGTAGCATTCTTACCTGATCTTATGTCACCTCACTTCTCTCCCCACCAGTAGTCTTGAAGTGGCAGCTGAAATTCTCAATGAGACCCCGGTCCCTGGCTCCAAAGGGAACAAAGCAGACCTTCTATGCAAAGACGTGTTTATCTCTTTAACGGTCTGAAGACATCCTGAGGAACTGATGGGAGGTGTCTACTTTGTTTCAACTAAACTGAAACTCTCTCAGGAAAAAAAGGAGTTATACAGAGGGCAGGCCTTAAAAACCAATGAAAGGTAAATGGACAGTCCCTCTGCCATCTGGGACAAACAATTACAGTGAGGCAAACAATAAACATGTGGAAGCCTGAAAGGAGGTACTGAGAAGAGAGATTCTTTTCTTTATTTTTTATTTTTTTAATTAGTACACTTTAAGTTCTGGAGTACATGTGCAGAACATGCAGTTTTGTTACATAGGTAGACATGTGCCATGGTGGTTTGCTGCAACCATCCCCCCCATCATCTACATTAGGTATTTCTCCTAATGTTAGCCCTTCCCCTATCCCCCTACCCCCTGCTATCCTTCCCTACTCCCCCCCACCCCCCCAACAGGCCCCCGTATGTGATGTTCCCCTCCCTGTGTCCACCTTTTCTCATTGTTCAACACCCACTTATGAGTGAGAACATGCACTGTTTGGTTTTCTGTTCTTGTGTCAGTTTGCTGAGAATGATGGTTTCCAGATTCATCCATGTCCCTGCAAAGTACATGAACTCATCCTTTTTTATGGCTGCATATATTCCATGATGTATATGTGCCACATTTTCTTTATCCAGTCTATCATTTGATGGGCATTTGGGTTGGTTCCAACTCTTTGCTATTGCAAACAGTGCCACATTTGTTGAGGAAGTAGGGCATTGAAAAGCTCCTGTATATTCTGGGGGGATGTCTACCGGGAAATTTAAAAGCCATGTGCTTGGCGGGGCGCTGTGGCTCAAGCCTGTAATCTCAGCACTTTGGGAGGCTGAGGTGAAGTCAGGAAGTCAGGAGTTCAAGATCAGCCTGGCCAATATGTTGAAACCCCATCTCTACTAAAAAATATAAAAAAATTTTCTGGGTGTGGTATCACACACCTGTAATCTCAGCTACTCTGGAAGCTAAGGCAGGAGAATCGCATGACCCTGGGAGGCAAAGGTTACCGTGAGCTGAGATCTTGCCACTGCACTGCATCCCAGCCTGGGTGACAGAGTAAGACTCCACCTCAAAAATAAAAATAAAATAAAAATAAAATAAATAAATAATAGCCATGTACTTGCTCAGAGTAGGACACATGTTCGGAAAGACCGGAGAAGACCTAAAACTTCCACTTCTGGCTGATCTTCAGGCACAGTAAACAAAAAGTGAAGGCTAATACAGTGTGGTAAACAGCCTACCAAAGTGCCAAAGGAGTGCCAACACAGATTGCCAACACATGCCAATCTGCAAAGACAAGAAGAGTATGTGTTTTCTTTTCTCTTTTTTTATTTTTCTGTCTGTTTGCTTTCTTTTTCTTTTTCTTTGTCAACCTTTATATGATGCAGAGCTTTCTTTTGTTCTGGGCTCCACTGAAAACTAGCTGTTTAACATCCAATCAGTAAACAGATCAGAGTAGTAGACTCAAATGAGAAATTTGTTTCTGTTAGAGTAGGTAGCTAGGCCGACATGAGTGGGGCAGGAGAGGCCCAACCCCCAGGAATGTCAGACAACCATCGGGTGATAATCAGGTGGTTGTTAAATTGTATCTAAAATAATAATTGATTGCAGTTGGTGCCAGGAAAAGGCAGTCTCTCAATACATAGAAAACATTTGAAGCTGGTGACTAGCAGCTTCTCATTAAGATCCCAGGAGTTGAGCCAGCAGCTTCAAGCATGCACATTAAGAGGCAAGGGGCAGAGTTTAACTGTTAGGACCTTCCTCTAGGAACAATAGACTGATAAGGGAAAAACACCTCAAGTGAGAATGTGTACAACATCAGTAAACACATTGAGCATGCAGTCCTTCCCAAGTGCTGGCCGGCCATTGCACATGTAAACAGCCCACCCCAAGGGGAGAATCAGGGAAGAAACAGCACAACCCTGGAAGCATGTCAACATATAAGACCTCAAGTTGAAGGTCAAACCAGGCTCTTGAATCTCTCAAGTTTCCTTCTTGGCCCTCTTCCAAGTTTTACTTTACTTTCTTTCATCTTGCTCTAATTCTTTTTATGAATTTCTCTCCTTCTCTAAAACTGGCCTAGTGTCTTAACCTACCTTATGCCCCTAGACTGAAGTCTTTCTTTCGATGAGGCAAGAATCAAGTTGCTGCAGATCTGTATGGATTAACCACTGCGAACATTGCTTCCAGGATTCTAAGAGGCGCAATAAGAATTAAGCTTGATTTTGTATGTGACAGCAAAGGCCAGATACAACATATTCTTCATTTGTCTTGGACAGGATAACTTGACATGCCCATATCACTGGAATCTTAGAAATTTTTCTGGAATGAGAGGCCCCTGAATTTTTGTGGGATTTATTTCCCACCTTCTAACACACAAATGTCTTATTCAAATGTGTAGAGTAGTTTCTACTTTCTGATCACTACCAATCAGCATAATATCATCAATGTAATGAATTAGTGTGGTGTCTCATGGAAGGGAAAGGGGGTCAAGGTACCTGCTGACTAAATTAAGTCTAGAAAGCTAAGATACTTCTAATGTGACAATGAAGGTATTTTGCTCTCCTTGCCAGCTAAAAGTAAACTACTCTGGTGGTCTTCATTAACACATATAGAACAAACAGCTTTCAACCTGAAATAAGTGAAAGAGTCAGAACCCAGTTTTGAATAGTTTATTCGAATGAAAATCTAGGAATACTCATTCAGAGAACACAGACTCCAAAGCAGTTTGATCACTTCTCAGACATTAAAAGTTATGATCTTGCTTATATAGACAGGAAATCAAGTTTAGTAGGGTTATAACTTGTCATAAAAGACTGGTTTATGAGTTACAATAATTTAATTAGTTATGGTTTGCTTTCTTTTCCATACAGCTTGTTTTCATTTCCATTCCAATTTAAAAGAGTATATTTAACATTCCATCTTAATGTATTGTGATAGTCATGAATTGTTTTTTGTGAGAAAGGTAAAAGAGAAGTTAATCTATAGTGAAGGTCAACAATGAGGAGAGACATAGTCTTCCTTGGTGCTCTTTAGTCATTTACAACATTTTATGAAACAATGTAGGTAAGGAAGAAGTCTAATGTATAAAGAGAAACATAGGTTATAGATAGTTGCCTAGCCTACAGCTGCATGATGTGAGTCTCTCCTAATTACATTCCCCCTGGCTGAAAATATTTTAAAGTTTCAACAGCTTAAATTTTGAATACTTATTTCCACACAGCATTTACCAGATCAAACAGCAGCATACAAGGTAACAGGAGATGTGTTAATTTGCTCAAGTAATGAAAGCACATCTGTAGCAGCAACTGCAATTTGAACATTTACAATAATCCACTGTCTCCTTCTCCAAGATCCATTTGTTTTCTACATATGCCAAATACACGACTTGAATAAGGCTCTATGGAAATTACCATGCCTATATCTTTCAAGTTTGTGATGGTGGCACTGATCTTTGCAATCCCTCCAGAAATTCATTATTACTTTCAGTTTATTATATGTTGGGGTAGAGGCAATTATATTGGCTTACCTTTAAAGTTTTCTACCATAGTACCTCTCAATATGCAGGGAACCCATGTATGGATTCTGCCAGTTGCTGAGTATGTCTATTCCAATTTTACATTCTAGAACTGAAAAAAAAAAATAACATAGAATGGGTTCATGGATGGATACGTGGATACAGTGGTCCACTGTGAGCTAGACCTGAGCAGAAGTTCCATAATCACCATAATTTCTCAACTCAGGTAAACTACACTAACACTTTGGGTCTTCAGGAAGGAGTGTCATTTCAGATCCAGTCTTCAGTAATTCCCAAAATGTTTGATTATTTCCCCCTTTGCCATTACATCATTACCCTAGTAAACATCCATAGGTCCACTTGGAAAAGCATGGCAAAAAAGCAAGCAGTACACATTTTTGGTTGTGTAGAAGTGTTCTGAGAATCAGTTCATATTTTAGAATTGATTGATATGTTAAAACTATCTTTTTTGGTGATTCAAATTAGACCTCTATTCACTAAGCCTAGAACTTTCCCTCTTACACAGATCAGATAAAATTTTAATAGACTATTAATTTTCTAAGTACACTGTGATTAACCCATACCAGAAGTCACTGCAAGTCCAAGTTTTCTGATTACTGTCCATTAACCATGCCCACCTTGTCTTTGGCAATTAACTGCAGTCATGAGGTCACTACTGCACTGGTCTGTCATTATTTCCATTGCATGTTGAGGTCACAGTTTGACAACAGAAATATCTACTCTAATTTCTGTCCTACAAATAAGAATACTCAAGAATTCCCTTACAAATTTATTTCTCACAAACAAGGTAAAAGGTGTGTCTTAGGGGTGTTCCAGGATTAATTGAACAAATTAGTATGATCCAATCCGTTATAACATTGCAATATCTCTACTCTCTACCTTCCTCTACATTATTTTAAAGTAGTTTTAGCATTTTAATTTCATTTAGTGTAGGACATGTTTGCTTTTTTAACCCCTCAAGGTAAAAGATCAAATCTAGAATCTCAGCTTAGTGTCTTATATCAATAAATTTAGCCTGACTTAATTTTATATTCTTTCCTCTTTGCATCAACATTCTTAAGATTCATTCCCCAAACATATTTCTCAGATATTATTCTGAATATATTTTTTTAAAGTTTAGTTATTTGAGTGGGTGGTGTACTTCCCCATGGATCTCGCTTTGTACCTTACTCTTTTGGGCCTGCTAAGACTTGAATTGATTTTACATCTAAAATCACAGAGAGATGATAGAAACAGGTACTGAGAAGGATCAGCAGTGGCTGATAAGGCAACTATCCTGCAGGATGACATTTTGGGTTCTTCAGTCAAAGGAGGGCTAACTCGCTCAAGCAAGGAAAGAATGGTTGCTTTTACTGGCAAGAAGATTTGGCAGAGTTTGTGGGTCCAGTGTTTCCACCTTTATCAGGATCTTCCCACATCTCCTATTTCAATTTTCATAATCCTATTCCTTCTCAATCAATACCTTCATTTTAACAGAATGTACCCTGTGAAGTTAGGATAGGAATTCAATTTATGTTGCAATTCAGCTATTCACCAAAGGAAACTATTGATTTTGTTTTCAGAAATGTCTATGGCACAAGTACATGAGATTAAGGTTCCTGTATTTTGTTTTGTTTTTAGGCAAATAGAGAATATTGCAGGTCATTAATACAGTTAATGTTGGAAATATGAAGCCCTGAGCATACTTTTCAATGCCTGCTTCCTCCAGCAAAGTTAGGAGCAGCCAGCCAATTTCATTATATTCCTTCTTTTGAGCAAAATGTTCTACACTAGTAAGTACATGATATTGCAGAAACTTGCCTTCTAGAGGTAGTTGATTTGGACTATCCAATGGCAATATTTTATATATTGCTATTGCACGTTATGTCACATGTGATACAATGTCCCAATGATGTCACATCAGTGCCCTCTTTCCCACTGGAGATAGAGTCATTAGTGCTTTTAAATCTAATTAGATTGGATAACTAATTCCAGACTTCCCAGAACCAATTCAGGGAATTGATCCTTACTTTAGAACTATTTCAGGTACCAAAATTTATATCAAAGTTCAACCAGCCAGTCAGAGACAGGTAGGAAGTATACTAAGACGTTTATTGCAGTAGATTGGCTTTCTTCATTATGGATCTGGCTAGGCAAGTCTTAAATCCCTGTGTAGGACATCAGGGACTCTTGGGCACAAGCTAAAGCTGATGTTCATAGATGAATAGCTTTTTCAGGAAGCCCCAGCTCTGCTCTTAAGGCTTTCAACTGATTGAACTAGGCCAACCAAGATTATCTAGGATGATTTCCTTTCCTTAATGTCAATTGATTATGGACTCCAATCACATCTGAAAAATAACAATATTAGTCTTTAAATAAGTGTGGGCTGAAGCCTAGCTAAATTAATACATTTTAAAAAACCATCTTGTTTAATTGTAGACATGTATATTATGCATAGTCTTCTAAAGTAATAATAAGATATTTTAATATGTATGTCTATTTGTAAAACAATAGATAAGCAACAAGATAAGGCTGAATGATATTCTCAAGTAAATTTAATCTTACTAAGTTTTAATTGATGTAATACATTTGAAACTGCAAACTGTAGAATGGTAAAAGTAACCTGGAACTCAATTTATTATTGTCTCAATTTAAAGAGAGCAATAGGCAAGACAAAAATTGAACAACTAAAGTAAAAACAGCAGTGGATCAATTTTTGATACATGATACATAATACATAATATATATAAACATACATATTAGTCACTCTTATTCATTACCTTCAGAATGTTCTAGTTGACACTTTTAAAATGTACCCAGTTGATCCGGCAAGTCTTTTTGGCTTAATTAAATGAATAAAATATATATGTAATTGTACACAAAATTAATATACACAAAGCACTGGAGAAAAAGTGAGTTAACATAATACTAATTAAAAGAAACTCAGCCAGAAAACTGTAATGTTTCTATTTCTGCAAGTGTTTTTTATTTTTTAATCTGTGAACTTTTTAAAAAACTGATTTATTTCAGGCTTTTGGAATTTAAACATAATAATTTTATGTGATTTTTAAAAACAATGTTAGATAATTAAATGTATTATTTTAAAATACAATTCTTTATGAATATGTGATCTAATGAAATATTGTGACAAAGCTACTCAAAAAGAATATAATTCACAAAAAAGCAATACATGGACCATAAATAAAATTATTTTACTTTTCATTCAACTGAATCTGTAATCATGCCTCCTCTTTCATTTACTACTTCTTTCTTCTTTGCTTCCTTTTTTGATGGCACTTCTTTTCTGAGTAAACTAGTAAGTAATATTGAGGCAACTAGGCATCAAAAAATTCTATACGATATAGACAATTTATATAGCTGACTCAGATTTACTTGAAACATTACTAAATATTTCAAAAGATTCCCAAAATTAGTTTACTTCCAACAGATTTTATTGTCAACCATGATTGGTCTTTGTACCACTAGCTGATCAAGAATCCTGGAGGTAATCATCATGTAATCTTGAAAGCTTGCTTACTAAAAGTTTGAGGGAATGTATAAAAAGAGACTGTCAATGACCACCTTTGTTTGAAATTTCCTCAATTTCACTGAAATGTTCACATTTAAGGGGCTCTGTTAGAAATTAAAAAGCTTTCTAAAACAAATACTACATCTAAAAACATATATTTAACCTTACTGAGCACATTTTCTGGAAAGTACCCAGAAATGCTTTGCTCTGTCCCATTTCTTTTTAACTATTATTTTAGATAAAGTTTAAAACATAGGTAAATTTGTGTCACTGGGGTTTGTTGTACAGATTATTTTGTCGTTCAGGTACACGAAAGTTATTTTTTCTGATCCTCTCCCTCCTTTCACTTTCTGCCCTCAAGTAGAACTTACTGTCTGTTGTTCCTCACTTTGTGTCCAGGAATTCTCATCATTTAGCTCCTATTTATAAGTAGAAAATGTGGTTTCTGTTCCTGTGTTAGTTTGCTAAGGATAATGGCCTCCACCTCCATCCACGTTCCTACAAAGGACATGATTTTTTTATTTCTTATGACTGCAGAGGATACCATGGGGTATACGTACAACATTTTCTTTATCCAGTCTGCTACTGATGGGCATTTAGGTTGATTCCATATCTTTGCTATTATGAATAGTGCTGCAAGGAACATTCACATGCATGTACCTTTATGGAATAATGATTTCTATTCCTTTGGGTATACAATAATTAAAACCAGCAATGAGATTGCTGGGTTGAAAGGTAGCTCTGTTGAGGAATCACCACACTGCTTTCCACAATGGCTGAAAAAAATCTATATTCCAACCCACAAAATATAAGTGTTCCCTTTTCTCTGCAATCTTGCTAGCATCTGTTGCTTTTTCACTTTTTCATAGTAGACATTTTGACTGGTATGAAGTGGTATCTCACTGTGGTTTTGATTTCCATTTCTCTAATGATCAGTGATATTGAGCTTTTTGTTTCATGTGATTGTTGGCTGTGTGTACATCTTCTTTTGAAAAGTGTCTGTTCATGTCCTTTGCCCACTTTTCAATGGCATTGTCAAGTATCGTGATGCCTCCAGGTTTATTCTTTTTGCTTGGGATTGCCATGGCTATTCAGGCTCTCTTTTGGTTCTATATGAAATTTAAAACAGTTTTTCTAGTTCTTTGAAGGATGTTTTTGGTAGTTTAGTAGGAATAGTATTGAATCTATCAATTGCTTTGAAGAGTATGGCCATTTTTATACTGATTTTTTTTCTGTCCACAAGCATGAAATGTTTTTCCATTTGTTTCTGTCATAACTGATTTCTTTGAGCAGCATTTTGTAATTCTCATTGTAGAGATCTTTCACTTCCCCAGTGAGCTATTTTCCTAGGTATTCTTTTTGTGGCAATTGTGAATGAGATTGCATTTCTGATTTGGCTCTTGGTTTGGCTGTTGTTGCTGTATAGGAATGCTCTTAATTTTTGTACACTAATTTTTCATCCTGAAACTTTGCTGAAGTTGTATATCAGCTGAAGAAACATTTGAGCCAAGGCTATGGAGTTCTCTAGCTATAGAATCATGTCATCTGCAAACAAGGATAGTTAGACTTACCTGTCTTCTTATTTGGATGCCCTCAATTTTTTTTTTCTTTCCTGATTACTCTGGCCAGGTGTTCTGCCCCATTTTTGTTTTAAATATTATTGCTTTATTACTCTCTATATAAATTATTACAGTCTTCCTTTTATAGTGAACATGAAATATAATGTTCCTTCATAAAATGAACAAATGACTGAAGATTTTTAAATTAACATCTTTTTAAATCTACATTTCCTATACTATTGAGGGATTGAAGATGGCAGAAGTGTAATAAGTAATGAATGCAACAAATCATCACAGTTGCTCTGATGATTTAGCCCTAAAAGCTAGACATCTTTTCAGTGTATTTCTTAGTTACAATGGTCATAAATAAAATGATATTTCTCTTCCTATATTTTGGAAAGTATGATAGTACTAAGAAGAGCATATTAGGATGAAACAGAATATATTTCTGCAATAATTAGATACAAATATATAGCAACTTTAGAAAATAATATTAGTTTTTCTAAAAATAAGATTCCAATATCACACTCTGATGGTATAAAAAGGCTTAATGTTAAAACTTACACAGTGGATGCATAATATATACCTGAATTTGTAGCAATGTTACACTATTTTAAAGATAATTTGATTTAAAAAATGAAAGAATTACATGAAGTTATACCTAAGGTTATATTTAAAATTACATTAGTGTGGTTGTTGAATTATTATAGGAAAAGTACATATCTTAGCATAATATAATACCATTTTAGATAATAAATTGTCAAAGGAAAAAAATCTAGAGAAGTTAAAAATAATAATCAAACTGGATCTTTCTGGAGTATTAACTAAAAGTATCTTGAAAACAATAAATGGATACTGCAGTTTCTATCATAATCCACTTCAGGATCAACAGCCAGCACACAGTAGTTTACTTAATAATGATTTGCAAAATATAGACATTTAAAAAAAACTGATTCAGAGTATGAGAGAATTATTTCTAAATTTTCTTTAAACCAGATGGCACTAATTTGAAAAGCCTATGTTTTCACATGCCTTCATTACCTTATTTAAAATTTACTTATTATGAACAAGTCTTGGGCTTGGTTTTAAGCCATAATTTTGAGATTAAAAATTGAATAGAATATAATGCACACTCTCATACATAATGCAAATTTTTGTGGGAGTGCAGGTGTATTTGTTTCCTAAGACTGTTAGAATAAATTGCCATAAACTTGGTGGCATAAAACAGCAAAAACATTCTGGCCTCACAGATCTGGAGGCCAGAATGTTGAAGCTAAGGTGCTGCCAGGGCCACACCCCCTCTGGAGGTTCCAGGAGAAGATCTGTTCCTTGTTTTGCCATCTTCTGGTGGCTGCCAGTAATTCTCGGTTTGTGACCACATCACCCTAATTATTACCGCCTTCTTCACATGTCCTTTTGAAGCACATCATTGTCTGAGGCAATTACCCAGGGTTCATTGTCTCACACCAGGGAAATCAAGAATGGGAGACACATGAGAGTTGAGTTTAAGAGCATAGGTTTGATAGACGAAAGAAGAGAAAAGGGAATAGCCCTCTCTCCTGCAAAGAAAAAGTGAAGCCTGAATGGGTTTTCTGGTTTTGTGGTGAAAGGCAAGGGGTTTTATATACAAGCTTGAAGAGGCAGTGTCAGATTTGCATAGGGCCCGACAGATTGGTCAGACAAGGTGTGATGTTTGCATAGTGCGCAAATAAGCTGGCCATCCTAACCTAATCTTTTATTATGCAGGTGGGCTCTCTACCTGGCTCTAGCTGGTGCCATGTCGTCTGTTCCTTACTGCACACATGGTTGACAAAGAAAAAGGAAGACAGAGCTTTCATGTTGAACATGCCTGGCGCCAAATAGCTTCTTCCTATTGGCACAGCTGCAGGCATTCACCTGTGCAATCTTCTAGATCTTCTAGCTTGCCTTTCTATGTCTGCATCTTGATTTTACAGGCTGCTCTTTGTTAGAAAATAAATTAGCTGGGGGATGCTTTTTGTTCAAAGGGAAGCCTTACCAAGGACTCTCTTAACCTCATTAACTGCCTAAATAATTTATTTTTAGCTCCTGCATCACTTTGCTATGTGTCTAATTTCTCTCCGCCTCTCACTTATTAGGACACATGTGATGTCATTTAGGGCCTAGCCTGATGATCCAGAAAAATCTCTTCATCTCAAAATTCTCAACATAATCACATGTGCAAAAACCTTATCCCAAATAAAGTATCATTTACAGGTTCTAATATAGCAGATAAAATCTAAAAAGTAACTGTAAATATAGATATGAGAAAAAAATGTGTGACACTAAAATGAGATGATAAACGTATAAGTGTCACACTTTCTGCTTCAGTTGATGAAAAATTGTAGTTTTTAAAGTCAGAATTGGGTTGAAATCCATGTTTGTATTGCCTGTGAAATTTTGAGGATGTTAAGAAATCATTCTAAATCAAAGTTTCTGAATTAAAATAATCTATAGGAAGATGAGAACATATGGATGAATGATAGTGGCATTTTTTTATAAAAGGAACACTAGAAGTAAATTATTTGTAGGGGAAATATTACATTCTACTTTCATGTGTTGAATTAAAATTTATTTATTACATTTAAAAAGATATTTTAAGTATGTGGTTAGATATTTTGGCAGGAGATGGATATATACATGTGTAGGTGTTCAGAATACAGGTATTAAATTATAGTAATTTTGGTATTCCGCTTTGAGATGAACTAATGAAAGGAAAGTGACCTAAGGGCAAAGCCTGAGGATCGGTAAATAGTTATATAATGGAGAATGAGTTTACAAAAGAAAGAGAATGTTGTCAACAGAATTAAAAGAAAAACAAGGAAAGTTGGATATTGGAAATGATAATGGGCTACATTGTTTCCATGAGGAGGTGGCAAGGATTGTATCATAAAACTGAACAGTCAAACGTGATTAGTACTTAAAAGGTCCATTGGATTTAGCCATATGTATGTGATTGCTGTGACCATGACATCATTATACTTAGGAAAGATGGGTGAGAAAATTGAATGAAAGTATTTGAGTACTGAATGAGAAATTAAAAAATAAGAATTAGAAATGTAAACTCTTTGAGGTAGTTTTAAGGAAACTAGAAAAGCTGAAACTAAGTGGGGTATGTAATTTTTTATATTATATTGTCTCATTTTTTAAAATAAGAAAAAGTAAAATGTGAAAAAAAGTGAAAATCAAAATGAAAGACAGTGGCTTTTATATATGTAGTATAAGAAGAAAAGGGAAAG
Source organism: Ateles fusciceps (assembly GCA_036589455.1). Classification (NCBI taxonomy): domain Eukaryota; kingdom Metazoa; phylum Chordata; class Mammalia; order Primates; family Atelidae; genus Ateles; species Ateles fusciceps. The sequence goes on from JAZHEH010000589.1 coordinate 1,346,001, forward strand.
TGACAGTGCTGAGGAGGAAAGGAATGGAAGTGTCAAGTTAGCAGGTTATTTTGTCCCAAATAGAATTATGAGCAGTTCCTGTATTAAAACTAGAGGTTAAAATAATAATGTATGTGCTTATGCATGTATGTTTGCAGATACAGTGCTTAGAATATAATGAAATTCTATCTGGCAGTATCTCTTGTTCGTTTTTTCTCTGCTAAAACTATTCAGAAAATGTGGGAAGGGGTTAAGAAAAAAGGCGGTGGGAAGTAACCATAATAGAAAACATTTTAAGTAATAATTTTTGAATAATCTTAATTAAATTTATAGGACTTCAAAGTATTGCTGAGGGACAATTGTATAATTTGGGGTCTGTATATGGTGTAACTTTCTCCATGAGTGGTTGCTGTTCTAATACACATGATGATGTAAGGATGGTTAGATTTATGTGCAGTTAAGGTTCATCTAGGCAAGGCGGGGAAAAGACCTTGGGCAAGAATCTTATTAAAATGAGTATATATGAAACATGTAACAGCATATAGAGAAATGAAGATGGAGATTTCTTACACAGTGAGGCAGAAGAAAGGAGACGCTAAATAGGAAGGGGTTAACATAACTGAAGCATACCTAGAAATGGTCTTAGAGAATTGCCTTGTGGGTTGTTTGGAAATGTCAAAGACCTGACTCTGAATTTTTCTGGAAGCATGTTAAGGGCTTTCTGACATCACATCCTATGAGGCATCCCAATTAAACTTGCCTCAGAAAATTCTAGTAGATGGTGTCCTATTCAGAATACAGTACAACCTAACCTAGAGGAATGTACAGTATACTTCAGATGTTTCAAAAAATTCTCAAGAAAATTAGTAATGAAAAATCCTGTTAACAATTCTACTTACAGCAATTTAAATAAATTAACTCAAAAAATCCAACTATAGAACACTAAACACTCTGGATAAAGAACAGAACACATCTATCTTACTGGAAGTTGCAATAAAATAAAATTACCAGGGATCAAAAGCAAATCAGTATCAGGGTTCTAAAGTGGAAAAATAATTTTGAGACCCTAATGAATGTAAAGTTCCGTGACAGAATCCAATGTCTAAGCATTATGCTTTAATGTTCATATAGAGAAGAAGATGTGTTCTTTGCCAGAGTCCAATGCCTAGGCATTATGCTTTAATGCTCATATAGAGAAGACGAGGTGTTCTTTGCCAGAATCGGATGCCTAAGCACTATGCTTTCATGTTCATATAGAGAAGAAGAGGTGTTCTTTTCCAGAATCCGATGCCTAAGCATTATGCTTTAATGTTCATATAGAGAAGGTGAGGTCTCAGATGCAATGGTCATTGATACTCCCTTGTAAGCAGGAAACATGAATGAAGAGATAATCTGTAAAGAAACAGACTGGAAAATTTTGGCACCCCTGGAAGAGGGAGATAATCACCTCGATCTATGGTCTACATAGAAAAAAAAAGAAAAGTCTTCTAAAAATTTTCACATTTTATGAAACATTCACATTGTTATAAGGTTTAATGTTATGGTGTCTGCATAGTCTGGCTGAGAAACTATATTAAAGCAGTCTCAGGCTGGTAGCAAACATATGCACCTATTTGATGCAAGAACAGATTCACTCTTAGAAGTGAACAGATCTATTAAAACCTTCATGATTCCTGACAATAACATCAAATATGAGTTCATAATAAAACATTTTAAAACACAGGGAAACAAACTGATATAAACAAAAACAAAGGAAATTCAATTGTCAAGGACTTCTAATGTAAGACGTTCCACATACTGATGATATAAAACAATGGAAAAATATATACAAGGTAAATAGTACTAATAAAGCTAGTATAAAGCAAAACTAATATTGTGATTTAAAGCATTAAAAGGGATATGAACAGTACCTACCCATTGACAAACAGCTTAATGTAGTGAGAAGCTGTAACAACTGAATATACTTATAAAAATAACCCCAAGTTACATAAGATAAAACTTTGCAGAAAAATAGAAAAATTGGCAAATCCCCGCCCATTTGTGAAATTTAAAAATATCTCTGGAACAACTGATTGACGAAACTGATAGTTCGATAAAGGTGAAAAGAATTTTTAAAGATATAAATAAACTTGATATAAACACACATTTATACACACACATTTACACAATAAATTTAAAAAAATAATTTTCAAGTGCGTATGAAACAGTTGATCAAAATTGAAAGAATATCAAACAAAAATTACATAACTAAAATAAAATTACTTTGAAAGTTAATTTAAAAGTTAATAAACTTTCCAAACTAATGGATGCACCTAAAGCATTACGTAAAACAAATAATTTAAGCTTATTCTTATATATGAGAATCGAAGAACTAAAAGTTGGCAAACAAAAGATTGAACCAAATTATTTTGAAGATCATAAGAGCAAATGAAAGACAATAGAAGTAAGAAAATGATAAAAAATAAGACCACAATTATCAAATGTTGTTTCTTTGAGTGTTATTTTTTAATACATTTAATTTATAGAAAAAAGGTATTAGAAAGTAATGAAGAGGTATAACTGAAAGTGATGGATAGATAAAAAGATCTTGAAAACAGTTATACTCATAAGCCCATAAGTTTGAAAACTTAAATTAACAATTTATTTTAATATATACATGATCAAACAAAACTCAACAATGCTCAAGAATAAATTGAAAAGTTAAATATTAAATATTTTTCTATAGAACACTCCACACAATAGAATATACATTCTACATATCTGCACAGAGCATATACTATAAGGTTGACCACATGCTCCACCACTAAAGCAAGCTTCAACAAATTCAAAGAAAGCCAACAAACTTGAAAAAAAGCTCATCATCACTGGTCATTGGAGAAATATAGATCAAAACCACATTGAGATACCACCTCACGCTAGTTAGAATGGTGATCATTAAAAAATCAGGAGACAACAGATGCTGGAGAGGATGTGGAGAAATAGGAATGCTTTCACACTGTTGGTGGGAGTGTAAATTAGTTCAACTATTGTGCAATTCCTCAAGGATCTAGAAATAGAAATACCATTTGACCCAGCAATCCCATTATTGGGTATATACCCAAAGGATTATAAATCATGGTATTATAAAGACACATGCACACGTATGTTTATTGTAGCACTGTTCACAATAGCAAAGACTTGGAACCCACCCAAATGCCCATCAATAATAGACTGGTTAAAAAAAATGTGGCACATATATACTATGGAATATTATGTAGCCAAAAAAAAGTATGAGTTCATGTCCTTTGCAGGGACTTGGATAAAGCTGGAAACCGTAAATTCTCAGCAAACTGACATAAGAACAGAAAACCAAACACCACGTTTTCACTCATAAGTGAGTGTTGAACAATGAGAACACATGGACACAGGGAGGGGAACATCACACACTGCGGCCTGTTAGGGGATGGGGGGCTAAAGGAGAAATAGCATTAGGAGAAATACCTAATGTAGATGATGGGGTCATGGATGCAACAAACCACCATGGCACGTGTATACCTATGTAACAAACCTACACCTTCCACACATGTACCTCAGAACTTAAAGTAGGTTTTTTTAAAAAAAGATTTAATTGGTCCATAAATGTTTCACAAACATAACCTTTAAAAAAATAAAATAAAATAAAATGTAGTGTGGATTACCTCCTTAAAAAAGAAAAAATGAAATTAAGACATACATTAAAAAAAAAAAAAGCCAATGCAAACAGCCACACAATATTCCAGAATCCTTGGGACACAGCTAAAACAGTGTTAAGAAGATAGTTTACAGTGCTAAATGCCTACATCAAGAAACTGGAAAGATCACACATTAAAAATCTAAAATTACACCTAGAGAAACTAGGAAAACAAGAGCTAACCATGCCCAATATTAGCAGAAGAAAAGAAATAACAAATGTCAGAACTAAACTGAATGAAATTTAGATCCCAAAATCAATAAAAAAGATCAACAAAAGCAAAGGTTAGATTTTTAACTATTAAAGAAGATTGATGAATTGCTAGCTAGATAATAAAGAGAAAAAGAGAGAATATCCAAATAAATACAATAAGAAACAATAGAAGTGATGTTACAATTGATCCCACAGAAATGCAAAAGATCCAGAGTGACTATTACTAATACCTCTGTGCACGGTAAGCAGAGAACCTAGAAGAGATATATAAACTTTTGGAAACACACATCCTTTTAAGATCAAACCAGGAAGAAATTAAAATTAAAGTTCTGAATAGATAAATAATGAATGAGTTCTGAAATGGAATTATAAAAGGTCCACCAAGCATAAAAAGCCCTGGGCCAGATGGATTCATAGCCAAATTGTAGCAAACATACAAAGAAGAGCTAGTACTAATACTACAAAAATTATTCCAAACAATTGAGGAGGAGAGTCTCCTTGCTAATTCATTCTGATTCATTCTACATTCATTATTCTAATACCAAAACCTGTCAGAGACAATGAAAAGAAAAAACTTCAGGCCAATGTCTCTGATAAACATAAATGTAAAATTCCTGAACACAATTCTAGCAAACCAAATCCAATAACACATCAAAAAGTTAATTCATCACAATCAAGTGGGCTTTCTTTCTGGGATGTAAAGGTGGTTCTGCATGCATAAATGAATAAATGGGATTCATGATGTAAAATTAAGAAAACACATGATCGTCTTAATAGATGCAGAAAAGGCTTTTGATAAAGTTCAATGTCCTTACTGTGGCCTCGATCATGTCACCATTCCTCACACCGGGTCTCCTCACATGAGTTACCACTTGTGACCTCAATCACTTTGGGGTCACCACCTGAGAGTCACCGTCTGCGGAAGTCTGACTTGCAGTCCTTGACTCAATGATGGATGAATGAATTCACTCTCACACCGTTAACAGTGTCTCAAGTGGGCTAGGGATGGCCATCAGCTGCTTTCAGAGGGTGAAATGTAACCAATTGACCAAGACCCTCTGTCCATCCACACTTTTATTCATAACAGAGGTTCTAAGTTAAAACACTTGTGGATCGTTAACATGGTTAAAACAGTGGTTATACGAATGATAAAAGCTTTTGGTTCTGGGCCCAGAGTAAACACTATTAACATTTAATTTCCCTTTGATTTACCACTGAAAGAGCCACCCAGCACAAAGTTAACATGATTAAACAGTTATAGTGGAGACAAAGGGATGTGGGATAAACAGACTTAATTGAGATAGTCTGTCCCTATTTTCTCCCTAACTTAGTGGCCTGGCCAACGGCCTTCAACCTGCCCAAATAAAACCTTTTGGCCCTCCAAAAGGTTTGATACTAATCTGTAAACTTTTCCTAAAAGTTTTCTGTAATACTCTACTACCACCCCAAGTGAATCTCAACACCCTACATGTTAAAAACACAACAAATTAGATATCAAACAAAACCTCAAAATAATAACTACCATCTATAACAAACCCACAGACAACATTATATTGGATTGGCAAAAACGGGAACTATTTCTATTGAGAACTGGAACAAGACAAGGATACTCACTTTCACCACTTCTATCCAACATAGTACTGGAATTCCTAGCCAGAGCAATCAGGCAAGGGAAAGAAAGATAAGGCATTTAAAAAGGAAGAGAGGAAGTCAAATTATCTCTCTTCAGGATGATGATTCTATACCTAGATAACCTAATAGATTCTGCCAGAACATTCTGAGATCTGATAAACAAGTTCAGTAAAGTTTCAGAATAAAAAGTCAATGTATAAAAATTAGTAGCATTTCTATACACCAATAACATCCAAGCTGAGAGCCAAATCAAGAAAGCAATCCCGTTTATAATTGCCACAAAAAGAATAAAATAGCTAGGAATACAACTTACCAAAAAAGTGAAAGATTTCTATGATAAGAATTACCAACCATTAAAGAAAAAAATCAGAGATGACACAAACAGATGAAAGAACATTTCATGCTCCTGGATAGGAAAAATCTATTTTGGGAAAATGTACTGCCCAAAGCAATTTACAGATTTGAGTCTATTCCTATCAAACTACCAATGTTGTTTTTCACACAATTAAAATATATGTATATACTTAAATTCATATGAAACCAAGAAGGAGCCCAAATTGCCAAAGAAATCCGATGCAATAAGAAAAAAGCCAGAGGCATCACACTATCCAACTTCAATCTATACTACAGAGCTATAGTAACCAAAACAGCATGGTGCTGGTATAGAAATAATCATGTAAACCAATGGAATATAATAGAAAACACAGAAATAAAGCCACAAATCTAAAACAACCCGATCTTCAATAAAGTTAACAATTACAAACAGTAGGAAAAGGGCTCTCTATTCAATAAATGATTCGGGGAAAACTGGGTAGCCACATACAAAAGTTGAATCTGGGCTCATTTCTTTCACCATATACAAAAATTAACTCAAGATGGATTAAAGTTTATATGTAAGACCTAAAACAATAAAACTCTAGGAAAAAAAACAAGCAAATACCATTTTGACATCAGCCCTGGCAAATAATTTAGGATTACCAAAAAGCAATTGGAACAGAAACGAAAATTGACAAGCGGAGCCTAATTAATTTAAACAGCTTCTGCGTGGCAAAAAAATTATCGACAGATTAAACAGACGACCTACAGAATGGGAGAAAATATTCGCTGTCTATGCATCTGACAAAGATCTGATATCCATAAGGAACTTAAACAATTCCACAACCAAAAAGCAAATAACCTCTTTAAAACATGGGGAAAAAGACATGAACAGACACTTCTCAAAAAAAGGACATACATGTGGCCAAGAAATACGTGACAAAATGCTCATTATCACAAATCATTTGAGAAACGCAAATCAAAACTGCAATAAAATACTATCTTTGGTCAGAATGTAAATTAATTCAGCCACTATGCAAAACATTTGGGAAATTTCTCAGATAAGTTAATTAGAACTACCATTTAATCCAGCAATCCTATTACTGGGTGTATACCTAAGGAAAATTAGATTATTATGCCAAAAAGACACATGTACACATATGTTGAACATGGCACTATTCACAACAGCAAAGTCATGGGATAAACCAATTTGCCAATCAATGGTAGACTAGACAAGGAAGATCTGATATATAAACATGATGGAATACTACGTAGCCATAAAAAAGAACAAAATCATGTCCTTTGCCGCAACATGGAAGCAGCTGGAGGCTATTATCGTAAGCAAACTAATGCAGCAACAGAAAACTAAATGCTGTATGTGCTCACTAAAATGTGAGAACTAAACACTGAATACACATGAACACAAAGATGGGAACAACAGGTACTGGGAAATGTCCCCTTGAGAGGAAAGGGTAATGGGTGTATGGGGTGGAAGGCTACCTATCAGGTACTGTGTTCTCTACTTAGGTGATGGGATAATTTGTACCCTAAGCTTCAGTGACACTTAATTTACCCATGTAACTAATCTGCCCATCTATCCCCCAGAACCTAAAATAAAAGTAGAAAAGAACAAACTATAAACAAAAATAAAAAGAACAAACTATAAAAAAATAAAAAGTATAAAAGAACAAACTCTAAACAAAAATAAACTACATTTTTAATTTATTTATATAGTTTATAGTTTTTAATTTATAAATGACTAATATATACATATATATGTATAGTTTTATGTATGACAGCTAAAGCAGAAGCAATACAAGAATGAAGCAGCATCATGGGATAGGAGTGAATCTGTGACCATGAAGTCCACTGATGTAGCATATATCATCCCATCAAGAAGGCTGGAGGATTTACCCAGTGATTATTGCTGTTGTCATGGTTGAGCCAGGAAAACTTCAACATGCAAAACAGCATGCATAGGTCAAATAGAAAATCCAATATTCATTGTATTAGTCTACAAACCTGATATTTAAATTTACTAATTAAAGTAGGGATTATGATGAGGCAAAATTGCCAAGCTAAAGGAAAAAGCTTTTTTCCTTAGCATTCTCATCAATATTTACATTGATTGTTTCTTTGATTCTTATTATTTCAACTCAACTTCAATATATGCTTTATACTGTCTATTTTTGTTAATGACTTACCGGTTATAATGATTGCTGAGAGGCAAAGTTTAATGGGATGACGTGTGCCTTTAGAATTTACACACACACACACACACACACACACACACATTACTTTCATAGAATTCTTCCACAACTATGCATAGGCAAAATAAATTTCTGTGTTTGGAAATTCTAATATAATAACTAGTTGCATGGAGGTGCATGTTGGACTAAAGTTATTTGATGAACTTAAAAAGTATACACAAGAAATTGTTACTTTTAAGCTTTACTTTCCAACAATGGTCAGGCTAAGTGCATGTTGAATTATTAAATATTCCTCAAAACAAATGAAGGATATTCCAATAATCAGAGAAATTTTACTGTTACAATGAAGAGCTTTATTCTGAGAAAATTTTACTTATTGTTAGGTGATTAAAAACAATGCTACGTTCTTGGAGTGCACATAAATGCTGACAATAAAGAATATTAATTTATAAACCTAGAAAGTATGTTATAAAAACTGTATTATGGTGGCAGAAAAAGGAGAATCATCTTCAAAAACTAAAAATGGATGTACAAAATGCCAAAGCATAGATACATGGATTACAAAACTTAGTTAAAAAAATAAATTAGATATGTGTCAAATAAATGCACCCCACATGTATACAGCACTAGTTCACTAAGCTTATTTGGTTGCTTCATTTAACGTTATGATGATATAAACTGTTTTACTAATTTTCTTGATTTTTGAATATTAAAAATAAAATAAAACTTGTAATGAAATATTTTATATGAAAACAGCATTAGAGAATTCTAATCTGTCAATGAAGAAAAATTGTTGGAGCTTATACTATTGTACTGTTAAAGGTCAACTCCAAATCCCAGTTCAATTGCCTGCAGTTTCGAAATCCAACTCCACATGAGTGAGTAAGTTGAGGAATCTACACCAAAGGGAATCATCTTTCTAGAAGTTAAATCAAGGAATATTTGACAGAGCAGAATAAAATAGTTTTTGTTCTTTATTTAAGGAAAAATCAAATACTGTTCTGACAGATATTTTCTTCACAGGAAAATATAGTATGTTGTAAAATATTTTCAGTTTGTGTCTCATATAACAACATTTAAAAATGAAATTGTCATAATACATAAATAATAATTTAAAAATCATTTGACCTTTTATTGTATATTAACATTTCAATTTGTTTCCACTTTTTACTTTGTAAAGTTTAATATTTTAACATATTCTAATTGTAAACAAAAGAAATCTTGAAAAATAATATACAAATTCTTAGTAAATTTTGGATATAATATAAATATCTACTTCATGTTAAAGAAGTACATTTACATCTCCTTTATGTTAAAGAAATAGACATTTATAAAGACATCTATATAAATTTGTAAAAGCAGTTGTATTAAAGTCAGGAAAATACAGTATATTGGAATATGTTATTATGCATATTTCAAAATAGATATAGATTATGAATGTTTACAATTAGGCATTCACAGCTTGTGAAATTTTTGGGTTTACTTTGAAAAAAAATTACAACTATGCTTTGTGTTTATCTTATATTAAATAACAAAAATTTGAAAATATTATTAAGATATTTATTGATTATAACTAGATGATATACAATGTCAAGTCCTTCTGGACCATTAATAAGAATGGGATTTGCTCACGTAATGTATTAAAGGAAATTCGTTTAAATATTGATCAACTGGAAGTGTGGTTATATGATGTGAGACAGATTTTTATTAAAGATTTAGCTTAGACAACTTTAGGTAAACCTCACAGACGACACATGGCTCATAAGTCCTCAGATACTGTCATTGGCTTTGTCTGTTACCTGTGACTGACATGTCAACTTTTTTCTGAATCTGAAAGTCCCTGATGCATAGATGTTTTTTGTGATTCCTGACATCTGAACCTCACTCGAAAATGAAACAATAATTTGGACAAGTTTTGACTTACTGAATTTTGAAGTTGGAAGAGATCAGTAAAACTTTCTTATTTATAAATCTATAGATAGGAAATAAGAAGCTCAGAAGTTTTAAGTGGCTAAATTCATCTAAAGTGAAACTGACTCAAAAAACTAGAATGTATTTAACTGTTAGTTTCTACTTTCACATTGCCTTTTTATTTTCTTCCCAAGAATAAGAAAAGAAACCAGTCATGTGAACAGCAGTGTATATTTTTAAATGTTACCACCCACATCTTTCTCTGTTCACTGGCATCTCTCCACTACTAGTAGTGAGTTCAGCGTCAAGAGTGAGGCCAAAAGTAGTCTGAATATAGAACTAGAGCTTTCTTCTCCTCTGTCTCAGGAATGTCACTTCAGCAAAGCTGACAAATCAGGTATTAGTTGCTCATGTCCATAGCTGGCAAGATAAGTATCTGGTATAAACAAAAAGCATGAAGAGGCAATATCTTAGACTTCGAAGAATTTATGTTTTGGCTATAAAAATAAAAAGGAACAACTAAAATATAAGTAGACAAAGATATGTGGGTGTAGGTGTGTCCAGAAACTAAAAAGGTGCCTGAGGAATGATGCAGGCATGTTCAAACAAGATAAAAGCCAACTTGTCTGGGATGTACTTACAAACTACGGGACAATTTGAATATCAATATATGTAATGGTAATGGCAGACTGTAACTTAAAGTAGAATTTATGAGGCTGTACTGATATAAATAATACATGAGTAAATGTCAAAGAAAAAATAGTTCTTCCTTAATGTGGAATCCCAGGTGGTAAATGTATAAGAAGTGATGAAATTAGAGAGTCACCATTTGGCAACAATAGTTATAATTAAGCAGAGAAAATTCATCAATTGATGTTATAATTATTGGGTGAAAAAGTAAGGAGAAATAGAACTTTAGAATCAAAGAATCTTTCCACAGAAGACTTATTAATTAGATATATAAGTTAGAAACATTGATTAGAAAATAGCAACAGGAGAAATTTGGCAGACGTGATTTTAACTATATGACCAAAATTAGCAGCACCAGTAATGAAATATTGGTGCCACCTGGTACCACCTGGTAAGCTAATAAGAATACAGTATCACTTCTGTGATATTTTTGTCTTTAATGTGTAAGTTGCCATCTAAGCAGAGGAGGGAGAAGTATCAGATAACCATATACTAAAAGATATTCAACAAAATGGAAGCTTAAAGTCTTTAAAGATACTAAAATCATGAAAGATAAGACTGAATTGTTCTAGATTGATGGTGACTAAGGAGGCATGAAAAATAAATATTAGATGTGGTCCTGGATGGACCTTTTAGCTGAGTTCTGTATTGGAATAGGAGATATAGGTGATGGGGAGGAAGGCAGCAAATCACACTGCCATGTGTGTACCTATGCAACAATCTTCCATGTTCTTCACATGTACCCCCAAACCTAAAATGCAATAAAAAAATAATAAAAAAAATGTGAATAGAATTTATAGATTAGATAGGTAGTATTATTATGAATATTAGTTTCCTAAATTTTATGGTTATATCATACTTTTGGAAGTATTCTGGCTAATTATTGAGTTTTTGAAGAAAGAAATAAGGAAAAAGAGACACACATAAAAAAATAGGAAAATAAAATTGTATTTTTAAACAGATGTAGGTATAGAGTAGAGAGCTGCTGTAAGACAGAGAGCTGATCTTCCCAGAGGAGACCTAGAAAACCATAAGACAAGAGGGAATCATGACTACATAAACTCAACTTACATGTAATTGATCCAGAAAAAAATATTTAATTCTGCTTATTCTTCCCCCTGTTTATCAAACATTCTTAGAGAGAAAACATATAAAAAAGCAAATGTGGTAACGTGTAAGAAATAGGAAAGAATGGGTATAGGATATTTTAATGTTTTCTCTATTATTCTTGCAATGTTTTTCCAAGTTTGAAATTATTTCAAATTAAAAAGTAAGAAAATAATGAAAATCACATGCTTGATGTTATATAATGTTTATGGTTAGCAATTATTAATCTGATCTGATCTATTAACACAATTTATTTCATATAAATATTTTTGAATATTGCACCATATTTCCATTATTTATTAAGTCATATGGCATGATGTTTGGTTTCAAATATTTTATTTAGGATTTTTGAGTCTTGGTTTTCAGTTGATACTGTATAAATTGGGAGGGTGAGAAGCAGGCGTTACAAGGCACTACCAGATAGTTATACCTATCTGGTTTACTATAAAAATACCAATGGCATGGACAAAGGGAGGGAAACTCATATACTAGCGTTTGTCAGGTGGGTAGGGAGCTAGGGGAGGTATAGCATTAGGAGAAATACCTAATTAGATAACGAGTTGATGGGTGCAGAAAACCACCATGGTACTTGTATATCTATGTAACAAAACTGCACGTTCTGTACATGTATCCCAGAACTTAAAGTACAATTCTAAAAATATCACAATGGTTTATAAACTTGAGAGAGGAATTTACGCCCATTTTGTGAATCTCACTGGAAAAAGGTCCATTTATTTTGATTGATATCTCAGGTGAGTAAATGCAAAAGGAGTCTGATGGAAATCCATAGTCCCATAAACAGGTAATATTATTTTAACCTAATTAATTACAAGATAAAAAAGTATCCTGCCCAAGAGAGGAATACATACAAATTAAAATACAACACCTAACTTAATTTGGCAAGGTTGAGCATTTCAACTTCACTCAATGCTGTTTGAACATTCCTCATAAGGAAAGTTCATTTATTGACAGCCATTATTTATTTATTTATGGGCTTTAGAGTCAACTCTTAATTGCATCCAGTTTGTTTGAAGATGAATTTATGTTTTAACTGGAAATACAGATTACATTAAGCCACTCTGAATATTTGTAATGGTGAGTGAATAGTCCATATATCTCATGGATAGTTTATTAATATGACATTTTCTCACCGTTCTTTCCTAGTTATTGTAAACTTAGAGCCCTAAGGATTCTAGGTCTCCTCTGGGAACATCAGCTCTCTACCTTACAGCAGCTTTCTGCTCTGTACGTTCATCTGTTTAGAATCACAGTTTTATTTTCCTCTTCTTTTTTTCTTCATGTCTCTCTCTTTTTCCTTCTTTCTTTCTTCTTTTATTCCTATAAATAGATTCCAACTATTTTATATTTCCAGAAATCCCTCAAATTCATCATCTGTAGGAAACATTTCTAATGGTTATTTATATCTGTATCTGTATTATTCTGGGTCTATATTTAAATTTTTCTATATGTCCTTTCAAAGTCATTTGGTGGTCAGGAAGGTAAAGTAAGATGGCTGAATGAAATCTCCCCTGATCAAGATGGCTGAATGAAATCTCCCCTTCAAAGAAATACCAAATTTAACAAGTGTCCACACAATAAAACACCTTCATAAGAACCAAAAATCAGGTGGATGATCTCAGTATCTTGATCTATTAGATTAGTGCAAAAGTAATTGTGGTTTCAGACTACGAATTATAAATTATTATAAGTAGGTTTAAAACATCTTTATTAATCAAATTAGGAATTATTACAATTAATATATTTTTTGTCAATGAAAAATAAGTTTGTTTATTCTTGTAGCATACAAATCTGTGCTTTGGGATTCAGTAAAATCTTGGAAAGCATTTTCTGCATCCTGCTGCTTGTGGAAGCATTTTCCCTACAAAAAGTTGTCTAGATGTTTGAAGAAGTGGTAGTTGGTTGGCGAGAGGTCAGGTGAATATTGCAGATGAGGCGAAAGTTGTTAGCCCAACTCATTCAGCTTTTGAGGTGTTGGTTGTGCAGAAGAATTGGATGGGTGTTGTCATGGTGAAGAATTGGACCCTTTTGGTTGAGCAATGCTGGAGTCAGCTATTGCAGTTTTTGGTGCATCTCATTGATTTGCTGAGCATATTTTTCAGATGCAATGATTTTCACTGGGATTCAGAAAGCTGCAGTTTATCAGACTGGCAGCAGCCCACCAAAAAGTGACCATGTTTTTTGTTTTTTTGCCTTTGGTTCAAGCTTGGCTTTGAGAAGTGCTTTAGAGCTTCTTCTCAGTCCAATCACTGAGGAGGTCATTGCCAGTTTTTGTAAAAAATCCACTTTTTGTCACATCACAGTCAGGTAGAGAAATGATTTGTTGTAAACATAAATAAAAATGCACATCATCACTGGTCATTGGAGAAATGCAAATCAAAACCACACTGACATACCATGTCACACCAGTTAGAATGGCGATCATTAAAAAATCCTGAGACGACAGATGCTGGAGAAGATGTGGAGAAATAGGAATGTTTTTACACTGTTGGTGGGAGTGTAAATTAGTGTAACCATTATGGAAGACAGTGTGGTGATTCTTCAAGGATCTAGAAATAGAAATATCATTTGACCCAGCAATCCCATTACTGGGTACATACCCAAAGGATTATAAATTGATCTATTATAAAGACACATGCACGTGTATATTCCTTGCGGCACTGTTTACAATAGCGAAGACTTGGAACCAACCCAAATGCCCATCAAATGATACACTGCATAAAGAAATTGTGGCACATTTACACCATGGAATACTATGCAACCATATAAAAAGGATGAATTCATGTCCTTTACAGGGACATGGATGAATCTGGAAGCCATCATTCTCAGCAAACTGGCACAAGAACAGAAAACCAAACACCGCATGTTCTCACTCATAAGTGGGTGTTGAACAATGAGAACACATAGGCACAGGGAGGGGAACATCACACACTGGGGTCTGTTAGGGGGTAGGGGGGCTAGGGAAGGGATAGCAGGGGGGTGGGGGAGATTGAGGAGGGATGACATTAGGAGAAATGCCAGATGTAGGTGACAGAGGGATGGAGGCAGCAAACCACAATGGCATGTGTGTACCTATGTAACAATCATACAAGATCTGCACATGTACGCGAGAACTTAAAGTATAATAAAAAAATTCCAAAAAAAGAGAGAAATTGTTTGTTGTTGCATAGACTAAGAGAAGACAACACTTCATAACAATTTTTAAAATTTTTGCTCAGCTCGTGAGGCATCCACTTACTGACTTTTTTCACCTTCAAATGCCCTACAACCATAGAATGGTCAACGTTCAGTTCTTGGCAAATTCTCATGTAGTTGTAAGAGGACCAGCTTCAATGATGGGTCTCAATTGGTTATTGTCAACTTCCAATGGCTGGCCACTATACTACTCATCTTCAAGGTGTCTCCTTTGCAAATCTTCTTGAACCACCACTGTACTATATGTTCATTAGCAATTCCTAGGCCAAATGTGTTGTTGATGATGAGAGCTGTCTCTGCTGCTTTATGATCCATTTTGAACTTGAATAAGAAAATAGCCTGACTTTGCTTTTTGTCTCACATCATTTCCATAGTCTACAATAAACATAAAATAAACAGCAAATAATAACTTTGTTTCAAGAAAATTTTCAATTTTCTTCTTAATTTCTTCATTGACCCACTGGTCATTCAGGAGCATTTAATTTCCATGTGTTTGTATAGTTTCCAAAGTTCTTGTTATTGATTTCTAGTTTTGTTCTACAGTTGTCAGAGAAGATTCTTGATATAATTTTCAAATTTTATAAATTTTAAAGACTTGTTTTGTAGTATGATCTGGCCTAGAGAAATAATCCAATAGGAACTCTTACAATCAACACATTTTTGCCAATGGAAAATAAGTTTGTTTATTCCTGTAGCATAAAAATCCATGCTTTGTGATTCAATATAAGGAGCTCAAATCAATAGAAAAAAAAATCTAATAACCTGATTTAAAAATGGGCAAAAGATCTGAGTAGACATTGCTGAAAAACAGATATACAAATGGCAAACAGGTATTTGAAAAGGTACCCAACATCACTGATCGTTAGAGAAATGCAAATCAAAACTACAGTGAGATATGATCTTAGCTCAGTTGAAATGATGGCTTTTATTCAAAAGATAGGCAATAACGAATGCTGGCAACAATATGGAGAAAGGAGAAGCCTCATTTACTGTTGGTAGACATATACATTAGTTCAGCTGCTATAGAGAAAAGTTTGATTTCTCATAAAAAAAAAAAACTTAAATTAGAACTATTATAAGATCCAGTGATTCTACTGCTAGATATGTACACCATATGAAGAAAATTAGTATATAAAAAAGCCCTATCTCTGTACCCCATGTTTATTGCAGCACTACTCACAATAGCCAAGATGTGGAATCAACTTACGTGTCCATCAAGAGATGAGTAGATAAAGAAAATTTAGTAAATATGCAAAATGGAATGTTATTCAGCCATAAAAAGAATGAGATCCTGTTATTTGCAACAACATGGATGGAACAGGTGGATGCTATATTAAGTGGCGACATAAGCCAGACAAAAAAAACCCATGAACTTCACATGTTCTCATTCATTTGTGGAAGCTAAAAATTGAAACAGCTAAACTCATGGAACTAGAAAGAAGAATCTGGGAAGCATAGTTGAGGGTAGGAAGTGGGGGATGGTTAATGGATACAAAAACATAGATAGGATTAATAAGATCTGGTACTGAATAGCACAACAAGGTAGCTGCCGTCATCCATAATTTATAGTACATATAAAAATAACTAAAAGAATTTAATTGAAATATTTGTAACATAAGAAAATTATAAAAGCTTTAGGTGATAGATACCCCCATTTGCCTTGATTTGATTATTGTATGTTGCATGCCTGTATCAATACTTCTCATGTAAACCATATTTACCTACTATGTGCACGTATATATTAAAAATTAAAAATTGGCCATGCACAATCGCTCATGCCTGTAATCTGAGCAATTTGGGAGGCCAAGGTGAGTGGATCACCTGAGGTTGGGAGTTCAAGACCAGCCTGACCCACATGGAACAAATCCCATCTCTACTATAAATACAAAATTAGCCAGGTATGGTGGCACATACCTGTAATCCCAGCTACTCAGAAGGCTGAGGCAGGAGAATTGCTTGAACCTGGAAGGTGGAGGATTCGGTAAGTGGAGATCGCACTATTGCACTGAAGCTTGGGCAACAAGAGTGACACTCTGTCTCAAACAAAAAACAAGAAACAAAAAAAAAAGTTATTGAAGTAGGAAACAGCCTCAATACTTGTCTTATTTTTTTGAAATAATAACAAAAACAAAAGAAAAGAAAGAAGGATGAGATGGAGGAAGGGAGAAAAAGAAGAAACAAAACAAAGAGAGAAGAAAGAACGAACGAACAGAAAGAAAGAAAGAAAGAAAGAAAAAAGAGTGAGAAGTAAAGAAAAAAATCATTTATAATGATTTACAAAGTTTGCTCCAAAAGGGAGATAACGATTCCTTACTATTTAGAAATTAATGCAGTGAGTACACTAAACATCAAATATTGAAGGTAATCAACAGTAAATGCAATCTAACATGTATTTACTAGAAAAAAAGATCAACTTAAAATGTACAGTTATGAATATAAGAATCTTCTGTTTTAAATTATATATTTTTCCTTTATTTGAAAACTGCATGTACTTAATGTGACTGGAATCAAAGATGTGATGCATGACACATAAAACAAAAAAATAAGTTGGAAAAGGACGTATAGTTAGGTCAAGTCCATGGCCATGGACTTATATTTTATCCTGTGTATTGTGAGAAAACCTGAATGTCTATAACTCAAGGTGATTATGTATGTTTTAGTTTTACAAAAATTAAAATAAAAGACTGAACCATGGCAGAGCCATCAGTAAGGAGATTTTCTAAATTGTGTCAGTGAGAGATAATGGTATTAGAATTAAAGTGCTAATAGTAGTGAGAAAGAACTTTTAGTATTAGGTATACTTAAAAATTACTTAATAAAACTTTGTAATAATTTTAACATAAAGCCACCCAGAATTATTATTTGATTCCTCAGATAAATTAGGTATTTATGAAAGTAAGTGTAAAGTTTAATCTCATGACTACACTCTTGCATGGCATTTGGATTATAAATGATATTTTGATGCATATCCATCTGGCTTGCCTTGGTTACTGCTGTAGTCTCAGGGTATCAAAATAATTGTTTTAATATTAATTAAGTCATCACTAAGACATTAAAAATTATTTAATAATATAATATATTATGTCTCATTATTAACTAATACATTTGAATGTTAAATAAATGTTAATTGCACTCTCTTTAACTTTTAATTTAGTAATCTCACTCCTAAATCATATACAGTATATTTCTTGCTCATGCTGCGACTTGCTGAGACACTAGAATACTTAGTACAGTGACTCACAGAGAGGAATATGCTACCAAAGTTAGACTCAAGACTACTTGTTAAGACTCAATCCAAAAGGATATCTTGTCTGAGAGATACAATGAGTACTATTGAGGCAGGAACTTAGAAATGGTCACACCAGGTGTCCTGAATGGTACACTTCCCTTTTTAGGGCTTGGTGTAATGCAAAAGTCCTCATGTAGGGTTAGGAGAGAGAACTTTGAAGACTCACTAATGCAACTGCGCAGGAAAAGCTGGTGTTTAATGCCCCTGACAGGAAAAGGGTTTTGAAAACTCAAGTGAAAGCTATAAATAAGATCATCTAAATGGACAAGGTTCTTTTTATTCTTGGACATGCCATCTTGACCACTATCACTAAGACATAAACTGAAATCAAGAGTGAGGGTGGTTATAGTAGGCTGGAAAACCACACTGCCATGTAGGTACCTATGCAACAGTCTCGCATGTTCTTCACATGTACCCCAAAACCTAAAATGCAATAAAATAAAAATAAAAAATAGTAATAATAAAAAAGAAAAGAAAAGAGAAAAGCAAATAGAAAGACAGGGAGAATATTTGCATTCTCTTTTTTTAAGGCTCATTGCATACAAGTGTTGAGTTTGATATTGTTTAAATTAAAATTTCAGTATTTGAAATTCAGGACATTGTTTAACACCGAAAGCTACTGAAAAGCTATGAAATGTGAAATGCTATGAGGGACTGGAAAAACAATTCTGACAGAGTTTATTTGAAAGCTGCAGGAAGGACAATAAAAGCCACTTCTTTTATGTGTCCTGTCAAGTTGTGCTTTGTAAATAGAAATCATATTTCTTCCACGTATTTCACAAATCTGCCTTATAATAGGTATCTTTCCCTCCTAACATTGATACCACCTAATAAACTTCCTAAAATGATTGGGACAATTATAATTAATTTTTTTTCACATTGCTCTATCCCAGGTATCCAAAATAAAAATGTATAGTATAGAAAAGTTTTTTTCACTATGAAATAATTTATATGAACTTTGATTTATATATATATTACATTTCATATAATTTCTTTCATAAGTCATATACATTGCCAAGCACTGTCAATGTTAATCCATAATTTGTAGCCATAAGTATAATATTTCAGAGACATGAGATTGCATTTTCTTTGTTGTTAACATCAATGCACTTGAAAATAGAAGAATACCTTGAAATCATTTTAGAAAAGTAGAACTTCAGAATGAATTCGGTGAGGCTAAGAAGCAGTTGATATATGTTGTTTCCATTAAAAGAATTTAAGATTAGTTAATAACCCAGCTTTTTGTTTCTTTTCTAGAGGTAAAGAGCAAAAGGTTTTCTCTTGTTAACTTCCTTTAAGATTAAAAGTTTACTGATTGTAAATAGTTGTAGAATATATCAATATATAATGTTTTATTTTGAATTATCATAATTATCATTGAATTTTGTGAGTTCTATGTATTAACTTCAGTTTTATGCATAAAAATATTTTCAACTTTTTAATACATTCATTAAATACTTACACTAATTAATGTTCTATCTGATTTTTTAAAAATTATTTTCTGGAGAGATAATTTTGAACAGTTATAACTAATTGAAAAAAAAAGAAATTACATTAAAATGTTGTAATCTTTTTAAAATCATGTTCTATCTGACTGTATTATATTTGACAGCATAATTCAGTGTCTTCGGTTGAATTACAATTATTATAACTTTATAGGTGAAATTAATTTTTAAAATTTTCTTTGTAGTAGTTTCAAATTCTCAATATTACAGTATGAGTACCTGAATTGGAAAAGGTTTATATGTGAAAAATTACAGGTAGTGTAACCTTCTTAATCCATTACAATAACTTGTTTTCAATTACACATACATACATTTATACATATGTATATATTTGTACATATATAATATGTAATATATATTAAATAATATATAATAATATAAACATACATATGTATATATTTCTGTATATGTGTTTGTGTCTGTAGACATAAAATCACTTATCCTTAATATACTATGTACCTAATATTTTTGTAGTACTAATTATAGTAATTAGGGAGACAATAATTTTGAATGCATACTTTTATTTAATATTTTATTGTGTGCAACACTCATGTTTTAAAAACCTTTCACTATCTCATGTAATATTTATAATTAGTAAGTTAAATATCAGTGATTATTAATTATGGTAAAAAATATGACATAAGGTCTACCTTCTTAACAAAGTTTTAAGTGCATTGCACAGTATTAACTATAAGCACTAGTTATACAGCAGATCTCTGGAAATTTTTTATGTTGTATAATTGCTTGTATATATTGTTGTATAAAACCACTGTATAACAACTTCCTTTTTACTCTCCTCTTACCCTGTAGAAACCACTATTCTGCATTCTGTCACTATGAGTTTGACTACTTTAAATAGCTCATACAAGTGATACAATGCACTATTTGTCATTCTGTGACTACCTATTACACTTAGCATAATGTACTCAAGGTTCATCTATTGAGTACATTATGATTACGTTTTAATTCAAGGTTGCATATGACATGGTTTACTTTACTTTTAATACTGAATAATATACCAGATTTCCTTTATTGATTCATTAATCAATGACCATTTCCTTTGCTTCCACAACTTACCTACTGTGAATAACGTTACAAAAAATGTGGATGTATAAATATATTTTTGAGATCCTGATTTCAATTGTTTTAGATATATATCCAGAAATAGGCTTGCTGAATCATATGGTACTTACTGTTTTAATTTTTTTGTTGAACTTCCATATTGTTTTCCATAGCAACTGTACCATTTTATATTCCCATAAATAGTGCAAAAATGTTTCAGTGACTCCGCATCCTTGCCAACACTTGTTTGTTGTTTGCTTTTTAGGTAATTACCGTCCTATGAGGTGTGAGGTGATATTTCTTTGTGCTTTGGACTTGCATATCTCTGCAGATTAGTAAGGGTGAGCCTTTTCTCATATTTTGTTGGATATTTGTATGTCATCTTTGAATAAATGACTATTTAAGTCATTTGTTCTTTTTTAAATCAGGTTATTAGGGTTTTAAAAAAATTATATGTAGGAGTTTCTTATATATTTTGAAAATTAAATCCTTTTAAATTTATAAATATTTTATCCAATTCTATACATAGTCTCTCTGTTGATTATTCTTTTACTCTGCACAAGTTTTTAGTGTGATGTAGTCCCACTTCTCTGTTTTTGCTCTTGTTGTCTATGCTTTTGACACATATTCAAGAGATAATTGCCACATCCAATGTCATGATACTTTCTTCTCATGTTTTCTTATAGGAATTTTAAGCTTTAGGTCTTACGTTAAAATTTTCAATAAGTTGATTTTTGTGTGCAGTTAAGATAAAAAGCCAATTTTATTCTTTAGAATATGTATATCCAGTCTTTACAACAGTGTTTGAAGAAACTGCTCTTTCTTTATTGTGTTCTCTTTTGCCATTGTTAAAAATCAGTTAAATGCATATGTGTGTTCTTATTTCTAATCTCTCTATTCTATTTCATTACTCTTCGTTTATGTCAGTACAATAATAATTCAATTACTGTAGTTGTTGCATGTTTTGGATTCAGGAAGTGTAAGATCTCTAGTTACATTTACTTTATCTAAATTTTATGGCTATTCAGAGTCTTTTGTTGTTCTGTAACCGGGTCACAGACCTTAGCTCCCTCCCTGCTTTGATGTGTCCCACGTTCTTGTGGTCTCTTTGCCCCAAGAACGTGGGGGGAGGGCCCCTGGCGGTGTGGTGAGCTTACAGATCAAGTAAATATGGGACCCAAAGAGTTTAGCAGAAAGTGATTTATTAGGCAGGGAGATAGAGAGATACAGAGAGAGAGAGAGAGAAGAGAGAGACAGAGAGAGAGAGAGACAGACAGAGAGAGAGAGAGAGAGAGAGAGAGAAAGCTCCCACTCTGCCGTGAGAGCGGAATCCGAAGGGGATATCCGCACAGATAGAGAGGGAAAGACAGGGCCCACATTGTTGGGGGAGGGTTTTCCCAGAGAGGGAAATCCGCACAGGTAAGAGTCAGTCAGGTTTTACATTTGAAGTTATTCGCGCCCCATTCATGTTCTTGTCCAATGAGAGTTTTTTTTAAACTTCCTCTGGAGCGATTGATTTTTGACACTTATCTTAGATTAGTTGCTTGGGCCCACGACAGAGCCCCTCCTTCCAGGGCTTTTGATGGGCTTTCTGAGTAAAGGAAGCTGACCTGGAATTTCTACCTAGCCCTGGCCAGGGAAAGTTAGACAAAGAACTCCAGGTTTCCCGATAGGGAGGTGAATGGAGGCATGGTGCTGGGAAGTTCTTGCCCTTGAAACAACACCCCTTGTGGACTTGGGAAGACAGGTTTTTCCCTTAACACAGTGCCTCAGTTTCATATAAATTTTATGAATATATTTTATATTCCTACGTAAAAATATCATTTCATTGTATCTTTCCATTTCATTGTGCCTTTAATTTCTTTGTTGAAATTCTCATTTTGTTCACCCATCATTGTTCTGAAATCACTGACATCTTTATGATGATTATTTTGCATTTCTTGTCAGGCAATTCATATATCTCCATAGTTTTAGGGTCAACATCTATAAGTATATTGTGTTCCTTAAAAAAAAAAAAAAAACATTTTCTGATTCTTCATGTTTCATGACAGTTTTTTTGTGGAATTTATGGATTTGAAAAAGACTTTTCCTCTCTGTCTTTAAGGTATGAATTTATAAAATGAAAGAAATCAATCCACCTGGCTAGAGAGTCTAGAGGCCTCTCAAATTTTTTTCTTTGAGGGTGTCTTCTCCAGACTTGTGCATGTAATATCCTGTTGGGATTTGTTGGTTTTCTTTTTCAAAACTTTGTAATCTTTTATTCTCTCTCTGTTTGTCTGTTGTGCCAGGGGTCTTCTGGAGCAGTAGTACACGATCTGATTCTACTTTTTGTTTTTAGTGGCCCCCAGTCATATGGAGTAACTAAGATAATCCCCCTATTAACATATGTATGAAGACTGGGCTTATATTTGAATCTCATATTTATCTACATCAAAAGAATCTGGGGCCTGATTATTTTCCTGATCATGCTATTCTGAATTGGAAGGATGAGCAATGGCCAGTGAGTAAATACTGATAAATCATGACCTTGGCTCTCAGCACTTCTCAGTATGGGCCCTTTTCTGTTAGCACTCAGATTCAGGTAAAACAGAAACCAGTCTTTTGATCAGTCTCCAGAGAGTCAAAATATTGAACTTACAGTCTAGTTCTCTCCTTCCCTCCCCAAGAAGATTCCGAGAGCCAGGAGTGGAGACAAAGGGATGTGGGGTAAGGCCTTTGATCATCTCTATGTCTTTCCTATACTAATGTTAATGAGGTGGCTGCCTTCAACCTTCCTCAGTAAAACCTTTGACCTTCCAAAAGGTTTGAGATTATAATCTATAACTTTCCCTAAATATATATGACCATCTCATATAACTGGTAAGGAAAAGTGCCTCTTCACTTAAAATCAGACCTTTCTTCATAGCCTGATGAATGTTTGTAAATTTTATGGATGCAATTGTGTCTATTTAGTTTGATAGATGATTATTCAAATGAGGCATGTAGAAATTTAAAAAATAGATGAAATTAACAAGGTCATAGACTTGTGAAATATGATGAATTTGATTAAATGTGACAGGCTTCTTAAAGAATGTATGCATGAATCATGTATCATTTCTAATAATTTACAAAAAGTCTTCAAATTTATACAGAGCTTCATTAATTTTGACAGATAAAATGTAGCTACAAATGCAAAATGGGAGATCTGTGAATGTGTTGCAAAATACAAGTTTTGTAAAAGTTGCTACTATGTTAACTAAACAGTAAAGTTTTAGCATCTCTTAAATCAAAACTTTTTGAGCACTAACATGACAACCACAAGAGGAAAATTCCACATGTAAGCACTTACTACAAACTTTGTTTGATGCACAAAATTATTTTAAATGTTATATAAAATTACCTTCAGGGTATGTATTTAAGGTGTTTATAAAATATAAATGAATTTTATGTTTAGACTTGCGTCTCATCCCTAAGATGTCATATTATGTACAGGTAAATATGGCAAAAACTTTTTGAAATTCAAAAGTTAAAGCATTTCTGTTTCCAAGCATTTTCAATAAGGGACACAGCACATGCACATTTGTGCACGTTAAACAACAATATAAAAAGCATTCCTATTACCCAAAAATAAACTGAAAAAAGATACCATCTTTTATTGCTGACCATTTTCCTGTTTTCCTCCTCAGTAATTTTTGAGATTATTGTATTAAAAAGATAAAATGCATGAGAGAAACCTAGTATTTTTAACTGTCAAATATTGTAAGCAACTATTAAAATTCTATTCAAAGTGACAATCTTTGGAAATGTTTCAATTTATGTTTTGGTTTGCCATGCATTTTAAAATATCATAATTGACTTCAGTTCTTAGAACAGTGTTTGGTTCACAGTACAATTGAGAAGAATGGACAGAATTTCCATATATCTCTGGTCCCTTTCTCAGCACCCTATCCTCAACACAAAAACAGTCTTCCCCACTAGCAAAATTCTAACCACAGTGACAATTTGTTAAGGTCAATATCACTCAAATTCCATAGCTTACATTAGGGCTCACTATTGGTGATGTTTTAGTCTTTGGGTTTTGACAAATGTAAAATGGCATGTATCCAACATTGCAGTATCATGCAGAATTTTGTACTTTCCTATGAATTTTCTGCCTATTCATTCCTTCTTCCCCCTCAATTACTGGCAACCAATGATCTTTTTACTGTATTCGTAGTTTTGACTTTCACAGAATGTCAAATAGTTGGAATCATACACTGTGTATCTTCTCAGATTAGATTGCCGTGTGTTTTTATATTATTAAAGATTAAATATAATACTTAATTTGTAAATATATTCCCAGTATACTTTTATGTATAACTCTTTTCCCTATGAGTGTGCAGTGCTTTATATTATTTCATTTAACTTCAAACTGACACAAGTTTCAATGTAAGCCTTGAGCTTAAAATTTTCTACCATATTGCACTCAAATTGTTGACAGTATTAGAAGACAGAATGAGATGTTGAAATATTAGTATTTTCAGCTATGCTTAAGGTATATACAAATACATTTTTAAAAATAAACTATATATACCTGTAGAATGTGTCCTTTAAAATGTGATTGAGTAGTAACTTTAATCTCAGTCTCTTTCAGTAGGATAAACAAAATAAAACCATGTGGCCTAAATTACATTCTTGGCTCTGTTATTTTTTTTTCTCTGCACTCTTTTGCCCTTTGCTTATCTTATATCATAGACAAAGTATGCCTTTCCTTTTAAAGACTAATCTGTGTTTTCCATCTCATACATTATTATCAAAATGATTCATAGAATTTTGCCCTCATATTCCCTTTAATCTGTGGGTAGTGACTATTTGAAGGGTTGTATTGAGAATAACTTTGTATTGGATAATAGTAGCTGCTTAACAAACTTCCAGATGAACAATGTCTCTCAAACAAGTAGAAGATTCTAATTAACCTGCTGCTCTAAGTAGGCATTGTACTTCTCATCATTCATTTATAACCCATACTAATTCAACCTAGTGTATTCACTGTTTTAATATTGGGCCCTCAAAGAAATTCAAGTCACCAAATGGGAAGCTGAAGGATAGCATGCAGAAGACTTTTTAGGCCAGTGTTGGAAGTATATCATACCATTTTTTCTCATAGAACATCATTGCTAGGCCTCAAGGCAACAGCATCCTAAAGGGACATAGAAAAGCAGTACTGAGTAAGAAAACAAAGGTTTAGTTACTGTCTTGCTGCTCATTGCCAGATTAAATCTGAGATATACCGTGAACTGTGACGTGATGTATTAGTATAGGACCATATAGTTTCAGTTACTAAACAATCTGGGGTCATGTCTATCTCAGTATAAAAATTGTCCAACTTTCATTCTTAAAATCTCCGGTATGGATAATAAAGGGTATCATAATTATGTATGTTATACACATGTTCCGTGGAGGTAACATCTAAGTCTTCCCTAAGGGATTAAATATCCAACTTTACTCTATTTTAATGCATAATTTAACACATTTTTCTCCTCTATTATTTCTTTCTTGACCATCACAATTTTGTGGACTTTCTGTCTTGTTCTAAACAGACTATTTATACAATCCTGTCATCTTATCAAGCTATCATTAAGACTTTTCCTTTGATCAGTGGATTCCCCATATATGTAGCTGGTAACTACTGTTTCTTACTTTGTAGTTACTTTATCTTTAATCCCTTTGTGATGTACTTTGGATATTTGTCCCTGCCCAAACCTCATATTGAATTGTAATCTCCGATGCTAGAAGTTGGGCTTGGTGGCAGGTGTTTGAACCGTGAGGGCAGATACCTCATGGCTTGTGTGGTGCTGTCTTCTTGATGGTAAGTTTTTCTGAGATCTGTTTAAAAGTGTGTGACACCTCCCACCACCCCAGTCTCTCCCTTTTGCTTCTGTTCTTCCCATGTAATATGCCTGTTCTCCATTTGTATGGCCTACAGAACCATACACCAATTAAAACTCTTTTCTTTATAAATTACTTAGTCTCCTTTTTTTTTTTTTTTTTTGTTTTGTTCTTGTTTTTGCTTTGAGACAGTCTCACTCTGTTGCCCAGCCCAGGCTGCAGTGCAGTGACACAATCTCAGCTCACTGCAACCTTTGCATCCTGGGTTCAAGCAGTTCTCATGTCTCAGCTTCCCTAGTAGCTGGGACTACAAGGGTGTGCCCCACACCTGGCAGGCAGGCTAATTTTGTATTTTTAGTAGAGATAGGATTTTGTCATGTTGGCCAGGATGGTCTTGAACTCCTGGTCTCAAGTGATCTGCCCACCTTGGCTTTCCACTGTACTGGGACTATGGGCCTGAGTTACCACTCCCAGCCTCAGGTATTTCTTTATAGCAATGCAAAAATGGCCTAACACACTTTGCTAACAGAAGCTCTGACCATCCAATAAGCAAAATGCTTTAAATGAACACCAGTGATTTTCAAAGACCAAAGTATGATCTAAAAGACCGTAATAAATGGTCTTTTGGAGTTTTTATTTTTCATCACTCTATACAGCATTTAGCATTATTGAGTCTTTCTTCTGATTCAAAATCCCCTTCTTCCTATGATAATGAACTGTTTTGATTATATGCTTAATTTTATGAATACGTTTCTCATTTCCTTTAAAATTCTGATTTCTATCACTATATACCTTTTAATAAATGTTATTCCAAGTTCAGTCATATCTCTTCTCTAGTTAGAAATGTTTTTGGTTCTTGCTTTGGTTTGGCAGATTAAAATTTGTTGTTGTTTTGAGGAGCTATTGTAAAAGCAATATCACAATTTTTTTGTGTTCTGATATTATAGAAAGGTTTCTGCACTCTGAAAACCCTTTGTGTATGGGTCTTAGGCTTTTCTTTCTCAGGAACATTGATGTCAATGGGCAAGTACAGCCATTTTTTTAGAGGATTTATAGATTTTTAGTTGATTCCCTTGGGGGCAAATAAAAACTCAGTTCTCTTTCAAATCTTGAGGGTGTAAGAGTAGCCAGAAAAAGGAAACACCTGGTATTCCAAAAACTGAGAGCAATTACTGAAAGATAAAGTAGGTGATAACTTACTGTAAAGGAAAACTGTATTCTAGAACATGGAAAGGAGACTTCTGAGGTGAATTATGGGAACACTATGTATGTTCTACCATAAGCACAAGAAGATGGGCTGGGAGTAATGCCAATGTTTGTCAGAGTATTACTGTGAGTACTGCCAACCAGTTAACTCCTGCCTAAGTCTAACTCTGCCCACCATTCACATAGAAAATTGGAACAGACAGGAGAGACCAAGGTGATACCCCTGGAAGAGCACACTGAATATGGGGTATTGTATTATTAAGAAATAACTCTTCCTCGGAAGTCCAATTTCAGTAGGAATGAGGAACGAATACTCTCAAAAGCTAACGGACTAAGGTGCACCCCATAAAGACATTTTCCTATGCTTCACAAACTCACAAGAAATCTGGCAGAGGAAAACTCCAGTGGTGAACTGTGGAAACAACAGAAGACTATTGATGAGAAAATGGAACTACAAAGAGATTACACAGAGGTCATTATTAAACAAATCAATATAATTTGTAGAGAAAAATAATAACTTTAAAAAGCAACATCAACATTTTAAAGAAAAACCTTTAAAATAGATGCTAAAACATTAAAATGAATACAATTAATATAATCAGAGAAATCGGTGACATCTTATTCCTGAAACAGAAAGGACATCTCTGACTGGGATTGGAGATGGTTGGTTGTCTAACCATCACCCATTCTTGCTAATTTACCAACTAATAAAAAAACATATCTGAAACACGGTTAATTCGCCTGTGACTACGAGAAAGACAACCTCATTCCTTTCGCTAGGAAGATTCTGTGACTTGTTTATGCAAATTATTTTATTCTATTTTTCTAGTAAAGCTGCTTAAATCTTTGCTCTCAGATTCAGTGGGAGGCTTTACAACTCATGCTTCAGACATATTTGGAAGGCTTTTATGCTTTCTTTTGTTTTTTTTTTTTTTTGTCTTGCTCATTTGGTTTTCCCTTTCATTTCTTCAGGGCTTAAAACAAAAGCATTTAGCTCCAAACTCTGCTGGCTGCCATTCTGAAACCAGAAGGGAAAGCAACCTGAAAATCATGCAAAACAAGAGTAAAACAAAACAGAACAGAAACAGAAACAGATGATCAAAAATCAAACAAAAAATGTGACGAAAAAGAAATTAATATTTGGAGGCATCATTGAGCCAGCTTCTTTTTTCAAAGTTGAAAATATCTTAAATGATAATGGAAATGATACTTATTATGGTAAATCCTAGATAGAATGAATACATGTGAAAAGTGAGCTACTGACCCAGAAGGTAGAACACAGACATTTTCCCATACTATGGAAAAGTACATAAAGATTTAATAAAAGTTTACCTATTTAATTTTGAAAATGTCAACATGTAAAATTTGTTTAAAATATTTGTTATTTTAGTGAGAATTAGAGAAGGGAGAATCTTTTAGTGGATATGCTGTCATGCTATGTGGAATAACCTTGGTCTCATATTGAAGCATGTTTTGTAAGCAAACATGATGTTTTGAAAGTATGATTTGATGGGTTTGAATAAATACCAATATCTTTGTTACCATTATTAAAAACTAACATAAACAATCCAAAGTCATAAAAGTAGTTTATTGCACCAGTTTGGACAACATGATGAAACACTGTTTCTAAAAATACAAAAAGTAGCCAGGTGTGGTGGCAGGTACCTGTAATCCCAGCTACTTGGGAAGCAGAGGCAGGAGAATCACTTGAGCCCAGGAGATGGAGGTTGCAGTGAGCTGAGATCATGCTACTGAACTTACCTGGGTAATAGAGCGAGACACCATCTCAAGAAAAAAAAAAAAATTGCAATTTTTTTTATCATTTCTTTTTATCACTTTATTTTATGCCAAATATTGAATAGGATTTTTTCCATTTTATTTTCTGCAAAAAAAATACAGGTTTTGAGTTTTGAATTTATTATAGATTTGAGTAAATGTCATATCTTCTTGGTATAGAATAACATTTAATTCTTAATAGCATATACTTGAACACTGTGTTTTCTATTTTACTTTAAAATAAATCAAATGGATCTGTCTGATCCTTTTTTCTGAATAAGAGACTTAAAATCTTTATTGTTTTCTAATTTATTAGTTTCTATTTTGAGTTTCAGTTTCCCATCTGATATTTTATAGGTTTGTTTCACTGTTTTTTTTTTTTTGTTGTTGTTGTTAAAGATCAGTTTTCCTAATTTTTTCTTGCTCTTTCTGTTTCTGTTTATCTTTACATATGCACGCAGTGTGTGTGTGTGTGTGTGTGTGTGTGTGTAGTTAGGTAGATATAGATATAGATATGCTTAATAGTTTAGTTATTAAATCTGAAGAGAGTTGAGTTTTATAATTTCACACTTGTATTATTTTTCTTCATTATATATATCAACAAAAACATTCTATCCCAAGATTAATAGATATTTTGGTAGATTTGTTCAAAAGAATTTAAAACTAAATTTTCTTCAATAGACTTCTGGTTATTTGAACATTTCTATATAAATGATTTGAAAATAAATATACTCTATAAATGTCTATGTTTCACTTATTCATTAAGCCCAAAGCTTGCTAAATGCTTGGGTCTGTGTTTAAACTGAGTCAAATAAAAATGTGTTTTCTTGGGCTTTTACTAGTAGACAGTGCAATCTTTATTTGTACAGTATCATTTACACAAGTTTATATTTCATCTGCAATTGTTGAATGTATTTTACACACACACTAGCAAATTTGCTAATGGTCTGATTGAATAATTGATTGAATAAATTAATAAAGAAAAAATTAAATGACTAATTAAAATCAACTTATGTATTTTACTTATTGAAATCTGAATTATAGCAATTACTTGATCAACATTTTAACATTATGCAATTCAAACTCTTCCTCTTTCTTAAAAGAAATTAATGTATGAATATCTCCACATGATGGTTTTCTTATAAAACTAATTATTATTAGCCTAGTATATATTTTGCTAAACATTACTTCCATAAATCTATTTATTTGGGAAACCAAGAGCTAAATCCTAGTTCCGCCTGACTCAGTCAAATGGCTGATATTTAATAAAAAACAAAAAACTGATTATAAGCTAATGATTCAGAACATCCCCCTAAGGGATCAGAGAGGAAAAGCTGACATAATATGACAGATGCTTTCTTTCAACCTCTAGTTACAGGAAGCACATTCTAAATATAAAAAGTCAATTTATTTTAAGAAAACATATTATTGTGTATGATAAAAGGAAAATTAAACAAATAAGCTTTGAAATAAGTAGATATGAGAGTTACAAATAGCAAATCTCTAATATTTGACATAGAAAGAATAAAATAATAGTATGTTTCTTCAACTCTACTTTTCTCTATGACAGTGGATTACAACAGGAAAAACATTGTTGAGTTGAGTGAGGAAGATATAAACAAGTGGAGAGATAGACCATACTCACTGTTTCTAAAATGCAATATTGTCAGTTCTCTACAATTTGATCTATAGATTCAACAAGATACCAACACGGCTTTCTATGCCAACTATTATAAAGACACTAACAGATTCTATAATTTACCTTTTATTGAAAAGGACTCAGAATAGTCAAAACAAACAGAAAAAGAATAAAATTGGATATCTGGAAGTTCCTGGTTACAAAACTTAGTATAAAACCAAAATAATCAAAATAATGTAGTAAAGTATTGGCATACAGATATACAAAAAGATAATTAATAATAGATAACCAAGAAATAAACCTACATATAATTCAGTTAATTGATTTTGCTTAAGTTGGGTGAAGCAATGATTAAACTGTAATTCAAAATTAGGGCTGAAAAATCTGTAGACATAATGGAAAAAGAGTACTAATCACTACCTCAAAATATGCACAAATATTAAAGTGACATGTATTTATAGGTATATATTTTCTTTTAATAAGGAGAAATTATTTGTAACCATGAGGTATAATAATATTGTAAATAGCAAAGAAAAAACAGTGAAAATAAAATTTTAAAATATCAGAAAATTAGACATAATTTAAATCAACAATTTTTGTCATTAAAAAGACACTGTTAAGAAAACTAATAGATAATTCACAGAGGTAGAGAAAATATTTTCAATGCATATATCTGACAAAATATTGAAAATTAGAGTATGTTTTATTTGCATGAAATAAATTACAAAGAGAAATTAACAAAAATAGTGAGAGTGAGGAAAGGTATAAGACCCAGAGTCCACCAAAAAAAAAATGTGATTGTTCAATATGGCCTTGAAAAAGTGCTCAGCTATATCAATTTTAGGGAAGATGACTGAAATTTAATAGAACACACTTAAAAGACCATAATGGATGAAATTTACAAAAATTAGCAGCATAAATATGTAGAAGAACGTGGAGCTCCTGAGACTTTCATATATTCATGGTGCAGGTACTAAAAAGAACAACCAGGTAGGAAAATGGGTCTTTGTCTGTTTTCTGCTGCTTATAGAATATATCTGAAATTGAGTAATTTTTTTTATTGTACTTTAAGTTATGGGGTACATTTGCAGATCATGCAGGATTGTTGCATAGATACATACACGCCATGGTGGTTTGCTGCCTCCATCCCCCTGTCACCTACATCAGGCATTTCTCCCAATGTTATGCCTCCCCAAACTCTCCACCCACTGCTGTCCTTCCTCTAGACCCCACTCCCCAACAGACCCCAGCATGTGATATTCCCCTCCCTGTTCTCATGTGTTCTCATTGTTCAATACCTGCCTATGAGTGAGAACATGCAGTGTTTGTTTTTCTGTTCTTGTGTCAGTTTGCTGAGAATGGTGGCTTCCAGATTCATCCATATCCCTACAAAGGACATGAACTTATCCTTTTTAATGGTTGCATAGCATTCCATGGTGTATATATGCCACATTTTCTTTATGCAGTCTACCATTGATGGGCATTTGGGTTGGTTCCAGGTCTTTGCTATTGTAAACAGTGCTGCAATGAACGTACGTGTGCATGTGTCTTTATAGTAAAACGATTTATAATCTTTTGGGTATATACCCAGTAATGGGATTGCTGGGTAACATGAAATTCCTATTTCTAGATACTTGAGGAATTGCCACACTGTCTTCCACAATGGTTGAACTAATTTACACTCCCACCAACAGGGTAAAAGTGTTACTACTTCTTCACATCCTCTCCAGCATCTGTTGTCTCCAGAATTTTTAATGATCCTCATTCTAACTGGCATGAGATGGTATCTCAGTGTGGTTTTGATTTGCATTTCAAAATGCTCACCAGTGATGATGAGCATTTTTTCATATGTTTGCTGGCCTCATATATGTCTTCTTTTAAAAAGTGTCTGTTCATATCCTTCACCCACTTTTGAATGGGTTTGTTTGTTTGTTTTCTTGTAAATTTGGTTTACTTCTTTGTAGATTCTGGATATTAGCCCTTTGTCAGATGGGTGGATGGCAAAAATGTTTTCCCATTCTGTTGGTTGCCGGTTCACGCTAATGATTGTTTCTTTTGCTGTGCAGAAACTCTTAAGTTTAATTCGATCCCATTTGTCTATTTTGGCTTTTGTTGCCATTGCTTTTGATGTTTTAGTCATAAAGTCCTTGCCTACGCCTACATCCTTAATTTTCTTTTCTTCTAGGGTTTTCAAGGTGTTAGGTGAATTTGAGTAATTTTTTTAAATGAATATATTTCTTACAGTCGTGAGGGTTGAGAAGCCCAAGGTCAAATGGCCATACCTACTGAGGAACTTTTTTCTAGTAGGGGCTCTGCAGAGTCCCAAAGCAATGCAGAGCATCAAATGGTGAGGAGAATGAGTGTGCAAGTTCAGATATCTATCCCTTTTCTTATAAAGATTGCCTCATCCCATTCTCATGATAGCTTATACAGACATTAACCTATTAATCCACAAATTCATGAGTGGATTAATTCATCCATGTAGATAGAGTGCTTGTGACCTAATCACCTCTTAAAGGCCCTAACCTTTAAATACTGTCACATTTCATGATAGCTTATTCAGACATTAACCTATTAATTCACAAATCCATTAGTGGATAAATCCATCCATGTAGATAGAATGCTTATGACCTAATCACCTCTTAAAGGCCCTAACCCTTAAATACTGTCACATTGGAAATTATATTTCAAGGTGAGTTTTTGAAGAGGACAAATACTCAAACCATAGCCTCCTGTTTCTCTTGGATAACCTGGAATTTCTAGACTCCAAGTCATACAGAGGAAAAAAGTGTTTCTGGGCTTCTGTAGCTTACGATCAACTCATTTCTCTGCATTTGGAGTGCAGGGGATAAAAACTGAACATCACAATGAAAAAAAAATGGTATGCATAAGAAGCTTAAATGTAAAATAGAAGGCTATAGAGAAGAAGTGGAGAGCTCACTTGCTTGTGTTAATCAGTTTATTATGCAGCACAAGAGAGAGCTGTGCACATTTAGACACAGAGAAGGAATCCAGAGAGGTAAAAATAGTTTTAACAAACACATCCTCTGCATTCCTCTTATGTTGAGCAAAGAAAGCTAACTGTGGTGGCCTATTACTGTTCTTTAAATAAAATAGCAAGTTGTTACTTTGGCATTTTATCATGCCATTTATTAAAGTACTTTATATTTTGTAACAAATTAGGCTGGATGGATAGAGATAAGCTTTTCATACTTAGATGTTCACTTTTGGGACAACTTTAAAATACATTTTTATTACTTTTTGCTTCCTCAAATTTATGCTCTGTGGGAAGCAATCTATCATAAGGCAGATTTGTTCAATAGGTCCTGCAGAGCCTCTAGGGATGTTATTTTTGTGGTATAAAATGGAAAGGAAACTACTAAATAAATGTAAGAAATAGATATGAAATATACCCAAAACAACCAATATGTTTTTATTTTATGTATTTAGAAATATGGAGATCAACCTCAAAGAAACCTCATCTATTCCTTTTCCAAAATTTAGAATTAGCCTGATAAAAATCAATTCATAAAAGATATACAATATTTTTGCATTTTAGCTGTCTCTCTATTAACCAACTCAATGAAAACCAATTTTACAAAATTATTGATATATTTTTAATCATTTTTAACACAAATTATTGCACCATATCCAGAGGAGAATACAATTTTAGCATTCCTAGACCACATTCTTAAGATACATAAATTTCAATAAATCTCAATTTCTTCTCAGCCATTATTCAACAAATAAACTTTGTGGGTTACCAGAAAATAGCCTTAGTTATGAAGTCAAATAAGCAACAAAATTATCAGCATACTATTAGCAGCAAACTTCAAACCTTATATCTTCAAAAGTATGGCTTCTTTCCAGTTTAATCAACAATATTTAAAATAATATTATAATTATTATTTGGTCTAAAGAGTAGCAGTATAATTTCCTAGTTATATAGGAACTCTGATGTCGAAAGGACTGGGTTTAAATGCTAACCTCAGCACTTACCAACAATGATATCTTAGGTAATTTCCTTTGTTTAGTTTTGTCACCTACAGAATTTGTCTAATACTATCCACATTAGAGGATTTTTGTGCAAATTCAATTTGTTTATCTATGTAATGAATTTTGAACAGTGCATGACACATACTAGGCAGTTTGTAAGTGATATTATTAATATAATTTAAATTTTCTTTGAGAAAACAGAATTTTATCGTGACAAAGCTACTTTGTTTCAAGGTTTTTCTGGCCAATAATACAGCCTATCAAACACAGTTAGTCGTCTCTTCCATTCACTTCTGTCACCTTCATTGCATTTCTGAAACCTACTTTCTGCTTCACTGAGAATATTGATTCCAATTTTAAGCAAATGACCTTCAGTTTTACATGATGGAAGTCATTTACCTTACCCTAAAGAACATTTCCACCTCCTCTTTCTGGACTTTGTTCCTCAGTCATTTACCTAGTTTCTTTATACTGTTTTTCTCATTTTCTCTATATACTTAACTAATGCACACATTCAAGTATCATCACTCTACCCCTTGATACTTTACCAAGTATCATCACTCACCACTTTACCCCTAAAGAACATACCCTAAATACACTTTCTGCTGCCACACTTCCATTTTTTGTATGTGTCTCTGTTGGGTCTCTGGAACAATCTCATTAATAGCAGCTGCAACTTTAATGGGGCTATATAGAATCAGCAAGTATAGCTTTTGTTTTTATATGTACCTACTGCCAAATTTCAAAATGTCACTCATTTATTCTTGCAGCTCTGCTCCATGAATTCCATGACTCAACATGCTCCTTTTCTTAAACCTTTGTGGGTAATAATTTTGCAATATCTTCTTTGTGGGCTGTTACACTTTGTGTGCTCACTTAAATTCTGGTCTTTCTAAGGGTTCTGGACAAACACTTTCTCTCACTCTTTATGCTACTGATGGCCTTCTTCCTTTCCTGGAATTATTTCTACCAATTCCATATATTAACAATTTTATAGTCAATATAACACTTACATACAGTAAAATGTACATATCTAATGTACAGAGTTTAATAATCTTTGATAATGTCACCCTAATCAAAGTATAAAATACTTTATTTACCTCAGAAAGTTACACTATGATTCCTCTAAACTGTATTATGTATTAAAATACTCAATTTAACTTACTTAAATAAATATCTTAAATTGTTTAATAACTTAAAAATACACATATAGACCATATGTCATTCTATTTTTAGTGTTTTTGGTAAACTTCATACCATTTTCCACAGTGTCTGCACCATCCTTTATCCTCACCAACAATGTATAGTGATTTTAATTTCAATATGTATGAGTGTGTCTATATGTATCTATACATATCTAGGTATATATATATCTGTATAAATATGTTATATATAGATTTAATACATAATAGATATTATACATTATATATATTTTATAATATGTAACAATACCTCCTTGTGTGTGTACCATATATTATTTCTGGGTATGTATTCCAAAAAAAAAATTGAAATCAAGATCTTGAAGGGATACCTGCATTTCCATATTAATTGCAGCAATATTCACAGTAGTCAAGATATAAAAAAACAATCCTAATGTTATCAACAGATGAATGGATTAAAAAATATGGTATATACTGCTGGGAATGGTGGTTCAGGCCTGTAATCCTAGCACTTCGGGAGTTCGAAGTGGGGGAATTACTTGAGACCAGGAGTTTGAAAACCATCCTGGGCAACACAATGAGACTCCATCTCTACCAAAAAATAAAAAATATATATTAGCAGGATATGGTGGTACATGTCTAGAGTCCCAGTTACTTGGGAGGCTGAAGCAGGAGGATTGCTTCAGTCTGGGAAGTCAAGGCTGCAGTAACTATAATCATGTCACTTTACTCCAGCCTCAGAGCAAGACCCTGTGTTGAAATAAAAATAATAATGAATATGGTATATATAGTATATACATACAATGCAATATTATTCAGCTATTAAAAAGAAGGAAATCCTGCCTTTTGTTACAACAGGAATGAAATGGCAGGACATTATGTTAAGTGACATAAACCAGTTATAAAAATCAAATACCACATAATTCCACTTATGTAAGATGTCTAAAATAGTCCAACACACAGAGCAGGGAATAGAATGATGGTGACCAGGAGCTGAGGAAAAGGAAAACGGAAAATTGTTACTCAGTGAGTATAATGTTTTACTATGCAAGAAATATAAGTTCTACAAATCTGCTGTACAGCATAGTACCTATACTTAGTACAGTATTTTGCACTTTAAAATATGTTAAGAGGATAGGTATTATTTTAATAATTCTTGCCACAAAACACATGCATGCACACACACACAGACATACACACACATACACATACACAGCAAGTTTTGTAGGTGGTAAATGTGCTTTGATATCTTTATTATACTGATGTTATCATGGTGTATGTATGTCCAAATTTATCAAAATCTATACATAAAATATACAATATTTTATTTTTTAATTATACCTCAGTTTATTTGGCTTAGAAAACCAAAAAATTCAAAATTTATTAAATTAGATATACTCATGCATAGAGAAATATTTATATAATTAAATGCTTATATTGGAAAAGAAGAATAATCTTAAATCTTAAATCAAAATCCTAATATTTCTTATACAAAAAAACACAGTAAAGTAAACCCAAAACAAGCAAGGAAGAAAGTAATAAAGATAACAGAAGAAACCAATAAAATTAAAAGCAAAAAATGATAAATAAAAATCAATTAAAACAAATACTGATACTTTGAACATAAAAATGAAATTGATAAAAGTTTAGCAATGCTAATAAGAGATAGATAGGAGAGTCAGACAGAGAAATTATCAATATTAAGAATGAAAACCAGAACGCCACTCTAGATTCTCTAGATGTCAAGAGGATTATAAAGGAATATTATATATGACATTATGTCAAGAAATTTGCTGAGGTAAAATAAATGAATTCCTTGAAAGACACAAACTATGAAAGTTACTCAATAAAAATGAATAGCTTTATAAATATTAAGACTCTGAAAATTTTAATTAAAATATCTTAACATAGATATATGTGCACACAGATGTGCCTCCACAGGTAGAACCTCAAATCATCATGCTCAGATAGCTTCACTGGTAAAATCTTACAAATATTTAAGGAAGAAATAGCAAAAATTTCTACACAAAACATTCCGG
This sequence comes from Ateles fusciceps, assembly GCA_036589455.1. Classification (NCBI taxonomy): domain Eukaryota; kingdom Metazoa; phylum Chordata; class Mammalia; order Primates; family Atelidae; genus Ateles; species Ateles fusciceps. The sequence continues at coordinate 1,384,499 of JAZHEH010000589.1, forward strand.
ATAACAGAAGAGAAGGAATTAACATTAACAACACACTTTCTAGAGTATTACTTTTTCTTTCTATTCTTCAGATTTTAAATTTTCTATATATCTTAAGTTCACTAGTTTTTTCTTTTGATATTACTAATGAATTGCTAAAACTTTTCACCTGATTTTTATTTTAGTTAATAAACTATTAATTTCTAGAATTTTCTTTTTTAAATTTCTGTTGAGCTTCTTCACCAATAGCATATTATTCTTCAATTTTTTGCAAGTATTTTAATACTTGAAAATTTTCATGCTGGCTGATTTGAATTTATCATCTGCTTAACCAACATTTAACCCACTGTGATTCAATTCTATTGACAGATTACTCTGACTTTGGGTCTTATTTTCCTAAGTCCTTGTGTGTTTAGCAATATTTAGTTAAAAACTGGATGTTTTGTACAATATGTTGTAGCAACTTTATATTCTGTCACATTTTTATGTGACTTATTAATTTTTAATTTCATTAGATTAATAACTTTCATAGCTTCAGTCTGAAACTGTGGTTCATAGCAAATGATATCTCTACTCTAGTATTATAATTTCTAACAGTGGAATTTTTTAGCTTGGTCCTTCCCTTTGACTTCAGGTAATTGGTGATAAGCTAAAGATATAGGCAGAGACAGAGAGCAAGTCTTCTTTGGGGTTCTTTGTTTCTGTGGTTGTTAGTTTATTTCAGGGAATCTCATTCCCTTATCATCTGTGCTCTGATGCTTCCATGCCACTAAGCATCATGTTTTGCTACCTGAGCTGAGAATGTAGTCAACTGGCTGAGAATGTAGTCAATTAAACGATGCAACTAACTATCAGAACATCTCCCTGAAGTTCTGGCTTTCATGAATAAACTACTTACTTTTTTTTTTTTTTTTTTACTAAGAATTATTTTTAAAACTAAGGAGACAGAGATCTCCCTTTGGCATGCATAATTTAGTTTTCAGTCTCATATTTTGGGGAGATCGTGCTCTGATTGGGTTCTCACAATTTCTGTGGTTCTTGCACATACATTTTCATGCTTCTTTTCAAGCCTTGAATCCTGATTTTACTGCCTTTAGTAAATAAGGTTATAACTTTTCCTGCCACTGGTTTATCTTGATCTTGGAACTTGAGTTGTGATCTCAGGCTAGGAAACAGAAACTGTCAGTAAATATCCCATTCAGTTGTATTTTTTCATAATTATATTATTCTAAAACTTCTGATGTTCTGGATACTTTCCAATGTCTTTAACTTTTTCTTTAACCAGTTTTTTAATTTGCTTTTGCAACCTGATCATATCACTATTCATCTCCTTTGCCATTACCAAAAGTTGTATGCGTTTCCTTACAGATCATGTTTCCATACCTTCACTATGTATATTTCTGTCTAAATCCATTTGTGCCACTATAACAAAATACCATGTACTGGGTAATTAAAAAAAGAAAAAGAAAAATATTTCTCACAATTCTGACAGATAAGAAGTACAAGATCAAGGTGCTGACAGATTCAGTTGTTGGGCAAGGATTCCATTTCTGCTCCCAACATGGCACCTTGAATGCTGAATTCTTGAGAGGGAAGAAAAACACTGTGACTTCAAATGGTGAAAGGCAGAAGGGCAAGCTAGCAAACTTTGTGCGAAGCCCCTTTATAAAGATCTCAATCTTATTCACAAGAGGAGGAGGCCTCATTATCTAATCACCTCTTAAATGTGCCATCACTTAGTATCATCACATTGACATTAAGTTTCAATGCCTGAAGTTTGGAGAAAAAAAAATTACTATAAAACTTGCAGCATGGTACGGGTACCGAAACAGAGGTATAGAACAATGAAACAGAACAGTGGCCTCAGAAGTAATGCCACACATCTAGAACCATCTGATCTTTAACAAACCTGACAGAAACAAGTAATGGGGAAAGGATTCCCTGTTTAATAAATGGTATTGGGAAAACTGGCTAGCCATGTGCAGAAAGCTAAAGTTGGACCTTTCCTTACACCTTACACTCCAGATAGATTAAGGATTTAAACATAAGACCTAACACCATGAAAATTCTAGAAGAAATTCTAGGCAAAACTATTAAGAACATAGGCATGGGCAAGGACTTCATGGCTAAACACCAAAAGCAATGGCAACAAAAGCCAAAATAGACAAATGGGATCTAATTAAACTTAAGTGTTTCTGCACAGCAAAAGAAACAATCATCACAGTGAACAGAATGGGAAAACATTTTTGCAATCTACCTACCTGACAAAGGGCTAATATCCAGAATCTACAAAGAACTAAAGCAGATTTACAAGAAAAAAACAAACAAACCCATTCAAAAGTGGGCAAAGGAGATGAACAGACACTTTTCAAAAGAGGACATTTATGAGGCCAACAAACATGAAAAAATGTACATCATCACTGATCATTAGAGAAACGCAAATCAAAACCATACTGAGATACCATCTCATGCCAGTTAGAATGGCGAACATTAAAAAACCTGTAGACAACAGATGCTGGAGAAGATGTGGAGAAATAGGAACACTTTTACACTGTTGGTGGCAGTGTAAATTAGTTCAACCATTGTGGAAGACAGTGTGGCGATTCCTCAAGGATCTAGAAATAGAAGTTCCATGTGACCCAGCAATCCCATTATTGGGTATATACCCAAAGGATTGTAGATTGTTGTAGTATAAAGACACATGCACACATACGTTTGTTGTGGCACTGTTTACAATAGCAAAGACCTGGAACCAACCCAAATGCCCATCAATGATAGACTGGATAAAGAAAATGTGGCACATATACATCATGGAATACTATGCAGCCATTAAAAAGGATGAATTTGTGTTCTTTGTAGGGACATGGATGAATCTGGAAACCATCATTCTCAGCAAACTAAGACAAGAACACAAAACCAAACACCGCATGTTCTCACTCATAGGTTGTGTTGAACAATGAGAACACATGCGCACAGGGAGGGGGAACCTCACACACTGGGGTATATTGGGGGGATGGGGGGGCTATGTGATAGCCCTAGAATTATTAGAAGAAATATAAGTATCACAATGCAGTGAAAGAAAAAATCTTGGGATTATTTAGATGTGAATTGTATGGCACACAGAATGTCTGTAAAAACGGCTCTAAACCTGTTATCACCTATTATGAACAAAACGTGTTTTATAAGAGGTGATTCTCAAGGTATTTGGGAGACCATTAACGAAAAACTTATAAAAACAATTGTGAAAACCCAATTCAAGCAAAGTAACATATAAATTGATATTAATGGCAGTAAATGTGTTTAGTATAATTTTGAAAATCCTTTATCTGGATTATTTCAGGTAACTTTTATTTTGATAATGATCTTAATACTTTAATTCATCACAGTAGTACAGTATCAAGAAAATTAATTGATTTAACACATTTTTTGATTCCATATAGTTATGCTCCACATAGATGACCACACATTCTCTAAAATTTATTACAGTGTGCCATACTAAAAACATCCTTTTCTGTAGATGTGATGTGAAATTTGAGAATTACTCTCCAAGCAAATGTAATACCAAACACTATCTAGTGATTACTGTTGTTACCTCCAGTAACCTGTGTGAAGATGATAATCTTCTAAATGTTCTCCTTAGCTGATATAGTTCACCTTAAAAATGCATTACTTTCCTCAAGTTTGAAATTGTTGGACATTGAATTAAATTAATGTTTACCTTTTTCACCCTAAACAATGTGATATAGTTTGAATGCTTGCCCCTCCAAATCTCATGTCAAGATGTAATTCCCAGTCTTGGAAGTGGCGTCTGGTGAGAGATGATTGAATCATGTCATTTCATTTTATTCTTTGTTCAAAATCCCATAGTGTTTTCCATTTCACTAAGAGTAAAAACAAATGTCAAAGTCCTAATAATGATTTATTTTGTAGACCCAGCAATTATATGTTACATTTCTTTAACCATATGACATCTTTACTAATATACCAATTAGCTCACAATGTTTCAACTGCTCAGAACTGTTAAAATTTCCTGAAAATACAAATAACATCCATTTTGGGGGGATTTGATTTGTTATTCCGTTTGCCTAGAATATTCTTTTTTCAGATATCTACTTATATTACAACATTTCTTGTTTTAAATCTTTGTTCAAATGCCACCTTTTCACTGATTCTTATCAAGTTCCCAGCATTTCAATTACTTTTGTGGCCATTATTATTTTTATAATACAAACCTAATTCATAAAAATATGATTTATTTTTATTTATATTTACTGTTTAATGTCTTCTATTTCACTAGGAGGGAGGCAACATGAAGAAAAATAAATTATTTGATTATTTTACTCATTGGTGGATTCTAGCACATAGAAACATCTCTTGTCTAGATTACCTACTGCGTAAGTTTTTACGGAATAGGTAAATAAATGCAGGGATGAATAATATATTTTAGAAGGAAATGTATCTTTCCAGCTCGTTTAGTGATTTACCCAATGGTCTGCTAAATTAGATTTCATTTAAGAGCCAGAGAGAAATATGGAGGTAGCATTTCTGAAGTATATCTCCGGAATATTAGAGTGAATTTTTCTTGTAAGAATTAACTATTTTCTGAAGAAAAATGCTTAGAAATAGAAATTTACACATATTTGGTCTCATACAAAAATCTTAAATATGAAAAGAGTAGAGTTTAGAGGAAAATGGATAATACAGAGTTTTGAGTAACACTTGGTTTGACTAAATCCCAGGGTATCAATCACAAGGACATGAAACTGTAAGAAAAATTTTGAAACCATACTTTAATTTCCCTCCACTCAGTGAAAGAAAAGAAGTACTTTGCTAAACTAGGTCACTTATATTCCAAAAATATTTATTTTATATAAGAGAATAATATTTAGGAAGAGATAGATTTTAAAGTTCTGAATCTTATTTGACAAGAAAAAAATGTTATCAGGCTAGGTATTAGGATAAACATTAAATTTAAAGGGACTACTCAATAATTACTTTTATTCCACATTTTGCTATGATACTATTACTACTCTAAGAAATGCCAGTTCCCTCTGAATCTGATACTGTCAAAATGGGCTTTTTAGAGAAATTTCTTTCAGCTGCTATTTCTACAATTTTAGTCACTTTCTTCCTACAATTCTTTAGTCACAAATAGTTGAAGATTCTTAGACACTTGATGTCTTTGCATTCCTAGGAGGCAAAAAATAGCAACCTCTCAGTTTCTTTTTTCCCTCAAACTGTGGTGTAGTCATATTCTGATTTGACCACTAGGAAAGTTACAACATGAACAAACAGGTCACAGAAAATTAAGACTTTTTCTCTAATGGTACTAAGTGATAATTGATGAAAGTCTTCTACATTTAAATCACTTAAGACTTATGCCTACCTAGAGGCACATATTATTATTCATCATTCAGTGATAAAGAGATCTAGAGATTCTATAAATTAATGAAGTTTATATAATTAGAAGATCGAATAGTCAGTATTCAGGCCCACGTTTCCCTGAGCCAAACAAAATGACTCTTCACTTCCAGACCGCATTATCTACAAGACTTGGATATAAATGGATATGTGGTCCTACCAGGCTATCATGTCTCTTTTGTTTTTCCACGTGAAGCTTATGCTGTCAGTGTGTCCAATCATAAGTCAGGTTCATGGAAAAAATAAAAACTTCATCTTTAATAGCTGTATAATGGAAAGACCATTAATTGGCTCTAGGAGTATTAACAAATTTGAAAAAGCTTTTTCTTGAGAATAGATTAAATATTTTAAATTGTAGGCAAATTAATTGATGTAGCAGTGTCGAAACTTCTGAATTAAAGACTCCAATTAAAAATCTAGACAAAATAAAACATTCCCATGGATAATTGCTAATTAATACATCATGAAAATTGTTACTTTATATGATTAACTGACATACTAGGCAATTAAATAAAATTTTGAAATCGATAGACTCCCGGCAGTAGTGCTGAGTGGGGCTGCCACAAAAAGTATCCCTCTCAGCAAGTAGTCTCCGCCCAACACAGCCAGAGCAGATACAGCCAGCACCTGTTCAGCCTTGGAAGCCTCTTAATCCTTATAGCTCTGATATTCCCTTGCCCATTGAGAGAAACCCTGTGGGATAACCCACTCTGACCCCTAAGGCAGGACAAATAGGACAAATTGGGACTGACTAATGAAAGCCAGAGTCAAAACCACTTAAACCAAGTAGACAAAAATAACACTGCAAATGTTTGGAATTTTAAACTGTCATTAAAAAGAGTTCAAATAAATAGATCAAACATATATGCTAATCTAAATAACCTAAATAGGATACCTATCTAATATAAAAGATTTACAAGCCAAGCGCTTCCTAATGTAGTAGACAAATGCCCAGGATAAAATTGAAAATTCTTCATTATACCAAGAACCAAGAAAATCTCAACTGGATTAAGAAAGGACAATTAACTGACATAAACACTGAAATTAAACAGTTGTTGAAATTTTCTGACAAGGATTTTAAAGCAGTTATTATAAAAATATTTCAACAATCAATTTTGCTAACTGATTTTCTTGAAACAAAAAAATCAGAAATTCTGAGTAAACATTTTAAAGTTATAAAAATAACTAAATAAAAATTATAGAACTAAAAATGAAATACCAAATAGAACAGTTTTCTAGATGAACTCAGTACTAGAGTATAGTTGACAGAAAATAGAAACAGGGAACTCGAGGACAGATCTACAGCATCTATCCATCTGACCAAAGAAAAACAGACTGAAAAAAAAAAGACACTTAGGAACGTGAAAAATAACAATCAAAGATTCAATATTTATATTATTTAACTTTTGAAAGAATAAGAGAAAGTTAGTAGGGCTAAATGAGTATTAACAAAAATACTGTAATGGTTAAACCTTTTCTTTTTTTTTTTTTTTTTTTTGAGATGGAGTCTCACTCTATTGCCCAGGCTGGAGTGCAATGGAGTGATCTCAGCTCACTGCAAATTTTGCCTCTGGGTTTCAAGTGATTCCCCTGCCTCAGCCTCTCAAGTAGTTGGGCCTACTGGCGCACGCCACCATTCCCCACTGTTTTTGTATTTTTAGAAGAAACAGGGTTTTGCCATGTTGGCCAGGCTGGTCTTGAACTCTTGAGCTAAAGCAATTCACCCACTTCAGCCTCCCAAATTGCTGGGATTACAAGTGTGAGCTATCACGTCTGCTCTAGTTAAGCATTTTCTAATTTGATGAAAAACACAAACCTACCGAGTTAAAAATCTGAACATACTCTGCACAAGTAACCCCTAAATAATGCCAAGAGATGTTTAATTTTATTTTTAATACAATTTTGAAGACAAAGAAAGAAAAAATTTGAATGTTGTGAGAGAGGAGTGATGTATTACCTGTAAGCCAGTACCAATTCTAATAAGAGTAATTTCCTCATCTGAAGCCATAGAAGCCAGAAGAAAACAGTACAACATTTTTCAAGTGTTAAAAGAACTTTTCAACTGTAAATTCTATAACCATCAAAACTATCCTTCAGAAATAAAAAGTAAATAAAAACATTTGCAGACAAAGGAAAATTAGATTGCTTTGTCACTAGCATACAGCTAAAAGAAGGTTTTCAAAACAGAAATGAAATAATGATAGAAATAGTTTTGAAGCATCTGGAAGAACAAAAGAGCAACAGAGAAGAAATATGTCTGCATACAATTAGTAGCCCCCTTCTCGTGAGTTTTATAAATTGTATTTGATGATAATAATTAAATTATAACACTAGATGATACTCATAACAATGATATTTAAAAGTGAGGTCAGTAATTGAACTTAAATGGAAGTGACACTTTCCTAAAAGTGGTAAAATGTTGAAACCATCAAACTGTAAATAATCATATATGTAAAGCATACCCAGAGCTATCAGTAAAAAGAAAATACACAAAGAAACATAATGAGAAACACACACACACACACACACAAAACCTGTTAAATAACTCAGAAGAAGGCAAGAAAGAGAAACAGTGTAAAAGAACCAGAAGGAACAAGCAAAAAACAAATAAAAAACAAACTTATGTGTAAAAAAAAAAAAAGTTTAAAAGAAATTCTGGTCCAAAATTTGGAATCTAAAAATGAAATATTAAATAATAAAACCATCTTTAGCCAAAACAACGTAAGCAAGAAAAAACATGGTTTTTAAAAGGTAAACAAAATAAAAGCAGTAAATATACTAAATTATTAAGGAAATAATTTTAAATTGAAAACTTTTAAGAGAAAATCCAGGTAATGTATTTTGTATGTGGCCATAAATATTTGAATGAATACTGTATTTCCCATTAGAAATTTTTAAAATCTATTTATTGATAAATAATTCATGTAGCATAGAATTCATCTCTTTAAAGTGTACATGTCAATGTTTTTAAACATATTTTCACAGAGTTGTAATATCATCACCACATTCCAATTCTAGAGCATTTTCAACACTGCAAAAGAAATCTACATACTCATTAGCAGTCACTCCTTATCATTAACCTTTCCTTATCACATGCAACTACTTGTATAGTCATAGACAATCATTACCTATAGTAATCAATGGAATAATCTATTGCCTGAAATTACAGGCAATCATTAATCTACTTTCTCTATACATATATAGATTTACTTATTCTGGACATTTTATATAAATCTAATCAAACATTATACAATCTTTTATGACTGGCTTCTTTTATTTAGCATAATGTTTTCAGGGTTCATCCATGATGCATTTTGTATTAATATTCCATTCTTTTTCTTTTGGAATAATCTCCCATTTATGAATATATGACGCTTGGCTAATCCATTTATCAGTTTATGGATAGTTGGGTGGCTTCTATTTGTGGCTACAACAAATGTTCATATCAACATCCATGTAAAAGTTTTTTTGGCACCTATATGCTTTTCTTTCTCTTGAATATACACCTAGGAAGAGATTCTGTGTTTAACTTGTTGAGTAACTGGCAAATTCTTTTCCCAAATGGCTGCAAAATTTTACATTCCTACCGTCAGCGCATGAGGGTTCCAATTAATCCACGTTGTCTCCACAGCTTGACTCACTTTTTTATTATACATATCCTAGTGATTATGATGTATTGTTGTCATTTTGATTTGCATTTTCTTTTTGACTATTTTTTTTTATACCTTAAATGTACTTGATGTACTTCTAGGAGTTACATTTTGAAATAGAAAACTTTTTAAACCATGTTTTTAAAAACAAGAAAGAAGGACTAGAAAGAATGATACCAAGGGGAAATAGCTGTATAATTAATACTAAATTACTACTCTTTACAGGCTTTGGACAATCCAATTATCCATCTTACTAAAGATACCATTTACTTTCTTTTAGCCAAGTAGGACATGTCAAAGGAATAAAACATTATTTTCGTGTATTTTCTCCTGATATGAACTCTTGTATGTTAGATTACAAGATACATTGTAGATAACAAACTAAAAGTTTAAAATAAATAAAAATTATAAAATATTACTGTATTTATTTTACAATTTTAGATTTCACTGGAAAACTTTATCAGAAGCAGATTTCTTTTATATTGCAATGTATTTCAAAAATAGCTAAACACATTTCTATCTCTTTTAAATATAAATATTTAAAAAATTTTCTGAATGCCCCCCCCCCCTCCCCCCCCCCCCCAAAAAAAAAACTTAAGAAAACTGTTCTGCAAAAGTCATCCATGAAGTTCTCCAACTGAAGTGGCAAGGGGAGCCACTCTTTCTTCCACGCCTTTGATCCCAGATCATGTATTGGGATTATCATGTATTTCTTGAGGTCATTTATGGTACTCTACCTGCAGTTTAAAAGACTTGATTAATCTTTTGTGAGCCTTCTAGATGTCACATGATGTTACAATGTTACTAACTTATATTGTAATATTTCTGGATGCAGCTAACTCTTCAATACTCATTTGTATGACTAAGGTAACCAACCAAGCTTGTTGCCTGTTGAGGTCTTTAATTAAGTATAGAGTTTTGGGAGATAGACTGCATACTCAGAGCATGTGAATGCAGCACAGATGCAGAAGGAACCTGAGCTTTACTAAATTAGGGAAGAAAGATAAAAACTGGAAAACGCTGTTGAAAATTGGTAAAGGATGTAAAGTAATACCGTAAAAATAAATATGAATTGCATCAGTGAAATGCCTATCTACACTTCTAAATGGACATTCATCAGGTCTGATTTAAATTAGAATAATATCCTCCCAAACTAAATATTGAATAGTCTTGTCTTATTCATTTTCCAAAGTTAGCTTTTTACTTAGCAAATTTGATTATGTTACTCCACTGCTGAAACCATCTATTGGCTTCTACTTCCTCTAATCTACTTATCAAGTATATTTATTTGTTATGCCAGGTATTCATTTTGTGAATTATGAAGAATGCAGTGTTTCAAAATGTGTGTACATCAAAGACCCTGCATGATCTTGCCAGTGTTTATTTCTCCATTTTAAGACTGTTTTTCTTTCAACCATTTCAAACTTTAGATCGTCACATCACAATACTCTATCAATAAATTACATGGTGACTGGAATCAAAGGGCCAGTTCTACTTCTTCCATCTGTAATGCACAAGTAGTTTTTCTTGATCTTCACTCTATTCATTTCAATAATGAGAAAATTTTACTTGTCTTGTAGGCAATACCTTAAACCAACATAATTATTTGAAATAATTTGTAATATATGTCCAAGTAAAGAACTGCAATTTAAATAAGGCTATTTTCAAAGGGGAGTTTGATTTTCTTTTCCTACATTGCTGGTACTAGTAAAATCTTTCGTTTTTCATATACTGATACTACTTGTTTCATGACCGTCTATATATTTGTATGTATTCTGATAATCTATTAACCACTGCACGTTTTATATAGCTAAATTTTATTTTCAAAATTCTTTTGAAGCAGTCCACAAAATTGTGGAGCTCTATTAAGAAGATCAAGTATTTTCTTATTTTTGAATATATTGTAGAAATAAATGAAACAGCATCTCTATAAGGGCAAAATGTTGATTACTATTAATATAAAAGTACAGCTTTCTTAATGGTTTCGTGTTGTGAGAAAAGAACACGTAGGAAATTAATTGACAATTATTTAGATATTAATTTATTTAAAATATGTTTGAAGACCTAGTAAGCTATTAACATTAATATACTCTGATTACTTATTTCACTAATTAATACTCTTAGATATATACACATGACAATATATAATAATGAGTTACTCTTTAGCATTTTTGTCCATTGTGAGAGTTTTCTATTTTCAAGTATACTACCCAGGCCAGAGGGGAGACGGTATTATTGGCAAATGGAAACTTTCAGAAGCCTTTAAATCACACTAAGCAAGAAAGTATCTACTCCAATCTCTTCCCATTTCAAAGTTGCACAGGAGAAAATAACATTGTTTTGTTAGCGTCAAAAGGCTCATATTAGGAGCTCTGTACTATAAAGCTAACAATTACCGAGTTTCCATGGGTTTAATTGTCAAAGATAAAAGGATGTACTAGACCTCTGAAATTCTGAAAATTTCCAAATACTCAAAACTAAAGAGGAGAGAGCGCTGGTGATGTTATCATTCTAAATCCCTCTTTTTTTTTTTTCCTTCCTTTTTCTGAGATGGAGTCTCGCTCTGTAGCCCGGGCTGGAGAACAGTGGCAAGATCTCAGCTCACTGCAACCTTGACCTCCTGGGTTCAAGCAATTCTCCTGCCTTATCCTCCCAAGTAGCTGAGACTATAGGCGCCCACCCCCATGCTCAGATAATTTTTTTATGTTGGGTAAAGATAGCTGTTTTTTTTTTCTCATTGAGCAGGATGCTCTCAAACTCCTGACCTCAGGTGATCCACCCACCTCTGCCTCCTATAAATACCTAATTATACATAAAATCAGAAGTTTTGAAAATAAAGCAGGCAACTTACTTATTAGACACAAACCTGGACCTTTACATAGTGAGAAAACTAATGAAAGATACTCCAAAAAATTCACAATGTTTAAAAGCAATGTAAAATACATAAAATTTATGTTAGTAATATGCTTTGGCATAATTTATACATACTTTTAGCATCACATCTTAATGATCAGCTTTTAAGTATAACATGTCAGAATAAGGGTGATTGATACATTAAAAATAAGATTTTGTAAAGGTAAAGTAAAAGGAAGGGAATTATCTATATCTGTATCCTAAATCTCAATTTCTATCTAGATAAATGCATTTGTAGGCAGAAGTAGACAGACATAGATGTAGAATAGTGTTTTATTACTTGGAAATATACATGTTATCTCTCTCTTTAAAATTATCAATTTTATAATTAATTGCACTAAGGAAACCATGTACCATTAATTATAGTTATCAAAGAAATGCTGAAGATTAGTCCACAGTTTTGGTCCTAGAATTTTATTTCTTTTTTGGCAAAACTACAAACATTCTCATTCTAAAATCAATTTTAGAAATCATTCTTCTTTAAAGTAAGTGTAATAATGGTTCTGACTTTATGTTTTTATGCATATTTGCCTGTCATCCTTTAAGTTTCACCTCTTCTTCTTTCAGTTCTGACTCACCTCAAGGCAAGCTAACACAAAAGCCTGGGTGCTCACTCCTTTGCCACTGGTGGGAAGGTCAAACCACATAAGAATCTAACATCACACAGCTCCATGAAAACCATAAGCCAGTCATCCAATCTTCTTTTCCTAGTCTCTCCCCTGAGGTGCATTTTGTAAAGGCTTGGGAAACCTGCATTATTTTATTCACAAAACTTCAAAATGTTATCATTAAATTTTTAACCTCCCCTTAAGGGTGTGTGTGTGTGTGTGTGTGTGTGTGTGTGTGTGTGTGTGTGTATGTGTAGCATCAGTCTCAGTATCTAAACCAAATTTTGGGTAGGAATCCATCCTGACTCTGAAAAGTTGCTCTGGCAGTGAAAACCTTATATTCTCAAATATTTTGTTAAGCATAATAATTATAAAAATTTATATTAAAATCATAATTTGTTTTAATATTAATTTTGATGTAGTTTAAATAGTAAGACTAAAACAGACCTATAATTAAAAATAGAAAACATATCAAAGTGTGGACTTAATGTATATATGAACTTAAAACATTTCTTAAAAAGTTACAGATGCAACAAAATAACACATTGCCATAATATAAAGCTAATTTCATTATATTGAAACAAAATATCTGTAATGAATATTCAATTTTAATTTGTATTCATTTGGCAAAAATGATAAAATAAACACATTAGGAATCATGTACTATAATTACTGATTTCCACAATATGATATGGCAGACTTTATAATTTGTATAAAGAGCCTGCATCACAATACTGAGTGTATTTTGTTTTATTATGTAACTATTATTAAAATTGTAAACACGTGCCTGCAGTAAAATTATAACATCTGTAATTAATTATGAGAATTTCAATATTAATTTCTATTTGCAATAATTGTTTTTAAACAGATAAATTTTTTTAGCCTACATTAAGAAATACTAGCTTTTTATATTATCTATTTTTAAATTAAATTTTACAAGACAAAAGCCATGTAAATACTAATAGAAGTTTTAAAAATTAGTTGTTCTAGTATTATTGGGTCAACATTATTTATATTGATACAGTTTGTTCATATCTAACCTTTTTGCACCAATGAATGTTTCCTACATTATGCAATATATTAACACATTATACCATCTTGGTAATGTCAATATTTTTATGACTATAAATATCAATTTATTTTAGTCATAAAAATTATTGCTACCCAAATCTTCCTCTCTGATTATTGGATTCATACCCAACTACCAATTTCAACATTACTTAGGTGTCAACTGAAATTTTTAAACTTAGTGTGTCCAAAACTGAACTTCTAATGCAAGATTCTATTTCTCACCAATTGCAATTCTTTTGGTAGTGTGCAAACCCAAATAATTGGAATCACTCTTGTTAAATTTTTCACCTCTGCTATGGCTTGAATATGTTTCCTTTAAAATTCGGGTGTTCTCATTTTGATAGTTTTAAGACATAGGATCTTTAAAAGATGATTGGCCTGTGAGGATTCCTCTTGTGAATGGAATTAAGGCCCTTGTAAGAGGGGCTTTGCACATTATTTGGCTAGCTTGCCCTACTGCCTTCTGCCATGTGAGGACACAGAAAGAAGGTCCTTACCAGACTAAATGTGGGCACCTTGGTCATGGACCTTCCATATTCCATAACCATGAGAAATAAATTTACATTATTCATAAATAACCTGGTCTCTGGTATTTTGTTCATCAAGATAAATGGACTAAGACAACCTTATGTGTCACAATAGTCTGCCATCTACTACTTACACCTCTATTCCCAAAATATTTCCAAAATCTGACCAGTTCTCAAACCTTAGATTTTTTGCCACATTGTGAGCTAAGTCAACATCATCACTTAAAATGATCCTTGAAGATTCATCTTGGAGACCTCTGTTTTCGTGACTACTTTGCATATCTCAACTCTTCAGCAAAATTGATTGTTTTATATTGTATGTCAGATAGTACTTAATGCATCTTTGCTACTGTATTAGTTTCCTCTAGCTGCTTTAACAAATTATCACAAACTTGGTGGCTTAAAATCAAAAGGAATGTATTCTTTTACACTTCTGGAGTCTCCTATTCCCTCCACAGGCCCTAAGGAAGAGTGGTTCCACATGTCTAAATTCTCGTTTCTAGTGTCCCAGACTCTGTCTGCCTCTTCATGTAGCCTCCTCCTCCTCTCCGTGTGTGTGTCTTTTCTGCATGTCTGATATAACAATACTTGTCATTGGATTTAGGTCTCATGCAGCTAATCCTCATCTCATGATCCTCAATTAATTACATCTTCAAAGACTTTTTCCAAAGAAGGTCATATTTACAGATTATAGGATGATATGATTGTATCTTTTAGAGGCCACTATTGAACCCACTATAACAACTATTTATATATTTATTTTATCTGAAATTTTTCCTTCTCATTTCTCCCTTTCTCCCTTACCCCCTCATTTCCTTTCTTCCTTAGACTAATGTGACATGAGTGAGGCAATTGCATCACTACATTTAAGGAAATAGGCACACATACAACTAGTATTCAAAATAAATAACATTACAAAATATCTTTTAAACCAAATACCAATATTTTTAACAAAGACAGGATCAGAATTACTAATTAAATTTTTTCAAGCACTCTAAAATATGCAATTTTAGATATTTCCGTTTCAGGTATCTCTAATTCTCTCTCACACACACAAAACAATGTTAAATTCCTTACTACAGTCTTAACCTTTGTTAAAGGTAAATAATTCTCTTTGTCTATTTCACCACATAATACTAAATACAGCACATGATACAAAGGATGCATACAAATAAAGGAATTGAGACATGAATTTATATTTGAGTACAAAAAGTTGCAGAATTCTTGCAAAAATAAAAGAGAAGAAAATAAAGCCAACCTACAAATGGAGGGAGAATTTTAGAAAAAAGGAAGTACAAATGAGAGACATTCATCAGGAGAAAGGATTCTTCCGATAATATTTTCATATAATACATCTTCATTTAGAAAAGATTTGCCAAAATTTTGGGGCACCAAAGATATATCAGGCCTTAAACAGAATTACATTTGAATCAATGAAAGCATTGTATCCCTGAAAGTATTGTTTTTGTCTGTATTTATGGGGTCAAATGCAAAAACTTAGTTCATTTATTCTCTTACAGCTCTGGAGGCTCACCTTCCCTCGACAGGGCTCACCTTCCCGCCAGGACCTCACAAGTAATCTTTGGTGAAGTAGAAATCTTTAGAAAGGCAATTTATACTACCTAATAATTATTTAAATATACCATTCTATTTCTTTTTTCCTTATACATGCATACAAACACACAAACACGCACACACACACACACACACACACATACATGTTTTCCATATATTAGAGGAGCATCTCTTCGAAAGCCATCTAAAACTTTAGACAAGTTGATTGTGGATATAGAAGCAGAAGGGCAAAATTTTCCCATTCTCAGATCCTTAATCTCAATATATTTCAGGCTCTTTTCTTCTCATTAATTATTAAATCACCAAATATTTATTGTACCAATGTACAGATGTACCACATACTGTGCTAATTGATAGGGTGCAACAGAGAACATGACAGATGATGTCCTTGCTCTCCTTGAGCACATGCTATATTGAGGAAAAAAAGAATTATTTAAAGCATTTGAAGAAATACATTATTTAAATAAATAAGAATCATCATTAATTTCATGAAAGAAATAATTTACATTCTTTGATGAAGAAAATCAAAAGACAAATATCTTAGAGTCTCTCTACAAAAAGAGAAAGTCTCTTGTAAAACCTATATTTATGCCACATATGTAGAAATCTGAAAGGTGAGAACAAGCCAGGAATAAGAAGATCAGAGAGGTGATAACACACACACACACACACACACACACACACACACACGCATGTATATGAAATAGTTGTAAAATACAGGCAAGTTGTGTAATTGGGAAAATCTAAGATCTGTATTTTTATCAAATCACATACCTATAAATAACATGAGAAAAAGTAATGTGAAATTGTTATACATTTTAGAGATATTAAAAATGGTATTAAAAAAACTCACTTGTAAGGAAGTAAAATATATATCACTAATTTTTACATTTTATAGAAATATAAATGTGACTAAAAAGCATGAAAACAATTTGACTTCCTCCTTTCCTAATTGAATACTCTTTATTTCTTTTTCTTGCCTGATCGATCTGGCTAGAACTTCCCATACTATATTGAATACGAGTGGTGAGAGAGGGCATCCTTGTCTAGTGCCAGATTTCAAAGGGATTGCTTCCAATTTTTTCCCATTCAGTATGATATTGGCCATAGGTTTGTCGTAAATAGCCTTTATTATTTTGAGATACGTTCAAATATACATTTGGGAAATATAAGTGGGATTTAAAGTGTATACATTAGTTTAAATAAAATTTTGTCCTTAGTATCACTTTTGGTTCATATTAACAGCTCCTAAGAAAACAGAATTAGCTGACAAAACACTGTGATTTTATGTTTTAAATTAAAATTTTGATTTGCTACAAATTGACTTTTATAAACCATCACATGGATCATTTAGAAAAGGACATGCCAAACAAATAATGCAGTGCCAGTAAATGTTCAAGACAGATTTTACAAGTCAAACTGTTGTTACATGTAGACAGCTGTAAAGAACTGATATTGTGTGTATCAAAACAGCAATTATTTTCTGCTTACATAATTGCCAGAGAAAGGTATTTAGTAAAGGTAATATTTACTACTTAAATCAACATGCTCGCCTGTTATGTTTTACCTTTGAGCTGTAAGAAACGCAGAAACATAAGAAGAATATATTTTTAGAATTGGAATCAACTCTAAAAATCAAAGGACAATAGGTACACATTAACTACATACTCAAATTCAGAGTCACAAAATGCTTTTCGGAATAAAGCCAACATATTTTTTTTTCTATATCACTAAGTCAGTATTGACTTATATTTGAAAAATGTGAATGCACATATTATTTGATTGAAAAGAGAAACTTTATGAGCACTCCATTGACTGTGTTTGAGTTAAAGTGCTTTATGACTCACTGACTGTCATTCATTGATGAGCTAATATTGTGCAAGTCAAATCATCTGTAAAAAATGTCAAGAGAATTTACATGGTGATAAATTCTTAGTGTTATTCTTAGGTCGTAAAAAGTAATTTTGTATTCACTGTTATTAATCCAGAAACAAATAATTATATATTTTAACACAAATATTTTAATTTTCTACTAGGTTTGCAATTGCTTTTCTAAATTATGTAGATATAAATAATGTTCTAGTAAAAAAAAAATGGTGATTTAAATGTTGGAATACTTTATAGAAAACCTAAGGTTTTATATTAAGCTTTCATACAGACATACATCATTGACTAACTTAAATCTCCACCTAAGTAAATAATAATAACATATCAGTTCGTTCTCACACTGCTATGAAGAAATACCTGAGACTGGGTAATTTATAAAGAAGAGAGGTTTAATTCGACTCGCAGTTCCACATTGCTAAGGAGGCTGATAAAAACATACAATCATAGCAGAAGGCAAAGGAAAAGTAGGCACCTTCTTTCCAGGGCAGCAGAATAGAGTGAGTGCAAGTAGAGGAAATGCCAGACACTTATAAAACCATCAGATCCTCCCAGAATTCATGCACTCTTGAAAACAGCATGGAGGAAATCACCTCTGTGATCCAATCACCTCCACTTGGTCCCACCCATGACACATGGGGATTATGAGGATTATAATTTGGAGTGAGATTTGGACAGGGACAAAGAACCAAATCTTACCAAATGATGAAGACCATACACATGTACATTTATAGAATAAAAAAGTTAATCAGAAATAATTGAATGTTGGTACAGAACCTAGAAATAGGGAAAAGAAATACAAGCTACAGTTTTGGTAAAAATGTATATTTGAATGTCTCAACATATCTGAATCTTAGTTTAATAATTTATGGTCAGTATTAGTCTACTGGATGATTGCTAAAGTTAGTGATATTTCTAACATGCACATATAGTCTAAATATTTATCATGGAATTAAAAGAGTATTTATGATTTTATGACAGTTTTCTTTCCAATTGACTATCCCTGAATATTTTATTTTACACTACAATCATAATATTTTCAATATAAATCATAAAATTCTCTATACACTGTATATGTATTTATTTCATACTTTTGGGTCCTTTGTTTTAGAATCTCCCTCATGCTTCATATTTGACAGAACTCACCCTTGTCATCCCATTGTTTACCAAAGCTGGATCAAGAGCATTTCTCAATTGTTTTCACGTGTTCTCATCAAAACTGTATTCTAGCAGTACTCACATTATACTGTAATCATGTTAGTTTCAATCTTCATGTACAGAAAGTTAATGTATATAGGATTTATTTCTGTTTTACATTGACTATTTTATTACAAGTACCCATCAGAATGCATTAGGTGCTCATTAAATGTTTACTGAAGTAACACACGTTAAATATAGTCACAAATAAATCTAAAAAGCATAATACAATATATAAATATAATTCAGCAGATATAAATCTAAAGTCAAAATATATATCTAACCCATTATGATTTTATTTATTCATGTTTATATTTAAATTCTACTCATCATAAATTTGAGATAGAACATATGAATTTTGTGTAATTGGCAAAGACATAATATAAAAATGAGTAGCTGTCATTATATACTTTCCAAAATTTCCTAAAGGTATCCTTACATGTTTTCATATTTTAACCTACATGCAAATGATAAAGTAAATCAAATGGTCTTATTCACTTTTTTTCTCCTGGTAAAACTAAGTTTTTAAGAAACTACATAAATTGTTTATTTTTATAATTATATATTAGAGCCAAGATTTCCAGGTGCAGATTGAATCCCATCCCTTCCTCCCAACCTCCCACCAAAATACTAAGACATCTCTTTAGCAAAGATATGTTGAATTAACCTAATATACATCTGGTCCCAGGATCCCCATTAGAATATGAGGCTAGTAATTTGTTCCTGCATTCCAAAGCTTTGTATAGTCCAACATCTAGCTTGATCTCCTACATTTTAAAACATCAATTGAATACTAATCTCAATTTTTTTCACTTAGGATAATTTTTTGAGTTTATTTATGTTGGTGTGTGAATGAATACTGTGTCACTTTTTATTGTTGTATAGAATTCCATTGTTTAGGCATACTATATTTTATAACTAATGATGGTTATTTGTGTTGTTTTGGCTATTATGAATAATAACATTTTAGGAATTTGTGTACAGGTCTTTATATATTTTTTTTGCTCTTGGTTAGATAACTAGAAAAGAAATCACTGGAACTTATCAATGTTTAAGTTCTCACAAAACTTCAGTAAGTTTTCCACAGGAGCTGCAGCACTTTACATTATCATAAACTATGTATAAGTGTACCCATTTCTTTACAGTCTTGTTAACACTAAATATACTTGCTAATTTGATTGTAGCCATTCTAATCAATTAGATCAAACTATAGTTTTAATTGATATTTCCCTTAGGAGCAATGATGTTGCACAAATTTAATATGCTATTCACAATTATATTCTTGGATGAAATGTCTATTCAAATATTTTGTACATTGGTAAATTGAATTGTCCTTTTATTAATGAGCTGTACACGTTCTTTATAAATTCTGAAGACAAAAGTTTTCACAGATATAAGATTCATGAATATATTTTTTTCCAATTTGTGGATTATCTTTGCAATTATTTTAATGGTGACTGTTGTAGTATAGATATTTTTAATTTTGATGAAGTCTAATTTATCTTTTTTTTTTCCATGGATTGTGCTGTTGAGGGTTGTTATAGGAAATGTTTGCCAAAGCATGTTTATGAACATTTTCTATTACATTATCTTTAGGATTTTCATAGCTTTTGTGTTTACATGTATGTTTATAATTTATTTGAAGATGATTGTTTTGTATGGCATGTGGCGCAGGTCTTAATTCACTTTTCATATGTGAACATGCAATTTTATAATTACTATTTGTTGTGAAAGCTATACTTTCTCCATTAAATTTTTATGTCACCTTTGTCAAAAATCAATTATCTATAAATGTAAGGGTTTATTTCTAAATTATTAACTCAGTTCCATTAATTAACATGCTAGTACTATACTTCCTTGATTACTTAGCACCACAGTAAATTTTGAGATCAGGAAGAATGAGTCTAAAAACTTTACATTCTTTTTTCAAGATTTTTTCTACTCTGTGTTCTTTGCATTTATTATAAATTTTTAGCAAGGACTTGCCAATTTATCTAAAAACATATGGTGGTATTTTTATAGGGTTACCTTGACTCTGTATTGCCATTTGCATAGAATTGCTATTTTTATATTATTGCGTATTCAAATTAAGAGGGAGTGTCATTTCATTTAATTAGATCTTATTTTTTTCCAGCATTATTGTGTAACATTCAGTGTACAAGATTTATACTTCTTTCATTAAATTTATTTCAGGCCAGGACACCGTGGCTTATGTCTATGATCCTACCCACTTGGAAGGCTGAGGTGAGAGGATGGCTTGAAACTAGGAGTTGGAGACTAGCCTGGCAACTAGTGAGACTCCTGTCTCTAGAAAAATATAAACAAATTACCTGGGTATGGTGGCACACACATGAAGTCCAAGCTACTCAGCAGACTAAGGTAGGAGGATCCCTTGAGCTCAGATGTATGAGGCTGCAGTGAGCTATGATCACATTACTGAACTGTAGCCTAGCTAACAAAGCAAGACTATTATCTCTGAAAAAAAAAATCCAAAGAATGTTATTATTTTCAATACTATTGTAAATGAAATGAGTTTCTTAATTTACATTTTTGGATTGTTATTGTTAATATATAGAAATATTATTTTTATCTTTTAACATTTTATAATGTCTTAATAGTATTTGTGAATACTTCACACTTTCTAGATAAATCTCCTGTTTTTGACAGGAGTGAACAATGGAATATGAGTTTGCTTAAATTTTGACAGTTAACCTACACAATTTGGTATGGATTGGCTTCTCTGGAATGAGACACTGAGATATAGTTGGGATAAAGTGGTTTTTTTGTTCTTTGTTTGTTTGTTTGTTTTTAGAATTTATACCAGTTGAAAGGAGAAAGGAACAGGACTGGGATGAAATAAGGTGGACAGCAGTGCATACATGACATGGAAACCCTGACCATTCCAATAGAAGGCTCTGAAGTGAATATTGCCCATTCAAATATTCTGTATTGTCAAGATGAAATGATCAGGGCTTCATATATCCATGTTACTCAGTGCCAGGCTGTGGACTACCCAGGAAAAACATCACTTAACTTTCTGGGGCTGACAAGTCAGTCATTCATTGAAAGTGAAAATGGGCAGCACACCTTCACGTCTATCCATATAATTTTACATAGTTATTATCTGAAACTTTATAAAAAGATGAAGTTGCTCTCTGCCTGAAAATGGAAGCCATGCTTATATATTTTATTTGCTCTTGGTTCGATAACTAGATTTCTGCCTTGAGTTACATACTCTTTACTACCAATCCAGGTGAAAAATTATTGCTCCGTTAGAATCAGAACTAGAAACTTGCATGTAGTTTCGTATGATAGTCCAGAAGGAACAGTGGCATGTTTCTAAGGTCTGTTCCGTTTCTTTAGTGTAGCTTTAGCCTCTGTAAGCCATAATTTTATCTAAAGGTTAGAAAAATTAATTCATTTAATTACTTCTGGAGTTTTTTGGTTTGTCCATTTCAACAAAAACTTAATTCATTGACCACTTTATGTCTTGAATGCTTTAACTTTATGAAGGAAGATTCTAAAAGGTAAAAAGATTATTACATATGTTAGGAAATTCCCATTGGATAAACTGCTTTCCAAAAGTAAGAAAATCATTTTTACAAGTTTCTTTTTATCCTTTAGTCTCACCTTACTATTTTGTTGTACTCAGGAAATAGTTTTCTCAGTGGATAGAGCAAGTTCATACAAGCCCCACAAAGTGCTAAATAAGCCCCTGCCTATGTATTATTTATAAAGAAAATCTGGCCCTCTGTGCTTTTTCCTTCAACATTTTCATTCTATTTCAACCCTAACTTGCTTAAGATATCTTTTTTATGTCCGTCTTTCAAAAATGTTGTTAAAATCAAATGAAAGGCAAAAAGAGAAAAGTAAAATTATTTAAATTTTTGTACTATCATCAATCTTTAGAAATTTTATGACAAGTGAATCTGTAACTATAGACATTAAACCAAGCATATATAAGCTGTATGGTACCTTTGAAAATCTAGAGAAAAAAGAACAATATTTTGATCTAAATTGTCATAATATTAATTTTCCCCACATGATTGAAAATCAAGTCTTTTTTTTTCCTGCCCCACCAGAAAGTAATCCAAGAAAATGGCGTCCAAGTACCAGCTCACAAATAAGATGAATTGTATTTTTAAATTCCTGTAAATATCTGTGATGGAATTTCATTGATATTAAACCTCAGGAAAGAGGCTGCCTTTATGTCCAATTTAAGTTTAATCTTTAGCTCATATACCTATGAAATTTGCATTTCTAAATGAATAAGTTGAACCAAAGTCATCTATGAAATGTACACTTCTATTCATGCATTTACTCTTCTTGTAGCATAATAAAAACATGAACTACAAAAATGAAATTATGAGTAAATCATACTGTTAAATCTAAAGATTTATTGAGCAAGCAAAATTTGAAACAGACATCTTGTTGTTTAGTGAATTCTAAACATATTTGCTATCATTTTAAGAAAATGAATTTTAAAGTTCTATTATAAACAATTATAGTAGTCCCAGAGTAATCCCCCTTACTTCAAAATTCATTTTCCCATTACATTTCATTAATTTCATTTCAAAATACAAAAAGAGATTGTGATTTTCAGTGAAGTACCAAGTTAAAATTGTAAGTATATGTATGGTGAGAGTGTCTACTAAAGAGAAGTTTGAAGGTTCTAGCCATTTTAAACAACATGATTTACATTTTTCTGCAAACGATATTTTTAAACTAGAAAGGAGATATTTTATGAGGTCAGCTTTCCTCTTGTTTTACTCATAATTATTGTATAATTGGGGCAAATTAATATTCATAGATGTTATCAGTATTTGTAGATGTTATCAGTATTTATAAACTTCTTGTTTGTGGTGAGAAGACATTCACATGAATAGTTTATTAGAAGTTTTTCATTTACTTTCATGTGGGTGTATTTCAGAGCAAATTACCTTATGCAGTTGGGACACTGTAATATCATACAAGAACATAGTGAAAACAAGACTCTCACTGAAGTCCAGGATGAACCATAGGCATATATTCTCCGAGTAAGTCCTAATCAGGCTCTAGAAGAGCTTTCGGGATCCAGGAAACAATAGCAAACAATGTATTGTTCTTCATAGTTAACTGTTCCTACTCAATTATGACAAAATAAAATTATCTAAATCTGCCTATCTTTATTTATATCATCATAAAAAATTTGCGACTTTTTTGCATACCCACATTTTTCATATAATCTATTGAAATATACCTATATAGAAAAATCTCACTCTGCAAGGACCCCACTCTATAGATCCTCACACAATTAGTACATCTTTGGCATTACCACCCAGGTCAAGAAAGAGACCATTTGTTTTCATGCATTTTGATATTTTGCTTACTCAAACTAAAGAGTACCTTTTTGTTTTAATTAACAGCTTTATTGAGTTACAATTGATATACAGAAAGCGGCATAGGCTTGTTGTATGCAATTTGATGAGTATGAACATATAAGCATTTACTTGTCAAACCATCACCACAATTAAGGTAGTAAACATATCTATAAGTTTTGAATGTGTCCATATGCCCTTTTGTAGTTTGTTTTACTTTTATGTGATGAAAACATTTAATATAAAATCAACACACTTTAAATTTTTTAATGGCACAACACAATTCCTACCTGCCCAAGAATTCTGTTATCAACCGTAAGTTCATAAGGTTTCCAAAAACACCCTCAGGTTTGCTAATTTGCTAAAATAGACATACAGAACTCACGGAAAGTTATTATGCATAGATTTATGTTTATTATAGAGAAATTATGCATTAAAATCAGTCAAGGGAAAAAAACATAGAGGGAAGAGTTTGGGAGGGTTCTGAATGGGAATTTTCCCCATCCTCAGAACATGTTAACCTTCTGGCATTACATATGACAATGGATTAGAGGTGTTGCCAACCTGCAAATCTCACCAAAGCTTTAGTGTCAAGTATTTTTATTGAGGCTTCTCTATATAAACCTGATTGATTGATTCATTGTCAGTGTGATTAATGAAATCTCCAGGCCTCTCTCTCCAGAGGTGAGGCAATGTCATGTGACCCAAAGCCTCAACTTCCTAATTACATGATTGCTTATTCTACCGTGGCCATGTTCCACCCCAAGACTACTGGATGTGACTACTTGGTATCACCAGAACCATCAGCTTAGCACAAACTATTATGTGTCTTCCCAGGGGTCCACTATAAATAATAAAGATACTCCTGTCACTAAGGACACTTGGAGAGTTTACAAGTTACCTTCCAGGAGCTTGAATAAAGATCAGACCTCTTTTTGACCTGGCTACATTATTACACTGAAGGTGAAGCATAGATAATTGTCTTTATTATTTTGAGATATCTCTGTATACACTATCTCAGGCTTCTAAGTCACATTTAGAATTCAAATATTCAAAATCAGAAGGCCTGACCATGCAGGTGCACAATAAATCCACGGAGAATTGCCTCCCAACATGTTGACTGATCCCTCCTTTCAACACTTGGAATTAGTTAATAATATATTATACAATTTGTATATTTTAAACTGTATTCAATGTGTCATGTTTTCAAAAAATAATGTTTTTATGTAAAGAAAAAGTGAACATCAAATTTTCTAACCTAGATATTGATCACTAAAGAAAATGTAATATCTTCTATTTTAAGGCTTATTGTAAGAATGTATAAGCTTAAGCTCCTCTGCAAAGTCTAACAAAAAAGGTGAAATATTTTTTGTTTTGTTTTGCTTCTTTTGCTTTGTTTTGTTTTTGAGACAGAGTCTCGCTCTATCACTAGGCTGGAGTTCGAGCGGTGCGATCTCAGCTCGCCGCAACCTTCACCTCCGGGGTTCAAGCAATTCTCCTACCTCAGCCTCCTGAGTAGCTGGGACTACGGGAGCACACCACCACACCCAGCTAATTTTTGTATTTTTAGTAGAGACGGGGTTTCATCATGTTGGCCACGATGGCCTCAATCTCTTGACCTTGTGATCCACCCGCCTCGACCTCCTAAAGTGCTGGGATTACACACCGCCCGGTGAAAATAAAACATTTTTGAAAAAAAAAATAATTTTTGACAATACATTTAATAGGTATGAAGTTTCATTTAAAACAAGATATTCGTTTTATATAAAAATTATATACATTGTTAATATTTGTAAGTGTTGAGTGTGTTTTAAAAAATAGATTTTAGAACATGGTTTTTCTTAGCTTAGCAGTTTTTGTAAAACATTTAAATATCTATGATTTCTAAACAATCTAAGCTTTAAATTGTTACATGTGACATTAATCATATAACTTAATATATCAAAGCCTTCAAGTTACTTTAAAGTATAGCACATTTTATATTAACATATGTTAATATGTTAATATATGCATTAATGGTTCAGATTTAAAGATTTATATTAAAGTTATTATCTTTAGATATGAACACTCTGTTTACGAAAAACTAAACATTGAAGCACGTAGATATTGTTATAAAATATTGAACTAGTATTACGAATATTACAACTAACGTTACAAAATGCAATTTAACTCAAAGTAAAATAAGTTAAATCTTAACATTTAATAAGATCAAACATAAAGCTGTGAGTTTTGTCCCACATTTAAACATTTTTAGGCAAATGGCTTTGTTTTTCATCGTTTTTATCTGTAGTAACATTGTTATATTAGAAATATTATAGAATACCATGCAGCCATGATAGTTTTAATATAACAGTGTTACTGGTATACTATGCAGCAATAATATTTTTAATGTAGTAGTGTTACTGGAATACTATGCAGCCATGATAGTGGTTTGGGACATGGATGAAGCTGTAAGCCCTTATCCTCAGCAAACTAACACAGAAACAGAAAACCAAACACTTTATGTTCTCACTTATAAGTGGGAGCTGAACAATGAGAACATATGGACACAGGGAGGGGAACAACACACACTGGTGCCCGTTGAGGTAGGGTGGGCTAGGGGGAGAGCATCGGGAAAAATACCTAATGCATGCTGGCTTAATGCGTAGGTGATAGGTTGATAGGTAAAGCAAACCACCATGGCAAACGTTTACCTGTGTAACAAACCTGCACATTCTACACATGTACTCTTGAACTTAAAATAAAAAACAAATTTAAAAGAAAAAATATATAACATATTAAAAATTATCACATATGCTTGCTTTGACTGTTAGATCTAATTAAAACTAATTATTTCATTGGCAATTTTAAGTAAAATATCACCTAAACATATGCTTGAAATAGTGAAAGTGAAAAAATATTTGATCTAAATATGAATTTGACTATGAATATTACCTTTTAATAGTGTATCCTTCATACTAATGCCAAATAAGATTAATAGTTGAATTTATGCATGAACAAGTTTCAAGTAGAATCTAAATAGATCAGAAGTTCTGTAAGAAGAGTGACATTGTGTGTGAAATGCCATGGTTTAGATGGAGTCAAGAAATAGGCCATTCTCTTTTTTTCAACAGAGGGCTGCTTTACAAAAAAAAAAAAAGAAAAAAAAGGTGTATATAAGCCAGGGGTTTAGTGGAATGCAAGCAAAATATACTTACAGTAAATTACAAGTTCAGAATAGAGTAAGGATTTTTCTGAGAAAATGATTTAAATACACTTAAAATCTAATACTAAAACTGTCAATTCTCTATGAAAAAAATGTTCTGTATTGCACAGGCAATGATTATCACTGATTTTCACTGTTTTTTGGCCTTTCACTTCATTCAAATAAGCATTTTTCAAGTTTCTAAATATGTGCAAGACTGTGCTAGTGTCTAGAGGGTTTATAAAGGTGAATAAGATATTTAAACAATTGAGTATTTTGCAAGACAGATTGAATTTAGTACTAAGTAAGAGAAAAATGCGCTATTGTACAAAGGGAAAAATTATATTGTTCTTATATAAAAGAGCAATTTACATTCTAAACAACAAAATTACAGCCAATAGAAAAGCATATACTTTTATCAAGTAACCATATTCACCACTTACGTAATGTGAAACAAAATTTTCTTACAATACATTTAAATAAAATAGAATGATTTCAAAGTGTTTTTGAAGCACAACTTCTTATCACCCTTCTTTAATACTTCATAGGACTTCTGGAAAGACAGCAGCAAATTGCTGGTGGCCTGAAAATATGCTACTCTAAAATGCAATGGTATTTACCTTTTTATGAGCAAATGAAGCAAAAAAAAAAAAAAAAAAAAAAAAAGTAAAAATGAAAATAAAATGAAACGGTAAACCAATAGAAAATTTAAAAAGCCAAGCAGAAGAGAACCTATAAAAATGTACATTGAATATACCTATACAAAACCATCATTTTCTAAATATGCTTTATTTTTTATCTCAGATACATTTTTGTAAACCAATGATAACTAACTGTGTAAATAAACAAATGGAAAATACATTATTTTGTGTAATAATGTACAACCACTCTAGTAAATGTCCAAAAGGAACTCAGAGGTGCTCAGGGCTAACCTTTTCTGTAGTGTATCTACACTTTCAGTAGAGTAAATTTTGTTTTACTGACCTACTTTTTTTATTCTTTAATTATAAATCCACCAGATTTTTATCATCTTCTCTTCATATACATGTCTTCTACATTAAGTGGAACAAAGTGGCCATGCTCTTTATTGAAATTAATTAAATAACTTTTTCAAATTATTTAATATTATTCTCTTTTTTTAATATCAGGAAATGATGATATAGTGAGTAATATATTTCTGGAGTATTTTCATCCATAATATTGTCCTTTCGTCTTTTGATTAAGACTATTAACTGTCAACTGACCTGTGCCTTTATGATGGTTGAGAGAACTTTGGTTCACAACTGAGATTCTCAAAATAATTGTCTATTTGTGCACCCCTCAGTTACTCATGTTGCATTTCATTGACGTTCCCGAATCCAAACAATATGACACATCAACTCTACAAATTTCTTAGCATCCTTTACACTATCCTTTTCTAAACAAAACTTATCTTTTGAAATATTTTATCTCAGATTCCATAATATTGTCAACACTTTTTCATTAATTCACTTATTGTTTAGTCAACAAAAATTAATTTTGTAATTAGTAAACATTTCCTGCTCTCAAATGGAAGGAACAAATATAAATGTATTATAAAGTTACATCATTACTTCCATGATAGAGTATGTATCCAATACTAATAGAACAGTGAGTCAGACACAATATGGTTGGTGGTTGGCATAATGGTTGTGGGTGCCAGTACAGTTTTTCTGAGGAGGATTATACAGGACACAAGCATTAAAAATGAGTGGGCACTAGCTGAATGAAATGAAGATGAAGGGAAAAGCCATGTAAATAGAAAGGACAGTCTGATCAAAAGAATAACAATAAAATATGCAGTCTAGTTTCTTACTGTTATTGGAAATCACAAGAGTAATTTGCTGGGGCATAAATATGAAATAAAAAGTTAAAAGAAGAAGTTATAAACAACCTTTTCAGAAGGAAATATTTCTCATTAGTCATTTCCTGAAAGTTGAATTATTTTATAATGTCAGTATTTATATGTACCACCCGGTCTTAAAAGTCCATGAGTAAGGGTAAAGCCAGAATATTAGCTTGAAAGCAGCTTAAAGATGAAAAGCGGCAGGACTCTTTGAAGCTGCCCTACTGCTTCCCAGAAGTCTCCCTTATGTAAGTATTAATCAACCCACCAAACTGGACTTGTCTGAGTCATCTTTGTCTCTTGGCACCTTGCCAGTTTGGGATGGGGGGATGGTACAATCCCAAGTTCTTCTCATAACAGAAGGTTGGTAGAGTTACAGAATACACTACCAATGTGCACAATCAATTGAATTTCTATGTCCTCACAAGAAACAACCCATAAATTAATAAAGTAATTCAATTTAAAACATCAATAATTATAAAACACTTTTAAACATTTTTTTTTAATGGAAACCTGCAGCACTGCAAATTACAACACATTGCCTAGATGTATTAAACAAGAGGTAAACATATGGAGAAAAACATGATGTTCATAGGTTGGAAGTCTTAATAATTTTAAGATGGTAGTTCTCTTTAAATTGACATAGAGATTGAATGAAATTCCTATTAACATCCCAATAGCATTTTTATAGAAATTGACAACCTGATTATAAAAAATATATAAAGAAAGGCAAAGGATTTAGACTAACTTGAAAAGAAAAAATACTGAAAAATAAGAACTTACACTTTCAGGTTTCAAAAATTCCAGTAAAGCTAAATAATCAAGATGCCATGATATTGACATTAGGATAGACATATAAAACAAAGGAACAGACTAGACATCTCAGAAATAAATGTGACATAAACCCATTAAAAGACACTCACCATTATTGGTCATTAGGTACCTGCAAACATACATATACACAAACATGCACACACATAATTAGACATATCTACACACTCACTAAAATGGTTATTAAAACTAATGACAAAAGTCAAATATTAGAGAAGTTGTGTAGAAACTAGAGCTCTCATACATTGCTGGCAGGAATAAAGAATAGTACAAACATTACAGCAAACAGGGTGGCAAAGTATATATCCCCATGACAAGAAAAAAATAAAAATCACTTATGTATAGAAAATATAGTAGGACAGCAGTGCATAGTTACTCTCTAGCCCAAGGGTACAATAACTTCTTATCTCTTTCATATTATATTCTGTGGGAGCCTTTAACATATTGATACTCCACAGAGCATCACACAGGTGATATATCAATGATATAATACTATCAGAATGAGTTAACTACAAGTTAACATCCAATTACAATGGATGTTATTGTAAGACCCATGTTCACATGGAGTGATAAAGTCTGTAAAAGGTGGCTTACCCCATTTGTGAAGATTTCAGGAGTTCAAAGATCTGAATCATAATGAAACATCCCTTCTAAGATTAAGACAAATAAAGTATCTTACTGTATATCCATTTGTCTCCAAGAAAGACAGTTAGTGCTGTTTTTTCCTTTCCAGTTAAGGTATCACTTTTCACATACCCTGTCCCATTAGTTCAGGTCTACCTGACATTTAATGGAGATATATTTCTTTTCTCAACTACTGTTCATTTTCTTACTAAAAATAATAAGTCAGAAAAAGTACATTTTTTGTATTTTTCTACTATACAAGATCACAAAAATCTTGAGAAAAATGCTATAAATTATAATCCTTACTCTCCAAATTTTGCAATCTCAGAAAGGTTACTTTTAAACAATGATATTAACTAATGTTATATCTAATGCAATAACTGACTCCTAATTATACATAATTATTATAATAGCTAATATTATAGTAAACTCCTTACTGGGTTTCTACACTTCACCATACCTTCATCTCTAACATGAACCCAATCATTTGAGTCACATCACTTTATTAACATAGGTATAATGTCCAGTTTCAAAATACATAACTTTCTAAAAAAGGATAGTCTGGATTGAGCATGGTGACTTACGCCTGTAATTCCAGTACTTTGGGAGGCCAAGGCTGGTGGATTACTTGAGCCCAGGAGTTTAAGAGTTTGCGACCATCCTGGACAACATGAAGAAAACCTGTCTCTGCTAAAATTAGCTGGATGTGGTGGGTGCTCACGTTTAATCTTAACTACTCAAGAGTCAGAGGTGGGAGAATGGAACACTTGAGGCTGGAAGGTCGAGGCTGCAGTCAGCTGTGATTGCACCACTGCACTCCAACCTGGGAGAAAGAGTGAGACACCGTCACAGAAAAAAAAGAATTCTTGCTTTCCTCTTTTCAATGTACTTTGAATCATTGGAAAAGTACAATTTTCAACAGGATCTCACATGAACTTTCCATCTTTTTTCCATTATCCACTATGGTCCTTTCATAGAAAACATTGGTCTTTCGTATTCAATGTCCATTTGAATTTATGCAGTTTGAAAATGAAAATGTGTGTTCATAGAATAGATAACTACATGCCCTCATTTCCAGGAGTATAAATTTTTCTGAAAACATAGAAAAATACGTTAATATTTAATTATCCAGATATATTATTTATAGTAATTACATTAATGTTAAAATAAAGTCAGACTTCAAATACATTTTACATTTATTAATATTATTTTGAGCTACAGCCTCAGACACCAGGGAAACAAGTTCACTATTCTCATTGAACATCTAAAATCAAAGTTCCTGAAGTAAATTTTAAATAACTGTCTGTAATATGAATGGAAATAGAGTACTTTATATAATTTCTCCTTTTGGAGGGAAAAAGTATTATGATGTGATTCCAAGAGCTTATGGTATGTGTTAATTGCCTGAGTATCTATAGCATATCCAATTTTAATAAGTACATTTCCATCAAGTTATATATAGATCCATATTAATTATTACATAATAAACATTGGTGAGTCTTTGTGGTAGTAGTACAAGCTGTAAAAAGTAATGTGAAAGTCTGTATAAAATGTGATGCATTTTATTCAAAGATAGGCCGGAATACATAGGCTTCCATTTTCCAAATTTGTCCCCTGGTAATGTTGATACATTTGCACCACTACAACTCTTAGTTAATTTTCAAGCATTTGCCTTTCTTTTTTATATAAATCTTCTCTTTCTAAAGGGATCAACTGGGATTAGGGTTTTATCCTACCTCTAAAATGCAAAGCAAAAAGCCAAGAGTGATCTCACCTTTTCAGAGAAACACACTTAAATAGCAGCAGCAGGTGCCTCTCTTCCTGAGCTTCCCTTTTCCTGAATGTGGTTCTGGTACTTAAAGGTAAAGTATTTATTTTTTACATAACATGGCCCTAATGTAAGCCAATTGCCTACCATGTGCTGTTATATAGAAGTATTGATACATTTTCCTGTTGAAGGAAAAGTTGCTATTTTTAGACTTATTGAGAGATGATATGTGGATTTCCAGTTTGCTGCCTTCCTGAGAGATTTAAAAGGTGATACTTGCTACAAAAGAGAAGAACAATACTATTTTAAATGGAACCCTTACTTTCTGGCTAAATGATAATTTATTACTTAGCAACATTGTCTGTTTTTTCTTTATTATGAAGACTCCTATATATATAATTATCTTAATTGCGCAAAGGTATTAATAAAGCAAAAAAGTACATTTTAAACTAAAATTCAATGGTTTGAGAAGAAATTTCCTGACACAGTGGTTGAAAAAGTCTTAGATTGTTCCATCTGAGCTTTCATAGATTACATGTTATTATCATTATGAGCTTTTCATAAATGAATCTTTTAGTACTAGGGTAATTTAGTTTAAAGAGTCTAATGAATTCATAACCCAATAAGAATGCAAATCCTCTTTCAAAAATATGTTTTAAAAGCACATCCTACCCTTTTATGATGTCAAAAAGTTCAACAAAAATTTTATTAAAATTTACAAGGTTAAAATATTTTTATCCATTTAACAGTCTACTTTGATTCTCATAAGAGAAACTACAAATTGTGACAATCCTAGGCAAAATATATAGTAAGCTAAATCAGATTTTAATATAACTCCCTCTAGCCTAAATTTTCTTAGAACCCAAGATGTAACATAATATATTACTAGCATAAAAATTACAGGATTACTCTAGCATTGCTGTTTTTGGACTATGTTGGAGATTTTATTTCTACAATTCCTACTAACAATTTTAACATTCATTCTGACTCTATTTAGGTGCCTGAGATCGTTATTGCCAGTAGGAGTGTGCTAACTAGTAATATGGGAAGATGCTTTATCTTAAAGTCATGTAACTCTGCTAGAGAAGAATAGTCTGTCCTCTAAAAAATTAGTGCATTTTCACTAATAACTTTAAAATATTAAAGACATTATCTTCTCCCCAAATATTAGTATCAAACATTTTTTATCTCCTTCCATGTTAGTTTCACATGCATTTTCTCTAATTTTACAGCAAGTTTAAATTAGGCAGAGACATTAATATCCTGTTTATATAAATGATTACAGAGAGCTTTATTAACTTGCTAAGGGTTATACATCTAGTTAGTAAAAAGTCAAGAATTCACATATGAATTTTCTGATTTCTTTCCCAGTGTGCTTTTCACTGTACCATGCAATATTTCAAATGAAGTAACACTATGTTATTGACTATTTAAGATTAAATATGCATCAAAAGGTATATATTAGCATAGAGGATGAAGATGACAGTTTAAAAGTAAGTAAAATATTTATATCTCTAAAAAGCTAAAGAAGGAATACTATAAAAGTAACATTAGTAATTAATATATTATAATAATTAATATTTATATAATTTATCTTATATATATGCTTTGTATAAGTCAAATTTGTAAAACTTACTTGAAACAAAATTTGAATTTAGAGTTTCAATATAGTAGAAAATTTGCATGTTTTATATTGCTATTGAAGACACTTAATTTTTACACAAAACCTTTCCCAATCCTTTTTCTAGCTTTTGCCTGCCAGGCAAACTAAAAAACCAAAAGCCCACTTTTTCAGTTTCCTTGACTGGCATAGAAACCAGTCAATGAGACGTGAACAGAAGTTGGCTAATTAAAATTAAATTTTCAAGTTAATATTCTTATAAAAACAGACAAAGGTGACTGAAGCAGTCTTTCTCAGTTCTCCCTTGTTCCTTTCTTTAAAGTGAGCAGATGACTACAGCCATAATAGCTATCCAGCAACCTTGTAAGAAATAACAAGAATCATAGACATGAACTTAAAGGTAATTGAACCATGAAAACAATATAAGCAGCATCTATTGTGGGACTTATTATATCAGGAAAATAAGATCCTATATCTATAATAAAATTAAATTAGTTTCTCCCTAACTTACCAGAGAATGATTGCTTAACCATTATAATTTTTCTTAAAATTTACACTTAAAAAACAGATATAAATTACATTATTTAAAAGGAAAGTCAATATTATCTGTGAGCTTTTATGACATTATCAAATGTGAAGATGAATATAACCAAAGTCAGTATTTTGATACATGCTTGTTTTAAATTTGAAAGGGGCAGTAATTGTCAAATAGTCTAACATTCCTTCTCCTTTTAAGTTTAGTGACTGAAGGGCCAAAGAGCCGGAAACATACTTTGATTTAAGCAAACATTACCGCCCAAACATTATTTAAGTGGTAACTGAAAGAAATTCATATCTCATTGATGACTCTTCCAGCAAACAGATGCATTGGAAACTGTAAACTTCTGTATTGCATATTGCAATTAAAATGGTGAACATACAGCAATTATGTAGTGGTTAAGATTATTAAGAGCAAAGACTTATTAAATTACGTATAGGAAATTATTCTTAGAAGAAACAAATTATGACAAAAATGATATTTCCTAAAGTTTTGTCTACATTTCAAAAAAGTACTCTTTTCCTGGATGATGTCTGATACTCTCTTATGACGCTAGATACTCAGATATGTAGATCAGCAGTTCTAAATCACATTCCTAAAAGCTTAATGCATATCTTCCAACTCATGTTAACTTCTCTCAAATGCCATTTGATTATCATGTACCATGAAAGTTTTTGTTCTTCTGTATTTTCTACCATATTTTAACTTACTTTTACCTCCACAGCAGTCAACATTCAATCCAGATCCAGTCTTTTCATTATATTTCCTTATATTTCCTGTGTCTCTCAACATCTGACCTCTGGTTCATTTTCACTGTCATTTTAGTTCTTCATTATCTTACATGGACTACTAAAATAGCAGTAGAAGAGCATATTTCCCTACTTGCAATCATTCCATTTTCTATACTGCCTCTTTCCTCAATATGTGTCTATTTTTGTAAAAATTCTTCAGTAGCTTCACAGTGGCAAGCAAACTCATTACAGCAAATAAGGCCATTCACAATCTGTCTCTATCTATATACAGCCTTATGTCCTGTTCTTTCTGTAACCAAAGCTATGCTTTATACAGAGAAAACCACATGCTAGCCAATGAACACACAATTATTTTTCCTGCCTCTTTTATTTTGCTCATATTTAAGTGCCGTTTCATCTGCTTCCACTTGCTGAAGCCCCATTCATCATGTAAGACACAGGCCAAAGTGTGATATCTACTGATACAACTCCTTGATTTGATAAAACAACAAATTGCCTGGTAAAACTCTGCCA
The DNA here is from genome assembly GCA_036589455.1 of Ateles fusciceps. NCBI lineage: Eukaryota > Metazoa > Chordata > Mammalia > Primates > Atelidae > Ateles > Ateles fusciceps. Next base: position 1,420,376 of record JAZHEH010000589.1, read on the forward strand.
TAATGTCATCAGAAGCATTGTCTGAATGAGCTTCCTACTAAAAACAGGAGCCAAGAAAGATTCTATTATATCTGAATGCATTTTGTTGGGAAACTTCATGGTAGTGATTTCCCTTGCCCTAGTAAAATCTGAACATACTTGTAACATGTTACTTCATATATTGTATTTTTAATTTTTATCAGTTATGTGTATCACCAATGAGAACCTCTGAAGAAAGAGACAGTTTCATATACTTTTTATTTAAGTACTTGTTCTACACAGTGTCTGACAAAATGTAGATCCACAGTCAATGTGTTCAAATACTATAAAAAGTCAATGAGACTAAAATTGAGATAGTATGGTTGATACTATGGTTAATTCACTGAGCAATTCTTCTTGTTTTAAATATATTATGATGAAGCTTGTTGGCTATAAACACCTAGGATAAAAACAATTTTAGTGGATTATTTATGATATTTTGAAGTTTGTCCATTATGTTTCTTTTCTACAATTACTCAATTTATTATAATAAACATTATTTTTGCACACACACACAAAACAAAAAAATACACTGATAACTGCCTGGCACTAAAGTATGTGTGACATGGGTTATACGACAATAGAAAAGCTACATTTCCTGTCATCATTTGTAATTCTACACATACACACTTAATAGTGCTTCAATGAGTATATTTTCCTTAAACTATTATTTTCTACAAGTTCTAATACATTGTATTTGAAAAAGCATAAAAACATAAATTTGGGAAAAGATGTTTTTGACCAGAGAGATGTAGAAAGAAATGATGTATGCCTTCTGATGCCTGAGAACTAAGAATTGGAACATGTGCTTAGTCCTGGAAATGAAAGGCACTTGCTGAGTCTCACAGAACCCTGTATTGCTAGATTTAAACAATTTTGGCCAAATTCCAAAATACTCTTCCCAGGTTTTCTTCTAGGGTTTTTACTGTTTGAAGGCTTACGTTTAAGCCATCTTGAATTAATTTTTGTATATGGTGAAAAGTCAGAGTCTAGTTTCAATCTTCTGTGTATGCCTAGCCAGCTGTCTCAGCACCATTTATTGAATAGGGGGATTCCTTTCCCCATTGCTTGTTTTTGTCAACCTTGTTGAAGATCAGATGGTTTTAGGTGTGCGACTTTATTGCTGAGTTTTCTATTCTATTCCATTGGTCTATGTGTCAGTTTTAGTACCAGTACCATGCTGTTTTATTATTGTAACCTCATAGCATAGTTTGAAGTTGAATTGTATGATGCCTACAGCTTTGTTCTTTTTGCTTATGTTTGTTTTGGGTATTTGTGCTCTTCGTTGCTTCCATATGAATTTTAGAATTGTTTATTTTCTAAATCTGGAAAAAATGACATTAGTAGCTTGATTGAAACGACACTGAATCTGTAGATTTCTAAGTAGCCAACAAACATTAAGAAATGCTATACATCACTAATCATTGGAGAAACACAAATCAAAGCATAACGAAATATCATCTCACACCAGTCAGAATAGCTGTTATTAAAAAGTCAAACAACAGATGCTGGCAAGGCTGCAGAGAAAAGGGGATGCTGATACACTGCTGGTGGTAATGTTAATTAGTTCAGCCACTGTGGAAAGTAGTTTGGAAATTTCTCAAATAAACTCAAAGGGCTACCATTAGATTTAACATTCCCATCACTGGATATATAGCCAAAGAAATATAGATCATTACACCAAAAAGACACATGCATTCATAGTAAAGACACAGAATCTAATTAAATGCCCATCAATGGTGGATTAAATAAGGGGAAAGTGGTACATACACCATGGAATGCTACACTGCCATATAAAGCATAAAATCATGTTCTTTGTAGCAACATGGATGAAACTAGATGCCATCATCCTAATGAATGAACACAAGAAGGCAAAATAAAATACCTCATGTTCTCATTTATGAGCCAAAACTGAACACTGAGCACATATGAACATAAACATGGGAATGATAGTCACTGCAGACTACTAGAGAAGAAAGGGAGGAAGAGGAACTTGTTTTGAAAAACTACTTATTCGTTACAATGCTCACCACTTGGGGCCAATATACCCATGTAACAATCCTAAACATGTACTCCCTTTATCTAATATAAATGCTGACTATTTTTTTCCCCTAAAGCTGTAAATGTGGATTGCTCTCTTGTCTTCTAAATTTAATGATACATATAATAATTCTGGATGTAGTATGAGTTTGGTTCCTTTGCAGGCACTTGGAATTTACTTATTTTTTATTGATTGTTGTTTTGTTGGTTGGTTTTGGCTATAATCATATAAGTACTTTTTTCTTATCCGACTTCTTCTCAATATTTTTTTGTGGTCATTAGACTCTTTTCATAAACTTAACATATATTTTTCTTATAATCCAGCTTTTTAGATAAACTTGATGTATATTGTTTCAGAAATTTATCCTCTTCACAGTGTTTTCAAATCTGACTGTCTCCCGTTTAAACAAACAGTGTTTACAAGAGAACTGATAGATTTTATGTAAAAAATTCTGTGGTCAAATATATTTGAGGAAACTTGGGTTATAAAAATAAATAAATTTTTCATAGTATGAAATATTTGAAAATATGTAAGAAATGTGTGCTTGAATTTTTCAGAGCGTATACTATGAAAAAAAATCCTTATTTGAATATTACTTTCTCTTTTTTTTCGCTGAATATCTTCTCAGCATTTATATATACGTTGGAAAGATAATCTATAAATATATTTTAATTTATTTTTAATGACAAAATTTTTTTGTTGTTCAAATTTTTCAAGGTTTTGTAGTTTGGGAGCTTTTTTACTTGGCTCCTATGTCACTTGGATATATATCCATCATTTTGTTTTCATTTGAGCACTTCTATGCTTTCAGATACTAGATATTTCAGGCTCCTCCTTGAATATTTCTTGCCCCATTCCTAAGATCAGCCTTTTCTTCATGGGGTCCTGGTTGCTATTAGAGGAGGACGGCATTTAAAACCAAAACCTAAACACTAGGTATGTGTGTTGTATCTAGGGTATCATCGTTCCTAGGCCTAAGCTGGCAAAGCAAAGACTTATATATATGTGTATATCAACCTCTATTAGATACAGAACTATACATTTTCCTGCATGTAATCACTGTATCATTATTGAGCTAATTCATTACCACATAGATCATCCCAGTCTTCTCCCATTGCTTATTTGTAGTCTAACATTCAAACTGTAAGAGACCCCGGTTCTGCCATCTGCCATCCATTTACTTAATTGTTCACTTTTTGTATTCTTGTATATTGGCTCCAGAATTGTTAACTCATTCCCCTATAAGAAACAACTTTACAGAATATAGTGCTTATGAATAGTTCCTTTCACTGTAGTTTTTCATATGCCACTCATCAAAGTTGCTCAGGTTAACATCTCCCCCATACCACACTTCAGTGAATTTGTTTGTGAAACAGTTAAATTATTTTGTCATATTTTACATTTCATCCTGGGAAGTTCCCACCTCCTAATTTTTTAAAAAAATCTTTATATGTTAGGTTTTATGATTCGTGTTGTTATTCACTATTGTGTCAGAAATTTCAATTGGTATTAATAAATGTACAGTGTCATTTTCCACTATTATAGCATCATAAGGAATAGTTTCACAACCCTATGGCATTCCCTTTGCTTTATTTATTCAAACTCTCTCTTCTCAAACCCTAGTAACCACTGACTTCATACTGTCTCTGTAGTTTTTCTTTTCCAGAATGTCATATAAATGGCATGTTATAGTATGTAGCCTTTTCAGAGTTTCTGTTACCTTTGTATATGCATTTAGGATTCATCTCTGTCTTTATATGGGTTGACAGCACATTCCTTTCTATTCTTGGATTGTATCCTATTGTGTGGATGAACCAGTGTTTGTATACACATTCACTTATTGACAGGATTTTTGGAGACTGCTTACTTTCTGTTTGTGTTATATTTTAAATAAAACCACTATAAATAGTCATGTGCATGATTTTGCATGCACGTATGGTTTTAAAAGTTGGCTAAATACTTAAGAGCATAGTTACTGGATCTTATGGTAAGATGATATTCAGCTGTGTAAGAAACTGACAAATTATTTTCCAAAGGGGCTGTGCCATAGAATCCCTGTTGCTCTTATTCTTGTCAGCATTTGGTATTGCTAGTTTGCAAGATTTTAGTCATTAAAATAATTGTGTAATGATACTTCATTCTTGTTTTAATATGCATTTTCCTCATGACAACAGATGTTGAGCATCCTTTTGTATGTTTATTTGCCATATGTAAAGCTTTTTAGTGAGGTATTTGGTCAGATGATGGTCCATTTTTAAGTTAGTTTATTGTTTTATTTACGATTTTCAAAAGTATTTTGTGTATTTTGGATAGAAGTTCTTCATCTAATATGTATTTTGCAAATATTTTCTCCCAATATATGACTTTTTTCATTCTTTTTACAGTGTTTCTCATTGAGCACAAGCAGAATTTTAATGAAGTCTAACTTATCTTTTTTCGTGAATTATGCTTTCAATGTTGTAATTCAAAATTTATTACCGCATCCAAGCTACATAGACATTCTTCTGTGTTAGGTCCTAGAAGTATACAGTTTTACTATTTATCTTAGATCTATGTTCCATTTTGAGTTAATTTCTTGTAAATGGTAAAGTCTATGTAGTACTACTGTTTTACACAGAGATGTCTATTTATTTCAGCATCATTTTTGAATATTCTATCATTTCTCCATTGAATTGCCTTTTGCATTTTTATAAAACAGTTGACTTATTTGTGTATGTCTGTTTCTGATTTCTTTATTATAATTTTTATATACAAATTAATGTATGTGTCTATTTTTTTTCTTTTTTTACACATTTATATTTTAGACACGGTCTCACTATTTTGCCCAGGATGGCCTCAAACTCCTGAGATTTGGGGGTTTTGTTTTGGTTTTCTTTTCAGACAATGATATAGTTTGGATATATGCCTCCTCCAAATCTCATGTGAAAATTCATTGCTAATGTTACAGGTGCGGCTTAGTGGGAGGTGTTTGGGTTTAGAGGTGGATCCTTCATGAATGGCTTTGCACCTTTCTCTTCCTCCTGTTAACAAGTGAGTGCTCATTCTGTCAGTTCCTGTGAGAACCAATTGTTAAAAAGAGACTGGCACTTCCTTCCTCTCCCTCTTCTTCTTCTCTTGCCATATAATGTTTGCTCTCTTCTCCTTCCACCATGAGTGAAAATTTCCTGAAGTCCTCATCATAAATAGTTGCTAGTGTCATGATTCTTGTTTAATTTGCAGAACCATGAGCCAAATAAACATTTTTTTTAAATTACACAGCTTCAGATATTTCTTTATAGCAACACCAATGAACTAAGACAGACTGTGTCTATATTAAATATTGAAATCAGGTAGTGAAAGATCTACAATGTTGCCTTCTTTTTCAATTTTTAAGAAAAAATGAAGAAACTGAATGACTTTAACTTATAAGGTAGTTTGCCAAAAAATACGCCATTTAATTTGAAGGAAATAAAATCATGAAAGTCATAAAATAATAAAGCATTTTCCAGAAAATTATTAGTAAATTAATTTCTTCTCATGACAAGTGGGCACAGGTATGGAGATAGATTTGTGGTCAATTCTTGGTCTGTCACATTAGGTGTATCACTGTGTTTCAATGCTATGTGTAAAACAGTAATAATAAAGCCTACTTCAAGAGTATACATAAGGATTAAGGTATAAACTATGCATTCAACTGAAATTGTTAGTAAGGTTATTGTTAACATGATAATCATAATAAGTGACTCCATGTTAAATCATTTGGGAAAAAATTAAATGTAAATGACTGAAGTGGTTTATGATTGTAACATTTGATGAAACCTTGAAAATCATAATTAGGTAGAATTACATGGAGCAACAGTTGACACTCAATTTAAAAAGCAAATATACAGTATGTTAATATGTCAATATTACTTGATTGTTGTCCTTTTGCTTTAAAATGTTCCTTTTATGTTGTGCCTTTGTAATGGTTACTTTATTAGATAGAAATTTCATGAAATCTTTTTTGTAACTTAGACAAGTGAATAGTCTCCTTTTGTACTTGAAGTATAATTAAATAGAGCTAAGATACTTAGCACTATAATTTGAAGACTAGCTGAAATCAAATAGATTACACCTAATGCCAAAGACTCAGAGCATTTTCAGTTCAGATGACAGCTTTTAACAACCAAGAAATGAGTAGTGTAAATCTGAAAACAAATAATATACTATTTGCAATAGTTGTATAGTAGTCCTGCTTTTGAATTAGAGACAAAACGTCACTAATTCTAACTTTAAGATAGAAACACAAAATTCGAAAGACGTTTTAATATTTAATAACTATATAATAATTTCTAAAATTTTCTATTATTAATAATGTGAAGCTATTATTTTTATTTTATATATATATTGTTGCATTTTAGGTTCTGGGGTACATGTGAAGAACATGCAGGATTGTTGCATAGGTACATACATGGAAATATGGTTTGCTACCTCCATCTCCATCACCTATATCTGGCATTTCTCCCCATGTTATCCTTCCCCAACTCCCTACCCCTCACTGTCCCTCCCCTAATCCCCCCCCCACAGACTCAGTGTGTGATGATCCCCTCCCTGTGTCCATGTGTTCTCTTTGTTCAACACCCACCTGTGAGTGAGAACATGTGGTGTTTGATTTTCTGTTCTTGTGTCAGTTTGCTGAGAATGATGGTTTCCAGGTTCATCGATGTCCCTACAAAGGACACGAACTCATCATTTTTTTATGGCTGCATGGTATTCCATGGTGTATATGTGCCACATTTTCCCTGTCCAGTCTATCATTGTTGGGTATTTGGGTTGGTTCCAGGTCTTTGCTATTGTAAATAGTGCTGCAGTGAACATATGTGTGGATGTGTCCTTATAATAGAAGAATTTATAATCCTTTGGATATATACCCAGTAATGGGATTGCTGGGTCAAATGGAATTTCTGTTTCTATGACCTTGAGGAATCATCACACTGTCTTCCACAATAGTTGAACTAATTTACACTTCCACGAACAGTGTAAAAGTGTTTCTATTTCTCCACATCCTCTCCAGCATCTGTTGTCTCCAGATTTTTTAATGATTGCCATTCTAACTGGTGTGAGGTGATATCTCAATGTATTTTTGATTTGCATTTCTCAAATGACTAGTGATAATAAGCATTTTTTCGTATGTTTGTTGGCCTCATATATGTCTTCTTTTGAAAAGTATTCATATCCTTTGCTCACTTTTGAATGGGTTTGTTTGTTTTTTTCTTGTAAATCTGTTTTAGTTCTTTGCAGATTTTGGATGTAAGTCCTTTGTCAGATGGGTAGATTTCAAATTTTTTTTTCCCATTCTGTTGGTTGCTGATTCACTCTAATGATTGTTTCTTTTAAACTCCACAGCTTTTGCTATGCAGAAGCTGTGGAGTTTAATTAGATCCCATTTATTTATTTTGGCTTTTGTTGCCAATGCTTTTGGTGTTTTAGTCATGAAGTCCTGGCCTATGCCTATGTCCTGAATGGTTTTGCCTAGGTTTTTTTCTAGAGTTTTTATAGTGTTAGGTTTTGTGTTTAAGTATTTAATCCATCTGGAGTTAATTTTAGTGTAAGGTGTCAGTAAGGAATCCAGTTTCTGCTTTCTGCACATGGCTGGTCAGTTTTCCCAACACCATTTATTAAACAGGGACTCCTTTCCCCATTGCTTGTTTTTGCCAGGTTTGGTGAAGCTATTTTTAACGATTACCCATACCTTCTCAAGGTTTCTTATGTAAACTTCTATGAGTACATCAAACTGGCTTTTTCATAGATTCAATATTACTAAAATGGCTATGAGGATTTCTGTCTGAACCACCTCTTTCTTTTGTATAATAATATTTAAGGAATTGCATTTTATTAGCTCCTGTAAATCAAAAAGATGGAACAAACATGAATTACATCATTAAAGAGCTTATTATCTACAAGTAGATAAAGACCTATACATAAAACAAAACCACAAGCAGTGGCACTTGCCTATAGTCCCAGTTCCTCCAGAGGTTGAGGCAGGAGAATCACTTGAGCCCAAGAGTTGGAGGCTGAAATGCCCTATTCATGCACCTGTGAATAGCCGCTATACTCTAGCCTGGGTAACATAATACAACCTCATCTCTGAAAAAAAAAAAGACTAAAACGAGCAACAGAATTAAATGTCTAAAATATTATGTAAGTTTATAGGACAGAAAGGTAAATTACAGTTTGAGCAGATTAGAAAAATCTATTTTTTGTTTTTAGATAACCTACTTTTTAGTACAAACTAATGAATGCTAACTTTATACATTTTCAAGATGATTGACAGAAGAAATAGGAATATAAAATCACTAAACATCTCAGCACAATGGCAAAATATAACTTACAGATCGATAAAATACATGCTTTTAAAAATATACACATAGCTATATATATAAACATACACACATGCTTATATTTATTGTAAATATATATGCAATGTCATGTATATGAAATGAAATATATATTCAATGTCAATTTTGCATACATATAAGCATATACATATGTATACATATGCATAGACACATTTATACAGATATATGCATGTATGCATACATATATATGCAACTTTATCTAAGTCATATACACACATGCATGCATGCAAGCACATTGTACGTGGTGTTTCCTGTTGATATCTTATAGGCAATTATATTGGGAAATTCTTCCTACAATGATTTATCTCCTAGCAAAATGGCAGACTAGATGCCCTGAAATAAGTCTATCATTAAATACATAAATATTAAACTAAAAAATTCTAGATACGTATTCCAAAATCCTGTATTTTAAAATAAAAGGCTGTACTTGGAAAAAAAAAATGAAGTAAATCCTTGGCTCTCAGTGAAAGACATAAGCCTTGCAGTAACTAGTTGTCCTACGATCATTACCAATACAAGCAGATTGAGAGTTTTGGTTTTAAAGACAGCTTGGCAAATGGTGTGAGATGACAGTGGATAGGGGAGGACTTGGACCCATACAGAGTCTGAAAAATCTCTGCATAAATGTCAAAAATAATATGCCTATGTGCTAAAAAAAGTATAAACTGGATATGAAATCCTGGCCCGCATAGACAAATGTCAAGTAAACTTTTCCTATCACATTATTGTTTATTACAACAAAAAAACATGTCTGCTGAGACTTTGAGGCCACTGACTAGTCTCATTTTGGTTTGGGCTTGAACTGAAATATTTTCATGGCCAATCCAGGTCTAATATATTAATAGCAACTTAAAATAGATCCAAGTCTTTTCATACGAATAAATACGAAGTTTCTCAGCACTTGGAGGAGAGGGAAAAACTTTCAAACTAAACCACGAAGAATCTTTTAAAGGAGAGTGCAAACGAATAGGAGCTTATAGACTAAGTAAAATTTCTCTATAAACTGAATGTTGGCTCTGAAATGTGCCTTTACATCAGGAGTGGCGTCAAGAGAGAAAGCTCTAATTGAAATATACTTTGATTCTTCCCTTTCCAACCTTCCTTATAGGCCCCTCTAAAGCAATTATTCTGTTCAAAGATAATTTGTTTGTGATACCCCTTTAAGGGTCTTTCTTTATTCTGCCAACAGTTTATTTTTCTGGGTCCAGTGCTCTGTTAAGTGCTTCACCACATTGTTCTCATTACTGTTATTTCTGAAACAAATTCTTCAGCATTCTACTTGTGGGAATGGATGACATTCTTAGAATGTTTAAAGGTAAGGTTTTTTGTTAAAACAAAATTATATATTAGTTATTATGAGAAATTTATGAGTGAAACATTAAATCTAAGCTCAAACTCAGTTAAATATACAGAAATTTATTTTCTCACATAATGGAGATTTAAAAGTAAGGCAACTTCAAACATAATATAATTAGCAGTTTAGCAGTTTAAGAAAAGAACCCAGGTTATTTTCTTCCTTCTAAAATGGTAGCCCATTAATAAATAGGTTTTGCTCTCAGAAGGTTAAGTTTTGCTTATTTTGCCAGATTGGGTCACATGTCTACTTTAAGCCCATAATCAATAAAGGTCATGGTTCCACTAAGACAGATGAATCACAAATTTCATAGAAGCTCAGAATGTGGTCATCTATGTGTAAATCACATAGAGGCAGAGTGAAGTCTAACTTAATCAAATCAACATATTTTGTTTGCAAGAGTATTGGTTAGCAAACTTCTAAAGTAGACATAGAAGAATTAGTTGTTATTTTAGGTCAAATGAAACTTAAATATGTTTCTATTTACTTTAAGAGTTAAGAATGTGAACATGCCATAATTTACAAAAAAATATCATATTAGTTATTATTGTTCTAATTTTCATCAATTTTTGCTATTACCTAAATAATGTTTTGATGTTAAACTTTGTACTTAAAATCTTACCTGCATTCTGATTATCTCCCAATACCTACTCATTGAAGGCAAATTACTGTTTCAAATCACATTTAAATGCTCCATCTTAGATATTGTGTAAAATTATTTTTTCAGAAACATTGAATTTATTTATCAACAATGTAAAATATTTAAAATCTCATAGTTCAAGTCAGAAAGGAATATTTTTGGTTACTTCAATATATTGACCAACTCAATTGATTTTAAAATAAAGTATTATTATTTAATTTTCTTGATTTTATATACTATGAAGCTTGATTATATATAATACACATACATTATACATAAAATGAACTCAGTAGCACACATACATATGCATGTATACTTATTCTGCAAATTGCTTATATACTTTATTTTTCTTTGGTTGACTTCTTGTCTTATGAATATTGGATACCTATACACATTAAAAGTGAATTTTCTGTGATATGTACTGTAAATATTTGCAGTTTATTTTTTGTGATTTGATTTTATGACATTTAATTTTTTACAGTTTAATATTATTTGCATACAAATGTATATATTTCCCTTGTTTTCCAATAATACTATATGCTCCAGAAGGATACAACATGATCTGTATTTTCTACTTAATATCTCTCTGATGTAAGCAAGTTTCTTCTGTTAATCTTCATTTCTTACTATGTAAAAGGGAGTGAAAAATGTATTTACTTCACTGAATATCAATGAGAATTATTTAGACATAACGATGCTTAACTTAAAAATCGAAAACAGTTATTTACTCACTTACTATCATCCTGATAATTGAGTAAAATATTGAAAACTTGATTGGTGTATGTTAAATGTTTTAATTGATTACATTAATTATTTTAAGTTATTTTAATGTTTCTAATTTTCTTATATTTACTTTGAAAATCTAAACAAAATGAACATGGTTCAGAGCATAAAATTAGTGTCTAATAAGAACAACTTTGTGAACAGTATGCTGTATTATTTTATCTGTTAATTTTAAATTATGTCAATTATTAATGTGTTGTCAGATGGATTATGTTTATTCAAATCCTGTTGTAGCTTCTAGATATTAAAATAATCCCTCAATTTGAGTTAGATTCCTTATGCCAAAAAGCCTAACTTAAATTTTCTAACTTTAGGAAATAAGTGTAACTTTTCAACTCAGTCTATTTCCTTTCTATAACTTCAAATGATGTTTAAAAATCAGCACATTACAACATGATTGTTCTTTAAAACTTCGAGGCTGGATTTTTTAGTTATTATTCAGATTGCATGTTCCCTCTTGTAAATTTACTAATCTCTTTTATAATTAGGAAATTGTCAAAAAATGTTATGCATTTCTCTTCTACTCCTCTGCCATTATTTCACGCAGAATAGACTAGGTAGAGCATGTGCAACCACCTCGGCTTACACTTATTTTTTTATCAATTATTTCCCTAACTAAAACCAGATTCTACATGCCAGTTGATTTTTGAAAACTCTTGTTATCTTATTCAGGTTTTCTACCACTTGTTTATTATCTTGCTTAATTTTGAATATTGTCCCGCTTTCATATTTTTTCTATAATTTATATATATTATATTATATTTTATTATATAAAAATTATATATATATATATATATGTTAAACTACCATAATATTACTGTGATGCTTCCTCTACTTTTTTGTATAAGTGGAGAGAGTGCTCAATAAATATTTGTTAACAATAATTGTACCTATACATTGATTTTTTTCTTTTTCCTTTTTTTTGGACTGAGTTTCATTCTTGTTGCCCAGGCTGGAGTACAGTGGTACAATCTTCACTCACTGCAACCTCCACCTCCTGGGTTCAAGTGATTCTCCTCCCTCAGCCTACTGAGTAGCTGGGATTACAGGCATGTGCCACCATGCTGAGCTAATTTTGTATTTTTAGTAGAGACGAGGTCTCTCTAAGTTGGTCAGGCTGGTCTCAAACTCCTAACCTCAGGTGATCAGCCCACCTCAGCCTCCCAAAGTGCTGGGATTACAGGTGTGAGGCACCACGCCCATCCTACTTGAGTATTATTTTACGAATGACTTTGTTTGGCTAAAACTAAAGTTATGTTTTACAAAAATAGAATCAAATCTGTATGTAAATAGACTTAAGTGTCCAGCAAAAATAGAGGGAATTCATCTTTACTTATTAATTCCTTCCTTTGACTTTTTAATTCATCACAGGAAGCTTTAATGTTAGCTGGATCAAACTATGTCATGAATTAGAAAGTCTAATTGTCATGAATAATTCCATAAATTTCTCATAGTTTTCCAATATGGCATATGAAAGAATATAATTTTTCTTAAAAATATCACTGAAGTCACAATGCCATGTGTGTACCTATGCAACAATCTTCCATGTTCTTCACATGTACCCCCAAATCTAAAATTCAATTAAAAAAAAGAAAAAAAAGAAAAAAAATATATCACTGAAGTGAAAGCTATCATTGTGCAATGATAAAATTCCATTGTAAGCATACAAATTCAACCCATCCAAAATATCTATTTAAAATTTTTACTTCCTCTCTTCACATTCTTGAAATACTGATAGTAAATATCAGTTATGATTTACTATTAGTCAATTTTGCAAGACTTTGAGATCATTTTAGAGATGGTAACTTAGGTCAATATTTAATATGATTTCATCCATATTTGTCATAACTTAAATAATTGTCAATTTATCAAGTTTATAGCACAGGAATTGATTTCTTTTATTCATAAAAGGAAACATATCAATAAAAGAATATATTGTCAATGAATTATATAATCACGTAATATGTTTAACCAATAGTTACTGAATCCTTTATTATATTCAAGTGCTATGTAATCAGATAGAAAGAAAGAAAATATATGATCATTAAGAAATGCTTATTCAAGAGAAGATAACATTAATTACAAAGGAAAAAAAATTTCTGAATAAAGCTGTAAAGAGAGCAGTAAAGAAAGATAGGAAAGATAACTTAAGAAAATATAATATGTTCTTCACATGTACCCCAAAACCTAAAATGCCATTAAAAAAAAAGAAATGTTACTGAAAGTTTAACGTAAAAAAAAAAAAAAGAAAAAAGAAAATATAATATTGAATAGAGAACTAAAGAGATGAATTGTAGTTTTCTTAGGGCCAAGAAAAAAATAATAGTTGTAGAAAACTTCATTGGTATACGCAAATCAGTACAGACTTAGCATATGCCAAGAAATAAAATAATTAAGAAACTCTGCTCATCCAGAACCTTGTGATTTGCTTATTTCCTGTTTGGGAGAGGAAAGCTGTTGTGTAATATGGGAAAATGTTAGGAATTGAAACTAAAGAGAAAGACACAGTTCTTTTATAAGATACAAAAGAATTTAGAATGTATCCAGTAAAACACGCTTAGTCTCTGAAAATGTCTGAGTCAGATGTACATATCTGTTTGCTATAAAGATCACTCTGGTGGGAGCATTGATGATTAACTTAAGAGTAGCTAGCCTAAAAGCACCAACTTCCTGATAGTCTATTTATAGGTCTTGGCACTGTTAATCCAGTCTTGGAAAGGGATGATGAAAGTTTGCATTATGCCAGTGTGAATGCTATTGAAGAAAAGGATATATATATATATATATATATATATATATATATATATATTTGATGATGATTATAAGATAGAAGATATAGAATGAATGATCAGATGTTTATCTAATCGGTCATTATATTTCAGTGTTGGAAGTGAAGCTGGGGGAAGACTTCTGGGTAATTGCCAAATATCTGTTAAGCCCTTAGGTTTTAAGTGTTATCTCACTATAATCTCTGATAAACAATGTTCACAGAAAGTGGGGGAGAAGGGTCCAAATTACAGTTTATTTTGCCCTCTCAAACCACCTGAACAACTTCTTTTAGAAAATCGTATAAATCAGAGTAAGTAAAAACAATACACATTTCTGAATACCTTTCCCATTTATATGTTTGAAATTTTGTATGTTTGAAAACACACATTTATATGTTTGAAAACATATAAATGTTTTCAAACGTTGCCCTTTTCATAAACCTGAGATATAAGTATTTATCTTATTTTATAGTTATAGATGTAGTTTATCTTTTGGCTATGGAGTTATAAGAAATATTCCCAAACTCATACTATTACAAAAATAATACAATACAGTGCAATTATAACTCATGTGTCACTGGCTGAAATTCACTGATCTCAGTGGGACTTAGCTTATCTAGGCTGTCTGGCTAAGTGGGAGATCTGGGCTATGTCTGTCATGTCTCTCATCTTCCTTTTGGAGTTAGCAGATTGGACTGGGACATGATCTTCTCTTCCAGAGGGCAGAAGCACAAGGCCCAATATACACGTGCTGTTTATAACTCTACTCATGTCATGTTTGCTATCTGGGTCCCCCACACTGGCGAAGCAGAACATATGGTCAAGCTGAGGTGCAGAGAATTACACCTTGACTACCCAAGAGTAAAATACAAGGAGGAGTGAAACTCTAGGGCTATACTGTTACCAATCCAATACAAATAAGACTTTCCATTTTTTAAGATTGTTAAGTTCTGTAGGGAAAATGCCTGAGTCAATATCCTAGCCCTACCATGAGATCTGTGGCCTTGGAAAAATTACTAAACCTGGTTTCTCATTTTAATAAAGTAAGACAGCAAAACGATTTACCTCATATCATTAATAAGTGCACATTTGTGAGACCTATATCTAACACAAAATATGTACCAAAAATATTATTAATTGTATTATTCCATATGTGTGGATATTGAGGTTCACAGGAGATGACATATTTAAAAATAAAATTTAACATTAATAATAAGTGTTGAAATTAGTGCTCCAATGCAGAAATTCAGATTACCTGACTTGGGATTTCAGGTTTAACACACAACATCCTGCTATGACTATGTAAAAACATTGAAGTCTAATCACTATAGAAAAAAATATAATTTATCCATTATTACTTTCTTTCTTTCTTTCTTTCTTTTTTTTTTTTTTGAGACAGGGACTCTCACTCTGTCCCCCAGGCTGGAGGGGCATCATCTTCAGCCTGGGTGACTGCAATGTCTGCCTCCTGGGTTCAAGTGATTCTCCTGCCTCAGCTTCCCAAGTAGCTGGGACTACAGGCACCTGTCACCACACCTGGCTAATGTTTGTATTTTTTGGTAGAGAAAGGGTTTCACCATGTTGGCCAGACTGGTCTCAAATTCCTTACCTCAGGTGATCTATTGACCTTGGCCTCTCAAAATGCTGGGATTACAGGAGTGAGCCACTGGACTGGCCTACATTATTAAATTCTTAAACTGATATTACACAGGCATCATTATAAAAATTTCAGGGTAAGGAATTAATTGATAACTGCTTTTAAATCTTTAAAGTATAAAATATATACTTTGCTCTGTTTATAAAACATGATATGAAATAAATGACACATTAGCTGTATTAAGTCCAATAAATTATCAAAAATAAATCAGATGCATTATATGTAGACTGATATGGATTACTGAACAAATGTAATAATTACATTTTTAAATTCAAGCTCTATAATACAGCGTGTAAAACTAGGGCATTTGCAAAGATAGTGTTGTAGTAAACAGTTTATCTTAATGATATTATGCTACTTTAATATAAGGATTACTATGTAATAGCACAAAGTCAACACTTTTAAGATGCTCATGGATGTACTGGAAACTGACCACTATATTCAATTTTTTCTAGAGATATTAAAGATTATTTTAAGGAATGCACACAGACAACTAGCTCTTTCTACCAGAAAACCATTTTTGGAGACACATTGCAGTCTCTTTTTTATTTAATGACTGACACTGCTCCATATGCTCAGAGATTATACTTCTGAAAGAAATTTGACAAATTGTTTGCTCTGCATAGATTATTTTCTGGCTTTTGAGTAAAACTTTCTTGGCTATGGTACATTTTACAAAACAATTTCTGCACATGTGTCAGGTGGGTGACTTTGTAGACAAATTGTCAGGATTCTAGCCTGTGCTGGTTGAGCTATTTATCCTCTAGGGAAAAATGAAGTGTCCCTCTTCCATGGACACTAATGCTTTAACATTTTCTCCTAAAATAAAAAGAGCAATAAATCTATTTTACTTTCACTCATCATGAAAATATCCCTATCATCATCTTACACAGAATAAATAGCATTGCTTTATTTTTGCTTTTCTATCTGAAGGTGCCTGAATTTAAACTGCAACCTGTATGTACCATGACATTTGCTAAACTCTCCTCATCATTTCATCATGCTCAAATCATTTCAAAATCAGGTTGGTTCTGGAGTACTCTCAAACAACTTTATTTAAGTTTTACGTAGAAATATTATTAAATAATGGATCTAGAAAATCACCTACTGAATTTTTTTCCAGTGTGTATGAAATGGAAGAGAGAAACAGAGGCAAAGAGGGGAAAAATAGAAAGAGGGAGTAAGAAGTTGAAGGAAATACCACTTAGGCAGCACTGAATATGGGTAGGTGCTATTTTAAATCAATTTAGACCCAGACTTAACCTATGAGGTAGGGATCAGCGTTATTCATATTCCCCTAGCAAGAAAACTGGTCACACAAGTTTACTTGATCAAGTTGACACAGGTAGCTAATGTCAAAATCAGTCAATCTGTCTCCAAAGGTTGGCTAACTACAGCACTATGTTCAATGTTTCTAAAACAGGGTCAGAGGAGAAGATCACAGCATAGCAGCTCACAAACCAAACACACTTGATGTCTCAGTTATTTAACATGCAAAATCACAGTATTAAGTCTCCATCTTCTCTTATAACATATTAGCCTCTCTGACTCCTGGCAATAAGCTTATTGAATTGTTATAAACAAATTCATGGGAATTCATCATACAACATACCTACTTGGGAACAATGATAGAATAAAACAAACTTTTGTTAGCAAACTAGCTCTTGTTAGCTATGCCATATAGATAGATAGGTCAGTAGATAGATAGAAATAAATGTGTCATATACATGTATATATATAATGTATGAATGTATTAGAAATAATGTATAATTTTTCTTTTTGTATAGATACTTTCTGGTTATGATTCCTTCTTTCCAGCGGCATACCAACATGACAGGTATAATCTCATAACTGGGGGAAAAATAAGCCATTAGCTAATAGATGATATCATGCAATATCATACAAAACGTTTATTCAACATGTGTAAGAGAACAGATTAGATTGAAACTGAAACAAAAGAAAACTATAAAGAGGTAGCAAGAAGGACTTAAGACAAAGACAAGAATATTTTAATAAATTTGATTATAAAATAAGATGAAATAGTGAAAAGAAAAAATGTACAAGTAAAAAGATAAGCATGGTGAAAATTAATTAAATAAAAATATTTGGAGGTGTGGATAGTTTTCAAGGTGTTTGTATCCATTTTTAATAAGCCTTTTAAAAATGAAGCATGATATCTTTAGAAGGAAGGTTTCTGAGAATTATGTAACATTTCATATTATATATGTGAGTGTCATTGAGTATACACTTTATAAGATGCTAACATAATGAAAAATTGCTACATATTTTTTTCTTATTGAGGTTGGTTCTAACCTTCCTTCTAGGTCATTCTTTCTATGATTTCTTCAAAGAATCTAGTTACCTTAGTTTTTCTTTACTAGTAAAGAAAAACTAAGTTTTTACTTAGGTTTTCGTTTTTGGAAAGGGTAGTCATACCCCTTTCCAAAATTCTGTAAGGTCAATGTGAAGGTGTGAATCTACCTTAGCAGAACGAGCTTAAGAAATTAATATATTTGTACCTCATATCAAGAAGACTCATGATTAAAATTTATAATACAAATATATATGATTTTTAAAGATTAAATTCAGTTCTTAGATTCTGAATTAAGATAATTAGAATTAATTTTGCTCACATTCCACTAAGAATTCTTATTGTGCCTGATATTTCAGCATCTCTTCCTGTAGTTTGCTTTTACTGTATGGTTTCTTTCAGTACTGTTCCTCTCCCACTCCATTCAAATTTCCTCCAGAAATTCTTCTGTTCCACAATAGTTATTTCTGCATTTCAAGCTCTTCACTGGTGTTTGCTTTATATTGCTAATCACATTTCTCTACTTGAAAAACTTTCCATTTATTTCCCAATGAAATTTGATCCTAATCCTTAAGCTTGGTAATAGTGCTGCTATATGCCAAATGTTACTGACCATGTCTGTTTCTTGGTTTCTGATTGCTTTGAATCTTTTCTGTTTATAGGTTGTTGTAATTCAAAAGAAGTGCTCTCCATTTTTTTATACTGGGTGACTTCAAATGGAACGCTACCCTAATATTTTCATGAACTCACTCCAATCCTTTAGATCTGTATGGAAAGAATGTTTCTGTTTAAAATACAGGGAAATGAAGATAATGTATATAGAAAGACATTCACTTAAAAGGAATTTTGCATTGCAATGCAAAAAGGAACTTAACTCTAAAATATTAGATATTCCTGGCCTTGAATTCTCAGTTCCTTGGCCATTTCCAATCCCTGAGGTTCGTTATTATGTGACTTCTTTCACAGTCTTTCATCATGCAAGTGACTTTTTTCTTAGTCTTTCATCATCAATAACTGCATTAATTAATGTCTATGCAGGATTTTTGTTAATTTCATATGAACAAACATATATTTCTGAGTCCAGATCTGAAGTCACGTATTAAGCACACTAAACAAAATAAAAGCTCCCTCTCTCAGAGAAACCCTGCTACCAAATATTTAGAAATTTTCAAATCTTCCTCATTTCTTACACTCCACTCTTATTTGTATAAATATTAGTCACCTAAGCATTAAGTAACTACAATACTCCTGTGTAAGTGCCATGTGCTCAATTGGTACTCAGTACTTTGTTAAGTCACATTTTTATAGTACCCATCTTCTAAAAGCACATATTATTTACTTATATAAATCATTAAAGTCAGTTGTATAAATCACCTCAAATTCATTTAGAGAAATTAATGTAATTTATGCTGTAATTCAAATGTATAGAAACATGATTGCTATGTTTGAGATTAATATCTGATATTTATAGGACATTTTTATCATTATTCTCTAACAATAACAATTATTATATCTTCAAACTCATTTTATAGCATTGTGATAAAAAATGTATTAACATAAGTACACAGAGTAATTATTGAAATGAATGTAACTTAAACATATCTGTCTCTTCATCTACCTCCCTAGTAGTACAATTTAGCAACCAACTTAACCATCACAAAGTTTTTGAGTCTGAAGTTCCTCATTACATTTAAGAAACTGAGCTCTAAATAGGACCAAAAGAAATTCAGATGTAGAAAGAGGGTGTGGTAACAAAAAGAAAGAAAGAAAAAAAAAATGCAGATGTAGGTATTTAAATTTTTTGGCATCAAGGAGATTATGAAGCCCTCTGTACCTTAGAAAAAGCTCTGGGGTGAGTCTAACCAATCTCTTGATTTTCTGAGCAGATCAGAGTGACCTCCATAACTGTAATGATAGGAAGATTAAGATATTTATATTACTTATTTTAGCATTGATAGAGTATTACTTTTAATTTGCTGATAATCCTCTACAAATTATATTTGAAAAAAGATGGGTCTTTCAACACAGGCTGCTCCTAAAAAAAGAAAGAAATACTATCTGTTCATCTACTCAACATCAGGCCACTGAGGAAAATGCTCAGATATTATCTTTCATTGTCTGTTTAATCTAAAAAGCCAAAACAAATGTTGAAAGATATCACACACAGTGGCTGAAGTATCCTGACTGAAATAATAAAAAGAAAGAAGACCAATGTAAATACATAAGTAGATTGCTATAAAGGAGAGCTTAATGAAAATAAAATAGAAACTAAACAAGAAAAATTATTCCAGTAAAACATTGTTACACAAAAGAAATTTAGAAATTAAAAAATAAATTTAGATTTAAAGAAATCACCTCTTTCAGAAAAAAGATAGAAAATAACTTTATATTTTAAATGCAAAAAAATAAAATAAAATATAACACACACCATGGAACAAATTAGAATGATTTGAAAAACACGGAGATAAGTTTAAAAGACATGACAAAGAGTTCCAGGAGAGCAAATACTTAAATATAGAAGTTACAATATAAGTAAACATAAACAGAAGGAGAAGAAATAATAAGAATGAGAATGAATAAAGAAAGCTTTCTAAACCATTGATAGAATTGTGTTTTAGTTGAAAAGGTTTACACAAAATTTAAGGAGTAATACCAAAAAAGTAACAAATAACATATGCTGGTGAAATTTCTGAAATTCAAGGAAGAAAAGAAATTCAGATACATTTTGGATAGAATAAATAACAAAGAAAATTGATATGATATTTTACATTTATACCACCTAAAATTGGAAATGTGATTAATATTTTTATAATTAATAGGTTAAAGAATACTACTTAGAAATATTTATTGTATCAGCTGAAGCTTAACATTATTCTATGTATAGATAAATATAAGGAATAATATACAATGTTATTAATTTTGATTTCTTCAGAGAATCCAATATGAAAAAGGATGCAAAATATTATTAGAAGTAGAGTATTTCTGTTTCTGGCTCTGTTGGAGAATTTGTAGTATAATAACTTTACTGCTGTGGTTTAAAAAAGTGGCAAAGTATATGTATTAGTCCATATTCAAGCTGATGATAAAAACATACTGAGACTAGGCAACTTACAAAAGAAAGAGGTTTAATTGGACTTAAAATTCCACATGGCTGGAGAGGCCTCACAATCATGGTGGAAGGCAAGGAAGAGCATGTCACATCTTACATGGATGGTGTCAGGCAAAGAAAACTTGTACAGGGAAACTCTGTCTTATAAAACCATCAGATCTTATGAGACTTATTCAGCATCACAAGAACAGCATGGGAAAAGACTTGCCCTCATGATTCAATTACCTCCCACTGGCTCCCTACCACAATACTTGGGAATTCAAGATGAGATTGCAGGGGGAGGGGGACACAGCCATTTCATATCATTCTGTCCCTGGCCCCTCTCAAATATCATATCTTCATATTTGTAAACCAATCATGCCTTCCCAACAGACCCCCAAAGTCTCAATTCATTTCAACTTTGACTCAAAAGTCCACTTCAAAGTCTTATTCAAGAAAAAGCAAATCCCTTCCACCTATAAGCCTATGAAATCAAAAACAAGTTAGTTACTTTCTAGATACAATGGAGGTACAGGTATTGGGTAAATACAGCCATTCCAAATGGGAGAAATTGGCAAAAACAAATGAACTGTAGGCTCCATGAAAGTCTGAAATCCAGCAGGGCAGTCAAATCTTAAAGCTCTAAAATGATCTCCTTTGATTCTGTCTCACATCCAGGTCACACTGATGCAAGAGGTAGGCTCCCATGATCCTGGGCAGCTTCCCTTCTGTGGCTTTGCAGGGTGCAGCCTCCCTCCTGGTTCTTTCATGGGCTGGAATTGAGTGTGTGTGACTTTTCCAGATCCACAATGCAAGCTATTGGTGGATCTATAATCTAGGTTCTCCAGGATGGTAGCCCTCTTCTCACAGCTCCACTACGTAGTGCCCAACTAGAGACTCTCTGTGGGGGCTCTGACCCCACATTTCCCTTCTGTACTGCCCTAGTGGAGGTTCTCCATGAGGGTCCTGCCCCCTGCAGAAAACTTCTACCTGGGCATCCAAGCCTTTCCATACATCTTCTGAAGTCTAGGCGAAGGTTTCCAAACCCCAGTTCTTGACTTCTATGCACTGGCAGGCTCAACACTATGTGGAAGCTGCCAAGGCTTACAGCTTGCACCCTCTGAAGCCACAACTCAAGCTCTACACTGGCCCCTTTCAATCATGGCTGCAGTGGTTGGGATGTAGGGCACCAAGACCCTAGGAAATTAAAACAGAAATTAAAATTATGCAGAATGAAATTAAAAGCAGTTTAGAGAAAGGAAAAGAAAAAATGAATATATTAATGTGTAAATGCTTAGCAATATAAATCTAAATTAATATAAACAGAAAAAACAACTAGAAAATATAGAGTCTCATTGATTTGAGATAATCTAGGGCAGTCTGACATATATGTAATTGAAGACCCAAAAGATGAAATGCAGGAATTAACAATGTATTTTATTAAAATATTGATTAAATATTCAAAATTTGATAAAGCATTAAGTTCAAAAAGCAAAAAAAATTATATAATCAGAAAAATATAAATGAAGTCATATTAAGTACAATATAAAGACACTTCTGAAAACCAAGAATAAAGATAATATCTTTCAAGAGGCCAGAGCAAAAGACATGTTGCATACAAGAGAAAAAAATTAGAATGACAGCCAATTTCTTGAGAGAAGCGATGAAGACAGATGCTGGCATAGACAGTGGATTATCACAGTAACAGTCAAGCACTAGCTCCAATTTCTATCTTTTGCCAGTGTAGTATCAATTGCAGGAGCAGATTAGCACAGCTTCAAGCATGTGCTCTGTAGCCATGAATCTGGCAAATGTGCTTTTCCAGACATACAAACAAAGAGGAAGAGGAGAAGTTCACATTTACCTAGTAGGACTAACAGTTAGAATTTTAAAGTTTTGTCTTAAGTCTTTGTTAGGTCTCTGACTTGATGTTTCAGTATGGAAGAACCTGGACAGTCTGAACATTTCTTAGAACATGACCTTTGTCCTTCCTCTTGCTGACATCAGCCTAAATAGATTAAAAGAGCAAGGCGCAGCAAGAACTTTGGAAAGACGCATGCATTCCAGAAGATGGGAGATGAATTCTATGAACACTGCAGGACCTTCCATATCAGTGGTCTGGAGCATGCAGTAACAATTAGTCCAAAATAAAAATTATAGTGTCTAATATCTCCAAACAAGGAAGAAAAGATGATACTTGGTGGACTTCTTTATATTCTGGAGGATGCCTTGCCAAATGGGCCATACAAATAAACAGACCCTATGTAGCTTACATATGCCCTTACTTATACTTAGTTACAATTCATATTATTAGTTATCCTAGGTGGAAAAAGAACCCATGTGAAATTTTTAGTAATTCCCAAAATGTTCTGGCCTAAAGCTATACCACTTGCAGCAGAAACTTATACATATTACCATAAACAGTTCTAATCATCCTAAGGAATGTATGATGAAGTGTCTGATTATCATGTATCAAGCAGAATTGCCTATCATGAGCTGTCTTTTCTTGTATCCTAAAACTTATAAGGTTCAGTGAGAACAAATTGGTTTATTTATAGTTAAGTGAGATCAGGGCCAGAGACCTTAAGTGAACTGCATGAGCCATGATCCAGACTCCCAAATAATCCATCACATTGTAGCTCTTTGTAAGCCTATATCTGTGGCCACATGAAGGGTTTCTTGTAATCAACAGATGGAGGCAAAAATACCCAATTTGGTTCTGTAATGGGTCAGCTGAGTATTAGGTATATGCTGAAAATAAAACACTGCTACATTACAGCCCCACTCAAGTAAGGACTTGGAAAACAGTCATCAGGGGAAAATACCCTAAATAGGAAAAACTTCAAAGAGTTTACATGGTCATGTGGGGGAGAAATATATGAAACTGAGATAAGAACATTTGCAGATTTATGAGTATTCCTGAGTGGCTTAGTTAATTGCTAAAGGTATATGGAATGGAATGATTAGAAAAATGTGAGGGGATGCTCTACAATTGTCCTGCTTTCAAGACAAAGGAGCTTACTCCTAAACTTCCAGAAGTGTGGGTTGCCTATAAGAATCAAAATCTTATTCATCACGATCAAGTAGGCTTCATCCCAGGGATGCAAGGCTGGTTCAACATATGCAAATCTATAAAGGTAATCCATCACATAAACAGAACCAAAGACAAAAAACACATGATTATCTCAATAGATGCAGAGAAGGCCTTTGACAAAATTCAACAGCTCTTTATGCTAAGAACTCTCAATAAACTAGGTATTGATAATAAAAGCTATTTATGAGAAACCCACAGCCAATATCATACTGAACTGGCAAAAACTGAAAGCATTCCCTTCAAAAACTGGCACTAGAAAAGGATGCTCTCTCTCACCACTCCTATTCAATATAGTGTTGGAAATTCTAGACACAACAATCAGGCAAGAAAAAGAAATAAAGTTTATTCAATTAGGAAAAGAGGAAGCCAAATTGTCTCTATTTGCAGACAACATGATTGTATATTCAGAAGACCCCATTGTCTCAGCCCAAAATCTCCTTAAACTGATAAGCAACTTCAGCAAAATCTCAGGATATAAAAATCAATGTGCAGAAATCACAAGCATTCCTAAACACTGATAACAGACAGAGAG
This sequence comes from Ateles fusciceps, assembly GCA_036589455.1. NCBI lineage: Eukaryota > Metazoa > Chordata > Mammalia > Primates > Atelidae > Ateles > Ateles fusciceps. Next base: position 1,445,039 of record JAZHEH010000589.1, read on the forward strand.
ACAAATCAAGAGTGAACTCCCATTCACAATTGCTACAAAGAGAATAAAATACCTAGGAATACAACAAACAAAGGATATGAAGGACCTCTTCAAGGAGAACCAAAAACCACTACTCAAGAAAATAAGAGAGGACACAAACAGATGGAAAAACATCCCATGTTCATGGTTAGGAAGAATCAACATCATGAAAATAGTTATACTGCCCAAAGTGATTTACAGATTCAAGGCTATCCACATCAAGCTACCATTGACCTTCCTCACAAAACTGAAAACAAAAGAACAAGAAAAAAAAAACTTTAAACTTCATATGAAACCAAAAGAGAGCCTGCATAGCCAATATAATCCTAAGCAAAAAGAACAAAGCTAGAGGCATCACGCTACTTGACTTCAAACTATACAATAAGTCTACAGTAATCAAGACAGCATGGTACTGATACCAAAACAGAGATATAGACCAATGGAACAGAACAGAGGCCTTGGAAGCAGCACCACACATCTACAACCATCTGATCTTTGACAAACCAGACAAAAACAAACAATGGGGAAAGATTCCCTGTTAAATAAATGGTGTTGGGAAAACAGGCTAGCCATGTGCAGAAAGCTGAAACTGGACCCCTTCCTTACATCTTACACTAAAATTAACTCCAGATGGATTAAATATTTAAACATAAAACCTAATACCACATAAACCCTAGAAGAAAACCTAGGCAATACCATTCAGGACATAGGCATAGGCAAGGACTTCATGACTAAAACACCAAAAGCAATGGCAACAAAAGTCAAAATAGACAAATGGGATGAAATATAAACTTGAGAGTTTCTGCACAGCAAAAGAAACAATCATTAGAGTGAACCAGCAACCAACAGAATGGGAAAATATTTTTGAAATCTACCCATTTGACAAATAGCTAATATCCAGAATCTACAAAGTACTAAAGCAGATTTACAAGGAAAAAGTAAACAAATCAATTCAAAAGTGGGAGAAAGATATGAACAGACACTTTTCAAAAGAAGACATTTATGAGACCAACAAACATATGAAAAAATGCTCATCATCACTGGTCATTAGAGAAACGCAAATCAAAACCACATTCAGATATCATCTCATGCCAGTTAAAATGGCAATCATTAAAAAATTCTGGAGACAGATGCTGAGAGGATGTGGAGAAATAGAAAGACTTTTACACTGTTGGTTGGAGTCTAAATTAGTTAAACCATTATGGAAGAGAGTGTGGCAATTCCTCAAGGATCTAGAAATAGAAATTCCATTTGACCCAGCAATCCCATTACTGGGTATAAACTCAAAGGAATATAAATCATTCTATTAAAAAGACACATGCACACATATGTTCATTGTGGCACTGTTTACAATAGCAAAGACCTGGAACCAACCCAAATGCCCATCAATGATAGACTGCATAAAGAAAATGTGGCACATATACACCATGGAATACTGTGCAGCCATTAAAAAGGATGAGTTCATGTCCTTGTAGGGATATGGATGAATCTGGAAACCATCATTCTCAGCAAACAGACACAAGAACAGAAAACCAGAACAATGAGAACACATGGGCACGGTCGGGGAACATCACACACCGGGGTGTGTTGGGGAGTCGCGGGCTAAGGGAGGGGACAGCGTGGGGTGGGGAGGTTGGGAAGGGATAACAATGGGAGAAATGCCGATGTAGGTGAAAGGGGGGATGGAGGCAGCAAACTACCATGGCCTGTGTGTACCTATGCAACAATCCTGCAAGATCTGCACATGTACCCCAGAACTTAAAGTAAAATTAAAAAAAAAAAGAATCACAGTCGAGGATTTCTCTATACTAAATGGAGCTGCCTTGTGAAAGTTTGTCTCCCTCAATAGGTAGGATCCTGGGTGACAAAGGCACAATCTCCTTTCTTCAATGTGGGACACTTGTGAAGAGCAGTTTTATCTTTAGAGCTTCCTATAAAATTGACTTGAGATATCAGCCCCAATATGCTATGGTTACTCTGTTAAAGGTTTTATTATCTAGAACATGTTTTGTTTAAACATCTGCATGTAGTCAGTTTTCCTGAAAACCTGATCAAAGAGTAGTTGTTTTAAGAAAATTGCATTCATTTATTAGTTTTAAAAATAATAATGTATAACAAAAAGAAATAAAATACAGCCATTTTTGCTCATGAGGCAATTGAGACTTTTATATATATATATATGTATTTTTATTGCATTTTAGGTTTGGGGGTACATATGAAGAACATGCAAGATTGTTGCATAAGTACACACATGGCAGTGTGATTTGCTGCCTTCCTCTGCATCACCTGTATCTGTCATTTCTCCCCATGTATCCCTCCCCCAACTCCCAACCCCACGCTGTCCCTCCCCTTTTTCCCCCCTACAGACCCCAGTGTGTGATGCTCCCCCTCCCTGTGTCCATGTGTTTGCATTGTTCAACACCCGCCTATGAGTGAGAATATTTGGTGTTTGATTTTCTGTTCTTGTGTCTGAATTCCCTTTATTGTGCAAGCCATGGTATTAGATGTTGGAAATACCAAAGTGTGGAGTCCTAGTATTCCTTCCCTTAAAAAATATTTCATTTTACCTTTTTTGCCCGATTTTGCAAAATTATAAACCGTGCTTAGATAACCTCTTTATTATCACATATATTTGAACAATTTTAATTGTTAATAGAAGAATTCAAGGAGTAACATGTGGAACATTTTCAGAATAGAAGTTTGCCATCATGTAGATGAGTGTTGAGAGACTTTCTTTCTTGGAGAATTTAATACTTAGTGACAGATTTTATTCTTTAGAAATTTGTCTACAGTGGTTATTTCTTTACACATTCTGTCTAATTAAAATTTTAATAGCAGATATATAAAATGTCCATAAACATTCTGAAGTGTTTTAAAATAAACATTTGAAAGTTTTATTGCTTTTATTCCTAACAGTTCATTTTTGCTTCTTGATTATTTTTCTTACTGATTGATTTGTCATCACAGAAAACAGTTATATTCATGCTAATGTAGTAATTTTCTTTAGCTGTATAGTGTTTAACTTTCCAATGTTTCTAATTTTGTTAAATTATCTTGTTATAAAGCTGTACTTTGCTTTGTAATTACTTAGTTATATTTGGTAAGAGAAAAAATTGAGAAATCTATAAAAATAAGCAAGAACAAATTATAAAGGATAATTAGAGACTGGAAAACAGTGAGCACAGAAGTACTATATGTATTGTAGATATGAGAGTTTTTCTTGTTTGTTTGCTTTTTAAGCTTCCTATCAGTTTGTCTATGAAGAACAAAATAATGGAGAAAATACATTCAGAGGAAAAAAGATTGGCTATTATTACATAGTAGAAGGTAAACGTAAACATTGCTTTTAATTATACCATCTTAGCAAATTATATACGTTACATTTATTGACTTAATTATAAATAAGTTATAATAATATACTTACAGAAATTATAAAACATAAGAACTTATAATAGTGTACTAAATGATATACATGTTTGGAAAAAGCATACGAGGTGAACTTAAAATATTTTAACTCTGAAACTGATTGAACCAGCATGAGTGATTTGCATTCTAAAATATCATGGCAATTACTTTTTGTAAAATTCACTGACCCCAGTAAATTAAATTTAGGATATACTTGATGATGTCTATATTCCTGAGCTATTTAATTGACATCGTGATTCATTTATGCATATGGTTTATTATGCATGCAGTCTAGATTTATGGTTGACTTCAATTATTTTTATTTTGTATTAGAGGAGAAGATCTGAGTAGCATAATATTTTGAAGAAAATATGTAATGGAACTTTTTCTTGTGAAAGATATATTGTATATTAGTTTTGTTTCTGACTAACCTATTGATAATTATAATTAAATATATACCAAGTAGTAGCACTGAAGAAGTGTTTGAGTTTACTGAGAACACTTATGTCTCAGCCTTTTACTCTGGTACAATTATTAATAAAGACATTTTTGGCCTTCTTAGAAGTGAACCATTTGGGGTAACATATTACACTGTTATCCTATATTTAGGTAATTAATTTGTTCTTTTGTATAACCACTCAACTCCTTTTTTATACCCCAATTTTACACAAATTTAGTTTTACTTACTGATTTGGGAGCTCTCTGAAACCAGGAACTGGCTTCTGAGACATAGTAATTGCTGAGACAACCATGCTTACACAGTCTAGCATGTACTGTATGAACCTTGTAAAATAGAGCTTATTTTTATTTTATAAATTAAGAGAATTCAGTGATTACCTTGATCTCTGTCATGTATCTAGTATGTGGTAGTGCCTCCATTATTTAACTTTTTATACATCCATTTATTTGTGAAATGTTGGGTATCAATCACATACATGTACTGCAATTACAAAGATGAGTCACATGTTATCAAGGTACTCCAAAAATTTAACATCATTGCGTGAGTGATCATATAATTTGAATTAAAGCTTCTGTTTCTTTATCTAGCATTCTTACCACCATACAAATAGGTACTTTAACTTCTTTGAAATCAGCACAACAAACACAAAGAATTTTATCAGCTGTGTTATATATCCTAGGTTAAGAAGTAAAAGATATTGTTTCTTTTCTCCAACCTGTGTATTATTTTTAATCAGAATGCGTGTCCTTGAAGTATTTTTGTAGCACATTTACTAAAACTATATGGTACTATTTAATGTATATGTTTTTACTATATTCATAAGCTGTCTCTTTTTGTACAATTTTAACATGTGCTCTCACACACATGCACACATCTTCATTTTCTCCTCCATGAAGAGTAGTGGTTGTATATGAATAATAATATACAAAAGTAATCATAATTTACACATAAATGAACAGTATTAGAATTTAGTAATAAAACATTTTGAATGTTTTGTTCGTAAATACTACTGTTCATAAATGGTACTCAGTCACACGTGTACTATTATCTTTAAACAAAAAACTCTTAGAATCCATGAGATATAATATTTTCAAATTTTTATGTTCTCAAGAGAGGTATTTGCCTCCAAAATTTATGCTTACATTGTTGCATTTTTTATTTTATCAACATAGTGGAATTTAATGCATATATGGTGTCATTTTTTTCAGAGGAAATTGCTAACATTGCTTTTAAAAAGATTATAAATTTGAGGCCGGATGTGGTGGCTCACACCTGTAATCCCAGCACTTTCGGAGGCCAATGTGGGCAGATCACTTGAGGTCAGAAGTTCAAGACCAGCCTGGACAGTATGGTGAAACCCCATCTCTACTAAACATACAAAAATTAGCCAGGCATGGTAGCATGCAGATGTAGTCCCAGCTACATGGTAGGCTAGGCAAGAGAATCTCTTGAACCGGGAGGCAAAGTTTGCAGTGAGCCAAGATCATGCCACTGCACACCAGTCTGGGTGACAGAGCGAGACTCCATCTCAAAAAACAAACAAATAAACAAATAATAAAAATAAATAAGAAATGAAGTGTACATATTAAACTTTAATATGCATGTTACTTATGATACAGCAAGACCACTAATTTTAACACCATGTATGTCTTTAAGTATATATCATAATTTAGCTGGTGGGAGCAGATAGAATATTATTAATAGGATAACAAATAAAATATATGTTGGATGCATAATAGAGAATACTATTAAATAGTTAAAAGCAAAAAGAACATATTTTCAGCACTGTGATTAAATTTTAAATTCACAGATATAGAAATGTAATAAAAGGAAAAATCTAAAACTATATAATTGGAGCTAGTTAAAACAATGTATACATACAAAAATAATGTTACATATATTACTGGAAGATATATATCAATAAAGACAAATCAATAGTCATCTGAGAGAGAAGGAAATAATATAGCAGGAGAAATTTTTAGTGTGATTTAATTACATTAAATAAGATAGACCCATCTAAAATGAATGATCATAATATGCCTGCAAATGAGGAGCATAATTATCTACATTACCTACATTGGAGTTACACAACTTCCTCCGACATGACAATTGAATGTGTGTATAAATAAAAAATAAACATGTGCACCTAATTGATTAAATCAGGTGTCAATATATATTAGTATCTATTATATATTTGGAGTATTGTGTTCTAGATGCTAGAAAGAGAATTTTAAGCAAATTTAATTTTTTCTTTCACGGATCTGACATTCTACTTCTAGGAAGCAGACAACAAGCACATAAACAGATAAATTAATAATATGTAAGGGTAAAAGGTGAAAAAAATAAACATCAAAATAGTCTTTTACAAGCTAACATTTGGACAGAGAGCTGTATGAAACATGAAAGAAAGATATGCATGTTTATGTGGAAAGAGACTCTAAGAGCAGACAGTGAGTACACCTCTAAAACAAAAGCCGATGCTTAGTGTTTAGATGGTAGAAGTAGCACAAGTAAAGCTCTTGATATAATGTGAATATTTCAAGGTTATATTAATTTTTTCTCCATGTCAAAATTGACTTATTTTAGACATAAATATTTAATTAAGAATGTGTCATTTGGTGACATGACAGAAACCCAATTCGATCTACAATAGGCAAAAAGGAAAATCCATTGATTCATGCTACCTAGGTGTACAAATAAAGAAAAAAAAAAGTTTGCCATCATTGGAATTCAAATATGCTGTTAGGAACTTGTGTCTGTATTATCTGAAGTTTTCAGTCATCAGCATTAGAAACCAAGTTTTGCTAATTCAAGCGGTAAATAAATGGTGGGAGATAATATTTTGTAGCTAACAAAATTTGCAAGAACTTCCAAGAACCAGACTTAAAAAAGTAAGCAGGAAACAAAAAATTGTTTCAGCAAGGCCAAACAATATTTCTCACTAGGGATTACCCTTTGGGACTTTCTGAAATGTGTTGGTCCATTTGCAGTTTGAGGATTTGCTATTGACATTTAATATTACAACTAGAGATTTTAAGTATGCTGCAATGTACTGGGTAGGTCCTAGACCAAGGAAAATGTAGTGACAGAATCAGAACAACACAGAATATTCACTGCTATTTGCCTAGACTCTGAATTCACTGTTCTATCTCCATTCCTCTATTTTTACATTATTCTTTCAGTATTAAGCTTCCTAACATATGTTTCACATCTTATGGTCTTGCTTTTGTGAATAGTGAAGAGAGAATACCTACTTTATTTCTCTTCCACACTGAGATTCACTTGTAAAGTCAATGCTTTCAAATGTTAGGTGACTAAAAATTACAAATCTCCACCACAACATCTCATGACTGCTTCCACTTATTTTTATTTTTTTAGAGAGGCAAAATAAACAAGATGTCTGTGGCAACCCTGAGGCCATTCACACCTTCTCTCCTATGTATCAAATCACACATTTGGACTTTGACTGAACTCCCACATGTCAAATGCTCAATCCTGAGCTAAACACAGTTGCCCCATAAACAGTTGAACATAGTCTGTGGCTTAGAGTCAATCTCTGCCCTAATTTGAACTTTATGGACAAATTCCTTACAAGGCATAGAAGTTTTATTTACAGAATAAGGGAAACAATGCCTGAGCATAAAAACAATAAACATCCAGTTCTGTCAGTATGTAGAAACTTATTTTTATGTGTACAAAATTCTAAATTGGAGTACTCATTAATATAGTTTTTGCAAAGTTTGGATTTTAAAGTATTTTTCTGATGAAAAATACCTTAGGATATACATACAGAAAGGATATTTAATGTGAAAACTATATGGAATAAACAGTTCTTTCCACTTAAATGCCTTTAAAAAATAAAATCTCTTGCTTACGTAAGGACAAATAAAGTTTTATTGTTGACATACACAACTACATCTTTACTACTGTGTTTGGCTAAAATTGTATATTTGAATTTTTAAGGTAACTAGGCAAGAAAAAAAGGGTTCTGTATTCTTCATTTCCATTATTAATGAAATAAAGACTGCATGTAGAGAAGCTAGACTTAAGACCATTGCTTGTAAGATCAACTAATATCAATGGACCATGGAATGTGGAAAATTGTAGTGAAAAAGCTTGCTTTGAAATCTACCCAACAAAATATTATTTTAAAAAATCATCCCAAAATCACAGTATAGGATTTTACATTGACTTCTAGCATAAACAGAAATACCACATATTGTCCCTCCTAAAATACTCTCATTTTGTATCACTCATGGGCATAATAAAGGGGACCATAAACTTGAGAAAATATTCTTTCAATACAAAGCAATAATAATATAAGGGTAAATCAGGTTCTGTATTGGAGATAGAAAACTCTGAAACAAGGTAGAGCTGTTTTGTCAGTATCCTACATATCAGTAGCTCTATGACTGTATGTATTATTTAAATTCTCTAAGCATTTTGTTTTTCAACAAATATTTTAAAAAATATTTATCAGCATGCCTAATGCTATAAAAATAAGAGATAATAAATGTGATTTGTGACATCTTTCCTCAGGACTCTTGAAGATTGTAGGCACAATACAGAGTAGCAAAATGCCAGTAGACCGTAATAGCTACTACAGTAGAATTAATGCAAGATGCTAATGGGAGCAAACACAGGAGCACTTACTATAGTGTAAATAATCAAGAAAGCTTTCCATGGAAAGTAATATTTGAGAGATAGCAGTTTAAGCAGATAAAGAGGATGGTGGAAAGTATTTCAATAGAAACTGAAGTATTTGTAAAGTCTTAGAAATGAGAGAGAGCCTAGACGTTTGAAAGAAATAAAAGTACAGAATTGTCATAGCACAGAAAGTGTGGGAGTGGTTTAAAATGAGGCTGGAAAATCATAATGAAACCAGTTTCTGACATTCCTGATAAGACATTTTAAGATTTTTGGCTAAGATAAGTAGAAAGAACAAATAAAGAGTGAGAAATGAGGAACAGATGAGGGAGATGACTTCAAACACAGATATTCTAACTTCAATTTCCAAATATTTTACATTATTACATAGATAATAAATTTGCCTCCACATTTATTGACACTTGGCTTTTGTTGATTGTTCTGACAATCATTTTTCTCTCTCCTGATTGCTTGCCTTTGGGCACAGATATATAACAGGTTCTCATGCTTAAACAAAAGCCTTTCCTTTGATAACAGCATACATGTTTTTTTAAAACATAATGGCTTTTTGGGCAGGTTTAGTTTCAAAGCAAACTTGAGAAGGCACATAAATTTCCCATATACCCTCTACCCACATACGTGCATACCTTCCTCCATTATCAATATCCCCCAACCAGAGTGGTACATTCATTACTGTTGATGAATCAACATTGACATATAATCACGAAAAGTTTATCATTTACATTAGGGTTCGCTGTTGACGTACAGCATCAACATGAGTTTGGCCAATTTACCCTGACATGTATCCACCACTATAGTATCACACAGAGTACTTCCATTGATCTTACAATCCTCTGTGCACCACATCTATTCATCATCTACCCTCCTCCCTGCCCACTGCCAACTCCTAGTAACCACTCATCTTTTTGTTCTTTCCATAGCTTTGCCTTTTCCAGAACGTCATATAGTTGGTAAAGAGTATGTACTCTTTTCAGATTGGCTTCTTTCATTTAGTAATATGTATTTAAAGTTCTTCAGTGGTTTGATAACTCATTTCTTTTTAGCACTGAATAGTAACAGTCTGTATTCTAGATGTACCAGATTTTATATATCCATTAATCTCCTAAGCATATTTTTGTTGCCTTCATTTTATGGCAATTATAAATAAAACTACTATAAATATCCATGTGCAGTTTTTTGTGTGAACGTAAGTTTGCAACTCCTTTGTGTAGACACCATAGAGCACAATTGGTGGACTGAATGTTATTAGTATATTTATTTTTATAAGAAACTACCAAACTCTTCTAAAGTGGCTGAGCCATTTTACATTCCCGCCAGCAATAAGTTAGTGATGCTTTTGCTCCACATCTTTGCTAGAATTTTGTGGTGTCTGTGTTCTAGATTTTTGCATGTAGGAATATCTCACAGTTGTTTTAATTTTTATTTCCCTTTATTATGACATAAGGTGGGAATCATTTCATATGCTTATTTGCTACCTTTATGTATGTTTGATAATATGCCCATCAAGGCCCATTTTTAATCAAGTGTTTTTGTTTTCTTATTGTTGAATTTTAAAAGTTATGGGTGTCTTTTAGATAACAGTTCTATATACATACGTATCTTGCAGCTACTTTTTCTAAGTCTATAATATGTTTTCTTGTTCTTTTGACATTATCCTTTGCAGAGCAAGCACATTTAATTTTAGTAAAGTCCAGCTTATCCATTATTTTTTCATAAATCATGCTTTTGATGTAGTATCTAAACAGTCACTACCAAATCTAAGGTCATCTAAGTTTTCTAATGTGCTATCTTCTAAGTGTTTTATAGTTTTATGTTTTACATTTAGGTCTATGATCTATTTTGAGTTTCTTTTGTCAAAAGGAATAAGGTCTGATTAATTTTTTGCATGTGGACAGCCAATATTTACAGCACAAGACTCTGATCTTTTAAAACATATTCCATGGGTTATACCATTTTTAAACGAAAAATATTTAGTGATACAATTTAACCCACTGTATAAATAGATTGAAAAAGTCAACCAAAAAACTATTTTCCTACCTTTTTTCTGTTTTCTTTCTGCTTCTAATGATGTACTTGAATTGCTTTGCTACTCAACACCTCTAGACTTATCATTAATCAATTCCAATGAAGAAGCTCATCATGGTTAGGTTTTCTTCAGAACTTGACGCCCTTGTCTACAAAGCACAACTTTGCCTGAAGTCTATAGTCTTATCTCCCCTTTATATATAAACTACCTATCATCTAAAGAAAACATCACTCTATGTGTCTATTTATGTGTCTATCTAGTTTATTCAAAATAAATTCAAAACACCTGCATATATTTTATGGATCAAACATACAATTTATCAAATTATACACATTTAATCAAACAATTCTTAGTGAGATTATTCATAAAATATAAATTACTGGAACAAAAGAACCATGTCTTGCAATTTTCTGACAGAAACTTGACAATACATAGCATCTAGCAAAGTTGTGGTCTCTTGAAAGCATTTAGCAATGCTTGTTAAACAACTAATAAAAGAATTAACTAATTTGGAATACATGGGAAAAAGCAAATATTGAAATACAAACTGAGTAAAAAGAATAAAAAGTACCAAGTAGTACTAAAGCAGTATTGTTCAATAGAGCTGTGATGATGGAAATGTTCTAGTGGCTAATGGCATTTGTATAGGATAGTGCAAATCAAGATTTCGTAAACTAAAATTGATTATCATGTCACTAATAAGACTGCAGGGCAATTTTAACATTTAAACTAATTATAACTGTTTGAATTTGCTTCCTGATTGAAATATTTAGCATACTGTTTTCATAACTATATAACTAACAATTAAAAAGAAGAGAAAAATCATATTATAAAACTACAGGAATAAAGATTTAATTGTATTGGGTTTCTATAATATAAATTACAGCAATCAGCAAGTTTTCTAGACTCAGCAATTAATATCACTGTGATCTTTTTCCTTTTAGAAATTGAGTATAAATAACATTTCAGAAATTATAGATAGTATCCATCATTCTCAATCATAGATACACAAATAATAAGTCTTTCCAATTCTATGAGTATAACCAGTCGTTATGAAGATGTACTCTGGTGACAGACTTTCTTTTAAGTCCTATACTCATCTATAGTTTGTAGTTGAAGTTATATTTTAAAATGTGCCCTCTGCACATTTTAGCAAAATAACACCATCTGGTTATGCATTGCATTACTTAATGTGCTTTCTCATTTAAGTGACACAAAGATGGTTAACTTTACTTATTTAGAAAAAATCCTCCATGTGACTTTTACAATAAATTGTTCCCTTTTGCCCATGCAAGAACTATCTATAGCAGAGTGCCCCTTGTGCATGAGAATTTATAAAGTTTATGAGATACTCTCCCTAGAAGCATTTCCTAAGTTGTGATGTATACATCCTAGACTATATTCATGGGCATAACAAACAGAAATTTGGGGAATTTTTTGTTTTCTTTTAATCTCATGCTCTTCAATTACAATATTTTTGTTTTAAATGCAAATAGTAAATTTGTTCAATGCATACTATGTAATTTATAAACAAATAAGTACATATTGGGATAAAACTTTAGCTTATGAAACGTGAAATTTTGAAATCATTGACCAATATCACCCCATTGCAATGGCACAAGCATTGTAATTATTAATACTTTGGTTTGGTAACAGGAAACATTTATCTTTCTTTGAAGTTTACCAAGCAAAATTTACACACGAAAGTCTCTTGAACTTTTATTATTCTATTTGGTTATTTTTCAATCTCTTTCTTTCCATATTTTGTGTTTCTAAGTTTGACACCTGAAAAGTAAAATAGAGGATACTGGAAAATTAGGCAGAGGATTGACTATAAGCCAATATTAGAATTTCTAAGATACTATGTTCTCTGAACTGTCACTCAAAGTGTCCACTACAAAAGGACACATGTAATCTGAAACACAATTCTATCTATTTCTAAAGAGCTTCCTCCAATTTAGCTCTTGATTTATGTAATGGTCCCCATCACTTATTTGCCTCATGTGTCCAAACTTTATTAGTTCTCCAAGGACGGACTCACATTCTACTTTTCCAGAAAAAGCTACTTTAGTGCCTCCTAACTTAGGTCATGATATTAAATACTTTTGACTAATCATAGGAAACAAGATATCCTAGTTTCCCAGCAAGGCATAATAGTGTGAAAAAAATTTTTCAGAAGAAAAAGCACCAAATATTACTTTCACTTCCGTCACATATTCTGATATTTGGCAATTCAGCTAATATGAGTCTCAAAATTCTAATTATTTATATATTTTTTAGCTATTACATACTAGGATTCTGTTTTATCACATTTTCAAAATAACAATAAAACAAGATTATTCATGTTTGTAATCGGTCTTTGCAATATATCAGCAACGTAGATCCAATTATAATCAACCACTGGAAGGTCATGTGCCAAATATAACTTTGAAATATTACCATGTTTTATATTTACTGCTCAAAAAGATTAATCTGGATGAAGAATTCTGACTTCATAGCTGCAGTCTCCTGAGAGGCTCTGTCAGAAACAGACTAATTTAGTTTACTGCAATCAAAAACAAATTATGTCATCTCTAAATTTGCCTTCCAAATGACCATGAGGAGAAACAGCATTGTTTCTAAAAACACCAGGGACTGAAGCTCCAAACAAGAGAAAGCTGGTATGCTGTAGGAAGAAGAATGTTTAGTTCCAACAGTTTAATTAACACCCAAACCTTAGGCAATTATGTAGGAAAATAAATATGACTATATGTGAATATAAATATGACTATAACTTTATTGCTAAACACTAGGAACATCCAAAGGAAATAAAGTGGCTAACCAGTTCATTTAATCAAGGATCTATAACCAACTTTTAACAATGTTTGGAAATAAACATTTTCTTTCTGGTATATCATTGAACTAAAAATATTTTAAATAAAAACAAAATTAGGCTTTCACAGGTATTGTTAACAGAGCTCGCATTTTTCATAGTACCCACAATATTTTCATATTTCTTATCAAGCCATTATTCATGATTTTTATACTCCTACAAAAAGCACAAATTATTATTATGTTATACAAATACGTTTTTTAAATGTGATACCTCATCATAGGAAAAGTAAATAACTTATGAATTAAAAACATGAAAGGCCATCACTAGGTTAAGAGTAAAGCACAATTTCATATCTAAGTTCTTGAGATCCAGGTTATATCCCAGAAATGTAAAATATTGAAAATGTAGATGGGAGTTCAAATAAAAGAAAAAAAATAAATGTCTAGTGTTTTTGAATAATGTATAACTCACTACCATAAAATGGAATGCATTTTCTAAGAGAAGTGGTACCCCATCAAAGACATAGAAATATTTATTTATTAAATACAGAAAATATGTGAATAATGCTGCAAGAACATGGGAAAGCAGATATTGCTTTGAAATACTGATTTCATTTCCTCTGGATATGTACCCAGTACTGAGATTTCTGGGTCATATGGTAGTTCTATTTTTAATTTTGGGAAGAACCATTATACTACTTTTTTCATAATGATTTTACTAGTTTACATTCTAACAGTTTAGTATATGGATTCTCTTTTCTCTACATACTCTTCTAATTTATCTTTTGTCTTTTTGACAACAGTCATTCTAACAGGTGTGAAGTGATTTCCCATTGTAATTAGTATTTTTCTGAAAATTACTTATGTTGTGAATTTTTTTAAATACCTTTGACTTTTTGTCTGTCTTCTTTGGATAAATATATGTTCATGTCCTTTGCTCATTTTTAAATCAGATTGTTTTCTTGATATTGAATTGAGTTCCTTATATATTTTGGATAATAACTAATTATTAGATGTGTGGTTTACCAATATTCCCCCCAACAGAATTATTTATTAAGTAGAGGAAATAGCTAGATGTTTTCCAAACCACCTACTAACTGTCAGACACTATATTACTATAATTAATTTTTGTCTTTTTACAAAACTTATCTTACTGTTTTTCAAGGTAATTGTAGCCTCCTGTCCCTGGAATGCATCATTAAACACACACAAAAAAGTTAAAAACAGTTACATATTTTTATTAAATTAAAAAAAGTGTGTTTGAAACAGCTCTAACAATAAATGTTAGAAATACTTATCATTTAAGTGACAATAAGTATGACTATGGAAAATCTAAAATTGCTTGATCATGAAGCATAAATTGTATTCAACAAACAAAGCTAAAAATAGAAATTTAATTTTAAATAATGAGGGAAATGTCGTATTACTAGGTTTCAAAACATATTTGAGAGTTATAGTAAATAAAACTTCATGATTATAATACAATAATACATAAATAAAAGAAGAAAGTGAGTTTTGTGTTCTTTTTAATCCATGAGGAATGAATATATTGCTTAGATGTTGGAACAAATGAAATTGAGACTATTTCTTAAGTGTTCAGAAACTTATTCAAAACTTATTAAAATCAGGTAGTGTGATGCCTCCAGATTTGTTTATTTTGCTTAGTTTTTGCTTTGACTATGCGGGTTCTTTTTTGGTTCCATATGAATTTTAGAATTGTTTTTTCTAGCTCTGTGAAGAATGATGGTGGTATTCTGATGGGGATTGTGTTGAATTTGTAGATTGTTTTCAGCAATATGGTGATTTTCACAATATGAATTCTACCCATCAATGAACTTGAGACCTGTTTCCATTTGTGTTGTCTGTGCTTTGTAGGTTTCTTTGCAGAGATCTTCTGACTCCTTTGTTATGTATATTCCTAAGTATTTTATTATTATTATTATTATTATTATTATTGCAGCTATTGTAAAAGAGGTTGAGTTCTTGGTTTGATTCTCTGGTCTCTTGGTGTAGTAGAAGACCTCCTGATTTGTGTACACTTATCTTGTATCTGGAAACTTTGCTGGATTATTTTATCAGTTCTAGGAGCTTTCTGGAGGAGTCCTTAGGGTTTTCTAGGTAAAAGATCATATCATCAGCAAACAGGGACAGTTTGACTTCCTCTTTACCTATTTGGATGCCCATTATCTCTGTTTTTTTTTTTTTTTTTTTTTTTTTTTTTTTGTCAAATTACTCTGGCTAAGACTTCCAGTACTCTGAAGAAGATCTTATTTCAAACTTTACTATGAGGCCATAGTCACCAAACAGCGTGGTACTGGTATAACAATAGGCACATAGACCAGTGGAACAGAATAGAGAACCCAGAAATAAACCCAAATACGTACAGCCAGCTGATCTTAGACAAAGCAAGCAAAAGCATAAAGTGGAGAAAGGAAGCCTTTTTCAACATACGGTGCTGGTATAATTGGCTAGCCACACGTAGGGGATTGAAAGTGGATCATTATCTCTCACTGTATACAAAATCAACTCAAGATGGATTAAGGACTTAAACCTAAGGCCTGAACCTATAAAAATTCTAGAAGATAGCATTGAAAAAATCCTTCTAGATATAGGCTTAGGCAAAGATTTAATGACCCCAAACCCAAAAGCAATTGCAATAAAAACAAAGAAAAATAGTTGGAACCTTGTTAAACTAAAGAGCTTGTGCATGGCAAAAGGAACAGTCAGCAGAATAAATAGACAACCCGCAGAGTGGGAGAAAATCTTCACAATCTATACATCTGACAAAGGACTAATATCCTGAATCTCCAAGGAACTCAAACAAATCAGTAAGAAAAAAAAAAATCAACCCCAGCAAAAAGTAGCCTAAGTACATGAATAGACAACTCTCAAAAGAAGATATGCAAATGCCCAACAAATGTGAAAAAATGCTCAACATCTCTAATGATTGGGGAAATGCAAATCAAAACCTCAATTCCATACCATCTTACCCCTGTAAAAATGGCCATAGTGAAAGAATCAAAAAACAGCAGATGTTGGTGTGGATGTGGTGATCAGGGAAACACTTCTACAATGCTGGTGGGGATGTAAACTAGTACAGCCACTACAGAAAACAGTGTGGAGATTCCTTAAAAAAAAAAAAAAAGTAGATTTGATCCAGCAATCCCATTACTGGGTATCTACCCAAAAATAAATAATTTGTTATTTGAAAAATATACTTGCACGTGCATGTCTCTACTAAAAATATTAAAAAACTTATCCGGGTGTGGTGGTGCATGCCTGTAATCTCGGCTACTCCAGAGACTGAGACAGGGGAATTGCTTGACCCCAGGAGGCAGATGCTGCAGTGAGGCAAGATAGCACCACTGCACTCCATCCTCGCCACAGAGTGAGATTCCCTGTAAAAAAAAAAAAAAAAAAAAAATAGAACTTATGTAATCAAATACCACCTGTACCCCAATAACTTATGAGAAAGTAAAATGTAAAAAAAAAAGTATCAAATATTGAGCACTACAAGGATGCTTGCTTAAAATATCTGTGGTCAATTTAGACAAGTTGATGTTATAGAAAAGATCAAAATAATGAAATATGCCTTTGTGCTTCAACCTAGAATATCTGCAAGATATAATGTTAAATGAATAAAAGAAAGAGTAGAACACAATGAAACATAATTTAATTCTAAACAAATAATAAAAAACTATTTTTATTTGTATATTCACATGCATGTAAAAACATTGAAGTAATTCTAATAAATAATCATCAAATTTTGAGTGAGAGTGAAAGAGGTGGTTGTAAGATGATTTTAAAATTTACTCCATAGACTTTTTGATTGTTGGCATTTTAAGACAATAGTATACTTAACAAAAAAGATTTTAAGAGCTGTGGTGAGCTACTGGAGAAATATTGGAGGACATTAGGGAGGAGATTTGTCAAGGTGATCAGCCCATTGATATTGGGTAATTGCTGCTTATTTACATAAGACTTCTATACTCCCTTGCAAAATGAGAGGCAGGGACTCTCTTCTTTGAGTCTTGTTGAGCTATAATAGATTTACAAAAACAAACAAACTGCACATATTTAATGAATACAATTTGATAATTTGAGATGTGTATATAGCTGTGAAACTGTTACCTCAATCAAGGTAATAATCATATCCATAACCTCCAAAAGCTTCTTTATGCTCTTTCTTGTGTATGTGTTTTTTCTTGTTGTTTTGCATGCATGTGTGTATATGTGTTTATGTGTACGTGTGTGTGTTACAAACACTTAACCCAAGATCTTCCCTCTTGATAAAGTTTTTAAATATACAATATAGTGTTTTTAACTATAGTCACCAGGCTGTGCAGTAGATCTCTAGAACTTATTATCTTCCCTAACTGGAAGTTTATTATTTTTGTTTTTTTAAAAATGTATTTATTTATTTATTTATTTTCAGATGAAGTCTTGCTCAGCTGCCAGACTGGGGTGCAGTGGTGCGATCTTGGCTCACCGCAACCTCCGCCTGCTGGGTTCAAGCTATTCCCCCTGCCTCAGCCTCCTGAGTAGCTGGGACTACAGACATGTGCCACCACGACTGGATAATTATTTCATATTTTAGTAGAGACAGGGTTTCACCATGTTGGCCAGGATGGTCTCTATCTCCTGACTTCGTGATCCGCCCTCCTTGGACTCCCAAACTCCTGGGATTAGAGGCATGAGCCACCGCACATGACCTCTAACTGAAACTTTATACCCATTGAATACCTTCCACTTTCCTCCTCTCTCCAGCCCCCAGCAACCACCATTCTACTCCTTTCTATGAGTTTGATTAGTTTAGATATTTTATATAAAGAAAATGTAGCATATGCATACAGTGGAATATTATTCAACTTTAGAAAGAAGGAAATTCTTCCAGATGTGACAACATGGATGAACCTGGAGGCCGTTAAGCTAAGTGCAATAAGCCAGTCACAAATGACAAGTATAGCAGTATCTTTTTTGAGAAAGAGATTTATGGGTGGTAGAACTGGCCAGAGGTTAGAATAAGATATACATGTTAAAGGGGCAAAGAAAGTGTTTACAATTGCAAGTTTTCTGCAAGCAGACGTTTGGGAGATCAGGGGCTTACAGTCAGGAAGGACCCTGTCTAACATTTCGTCAAAGTAAACGAAACAACGTTAAGGCCTTCTTGGTCAATGCTATTTACGTAAACATTCCAAAGTGAAGTTTGACTTGAAAATGAGCAAACATTCCCATAGGGACCTTACACAATCCTTTTCTCCCTCTTTCTCCTTTCTCAACCTCTCTCTCTGTAACAGAGAAAAACATTGTGAAATTAACCTACTATCAATTTACAGAAAGTCAATTATTAATTATAAGCTATAACAATAATCAAATATAATATTGTTTAATTTTACCCAGGTTAATAAACATCTCCACCTAAGTTAATTGATCAGCAGTTTTCAATCTTGAGTACATTATTACATTAAATTGCAGAGTTAATTGTTGCAAGCTTTTCTAAGTGTTTTTACCTATTACCTACTGTAAGGCATCTATTATTTGTATTTAGAAAAAAAAAGAAAACATTGATTTATTTCTGTTGCATCTATATAACTTTGAAATGATAGGCTACGCAGATAATTTGTATGTAAGAATACCCTGATGTATATACCCTCCTCAGTAGTTTGCAGGTCATGGAAAATGCCTTTCATTTCTATACCAAGAATTACGTCAATGACTCACAGGCAGTGAAAACTCCATAGGAAATGCATGAATGATAAACTGGGTATTTGATCTGATATTAGTTGTAGGAAGAGTACCATTAACTCTCATAGTATTACTTAAAAGCCCTGTTATTTTATGAAAAATTATATCTCTTGATTTAACAATTTAATGGGTTGGAAAATCCTCTTTAGTGGTAGTTTAAAAAGCTCCTTTGTACAAACATGGACTTGACTTTTAATAATGTAGGAGTCCTTCTGTGAGAAAAAAATGTGATCATTAGGTTAGCATATTCTTTTACTTCTAAATTATAGCCTTTTCCTCTATTGTTGTTGGATATTATTTAAATTCCTCTTTAGATTAATAGGTGACCATTTGCAATAGAAAATCTTTTGACTGATCAAAAGTGCTTTCAATTTTCTTTTGGTAACAGTTTTGAAAGAACTTTATTTTTAGAAAAAAATGTGAATAGTCTCCCATTCTATTGCAACAAACTTTGATAAACATATTATGACTAACAATCATATGGTTGTAAGAATACAGCACACATGTTTATTTCATATGTAATATCTGATATGTTACCAAATATAGCAATTCCTGAGAGATCCTTACTCTATGTTATCACATTCAGTTCTCACAATTAGCATTATCTGCATTTTAATGGAAGAGAAACCTAGTTCAAAGGTGTCATTTTACTGTATCCAGGTTACAAAGCTATTATCATTCAGAGCTAAGATTTGAATGCAAAGCAGTTTGCTTTAAGTCTGTGCCATTCCTTAAATTTACGTATCTCTACTCTTGGTTTTGTTCATTAAATTATTGTGAGAAAATAGTGCAGATACTCAAATTTCTCTTCTGTTTGTAATTATAAAGAAATAAGTGGTTATCAAAGTCTGTATGTTTTCCAAGCTCTTGGGAGAAAGAGGACGTCTATGAAATCTCTCTGATGTCTATTTTCAAGAAGTTTATAATCTTCAGAGAAATGAGGCAAAAACCAGTGTAAGAGGCCCATTAATATTTTTAAAATAAAGCCTATAATGGTTAGTTTCACAGGGTCAAAGAACAATAATTAAAATCAAGTTAAAGAAGAGGATCCAAAATAAAAAATACACAAAAGCAAATTAACCTAACATACTACAAATGAATATAATAATTGCACACAAAAGAGAGTGAATGTAGTGGAGAAAAGAACTAACCTAATAACTTTGGAAAATGGTATTTTCTCTCTATCAGATAAAACTGAAAGAAAGAGCTATAAGCAACTCTGTTGTTACAGTAAGTAGTTTGCTTTGCATAGGGATATAGATTAGCAATTCCACAACTACTTAATTTATATTCTAGAATTAAACAAACAAAAAAGTTGTGGATAATAAGACCAGATTTTTCACTGTCAGATAAAGCAAATAAAAATAAAGAAACTAAGGCTAAAATAACCTTGTGAACCAGGTGTCAGTGTGAACTCAGGCGGCGGGGCAGGTGGGGGTGGGGAGAGAGATGGGTGTTTGTGTATGTGTGTGTGTGATATATTTATCTCTGTCCCCTGAGAAGACTGATAAGTAGTGACAACTCAGTAACAATGAGACTTGGATATTATTTTGTGAATTTCAAACTCCAGAATTAGAAACCAGACTCATTGGAGAAATGGATAATTGCAGGACTAGCATACAAATGTTCAAAATGGGAGTAGAGTCAATATGAGAATGATCCCAAAACATATGAAAGTTTTCAAAGCATGATGAAGAGATGTAATAGGTAAAACAATCAATTTAAGAGGTTCACAATGTCCAAAAATGAGACAATATGAGCCACAAAAGATAATGGTCCACACTAGAGTATTACACAAAAAAATAAAATTAGAATTTATGAATCTACACTAATGTACATAAGCAATGTAATGCATAAAATACTTTTTAAAAAAGAAGAGATTTTTTATTAAAGTAGTATTATAATTAATGTAAAATATAGTGTAAATTGAAGACCATCATTTGACCAACATTATGGTGATAGGTGTATTGTGAATTTTATCAATGGATGTAAAAACAATTGAAAATTATGGTAAGACAAAATTTCAAAGAATTTCAGCAAAACATATTTTTAGTTACAGTAGAAATTTTGTTAACAGTGGAGAAACTTAATGGATAACCCCATAACTAAATAACAAAGTTAACACAACTAACAATTGCACATGTGATGTCCTGTGCCTGCTGATATGGTGCACTGAGAAAAATACAATGTCACATATATTGCATTCTGACCAAATTTGCATAGCCTGTATTTAATAACTAGGACATATTAGGAAAGTTCAAATTCTACAAAATAAGTGGTCAATATTTTCAAAAATGTAAAAATCAAAACATTTTTTAAAAGACTGGGAAAATAAAGAATAAAGGAGAATAAAAAGCATGACAACTAGATTTACTCTTAGACAACAAAAAGTGCATTTGTAAAACAGTTGTTAAAAGTAAATTAAACCTAGACATTAGATAATAGTATCGTATCAATGTTACTTTTCTGTGTTTCATATTTATACTATGGTTTCATAATAAGTTTTTAAAAATAAGATATACAAGTAACTGGAACTGTTTCTTTTTTTTTTTCATCTTTTATTTTAAGTTCGAGTACACATATTCCAGACAGAATTATTTTAATTGATTTTGCAAAATTTTTTATCATCATTTGAAATTCTTTCAAGATAAAAACTTAAAGAAAAAAAGACCTAAAGTAATTCCTTAATACATGCTGATTCATATTTTATCTCCTTCATGTTAAAAAGAGAGAGAGAAATACATAGGAACCATTATGAAATGCTCTCATAAAAGAGGTAAGACTAATGGGTGCCTTAAGTAGAGAAAATAGAGTATATATATGGAATCATATAATGGATGCAGAAATAGATATAGAATATTAGTTTGGGTGTGAAGTTCATGAGGATACAAATGGTATCCAAAGAATAAATTATATTCATGGACACAAAGACAGCAACGACAAATAGACCACCCATAACATTTTTAAGTTAATTCGATAGATTGCTTACAATTTTTTTTGTGTGTGTGTATATGTGTGTGTGTGTGTGATGGAGTTTTGCACTGTCACCTGGGCTGGAATGCAATGGCATGATCTTGGTAAAATGAAACCTCCGCCTCCCTGGTACATGGGATTCTCCTGCCTCAGCCTTCTAAGTAGCTGGTAGCGGGGATTACAGGTGCACACCGCCATGCCAGGCTATTTTCATTTTTTTTTTTTTATTCTTAGTAGAGACGTGGTTTCACTATGTTGGCCAGACTGGTCTCAAACTCCTACTTCATGATCTGCCCCACTCAGCCTCCCAAAGTGCTAGGAGTACAGGTGAGTCACCATGCCTGGACTGCTTACCATATTTTTTTATGGTCAAAAGTGAATGTGTATATGTTGTTACAAAGAATGTTTCCATAAATGGTTAATATTTCACATACTCAAAAAAACAAATAACAAAAATAAACAAGGTAGAGATGGAAATCCAAAATGGAAATCAAATGAGTCCCTTGCACTGATAGAAAAGGAATGGACAGGATGAATCTAAGTAACTCTTGATCTTGTTTTAATTTTGAGTTATTTTATAAAAAATAAAATTCTTAGACATCTCTACAGAAGACCTAGTTAGACATATAATATTAGATTTGGCAGTAAATTTTGGGGGCAATGTAGTGATGAACACAATCCTGAACTGGTGATTTGAAGAAGAGAATTGATGTTCCTTATTTGCCGTACAGAGTATGACACTGGCCAGTGTTTTGATGGATTTGAGTCTCTGTTTTTTTTTTTTTTCTTCTAAAATGAGAGCAGTGTGACGAAGTAATAATAACACTGAATTTGGAAATAAAGTCAACTTAATAAATGTATTTGCATTTTTCTTACAAGTTACTGTAAATTTAGACTTTTATTCCCAGAATCTGGGTGATGGTGTTTGTAAATGGGAATGATTATTATGAACCACAGGAAAGTTTTTTTAGAGTGAAATTAATTAAGTATAAGATTACTTTACAATGTATAAAAATATATGCAAACATACATTTACAACACTGGCAACTTTTCAAAAATAAGTTCTCTGACTTCAGAAAAATAGCATCTTACATTTTTTTTCTAACTACAGTACTAATCACAGTTTCTAGATTGTGGTATACATTCAAGTATCACTAAACTGCCTGTACATATTAAAGCATGGAATTAGGCATTACAAAATGTAGAAATAATGTACTACCTCATCAGATGCATATACTTTTTGGCTTTAGTGAATAGATTATGCTTAGAAAAGTATTATTAATATTTTACAGAATTTTGTTATCCAGAAAACTCTTATATTCTTGCTCATAGCAATAGGCATTTTCTACTTAAATCAATAAATGTTAGTGCATCATAAGTCCACAATAAGATGAATTTATTTAATGGTTCCATCCTACTTTGTTGAATGTAGTGTTTTTTATGCCACTACCCTATTTTTAATTGTTTCATTCACTCTGATTTTCAGATACAATACAGATAGGAATTTTAAAATAGCAGTTAAGTGAATATTCTTGTAACTTACATTCAGTATGTGCAAGTATCCAATTTTAAGCTTCCATATAAATATCTTTTATTGGCAATTCTCAAAGGAAATAGAGTATGTGGCACATATAAGCCAGCCACAAACTGCATTAGTTTTAGAAGAAAAGTAAAATATTTATTTGCGTGATTCATTTTTACTTATAAAATAGTTATACAAACTGTGGACATATATAATGCTCTAGAGACAAGGAATAGCTTATAAAATATGTTTTCAGAAATTGGAGTGTGATTTCATTTAGCCTAGACTACTTTCTGAGCTCGCCCATACTGAGAAAAACATATATGAATTATTTGACATGTTTTCAGTACTGTTCTTATTACAAACTATGATGAACAAATTTTACTTCCTGCAACAAATAATAACTAGTTCAATATGCTTTTGCAATATAATTTACATATAGTTCCAAGCAAAAATTTCCAACTTATTTTTGAATAATCAAATATCACTAATATAAATTACGTACTTGAAATAGAGTAAATCTATTTAATATAATTGGTATTATTTACTAATTTGTTATTCTTAATTTCCCCAATCTAGTAACATCTGTGAAAAACTAAAATGGCAGTTGCTGGGTATAAACAATACATTAATTCACCAGGCTACTAAATATATCTTAAAATAAACATGTCATTGTTTGATCTGAACATTGCTTTAGTTTTATTTTTGATTAGTGACAAGTAATTTTTATTAAAAATATTACTCAAGAATATTAACTATATATGCAAACATAGAATTCTCTGGATATTTTGATATGATTCTTATCAGTTATTTTAAATGATCTAAATTTAATACCTCCAGATTCACAAAGTAAGTAAAATAATTATCTCTAGTAGTTCAGAAAAATGTCCTGGTTAGCACTGATATACACCATGCCAGAAAGACTCCACATTCTGATGTTCTTGAATTGACTTCATCAGAAATATCCTTTATAAGACTTGTTGACTGAAAAATAACAAGTTCTAAAACAGCTTGCCTTATATTCAGAAGAAAATAAGAATGTGAACCTTAGTGCATGATATATGAAGAAATAATGCATTCTACTCTTATGGAAAATGACAAAATTTACTTTCAATTTTAAAATATCTACATGTACATTATTAAACTAAACAAATGATCATTTCTTTTTCTATTCTAATCTGCTTTCTCAGGTTGAACCAATAACAATTTCAAAACCAGATAAGAATAATGAGAACAAAATAGTATAGGCCAACTTTACTTGTGTTTATTAAAAGTCTTAAAATATTAGCTACTTGAAAGCAATAGCATATGAAAAATTATAGCACCATATTTGTATTATTGGAGGTACAGTGACTAACTTATTGGAAGACAGACTCTAAATTGAAGAGGGTTATCAGAGGCAGATACTTATTTTTCTCATGCATACTAGTAAAAAATAAGTGTCCAACTAAGTTATAGAATGATTCTACCATTCTTGGTAGAACCATCTCCACTCACTGCAACCTCTGCCTCCCGAGTTCAAGCGATTCTCCTGCCTCAGCCTCCCTACTAGCTGGGATTACGGCATGTGCCACGACGCTCCCGGCTAATTTTGTATTTTTAGTAGAGACTGGGTTTCTCCATATTGGTCAGGATGGTCTCTAACTACCAATCTCAGGTGATCCACATGCCTTGGCCTCCCAAAGTGCTGGAATTACAGGCGTGAGCCACCACACTCAGCCGCAAACATATTTCTTGTATTTTCCAACATCACAAAATTTTACTGAGCTATGACATGTACTAAAAGCTGATAAAACAAAAGTCAAAGTAGACAAATGAGATCGAATTAAACTCCAGAGCTTCTGTAGAGCAAAGAAACAATCATTAGAGTGAACTGGTAACCAACAGAATGGGAAAACATATTGTAATCTAACCATCTGACAAAGGGCTAATATCCAGAATCTACAAAGAACTAAAACAGATTTACAAGAAAAAAACAAAGAAACCCATTCAAGAGCTGGCGAAGGATATGAACAGACACTTTTCAAAAGAAGACGTCTATGAGGCCAACAAACATACGAAAAAATACTCACCATCACGGGTCATTAGAGAAAAGCAAATCAAAACCACACTGAGATACTATCTCATGCCAGTTAGAATGGCAATTGTTAAAAAAATCCAGAGACAACAGATGCTGGAGAAGATGTGGAGAAATAGGAACACTTTTACACTGTTGGTGGCAGTGTAAATTAGTTCAACCATTGTGGAAGACAGTGTGGCGATTCCTCAAGGACCTAGAAATAGAAATACCATCTGACCCAGCAATCCCATTACTGGGTATATACCCAGAGAACTATATATTGTTCTATCATAAAGACATAAGCACACCTATGTTCATTGCAGCACTGTTTACAATAGCAAAGACTTGGAGTCAACCCAAATGTCCATCAACGATAGACTGTATAAAGAATATGTGGCACATATACACCATGGAATACTACACAGCCATGAAAAAATGATGAGTTCGTGTCCTTTCTGGGGACATGGATGAATCTAGAAACCATCATTCTCAGCAAACTGACACAAGAACAGAAAACCAAACACTCATAGGCGGGTATTGAACAACGAGAACACATGGACACAGGGAGGGGGAGCATCACACACTGCGGTCAGTTGGGGGGTAGCTAGGGGAGGGATAGTGGGGGGATGGGGGGGGATGGGGAGGGGATAATGTGGGGAGAAATACCAGATATAGGTGATGGGGGGGGTGAAGGCAGCAAACCACCCTGCCAAGTATGTACCTATGCAACAATCCTGCATTATCTGCACATGTACCCCAGAACCTAAAGTACAATAAAAAATAAATAAATAGCTTTGCGCAGTGGCAGTATCGTAGCCAATGAGGTTTATCCGAGGCGCGATTATTGCTAATTGAAAACTTTTCCCAATACCCCGCCATGACGACTTGAAATATAGTCGGCATTGGCAATTTTTGACAGTCTCTACGGAGACTGAAAAAAAAAAAAGAAAAAGAAAAAAAAGAAATAAATAAATAAATAAATAAAAATAAGGCTGATAAAGACAGTGTTGTTATATTTAATGGTACTCTCCATTTTGTTGCCATTTCTAAAGTTGTATTTGGAGAAAATTATGTTCATGTTTCTATATAGAGATTTTAAAATAATACATAAGCATACAAATTTGAGCAACATTGATTAAGGTTTCATAAAAGTGAAGCAGGAAATCGTATACAATATACTTTTAGTCACTCTATTAAAATAATTCTCTCACAAGTATGCTTCAATTAAGCTCAGAGGGTAGAAAAAAATTAACCTGAAAGGGGACATTCAGGTATAAGTAGGTTTATTTTGGAGAAATCTCTATGTCAGATGAGATTATATTCTGTAGAAACAAAAGAAAGATGAATATCAGTAATGCTAGCACAAACCACTAATTAGAAGTCAGTATGTAGAATTTTTCTGGAAGAATAAAACTATAAATGACAAATTAATTTTATCAGAAAATGTAAGAAAATGCAATGAGTGTAATAGGAATGTTATCTTTCAATACAATGGACAGTAAATTGTAAACTGAGTTTATTCACTAACACAAAAGAGAAAGTTATTTTAATAATTGCCTATTGTTTCTCTCCATATAAACTTTGAGTTCTATGTCTGATTACCTTATGGCTTTTTAAATAATCACTTCATATGGCATTATTAAATTACTTTATAAAGTATTATTATATTTCTATGGTAAAATTTAAGCCAGAGATTAAATTTGAAAGACTTTCAGAGAAATACTTGTAAATAACATACATGAGACATAAATCAGATGTGGGCTTTTGTTTTTTGTTTGTTTGTTTGTTTATTTTCTTTTAGTTTTTTTAACAATGGAAATTTTGGGTTTGTAGAAGTTTAGAATAATCACAGGAACACTGTCTAGCAACATTTTTGGCTATATTAGTAACAACAACTACATTCAATAACAGCAAGAAATTTTCTTGTATGAAAAATTAATTTTCCATTTCTATTGCAAGGGGGAGAGAAAAAAAGTAAGTGCTGCATATATCCTCCAAATCATATTTAATTATTTCATTCTTAAGCATCTTTTTACCATGACATAAGGCGTTGTCACGGTGCAATGGTGGCACCTATTGGCATATGGGATATATGACATTAAACTATCTGAATTTTCCCTATACTGTCTCTTTTCAGTATATACAAGGTCTAGAATTGAAAAAGACATGGTTAAAATCAGCACTTTCAATTTTAAATGAACACGTTTAAAAGCCAACACTAAATGCAATGTGTAGGGTGGCATTAGTCATGGAGATTTTCTGACTATGGGACATAAAACAGAATTAAAAGAAAAAGCAATGTCAATATTTATTTCACAATAATGTTTTGTGAAACAGTGAAATAATAAAAAATAAAAAATCTAATAGATAGATATAGATAGATAAATAGATAGATAGATAGATATAGATATAGACATACACCATAACGTCATATGCTAGGCGGGGAGCTATTCACTGGAGAGTAAAGAGAAGATTATGGGCCTACAAACTCTATAAAGGCATACATTAAATAAAGAAGACATAAATGTATAGTTACCATAACAATGAAGAAAAATAATTGTATGAATAAGAAATATTTCAGAAATGTAGTGTTGGAATAGTGCAGACCTACTAAAGGATATAAGCATATCTGCACTATTCATTGATATAAGCAATATTCCAAATTAAAGTAAAATCCTTCTTTCATTTTCTTCTTTCCTTTTATTTTCTGTCAGGATAGCTAATTGATTTGTTTGTTTTTTTAATGTTCTACCTAGGAATTTAGTCCAGAAAAATTACTAAACTTTTCAGTTAATACACTGAATTACAGCAGAGCTGATTTTTTGTGTCGCATTGAGATACTTTTCTCACAAACAAAGGTTTCTGACTGTAATTGATGCAGAAGAATAGATTTGTTTATAGGTAAAAATGTACAAGTAATTCTGTTAGGTTGAAGCCATTGAGCTGTGGAGCCTGGAGCATTCTATTTGGCTATCAACAATCATCAAGTTGCATACACAATAACTCAATTTTCTTTCATTCTAAGTAAACACTACCAAATTCAAGATTGATGAAGCACAGTGTGAAAAAGAAAGTTTTATGCTGTCATAAGACAAATTTTAAAAAAGATCCCTTTTCTATCATTTTGAAAAGCTGCTATGAAGGGAAGAGGGCATAAAATTTTGAATAGCTATTAAGTAACTCAGAAAATTTTGAAAATGTTCAACTAAATTATAGCAGCTCCTTGAACACACAGAGAGTGTACAAACAATTCAGAATCTGGTTGACTTAATTCACCAAGCATTTCAAGCCCAGGAAATCTTACTGTGCCCATTGTCCCTTTTAATGTTTGGAAGCTATATTGCATTACATTTGAAGCTAAGAGGAATTAGAAATACTTGAGGTGAGGAAGTTTATCGTAAGGATTAATGAGGATTTTAGAAGATTTGACGACTGGAGGGATCTCACAAATCAATTCTCAAGAAGAGCCCTAAGAAACAACTTTTTCATTTCTTGGTTCTACTTTCATTTTCTTCATATTAAATATTTTACTAATAAGAAAACTGAAATGATTGACTATATTCTGAACATTATAAAACATACATTTGAATATTTATAATGTAACTAACAGAAAAATATCAGTTTTTTTGTTTATAAGGATGGATGATATTAAATCTATAAGCATGAGCACATCATTAGACTTTAATATTAGAAATTAAACTAATCATGTCTAATAATTATGTATAAATAGAAAAGTGAATCATATACAATATTTATAGACTCCCCATGATGGATCAGTTTTCTCTATACAACATGCAATCATAACACTTGGAGAAATAGCTAATGAAGAGTTTGGACAGATCTGCAAAACAATGATATTGATTCCTTCCATATAATTTTTCTTCTTAATCCTGGATATATTGTATATAACATAGCATTTATTATGTACTATATATGACATAATATTTAATGTGCAATATATAATATAAAATCATAATATTAATTTTGGAACATGCTCTTACATTATTGAAACACAGGTTAATAATTTTATATATTACTCATTGTAATATATATTACTGTTTATATATTACTCATGCTTTCAGTCACATGAAGGGAACTTATAAATATTAATGTATGACATATTAAATGAATGAGTATTGCCCACAAAACATACACGCACCACCCAATGAATATTTATTTGTGTTATGTTTCCCATCACAGAGTAGGCTGTATTGGACTATTCTCATGGAACTTACAGTGTAAGTGCATGCATCTTTTATATCTAGTACTTCCCTTATTATGTTATTTCCCTTATTATAATAAAAGGGAAATATATATTATAAGGATAATGAGAAAGAAAATAATAATACAATGAAAGAAATAAAAGAGAGATGATCAAGAACAAGAGTTTCACAAAAAGAAAAATAAGATGATGTTAAATTATATGAAGACAAAGTAAGCAAGGGGAGTTGATAGATGGATTGTGTGGGGGGCTTTGTGGGGTGGTTAAATAGGTGATTCGTGTAGTCTCCAGTGATATGACATTCAAGCCAAACCTGTGTTAGTGAGGGAGTTAAGCAATGATGAATCCATTTTTTTTTTTTTTTAATGCTGAAAGAATAGTGATGGCACAATTTCTAGGGAAAAATTTAGGTTGGGGATAGAAATTTAGAAGTCATCAAAATATTTATTTTATTTATGCACAACAGACTGGATGAGAACACTAAAAGAGGGTAAATGTTTAAAGAGAAAAGAAGAGTTCCACTGGTTGAGTCCTGAAGCACTCCAGCATTTGTGAGACAGAGTAAATCAGAAAGAACTAGAATGAGTGACTTAAAAGGAGAGGAGTGCTTGCTGGAGAAAACACAGAAGAATGTGGTGTCTTCCTCAAGAAGAAAGAATAAGTAAGAATTTATGCTAATTACTTCTGATAGCCCTAAGATTAGAAAAATTGAACGGTTACTATTGAGTGTATCAATATATGTACATCACTGGTGACCTAGAGAAGTTTGGTGAGTGCTAGAGGCAAACTCCAGATTGAGAGGTTCAAGAGGAAATGGGAAGAAGTGACTGGAAGTGAACAGAGCTATAAAAGTACAAACAGCGGCTCACGCCTGTAATCCCAGCACTTTGGGAGGCCGAGGCGGGCGGATCACGAGGTCAAGAGATCGAGACCGTCCTGGTCAACATGGTGAAACCCCGTCTCTACTAAAAATACAAAAAAATTAGCTGGGCGTGGTGGCGCGCGCCTGTAGTCCCAGCTACTCGGGAGGCTGAGGCAGGAGAATGCTTGAACCCGGGCAGCGGAGGTTGCAGTGAGCCAAGGTCGTGCCACTGCACTCCAGCCTGGCGCCTGGTGACTGAGTGAGACTCTGTCTCAAAAAAAAAAAGAAAAAAAAAAAAAAAAGTACAAACAGCTTTATGGATGATCTCTGCTCTAAAAAAAAGAGCAAGGAAAATTAAAAAACCATCTGTGTTTATTTATAGATAGTTGTACAAATGTGTGGAGACTCAGCAACACTCTATGTCTATTAG
This sequence comes from Ateles fusciceps, assembly GCA_036589455.1. Classification (NCBI taxonomy): domain Eukaryota; kingdom Metazoa; phylum Chordata; class Mammalia; order Primates; family Atelidae; genus Ateles; species Ateles fusciceps. The sequence goes on from JAZHEH010000589.1 coordinate 1,476,243, forward strand.
GAGAGAGTGTCTGAAGCACAATACAGTAAGTGGACTAAAGGATAGCTCAGCTTGGTCAGATGATGAGAGAGACATCATAATTACAGCTATGCTAAGTGCTCAGTAAGCACTTTTTTAAGTGCTTTACATACATTATAATTAATTCCCTCCCCCCCCCAAAAAATATAGAATATCATTATTTCAGTTTTATAGGAAAAAACAAGCCATAGACAAGTAAGCGGGGGTCTACGGCCCTACCACCCTGAACTCTTCAGATAAGTAAGGGGCTGGCCAGTTTTCAAAGGTACTTTTGTTAGAAAACAAAAGCCCAAATAGTATATTCTTCTTACCAAAATGAATACCTTTTCCACTATACAAAACTCTTTCTTTGCAAGCACAAGAAAAACGACAAGGAAATCATGCTTGAGCATATGATATGGAACATAGAATGGCTTGCAAAGAGCTTGTAAAGAGGATGTGGGAGGTTTTAAAGTTTATGAGAGTGACTGTGGCTTAGAGTCATTTTTATTTCAAGAATGAAAATGAAATTAGTTTGGGTAAAAAAATGATGGAACTGTTTTAGAACACAGCATATAATATGGACAGATAAATAATATATGAGAATGGAACATAGGAGAGAAATTCTAGTGGTAAGAACAGCTTTGGCTGTCATCTGCATAGCATTGATATACATTAATTAATTAATTCTATAATATTTGATCACCTATTCTCTGAGTACTGAGCTACATGTTACAAGTATAGGAGTGAAATAGACTTCTGTTGTCAGTAATTTTACTGAAAATAGATAATATTCATAATGAAACATAATTTAAATACATTGTGGTGATTGCTTAAACATCAGCATATTATATCAGCATATGTAAGCATCTCTAATCTATATTAAGATGAGTGTTAAAGAAGGCTTTCAGAATAGACGAAATTGTTTTTTGTTTTTGTTTTTTAAATAGAAGAGAAAACTTGCAAAGAAGAAACCAACCCAGATCTTTGGAAAATATCTGAAAATAAGAACAAGAAAGTCAAAGAAGTAACAATTTTCTAGTAGATGATGAATCAATCTGTGGACTTTTCTGCAAAGCAATGTGAAATACTGATTATAAAAGGAAACATTTAACAAATACCACCTAAAGCTTTTAGATATAAAATTAGAAAAGTACATATGACTTGCTACTGAGTAGTTTCCTCTCAGACAGAGGGAAGGCAGCTCTCTGAACATGTTAAATTAAAGAATAAGTGTCTGGTTAGGAAGCACAGGCAGGAAATAAGGGCTAAAGCTTTCAAAAAGAAGAAAGGTAAGTACAATAGTGAGGGAAAAATGTAAAGGCATTGCCATGAAGGCAGAGAAATCGCTTATACAGATCAGAATCCAAGAACAGACCAACAGAAAGTCAGTCGCTAGACCCTGAGCACTGAGTGCCCCTGAGTGAACAAAAAGAAGGCTTCATGAGCAGCAAGCATCAAACATTAGAAGGAATTTCAAATGTGTGTGATCTCTTTTTCCCAATGGCTCTTCAATTGCATAATTTTCCATTAGATTGGACAAAGATTGTTGACCCCCTTCTGGTGGACAGGAGTCACCTAAATAAATGATCTGTGGCACATATACCGCCACCTTCTTCTTTTCCCCATACCCATATACACAGCTTCTGAGATTAAAACAAATGATGATTTATGTTGTCAACAATCTTCCCATAGTCTTAAACCTTACTTATAGAGCAACATACTCTCAAGTAGACAGAGTGAAAAGATTGATCAATCCATAGGAGATCTCAAGTCTACTTTCAAATGTCATTTTGCTTATGATTGGAAGTGTTTAAGGTAGCCTCATTGAACACAGCATTATTTCATGCTGGACAGTTCTCTACAGTGTATATCATCCTAGTACACTACGGAATGACACCTTATTCAAAGATGGATACTCAAGTTAGCAGAAAAGACAGGTGTCACATAATTGAAATCACAGTTGAAAAGACTTTAAGATCATGCACATATTCAGTGAGCAATTAATATAGTAAGGCACATCTAATTTATTTGCCAAATTTATTTGAAAAATAACGATATGAGTACAGTGTGATATTTTGATATATGTATACATTATGCAATGATTAAAGTAGGCTTATTAACATATCCATCACTTGACATACTAATTTTTTTGCGTGGTGAGAACATTAGAAATCTACTCTGTTAGTAATTGTGAAATATGTATTACATTACTATTAACTATAGTCACCATGCTCGTGATAGAGCTCAAAGACTTACTCTTCCTGTCTTACTGAAAATTTGTACCCTTTTACCAATATCTCCAGCCCAATTCCCCCCACCTCTACCTCCACTGTACAGCTCTTGGCAACCTCCATTCTAGTCTCCTATTCTATGAGTTTGACTTTTTTTGATTCCATATGGTTCATTTCACTTAGCATGCTGTCTGATAGGTTTATTCATGTTGTTGCAAATGACAGGATTTCCATCTTTTTAAAGGCCAAATGGTGATCTAATGTGTATACATAGCACATTTTCTTTGTTCATCCATCTGTTGATGGACATTTAGATTGATTCTATATCTTTAGTATTCTGAATAGAGCTGTGATAAACATGAAAGTGCAGATATCTCTTCAACATACTGATTTCAATTCCTGCGCATATACACCCAGAAGTGGGATTGCTATGCTCTTTTAATTTTTCATAAAAATTGGGAACAAAATTTGCATTTTTAGATGAGGTTTGATTTGTAAAAAGGGCTGTGTTGAACCTTGACTGAGATCTTTCTTTCTCTGAGCACATTCAGGTTGTTAGAAAATCCTCTCACTTACTACATCTGCCCATCTCTCCCCCACCTCCAGCACTTCATCTTGAGACCAAACTGGCGGTGTGTGCTATTTGATATTTTCCCAATTGACTCCAGTCAGCTTTTCCTTCTTCCACCCTGTTGTTTCCTTTGATTCTCAGCACAGTAGGCAGTGATTCTGCTAAATAAAAAATATAAAATGTCAGTACTCCACTCAAACCTTACTAATGGCTTCCCATCTTGAGGCAGGAGAATCACTTAACCCCAAGAGATCAAGACCAGCCTAGACAACATAGTGAGATCCCTGTCTCTGCAAAAATTACAAATAATAACAATAATTAGGCGTGGTGATACATGCCTGGGGTCTCAGCTACTCAGAGACTGAGGTGGGAGGATTGCTTGAGGTCGAGGCTGAATTGAGCTACAGTCACACCACTGCACTACAGCCTGGGGGGGTAGAGAAGACTCCATCTCAAATAAATAAATAAATAAGAAATAAAAGTAAAGTAAACTAAAACAAAAGTGAAAATCCTTATTAATACCGGGTAAACATCTACATGAGGAAAACCCCACCCCCTCCCTTATCTTGCTAAACAGATTCAAGCAGAGTCTCACTTCAGAGCCTTTCGGCTTGCTGTTCCCTATGAAAGATGTGCTTTCAACCAAATTTCATCCTGTTTAAGTTCCTTTACCTCCATTAACATGTTGCCTATATTCCGCCTTCCCAGCGTTGTGGCCAACACACATGCACATGCATGCACGTGGACACACACACACACCCACACACACATTCTTTTAGTTTTGGTCGCCTTATTGTTTCTTTCATATGCACTAATTACACCAAATGTATCACTTATTTAGTCTTTTTTAAAATTCTATTTTTTTAAAAACATAAGCTCCATGCAGACAAAGATTTTCGTCTATTTTGTTCAATGACATATCCTCAGTTCTTTAAGAATGTTAGAGACATAACAGGTATTCCATAAATATTGATTGAATTGATGTTTTATATATATATATATACACAACATATATATATTATTATGTGTATATATAAAAACTTTAAGGTTAGGCTCTACATATTAACATGTTTACATTATAAGTAGTGTAAATGGAATTGTGGTTCCAAATTTCCAGTACCATTTAGGTTGTTTTTTCCTGTCCTCTCTTGTTGCTCACTCTTGTTTTTTCTCGCTATGAATTAACTTCTTATAATCTTTAGTTTTATTCCCCTCCACAGACACAAGAAGTCTGAATTTGCCTGTTTAGAATTTTTTCCTTATTCTCACCTTCTAGTAATATTTTCTGTTTCAATAGCTGCTCTTACGGGCTGTTGTGATGTAAGATAAGAAGGAAAAAAAAAAGGGAAAATAGGAGAGAATGGATTGATACCAGGAGCAATACGTTCTTCTAAGTATTTTGTTTCTGTTGATCAGTTTTATTTTATCTTCATTTGAGAATTTTAAGGTATAGATTAATCATTCTTGTGATGATATTTTTATCATTATAGAGATAAACTTGTAATGATAAGAATATCATCACAAGAATGAAAATTACACATTTAAGAATATATCAAAATGTATTTCATTTAGCATAGTCATAAAACAATCCATATAACAACCAATAACTATATCTAAAATGTGAGCATTTTATTTTGATAAAATATTTATTTTATTATATATAATTTTTAATAAATATATTGTCTCATATTAATTAATATTTTTCTTTAGAAAACATAGCTCAAAATTTTATACTAATGGTGTCTAGGGATACGATACTGCTACTTTAATAAATGGAAGATGAATTTTTAATATTTTAATATACATTGTAATCCGGTGTTACATTTGTAAAGCTATAATTTTTTTGTGTAAAAATAGAAAACAGATATTTGATTGATGTAGACAATTTGTTTACCTGGAGGATCCAAAAAATGTGTATATAGATATCTCTGTGCTTCCTTGCCATCATCTTCTATACTTATATTTCTAAATGATAAAGAGAAGGAAATTCTCCCAGAAGTTACCCACATCTGCCTTCATTCCCCTTTTGGTAAACCATTCACAGATTTTGTGAGAGCAGATGAAAGATACAATATTATGAGAATTTCACTTTTATAAGACAGATGGTCTATGAGAAAAAATGTGGCATACCTATAAATGTGTATCTTATTCTGGCATATAGAAATCCTTGTCATTTAGCATATATATGAATGAGGACAGGTCATTATATTAGGTTATTTCATTCATGGTAATTGTTGCTCTCATAAATATTAAAATTTCATATATTATGGTTCTCACAAGTAATGTTAAGATAAACACATAGTACACAAAAAAATAGTATTGCCCTTTGAAGGAAACATAAAATTGATATATAGATTGGGATAAATGATATGCCAAATTAAATATCTCGAGAGATGTATGAGTATGCATGTATACATGTTTATGTGTGTGTGTGAATTTAGATGTCATATTCCAATCTACAAAATTGTATCACATATTGAGGAAAAGTAAGCAACACGCTTTGTCAAAAGTTATTGAAATGGGATAATTATCATAAAATAATATCTTTTTTCCATAAACACAGTAGAATTTAGCCACAAGTAATGGCAATGATTAATTGGTATTATTTGAATTTAATAATAACGTGTTCTTTTTAAAATATTACAGTAATTTTATTTTACTATGGTATATAGCAATAAACACATTGATTACATTTGCTAAAATGTACATCTGATTATAATAAACAGTTAGTATATTTAGAAATTGTCCAAAATTATCTTTGAATAATTTCTAAATATATCAACTTCAGCAATTACATATGGACATTCAATCGATCATCATCTTAGTTTAAGTAGGGGTTTTCAATTTCCAGTCATAGAGATCTGTGCTATTATATTACTCATAAAGAAAAAATCTTATGTGTACCATTTCTTGACATTTAAACATTTCTTCACAATCATGGGAGAAAATTAATGGAAAAAAAGCCTTTAGAGATCTGCTTGTTACTAATGTTGCAGATACATGACCATATGCCACATCAGTTAACTCTGTTGCTATATTTTAAACCCCATGTGATTTGGGAAGGGATACAGATATTAATTTTTTAAATCTTTAACCTATCTGATTTGTAAAGGTATTATGAAGGATTATCTTCAATATATTTTACTTATTAGAAAATTATGAATCCTAGAAGAAAGAAGATAAAAGTTCCTGATCTATGAAAAGAAGGTTAAAAAATAGTAAGTAAATTACATTTAATTTTACTCATCTAAGATGTTACAGTATAATAAAGACTGAGGCATTTTAATATATAAGGAGATGAGTGTTAAATAAGTCAAATAAAGATTGCTATGCTTTATCAATACAAAATCTAAATAATAAAATTTATTGCATGAAACATCATGAAAACTAACGTTATAGATCTCAACAAATGCCAAAACGTTATCTTCTAATATATATTAGTTTTACCTACATGTTTTCTGATTTGTTTAATTATTCTAAGCCTGATAATTGTTTATCCATAACATATAGACATTAACTCTGATCTTCATATTGGTCAGTGATATTTCAATTGCAAGGCCCAAAACTCCAATCCAAAATACATTAAGTGATAAAAGATGTCTGTTTTTGTAAAGGAGAAGTGCAAACAGAGAAGCTCGTTTCATGGATAGCAGGTTCAACTATTCAAGGTTACTAGCTCTCTCTTTCTCTTCTGTTGACCAGTGTTATTTTTATTCTTAAGTAGGCTTTCTCCATGTAGCAGCAAGTATTGACCCTAGGAATTACAAGCTTATTTAATTTATCTTTAACAGTAATTGGTTATATATACTGAATTGAGAGAAAGAGAGAGTCAGAAAAACAGAAGGAAAGAGGGATGTCCCTCCAGTGTTATACAATGGTTGTTTGGTTAGATGTCAAATTAATATGTATATCCTGAATAAGATCACAATATGTTGAGTGGGAAATCTATGTGAGTACTATAGGTATAATATAAAGATGTAATAGAGAAACTAAACAAGAAAAACGTTTTATTTGTGTATGTATTTTTCTTTTTGCCTAAGAATAAAATCTATTTTTTTTAAAATCCAGTGTCTTTTTAACACTCTTGGGCATGGAGACTCTCCTTTCAAACAGCCTACCATTGTAATTTTCATGTTTCTTTCTATAGTGCGGAATAAATAAAAATAATGTTTTAGTTACTTAGTAACCAAGATTTGAATTCCCAAACTGTTTTGCCTTTAAATATGCCTTTCTTTTCTTTTGCTTTTAAAAATTAAATCATTGGTTACAATATTAGCAGTTGTAGACATTGATATATTTATATGATATTTCTCTAGCCTAATCATTCAAATATTGAATTATGCTTAAAAGGGTAACTTTTAAATAACAGTGTATATATTCTCCTGGATGGTGATTAAAAATAAATCCAAATAACTATACATGGAGCACCATTATAAAGCACATCATTAGTTAAAATTTGCTTCCTTTTAACTGCTTTTTTCCTAATAATCTATGAGAGCAAAACACAGGATGCTATTCTGAATCACACAGCAATGTTATATCCTACAGAGCATTCAATTATTGGTTTATGAACATTATATATTTTGAGATGTATTCTTATATCCTCAGCAATACTATGTGCTGTGTCTCTTTTGTTGGAACCCATTGAGAGGCTCTGGGCGTAGAAGTTATGCCTGTAATTATATTTGTATGCACTTCATAGCATTTCCCGATAAATTGGTTTATGTAAATTATTTAAAATGAAATATTGCTTAGATAGCAGTACCTTTATTAACTATTTCAGTGTATGACCTGATAAACTTTTCAGTTTTGGCTAACTTGTATTTATTTTTCTTGCAAATAGCATAATAATTACAAACAAAAAGTCGGTTTTACTGCTTTAATATCATTTTCACGAGGTACCAAATGATTTAATTGTTTTATAATCCAATACATTTTGCTAGAGCTGTGAACCAATAAACACAAATTTACTATAGAAAATAGTAACTTTTAAGCTTAATTTATATATAGGTTTTACGTTTACTTTTTAACTCTTCTAAATAAAACAGAAAAAAATTTTGAACACTATGGCTCTGAAAGCTATATAATGTGAGAAGCACCTAATTCTTTATTTTATTTTTAAAATTTTGCAATGAATAAAATATATTTTCATAGCCTAAGACTTAGGGCATAGTAAAGATGTATTGTTCATGCCCTATTATACTTGTGAAACATTTCTGATGTTAGTTTTCATTTTTAAGTGATATTAACAGTCTCTATGAAGAGAGTGTATATCCTGTGTATCTAGATGAAATGTCCCAGAGAGTTGCACAGTGTCTAATTTTTTAAATATAGAATGAGAACTAGGAGAATAGTTTGTATTGGCTACAATATTGTAATTAATTTTCATAGAATAAATTCTAAAGGAAGAGTGAGTTATTTAGTTAATAATAACTGTTTTAAGTTGCTATCCAGTCACATGAAAAATAAGGAATACCATTAAAAATATACATGAAAATACAGTTAAAACCCTCATGAATCTTTTATATTCATTCTCACATTCAAATTGATAATACTCTTAATTTCTCTGTTTGTATATAAATATTATCCTCACTTTGGTTTATTTTTGACTCTATATCCTCTATCTCTCTTTCTCTGTCTCTTAAAAATTATAATCCAGGTTTTTTAAAAAATCCTTCTTAAAATCAATACAAAAGACAAGATAATAAAAAAGAAAATAGTTACAATGAATAATTTATTGATTTTTACAGTATTTATAAATTCTAATATAGAAATCACAAAGACATTCTCCTAAATATTCTTATAATAGTTTAACTTATTGTGTAGTCTATATGAAATTGATTGATATACTTTAACCACATGGATGCTTTATATAAATTGTGTAATATACCAGTTTTGTTCTCTTTCTTATAGTTACCTATCATTCCACATTCAAGAATTAAGTAGTTGATCAGCTCTCCAATAAATAGCAATTCTATCTCTTCATTTTTTATACATGAAGTTTTCATATTTATTGTTGATGCTTTTTGGGCTATTTCATTTCATTGGTCCATTTGTCAGTTCATGCATAATAAAATATTTTCTTTAGTTAGAGAATTGTAAGTAATTATGAAATGTCATATATGTCTATTCACATTTTGTCTATTCTCATATATATGATTAATATATAAACAATAATAATAAATACATATTATAACAATATATTTGCAGCTTTTAAAATACAAATTGACAAACTGATTATAAAATTTTATGGAAATACAGATGGCTTTATATTGTTAAACTTATCTTGCAAAAGAGAAAAAATGGAATAAACTATTTGCTTTCAATAATTACAATAATGCTATATTAATCAAAACAGTGCAGTATTGGCTTAAAAATAAACATATAAACAAATGGAACAGGAAGGAGTGTCTACAAATATATCATAAAGTAGTTTTATTTTTATTTTTTAGCAATGCCACTATGTAAATCAAAAGCAAAGGTGAAAATATTTCTAACAAATGGTGATGAAATACGGGATAAGTATATGGAAATAAGGAACATAGAACCATGTTTCACACCATGTAATAAAATTATCTTAAGATGAATCATGGTTCTTTACATAAAAACCAGACCTTTAAAACTCTAAAATAAAACTTAGAATTAAAAAAATATTTTCAATATTATGTCAGGCAAGTTATTTTTTTGTGACAAGGCCCTGAAAATAAGAATCATGTTTTTAAAAATTAGTAAAATGGTTTTTATTGAAATTAAATTCAGGTGGTCCTCAAAAGACACACTTCAAAAAATAAAGAAGACCGGTTAAAGTCTGAAATGAAGTTTAGAAAAACATATCTGACAAAAGGTCTACAGATAAAAATAAGAATTCCTAAAACAATAATAAACACACAGAGTAATTGAAAAGACCATAATCTTTACAAAAGGCGATAGACAAATGGCAAATATGCATATGAAAAAATGTTCAATATCAGTAGTAATTATGGAATTGAACATTTTCATGTCATACATATTAGAATGACTGAAACTAAAAAGTCTGATAATACCAAATAGAGATCAGGATGTGGAGAAACTAGGACTCTAATTCATTTCTGTGTAAACCATAAAATATTACAACCATTTTAGAATCCAGCTTGTCATATTTTTATTAAATTAAATATATATCTACCCTATGAGTGTGCAGTTTCAGACCCTGGAGTTTCCATGTGTTAATTGGCAAATTAAAAAGAAATAGAGAATGGAATAATGGTTACCAGAGGCTGAAAAAGGTAATAGGGGGAGAAGGGAAGTGGGAATGGTTAATAGTATAAAAATATAGTTAGATAGAATGCATAAGACCTAATACAACAGGGTGATATTACAGTCAGCAATCACTTGTACATTTTAAAATAAATTAGAGTATCATTGGAATATTGTAACACAAAGGAATTATAAATGCTTGAGTTGATGAATGAACCATTTACTCTGATGTGATGATTTTGCATTTTTTGCTTGTATCAAAATATATCAGGTACCCCATAAATATATATACCTACTATGTACCCACAAAAATAAAATAAATAAGTAAATAAAATGTCTTCAAAATGTTTCTTCAATAATGTTCATAGCACCTTCTTTATAATCTAGAATTTGAAGCAAAATAAATGTCCATCAATAGGTATTTATGAAATTATATTCAAATCAAATCATGTTATATTACATTCATATAATGATATTCTACTCAGAAATAAAATTTAAAAAATGAATTACCTGCACATGCAGCAATGTGTATGAATCTCAAACGACTATGCTGAGCAAAAGAAAGCAGACCCAAAGAGTAATACTAGGTGATATTTACATGAGTGCTAAAGTAGAAACAAAATAAAACAGAGTTAGGAATTAATGCAAAAGTGACAGAAGGGAACTTTCTGATTCGAAGAAACTGTTCTATGCCTACACTTGGTTGGTGGCTACATGGCTATATGTGGTTTTGAAAATTCACACTTAAAATTTGTGGATCTTATTATATACAAATTATGCTTCAAAATAGTCTATCACTCTAGCTAAATCACCTATAATTACCACTCTGATTTTCCTTTTACTCGTTGTATTTGATTAATTAATATTATTCTTCTTTACTTATGAACTCATGTATTTAATATTCTTAGATTTTTTATAGTGACAAATTCCTTCAAAATAAGTAGTCTGCCAAGTTGCCAAACAATAGTATTCAATATTGTCTTTTTACTGCAAATATACTTGAGACATTTAGCAAGAAAATGCTGCAAATATGTCAGTGTTTGAGATACTTAACCATGCTTATAGCCATAAAAATATATAGTACATTAACTTCAAATAAATATGTCGTGTTATTATATGGGGATTCTGGCTTAATCTCAAACTGAATAAAATTTATGGCATGCAATATCTCAAAGCAGAAATACAATATATATAAATTTAGAGATATAGAAAAAATAGCAATTACAAGTAAGTGAGTAAGAAGGAGAGAGAAGAGTTGTTACAAAATAGAAAGACAGTATACTATGAATAAGCATATTACACAATTGCAAGTGAACTGAAATTCCACATATTCTGCAAATGTGACATCAACTTTCTAACAGTTCTTCTAAGGAGTGAGATACAAATATACATAAAACACTATGAATATAAGATTATTACATTAGCCTCACGCACAACTCTTCTCAGTATTTATTTTCCATAAATTATCTAGAACAAATCATATAAATGAAAACAAGAAATTATTTTAATCAACATCCTCCACATAATCCATGCAATATATTGAACAAAGGTTTTTTAAGTTTATTATTATTATTTAATAAAGAGTAATAGATTAAAATTACTAATTATAAGTTGATACAATACAATGTAATTCAATAAACTCAATTTGTCCTGAGATAAGCCGGCAATGTAGAGATATAAGTGTTTCTGATTATGTGATTTGATCAAGGATAAAATCTAGGAGATTTACTTTAAAATCTTGTAAATATTACCAGGGGAGATTTTTTTTTAAGAGCACACATATTTGTTTGTCCACACCTACTTATTCGTTTAATTTTTTATTGAGTGGAATGCAAACTAAACGTATTGTTTCCCAGTGCTAGCAAGAAGATTAAACTTTTATCCATAAGGTACAGAGAAGGCAAAACTGCTTCTTTGGAGATTCTTTCCCTATTAATATCCCTTTCTGGAGAATTTTATGGACCTTGCCCAAGTGTACTTTTCTGTAACACCTTCAGGTATGAATCTTTGAGACATTCATTAAATTTTAATAGGGAACATTAATACTCCCCTTGCCTAGTTAATCTTTGAATATTAACTCATTTGACACAGTAACTAACAAATATCATATAATAAATGAAAGTAATTTCCAAGATAAACACACACACACACACACACACACACACACACACACACACAGAGTACATAATTTCATTGTTATAAAATGTTTCAAATTCAGCGAGAGAAAGCACTTTATGATAACACATCATTCATGTTTTATAGATATATTTCTCTGTTTACTTCAAAATTGCATTTCTCAAATATATCAAAAAAATTAGAATTACTGGAGTAATTTTGTTAAAGAGGTAATTTCATATCCTATTGCTGCTGTAACAAAGCATCACAGTTCTGGGTGGCTTAAAACAACTACAATTTATTGTGTTACAGCCCTGGAGACTGAAGGAAGTCTGATATAAAGGTGTGAACAGGGCATTATTTTATCTGATGTTTCTAGTGGAGAATCCTATCTTGCACCTCTTGCTTCTGGTGTTAGCCAGCAATCCTTCACATTCCTTGGCTTACAGATACATCACTCCAGTCACAAGACTTTTTTTCTACATGTCTTCACATTGCCTTCCTTATATACATGTCTGTTCCTGTGTTCAATCCTTCCCTTTTGAGAAATGCATCCAACATATTGATTAGAACTCACCCTAATGGCTTCATGTCAATTTGATTACCTCTTTAAATATTCTATTTCCAAATAAGACCACATTCTGAAGCACTACAGATAAAGATTTCAATATAGCATTGTGTGGGGACACAATACAATCTTTAGCAATGCATTGTACAATGTTATTTCTATCAATCACAATTGATGTTTTAAATTTGGGTTCCAACTCTTATTTGTGTAATATTTGATCATTTACTTAACCTTTCTAATCCTCTATTATTTTGTCTATAAAATGTAAATGTTGATGTTCCAATTAAATGAGATAATGCTTGTAATTGCTTAACACAGTGCCTGGCAAAAAAAGAGACTGTTATTATCATGAGAGGTGATATACAAACATAAATCTAAAAATAAATTATCATAGAAATACTTGTCTAAATAACTGTGAAACAACCTAAGTACTATTAAAAATATTATAAAATAAATATATATATATATATATATATATATATATATATATATTTTGATGCTTTTTAACAACATTTCTAAACCATTTCAAACTCCCTGAAAATTCTGCATACTACAAGCAAAATGTGTGGTTGTGGCTGTCGCAATCCAAATCAGGCCTCCTAGAATTGCTATGGAAACCTCACTTAGGACATTGAAACATTTTAAGATTTCACAAGTAGATGAATCTTCCTATTTTTTATTCTCTAGAAAATCTGTTCGAAAGTTTTTACAAGAGATGCTATATTTTTTTCATTTATAGTTTTATTTCACTTCTTGATACTGCAAAGGCTTATCTACTATGAGAATTCAAGTGAGATTGTGAGGTGAATAATAATTCCTCCCTCCATCCCTACCTGGCATCAAGCAATGGCAGCACCAGAAATCAAATTTACGGAGTTGGATGTAATCTATCATTTTTTTTCATGGCCTGAAATTAATATCACTATGACTCTGCATTATTACCTTGTTAATTTTTAAGGATCAAAGGACTCTGGGTACTGGACAGCTGGCTTTCCAGGAATGGCTATAAGAACATGGTCTGTCCCCTTTCTTTCAAAGTTCTGCTTACAAAGTCATTCTCATACTTACCCCATAAATCATAAAATAGGCAATATTCCCATAGTGTACTCTTCATTTGAGAACTCCTTACCCCTGTGGTTCTAACTGCACCTGGAACCTAGTATGACATTGTGAAGAGATTCAGAAAGAGTGAAGGACTCCACAACTTGTCATCAACTCCATGAGTTTGTATCTTGTGATCTCTACTGGGAGTCCACAGAGACCTTGTACAGACATTTAAATTTCATTTTATCATTTCTATAGTCATTCCTCTTACCTATGCTTTCTAAGGGACACTTAAATGATATTGTATTGAATTACTATATCTAGAAGGTCCATAGTTAATTTATTCAGTACATTATTCTTTACAATTTTGCCTAAATCAACAAAAACTGATTTTACTTTGAACAATAAAACCTCATATTTTAAATACATTTAAATAGTGCCAGAAATTTATCTGCTTCTCGTTCTTTGGAGCACAGCCTATTAAAATTTAAAGGGCAATGCATGCTTTTGTAGTTAAGTATGTCTGATGATATTTGCTTGTACACTCCTATACACTTTTAAAAAATACATTTTCAGGAAATTCTGAAACAGAGAAAAAATGATTTATTTGGAACCTTGTCACTTACATGGTATTAATAAAATTATCATTTATTGTTTGCTTACTATAATCCATGCACTTCTAGACTCCTTACATATGGTACTGAACTTACATTTCAAATAGCCTATGTAGTAAATAGAATCTTTCATTATATTGTCAATATTCTAGAAAAGAAAACTAAACCAGGATTTTATAATTAGCTAACAAACTACAGTCCTTTTTTTAAAAAGAGCTATCATCAGAATTTAGTCCACTCCCCAGTAAAATGTTCTGATGATATTTTGTATAGAAATTGTATTCCTATCAGAAAATTAGTGCCTTAATAGTGTTCACTATTGAAAAAGACAATGTATGCATCAAAAAAAAGATTCTAGATTTATGAAACTCACCTGAATATGGGCATTAGGAGTTTCCTTTTCCATTAAAGAGATAAAAAGCTATGTTACAAATAAAAACTTATATGTATTTATATATGTGTATATAAATATGTGTATGTGTCTATTTATGAGTGAGCTTTGTTATATGTTAATTATGACAGTGAATGGAGTGTGGTTATGAAAGGAGTTATGGAAATGCAAATTGAAATAAAAATTATTTTTTGTTTGTTGTTTACAATTTATAGTGATGTTTATGCTGTTCTTACATTGCTATAAAAAAATATCCAAGACTAGATAATTTGTTTTAAAAAGAGATTAAATTGGCTCAGGTTCTGCAGGCTGTACAGAAAGCATAAGGTAAGCATCTGCTTCTGTGGAGGCCTCAGGAAGCTTACGATCATAGTGGAACGTAAAGGGGGAGCAGGTATCTCACGTGATGGGAACAGAAGCAAGAGAGTGAGGTGTCACGCACTTTTAAACAGCCAGGTTTCATGAGAAGTTACTCAATATCACGAGGTCACCATTAAGGGGATGGTACTAAACAATTTATGATATCCACCACATGATATAATAATCTCCCATGAGGCTCCACCTCCAATACTGGAGATTTAAGTTCAACATGAGATTTAGGTGGGGACACATATCCAAACTATATCAAGCTATATTGAAAATTTAATAAAGAATGACATAATAAATAATGGAAAATAAAGGATAAAAATCTACTGAAGGTAATCAGTGGGGTTAAATTTCTAGAATCAGAAGTGTATATTTTCTAAGTAATAAGAGGAAGAGAGAATAGAAGAAATTTCCTAAATTTCAGTTAGGAAATATATATTGGGTTCTATGCTAGATATAAATGTATTGTTTGTCTAGAAGCCATTGTAAAACAAAAAATCTGGTTTTGAAAGGAAGTCAAATTTGTTTGTTTTCTTTACCTAGAAGAGGGGAGAATAGAGGTGTGTTGCAATGTAGTAAAAATGCATTACAAATTAGATTATTGTGAAATTTCTTCTGAGTGTGCCATTGAGGATTTTCTAGAATTCTATTTGTAAACATCAATTACATTTTCATATTTTATTTATTTTAATTATTTTATTCCTCTAGCAACATTTCCATAAGGATCAATGTGAATTACTACATTTTATATTAAGATGGCATAAGCACTTTATCAATTCACCATTTCATAATCTATAATCTACATGACAGGGTATTTGACTCCAACCCCATATTCTGCAACAGATAGAACTAGATATGAATATTCTTGTGATAGTCTTGTGTAACATTAACATTCTGTTTTTAGAATGTTGTGTTACTGTTTTTGCCATATTGATAATATTATTTTCACTGGATGTTAGTAGAAGACCCAAATATATGCATTTTATAATACCAGCTAACACTAACTACATGTTTTACAGATGGTATCTAAGTCTGTGCAGCTAACAGATATGTGCTTCTTTCATTAATTTAACTCTTCATTTGACATTTACATTCATGATGTATATATTAAAAATGTAAGATATCTATATATACACCTAGATCTATACATAGACATCTCTATGTATGTGTATATGTATCTAGATCTATATATCTATATATGATACATAGATATCACATACCTATATTTATCTCTCTGTATAGATATATTGCCATATAATATATAGAGATAAATATATATAGATCTATATATATCATATATCCATATTTCTATATATGATATGATATATCTATATACAATCTATATAAATCTATTTATCTATATATGATATATAGATATCATATACTCATGTTTATCTCTCTATATACATATATCTCTGTGTGATAGAGATATGTATATATAGCTATATAGATATCCTATATCTATATAATTATATATCTGATTCCATATATCTATAAACATATATATCTATAAGTCATAACCCTACATACAGATATCTTGATATTTATATATCAAGAATATATAGAGATGTCATAACCCTATATAAAAATATATCTCTGTATAGATATTCTTGATATATAGATATCTTGACTTTTATTTTTATTTATCAAGATATCTATAGATATACCTCTATATAGGGTTATAAATTACTTTTTTTGGATGGCTCCTATGAAATATCTGTTACGTAAGTTTAATATCATTTCTTTGTTGCAAATTTCAACAGTGATAAAACTGATATTTTAAATTTTGAAACTTGCTGAAGGGTTTTTTTGGCTTTAATTGTTGTCCAGCTGGATAGTCACATAGCAATATTTTAAACCTTAGTTTTACCTATGTCTAAGGTTATTAAATCAATCTAAAAATTCTCTTTGAATATTAATAAGAATTTTAAATAGAATCATAAAATATTTAAGTTCTTTAATCTTTATAAGAACCTGATGATAATTTAGAATAAATGATTTGAAATGATGGAAATGAAACAGAATTGAACCAGGAATATCAAATATATATGCAAACATGACTTGAATTTTTCAAATGTGGTTCAATGGAAAAGAGAATAATATGTGTTATAAACTGAGTATATGTAATAGAACATCTTTTACAATTATTATGTTTATTTCCAGATTATTATTTGAGAAAAAGAGATTTGTAAAGAAAAACAGAAAAGAAAAAAAAAAACAAATAATAACAACAACCAACACACATACCAAAAAGCAAAACTCTCCACACAATCTCCCTAAAACTGGGGGACCTCATTACTAATTCTTTTTTTTGCATCATAGAGTCTAACAGAGTTATTTGGGCCCTTCCTAATGTCTCCATCTCAATGACTTCCTTTAGAGCTATTTAATTCATAAAACAAATCTGACACATGTATTTTGCTCTAATACCTAAAGTGTCATATGGCAATTTTTACATGTTCCCAAATAAAATTATAAAAATATTAATGTTTACTAAAATGAAACTTAAAGTCATGAAAAATTGCCTCTGATTAAAAGTATGGGAATGGAGAAACATGGTTGTTAAGCATGGGTAAATATATAAACATATGCCAGATGTACACAATTAAATATCTTCCTATAGATATACAGATTCTAAAATATAATAATGAATGCCATAAAAATAAGTCAATTCACTGAGTATTATACACCAAAAAAATTTGTATCTTAAATATCATATACACATGTTCTACACATACACACACACACACACACACACGCACACACAGGCATACATATGGGGGTTAGTTTTTAATGTGATTGTACAGAAATATATATAAGGATTGAGTAAGATTATTAAATTAAGGTCAGTGAAGGCAGAGCATTAGCTTTTGAGCCTCATTTAAGACAATTTATTTCACTTAATAATACAAAGGCAATCAAAACTAAAATAGAACCATAAGAAGAGTGACCTATGTCAAGAAATATATAAACTTCAGTCAGAAAGTGTGTGAAAAATCTCGGCATAATTACTTCAAAAATACCAGACTGATATCCTGATTAAATCTCTTTAATCCAAGTGTGTATATTAAATATTATCAGTTTTTTCTTTCAAAAGGAAACTGCTTTGTTCAAACACACACGTGCCTGTTGACACACGTGAAGAGGGACACAGTATAACTAGAATCCAGAATCACTGGAGCCAGCAAACCTTTGAAGGAAAAAAATCTAACGCCATGAACCTGGAACATTTCATGACGTATACGTGCATTACATTACACTTATTCTAACCATTCCAAGTTAAATATATCAGTACAAACACAGTATTATACTATTTATAGATGTTTCAAAAACATGTTCAATTCAAACAATGCATTGATAAGGAGAACTAATATACGTGATAAAATGATAAGGAGAGCAAAGTTGGGAAAACTACAAAATTGGTAGTGATAAATCTCAGATGCCAACATCCAGTCCTTTCACATATTAATTAGAAATATATTTTGTATTTCATAGATACCAAACAGACACTGTATAGAATAAAAGAGAAAAAAATATCAAAAGACAAAAAAAAAAAACGGCCAGGAAAATGTTGACAGCATATTTGTGTTTGGTGCTGTGATTAAAAACCATGCTAAGCCTAAGTAACTTTATCAATACAAATAGAAGCATACAAAGGACATAGAGAAAAATATCAGAGCAAAACATTTTTATTATTTTATTGTTTTTATTATTAAAATGAAATTTAAATATAGTGAAATGAACAGGTCTGAATATATAATTAATGTATTTGTACCATGTATTATATAAGATATGGTGTCACCAAAACTTGTATAAAAATACAATAAATTTTAATTACCCCAACAAGTTTATTTCTGTGCCATTACATTAAAACCAGCCTCCATAAAGACTGCTGTTCTGATGTCTATCACTATCAGTTAGATTTTCCTTTTCTTGAATTTCATATAAAGAGATTCATAGAATATACAATTTTTATTGTGTCAAGCTAAACATTGTGTTTTTGAGATTTATGCATGCCATTGCATGAATCAATAGGTCATTTTTTTTTACTGTTGCTTAGTATACCATTTTGTGAATATGTCAAAATTTTTCATTTACTCTCCAGTTAATGGAAATTTATATTGTTTATTATTTTTGGCTACAATGAATAGGGATGTGCATTTATCTTCATGTGAACACATGTTATCATCTCGGGTAAATATTCGTTTCTTGAGTGAAATTACCAATTCACTAATTAAGCATATTCTAATTTTATATGAAACTATTAAAGAATTTTCCAATTTGACTCTATCATTTTTATTTTCCCACTAAAAATAAAAGAACACTGTGAAATAGAATAGCAAAATAGCAACACTTATACTGAAATTTGGGGAAGATATTTCTGAGGAGGAAATGAAAGGTAAAAAAATAACCCCTTGTATGAAGAAACACATAAATAATGTGCATATTATACCAAGATAACAAGGTAGAAAATGACTTGGTATGTTTGAAGAACTAAATCAGGGGGAAAATGAACTGAGCATGAATTACAATAACTATGGTTGAAAGATTTGACAGACTCTTTTATATGCATAATGGGGATGTATTCCAATGGGTCAACTAGGAGCAATGCGAAAATAACCTGAGCAAAAAAGATCTTCCCCAGTGTTGCATACATAATAGAATTGTGTAAGCATCAGTCTAATCACTGGTTAGTAAACACTAGGCAAACCACTAAGAAAACAAATATGAAAGAGCAGACAAGAAATGGAATATGGGGAAAATGTAGTTGAGAAAGAAATGATAGAATTTCACATCTTATACATCATTATAAGTAGAGCCATGGGCATTTGGATTTCTTTCTACAAGTTATTTTTCTCATGTTCTTTGACTCTTGATCTTTTTAAATTTTCATATTAAGGATTTAAGTTTGTCTTCAAAAATTTATGATAAAATCTGGTATGTTAGTCGAAATCCTTAAAAATAATTATTCAAATGGTTAAATAAATGAATGTTCAGGTAAAATATTCAGTAATGAACCCCAGTTTTTCCTTTGGTTCATGTGACTTAGGTAAATCTTTGATAAATTAACTGGTTTTAAAATTGTTGATAAAATAAAATTTAAAGCATTTTCAAAAAATTTATATTAAATTTTATTTTGACAACCACATACATTTCTTGACTTTAATAGCTTTTACTCTTTCTCAGAAAGTTCTTCTTCTATTTCCTTTTTTGGATTCATGGCTACATTGTCTGCTTGAATATTTGTCTACTAACTAGAGATAGCTTTTTAAATATTAATTCCCCACCCACACCAACTATCTCCTTATGCTGCTGTTTTTTCTCATATAGCTGTGATCTTGACTTGCTCGGTACTATTTACAGTTTAACTATTAATAATTCGAGATGGAGGTAAACATTTCAATATTTTACCCTATTATCATATAAGAAAATCCTTGCTGCACCACAAATACTTAATTCAATGTTGTCTTTCTTATTGAATCATCAGGCATACGGGAAGTCGCAATACAGTAAGCCTGGACGTGGCCTACCTGGTGCTGCATTTAATGTAGAGGAACTATAGATCACTGAAATTGCCTTAAAGTCTTCTGATTTTGAACCCGTCTAAAATCAACTTTATAACTCAGAATGGAAGAAATCAATGCTTGTCTCCTATGCTTTTCAGCTATATCATATTACCTGAAATGATTGTTCCTGAATTAATTTGTTAGGCTACATAAACTAACTGGGAGCTGTGAGCCTCCACATATGGCTTCTCTGCAGTAACCAGGTGAGTAAAAATTAGTCTCCAAGTATTTTCTGTGAGGAAAATGTGAACACAGTAGCTGTATTCCTCCTACAACTTGCTACAATTCTGTAATACCTTAATCATTTTTAAAGATAAGAACATGTTAAAAACTAAATTTTCCAACAAGTTATTTTTCTCATGTTAGGAAGAAATTGTTCTGTATGGTTTCATACTATTGATTGATTTTCTCAAGTAGTGTCTGCAACTTTATATTCTGACTGTCATCCGTGGTCATTTTGATGGGATCAGGCAGGATAAGTTGTTTATCATTGTTTAGCTAATGTCAAAACACATAAGTCTTAATATCAAAACTTCTCATGAGCAAGATGTTACTTCATGTTTGTTTACCTTACTTTTGTAATGTTCTATGTATGAATGTGAAAATATTTTAATTTTGTCAGTGTGTTAAAAGTAGCATTGTTTTCTTATCCTTGGTTATGGTACAAGTGACACTGAATAAAGCAATTAAGAGCTCAGCTAAACAGTTCTTAAAATAAAATCATTATCAAAAAATTAAAAAAAATAAAACCAACTTACTTTCCTCAGAGTGAATACATAGTATTAGAAAATCACATTTGTACATTGGGTCTTGGAAAGCACAGACCTGTGACTTTAATTTTTATTATATTGACAATTATTCTGCCTCAGCTCCATTATTCCTGGCAAAGAATAAATATTTTACTAACCAAAGAGAGAGAGAGAAAATTTCTGATCCAAACTGGGCTTGGAGGTCACAACAGAAACTGGGCTGGGCCCAAGATGGGATTGGATCCATTAATTAACTGGCTTGGATCCAGTTAGAGGCTTCTTACATCTTACTGGGTAAGAGAGAAACTGGTTGTAAATGGTAATATTGCAAGGGTTATAAAATTTGGCTTTTGGAATTTTTCAGGGATTTTTGTGTTCTATTCCTCTGTTTGGTTTTCCTGCATGCTTACATAGAAAAAAAGTAATTGGCTAAGTTAATCAAGTATGAAGTCAATATTTTAGGTGAAAATGGGATTCTTAATTTCTGAAAAGCTGAGTTCCTTCTGGCTTATCCGTTAGACCCAAGAGGCAGCAAAGTCTTACAGAAATAGTGAAGTCATACTCAAGATAACTTACAGTGAAATGTTTCAAATGAACTACAAGGCACTGAAGTGGATTAAAAAAACAAAACAAAAAAATGAGGGCTCCCAAATTAGTCTAATCTATGGATACCTACTGATATGCAGAAGCATCCAAAAATTTTTATATTTTTTTTACTTAAAGACTTTACAAAAGGCAAATAATAAGCTTAAATAACTAACCTATTAAAAATTAAATTTGCTAACCTTTTAGCTTAGTTACCATCCTGATCCAAAGGAAGTAGACTGCAGCATCAATGGGCTGACTTCAAATAAGTAATGGGGTACATTTTACCTGAGTAAAGGATGGGATTGGATTAGGAGTCTTCTCCTCAGTAAAGTCCCTCTAGCTTAAAAATTGATTAATAATGATAGGGCCCACTGGGGGCATGTTTGAGACTTGCCAACTTGCCAACTTGCCAGTTTGATATTGGGTGGTTAGCAGAGTGGACAATGTTTATATTTTGTCACATGTATTTTGCTCTGGCCAATATGGAAAATGTTACTTTGGTTACCACATGTAACCCCTTAGGCAGCATCTTGCAAAAATGAAGGGATTTTGCCTGCAGTCCCTTGATTTTCCTTTGTGATGCAGTTTGGCCCCTGGTGCTATAGTGTGGGCAGCAGTGTTGCTAGGGCCACTCAGGGAAGGGGAACCCAGAAACCCGACATGGCAGTAAAAGGGTGAGAATTTCTTACCAGTCAGACTTTTGGCCTCTCTCTCTCTTATGCAAACTCGTTGAACAAATGGTAAAAATTACCGTTCTCTCCTCTGTAAAGTTTTGATTAATGTGAAAAGAAACTCTGAGGCTAATCTTAAACTGTAATAAATCTGGTGTATTATGTGCTATGAATCTGTCTATGTCATTCTGTCATGAAGAGGGGTACTTTAGGATAGAACATGGGCTTAGGACCCCATAAGATGGTTGCTCAAGATGGCCCAGCAAGCTGGTCAGTAACAAAGTTTGCTGCAGTTTGCTGAACAAACAAACAAAAATGTGATGAGGTCTCCATCTCGTTTAATGACCTTGTGAGCTTGACTTTTTAACCATGTGGTGGTACTTTCTCTTGGTCTGTGCCTTCCAGGGAACAGGAATTTTGGGACCCATGTCATAGTTAGCTCTAAAAATTATATTAAGTAGTTGAAAGCCTTTGCAAGCTCAAATTAATTACTCTAGAGTCCTTCTGGAAAGGACAATTAAGAATACTCATTGCTGTAGCTCATTAGCTAAGGCTCTGCACTTCCACAGTGGTGGTCTGGGTTCAATTTCTGGCTTAGGGAATGAGTCCCTTCTGGTTTAATATCTGCATGACATTTACCATTTGTTGATTCTCTTGACTTATGCAATTGGTTGATTCTCTTCCCCTCCACCAATCATCTTGAATTTTCCTTTCTCTGAGCACCTGGGAGGTTGTATTTGGTAAAGTTCAAAAGCTAGAAATATTGATAGTTTGGCATGGCTAATTTCAGGCAATAAAACATTTCAAAGGAATTTTAAAAGGTTAGCAAGGTAGGCCAACATTCAAATTCAGGAAATACAGAGAACACAGCAAAGACACTCCTAAAGAAGAGCAACCCCAAGGCACATAATCATCAGATTCACCAGGTTTGAAATGAAGGAAAAAATGCTTACGGCAGTCAGAGAGAAAGGTTGGGTTACCCACAAATGAAAGCCCATTAGACTCACAGTGGATGTCTTGGCAGAAACCCTATAGGCCAGAAGAGAATGGGGGCCAATATTCAACATCCTTAAAGAAAAGAATTTTCAACCTAGAATTTTATATGCAGCCAAACTAAGCTTCATAAGTGAAGGATAAATAAAATCCTTTACAGACAAACAACTGCTGAGAGATTTCATCACCACCAGGACTGCCTTACAAAAGTTCCTGAAGGAAGCACTAAACATGGAAAGGAACAACCAGTATCAGCCACCACAAAAACATACCAAATTGTAAAGACCATCTACACTATGAAGAAACTGCATCAGTTAACGGGCAAAAAAACTAGCTAGCATCAAAATGATGATCAAATGGCATGATCAAATTCACACATAACAATATTAACCTTAAATATAAATGGGCTAAATGCTCCAATCAAAAGACACAGACTGGCAAATTGGATAAAGAGTGAAACTCATCAGTGTGCTGTATTTAGGAGACCCATTTCACACGCAAAGACACACATAGGTTCACAATAAAGGGATGGAGGAATATTTACCAAGAAAATGGAGAGAGAGAAATAGGAAAGCTTTTACACTGTTGGTGGGAGTGTAAATTAGTTCAATCATTGTGGAAGACAGTGTGGCAATTCCTCAAGATCTAGCACTAGAAATACCATTTGACCCAGGAACCCCATTCCTGGGTATATACCCAAAGAATAATAAAACATTCTATTTTAAAGACATATGCGCACGTATGTTTATTGCGGCACTGTTTACAATAGCAAATACTTGGAACCAACTCAAATGCCCATCAAAGATAGACTAGATAAGGAAAATGTGGCATATATACACCATGGAATACTATGCAGCCATAAGAAACGATGAGTTCATGTTTTTTGAAGGGACATGGATGAATCTGGAAACCATCATTCTCAGCAAACTGACACAAGAACAGAAATCCAAACACCGCATGCTCTCACTCATAATGGGTGTTGAACAATGAGAACACATGGACAAAGGGAGGGGAACATCACACACTGGGGCCTTTTGGGTGGTGGGGGGCTAGGGGAGGGGATAGCAGGGGGTGAGGGGATTGTTGGGGGGGAGGAATAACATTAGGAGAAATAATGTAGAATGACTGGGGGATGGATGCAGCAACCCACCAAGGCACCTGTAGACCTGTGTAACAAACCTGCGCATTTTGCACATGTACCCCAGAACTTAAAGTATAATAATAATAATAAAGAACACTATAGATAAAAGTCAGCCTAATTAAAAACAGATATTCAAGTTCTAACAGCATGGGATTCCTGGGAAAAAACAGAGAAGGCAGCACAGAACTCGTTTTGGGATAAACCTCTGTTTTTTCTCATGAAACCCCAGGAATGGGAGGTGGATAGAACCCTCTGAAAATCTAAGACTAAATATACTTTTAGCAGTGGTTAATGCGAGTTATTGGAGGATACGAGGTTCTTGGCATATCTGAAACAGAGAGGCATGGTTTTGGCCACGTGGAAGGTATGACAACATCAGTATCCCCTCCTCCCACTAAAAAATAAGGCTCCCATGAAGGATGGGTTAATTGCAAAATGGGCTAATTGATTTTGGGTTGCCTTGCAGTATAATGCATAGTAAAAGTATTGCACTGTCTTCTCCCATAGCATTTCTTCCTTTTGGGATCTAAGATCTGGTATAAAAATGAGACCCTTAATTTTGGGGAACTGTTTTTGTCTTCCAGATGTGCCTGTTTTTAGGCCCTAGAAACAGCATGTTTTCTTAGTCCTATTTCTTAAAGGGCTCCACCATGAGACCAGCAATCAAATTAAGAAACTGGCAAATGAAGCATGCTATCACTACTGGATCTTCTGTCTGTCTGAGTAGTTATATATGTTTTGCATGTGTGATGCTTATATAAAAGAACTCTAATTAGTTGGCTTAAGGAAAAAATAAGTGCTGAAATCAAATATTTTGAAAGAAAAATTAAAACTATAATGTCTTTTAGTCTATGTAACTTCAGTAATCTTTGGGAAATATTAGCAGCCTTAAAGATTATTGGTAAAATAAAGACATTTGGTCTAAAGTAGGCAGGTCAGATGTTAGGCTTGCTAAATGCTTTAAGGTCATAGACTGCTTCTTTGGCTTTTAAAAATTGTTCAACCTACCTGCTTTGCAGCTTGGTAATGCCTGGGGACATGCGAAGTTAGCCACAACCCTAGCTATGCTGGAAAGAGTCAGACCTTAACTCTACCTAGTACAAAATTAAAATAACTTACCAGATTTTTCACCAAAATTAAAAATTGCTAAGAGTTACCATTATCACTGTAATAAAGACTACTGAAAAAAAAAAGCTGCTTTACATGAAAGGTGTGTAAGAAAAATAAAATGTGTTAGTAAAAGAATTTAAGAAGGCATGAGAATGTACATTTTGCCTAATTGAGAGGGATTGTTTAAGATTGATAGGATTGTTTTAAATTGAATAATATAAAGCTAAAGGTTTGAACAAGTCTGGAAGGTTTGTGAAAAAATTAATCATGTAAAAAGAAATTACATGAAGACATTGGCTAAAGTTAAAAGGATATTATTAAGTTTTCCTGTAAATTGAGCATTGGAATAAAATCACAAGAGTTTTTTTTTTTTTTTTTTTTGAACTAATATACTCTCACAAAAATGATAAACAGCTATAAAATGTTTATGAGAATCTCACCTTATGGTCAAACTGATTAAAATTGGATAAATTTGTCTCTAAGGTTTTAATAAAAATTGGGATTGACATTAATAGTACACTAATGCAAGGATGAAATTTGTCTTTCTCTGTTGAACAAGATTTTCATGTAATATTAAAAGATAATGAAAGATTTTGTTTGCCTTTTGAATAAAGTGCTGATAAAAGAAGGAAAAGCCAAAAGAGAGTTTGTTTGAAAATAAAAGTTTTTCCTTTATTAATCAGTAAAAGGTTTTCCCTTTTAAAAACTTGAGTCATCATTTTAGCTAAATGAATGCCTTATGATAACCTAGAAATATATTTCATAATATCAAGTGTTTAAATCTTCAACATATTTGATAGGCTTCCCAAAATAAAATTTCAGCTTCAAAACTGTCTTTTCTGACCTCTAATTTTACAATGCTATAGAGGGCCTGAAGCATCTAAAATAAAGGTAAACAGGATTATTTAACACGTTTAGTTACATGGGAAGCATTGTCAAAAAAAAAAAAAAGATAGTATTTAACCTTCTTCAGGTTATATTTTAGTGTATGTTATCAATATGTTCCAAAATCATATGGGATTTCTAAAATTCTAGTATGTCTGAGTATACACTATCATAATAATTATGATTATTATGTTAAATTATTGTAGACCACAGAAATAACCAAGTCTTCTTGTCAATTGTGTTTTTTCAGTGTAACTATTTAAAGTTATTTCCACAGCTAATTACTTCATGCTGATGCAGTATTACTTCATGCTGATGCAGTGTTTGGAAACTTCACAAGTACATAAAATCCTAGAAAACGGTGTCTTTGAGGAAGTTCATGAAAGAATGGAAAGGCCCTGAAAAGCACTCTTGAATACAGGTTTCTAATAACATTAAGATCATATCATGGGTAAGAATTCTCCATGAATTCCCCAATTCCCCAAGAATTGGACTGGGTAAGAATTCCTGGAACTTTAATGAAAAAACAGTTATAAAACTGTCAAGTAGAAAAAAAAAATTAATTGAATACATAGGAAATACTTTGCTAGATTTGCATGCTAGATCAGACAATACTGAAATTGTTTATATATATATAATTTGAATAAACTCCAAGGTCTATGTCAAATTACCTATGCCAATCCATCAGTTATCATTGCTCTGCACATAATTTGGAGAAATAAACTAGTATTTAAGAGGATATAAGTCTAATTTTAATTAAGCGTGGACTCTTGGAAAACCAGAATGACCACCCTGTCCTTCCTGATGCTTAAAGATTTTGTTATTAAAAGTCCTGCATTCCATAACTCATCATGGAAAAGATAAAATGAGCTAAGTTAAATATATTGGTGTGGTGTCTTATAAATTACTAAAATAGTTTATAACTCATGTTTGGTTAGTCAAACTTGTATTCCTAGGAAAACAATCAAAACTTCAGGTACATTTGGTTACTTGATGGGCCATTTAAACATTTATAAAGGAATTTCATTCAATTGTCATTTTCATTGCCTGGTTTCTGGTTGTATAAAAGCTTTCCCATGCAAGAGGGCTAATGTTATAACAGTAGATGATTAGGCTACAGTGTATTTTCACCATGGCAAGAAAGCTTTTTATGGTTCACTGACTGGGATGATCAACCTCTTCATAATTTAGAACCCAAAAATTAGATCTGCTAAGAACATCAGAGAAAGACTGTCCCTGCTATCTACACTACAGCAAAACTTTAGGACCTTGAACTTTAGGTTCACAATCTCACAACCGAGAAGGATCTCGTCACAATTTGGAACTGTACACCCATTAGAAATCTCAAGGTAAAGCTAACCAGGGAAGTTTCTCCCCAGAAGAAGATGGCATCATTGATGTGAACAGCTTTTCCCAAGATCATGAATCAAGAGTTCTCTACCGTCATGAGACTCTTATCTTAGAATATTTTTCCTTATTTATGACTCTATGAAAAATTGAAATGAAAAGGATGTCTTATGTGCATTTACTGTTATGTGTGAATGATTTGGCAGCCAGCCTTATGCATGAATAAACTTATACTTTAATAGATAAAAAATGAAGACCCAATGTAAGTGAGAAACTTTAATGGTACACATGTTGCCTCATAATCAGTCAAAAACAGAACATCGATTCACTCCTTTTAACCCACATCACAGGTTAAAGAGCACTTTGCCAGGAGGCCTTCACCATACTAGAAGGACCTCGTTTTTTATGTGCTTTTTCCATTGTTTGGAATAAAAAGGGCAATGATTAGAAATGTATCCCTCATGATAAGTTCTATAGCAGATTCTACTGTAAAGGCTATGTTTACACACAGACTTTAAATTATCTTGTGTAAGTTATGTTAAATAATAGAACTGGCTGAACAGAGAGGTATTTGTACAGCTGTTGGCACTTATGGCCTATGGAGAAAATGTCAGGTATTGTAGATATTCAGTTTCAGGGAATTAACAAAGAGACTGCTTAGTAAAATGAATAGACTTTTTGTCTAGCCCATTCTTTGATCTATTTGATTTTAGTTGGCTTGGTTTATGGGTACCCTAGGTAAGGAGCATTCTCCAAACTCTTGATATTATCCTCCTGATAGGCATAATAGTTTTCCTGGTGCACTATATTCTCTCAACGGTTTTAAATGTTTGAATATAGCCACCTCTAGGATTTCAAATGTTCTCTCTTAAACAGGAATAACAAGAGCTGAAAGAAATGTATGACCATGAAGACACTGTAATCTATGAATGACATGCTTAGATCAGAATCCCAAAGTAATGGTAACTGGGAGTGACTTTAAGGCTCTAAGTTTTGGTCACACTCTCACCTAAGTGAGAACCTGACCAAAATGGGGAATTTTTTTAAAACAAAAGTATGGGAGGCCATTGTTTTGGACTGAGCTCATTCACTATGCCCCAACCTACAAAACCAAACCAAAATGGAGTCGCTGAATGTGACTAATTAAACTAAGACTTTAAGGAAACACACAGATCCTAGAACAGATCAGGTTTAGTTTTTCTCCTATAAACAGGATGTTCCAGCATAAGGAAGTACCCTCTACTCAGTCCTTGTTCCTACCTTTGCAAAACTCACTATATACAAAAATTAACTCACAATGGCTTAAAAGATTAAATATAAGACCTCATTGTATAAAAGTCCTAGAAGAAAACCTAGCAAATGCTCTTCTAGACATTTGCCTAGTCAAATAATTTGTGATGAAGTCCTCAAAAGCAAATGCAACAAAAACAAAATTGACATGTAGGACCTAATTTAACTAAAGCACTTCTGTAAAGCAAAATAAACCCTCAACAGAGCAAACAACCTAAAGAATGGGAGGAAATATTTGTAAACCAAGCATCTGACAAAGGACTAATATCCAGAGTCTTTAAAGAACTTAAGCAAATCAATCATTAAAAAATAAAAATAAAAATAAACCATTAAAAAGTGTGCATATCAACAGACACTTCTTGAAAGACCTATAAGCAGCTAACAAACATCACTAATATTCAGAGAGATGCAAATCAAAACCACAATTAAATACCATCTCATACAAGTAAAATTGGCTATAAAAAATTTTAAAAATAACAGATGTTGACGAGGTTGCAGAGAAAAGGGAACACCTATGCAACTTTTGGTAGAAATTTAAACATGTTTGGCCACTGTGGAAAGTAGTTTGAAGATTTCTCAAAGAACAAAAAACAGAACTACCTTTCCACCTTGCAACCTCATTACTGAGAATTTATCACCCAAAAGAAAATAAATAATTCTCCCATAGAGAAACCTGCATTCATATGTTTAGCACAGCACTATTCACAATAGCAAAACACATGGAATCAACCCAGGTGTCCATCAACACTGGATTGGAGAAAGAGAATGTATATATACATCATGGAATCTACATAGCCATACAAAATAACAAAATCATGTCCTTCTCAGCAACATGAATGCAGCTGGACCATTATCTTAAGTAAATTAATGCAGAAACAGAAAACCAAATGCCACATGTTCTCACTTACAGATGGGAGCTAAACATTGAATACACATGGACAAAAAGATAGGAACAACGAACACTGGGGATCCCAAAATGAGGGAGGGACACAGGGGAGGAAAGGGTTAGAAAAGTACCTATTGGGTACTATGTTCACTACTTGAGTGACAGGATCATTAGTAGGCCAGACCTTAGCATTATGCAATATACCCACACAACAGTCCTGCACATGTACTTCCTGGATCTAAAATAAAATAAAGAAAAAGAAATAAACCACAAAAAATACATTTTAAAAATAACATAATTCAATTTATTGTATTTCTGATTACATAAACACTTGAGTGCCCCTCTTATAAAATATTTACTATGTGAGAAACATAAAAAAATGGAACTACATTTAGCCTACCCCTGAAATAATGTTTTATGCACAAATGAGTAGTTTATCATTATTTTTTAAATTCATGCTTGAGACTTTCACACTCCTTGATCTTTCAAAGATTTTTTATAAAGGACATTTTCTCACGAACAATTTAGTATATAAGGCAACAGGCAATCTTGCGCTGTTGACCATTGTTTTTCTCATATTCACATTTTAATTCCACACCATTAATCTCCTGTCCCCTACCAACTGCTCCACTAAAGCTAGCATAACACTTTTGTACCTATTTCTTCCATATTAAAAGTACATTTCAAAAGCAAGTACATATGGTACTTAATCCTAAAGTTAGCAATAAGTTCCAAAACATAGTACTGCATTTCCTGTGGCATAATTAAGGGGAGGGATATATTATCACCAGATGTATATTCATTGCCACATTACACTATGCAAACATTTCCTAAAATTGAGAAACAAGCAAATACTTGATATATTGACATTTGTAGTCTCACATGTCAACTGTTATTCACATTTTACCCAGCAAGTTGTAATCCGATATCCTTCGTGTTTCACTTTGGAAATTGCCACATCCCCCTTGAGACCTTGGCACTTTCTAAAGAAATATAAAATGCACTCCCCTTTATATCTTTGTTTTTGATAAATGCGAAAAAGCTACGTTCATGTCTTATTATTTATTTTATGACCAACTTTTTATAACATTCAGAAGGAAAGTATATGCTATATTTTCTTATTCTCATAGCGTGTCTTAATTTTCAAAATTATTTTCATAAAAAAATTCAATTGTACGCTACTCTTCTTAGAGTACATTACTGCATTAAGTCATATTACATATTACAAGTCCCTGAGACAGGGTTTACATCTGGCAATTTTTTTTAAAAATTAAATATTATTTATGCAGGATTTTATATTACCTTTCCACAAACTCAGTAGCTTCTTCATGTCAGTTAAAGATAACTCTCTGGGTTTTATGTCCAAATTTTTCTATAATGATGTTCACTAGTTCAGTGTGGCCATTTTTATAACTTTCCTGGTTCTATATAAATAATTTTATTTTTTCTACCAATGCCAATTTTTAAAATGTTATATATATATATGGATACTCAATCGCATACATGTATGGGGTATATGTAATATTTTGATACAAGCATACAATGTGTAATAATCAAATCTGGGCAATTGGGATATCTATCACTTCAAACATTTACTCTTTATTTGTGTTGGTAACATTCCAAATGTACCTTTCTAGCTATTTTGAAATACACAAGAAATTATTGTTAGTTGTAGTTGCCCTATTGTGCTATTGAACACTAGATCTTAATTCTTCTAATTGTATTTTTGTACCCATTAAAGCAATCTCTCTTTATCCCTTTCTCCCCACCCACTACCCTTCTGAACCTCTAGTAAACATGATTCTACTCTCCACCTTCACTCCATGAGATCAATTCTTCTGGTTTTCACATATGAGTGAGAACATGAGACATCTGTGTTTCTATGTTTAGTTTATTTCACTTAACATAATGCCTCCAGGTTTATCCCTATTGTTGTCAATGATAAGATTTCATTTTCTTTTGGTTGATTAATATTTCACTGTGTATGCCATATTTTCTTTCATCCTTTGATGGGCATTTAGGTTGATTCCCTGTCTTGGCAATTATAAATAGTGCTGCGATAAACATGGAGTGCAGATTATCTGGATGGAGTGTAGATAACTCTTCGATATACTGATTTCCTCTCTTTATGATATATACCCAGCAGTGGGGTCGCTTGATCAAATAGTAGTTCTATTTTTAGTTTTTTGAGGAATCTCCATACTGATTTTTTATAGTGGTTATGCAATTTATATTCCTACCAACAATATAGAGGTATCCCCCTTCTTAGCACATTCTCCAGCGTGTGTTACTTTCTAATATTTATGAATTAAACATACGACTTGCATACACTTAATGGACTTACCAAAAGAAGTTATTCTTTCTATTATCTCAACTTATTGAGGATCACGTCTCGAGCTTCAAAACTGCTGTCAAGAAAGGTAACACAAAAGCTGCGTTTTGATGATGAAGTGACATTAAAATCTATCATATCTGACTTACATAATTCACAAGTTTAGTGACTTACCTCATTGCTATAGTATCTACAAACAAACAGGGCCCAGTATCCTCTCTGCAGCAGTAACTGTTAGAGGTTAGAAAGGAATTGTATCTACTTGTAGCCATTTACTAATGATAACCTAAATCACTTTGTTCTTACCTTCCTCTGTACGGCCCATACATTTTCTGAGATTCACCACAATCATCTATATTAACCTGGCTGATTGGGTGGCAGGCTGGCACCACACATGCTTCCTTGCTAATTATTCCTTATTACTCTGGATTAGTATTTCTTTGGCTTTCCACTCTATCATTTTGTTTGTTTGTTTGTTTGTTTGTTGTTTTGAGACAGGGTCTTGCTCTGTCACCCAGGCTGGAGTGCAGCAGCATTGATCATGGCTCACTGCAGCCTGGATCTCCACAGGCTCAGGCTCTCCTTCCATCTCAGCCTCCCAAGCAGCTGGGACTACAGACACACACCACCATGCCTGGTAAACTTTTTTGTATTTTGTAGAGATAAGGGGAGTTACAACGTTGTCCAGGCTGGTACTGAACTCTTGAGTTCAAGCAATCCACCTACCACGCCCCTTAAAGTGCTGAGATCACAGGCATGAGCACTGAACCTGACCTCTATTTATCTTCATCCCAGAACCATGCCAAGCTCATAGTGACAGTGATCAGGATTTAAAAAGAGATCATAAATAATGTTCATGTTCAGTCTATGTTAATACTTTTGTTTCTGGCTACCTTTACTAATTTTATCCAACAACTTTTGTGAGTCAGTTTTTAACATGCTTAAAGTAAGCCACCAGGATTCTGCTCAAATTGGACCTCTAACAAATATATGTCCAGAACTAAAGCTTTCAGATCCTGGTTTTCAAAGTTCCTGAAAATGCAATGAAAGAACAGAACTCTAACATTGTTTTGATCAGCAGTTCTTTAAGAAATCTGTTTTGGGCTGGATAATAATCCAGACTATCTGCAGGTTAGTATAATACTCTTGCCTCTCCTTTAGCATTTAGTCTGGAGAGTTGCAAAGCCTAGAAAATCAGAAATGCTATTCATCTGACTCCCAGAGAGAAGTCTAGTATTTTATGGGTGGGGTTTCAAGAACAGTTGATGTGGTGAAGGTTTCATTTGTTGAGACACAAGCGTGGTCACTGACTAGGTATTGAATTGTTGAATTGTCCCTGTAGTACAGTGCATGGAGCTATGATATGCATGCCTCAGCTGTGACATACTCCTTGCTGGTGTTCACACATGTCCCAGCTGTCAGCGACAAGCATTACAGCAGGGATTCCGATATTTATCTTGGTCTATAACACAAGTCTACTCAGCAATAGTGAGAGTACAGAGATTTTTCCCTTATGGAGTGATTAATCAACAACTAGCTATTCAAGAGGTTACCTCTAGGGGACAGAAGTGGATCTGTTAGAGGATCTTTGCTTCTTTATTTTGAGCTCCAAAGATTGTCAAGGGATTAGCTGGCATATGCTAATTTAGGATCTTCTCATTATTCTTAATAGTATAACATTTTGATGTTTTTAAACTTATGCCATTATATATTTGAGGTTTAAATTATAATAAAATTGTACAATTCAAATGTTCTGTTTAATGAGTTTTGACAACTGTAGACACTCATAATCACAACTAAAATGAGGTCTAAAACATTTCTGTCATTCTAGAAAATTTTCTTGTGTTCCTTTTCTAGTCAATTTCCAGTCCACAAGAGGTGATTACTTTCTAAATTTTATCACTATGCAGCCAGCATCACATCAGTACACGTTTTTAAATGTATCAGACAATAAATATTGCAAGCTTTGTGGGCTCCTTATTTCTGTCTCATATATTCTTCTTTGTTTCTTTTTATAATGCTTTAACAATATTTTTAAATGCTCTATTCAGTGCTATACATATTCAGAATTAGGAAGCAGAATTGATTTGGCCCTGTGCTAGAGTTTGCTGACTTCTACTGCAGATTAGATTTGAGTGTCTTAAAACTTCATTTAAATGGGATATTACAGTATGAACTCTTGTTTCCTTATTTCTTAGCTCCATCTATTGTATTTCTGGTTCATCTACATTGTTGGACACATTAAGAGGTTATTTCTTTTTATTTCTTAGAAGCATACCATTATGTTAAATATTTATACTACAATTTTTAAACCCATTTTTCCAGTTAGTAGACACTTAAGTTGTTCAGTTTGGGATTACCTGTGGAACTGTCAGGACATGGGATATGTGCATGTATAAACTATGAAAAACTGTCATTCTGTTCTCCAAAATGATTGTATTATTTTGTACTCTACTAGCAATGCATTTTTTTTTTCCCCTAGGCTAAAGCCTTCAGGTTACGGACTCATTTCAACACCTCCAAACCTGGTGCCATGTTAATAATTAACCAAATCACCAGTTGTATCTTGAATAGAATAAACAAGTAGCAGCAGAAGGTTCTGGAAGCATCATGATCGTGCAAGGACTCACTCTAACAAGAACTTATGATATTATGTATACACTCTCAGATTTTCTTCAGCAACATTGATACTAATTTAGTGAAGGCCTCTTGGCACCAGAGGCCCTTGCTAGGTGCATAAGGGTATGAGCTGTCACTGAAGCACAATATCTGAGAAGCTGTACATAAGGCAGAAAAAGAGGCAAAAAAAATTGAATATATTCTTGAAGATTATTTTCAGAGCTTACAGCATATGGCATATGTTGCAGCGTCCACTTTAGCAGAGATTCACCAGAAGGACTGGTCTAGTATCCAAGGAAGAGGCTACCACTGACCTCCTATTCTACAGCTCAATCTTGTTTTGGTTGGGTCTTGGTATCCTACATCTCATATCTTCCTCCACTAAGAAAAAATCATTCTCAATATTTACTTACACTTTCTTTGCTATTGCATTCCATATAGTGCTACCACATCTCCCATCTCAAAAGTCCACCCTTATAACCCCCTAGAGCTCTGGTACTCAAGGTGTGGTTCATGAAGCACTAGCATTGTTTTTTAGTGTCTGGATATGTCCCAGACCAATTGAACCATTATTTCAGTTTTAGTTAGATACCCAATATGATTCACATGCACATTAAAGTTTAAAAAGCAAATATGGAAAATAACCACATATTTGGGCAAATGATCCCACAGCTCAATATTTCAAACATGGCAGGCCTCTAATCAGAACTTGTATATTCTTAGGGTGTTTATATGTACATGGGGAAAGAGGTGCTGTTCACTTTTCTCTATCCTTCCCACTTAAACAAAGTCATCCTGAAATCTAATAAGCAAGCCAGACTTGTACTAGGTCTATACCATGTTAAAGCTGAACTGGGCTCAAAGATTGTTAAAAATAATCTCTTAGCTGTTACTTAACTTTTTTTCACTTTAGTTTACTCCTATATCAGTAGAATAAAAGAAAATATTATGAGTTCACAAGAAGAGGATACAAGTAAATAGGTAAACCTAAAACACCCATGCCTCCGTAATTTCTTATACATGTAATGCAGCTGGCATGCAGCAAGGAACCCCAGGTAAAAGGGGCTAGAACATGGTTTTATTGTCTTTATTTTGTTAGGATAGAAAAGTAACCTTTCAGAAAGACATCTTCAAGGGCTTCAGGTCATGCTATCACTTAACACCAAATATACTATTTCAGTCCATTTAAAACCTCACCATTTTTACCTCTTATAAATTGTAAAATTGACAATGAAATTTTGCAGCAGTTTATGTCCCCAGATTCTATAAATCCCACATCTGTTTATTATAAGCAATTGTATACAGACATCTCATGGTGCATTTTGCTATCAGCATTCAACTGTTAAGAATTCTGCATTTCTGTGGTAATTGTTATCTAGATTAGTATGTTCATAAATGAAGATAAGATCTTTCCTGTTTTTCTTCCCCTTCTCTCCCCAACATCCTTGGGAAAGACAAAACTGGCTGCTAATTAGCTATTAACACTTTTTTAATAGCTAATTAAATTTTTCTTTTTTCTTTTTCTTTTTTTTTTTTTAAGATGAAGTCTTGCTCTGTCGCCCAGTCTAGGGTGCAGTGGCATGATCTCAGCTCACTGCAATCTCTGCCTCTCTGTTCAAGCATTCCTCCTGCCTCAGTCTCCTGAGTAGCTGGGATTACAAGTGTGTGCCACCATGTCTGGCTTTTTTTTTTTTTTTTTTTGTATTTTTAGTAGAGACAGGGTTTCACCATATTGGACAGGCTGGTCTCAAACTCCTGACCTCGTGATCTGCCCATCTTGGTCTCCTAAAGTACTGGGATTAGAGATGTGAGCCACTTTGTTTCTACTACTTCGCTGTATCCTCATGCATGCAATAGGCCTTGCCAGAGCCTGCCATCTACTAAAGCCTAATACTAATCATACCTGTTAACATTTTATGAGTAGGGAAAGCTATATGTTATTTTCTATTTTATAGAACTGCAATAAACTTGTTGTGTCCTAATTTTTCCAATTATGCTTTGTTCAATACTCTTTGTATCCAAATAATGTAGTATCAAAAAGATTTTCTGAGGATGTAAGGGTTGCTTGTACCCGTGGAAAATCAAAGCTAATAAATACATAAGTAGGTGCTTTTCTATTTAATTGCCCTATTACAATCAACAGCACTAAGCTTTCTCAGACATCTGAATGTTATAGTGCCTGATAGTGAGTTCTTAAACATTTGTTTTACAGTGGATTCTAACACCCACTGGGACTTTTCAGCTCAGCCAATAATTGCATCACCACCCGTTGCTGCCCTTTTAAATCATGTCACCATGGAACTGAGTTTAAGAATACCAAGCAACACAAATCAAGAACATTCTCAGAAAGTGCTAATCACTTGCTCTTATTACTTTAGAATGTATACCATCTATATATCAGTAAAAAATAATGAAGATTTTCTTAGATGTGATTTTTAGAGGAAAATTTAAGAGAGGAAAAAAAAAGAGAAAATGAACCTATTTCCACAGTTTTTTTTTTTTTTTTTTTGTAATATAGTTGATCTTAGCAATAAACCATGAAAGTAACTCTCTGTGTCAGTCCTGGAGCTCTTTGAATTTTGGAGTCAACGTATGTCATAACTGAATGTGCTGCTCTGACCCATTTCCTGTGTAACATGTGAAGTTGCTAAAAATGAGTGGGGCTTAGAGCAAAAGGCCCTCATAGAGCTCTGCCAGTCCCCCTGCCACACAGGCCTCATGACACAAAAGACACAATTTGTCCCAATGTGTCCAAGGTAAGGATGCTGTGTAGAGACTTAGAAAACAATCACAGCATAAAACTCTTGGGTTTTGAGGCAAGTATCCATGTCCTTCTCTATGACTAATATTTTCTTTTTGTTTCTTTCATCTTTATTTTAGGTTCAGGGGGCACATGTGCAGGTTTGTTACGTGGGTATATTACATGTTGCTGAGGTTTGGGGTATAAATGATCCCATCACCCAGGTAGGGAGCATAGTACCCCATAGTCAGTTTTTCAACGCATACCCCATCCCACCTTCCCCTCTCTAGTAGTAGCCCACAGTGTCTAATGTTGCCATCCTTTTGACCATGTGTACCCAGTATTTAGTTCCTGCTTATAAGTGAGAACATGAGACATTTGATTTTCCACTCCTGTGTTAATTTACTTAGGATAATGACCTCCAATCATATCCATGTTGCTTAAAAGGAAATGATTTCATTCGTTTTTATGGCTGCATAGTATTCTTTTGGGAACCAGTTCGTTGCTTGGTACAGAACCCTGATAAAGACTAATTGTTTAATAATGGGGCACCAAATTACTCTACAACCTCTGTTGCCATGAGGATCCATCAAACCATAGTGCTAACCATGTGCAGCAGGAATCCATTATGAAATGAAAAATATGTGTGTTTGTGTAAGTGTATATGAAATTAGGCTTGAATAGGTTGGGACAAATAAGTAAGTTGTGTGAGCAGCGGGTTCAGATTCTCATGGCACATCCTCTTGTTGCATCACCATTCCATTTTCCACACATGCATGTGGCTAATGAGGAGTTTCTTAACCCTGGATCAAAAGAGGGGAACAATGAGCTTGTTTTACACAGTACGCTGTCAACTATTAGAAATGGACTGCTGGCATAGTTCAACTACTGTCTGGAATGGCCCCAAAGGACAGAAAGTGAAATCCTCCAAGTGGAAAGGACAGAAAAGTGAAATCCTCCAAATGTATTTGGAAAATACATTTGAATGACCACTTTGCCTCACAGGAAGGAAACAGTGATAGAATAATGACTCTTCTGAAAGATGGTCCCATTCTAATCTTAGGAACCTGCAAATATGTTATCTTCTAGTGCATAAGGGCCTTTTCAGATGTGATTGAATTGAAGATCTTCAGATGGAAGAATTATTCTGGATTTTGGGGAGAGCACAATATAAGCACCTTTTTTCTCTCTCTGATCTCCTGCCTTCTTCTTATAAGGATAATCACATAATTGTATTATGATAAGGAGACAAGAGGTCAAGGAGAGAAAAAATGTGTGACGAAGTTGGATATGAAGATGGGGGAATGGGTCATGAACAGTCTCTAGAAGCTGAAAATGTCAGAGGAAAGAACTCTCCCCTAGAAACTCCAGAAGGAAAACAGCCCTGTAAACACTTCGCCTTTAGCCCCATAAGACTCTTTGCAGATTTCTGACCTCCAGAACTGTACTATAATAAAATAAACCTGGGGTTGCTTTAAGCCATTCAGCTTAAAGTTATTTGTTACAGCAACAATAGGAAACTAATACATATAGATACATTCCAAATCCTTGACAATGGCTAATTGTTCAGTTGGTCAGGTATTTAAAACACTTACAAAAAACTTTTTTCTGCTGTAATGCCATCTCTATTATTTCTGGCCTGATTCTATAGTTCAAATTTTCTCTTTATTATGGGTTATGTTTTCACTCTTATTCGAATGCTTGGGATTTTTTTTAAGATATAATCTCAGCGTTGGTATTTTTAACTTGATGGGTGCAGTATGATTTTTATATTCTCATACATGTTCTTGAACTTTGTTCTGAGGCGCAGTTATTTGACAGAAGTTTGATCCTTTTGAGTCATGCTTTTAAGGATTTTCTTTAGGACTAGAATAGTTTCTAACTTAGAGCTAATTTTGGTATACTACTGAGGGAATATCCTTCTGAGATCTGCAGTATCTCCATTTGTCCCTGGGATTATGAGGCAATTTACTCTGGATAATGAAATAAGAACTATTCCAGAACCAATTATGGCACTAGGTGTTGTTCCCTCTACTTTTTTTTGGGAAATACTATCTCAGCTTCAAGTGGTTTCATCACATACATTAGCAGATCAATATTTAGGTGAAGAATTAAGGGGTACCCTCTGTATATTTTATATCTTCTTAGCTCTTTCTTAGTACAGCTCTCTCTTCCCTGGTATTATGCCCTACAAAATCAATCTGCCTTGCTCTCCATAAACACTCAGATTGATCTCTTGAACCCACGGAGACAATCAGGCTCTCCCTGATTACCTTCCTTTCCCTGTGGCCTGGAACTCTTTCCAGGCGATGAGCTGGAACAAACATTTGCCTTAAATAATTTGCTTACCCTCTCCCATGTATCTTTACCCTGCACTGCTTGATCTCTAGTATCAGAAAACTGATGTTTGAGTTTGTCCATTTTTAGAGATTCTGGTGAGCAGGAATGTTTAGTTACTTATTATTCCATCTTGATAACAGAATTAATTTAGTTGTGATTTTGCATAATTATTTTGCAGTCTTTTTTATTACCTCACAAAAGTCACTTGGAAGCTCTCGTTCAACAAAGTAATCTCATGACCACATCCTGTGCTGAAATACTATCAATGCCCTTTCTATTTATGCAGTAATACTAATAATATTCATAGTTTAGGAAGTAGGATTGCTGCCAGGTGGAGTGTGTAATAAACAGCTAGATGACTGATCTATAGCACTAATGTTTTGAGGATAACTACTTTATTGGACTGAGAGATACTAAAAGGGAAATTAGACATTACTAATTGTTATCATTTCTTCTTTTCAGTTCGATTTCTTTGTCTTTCTTCAAGTGCCAATTCCAGTTGCGTTTCTTTACCCTGTCACCTATCAGCTCAGTAGAGAAAACGCTATCATTTTCTTTGCTAAATCCATTCTCATTAACAATTTCTTCCAAGAATATATATATATATATATATATTTATATATATTGTTTTTTTTTTTACATGGCTTGGCCAGGCATGGTGGTTCATGCCTGTAATCCCATCCCAGCACTTTGGGAAGCCGAGGCGGGTGGATCACTTGAGATCAGGAGTTCGAGACCAGCCTGGCCAACATGATGAAACCCCTGTCTACTAAAAATGAAAAAATTAGCTGGGTGTGGTGGTGGGTACCTGTAATCCCACCTACCTGGGAGGCTGAGACAGGAGAATCTCTTTCTGTTTTTTAGAAAGAAAAGAAAAAGAGAGAAAGAAAGAAGGAAGAAAAAGAGAATGAAAGAAAGAGAAAAGAAGAAGAAAAGAGGGAGAGAGAAAGGGAATCTTGCTCTATTGCCCAGGCTAGAATGCAGTCTAGAAACGGATGTTAAAAAGCTCTTTTATACCAATAATTGTGTTATACAATGGAGACAGGAAGGAATAAGGGAGGAAAATAACAAACAAACAGCCAACCAATATTCCATTTAAACCTATGAAATGCTATGCAATTGCTGGGGAGTGATTTACTCCCAACCATGTGGTCACTTTTAGAATAAATGTGATGTGTTACTGAAAAAAAAAGTATGTTTTGTGGATTTGGAGTAGAGAGTTCTGTAAATGTTTATTAAGTTTACTTGTTCGAGGTCTAAGTTCAAGTCCCGGGTATCCTTGTTAACCTTCTGTCTCATTAATCTGTCCAATATTGACAATGTAGTGTTAAAGTCTCCCACTATTATTGTGTGGGAGTCCAAGTCTCTTTGTAAGTCACCAAGAAGTTGCCCTATGTATCTGGGTGCTCCTATATTGGGTGCGCATAGACTTAGGATCATTAGCTCTTCCCGTTACATTGATCCCTCTACCATTATACAATGTCCTTCTTATCTCTTTTGGTTTCTATTACTTTAAAGTCTATTTTATCAGAGATGAGAATTGCAACTCCTGGTTTTTTTTTTTTTCCCCTTTGTTTTAAGTCTCTGTATATCCTTGCATGTGAGATGGGTCTTGATGCAGCTTACCTATGGGTTTTTTGGAATGGCTGATACGGGTCATTCCTTTCTGTATATAGTGCCTCCTTCAGAAGCTCTTGTAAAGCAGGCCTGGTGGTAATGAAATCTCTGAGTACTTGCTTGTTTGTAAAAAATTTTATTTTTCCTTCACTTATGAAACTTAGTTTGGCTGGATATGAAATTCTGGGTTGCAAGTTCTTTTCTTTAAGGATGTTGAATATTGGCCTCCACTCTCTTCTGGCTTGTAGGGTTTCTGCTGAGAGATCAGCTGTGAGTCTGATAGGCTTCCCCCTTGTGGGTAACCTGACCTTTCT
Source organism: Ateles fusciceps (assembly GCA_036589455.1). NCBI lineage: Eukaryota > Metazoa > Chordata > Mammalia > Primates > Atelidae > Ateles > Ateles fusciceps. Next base: position 1,518,568 of record JAZHEH010000589.1, read on the forward strand.
CTCTGGCTGCCCGTAGTATTTTCTCCTTTGTTTCAACCCTGATGAATCTAACGATTATGTGCCTTGGGGTTGCTCTTTTTGAGGAATATCTTTGTGGTGTTCTCTGTAGTACCTGGAGTTGGGTATTGTCTTGCCTTGCTAGATTAGGGAAAGTTTTCCTGGATAATATCCTGAAAAATATTTTCCAGCTTGGATTCATTCTCTTCGTCACATTCAGGTACACCTACCAAACGTAGATTAGGTCTTTTTACATAGTCCCATATTTCTTGGAGACTTTGCTCATTCCTTTTTACCCTTTTTCTCTAATCTTGTCTTCTCATTTTATTTAGTTAAGTTGGTCTTCGACCTCTGAAATCCTTTCTTCTGCTTGATCAGTTCGACTGTTAAAACTTGTGCATACTTTGTGAAGTTCTCGTATTGTGTTTTTCAGCTCCATTAATTCACTTATATTCCTTTCTAATTTGTCCATTCTTGTTAACATTTCATCAAACCTTTTTTCAAAGTTCTTAGTTTCCTTGCATTGGGCTAGAACATGTTCTTTTAGCTCACAGAAGTTTCTCATTATCCACCTTCTGAAGCCTGATTCTATTGATTCCTCACATTCATTCTCAATCAGGCCTTGTTCAATTGGTGATGAGGCACTGCAATCCTCTGTAGGAGGAAAGGCATTCTGATTTTGGGTGTTTTCAGCCTTTTTGCGCTGGTTTCTTCCCATCTTTGTGGATTTATCCACCTGTCGTCTGTGTAATTGCTGACTTTCAGATTAGGTCTCTGAGTGGACGTCCAGCTTGTTGGTGATAAAGTTTTTTCTATTTCTTAATTTTCCTTCGGTGGACGCCCCTCCCCCACAGAGCTGGACCTTCCCGGGTTCAGCTGTACTTGCTGTGAAACTCTCAATCCTCAGCAGTTTCAACTGCTGGGTTTTTTTTTTGTTGTTGTTGGTGGGGGACCAGCCTTCCCCTGCAGTGACCCACCACGCTGGCTGAAACAGCAACATTAAGATTCGTGGTGCTTTTCTGCCTGGGAATCTCCCGGTCTGGTCCCCACTTCAGTCCGCTTTTCAATCAGCTGAGTGGGAGACTCTGCCTTCCCGGAACTCCAAACGCCAACCAAAGGGCACTCAGTCCCGTATATTCCGGACTGAGAACCGCCATGCCGGGGTGCCTGCAAAATGGCCACGCCCGCCAAAAGGGTCACGCTGGCGACCCGTGGGGCTCCTCTGACAAGAATCTCTTGGTCCGTGGGCAATAAAAATTCATCTGAAAATGTGGCGTCCACTCACTCTCTGTGCTTTCGGTGGTAGCTACAATCCTGAGCTGCTGCTAATCGGCCATCTTGGATCTCTCTCCCCCCCAAGAAATAAATTTATCTCTCTGTTGTAAATTTGGATATGGCATCCTCTGTGCCCCTGAAATCTGAAAGTGGCAATCATTTTTATTTGGGGTTTATAAAGATGTGGGTAAGAATATCAACTCTCATTTGCTGATTGTAAAGTCTTTGGAAATAGCCTACTCTGAATTTTCCCAGAGATAATACATACCTAGCAGATTTGCTTTCAAAGTTAAAAATAACATATGTATCAAGGTTGACAATGCACAAGATTTCTGAAAATAAAAACTTATTCTTGTGTTATTCTTGTGTTATGTCTATTATTATCCACAAAAATAATCTTTCTCTTGTCACTTTAGAGTGTTAGACAGATGTTGCCATAAGGAAGAATGTATTTGTTTAATTTCTATATATATGTTTGCTACTTTACTGAAAGCATTTCCCAGGTTGCCTGGCAACTAGCCTGCTGGAATATGGTACCCTCTTCCATTCAACAGAGAGCATATGTACGCAACTTTCTCCAGGTTTCAATATTAAGCAATTGCCCTTCCCAGTAATTTCTATAAACTACTGGCATCTAAGCTCAAATGCCTTTGTGCACAAACATAGGCTGTTTTTTCCATGTTTGTAAATTCACACTCATTCTACCTCTATAAAAGCCCATCTCACAGTGCTTGCAGCTGTATCCAGCTAAAATCCATGTTTCTTTGGGATACTGAGTATAAGTGAATTTATGAACTTGCTGGAATCTCCTGACCAATGAGGTCCAGTCTGGGCTAAGTGGGTTTGCTGATTTCCACCTGTGATATTTACACAATGCTTTCTTTTTAATATTCTATTTTTTAATCTCTTCTGCAGAACTACTAGATGCCAGTGATTCTGAGTATGTTTCAACTCTGTTTCTCTCTTATTCTCCCTCAAAATTAAGGAAATAATGACCAAAAACTCAAAAGCAAATACAATAAAAACAAAAATAAATAGATGGGACTCTTCTCAAAAGAAGATATACAAATTAAAAAAAAAAAAAAGTTCAACATCTCTAATAATCAGGGAAATGCAGATCAAAACCACAATGTGATACCACCTTACTCCTGCAGAATGACCATAATAAAAACAATAGAGGTTGGTATGGATGTGGTGAAAGGGAACACTTTCACACTGCTGATGCGAATGTAAACCAGTACAGCCACTATGGAAAACAGTGTGGATATTTCTTAAATAACTAAAATTAAAACTACCATTTGATCCAGCAATCCCACTATTGGGTATACACTCAGAGGAAAAGAAGTCATTATATGAAAAAGATACTTGCACTCACATGTTTATAACAGCACAATTTACAATTGCAAAAATATGGAACCAGCCCCAAAGCCCATCAATCAACAAGCAAATAAAGAAATTGTAGTATGTGTGTATATGTGTATACGTCTGTGTGTGTGTGTGTGTGTGTGTGTGTGTGTGGGTGTGTATGTACTACTCAGCCATAGAAAGGAATAAAGGAAATGGATATGCCATCTGACCCCAGTGATGCTTTCCTTTCTACCAAGCTATCAATTTATAGAATAAGAAAACAAATAATCTAAGATGCAATGCTTAGCTGGTGCAATAAAATTCTCTTTTAATTTGATAAGTAAAATTATCAGATACAGAGAAGCACTTAATAATCTTTGTAATATATTACTTATAATTTTGCATTATTAACATAATTTGGGTTTAGTATTTAGTTTTAACATATAAGGGTCAAATCAAATATAGCAGTGAGTTGTTTTGAAGCTAGATTTTCATCATTTAAGTTTTTATGTCTATTATAGAGTTTTAGGAAAGCATCATACTGGTGTTAATTTAAAAGCAAAGGCATATAATAAACTTTTTAATAACTATTCTGGAATATGACTTTCCATCATCTCATGAACCTGAGAATATTTGACGAAGTCACACATTATTTTTAAAGTGAGCTGAAAGTGGAAAAATTTATTAAAAGAACATAGATGATGGGGTGATGGATGCAGCAAACCACCACGGTATGTGTATACCTATGTAACAAACCTGCATGTTCTGCATATGTATCGCAGAACTTAAAGTATAATAATCAAAAAAGAATATCTTAGCACATATATAGTTATTAGTGCAACTACATAAGTGTATCCTGTACCACATAGAGTTAATTTTGACTCTTATTCGTGACAAATATTTGTTGAATGGTGCAATTTTAAAAAAGGCATAAAATTGGAGACACTCAGTTCTTCAATTAGGAAACTTGATATTCTCTGTACTCAGTATATATGTTGGTGTTGCTCTAAATTTTGCAATGATGCCCCTAACTACTTTTATAGTTAAGATCTTTATTACCCCCCTGGGCTATTTTTCACTTTTCCAGTTTGGTTTGGAACATTTCTGACTTTACCTATTTCAATCCAAATCTAAGAGAAAACTTGAAAGGTTTTGTTGACTTTTATTTTGCATTTGAGGATTCGGTTCAACCACAGTCTCAAGGAAAATGTAAGACTTGCAAATCTATCCAGAGGGAAACAATAATGTAACATAGTTCAAAAGCACTGAATGTCTCTGAAACAGAAAAATAATAAATTTTGCTCATCCTTGGACAAGCTAAAAACTGGCAAGTAAACATAAGAAAAAAGTAATCCCTCTAGGCTTTCTGTAACAGAATTTAAAATCGTATAATAATTGGTCATCACAAGTCTAAAATTTTTACTCTGTAGTAAACATATTTTAAAATGTCAATAAATGGGATGCAAGCATAATTATTCCCCCTTTCTGTTCTATTTAACTGCAATAGATCTCATGCCCTTAAACCTTATAGATTAGAATGTTATTTCAGTGATCCTAAATAAAATCAAATAAAACTTATTAATGCTGTTGAGAATGTAGAAGTTATGACTTCTGAAATTTTACATTATATTTCAGATTATAAAAATGTTATCACTGTATTCAGATATTGTTACATTATATATTAATTGTATAAATATGCTTAGAATAAATATGTCTACTATTACTCTATGCTTAGAGTAAATATAAAGTATGACTTTAACCTTGAATTGTGAACATAATTATAGAGTCCCTTATATTTTATTCAAAATAAGTGAGAATGCATTTCCAAAGGAGCTTTAGAGTCTCAGCAATTCAATGCACAGTAGTGAGATTATTTTTTGGATTTGACCTCTAATAATGACAAATAGCTTTGTGATCCTTTTCCATGTATTGTGTGATAGATGAGCTAGGTCCATTTTGTTTTTTGAGATGGAATTTTGCTATTGTTACCCAGGGGCACAATCTCAGCTCACCGCAACCTCTTCCTCCCATGTTCAAGGCATTCTCCTGCCTCAGCCTCCTGAGTAACTAGGATTACAGGCATGCGCCACCATGCCCGGGTATCTGTACTTTAGTAGAGATGGGGTTTCTCCATGTTGGTCAGGCTGGTCTCAAACTCCCAACCTCAGGTGATCCACCCGCCTCAGCCTCCCAAAATACTGGGATTACAGGCGTGAGACACCACTCCCAACCCCTAAGTCCATTTTTAAATAATAGAGTTACACACAGCTCTTTATCTCTCTGTCCTAATAGCTTAAATGCAACAGATTTGGGGCCCATGAAACTTGTTTGTTTATTTATTTATTTATTTATTTATTTTTTGAGACACAGTCTCACTTCGCCTCCACAGGTTGGTGTGCAGTGCAGGAGCTCACTGCGACCTCAACCTCCCAGGTTCAAGCAATTGATTCTCCAGCCTCAGCCTCCCAAGTAGCTGGAACTACAGGCACACACCACCATGCTTGATTAATTTTTTTGTATTTTTAATAGAGACAGGGGTTTCATCATGTTGGTCAGGCTGGTTTTGAACTCCTGACCTCAAGTGATCTGCCCGCCTCAGCCTCCCAAAATCCTGGAATTACAAGCATGAGCCACTGCGCTCGGCCTTGAAACTCTTTGAATTGTGAGTATGGAAAGGTAAAATGATAATACTGAACTCATGATGACCAAATGGTAAATAGCATTAAACAAATGATAGAAGGCTTCTACTGGATATTTTGATCAATCTATTTTCATCAAATGAATGTTTCTTCAGCAAGTAAGTACCTGAGCATCCTGAAGAAATTGGACACTGAAAATTATTAGCATCAGGCCAAACTTTGATTCATCCTGTTAAAGCAATATGTCTCAAATTTTAATGTGCCCACTTATCTATAAAACTTGTTAAGATGCATATTCTAATCAAAAGGCCTGGGATAAAGTCTGACATTCTACATTTCTGATGAGTTTCCAAATGATATCAAGTCTGGTGGGCCTTACATCGTATTTTCAGCAGCCAGTTTCTTAAAGATTTTCTCTGAATTAATTGACTTTAGATTTTTTCTAGTTCCAGTAAAATAAAGTATAAATCTCTTTAGAGTTTATGTGTAATTCAGAGACCAAAATCATGAAGAAATATTTAAAAGGAGAAAAATGTCAAGACCTCATTTTGAACAGAATGGAGAAAGAGTTGATTCTGTCTACAAGTCCTGAGAATGTATCTAATTTCAAAAAGATTTTAAGAGACAGTCTCATGTTAAGACAATGTATGTAAGATCATCCTGATTCTCAAAAAGTTCATTTGTAGAAATTCTACTACTTCTAATATATATGGATTACTATATGTATTATATATATTCAGAGTAAACATGTTATTTTATTGTATCTATCATTAAGGACAAAAGTTTTAAAGTGTCTAAAATACTGATAATTACAATTGCTTTAGTTTTCTCCTTTATTTTGAATTGGAACTTCAAGTTCTAAATTGATTTACTAAAATAGTTGAACTAATGACCTAGCAAAAGGAAAGCTGTGCTATTTCCAGGTATAAAAACTATTTATGTGAGAGGGCTTCAAGAATGCTGACTACTAACATCTAACACTTGCCTTCTCTGCAAGGAAGGACAGTATTAGTGAGTAGAGAATCACAAGTTGACTAAAGCATCTAAGAGAGAACACTGAAATTTAGCAGGTAAGTGACAGAAAAGCTATGGAGTGTGAAAGAGAGCAAAATGAAACAGACAACCTGGTCAAGGTCAACTTGGAGCCATGAGAATCTCCCTTGTGCAGGAGAAAGATGAGTGAGAGATTTCCCAGTGGTCCACATTCTCGCTATGAACCTCTGTATTTCTAGCCATGGGAGAGATCCTCAGCCCTTGCAAGCTTTAAGACTGGTATAGGGAGCTGCCTGAAATCCGCTGATGCCATTATTCCAAAGAGAGTGAGGTCATACCGGGTCCCACACAACTCCCAAGAGCCAAGCAGCTGAAGTATGCTGCCATTTTGAGAGCCCAGATTCCACCAGACTACACCCTGCCCTGGGGACTAAGATCCAGCCCCTGCATCTCCACATTCCAAGATCCCTGCAGATATCGCCCTAAATCCACTCAAAGGGCTGCAGCATCACAATGTCAGCTCAACTGAGCACTGCAGCTGAATTGCATACTAAGCAGAGAGATCCATGAAGAAATCTTTCTACCAAATTCACTGATACAATTGCAACTCATGCCATGTTAGAATTACCTATACATACAAATGTCTTTCCTTCCTTCTGGTTTTCTTTCTTCCTTCTTTTCTCTCTCTATTCATTCCTTCCTTCTGTTTATTTTTCTGCCCTTCTTTCCTTCCTCTTTATTATTTCCTTCATTACTTCCTTTCCTTTCTCTCTTTATTTCCTTCCCTTTCCTTACTTTCTTCCTTCCTTTCTCTTTTTCTCTTTCTTTTTCTTTCTTTCCTTCTTTCTCTTTTCCTTTCTTTCTTTCTTTCTCTTTCCTCTTTCTTTCTCTCTTTTCTTTCTTAATTCCTTCCCCTATTTTCTTTGTCTTTTCTTTTCTTTTTCTTTTTTCTTTTCTTTCTTTTCTTTCTTTCTCCCTTCCTTCTTTTTCTCTTTCATTTCTTTTTCTTTCTCTTCCTCTTTCCTTTCCCTTTCTTTGTCTCTTCCCTTCTTTGCCTCTTTTATTTATTTCTTTCTCTTTCCCTTCCTTCCTTTTTCTCTTTTTCTTTATCTTTCTTACTTTTTAATTTCCTTCCTTCCTTCCTTCTTTCCTTCTTCCCTACCTCCCTCCTTTCCTTCTTTCTTTTCTCTCTTTCTTTGCTGTCTTTTTCTTTTCTAATACTTTAATTAACCTGTTTAATTCAGGATTCTAACTGAAAGGAAATTTCATTGTCTGCATTATTTCTTCCTCTTTCCCTCACTCTATTCTGTTATGCTCTTTGATTCCTTTAATACATTTGTTGCTGCATACCTTTAGAAAACTGAAGTAGCAAAAAAAAAAAAAGACAGCTTCTAGAAATTTTATGCAGCACTTCTATGATCTACCATGTAGGATTCACCACTGAATATGATCAATATACAGATAATCTCTCTCATTCTGAATGCTCGGTAATAAACAAGTTTAGAAAAAATGGCTTAATGTGTTCCTTTCATTTTCAATTGTATAGGATTATTTTGTTTTTCTGGAGTGCAATGTGTTGGCTTATTTTACTTTTATTTTTTTCTTTTTACATTCTCAAGTCTCTTGATGTTGAATTAGTATGAACTTTCAGATTGTTTTTCTACTTCCAGATTGCTAATCTTTTGCCTTATGTCTTTATTTAAAATAGCCTTATGTATTTTATTTAAAGCTTGTTTTTAAATCTAATGTTTCCATTTTTTAAAAAGAAGAGGTCACATTCTCTTTGCCTGGAAAGTACCCCTCAAATTGACAACTTGTATGTTAGAAATAGCCTGTGTTAATGATGTAGTAATCTGCATACCATTTAAAACCCCCTTGCTCCACTAATATTTATAAAAACTTACATTACACATCTTATTTCCACTTTTTATGGTGCTGCCACCTCAAGACCTATTTCCCTCTCAAATTGTCCAATCATATCATGCATTTTGTGAGTTTTGTTATTATTTTCAAAATGTAGGTGACATAATGAGGAGAAAAATAAATTGTAGAGTAGGACATTATCAAAGATTTAAGTCAACAAATCACACTCCAGAAAAACAAAATAATCTTATGCAATGGGAAATGAAAGGAACATATTAAGCCATTTTTTCTAAACTTGTTTATTACAAAGCATTCAGAATGAGATTATCTGCATATTGTTCTAAATGTTAATATCAACATGAATGTGTTCTAAATGTTAATACCAACACAAATGTGTCTTAAGCCCACAGTGCTTAGTGAAATAGTAATAAAATAGTATGATGTACATAAATGTATTATATGTATCTAGTATGGCTATTCAAATTTTCCAAAAGCATATAGAACCACAGCATTGCCCTAGATTACCCCTAGTCATCTAATGTCATCAATTGAAAGATAAATTGAACTGGGGGTAGGATATAAGAAGGGAATTAAATGAATAAAACAAGAGATGGTCTTTGATGAACCAATGGTAATTACATACCTAGAGCTGACAAATACAACCAACTTAAATCTCTTTACCTGAGGTGCAGAAAAGAAACAAATACTCCCAAAGATAAGTTACATCTCCTTATTTCTTTAGCCTGTGCAAGTAACTAAAATTTATCTAAATCTAAATTGAAAGCAAAAACTGGTAATTTTCTAGAACTTGTTCTTTATTACAATACAAATATTTTAAGAAAAAACAAATTTCTCCTGTGAGGAATATACATTCACCCATCCAAACCCAAAGAATGGACTCAGGGACATGAAGAACAGTGGAAGGGAGACTTATAATGGTGGTCTTACAAGATCGGGTGTCTGGTAGGCAGGCACACCTGGGACAATTACAGCAGGTAATTTATCTTCTAGCATGCAAGTCCCTTCCCCAGTTCATTGGTCCAGTACTATGGGTTACAATCTTCACAGCGTCACCTAAGTTTCATTATCCCCCTTAAAACCTTATACCCCATCTCTTTTCCCACTTAAGTTTCAATTTCCTAATAACAAAACTTTCTTCTCTTTTACGGACTGACCCCTCCTCTACATTCTGTTCCCTTATCACGACTTTGGAGGAGCGTGAGTCCTGTGGTTTGTCACATCCACAGGCTGGTAGCCATTACTTAGGTTTATCATGCCTTGAAAATGGAAGATTTAAAATGTTTTCTCACACCCCTTTAGGGAAATTTTACGAAGTTCATTCTTTTAGTTTCTGTCATTTTCCTACATGCAAGGTTCTGAAACTATATCATGATAAGAACACATAAAATCTCTGTGTATGTGTGTGTGTAATTTTAAATAAGTGACATTATTATCATACAAAGAGAATATTTAGGGCTTTAAGAAGGCAAATGATATAAGAAAACATCTCCAAAACAATTCACCTTCCAAAAACCTAATGGCTTAGGGAAATAAGCATTTAGTCTCATCCTGATGGATATCCAGATATAGTGCAGATCATGCAATACATGCTGGGCTTCGCTGAGTTGATTCACTCCATGTTCAGGTCCCTTAACTCCTCATTGCATATGGGTTTTATCATTTATGTATTTAAAGTTACACACACACACACACACACACACACACACACACACACACACACGCCATTAGCATTTGTTTCAAAACTTAGCAGACAGGACAGCAGATATCCAGTGAAAACTTTTCTGATGGCATGGGCAGAAGAACAAGTGGGAAAGAAGAAACACGCAATTTTCCTTAAGACTTAGGGCTTAAACTGTCATATGTCACTTTTCCTACATTCTTTTTAGGCAAAAATAGTGTTACAGTGGAGATCAAATTCAAGCTTGGAGAGGAATTACTCAGGTGCTCTGCCTAGGAAGTAGCCATTCTTTATTCCTTTACTTTCTGAATAAACCTGCTTTCACTTAAAAAAAAGAAAAAAGAATTGCACTTTTCCTCTTTTGAGTCAAAATACGTAATAGGATGTTAAAGATTGTGGATATAGAGATAATTAATAAATAAATTTTAATAACAATTACCTCTATCACATTGACTCTCTTGGTTACAATTATACATATCTCTCTCATGTGGAAATGTATTTACTTTCTTTTCTTTTCTTTCATTTTTTCTTTTTTTTTTCTTTCTTTCTTTCTTTTTTTTTTTTTTTTTTTTGAGATGGAGTTTCACTCTTGTTGCCCAGGCTAGAGTGCAGTGGTGCAATCTGGACCTGACCGCAACCTCTACCTCCTGGATTCAAGTGATTCTCCTGCCTCAAGACTCCCGAGTAGCTGGGTTTACAGGTATGTACCAACCACACCCGGCTAATTTTGTATTTTTAGTAGAGTCAGGGTTTTCTCCATGTTGGTCAGCTGGTCTCAAACTCCTGATCTCAGGTGATCCTCCTGCCTCGGCCTCCCAAAGTGCTGGGATTATACGCGTGAGCCACCGCACCAGGCCTTCATATGGAAATGTATTTATTTTCATATAAAGTTCTTACAAATCCCATCTAATCATGTTCTTAGCCTTCAAGTTCAATATACTATGTTCTATATTAAGGCCAGATACAGCTCTTTATCATCTGAACATTTAGGAAAAGACACGTTAATTGCCAAACGTACCCAATGATGGAACGAGGACAGAACAACTGCGATAAATGTTCCATTTGCAAAAGGGGAGAATGAGAGTTACAAAGTAGAGAGAAGTTACTGGTTCGTAATTATTGGAAGCACTACTTGGAAAATATTGTCCTCCTTCCCTATAGACTCGGATTATCCTTTGTTTATGCCTCAGCTTTGTTCCCTAAAATTTGTTCCTCAGTGCATTGTTTTTCAAAGCTCTTGGCTGATTTATTTAAAAGATTCATCCTTTCCTGTCTTCCTCCTTTGCCACATCTGCAAAAGTAATTGTAGATTATGCCTTTCTGTGTAGTTCAGTTACTTTATCAGCTTGCTTTCTGAATTTAAAAAGTGGGGGGAACAGAATTTTTTTTCATGTTAAACCATCTTATTCCCTTTCAATCCTGACTGTCATCCCTTTGCCAGCACTTTCAAAAAGCTTATGGTTTTCTTTATTTGGTTCCAGTGTAGTCTGTGTATCAAAATTCACACTCAAATTTCTTTTTTTCAGACATACCTTTTTAGACTTAATTAAACAGGCCATAGACACTAATAAATATTCAGTGTATCTTTCTAGAAACCTTTTTTCCTGGCTAGAGTATGTTAGGTATTTTCTTTATTTTTTCAGAGGTTTTAACAAAAGGCTCCATGGAAATACTTTTGTTTGGGCCATAAAAATAGTCCCTATTCTTCTTGCTCTCTCTCTCTTCCCTGCACCCTCAATCTCCCTATCACTTCTCCGGCAGAGTAAGAAATAAGGGTTTACTTTCCTCCAGTGTGAGTTAAAACTGTCCTTACGTCCAGCCTCCTCACCACTCTACATTTAATATAATATTATAATAGCATTGTATTCATTGCTAGAATCTTATTAAACAACACTTAGTAAGCACTTACTTTGTGGAAGACCCTGTTCTTTATGATCTATGTAAAATTTATTTTTAATGAGGAAGCTCAAGCAAAAAGTTTAATTAATTTGCCCTAAGCCCTTCTCAGTTAATTACTATTTGAGAGCTAGTAACCAAAGCCATTTATCTTGATGAAGTTTGTATATGGAAAATTTCTGAGAAATTTTTATATCCTAGCAATAGCTCTGTGTTAACTCTATTCCCCCTAATTCTCACAACAGTTTAACATAATTACCTTTGACAGTGAGGAGTACCAATCTGTTCACTCTATCCCAGTTGCATCTTACCCCATAGGTGTACTTTTAGTCAGGACTCATATAGTTATAAATAATGGGAATGGGTTAAAATGCTTTCAGTTAAATGACATGAGAAGTGATATTAGTCTCTTGTTTTCAAAAAGTTATTAATTGCATAATAAAATACATGCTTAAAGCAAATAATTACAATATGTTGGCTCCACTGGGAAGCATAAGTTGGAAAATCTTCTCTACTCCTTGTCCCAGTATTTATGTAATTCTTGGTCACATTTATTGAAGACCTTGGCACTAGGCTCATATTCCTCTCTACCTTTTATTCCTTAGCATCATGTAAGCTCTCAGTATTCATATAAATAGAATAATAAACACTATAAAATAAATTTTTGTCTCTTCAAATTAAATGACCTCACCTTCTTTGAAATTCAACTTCTCAATTCCTTTGCCTGAAGTGAGTCTTGTAATCACCCTGATAAATAAAAAATTGTAATAGCTATATTCTCAGTCAGAGCACCGTATTCATATCTGTCTTTTATGTGCCACTTCACTTACCCATGAAAGCATTTTGTACATTTATTCTCCAGTTAGAATTACTTTATCTGATACTTGCTGATTGAATTTTCTCTTTTATTTAATTTGTATTTTATGATCAACCACATAATTTTCCTTTTACCAGTTATCTAAGTGCCATTGCACTCTTGTTGTATTGCATTTTCTGCCCTCAAATAGTCACTCTGGGATAAATCCTAAAAACTTGCTTTTCTCAGGTATACTGAGCCCTGAAAAATTATTTGTAGAGAAAGATACCAAAATTCTGCAGAAAATTCTTTAGAATTTCTTCATTTTCAAACTTCCCTTTTCTTTTCAGCATCATTTTAGCTCTGAATCAATCTCCATAAACTCTTACTACTACTTTTGCTATTATCTTGCTTAATAGAGTGGATTAGCATTAGCTATCAATTATCTAAATTCTTCATATGCTACCACTTTTTAACAATACAGCTCAAATTACCTCACTTTTATCATTCATAAGCATTATTTTTCTCTACTTTTTCAAAGTCACTCTCTCAATGGAAACTTTAACCACATTCACATACTCAGAAACCTATTTTCATAAATCATGTCCTTTCCTCTTCCTTGTTTTTCTCTCCATGGGCTCACTGAATACTATAAAGACAGATTGAAGTTTGTGCTAGTTTAAAAAGTGAAATAAAATAACTATCTGTGACCCTGAATCCTTATCTAACAATTTCTTAGTATGTGTCATTATCTTCAAATTAAAAACATTTAGGATTTGATTTACGCACTGTCATCACTTCTCAGATCATACTCACTATTCAGTTCTGTGCAGTCTGGCTTTCATTACAAAATGTGCATTGAAAGTTTTCTTATTAACATGTTAGTTTCCATGTAAAAAAGACAGAAAGAAAATAATTCAGTTTACTTGGCCATCTCCACATGTTTGATGCTTTAGACACACCATTATCTACTCCTTCTGTGAATACGTATTAGCATCTTGGGTGAAGCACTAATGTATCTCCTCCTCATCCAACTAACTTATCTTGGTTTACAACTAATCTTTCTAAGTAGGGCTTGATTTTAGACATTAGCATAATAAAATAGAAACAGTGCTGAAGAATTGGCATTTGATTATGATTAAAATATTACAGCTGCCTCTTAAAGAACTCAACATAGATGCATTGAATGTGAGAAGATCAGAGTATTCTGAAGAGTCAGCCTAAGTAGTAAGCAGGAGAGATACTTTCGCTTCCATTTTCTTTTAAGTGTATGGTGAGATTGAGAAATCAGATAGGAAGTTTCTACTTTGAGGGCACGTCACTCAAATGACACTCATACAAAGTTGACCCTTTGGAAATAAACTGATCATGCCCTTGGCCTCTAAACCACAACAGGAAATTGAATTATCTGCTGTGTCATTGAACTTAGTTCCTGACAAGGACTTCTAGTGTGTTCATTCCTTGTGGTTCAGCTGAAAGCTCAAATTGAGAAAGAAAGAAGAAAATGTCAAGCATCAAATGGAAGTCATGGGCACAGTATAGTAAATTAATTCAAGAGAAGTAATCTCACAATTTTAAATATGAATGTGGCTTTAACTCTTTCTGATCACAACAATTCTTAAGACATATTCTAGGATATTTGCAATATTTTTAAATATTTATGTTGCTTCCACAGAGGTATTTTATAACTTCACACATAATTTCTCTTTTTATGTGTTCAATTTTTTTTCCAGCAATATTATGTGGCTCTTGATGATGTAAAACACAAACACATGTGCCTGTGCATGAGCGTGCACACACACACACACACATACTTCTGTTCATTGATTTAGTTTTACCACTTCTGTTTCTCTATATTATTTAGCCAATGTTTGCACATAAAACAGACTCAATGAATAGAGATATATACTGACTTTATTAATTGCATATAATACTTAAATATTCACCAATACAACCTAAACTTTAGAATAATTTAATGCTTACAATATTTACAAATAAATTTGAAAAGTCATGTTTATTTCATTAAGTGTGCAGAGATAGATATGTTTTAAATTCATTGTCTTACATTTGGGAGCACTAATTACAAAGAGATATGGGTATTCCCTTTTTCTGTAGTTTCCTACTTAAAATCTCTTATCTACTCTTAATAATTTTAACATTCTCTGTGACTATTATTCTGTTCTATTTATTTGTTTTAATACATGAAACATTTTTGTTACTAAGTACCTCAAAGCAGTAGTAAATTTTTCATAGTTTTAATTATTAAAAAGAGCATTTAAGATTGATTCTGAGTTTATTTTTATAACAAATATGGTTTATTGAATTATTTCATCTTGTTCAAATTCGAAACATTATTATAAAATCTTAAACAGAATAAAACACAATTGAATAAATGTAAAATTTCTCCATAAAACAATTTTAAATCGTAAAGTATCATTACAAAAAAATTAAAACAAATTAGTATCAGAGTTAATTTCAATTTCTTGTTTTTAAAACTATTGTGTATCAATATGGTAAACCGTTGTTAGTTACCTGTAAGTCATACTTTTCTTCCTGTTTATAATTTGAGAAACTACATTTATAAATACAGCTTCTCAAACAATTCATAACTGAATTATGCTATCCTACTTGCAACTATAATCATCACAATTCATTTATTATATTCATAATTTTTATTATCAAAATTTTTCATATCATTGGTGTTAAAGAAAGAAACCAAACACTATCTAATACAGTACCCAGGAGTAGATCTCTGCTCAGTGGCTTCCATTAATCTGGGAGACTTGAGAGGCTTAAATATTACAATATTGCAATAACAGAGTAGATTTTAGAATTTGGCTATTAATAGCATCGGAATTTGTGTTTTTTTCTCAGTAACTGAGAGAAATGAAACTGGCTGAAGAAGAGCCAACTTTTTCTAGGTCAGCAGCCTAGGATGTCTCCTGGTGTCAGGAATCACTCACTTTAGAAATGCAGGGTCAGCATAATGCTGATGTTTGAACAGAATTGTCACAGATGGTATGTTTTAAAATAGAATTTTAAAAAAAAAATTCTATTGTATATGGGAAAAATATAAAAGTAGATCTACTTGAGGCCAAGATTTGAATTCCCACTGATAAATATGGAGAAGGATTGGTTCACTGAGAATTTTTAAATTTCTTTCTTATTTATAACCTACATTTTAAAATTTCTTTCTTATTTATAACCTCTTCATGACCTACAAAGAGACTTAGACTCCCACATAATAATAGTAGGAGACTTTAACATTTTACTGTCAACATTAGACAGATCAACAAGACAGAAACTTAACAAGGAAATCCAGGACTTGAACTCAGATCTGGACCAAGTGGACCTAACAGACTTCTAGAGAACTCTCCACTCCAAGTCCACAGAATATACATTCTTCTCAGCACCACAGCGCACTCACTCTAAAATTGACCACATAATTGGAAGTAAATCATTCCTCAGGAAAAGCAAAAGAACAGAAAACTTTTGAAATTTTATTTCATTCTTAGTATACTATAAGTTTATAAGTTTCATAGAATTTTTTTTCAGATTTGCTCTTGGTATGCCTATATTCTGGAAGCCATTTATCTCTTTAAAGATTATTTAAAGTAGGAAATTACTGTTGGTATAAATAAACCTATTAGAATTATGTAAACAGTGACTATGCCTGAAGGTTCCTCAGTCTCCTCCACTAACTTAAATCTTTCACTGTGAGAAAATATGGTTTATAGCCCTCAGCCAGTAATATAGCTGGCGGTAATCTAAAAATATATACATTTTATCAGCAAAAAGTATACTTTGTGATTTTAATCCTCCTTTTTAAAAAAATTTTGTTCCCTTTACTTTGAAAATATTTGCTTTGGCTTTGAAATTTTGTATTAGTGTTTCATATAAGAAATAATGGAGTTCACAAATTACGCATTTGTAAGCTAAAAAGAGGGAATAATGCATAGAAAGTCTTTTAAAAGCTACGATTCTTCAAATTTCTTTAGCTCCCCCCAAAGAACATATTTTTAATTGAAATCCAACACTTGAACAATAAATTGAGTAATTCTATAGCTAGTGAATTGAGGTAGAACGGAAAAGTTGGGCATTAGTCACTGTGTGTGTTCCTATATGTCTTATGTGTGTGTGTATGCTAACTATGCAGTTTATGGAACTATAAGCCTGTTAGATTAGATTAATTTGATATTTAGCATGGCTTGAATATTGGTTTTTGACTTAATATCTTTTCAGCTATTTTCTTGTTTATTCTATTCAGCAACATTGCCGAATAGAGTTCCTTTCCCTACCCTGAATCAGTCATTTATTAATGTGTCAAGAAAATCTAAATATTGATTTAGGCAAATTTTACATGTGTGTAAATACATATATGTATAAATTGCCATCAAAACAGATTCATATTCCAAAAAATGTAATTATTCACCGTATGAGGATATAAAAGTGTGTTGCATATATTCTGAAAATAACTTAACATTTTGACAGGAAATTTATTAAACGAAATGTATAAAAGTGCCCCAAGTAAGTTCTAAATAAGCTTGGAAGAAGAAAGGCAAATCAATGTGTTTTTTCGTGGTGGCGATAATGGGGTTTGTATATTTCTATGTGTGAGTGTATATAATTTATGAACTCGAAAAGCTGATGATTAATAGAAATAGGACTTACACAATTTTTCTGAGAAATATGATTGCTAAAAACCTGAAATATTGCATATGAGGTTTTAAAACACATCACCTTACAATTTTACATAAGAATGTATATGTGAATATTTGTGTAATAGCAGAGTAAAATAAAATGGCAAAAATGATTGTTGCACCCATTATAGAATTGAATG
This sequence comes from Ateles fusciceps, assembly GCA_036589455.1. Taxonomy (NCBI): domain Eukaryota; kingdom Metazoa; phylum Chordata; class Mammalia; order Primates; family Atelidae; genus Ateles; species Ateles fusciceps. The sequence continues at coordinate 1,535,913 of JAZHEH010000589.1, forward strand.
TTTATAGTAAAATTGGCTATTTCTGGGTGGTTCAGTTTTATGTAATTTTGACATATATTTTCTAAGATTTTCAAAATTGCTACAATGAATATGCATTACATGTAAAACTGTTTTAAAAGTTAGATAACTTCTGTTTAAACAATTTTAAGTTCTTTTGCCAAATGGCAGATAAATCTCATTATTATAACTGGAGTAGACAGAACTTATTAAAATTTTCTGATAAATATTATCAAATACCTAGAAACATTAGGCATAGATTAATTAAAATATTATCTTAAATACAAAACAAGATAATTGTAAGTGGTTACATATGAATTTGCAGAATAGAAGGTTAGAAGAAAGTAAAATGGTAAAAATTATCATTGTAAAATAGCAAATTTTGTGTGTGTGTGTGTGTGTGTATGTGTGTTTGTGTGTGTGTAGACATATAGTATTATTAAATGTTTCTGGGTGGTGGTGTTTATATGCTTTTGGTGTTTTTATAAACCAAATTCTATATTCTAAGTTTACAAATTGCTACTATAAAATACTGTTTAAAATGTGATTAGAAAAATATTAAGTTAAAACATTTATGCCCAGGTGATTTAATTTTAAGACCCCATGATAACTGACAGGTAATTTCTGTACTATCATCCATTATGTTAACTGACTACCCACATTTTCTCTAGAGAGCATCTTCAGACATGTTCCTTATATACCAAATGGCTTCTGCATCTCCCTGCCTGTGGTTCCTCTGGCTATGGAAAGTATCCAGCCTACAGGAAGGGCAGAAGGAGAGTGCAAAAAAAAAAATATTAATGTTTTGAGGATTAATTAATGAGAGAAAATAGTTGGCAAATAATTTCCCTATTTTCTTCACATCTCAGGAGCACAAGTCTGACATGTTTCACAAAGTTTCTCAGACAATCTCAATTAAGTAGCATTGAGCTCAATTACCCATAGATATAAATGTGTCACTAAACATATATATTTTGAATTTTCTGTTTTTAAATTTGTAATGTTTATGAATAGATACTTTTTATTAGCTTGCCTTCCTTCTCTTAACGATTTCTTCACTCCCACACAGTATTCCTTGAAATCACCTCCCCAGAAAAGTACTTGTACTCATAGTTTTGTCTTAGAGTCTGCTTTTGATGAAATCCAAACTAAGACATATAAACATATGCCAGTCTGGTTTTGGTCTTTTACAAATATTTGTTCATTTAATAATAAATGGTTATACCAACAATAAAACCAAAGAGAATAAATGGAAACATACTTGTATAAATTTAAAGTTAAAGGAAAGAGGTAATGAACTTATACTTTAACATGACTGGCTCAAGATGACTAGGATTCCTGTAGTCTCTGTTCAGATAAGTTTGATAATGAACTCTTAACAAATGGGATTCACAGACAGCAGGAAACCTTCTCAAGTACAGTCAGACACACATTCAAGCAACAAAATTATTTGCTTTGTCCTTTCATAGTTGACATTTTTTGGTATAGATTTTAGGGATATAAGTGTAATTTTGTTACATGGATATATCCCATAGTGGTGAAGTCTGGACTTTTAGTTAATCCATCACTGAAATAATGTACACTGTAGCAATTAAGTAATTTTTCATCATCTACTCCACTCCCATCCCCTCACTCTGAGTACCCAGTATCTACTATTCCACACTCTATGTCCATGTGTACACATTATTTAGCTCCTAATTAAAACTGAGAGCATGGAGTATTTGTCTGAATTGTTTCACTTCAGTAATGGCCCTTATTTTCATCCATGTTGTTACAAAAAAACATCATTTCAATTTTTATGACTGAATAATAGTCCATTGTGCCACATTTTCTTTATCCAATCATCTAATGATGGACACTTAAGTTGGTTCCATATCTTTGCTACTGTGAATTGTACTGCAATGAACATATGAATGCAGATGTATTTTTTAATATACAATTGTTTCTTTTCCTTTGGGTAGATATTCAGTAGTGGGATTGCTAGATCAAATATTAATACGTTTTGGCTGTGTTCCCACCCAAATCTCATCTTAAATTCCCATGCATTGTAAGAGGGACCTGGTGGGAGATAATTAAATCATGGGTGGAAGTCTTCCCTGTGCTTTTCTCCTGATAGTGAATGTCTCATGACATCTGATCATTTTATAAAGAGGAGTTTCCCTGCATGAGTTCTCTCTCTCTTTGCCTTCTGCCATGATTTTAAGGCCTTCCCAGCCATATGGAACTGCAAGTCCATTAAACCTCTTTCTTTTGTGTATTGCCCAGTCTCAGGTATGTCTTTATGGGCAGTAGGAAAACGGAACAATACAAACATGGTTGCAATTTTAATACTGTTTCTCATAGATGTTGCACTAATTTATATTTCTACGAATAATGTATAAGTGTTTTGTTTCTCCATATCCTTGCCAACATCTGTTATTTTTTATCTTTTTAATAAAATACATTTTGACAAGTGTAAGATGATATCTCATTGTGGTTTTTAATTTGCATTTCTCTAATAAGTAGTAATGTTGAGCTTCTTTTCATATGCTTACTGGTCATTTGTACATCTTCTTTTGAAAACTGACTATTGATATCCTTTGCCTCCTTTTTAATGGGGTTATTTGCTTTTGTGTTGTGTTGAGTTGAATTCCTTGTAAATTTTGGATGAGTCCCCCTGTCAAATGCATATTTTGCAAATACTGCCTTTCCTTCTTCAGGTTGTCTGTTCACTCTGGTTATTGTTTACTTTGCTGTACAGAAGCTTTTCAGTTGAATTAAGTGCCATTTGCCTATTTTTGGTTTTGCTGCTTATGACTTGAGGTTCTTAGTCATTGATTATTTGCCTAGACTGATGTACAGAAGAGTTTTTCTTAAGTTTCCTTCTAGTATTTTAATAGATTCAGATTTTACATTTAAGTCTTTAATTCACCTTGAGTTGATTTTTGAGTTGATCTAGTTTTGTTTTTCTGCAAATGGCAATCCAATTTATGCAGCACCATTTATTGAAAACAGTGTCCTTTCCCCAGTACATGTTCTTGTCAACTTTATTAGAGATTTGTTGGCTGTGGATGAATGGCTTTATTTCTGGGTTCTCTATTCTGTTCCATTGACCCATATATGTGTCTATTTTTATAATAGTACCATGGTATTTCGGTCATTATAACCTTGTAGTATAGTTTTCAGTTAGATAATCTGATGCCTTCAGCTTTTCTCTTTTTGCTTAGAATTTTTCTGGCTATTTGTGCACTGTTTTGGTTCCTCATAGGTTTTAGGATTTTTTTTTTTTTGAATTCTGTGAAAAATGATGTTGGTAGTTTGATAGGAATTGCATTAAAACTGTAGATTGTTTTGGGTGAATGTTCATTTTATTTTTTTAAATTTATAATTTAAAAAATAGAGATGCAGTTTTGCCATGTTGACCAGGCTAATCTTGAACTCCTGGGCTCAAATGATCTGCCCTCCTCAGCCTCCCAAAGTGCTGGCATTAGAGGTGTGAGCTATGACCAGCCAGAATGATCATGTTTATGCTATTAATTCTCTGATCCATAAGCATGGGATGATTTTCCATTTACTTGCATCACCTATAATTTCTTTCATCAGTGTTTTGTAGTTTTCTTTGTAGAGATCTTCTACCTCCTTGGTTAAATATATTCCTAGGTATTTCATTTTTTTGTAGCTATTGTAAATGAAGTTTCCTTCTTGATTGGGTTCTTAATGTGGTCAATATTGGTATATAAAGTGATATTCTGAAAGTTGACTGAATCCATTTATCAAAATAAGAATTTTTTGGTGGAGTATTTAGTGTTTTTTAGATATCATATCATCAGCAACCAGATCATTTGACTTCCTTTTTTTCCAATCACATAAAGAGATTTAATGACAAATTCATATGACCATCTCAATAGACACAGAAAAAGCATTTGTTAAATTCAACATCCCTTCATAAAAAAATAACAACAAACTAGGCATAGAATGAAAATACCTCAAAATAATAAAGGCTATGTGTGACAAATCCATAGCCAACATCATACTGAATGGGAAAGAGTTGAAAGCATTCCATCTAAGAACTGGAACAAGGAAATGATGCCACTTTCACCACTTCTATTTGACGTAGTACTGAAAATCCTAGCCAGAATAATCAGGCAAGAGAAAGACAGTTGATGAATTTAAGCTGATTAGTCTAAGCTGGGTAGACTTCACATATAGATCATATGTTAAATGTTATGATTTTTAAGTCTTGAGGATCAGGAGCCCAACACCCAATAATGTAATGTCAGTAGTATTGCACAGCCATGGTTTTCAAATATTCACTTTGTTAAGCATTCCATATAGGTTTGAAAAGAATGTTGACATTTTCCCTAGGTTAAAATTTAATTTATGATATTCACTTTCTAGGAAAACTATATTCATAAATATTTTCGTATAAACTTCACATTATGAATAACTTTCATTCATACAATATAACCAATGTCCTGGAACCAGATGATGCTTTTCTCTTATGCAAATTTAACTAGCTAAAGAAAAGGTGATTGTCTCCCTCACATTGACGATTATGTTGAAAAGCAATAAATATTGCACCAGTTGATATATGTCTTTTCATTCTCCAATTTATGTGGAGCAACAGCACATAGCAACAACATGTTACCTTTGAGCATTATAAATATTTTTCTCAACTAGGATAGTTTTTTTTGTTTTTTTTAATTAGAATGTTAGCCTAAGTTAAATTAACACTAATTTTACCCACTTTCTCTACATTTATTTTTTTGTGTATAAAACAAGAATCAGTGCATAACAATGCAATTTTAGTAATGGCCCACCTTGTCCAAAATGTCTTATAATAACACATAGCTATTTTAACATGTAAGACATTGATGGAGAAAATTGTCATTCAACAGGACAAATATTGCAAATACAAAATTGCAAATACAAAAATATATATATAAATGTGTGTTAATGTATATACTAGAAAAGTTTATAAAATGGCATTGTTAGTTTTTTAAAATATAGTTATGACTTTCAGAAAAAGAGAACAATATATTTGGTCAAATTGACTTGCTAAGAAATAATGCCCTAATTATATGACTTTTCTCAAACACCAGACTTATTTCTGCTTCAAGGCCTTTATACATGCAGTTTCTTTGCCTGAAAATTCTCAGATTTTCTGTCATCCTTTGCCTTCAAATGGTATGAGTGGAGATTCTCCATGCTTTCCTTAGTGACCTGTTAGCTAAGTTCAAAGGACTTCAAAATAATAGGGGAGGGAATCCACCACTATCTATGCAGAAAATTCTGAGAGATGGAATAGCTGTTTCCAATCTGGAGAGTAAAGATAACATGTAAAGCAGTGCTGGTTGTTTTGACAGCAATCAAAACCGTACAGACAGTATAAAATAGTGATTTGACAGATATGAAGCTGACTATGTCAATTCTGTTCTTATAGATTAATTGGTTGAAATCTATTAAATCTGTTAAGACACCTATTAGTAATTTTGAGACAATAAAACATCAAAGCAAAACACGTATGACCTATATAAAAATAACTGAAACAAAATGATGCCCATTGTAAATAACTTCTGTGTAATTTATCATCCAAATATGGTAACATTTGAGAGTAAGAGATGCTGCTTTAATGCAGTATAACATTCATAGACTAATGATGATGCAGAAAAACCAGTATATATGGCAATCCCAATTATATAGATAAATAATACTTAATATGTTTACATAGAAAGAGAGGTAGAAAATATTTCATGAAAGCATAGTGGAAAAAATTAACTAAGATTTCTATAATTGAGAAATTGCATGTATGAATATTTTTTATTGATATAGTCAGTATTTCTGTGGTTTAGGCCACAGATTAGAAAACCATGGATATTGGCTAAATTCAGCCTGCCTCCTATTTTGTATAGGCAAAATTTGGTTTTCATTTTTCATTTTTAAGTGGTGACATTTTAAATAATGTTATAAACGGTAATGTAATCATCCAGATTTTGCCTTGTTCCATGTCCTAATTCTATTTACTATATGACCCTTGAAGAAAAAAATTGTCTAACTCTGCTCTAGTTAAGAAGCCACCACAGAACTTCCAGTAAAACATATTTTATTAGATAATATAGAAATATCTAAACTATATATTTCATCTGTTAAAACTCTGCCATGTTCTTGATATTGATACCACTGTCTGTTATTTTTAGGTGGACAATTTAAAATATATAGATATTATATATAATAGATTAATAATTAATCATCAATATATTATTAATTATATATTCAATATGTTGAAATTTATTATTTACAACATATGTGCATGAATATACATACTCCAAATAATTCATATATATATATATGAATATATATAGCAAATAATCCATTTCAGTGGTCTGCAAGCACGGCTACACACAGCCATGCCTTATATTCCTGGGGCCTCAAATTGCCTTACTTCTGAAATCATATCCCCACAGTCGACCTTTCAGCCTTACCTGATTATCTATCCAAAAATAGGCATTTGCAGAAGTGTTTTGGAGATTGGAGATTATGTGGAACCAATGATACATTGAAGTCCAAAGAATGTTATAATACTACTGATGACTTTGGACCAATTGGCATTTGACTTCATGACTGGCACATAGTATGTGCTTTATTACTAGTAAATCCACAAGATATGCTTATAAGCACAAGTTTTTTTATTAGTAGTATTTTTAATTGACAAATAACAATTATATATATTTATGAGGTACAATATGATGTTTCAATATATGCATACAAATTGTGATGATTGTATCAAGTTACTTAACATATCTGTCATCTCATTTACCCATGATTTTTTGTGGTGAGACATTTGAGAGTTACTCTCAGCAATTCTGAAATGTACACTACATTCTTTATTTGAACTTTTCTAGTATAACAATAATAACACACATAGGTAGCCATTGTCTTTTTGTCCATTCTCTATTCAGATAAGTTTTATTTCATCTTCTATTCATACAGCATTTTTATAAAATTTATGTACTTTTAAGTGCTGGTTTTCTCAATTTTATTATTCTTACATGTGAAATATACAATTTTAGATAAAATGTGTTTTCCTTATTTCCAAAAAAAGCAGATGTAATTTATTTTATGAATTTCAAAGATATTCCTTAGGCTTCACTGGAGGTTTGTGATTTCTTTCTCTCTGAATTCTCAGAGACTTCTTTCAGTTTGTAATTATTTTGGATCAAAACTCTCATAAAATTTTTCATTTAGTCCTTTGATTCTTCCTCAAAACTGAAAAAAAAGTTTACTCTTAACAAAGATAGACCGTTAACTATATAGCGTATATGGGCCAAGAACCTTTCATTACTGTTCAGTGTGTATTTGATGTTGCAATCTAGAGTTTCATATCAGCCATATTTCATATCAAGCAAAATTAATATGTTTTAATACAAAATTGTATCTTTTCCCATGGCTCAATATATGTTAGACATAACATTTACTAAGGATAAAAGTCATTTTTCAATTAATAAAATATATTTTATGTTAGCTAGTATAATTGAGCTTAAAATGGTGTTATAATTGCTTAAATTATTTTTTCTGTTTGAATCTGGGAAGCTTGCATAGAAAAATTGCTTTTGGAAATGCCAAACATTTTTTTCTCATGCAACAAAGAGTCATATTTAAAACTTCTAAAAAATATAAAAAATATTTAAGTGCTCTAAATTGCACAATTAACTAAGAGAAGTAACATAAAAACACATTAAAAGTATTACAATATTTATGTGGAGTAAAGTTAAATAAATTTCCTGTAGTGGAATTTAGACAGAAAGCTAAAAAAAGAGAATGTCTTTAGGGGGAGTGTGATAATAATTAATATAAATAGAAAATGTTTAATGTCTTTAAAATTATCACAGGAATTTTGCTATAGAGAAAAGTTAAAAAATAATTAAGAAAATTTTATTTTTAAAGCCATTAAGTATGGGATATTAAAGAAATTTTATACTTTTTGTAACATTCTCTTTTTGATATTAAGAAACTGTACATTTATGGAATGTATTTACCAGTATTTGAATAGACATAATAGGAAATAGTAGAATGCAGTTAAAATTAGTAAAATAAAGTGTAGGAAGTTCTCTTACTATTTAATTGAGCTACTATCTAGTTTCAAGTTGTTATTTTCCTACCAAGTACAATCATCATACTAAATTGATAGATGGTGCATTTGGTACATAAGATACATTTCAAATTAACATATTCCCTAGAGTTAAGGAACCATATTGTCTCTCTCCTGGAGAGAGAGCTCAGGGAATGGTTTCCTGAACCCTTAAATATACTAATTTAAAAAAATGAATTTTTTTATTGCATCTAAGCCTTACCATCAAACAACAATTAGAAATCCCATTCTCTCTGACCTATCAAGAAAACCACTCTATGACTTTTCTTTTCTTTCTACTCCCCTTCCTCATCCAAGAACTTTTTCTCTCTGTACAACAGCATTTAATGCATTCTGTACATGTATTGTTTTTGCTTATTCTGTTTACTTTTGGCAGTTTTTGTTTTTATTTTTCATTTCCATTCCATTTATACTAAATGCTGAAGCCAAGTCACGTGATATTTCTGGAGACCTTATTTCCCAGACATCTCCTACTCTGAAGAAAACATATATATCGCTAATAAATGGTGTGACAACGAGAAACTGGATAGTTCCACAAAATATAGGGAAATATGTTACTGGGTTTCAACTTCTTTGAAAGTTAATATACGTAGAACAGGAAAGAATTGTTCCAATTACATATATAGTTTCTCATAATCTGTTACGAACAACAACAAAACAACAATTACAACATACGTTTTACTCATCCACAAAAGTCTTGAGATGCTGAGTATAGAAAAAGACAAAAGACAGATTATACATAACAATAAAACTCTGACCTCCAACCTTTGCTGCTGTAATTAGTCCAAGAAGCCAAACCACAACCTCTACAAGAGTCAGTCCAATAGAACCAGTACTTGGTCAATAACTCCCAGCATCTCTCATTTTGCCCCTGCTTTCAACTTGTAACCAACCACAGAAACCAAAATATGGATCTCTAACTGATCACATAGAACTCCTTGCTTCTACTTAGCCAACTTACAGCATCCCCATCCAGCAACCTGCAATTAATGCATAATTTTTTTTACTTATAAATCTCTCACACTTTCCCACCTGTTAAATGCAAGTGATTGTGGCTAACTTCCTTTCTATAGCAGGCTCTGAATAAATACCTTTTGTTTGTTCACATCTCGGTTGTCTTCATTCATGTCCACAGTTTCTCTGGAGGTTCCAACAAAACATGGTCTCCATTGCCCACTGCAGTGGACCCCAGCCATCAACCAGGTGCAGGACCCACAGTGGTTCCTGATGCCTTATGGCAAGTCAGCACCTGGTCTGAACTCTGCTCTCTTTGCATTGAGTTCTTTGACTTTTTTATTTTTAGTTCAGTCACTGGTTTTAGCATTGGTTCCCATCTGCTTGGCAACCTTGGTGGAATCAGGCTTCTTTTTTCAATTACTTTTTGCTCTCTTTTGTTTTACTGCTTTGTGTAGTGCTATCTAAATGTGTTTATCATAAAAGAAACAGCCCATGGGCATAGGCCCATAAGCCTGTTTTTCAAGCCAGCCAAACAGTACATTTAGTTTCACGTTCTCACTAGACCTCTGTCTGTTTTTTACAAACTGTTGTGGGTCTTCAATAAAACTAAATGAAGTTCTTTCTTGATTTTTTGTTATTGTTATTCCCAATATTTGGTAGTGATCCAGATAGAAAGATCACAGTTTTCACCTGCCAAAAAAAGTGTAGATTTTTAGATCTGCACTTGGAGATTAGCCACTGTTGGGTTGCATTGGGCTTTCCAATGATATAAGAAATAGTGTTATCACAGACCCATTGAAGTTCAGATAGATTCTAACAAACTGCTACCCAAACTTTCCCAATATCCCTTTAAGCTAGAAGCAAAAGAAGGACTCAGACCTATGTTGAAAGCCTAATACACCAAGGTATTCTCATACCCAGCACTAGCCCTTGTAACATTCCCTTCCTATCAATAAAGAAACCAAATGGATGAAGACATCAATATGTTCAAGACCTCAGGGCCATCAACAAATTTGTTATCCCTCTCTTCCTAGTAATACATAACCCAGTGAGCATCCTGCCATTAATTCTTCCTGAAGCAACTTGCTTCACTATGATATATCTTTGCTCTGACTTTTTCAGTGTGTCTCTTGACTAGGAAAATCAATACTGTTTTGCCTTCTCCTGGAAGGAACGCAACATACCTGGATAGTCATGCTCCAGAGAGTCTTTGAAAACCCCTCTTATTTTTTCTAAGTCCTAAATCAAAACTTAAAGAAATTACATTTCTCTTGAGGTTCAGCTATGGTACAGCATGTGGTGCTCTCTTACTTTGTTCAGAGAACAAGGAAGCTCTTTGAAATGATTTTTTTTTTAATTTGTTTATTTTTTTGCTCTCAGTCTTTCTTTTTTTGCTCTCAGCCTTTGCAGGAAAGGGGCATAAAGTTTCAAAAGATTAATCATAATTTTCCCAAGACATTATTCATTATTTAGATTATTGTATATCTTGTCAGGAAAAAAATAGTCTCTCCTGCTAGATGGAAGACTAACCAATCATAACTTTTTTTCTGAGATTGCAATATCTCTTTTGAATTGACTAAGTACCTGGCAACAGACCCTCTACTCTGGAAGTCCAAAGATGAAATGAACTTTCTAATCTTAAGAAGCTTTTCAACAGCCTGCCCTCGTTGTCACTAACTATTAAAAGCCATTTTGTCTATTTGTGCATGAAAGATCTGGGCAAGTCCTTGGAGTTTTAACTCAACTTCATAGGAAACATCAAAAACCTATAGCTTTTCCATTGGCCTACTTGCAAAGATTTATTCTGTTTGAGCAATAGCTGTCCCTACAAAAGTCGTTGATTCCATGCTTCTAACGAAGTAGGCCTAGGTCCCCTACTTGGCCTCATGCTTTGTCATGCAGAACAGACATTACTCCTGATGGAGAACATGCAACACTTGTCAGCTAGCCAATTAACCTCTTTTGAGACTCTATTACTTTCTCCCTATCACATTATTATTCACTTCTGAAACACCCTAAACCAAATCAATTCTCCTGCACCAACCAGAAATAAACAGAACATCATTCTTAATACCTCAGAGAATGTTTTGTACCTTGACTGGATGTATTACAGACACTCTTCAATAATTCTGATCTATTATTTGTTGATCAGTTATACCTCAAAACTGAAACTAGAGGTTATCAAGTAGAATATTCTATCAGTAATTTAAGCTCACTCTTATATTAGTCCTCTGAGGTAAAATCAGTACAGATGGCCACACTTATTGCATTTAATACATATTGTCAACTAGCCAGAGTCCAGAGATTAAACATATGTGTAGATAGCAGGCATGCTTTTGTGGCAGCATATAATTTTGGCATGCTTTGGAAACAAAAGGTACCTTACTTCTGCTGGAACCTCCATCAAAAATGGACATTAAGTTAAGGAATTCTTAGATTCACTCCTATTTCCCAGAAAGATGTAGATGCCTATTATACTGGTTGCCTACCAGGGAAATAATAATAATAAAAGAGACAAAATGGAAGCTACACAAAGTGTTCTAGCCAATCCTTATGTCAAGACAAATAAGCCTTAATCAAGGTTAAGAGTCTATCTAAATCTTCAAAGAATAATTCTCTGGAAGAATTGAAAGAGGCAATCATAAAATTTCTACATTTAGCCCCTGATTTGGCAGAAGATAAAAAATAATCTAATTGTAACCTTTACTCAGATCACATCTGATACTCAAAGCAGCTGCTTGGTGGCACGAGATGATTTCACATGGATTTTAGATAAATTTTGCCATGAAACTACTCATCATGGTATAGACTCATCTGTTACTATTTTAATTTATGTTGGTAAGAATCTTGTAAAAACACAGCTGAGGTTATTTACAAGTCATGTATCACCTGTCAGAAACATAAACCTAAAAAAAAATAATGGTAGGGCATGGCCAGAAACCAGACCCCAAGGGAACTTTGAATAACTTCAGTTGAAATTTATACAGCTTCTATCCTCCCTGGGATTTGAATATATTATAGTTATTTTATTTCTATATTCAGGATATTTTGGAGCATTGTTCGTATTGGAGGTGAAATCTTTAAACACAACAGAAAGGTAAAATTCTGGCAATATAGTTTACTATGTAGATGACTGAACAGTCCATGAACAGTGAGGACCTTAATTTCTAGACTTCTAAATTGTCTAACCTCACACCATTAGAAAATGATCAAAAGCGAAAGACTAAGAGACTAAATGTACAATGCTCAGACCCTATATAGAAATAGAAGTCTGACCCGTAAACTCTGCAGGAAAGCCCTTGGAAACCAAACCATTATTACCTCTGCAACAATGAGCCAAAGGTGACCAAAGGTTGACAATAACTTTCAGCTTTTCTAATTGTTTTCACTTGCCAGAGGGGATAAGATCAACCAGAGAAAGCTGAATATACTCCTTAACCCAAACTAATGGAATGTTCCACATCTATTTAGCCTGTCCTCAACTTTTTCATGCTGTCTCCAATCAGAGGTTACCCAAAATCTATTTTCACTATCAAGCTTGCAAACTGGCCTGCCTGTTACTGAGTCTCTACCAAATACAAGTGGTGGTGGCTGAGCCTCTTGCCTTAGCGAGGTTTGGATAAATAACTTTTACTTATCTCGTTTGGGTGTTCTTTATTTCCACATCTAACTAACCAACATTTAATTGAAGGAAGTCGTCTTTTTTTCCCAGTTGATGTAAAACCTGGTTCATACGGAGAATGTTAGAGTCATTTTTATTAGCAGTATACACTAATGACAATATCCTAATTCATACTATATTCAGCCACAAATCAGCTTGAAATCATTAAATTCGTATTAGAAATTATAGAGATATCATTAAGCTTGTATTCATTAAGTTCGTTTTAGAAATTATAGAGAAGCTCATGGCCAGGCTTGCTTTATTCTAGATCAATGGGAGAATCAAAAAACAGGAGTCTATTGTTGTGAGACAACAACAATAAAAATCAAACACGTGGTGGTTAAAAATGAGGTAATTGAGTAGAACATGGACTCTATTCCACCTGACCAGTAAAAAATTCAATGAACCATGGCACTGGATTCTTGGAGTGGAATATATTACTATCAAAGGTTGCATTGAACATAGTAATTAAAGGGATTTCAAGTACTTCAAGTAATGCTAGAGAGATAGGCATCACTTACTTGAAATTTTACATTTTTTAGAATTTTTAGTAATAATGTGCTGCTTCCAAAGCTTAATATAAAATTTTTTTGTCTGAGAGTATTTATGCCATTCTTCTACACTGAAACTACACTTGTCAATTTCCAGCCCTGCCCCAGTCCATCTCAATCTTGAACTCTTTTTGGCAAGTGTGGACAACCCCAGTGATGGGAAGATCCTGGCAGAATTAAAACTGTACCATGGTTCCCAACACTCAAATGCAGTGATCTTTCTAGTGTCCCTTAGAAAGCCAGGGAAAAGTGTATTTGGTAGAATGAAACAAATCAGTGTGTATAATTTAAATTGCATCAAGCAAATAGAAGAATAAGAACTATGTGTAATTGCATTATCTGCATAAAATAACAGTATTTTTAAAATAAATTCAATAGAACATTTTTGTGACTAATGCAATCAGAACTATGTAACATTTATCAAATGTAACTTTTAGGTATCAAGACATATTTTCAAAAACTAAAAAAATAATAATAAAATTTTCCACATCCTTGATCAACACTTCACTCTGTGAAAACCAAAAATATATGTGCTTAGTGAACTTAATGCACTGAGCAGTATTTTCGCAGATATTTTCATTTATACCTGAAGAATATTTTAAACTTCAAAATAAGTTACAGGGTCAGAGAATTTTGAAAATTTCTTTCTCATATATAAAAATAAATATCAATTCTTTTTACAAATATAAAATTAGGAGAATCCAAAACTTTTCTTACTACTATGTGCATTTCTATAATAAGTAAAACTTTCAAATCTTTTACAAAGCATTTGTAGTCATAGTTTTGAATCTCATAATCATATATGGTTATAACAATCACTTTAAGTTAAAATAGTGTGATGATAGTAATTTACTAACACGTTAACTAATGTTATATAGATTTTCAAATGTTCATTGTACTTTTTATGCTTCATGTTCTCAGTTACAGCTAAGACTCATATCCTCATTATGGATGGGGATTCAACAGACAAAGTCATCTCTATTTTGTATTTTACTTCAAATTCTGCAGTAAAAAAATTAAAGCTCTGTGAAGCTCTAATAATAATTCTTCATCAAAGTATTATTTTCTTATGCCAGAACATGAGGATCAAAAGCTAAGTAGTAAGGAAGAGTATAAATGCTGATTTATCAGGCTGATGTTACCATTAGTATTATTCAGATAGCTGATTACACAATTTTCAGTTCTACTCTACTTAAATTCTATTCTGTGATTAAAACATACATCCCATTTAAAAATAAACCTGTTCAATATTCAGGTCAAAGATTTTACATAGAATCTTTATTCAATTCCATGACTTAATCAGTGCTAGGATAAATCTTGAAATGTCACTGGCAGAAGGCATTTTACCTACTTTACTATAATTCAGAGATTTATCTTAAAGACAAATGTCCCTGAGGGTGAAACATATTAATGTCTGTTTCACAATGGAACCAGGACAGTACCACTTTGTAGTGGACTTAGCTAATGCATTCTTCTCCATTGACATTGCTCTAGAGAGCCAGGAATAGCTCACCTTCACATGAGAGAGGAAAACAATGGACTTTCACTGTGCTGCCATAGGACTATGTGCATAGCCCCACCCTATGTCTCAGTTTTGCTAATGATGTTATATTAACCTCTGATTCTCTTGCAGGTTTAGAAGTGGCAATGCTCCTTTTGCCTGGAACTGGGATGATATGGCTGGGACAGCCTTCCTGGTAGCCAAGCAGGCTATTTAGCAGGCAAAAGCCCCATGGGTAGTCGACCGGGGTGTTCATTTAAGCTAGAGATGCTCATGACCACAGATAGCTTTGGTTAGGGCCCATAGCAGTGCATGGAGAGCCTGAGTATACCAGTAGGCTTTTGGTCCCAACTATGGAAGGGAGCTGAGCTTCAATATTTATTGATAGAGAAACAGTAATAGCAGAATGGGTGTATTCATTGGTAATGACCCCCGAGATAGGGACAGTAGCTACATCCACTTTAACAAAGTAGGGTGCCTACTTAGAACAGAAGAGTACGTTGAGTACAAGTCCCTTAGCAGCAGAGTTACAAGAGGTTTTAGGGCCTGTATTCTGATGCAAGATAAAGCCATGGGGCCTGAGGCACCCCTAGACTCTGAGACATCACTGTTTAAGGAAGGGCATGACTCCATTCCTAATGAGGCATGGTATACAGATAGGTCTAGCGAGAGCACTACTGCTGTCTAGACTGCTGGTGCAGTTCAGCCTAGCACTAACACTGTATAGTTTGAAATCAAGTGTGGACAAAGTAAAGATGAACTCAGGGCAATGTAGATGGTGATCACCAAGGAGGTGACAACTATGGTAATCTGCAGCAATAGCTAGAAGTTTATTGAGGCTTAACCTTGTGGTTAATTACTTAGAAATTACAGAATTAGCTAGTGACTGACTTATGTAGGGCCAGACCATGTGGCCAAATCTACGAGAGAAAGGATGACTTTCTTCAGCCAGGTATGAGGACAAACAGTAATCTGTTATTGCCTGCCCCTACACCCCTACAGTTTGGGAAACAAACAAACAAAAAATTGGTGTTAGCCATGAACTCTCCAAGCCCCTCGCTGCAGATGGTTGGCTATGGTAGACTCCTGGGGGAGAGGGTCTACAGTATTATTTACATGCGACTCCTTGAGTATTTAATATGTGTCCTCCACAATTGACCGTTCATAATGGAATGGCTAGAAAAGGAACTTTCCTCAGGGAGACATATGTACTGTCGTTGTGCCCTATCATAAGCTCCCCCAGTGACTTCGGTAAGGGTACAGGACACAAAAGAACCATGGGGAGCTGATAAGGTGTGGTATCACTGTCCAGGGCAGAAGGACTTGGCAGCTGCATTGTTATCCAGAGATAAAAAGTTGGCTTGTGTTTTGCCTAAGGAACATGATTTAACCTTGTTAGTACCTGTGCTTGCTTTATTGTTTTAGCTGTAGGTTGGTATGCTCCAATAGCATCATGGACTGGGCCCACACCTATGCTGAGGTGACCAGTGTCTCCAAATGTTGAATCTGCACTGCCCTTCCAGAAGCAGCTGCAGACAGCTTGCCCTCCCTGACACATGAATGACGTAGCTAGAGATTTGGGACCCCACATACAAAGGGCTGGGATGCAACATGGCAAGCTTTGGATTGTGGGTGTCACAAAACCCATGGTATGCTGCTGATGAGAGCTGCTGCTGAATAAAATCATCTTTCATCCGTCTATGGCCCCCCGAGTATTCTTTCTGCTCATCCACCCACTCCCTCCAGACTGCAGCATAGGCTGGAACCCGGACCCTGAGCATAACATTTGGCATAGTCATGAACTTGACAATATGGAATGGTCTTTCTTTAAGATAGTTGTTAAGTGAGAGACTTAGGCAAAAATACACAGATAGCAATTATCCTAGAAGAATGGATGTGGCACACACACAAAGATAATTCTAGATATGCTTTTCAAATGAGGGCAGGGGGGAAGAAAAAAACACTAAAGAAAACTGTAATTGCTGAGACTGCCTGGTTCTCAATGCCTCCAGTGGCTTATCAGTTTTATGGTTATATATAGCAACAAAACACCACATATTTTTCTGGATAAATTAGAGTGCAAATGAGCAAGGTGGAACAATCAGAGAAGTTCACCTTTCTCATCATAGTGATTAGTCCAAGTGACTGTGATTCATAGATTTGTTTTTCTCTTGAGATTCTTGTCTTTCTCTTTAGTCACAATATTGGATAGATATATTCATAAAGCAGCCTATTGCCATCTTTCTAAATTTGTGCAGCAAAAGAAAATAAAACAAGTACTGGATATAGTCCAAGATAAAAGACAGAGAGAGTCTCAGAAGCATTGATGCAATGTTTCAGTTCATTGTCACCAAAACACCTTCTTTCTTTAATCACGGCAACCTCCCCCCTCATTGCTTTCTTAAGCAAATTGAATATTTGTCACATGTTACTAAATAATTCTGGCTAATACAGAATCAGTGTTTAATGAAAAGGTGTTGCAAGTGACTAAATTTATTTGGGGCAGAGTGTTACTGTGATTTCAGGTTTTCTTTATCCTTGTTAGGTGGTAATCCACATAGCTGGATGAATGATTCTGTTTTGCAATTTGATGGCTCAAATCATGTAGTCCATGAAACTGTAATCTTAAGAAACTTTTCATTGATATCTTATTTAAAAAAAAAACTTGCTAGAATAAAGCCAATATTTTAGAGTATTTTAGCTACTTGTTTTGATAAGTAGTCCCATAAAGTTTTAAATTCACAGAAAGATATACAATGCTACCCCTATAAATAGACACACAAATACAGATGTGGTGGAACTTCCAAACTACAACTGAAGGGCATTTAAACATAAATATATAAACATTACAGAAAAGCACATCAAAGTATTGTAAATACTAGTTCCAGTCCTTTTCATTATTGCAAGCCATTACTTCACAAATGAATGCTTTTTAGCAAAACTTTTGCAGGTGTGGATGATAAGGAGCAGGAGGACCAGCTCAAATATGTTGACTAGTGAGGTCATTACTTTCTCATGGGTCATCTTTGGACCACAATTGTAACAAGATAACAAGATCCCTGGTGGAATTGATTTGAAGCTATGAACAGATTTGCTCTGTATTTATTGGCCTGAGGTTCATTCCTAATATGACCAGGTGCCTAGTTTAGGCTTTCAGATCAAATGGGAAAGACTGTGAATTATTCAAAGAAAACCTATAGTCACCTAAAAACCAAAACAACCAACCAACCAAACAAAAAACTTGAAAACTCATTTTGTGCAAATAATAAATTGGTAGAAGCATATGTACTTGTATATGGTACAAAATATACAAATGTACTAAAGGTGAAAGGACCCAGCGAGCACAGCTCTGCAGTACATTTATAAATATAAAACTATAATAAAATAAAATAATTTGCAAAATGTGCTATGTCCCTTGATTTAGACACTGGCAAGATGTCATTTTTATATTCTTTGTTACTTTTCCTTTCTATTCTAAGGATAAAATACATGTACAATGTGATTAAATTATTTCATTATTAATAGGTTTTATTTTTAAGAGCAGTTTTAAGTTGACAGAAGAAAATGAGTAGAAAATAGAGTTCCATATAATTATTCACAATTCCCATCATTTCCACTATTTATTAACAACTTACATCCATGTGCTACATTTGTTACAACTGATGAGCACATATTAACACATTATTATTAACTAACTTCCATAGTTTACATTAAAGTTTCCTTTTGTGTTGTGATAAAGTTCTATAGGTTTTGACAAATACATAATGCCATGTATTCATCATTAGAGTATCATACAAGAAGAACAATTACACTGCCATGAATATTCCCAGTGCTACATCTGTTCATCTATCCAGTTGAATGCCTGACAATCAAGAATCTTTGTACTGTATTTACAAATGTGCCTTTTACAGAAAGTCATATATTTAGAGTGATCTGTTAAGTAGCCTTTTCTAACTGGCTTCTTTTACTAGAAATATTCAATTAATGTTACTCTTGGTCTTTTAGTGGCTTGATAGATCATTGTTTTCGTTATTAATAATATTCCATTGAATGGATGTGCCACAGTGTATCTATTCACCTATTGAAAGACATCTTGGTTGCTTTCAATTTGGGGCAATTATGAATAAAGCTGCTATAAATAATCATGTATATGTTTTTGTGTGGACATAAGTTTTCATCTCACTTTGGTAAAATCCTAGAAGCTAAATTTGGCAAGACTATATTTAGCTTTGTAAGAAACTGTCTCCCAAATTGTCTATACCATTTTGCATTTTCATCATCAATAAATGACAGTTTATCTTGCTCCACTTCACCAGTATTATCAATGTTCTAGACTTAAGCCATTCTATTAGCCATCTAGTGACTTCCCATTGTTGTTTTAATTTGCAATGCCAAAATGACAGATGACAGTGAACATTTTTCATATTCTTATATGCCATCTGTATATTTTCTTTAGTGAGTTGTCCAGCTCTTTTGCCTGTTTTTTAATTGGTTTGTTTGGTTTCAAGTTTCCTGAGTTCGTCATCTATATTGTATAATAGTCCTTTATCAGATATATGTTTTACAAAGATTTTTTTTCCCATTCTATGATTTGTATTTTTATTCTCTTAATAACATCTTTTGCAGAACAGGAGTTTGTAATTTCAATAAAGCCCAACTTTTCATTTATTTTCTTTTATGGGTTGTGCTTTTTGTATTGTTTATCTAAAAACTCCTTGCCAAACCTAAGGTCACCTTCATTTTCCCTCATGTTATATTCTGGAAGTTTTATAGCTTTGTGTTTTACAAAGGTCTGTAACCTATTTTGAATTCATTAACGTTAGTGATGTAGAAGTAGTCTCTAGATTTGTTATTATCATTACTTTGCATAGAGTGCCCAGTTGTTCCAACACTATTTGCTGAAAATCTATCATCGCTTTTCTATTGAATTGCCTTTGTTTATTTGTCAAACAACCGTTAAAGATTAGTTGACTGATTGTACGCATCGATTTCTGGGTTCTCCATGCTGTTCCACTGATATATTTATCTATTCTTTCACCAATAAAACACTGTATTGATTACTATAACTATATAGTAAGTCTTGATGTAGGATAATGTCAATGCTTGACTTTCTTCTTCATCAACGTTTTGCTGGTTTTCTTTTCATTTTTGTCAGTTTCCACTGAAGACCAGTAACAGGCCAAGAGCCGTCCCTCAAAATGAGAGTTGTTATCTACAGAAGATGGCAGACTTGCTCCAAAATTATAGAGGCTCTGTTGTTATTCACCTGTGGGAGCCTGCCAAAGGCTCCAAATAGCATCCATATCTGCCACTGACACCTCAAGTCCCATGGGATCTGCTGGGTTATATGGCACAGTTGGCAGAGCAGTTCGCACAGCCACCTAGGCCTGTTGCAGAGCCTTCTTCTTTTCTTGACCCCACTCAAAACTGGTAGCTTTTTGGTTCACTTAATAAATGGGCCAGAGTAACACATCCAAATGAGGAATATATTGCCTCTAAAATCCAAATAGGCCCATGAGGCATTGTGCCTCTTTCTTGGTTGTAGGAGGGGCCAAATGCAGCAACATTTCCTTCACGTTAGAAAAAATACCTCAACAGGCCCCACACCAATGGTCCCTAAAATTTTTACAGAAATAGAAGGTCCTTGAATTTTAGTCAGATTTATTTCCCATCCTCTGGCATGCAAATGTGTCACCAATAAGTCCAGCGCGTTTGCTACTTCTTACTCACTGGATCTAAGCAGCATAATGTTTTTGCAGAAATGAAAAACAATAAGGATATCTCTGAATAACATTATGGCACAAAGCCGGGGAGTTAATATGAGGTAGGACAGTAAAGATAAATTGCTGGCTTTGCCAGCTGATGGCAAATTGCTTCTGGTTGACCTTATGGACAGGAATGGAGAAAAAGGGATTTGCCAAATCAGTGGCTACATAACAGATATTAGTAGGCGTATTTATTTGCTCAAGCAACAAAACCACATCTAGTACAGCAGCTGCAATTGGAGTCACCACTTGGTCAAGCTTACAATAATCCACTGTCATCCTCTAAGTTCCATTTGTCTTCTGCACAGGCCAAATGGGAGAGTGAACGGGGATGTGGTGGGGAATCACCACCCCTGCATCTTTCAAGTCTTTGATGGGGGTGCTAATCTCCACAGTCCCTCTAGGGATGCAATATTATTTTTGATTAACTATTTTTCTAGATAGAGGCTGCTCTAGTGGCTTCCATTTGGCCTTTACCACCATAATATCCTTCACCGTACAAGTCAGGGAGCCAGTGCTGGGGTTCTGCCAGCTGCCAAGTGTATCTCTGCTAATTATGCATTCTGGCACTAGGGAAATGACCACAGGATGAGTCTGGGGGACCCACTGGTCACACTATAAGTTGGACCTGAGCTAAAACTCCATCAATTACCTGACCTCCATAAGCCTCTACTTTAATTGGAGTACAACAATGATGTTTTGGGTCCCTTGGAATCAACATCAGCTCAGAGCCAATGTCCTGTAATTCCCCCAAACGTTTGATCATTTCCCCTTCCCCCAGTGCACAGTTACCCCAGTAAAAGGCCAAAGGTCTCCTAAGAGGAAGATGGAAGAAAGATTCACTTGCATAAATTGTCAGCAATATAGTGGAGTCCTTCTTCAAGGGGAACCTGGGCTCTCCTTTACTCAAGAGTTTCTGAGTCTGTAAACTGGCTCAAGTCTGGAAATTGAGGGGCCATGATTCCCCAGCTTTTAAAATTTAAATTAGTCTTTAGTCCATTCTACCTAGAAGTTTTCTCTTTCTATATATTTAGTAGAAATGCAATAGGAATCCTATCAATTTCAATTCTAGGAACATCATGATTAATTAGTCAACGCCAGAGCGCTACACAAGTCAGATAATTCTGATTGCTGCTTTGTCTCTGCTGTCCATTGTGGTGGCCACGCCCACCTTGCCTTTGATGGCTGAGTGCTGCCACCTGGCCTCTGCCACCTGAAGATTCAATTACTCCCATTGTATTTTAATTTTGTAGTTGAGTGACTGTGGTTCCTATTGTTAGATCAGAGATACAGAGAAGAGCAATTACAGGGCTCTTCAATGATGCAGGTGCTGCCCTCACAAATCTATTTTGCAAGGCATTGCTCAAGGGTATATCTTTTGGACCCTCCCAGCTAGGATGAGTAGGTCTAAAGTGACTAATCCATTCCATCATCCCAATCTCCCTAAGTTTCTGGATCCCTTCCTCTATTCCTCTACATTAACTCAAGGTAGGTCAGGCATTTCCAGCTTGCTCCCAGAGGGCCACCTTTTAATCTATATCTCAGCTAACCAAGCAAGTAAACAATTAGAACCTTTTTTTTTTTTTTTTTTTTTGACAGAGTCTCACACTATCGTCATGGCTGGAGTGCAATGGTGCGATCTCGGCTCACTGCAACTTCTGCCTCCCAGGTTCATGTAATTTTCCAGCATCAGAGAACCCTTTCTTTAACTCCCCCAAGCTGCAACATTAAATGCAGAGTCCCTACTTAGTGAGCACAGATCAATAAATTCAGCCTGATTCAATTCTACATTCCTTCCACCGTTATCCCATACTCTTAATATCGATTCCCATGCCTGTTTTCTAGATTTGTTTATATAAATTAGAGAACTCAAGCAGTTCTTTTTGTATATAGCACACCTCCTTATGGGTCACACTCTCAACCTCAATTCTAGCAGACTGCCAGGACTTTAGTCTACATATAGTTCTAGAAGAAAACAGAGGTGTTGGGGATGAGTGCGGAGGAAAATCAACATTATCTTGCCTGGCAACTTGCTCAGGGGAGGCCATCACTGTTGCCTCAGACACCACAGTGTTTATCTCCTCAGACAAAGGTAGAAAGGTTGATGGCAGCATGGGTAGGGGAGGGGATGTCACCACTACTGGGGGATAGGGAAGATGTTTCTTCTGTTGAAAAAGGTTCATCAGAGTTTACAAACCCAGATTCACCAGCGTCCTCCCACACATTCAAATTCCAAGTTGCAGGGTCCCATTATTTTCCAATCAATGCCCTCACTTTAACAATAGATACCTGGTGAGGCTGAGCATGCACCTTTCATCACAGGTCAGCCACGATCATGGTAAGAGCTTGTGTCTGTCTTTCCACAATTTCAGCTTTTTTTCTACAAGAGATGAGACTCTCACTCAAGGCAATCCTAGTATATTTGAGGTTCAATGTCTGTTTCTGAAGCCTGGAGACAGAATTTCTGAGTTCATAATTTTCTTTCATCACTTTGTCCACTTAACTTAGGAGCAACCAACCAGCTTCATTACATTCCTTAGTTCTCCACATATGGTCAAAAGTATTACATATAAAGTCACTAAACTCTTTGCCTCTCACAACCAGTGAATTAGGAGTGTCAAAAGCATTTATTTTGCATAACTCTCTAAACAGTTCACACCAAGAACTATCCATGTTCTCCATAATATTAGAATTAGAGTCCTTAGTATTTTTCAGTCTAATCATATTAAGAGCTAACTCCAAAAAAAACCAAAACAAATTAAATAATTTCATCCTTAATATTCTGTTCCTCTAGGACCACTCCTGGTACCAAAATCTGTATTAGTCAGGGTTTTCTAGACAGAGAGAGACTACTAGGATACATACATATATATATAAAGGGGGAGTTTATAGACTGGGCATGGTGGCTCATGCCTGTGATCTCAGTCCTTTGGGGGACAGAGGTGGGCAAATCACCTGAGGTCAGGAGTTTGAGACCAGCCTGGCCAACATGGTGAAACCCTGTTTCTAATAAAAATAGAAAAATTAGCTGGGCATGGTAGCAGGCACCTGTATTCTCAGCTACTCAGGAGGCTAAGGCATGAGAATCACTTGAACACGGGAGGCGGAGGTTGCAGTGAGCCGAAATCATATCACTACACTCCAGCCTGGGGAAGAGAAACTCTGTCTTTTATATATATATATATGTCATATATATATATGACATATATATATATAAGACATATATATACGACATATATATGAGACATATATATAAGACATATATATGACATATATACATAAAAGACATATATATGACATATATGTCTTATATGCATGAGAGTCATATATATGTCTCCCATATACGTCATATATATATGTCTCCTATAGATACGTATGTCAAAAACATACGAGTCAATGGAATTTTTTATACCAACACAGTGTTAGCTTAAAATGTTAAATTTATTTAATGTAATTCATCATACCACACGGTATGTACGCCAGTATGATAATATATATCTAAATTGAAAAAAGGAAATTTGTTTTTATTTATAGATAACAAAATAGTGTATGCAGAAAATCACATGCAATCTACAAGAACGCTACTAGTACTAATAAGGGGTTTTAGAAGTATTTCAGAATATAAAATCAATATACACAAAATTATTTCTATTTCTACATGCAAGCAAAGAAAAATTATAAATAAAAATTATGAAAAGTTTTGCTTTCAATAGAATCCAAAATAATGAAATAATTAGGTACAAATCTGGTAAAAGTTGTGCAAAACGTAGTCAAAATAGTTGTTTTTTTTTTTTTTTTTTTGAGACGCAGTTTCGCTCTTGTTACCCAGGCTGGAGTGCAATGGCATCATCTCGGCTCACCACAACCTCCACCTCCTGGGTTCAAGCAATTCTCCCATCTCAGCCTCCCGAGTAGCTGGGACTACAGGCGTGAGCCACCATGCCCAGCTAATTTTTGTATTTTTAGTAGAGATGGGGTTTCACCATGTTGACCAGGATGGTCTCCATCTCTTGACCTCGTGATCCACCCGCCTTGGCCTCCCAAAGTGCTGGGATTATAGGCATGAGCCACCGCGCCCTGCTGTCAAAATAGTTTTAATTGGGGAACAGATTTTTTCAGAATATTTTCTTAGTATTTTTTCATGTATTAAAAAGAAACATTAATTGAAATGATAAACTAAATTAAATGATAATTAAAATAAAATCATCATTCATCTATTTCTATTTTACAGTTTCTAAATCACTTGTTCTAAATTTAGATCTATACACTAAAATTTAAAAACATTGCTTCTTTAAGCATTTTTTTTATACTCTAGTTAAATCTTGAAATTACAAGATCATGTCCTTTGTAGGGACGTGAATGGAGCTGGAGGCCATTATCTTCAGCAAACTAACACCAGGACAGAAAACCAAATACTACATGTTCTCACCTATAATTGAGAGCTAAAATGATGAGAACACATGAACACATAGAGGGAAACAACATACACTGTGGACTTCTGAAGAGTGGAGGGTGGGAGGGGGAGGAGGATCAGTAAAAATAGCTAATGGGTAGTAGGCTTAATAACTGGGTGTCAAAATTTTCTGTACAACAAATACCCAAGACACAAGTTTATGCAACGAACCTGAACGTGTACCCCTGAAGTTAAAAGTTTAAAAAGTCCATATAATGAAAATAATGAATACTTATCTCTTATTATATTTTCCATATTTCACAATTTTGCTTCTATAAAAAATCTTTTAGTTTTACCTAATAAAAAGTTTTAAATGTAGTTCTATAACACCACATTTTACTGATTCTAAATTATAATTCCTTAGAAAACATTCTAATTTAAAAACATAAATTGAATTTAATGGTAACAGTGTTAATAATTCAATTTAAATGAAAATGTGTTGGCAGGGAAATAATGCGTGAACAATATCATAGATATATACCAATTTCTTATTGTTAGGGCAGCTATTTAAATAAAAATAGGGACCATGAAACTTAAGTATAAAGGGTGTTAAATGAGCTTAATTTCAGAAAGAGCAAAATGCTGTTTGAAATTACACTGCTATGTTTTGAAAAGGGTAAATGAGTCATTTCTAAATGGTTCTTAGAAAATATACGAGAAGAATTCTCACAAATAATAGAGAAGAGTACTTGAATAAGTGAAAATTAATTTACCAAGTGCTGTGTGATACAGGAAAGTAGGGGGGCAAGTAATAATTTTGGCTATTAACAATGAACTACTAGGTTAATTCCTCATTCAATTTCAGAGTTGTCTCATTAATATCTTAATTAAATACATAATGAAATTTGATGAGGCATGATCAGTTTTTGCAGCAAGATGTTTTTATGCACAATTTGAAAGACCAAGAAGAAAGGTTCATACGATCTAATAAAAATATGAGATCTTCTGGAAATTTGCCAATCAATTCTGGCCACATGAACAGCCATATTTGTTCTTTTCCTCACACTTGCTTTTTGATTATTTGAGATATATTATAGTAATTTTGACATACTGTTTAAATATGTTACTGCCTTACAGTAAGTTAGAAGACACAGAATTTAGAAAATTTGACAGATTTGAATTATTTTGATTGTGCCAATTATTGTTGAAGCTTGGACAAGTTATAGACAATCTTTAATCTTTTTGTTCTCAATATTCGATATTAACAGTATTTTTTGTAGAAAAAAAGGTTTGAATTTTAGTAAAGATAAATGATTTTTTTATTTTATTGATTATGCTTTACTGATGTATCTAAAAACTCAACACCAACCCCAACGTCACCTAGATTTTCTCCCATGTTTTCTTCCAGCCATTACATAGCTTTACATTTTACATGTAAGACTATGATCCATTTTGAGTTTCAGTTCAATTGTTCCAGCAACATTTTGGGGAAGAATATCCTTTCTCCATTGAATTGCCCTTTTGCCTTTATCCAAGATTAAGTGACCAAATTTATGTGAGTTGGTTTCTGGGGTTTCCATTCTGTTCCATTGGTTTTCCTTCTATTTGGCTGCCGTTACCACACTGTCTTGATTACAGTAGCTTTACAGTAAATCTTGAAATTATTTCTTCCAATTTGCTTTTCTTTTTTTTTTTGGTGGGGGAAGGTACTTAGTCTCACTCTGTCACCCAGGCTGGAGTGCAATGCCACGAACTTGGCTCTCTGCAACCACCCTTTCACGGGTTTAAACAATTCTCTTGCCTCTGCCTTTTGAGTAGTTGGGATTACAGGTGTGCACCACCATGCTGGGCTAATTATTTTTTGGGGGGGGATTTTTAAATGAGGTGAGGCTTCACTTTATTGGACAGGCTGTACTTGAACTCCTGACCTCAAATGATCAGCCTTTCTTGGCCTCTGTAAGTGCTGATATTACAAACATAAACCTGCCCCAGTTCGCTTTTCTTTCTCAGTATTCTGTTGGCTATATATTTTGCCTTTTCATGTGTACTATAGAACAATTTTATCAATATCTGCAAAATAATTCCCAGAAATTTTAGTTAAATTTGGGAATAATTTACATCTTAATTTTACCAATACATCAGTATAGACAATCTCTCTATTTATATTTTATTTATTTCATCGGTGGTTTGGAGCTTTCTTCATACAGATCTTATGTTTTTAATCTTTAATATATTTATTTTTGGTGATATTTTAAAATAAAGGTTTAAAATTTCAAATTTCAGTAGTTCGCTGCATATGTTAAAAAAAGCAATTGAGTTTTGTTAAATAATCTTTTATCATGTGTCCTTGCTTACTGGTTTCAGCAGACTTTTGGATCTTCTCTAGGATTTTCTTCAAAGTCTATCATATCATCTGCAAATAAAGACTGTTTTCTTTTTTTCCTTTGAATCTGTATACATTTGATAGTTTTTTGTTTTTTTGCATTTTTCTATGCACAAATTTCTGTATAATGTTAAGTAGGAGTAGTGACAGAAGACTAAACTGCTTTGATAATAATCTCAAGAGGAAAGCACCTAGTTTCTCACCACTGTTTGATTTTTAATGTAGGTTTTTGTAAATGATCTTTCTCAATTTCAGGATGATGCATTCTATTTGTGGTTTGTTGATACTATCTGTGTTTTGTGGTGCCATCTGCAGTTTTCTATAGTGTTTTCATGGATGTGTTTTGGATTTTGTTAAAGTATTTTTCTGAGCATATGAAATAATCATATATATATATATTTTTTCCTGTTTTGCCTGTTCATATGGAGAATTTCATTAATTGGTTTTCTTAAGTTAAACTAGTTTTGCATACCTGGAGTAAATGTCACTTGAGCATGGTATACAACTATTTTTACACATTAATGAATTGTATTTGCTAATATTTTGTTAACAATTTATATCTATGTTAATAGGGGTAATGAGTAGTTAGTTTTTCTCTATTGTAATGTCTTTACATGATTTTATTATTAGGTTAATGTTGGCATCAGAAAATGAGTTATGGAATGCTCCCTCTTC
Source organism: Ateles fusciceps (assembly GCA_036589455.1). Classification (NCBI taxonomy): domain Eukaryota; kingdom Metazoa; phylum Chordata; class Mammalia; order Primates; family Atelidae; genus Ateles; species Ateles fusciceps. Next base: position 1,563,924 of record JAZHEH010000589.1, read on the forward strand.
TTGTATATTCTGGAAAATATTGTAGAGGATTAATGTCATTTTTTCCATAAAATTTAGTAGAATTTAGCATTAAAACTATCTGGACCTGATGCTTCCTTTTTTGCATGATTATTTTATAATACATATATTCCATAAGAAATATATATTTTATAATAAAAATGAATTTTGATGATTTTATTATCATCAATGTTTTTGATAGATACAGAGCCATTCATAAACTCTATTTTTCTAGTGTGGATTTTGCATCTTTCTAAGAATTAGTCTAGTAAATCTAAGTTATCAATTTTGAGGCACAGAGTTCATTGTATTATTCTTTATTATTTTTAATGTTCATAAGATTGATGGGCATAACCAGTATTTTTAATTAATATCAGAAACATATTATCTTTTGTGTGTTTTTCCCAGGTTATTCTGGTTGGACTTTTATCAATTTTATTGACCTTGTCTTAGAACCAGCTGTATGTATTGTTAATTTTCTTTATGATTTCTCCTCTCATTTTCTCCTGATTTATGTTAATTTAAATAACGCTTATTTCTCCAATTTTCTTGAGGTGGAAGTTTAAGTTATTCCAGGTTATCTTTTTAAGTCTGAAAAGTTCTGAAATTCTCAAACACAATTAATCGACAAATTTTATATGAGGAACCATGTACTAGTACATTAACAATTATTAAGAAAAAAACAATTATTTTCTTGAGTTTATTCTCTTTTTGACAGTTGTATGCAGTAGTGTCCTCCTACTTTGGTTTATTACTTATTTTGGTGAGCCTTGATTAACTTAATTCAGAAAACATTTTGTTAATATTTCTTCAAGAGTGCACAACTCTCCCTTTCTCTCATCCAATTTATCTTTCTTCTCTAGTTCTAGTTCTCACTTGTCAAATGTTACTGCTTCTGGGATGATCTTCCATATCTCATTTTTTTTCTTTTAGGTTTGAATTTTGTGCCAAAGCAATATTAATTGATTTAACATTCCAGCTAAGTAAATTGCTGCACTTAATCAGGTACCTATGAAATCTACTGAGTCTGGAATTATTATGTTTTATTAAAAATTATTATGTTTTATCATTCCAGATCTCTGTTTCTGTTTTGCACTGATCAGCATGTACATTGTGTAAATACAACAATTTTATCCTTCTTATAGTATTAGCTGTATTAATTTTAAACTTTATGATCTATCATCTATGTTTAGGTACTTGAATTCTTTTTAAAACAGGAAGTTTATTTCAAAAATAAGATATTTGATCGCATGGGATGCCATCAAGTGGGACAAAAAAAAGAGACTGGAAAGGAAAACCATACAGGATTTATTTTCTTCATAGTAATTTATCTCTAATTATAGACAGACTGTCCTACATGTCTGTCCAAAAGAAATTATAAAATTGTTCTTGGTTTTATCATGATAAATGAAAATATTAAAATTATTCGATTGAACAAGATATGCAAGGATTTTTCTTTTTGTTGTTGTCATTGTTGCTAAAACAGTGAGAAAAAATAACTTACTAGAATATAAAAAGAAGAGCTTAATGAGCATGCCACTAATGGACAAAGGGGATATTGCCACAGAACCAATGTTTTTCCCTCTCTCATCTCCACTTGATATTAGTCAAAACATACCACTGGCCATTCAATGAAAAAAATTTATATAATATGCTGTGCACACATACCAGTTCTATTTATTTATTTATTTAGAGACAGAGTCTTGCTCTGTCACCCAGGCTGGAGTGCAGTGGTGTGACCTTGGCACACTGCAACCTCTGCCCATGGGTTCAAGCAATTCTCCTGCCTCAGCCTCTCTAGTAGCTGGGGTTAAAGTCGTGCATTACCTCATCCAGCTAATTTTGGTATTTTTGTTAGAGACGGGGTTTTGCCATGTTGGCCAGGCTGGTCTCAAACTCCTGAACTTAAGTGACCCTCGTGCCTTGGTCTTCCACATATAACAGTTCTTTCACATACAGTTAAGGAATGGACTCAGCATACTGGCTTACCCTTGTAATCCCATCACTTTGAAAGGGTAAGGCAGGAGGATTACTTGAGCTCAGGAGCTTGAGATCAGCCTGGTCAACACAGTGAGATCTCATCTCTACAAAAAAATGTGTAAAAGAGCTGGGCATGGTGGCACTTGCCTGTAGCCCCAGCTACTCTGGTGGCTGAGTTGGAAGGGTTGCTTGAGTCTGGGAGGTCAAGACTGCAGTAAACCATGATCACATCACTGCAGTCTAGCTTGGTTGACAGAGTGAGACCCTGTAAAAAAAAACAAAACAAAAGTGTGCATTGTAGTAGTCAGGATGTGATGGAAACAAATTGCAGTTTTCTAATTGAGAATGTAATCTTGGTCTGTTAAGGACAGAGTTCTGGAGGGGAAGAAGCAGCTTCCCTTGCTGCTTTCCTTTTTCATAGATCTCTCCCATCTACTCCTAGAACACATCAGTTGTATCGTCATCTCCCATTTCCAAATATAAAGATGTTTCAGTTTCATTGATTGGCTCCCTGTTCATACTGGAATCCTATTTGCCTCATTGACAAGCCCTGTCATTCGCAATAGGCTTTCATTAGTTTACTAAGTGATGTATGCCTCTTCATCTTCATCTTAAACTGCACTGCAGAACCATCCTGCTCTGCCATCCTCACCCTCAAATTAATATCATCATTGTTCTTGGTCTTGACTTTTTCCTTGGGTTTTTCATAGGCTGCGGCCCCAGAGTCTCCTTGGCTGCCACTTCACGGAAGAGGTAACAAAACTACACAAACAAGCATTCAGGAACCACCAGGAGCCTAGAATTGTATATGTTTTTTGCTTTTGCTTCTTTTTCCTTATGTTGGTAATCATTAAATTAATGGTGATTCTGGTTTATGTGTCATAAAAGTAATCAAGACTTTATATTTCCTCATTATAGATACTGCTTATATTGGTCATAGTCTCCTTCGAATAATTATGCAGGACAGTATTATTTTAGGGGGAATTATTAGTGCTTTATCTTCTTATAAAGGGCACCATGCCTATCTGATTTTGTTCCAGCACTGACTTATACAGGTAGTATGCAGAGTCCCTGCTGATAGGAAGTATCATAGATAAGGAATGTGTGAAAGATGCACAGTCTATGTGATCATAATAAATTTTCTATAAGTTTTGTCCTCTGGTGTTATCTCTGAAGATTTACCACATCACCTCAAATGAATGATGAATGCATTCATCAATTAATAGGATTTAAATGATTTGAGATTAGAGTGTGGGATTGCATAACTGTTTAGTTATACCTGTACAAAGGAAAATGATAGGGATTACCCATAGCAGATTAAATATAAGCAAGCTTCGTGCTTAAGGAGAACAGCTGAAAAAATATTTGAATAACAATGGTATAAACATGTGATGGCTTATATTTGTTCTTGAACATTGGAAGAATAGAAATGATGGCAAATTTAAAATATGGTTTCATTAAAAATAATACATGAGATGAATCAAATATGTTTTTAAGATTCTACGTGTGTTTGAAATCTTTTCATGAAAACATACTTTTCAGTGCAGAGAAACAAGCTGATAATTCCAAACTGGACATGTGCTATTTAAAGGCAGAGCAAAATATTTCTACAGCAGAAATAAAAATAAAAGGTAATCTTAGAAAGCATTATATGGGGTCTGTCGGGGGGAGAAAAAGGGGAGGGATAGTGGGGGGGTGGGGAGTTGGGGAGGGATAGCATGGGGAGAAATGCCAGATATAGGTGATGGGGAGGAAGGCAGCAAATCACACTGCCATGTGTGTACCTATGCAACAATCTTGCATGTTCTTCACATGTACCCCCAAACCTAAAATGCAATAAAAAAAAAAAAAGAAAGCATTATGCAAACCTCTACATTTTATTTATGTACGTATATGAGCAAGCAGTACCAAGTGCTTGCCATGTTTTAAGCATATGGTATTGAATTAATAAAGAATTAATAAAGTGGCTTGTCCAATCAAGTGAACAGGAACAAGGGCTCTATAGTTACAATAAAGCCATGATACATGGTTGTTATTATTAGGTAACATAATAATACATATTTGCAACATTGCTCCCTGTGTAATTATAAGTAGAACTACAATTCAGTATCAAATATACCTCATTTTGGATGATAAATTATGTTTTATTCTATAGACTTCTTGCATGGTACATGTAGAATTCCTAAGTGGAGGTGTCAAAACATAGCAGTGGTTTTCTAACTTTAGCATATCAGAATCACTAGATGTCTTTTTAAAAGATGAAGTACTAGACCTCAATCTCAGAGTTGATAATTCAGGACATCTGTGATAAGGACAGAGCAACTGCCTTCCAATATCCCAAGTGATGCTGGTTCTGTTTGCCTGGAGCTCAGATTTTGAGAACAAATTGCTATAGTGTATTGTTCGCTCTATTTGAGGCAGTTTAAACCAAGGCTATACCATGATAAAGAATGATAAGGCAGTTTGAGTGCAGAGCATTCTAAACACAATACTCTTGATTGTTCACTACCTTTCCTGAGGGAAAACAGAGGCATTCAAGTTACTTACTGTAAAATTGATGGTTTCTAAAATCTAATCACAGTTTTGCTATCAGAAATAATTCTTAAATCTCAAGGTAAAACTTAGAAGAAAAACCCTACAGTTATTGATCCACAATATGACTTTTCTATGTCCAAGTATTTAATTTCTACACCTGTAAACTGTAAAACATTATATCAAAATGTAATTATATTCAAATTAATATAATAATTAATTTCATACTACTGATGAATGTATTGTTTTGAAACATAATAAAATCATTCAGTTTATTTGACTTGTGTGTATCTTTCTAAACAAAATGATAATTCCTTTAAGGTAAAAAGGATTGTTCCATTTACATCATTTTTTACAATACCAAGTATTATTATTTCTGTATAATTTATATTCAATGAATATTAGATACTAGTTAAAATAGTAATTTATAATAGCTATATAAACTATAAAGTGAAACAAAGAAAAAACATACTATTTATTGTGTCAGGCTACATATTTATGTATTTTATTTTATTTGCTCATTATAAGAATTTTTGTATGATATTAACTAATAAATGAACAAATCAAATTGCAAAAAGTACAGTAACTTGAAACAATTCTAAAATAAGTAATTTCTTCATTATTGCTTCCTTACTCAAAAATTCCTCTTTCTAAGTAAACAACAACGTAATACAAATGAGACAATGCAGCTTTAGCATAAAGTGAAATTCTGGAAAAAGGCAAAATAACATTATATTTGCAAATATTTTGCTCATTATGGTGTCTCACTCTCCACAGAAAATGATTTTACAAGTCAATTTAAAGCAACTTTATTTTCCTGTAGAGTGAGAGGCAAAGTGGATGGTAATGTATCAAATTTAATTAACATTTTATATAATTTAAAAAATATTTTATGCAATAACCAACCATTTAAGGATCGAAAAAATTAGCACTCACCTGGGATAAAGGAAGATAGTCACACATGCATAATTATTATCCTTAGAAATCACATAATGTGTTTCCTTAATATTTAGGCATCTGCATCAAATATTACTACATATAAGTTTTGTTTAAAATTCTTCTACCAGATTTGCTTTAATGTTTTATTACAGAAAGAGTAAAAAGGGCTATTTAAAAATTAAAGCAAAACAAAAACTTTAATCTAAATTATCTTTATTGGCTTTAGGTAAAAACAGCATTTATTGTCTCAACATGTCATTCTCTCTTTAACCTACCAGAAAGGAATTTTTTTGGGAGAATGTTTTTGGCAGCAGAGTAAAGACTAATCAACCTAGAACAGTTTATAATTGATACTAGATGTCAAAAACATATTTATGATGCTGGCAGAAAAATACGTCTTAGAATTGGTTATATGGAATTAATTTACCATTTTGTCATGAATGTAGAGAGAAAGCTTCATTCTAAAACCCTCACCACTGTTTGACTGTTGCTTCTGTTTTCTGAAAATAGTTTGAAGGATTATTTATTAAACAGATATTGTACTTACCTAGTAAAACCACCTGAAAAAATGTGGAGACTTATTTAAGACATGTATAAACAAAACATATGTAACTGTTAATACAGATACACACCACACATACTCAGTTTTCTAAACCAACCCTTAATTCAGAGATTATTCATTTTGTAACATATAAATATGAATTGATAAGGCATGAATTAAATATGGGGATTGCCATGTAAGGTGAAAGGTTGAGTGCTTTAGTTTTTCTGTGCTATAATGAGTGGGCATGGGAGTTGCATGTTTAGTGCGGTTTTTACATGCTATGGTGAAACAAGGTTCACTTGCATAAATTCACATCTCTTTATAGTAGTGTACTTTTGTTCTTCTCTGAAGCAAAGGAGAAATAGATGGATGTGTTTTCCTAAATATTCTCATCCTTCAACTAGCTTCTTAGCAGGTTTATTTTGTTAATCATACATCATTTTTTAGATGTCCTGAAGATAAAAGAAAATTAGTTAATGACTTTGACTAAAGCCCCCATGAGGCTTTCTCAAAATAAAAATAAATAAGAGAAATAACAGAAAGTCCAACAAGGATGAAGAAGAATTTGCTTCACAGGAGTTCACATTCTGGGTACTTAATAAGCACATTGTAGTTGTGAAAAACCAAGTCAAGTTAGAAAAGATGATCATAGCCTCCCTTAAATGGAAACAATCTTGCCAAATAGATGGAGAGAACAAACTGCCTGACAATGCACAAACCACATCCTGGGCTCATGGTTAGAACATCCTGCAGAAAGGAGGGGAAGAGAAGAGAACATTCCCATTCATTTAAGCTCAGAAACCCATGATTAGTGTCCTTCGGCTGACTCATTATAGTAGTAAAAAACACACCCTATGGTGGAGAATTAAAATGCTACTGAGACATACAATATATGCACTAGTGATGGGGGAAAGAATCAGAGAAATTCTATGCAGGAAAGGGTGGGTTACTGGCAAAACATCACCTTTAAGCCAAAAAGCCTAAAACCCATTGCCCAAAGTTAGAACTTCTACGCCTGCCTGAATGTTGCCTTTTCCTAAACCACCCATGGCCCCACCCTATCCTGTGTCTATAAATGCCCAGACTCAGCTAGCAGAGGGGGAGAAGCAGCTGGACATCAGGGAGTACAGCTGAACTTTGAAGAGGGGGTGGCTTGATTTCAGAGGAGCAGCTTGATGGTGCAGCTTCAGAGAAGAAACTGGCTGGAGAGGCCCAGAATCTACGGGACGATTACCTACCTCCCCCATCCTTTTTTCACCTCCCCTTCCTACGGAGAGCCACTTTCATTAGCAATAAAATCCCTCACATTTACCATCCTTCAATTTGTTCACGTGACCTCATTTTTCTTGGATGCTGGACAAACGCTTGGGAGCCACGAGTGCGGATACAAAAGGCTGTCACATCGGCCCTTTGCCCTTGCAGACAGAGGGCAGCTATCTCACACAAAAAGGCAGAGGGTTTACTGAGCTCTTAACAATTAAACTGTCTGCAGGCGGCAGAGCTAAAAAAGCACTGTAACACCCCCTCTGAGGCTTCAGTGGTTACAGGCACCCCTGCCTAGATGCTGCTGTGGGGACCACATAGATTTTGTTCCTCCTGGTGCTCAAAAGTACTCGCTGTGGCTCCTGCACCCACTCATCTGTGCACTCCCTTCAATGAGGGGTGGAGCACAGCGGGTCCAAGTGAGTGGAGTTTGATCCCACTGAGGCTGTTGCAGCCGGCTGGTTCCACCGCTCGCTTGTGCACTCTGGTTCCCACATCACTCGCTCATGCACTCCCTTCCACAAGGAGTCAAGAGCAGTAGGCTAAGGGGCACCCCTGTCATGAGTTTTGTGAAAGGGTCAGGGAAATACCCTGCTTCATCAGTATGTACAGCGATAGCCGATGCACATCCAGGAGACCATCCACAACATGCTTAGCTACAATGTCCATTCCCAACCCTTCATGAAGAATTACGGAAGATTCCCATAAAGGGAATTTCCCCAGTGTCAGTCAGTGCCCTCTCATTCTCGAGCAGCACACTCTGACTTGGCTTTCACACAGTACTTTTGCTCTGCAATAATCTTCTTTACCTACTTTCACTTTGTATTTTCTCTCAAATTATTGTGTATCTCCTAGTCAAGAACCTGAACCAGACCATCGACAACCAAACAGCAAACAAAAGTTTCAGGGAATTGGTTTCATCTTGATTCTCCTCTAAATGCCTTTCTCCTCTACATATCTATTTATTCTTTTCTAGAATGGTGCCATTTTTTTTCAGGGTTCAATCCCTCACTCCAGTGATTCTCAAACGTTAGTATGCATCAAAATCACATGGAGGGGCTTCTAAATAAGATTGCTACATCCCACCTCCAGAATTTCTACTTCCAGTAGTTCTGGCTAATACCTATGCTTCCACATGCTGTTGCTGCTTATCCAAAAAGCACACTATGAGAACCACATTGGGGAACATTCTCACATATGCACACTTCCCTTTAGTCTATGTTCATTCAAAGTATTCCTGCATCTCAGGAAAGAAATCAACATTTTAGAATCTTTATTACACATTTATTAAGGCAGTTAATAAGATTTAAGTCTCTCCTGCTGCAGGCATCGTGCTAGAAAGAGGGGAAGATCTGTCCCTCAAACTTTACCAAAAGGAGTTCCTCAACCAGGCCCATTTATGTACCTCCTGCTTTCAACCTGTTACTCACCTGTCCCCAAGGAGGCAAGAAACCAGAAAGGACATACTTAATTGGAGCTGATATCTGCTTTTCTAGATCAGACTCTGGTTTCTTAGTCCTTGGGATTTACTGCCCAAACAACTTGAAGTCTATCTAGTCTTGGTGGGCTTCTTCAATAGGACCATACTCTCCAGAGAAAAGCGTGGGACCACTGTGCAGACCGTTATCCTATGATGTCCAAAATCCTGAAACAAGATTATGCTGGAGGTTGTGGAGAGAACTTAGACATATGGGCTGGTTTTCCGCACACATGCAAATAAGCTTTTGTGGTACAAGATCTGGCTAAAGATTAGAAAAAAAATGAGGACAAAGTGTAGGCCTTGAACCCACAATCCATATATTTGCTTAGAAATCCAAGGAGTCTGAGAATTCTACATTTCAATATGGCCTTTCAGGTTACTATAAGGTTACATTTGTTGAGACTGAAAATAAATTATATTTTATTTAACAGATTTATTTTAACTTTAGTTATAATTGCTGAAAGAAAAAAAACAATAGACATGTGGCATATATGTCTCCATTTGTTTTTATGTTTTAGCCCCCACAGATGTCAGTGAGTAACTTAGGTATGAGGATTCAAAGATAAATGAATAGTAGCTACTTAAATTTTTTAAAAAAATTCTGAGAGAAATATTTGTGAATCTATCAATTTTTATTCCACACTTGGAGCTAATGTGAAAAATCTCATATTTGATGACTCAAGTTTATACTAAATTAATGCAATGTGAGTGGCCATTAGAGTCTTTCCAGTGAATAAACTTTATTTGGAAATTGAGTAGAAAAGAAGAGGAATGTTATTGTTTATCTAGTATATTTGCTCGTTTTTATAATTTACATTTTCTAAACCAGATATTTTGATTACTTTATGAGCCATCAATGCTTACTTAGATTTACTTGTATATTTTGTATTTTCTTTTTTATCACCATTATTCCTTTAATTGGCATATTGATTTCTATTAACTTTTTTAAACTTAATTATATCATTTACTATTTAAGTAGTAATATCTATGTCTCTCAATACAATTTCTCATTCATTTATTCTCTCTTTAGTTTCATATGATCAGATGTTTAACTCATTGTAGCAAAAGCTATTTGTTTCAATTTCTTGGGCATATAACTGTGCAGCTGGAGATGATATTCTTCTGCTCTTCCAGATAGATGTGGTTCTGTGATAAAGTTATTTTCAAGGGAATACGAACAGAAGGTTATGCAAATTACTCATTTGCATATATAAAAATTGATTGATGTGGACTTTCCTTCTTTCCCTTTCTTTTAAGAGTTATATATAAAAATTGATTGATGTGGACTTTCCTTCTTTCCCTTTCTTTTAAGAGTTATTACCTGTACTTGGCAGACATTAAACATCTAGCACAGAAAATAGTACAACTCCCTCAAAATAGAAGGACAATGAAAGAACCCAGAATTCAAAAAGATTTTGTGAATGATTTCACCTTTTCAGGCTAGTGCACCTTCCTGTAGACTACTATTTGACAAAGGCAATAATCTCCATCTTACTGAAAACAATGTAGTTATTCAACAAACTTTGTAATTTGAGATAATGGAAATTAACATAACCTCATTACCAAAGAAGATGTATTGATAGGAAATAAGCATATGAAAAGATGATCTATATCATCCGTCAACAGGGAAATGTAAATTAAAACAACAATGAGATACCAATACACATCGATTTGGGTGACCAAAATCTGAAACACTAATAACATCAAATGATGAAAAGGATGTGAAGTTACAGGAACTCATCCCTACTGCTTGTGGAAAAGCAGTAGGCTACAGCAACTTTGGAAAACAATTTGGTAGTTTCTTACAAAATTCAGCATATTCTTACCATATTATCCAGCAGCTGTGTTCTTATGTATTTACTAAAATGAGTTGATAACACATCCACATAAAAATCTGCACATAGATTTTTATAAGAGCTTCATTCATAATTGTCAAAATCAGAAGCAATCAAGATGTCCTTCAGTAGGTACATAGATAAATAAGTTGTGGCACATCCAGACAATGGAACATTTACAGTACTAAAAAGAAATGAGCTATCAAGCCATGGAAAGATATGGAGAGACCTTAAATGCATACTGCTAAATAAAAGATGCCAATCTGAAAAGTACTACATATAGTATGATTCCAATTACATAATATTCTGGAAAAGAAATAACAATGGAGATAGAAAGTTCAGTGAGTGGCTGGGGGTGGGGGAAGGGAGAATTGAATAGGTGGAGCATAGATAATTTTCAGAGCAGTGAAATACTTTTTCTCACATTATAATGATGAATACATGACATTATACATTTGGTCAAATCCATAGAATGTTGTACAACACCAATACTGAGCCCTAATATAAACTACAAACATTGGATGACTATGATGTGTTCATCAAAGATAAAAAAAATGTGTACTCTGGCTGGAGGATGTTGATAATGGAGAAATAATACATGGGTGGGTACAGAATTATATGGAAATTCTCTGTACCTTCCTCTTAATTCTGCAGTGAACCTAAAACTTCTTTAAAACAGTCTTTTTTTTTACAAAAACAAAAATCATACAGTTTTAAGAAATAATGCAGAGGAATTTCATGTATCTTTACTAAGTTTCACTTAATGATAAAAACTTGCAAAACTGTAGTTAAGATCACATATGTGGTGTTCTTTGTTTTCATCCTTTTTATAATTTTCTGTAGGAATAATACCAACTTCCTAAAAGAAATGAAATATATTTCCATCTATTCTGTCTTATAGAAGAAATTGTATAGAATTGATATTAATATTTTTTAAAAAGTTCATTATTATTTTTCAGTGAAATAAAATGTCTTTCTATGTGTGTTTCTATATGTATATATGGTATGTATACATGTATAATAATAAATGTATTATAAATTCATTTTATACAATAAATTATAAAATATAATTATAAATTCAATTCTTTTAATATAGAATTTAAATTATCTATGTCATATTGGGCAAATTGTAGCACTCTGTTTTAAGGATTATTTCATTTCATTTAAGTTGTGAAATATATGGTTAGAATTGTTTATAGTGTTCCCTTATTATACTTTTGATATCTATAGGGTAGTAGTGATAACTGTTTGTCGTTCTGATATTGACAATTCCCTCCTTGTCTTTTTTCTTCTCATTTTTTATACAAATGTGTTAAATTAATAAATATTTTAAGAAATATCTGATTCATTGCTTTTTTAATTAGTGTTCTTTAAATTCCATTGATTTATGCTCTTATTTTTATTATTCCCCTATTTTGCTTAGTTTTAATTTACTTTTCTTTTCCTTTGATAAGTTCTTGAGGTGAAAGCTTAGTTTACTGATTTCCTATACTTCATTTTTTCTAATATATACATTTAGAGCTACAAATTTTACCTAAATTCAACAAATTTTGACATGTTGCATTTTAAACTTTATTCAGTTCAATGTTTTCTGTTTGTTTGTTTGTATTTAATGCCCTTTGGGATATCCTCTTTCACCTGTGAGTTATTTATAATTGCATTGTTTAGTTTTCATGTTTTGAAGTTTTTCCTTACTATCTTTTTGTTATTAATTTCGAGTTTAATTTCATTTTAATTAGAAAACACCATGCATAAAATTATAATTATTTAAAATTTATTGAGCCTTGCTTTTTTGTTTCCAGGATGTAGTCTATCTTGATGTATTTTCTGGAGGAATGTAAAAAAGTATGTATTCTGCCATTGTCCTGTGAACTAGTCTATAAATGTTACTTTTATCTATTGGTTAATAATGTTATTGAAATCTTTGCTCATTTTCTGTCTTGTCATTCTATCAATTATTGAGGGAGGTATTGAAGTCACCAACTATAATTTTGGGTTGGTATATTTTTCCATAATGTTCTATCAGTTTTTGTCTTGTATAATTTGCACCTCTATTGTTTGGTAAATACTCATTTATTATTGCTATATGAATCCACTGCTTGTGGTATTGACCAATTTATCATTACATAACACCTTCTCTGTCTCTGGGAAAGTTTTTTGCTCTGAAGTATACTTTATACAAAATATAGCCACTTCTTCTTTCCTTTGATTAACGTTTACATCATAAGTGTTTCCATACTTCCCCTTTTAGCTTACCTATATCATTATATTTAAAGTGATTTTTTTGTAACTAATAGTTGGATCCTGGTTTTCAATCCAGAATTCCAGTCTGTGTTTTATCATGGTATATTTAGAGTATTTATATTTAATGTACTTATTGGCATATTAAGCCTTCAGTCTGTCATTTTAGTTTTTGTTTTATGTTTGCCTTTGCTTTTTTGGATTTCTCTGTTTTCTTTTTCCTACTTTCCTGTTAATTATTCAAATAAATTTTAGACTTTTTTCTATTTAGTGGTTTCATTATCAAAGATATTGCAGACTCTGGTTCAGATCACAGTATGGGAAGAAAATACAACAGAAAAAAAAAACACAATTTAGTGCATAAAATTAAATTTTTAAGTTAAGATAGATGAGGTCTTTACTCTAATTCCTGACTTGAAGTAAGTTATTCTTCTCTACCATTTTTATTCTCACTATAAACAGAGGTAACAACAGTGCTTTTCTCATGGGATTATTTTCATTGTTAACTACCACAATAAATGTGAAAAATTCAGCATATTATAGATACTGCTTGTATTAGAATGTGCTGTTGCTGCATAACAAAGTACCACAAACTTAGTGTTTCAAAACAGTGTCACTTATTAGCTCACAGTTCTGTATCTCAGAAATCCAGGCTTAGCATGGCTTGTGTGCTGTCCATCTTACAAGACTGAAAACAAAATGATGGTTGGGTTGTGTTACTTTATTTTTCTGGAGAGCATGGTGAATATTTCTGTTTTTGAGAAGGAGTTTTCTTTTCCAGTCTCATTCAGGTTGACCACTGAATTTAGTTCCTGATAGTACTGAGGAACTCATTTCCCTTCTGTCTGTCAGCTGGCAGACCCTTTCAGCTCATACAGGCTATACTTTCCTGGTCAAATGATTCACAATGGAGGATGACCCTGCTATACTTTTAATCTCTGACTTCAGGAAGATTCTAGGATCTTTTAAGGGCTCAAATGATAGGTCACGTTACCCTATATAATCTTCCTTTCTCAAAGTCAATTATGCCAGGTAATATAACCTAACCACAGGAATAAAATCTACCTTATTCAGAGTTCCTGGAGGTTAAGCAGGGTTTATACATCAAGGCACAAGGACCTTGGAAGCCATCTTATAATTCTGCTGACCACACTGTAACTATGAATTAATATTTAATTATAAGGACCGAGTTTGTGATTAAAATGGTGGATAGGATACCCAAGAACAAATGGATTTAACATATGTTTACAGAATATTCTACCCAACAGCTGCAGAATATACATTCTATTCATCAGCACATGGAGCATTCTCCAAAATAGGCCATGTGACAGCCACAAAACAAGACTCAGTAAATTTAAGAAAACTGAAATTATATCAAGTAATTTCTCAGACCACAGTAGAATAAAATTGTAAATCAACTCCCAAAGGAACCCTCAAAACAAACCAAATAAATGGAAATTAAATAACCTGCTCCTAAGTAATCATAGGGTCAACAATGAAATCAAGATGGAAATTTCAAAAAATTACTTAAACTGAAGATAATAGTGAAGCAACCTAACAGAACCTCTGGAATACAGCAAAAGTGGTGCTAAGAGGAAAGTTCATAGCATTAAATGCCTACATCAAAAAGTCTGAAAGATCACAAATAGACAATAGAAGGGTATACCTAATGGAACCAGAGAAACAGGAGCAATCCAAATACAAACCCAGTAGAAGAAAAAAAAAAAAATAACAAAGATCAGAGCAGAACTAAAAAAGTATTGAAACAAACAAAACCAACACAAAAGATACATGAAACAAAAAGCTGATTCTTTGAAAAGATATATAAAATCAGATCATTAGCGAGATTAATCAAGAAAAGAAGAGTGAAGATTCAAATAATCTCAGTTAGAAACAATATGGGAGATATTACAACTGAGAACACAAAAATACAAAAGATCATTCAAGAGTACTATGAATACCTTTATATGCATAAGGTAGAAACCCAGAGGAGATGTGTAAATTCCTAGAAATATACAACCTTCCTGGATTAAACCAGAAAGATATAGAATCTCTGAACAGACCAATAACAAGTAGTGAGATTGAAATGGTAATTTAAAAATTGCCAACAACAAAAAAGTCTAGAACCTGAGTCTATCAGAAGCTGAATTCTATCAGACATTCAAAGAAGAACTGGTTCAAATCCACTGACATATTCCAAAAGATAGAGAAAGAGGGAATCCTCCCTAAATCATTCTATGAAGCCAACATCACCCTAATACCAAAACCAGGGAATGGCATAACAAAAAAAGAAAACTACAGACCAATATCCTTGATGAATATAGATGAAAAAGTCCCCAACAAAATACTAGTGAACCAAATCCAACAGCATATCAAAAAGTAAATCTCCCACGATCAATTGGCTTTTATATCAGGAAAGCAGGGATGGTTTAACATACATAAGTAAAGAAATGTGATACACCACATAAACAGAATTAGAAACAAAAATCACATGATCATCTCAATACATGCAGAAAAAGCATTTGACAAAATCCAGCATCTCTTTATAATTAAAACCCTCAAACTGGCATAGAAACAATGTACTTAAGGTAATGAAAGCCAAATGTGACAAACCCACAGTCAACATTATACTGAATGGGAAAAGGGAAAAGTATTTCCCCTGAGAACTGGAACAAGGCAAGAATGTGCACTTTTACCACTTCTATTCAACATAGTACTGAAGTCCTAGCCAGAGCTATCAGACAAGAGAAAGAAATAAAGGGCATCCAAGTCGGTAAAAAGGAAGTCATTGTTTGCTTAAGATATGATTGTATACCTAGAAAATCCTAATGACTCATCTAAAAAGCTCCTAGAACTGATAAATTAACTCAGCAAAACTTCAGGATACAAAATTAACATAAACAAATCAATAGCTCTGCTATACACCAATAGTGACCAAGTTGAGGATCAAATCAAGAACTCAACCCCTATCACAATAGCTGCAATAAATAAATAAATAAATAAATTAATTAAATAATAAAATGCTTAGGTATATACCTAATCAAAAAGGGTAAAGACCTCTACAAATAAAACTACAAAACACTGCTAAAATAAATCATAGATGTACACAAACAAAGGGAAATACATCCCATGCTCATGGATGGTTAAAATTAATATTGTGAAAATAACCATATTGCCAAAATCAATCTAAATATTCAATGATTTCTCATCTAAATATCGACATCATTCTTCACAGAACTAGAAAGAACAATCCTGAAATTCATAGGGAAACCAAAAAAAAAGAGCCTACATAGCCAAAGCAAGACCAAACAAAAAGAACAAATCTGGAGGCATCACATTACTTGACTTCAAATTATACTATAAGACCATATTCACCCAAACAGCATGGTACTGGTATAAATTAGTCACACAGAAGAATGGAACAGAATAGAGAACCCAAAAATAAAGCCAAATACTTAGAGCCGACAGATCTTTAACAAAGAAAACAAAATCATAAAGGGAAGAAAGGAACCCTATTCAATAAATAGTGCTGGTGTAATTAGAAAGCCACATGTAGAAGAATGAAACTGGATCCTCATCTCTCACATCATACAAAAGTTAACTAAAGGTGAATCAAAGTCTTAAATCTAAGATCCGAAACCATAAAAATTTTAGAATATAACATTGGAAAAACACTTCTAGACATTGGCTTATACAAAAAGTTCATGACCAGCAACCCAAAAGCAAATACAACAAAAACAAAGATAAATAGGTAGGACTTAATTGAACTAAAAAGTTTCCACACAGCAAAAGGAAAAAAATCAGCAGAGTTAACAGACAGGGTAAGAGAAAATCTCCAAACTCTGTACATCTGACAAAGGACTAATATCCAGAATCTACAAAGAACTAAAAAAAATCAGCAAGAAAAAAAACAAAAAAAAAATCCCATCAAAAAGTGGGCTAAGAACATAAATAGACAATTCTCAAAAGAAGATATACTAATGACCAACAAGCATATGGAACAATGCTGAATATCACTAATGATCAAGGAAATGCAAATCAAAACCATGATATGATTATCACCTCACTTCTCAAGAATGAAAAATAAATAAATAACAAATAATGACAAAATAAAAAAAATAATAGATGTTAGTGTAGATGTGGTGAACAGGGAACACATTAACACTCCTGGTGGGAATGTAAACTAGTATAACCACAAGGAAAAACAGCGTGGAGATTCCTTAAAGAACTAAAAGTATATTGATTGTTTGATCCAGCAACCCCACTATTAGGTTATCTAGCCAGAGGAAAAGAAGTCATTATATGACAAAGATACTTGCACATGCATGTTTATAGCAGCACAATTTGCAATTGTAAAAATACGGAGCCAGCCCAAATGCCCATCAATCAACAAGTGAATGAAGAAAACGTGATATATATATGTGTATATATATATACACATATATATATATCATATTTTGATATATATATGTAAATCTATATATAAAGGTGATGTATATGTAAAATATATATATATATATATATATATATATATATTCACATGAAGTACTACTCAGCATAAAAAGGAATGAAATAATGGCAATCACAGCAACCTGGATGGAAATAGAGACTATTATTCTAAGTGAAGTAACTCAGGAATGGGAAACCCAACATTGTATATTGACACTTATATATGGGAGCTAAGCTATGTGGATGCAAAGGCATTAAGAATGAGTCACTGGACTTTGGGAACTTGGGGGAAAAACTTGGGGGTGGCGAGGGATAAAATATTGCATATGTGGTATGTAGTCTGGTCGAGTAGTACGTGCAACATAATGTCAGAAATCACCACTAAAGAGCTTATTCACATAACCAAATATCACCTGTTCCCCAAAAACCTATTGAAATTGAAAAATTTAAAATAATAAATATTATTATAAAGACAACTGATTTTAGTGTGTAATAACCAATGTAAAAATGAACATACTTGAAAGGATACACAAAAATTATATTATCATATTAAAAGTTCTATTAAAAAACATATTTAATCTATTTTACAGGGCTACAAAAATATTATATGCAAAAATGTAACAATTCTATTTTAGAGTGGTATAATAGCAATACAATGACAGAAGTAAATCTCCCTATCTTTCAGTATTTAAGTTGAAAGATGATTTGTTAGCATGCCTGCAACTGAGCTGGCAGAGAGAAAAGATAAAGTCTTTGGGACTTACTTACATGGAAGTAAGAAGCAAAAAATAAGTAGCTCAGCAATGATGAAACACAGATTTAATGTCATACTCTAAGTCTGATGAATGGCTAAGCAGATACTGTATACTTTAAAATCAAGAAAAATAAAATACTTCAAAACAAAATATATACATAAAATATTTCTGCTATCTTTATAACTTTTTAAAAATTTTTTGATTACTTAATCTCAATTAAAGTGTAAGCACTTGTTGCTGTTTCTTAAGTTTCAGTAAATTATCTCCCTTACACACTTTTGTTTGGTATGGAAATTCCAGAGCCTGTGTGGTCTGCTTGATTACTCTCTTACTCTTTTTCAGTCATTGATGGTAATGAGCATGATGACTTAAAGTGGTTCTACATTCACAAAGTAGTGCACAATAATGCAGAAATTGACAATAATTTGGCTGGGTAATTATCTATATTCACCATAATAAAATAATTTAACACATAATTCGGTTGCAATGCTCATTAAGAAACTGAAGATTCTAAATCTCAATATTCAGCTGAATTATCTATGCAGTATGCTTTGGATCATTGTCATAAGGCTGAACTTTTCTTCTCTGAGTCAGATTTTCAAAATGACTCATTCATGGTACTGCTTTTAGCAAGGCATTTATTCCTTCTAAATTTCATGGGTCAGTGTTGCTAGGAGTTGTTAGAAAATTTATTCACTTGAAGCTTTTAATGAATTGAATGTCAGGTTTTTGTGCTTTCTTTCAATTTTTCATTAAATTATAAGAGGGTTAAGAACATTATTGTGTGTAATATTGTCATGCTTTATACAAAAAGCTGGAGACAGTGATTCTCTATTCACCTCTTCAGCTAACCTGGTACAGAAAATGATGCAGTGAGGGAGGCAGCTCACCACAGAATCATGGTTCCAGCAGATCTTACTAAAAAAAAGAAAACACTTCACATATCTTTCCAAAGCTCTTCCACAGCCATTTTGTTATAGTCTTCCTCATTAAATATGGCTAACTTGGTTTTCATTTTAGATTGACTGGATCTGTATAATAATGCTCTTAGTGACTGCAAAGAAGGTGTTTGATTCAGTAATATACAGTAATGGTTATTCAGGGTCTGAAACCCATCTCTAAGAGCTAATAGCTTTAATTATTGATTTAAAAATCTTACACAAACTTTCCTAGTATAGCCAAGCTGTATAATGAGTCCAGTGTGAAAGAGTCAAGAAGTCTCCTCATGTTTTTTTTTTTTTTTTTGGTAATTTGGGGTGCATATTTTTTATAAAATTTAGTTGAAATGAAAGATCACAAAATCAGTGGCAAATGGCCAGTCTGACTCAGACTTTTTAGTTACTGTGTTCTAGAAGGATACGCCAACCTGATTAATCTTTGAAAATAAAGATAAAATAAGGTGGACATAGCATATTTACATTTCAAGAATAAACATAATTAGACATATTTTGATATGCCTGGAAAATTGAAAGAGTAGATCACCAAATCTGATTTACGTCAGTGTTAATAAGTCTACTGTGATTCAAGTACACTACATGACCCAGCAAAAAATGTTTGGTTGTTAGAGGAGAAGAGAAGATGCTGAGTTCCGTATAGTGCTTGCTGTCCACATTGTAACTGGTTCCCCTCCACTGGGCTCATTCATGCTTTATACAAGGCCCTGTGGTATGTAATCAAGGATGGAAGAATTAGATCAACAACAAAAAGGCACAGACCAAAAGCAAGACTCTTGAGTTTGATCTATAGCTAAATAGATATCAACTGTAGAATTAAGATAAAATATCTCAAATCTGTGTGCAAGTAGCATTTGCGGCCTGGGTTAGAGAGGAAAAACCCATCTCTAAAAAGAAAAAACTAGCCAGGCCCATGTGGTGAGATACTGCAATCCCAGCTACTTGAGAGACTAAGGCTGGAGAAATGCTTAAGCCTGGGAAATTGAGGCTGCAGTGAGCTGTGTTCACGCCACTGTACTCCAGCTTGAGCAACACAGTGAGACACTGCCTCAAATAAAAATTATAACTGTTTTAAAATTTTTGAGTATTTATTCATAATTATGGTTTCACATTTGCTGCTGACATTTCTTAAATCTTAAATAATTGGCTTTAAATATTATTAGTATAGAAATTATTGAACTTGTATGGACTGGGGAAATAGAAAAAAGAAAGAAAACAAATTTTAAAGAGTTATTGTATAAAGAGTTTGTGAAGTATAGGTATTCTAAAATACCTATTTTAATAACCAAAGGGAAATAAAAAAGGAAAGAGAGAAGAAGAAAAGTAAAGAAAGAAAGGAACAGGAAAGAAAAGGAAAAGGAAAAGGAAAGAAAAATAATTGAAAGGAAAGAGCTTCGTTTTCCTGGAAACTCTGCAGCTAGTGCTTGAGCAGAAGATGAGATGCTTGTTGCATAAGACTGTCCTTAGCTCCTGCTTTTAGGGACAGTTATGACTGACAGAAGCCATTCTCATGAGTACATAAAAGATGCCCCAGAAATATTTAGAAGGATTAGCTTGACAGACTGCAATTTTTATATCTGAGGTTATAGGAAAGAAGCTATGACATCCTGGTTAATCCTATTATAAATTCTTTCTATAGAGACAGTTGGGGGAAGCCTGAAAAACCTGGACTGTACTTAATCACAAAAATAAATACGTCTTTCTCTTTTGGGTTTACAGAATATCTCATATTAAAAACAAAACAAACCCCCAAAACCCTGATTCTTTAAAAAAAATGTGTTTATTATTAACATCAACAAGCTGCTGCTACAGATAATGGTTGACCCACTTAATCCTTCAGTAGTTTTCACTGTCCTAATTTAACTATTCCTAAATATATTGTTCAGGACTATTTCAAAGCATTTAAAAACCTATTTTAGAAACAGCTTTAAATGTTTTACGTATATTTATACCTCTTTAACAAACAGCATTTCTTCTAGGCTCTTGTCATCCAGAATTTAAAGCAAAATCAGAAATTAATGGTAGGGCCAACTATAATACAAAATAGTCTAAACTGATTTTTTTTTTTACAAAGGTAAGGTTGGATTATGATTAATTTACCTGCTTTACTCTTTTCACCACACTGCAATACTCACTGTTCGTCAGTGTCCTGCTGTTCTGATTTTATAGGTTAGGACCTTCAGTTTTTTTTTGGAAACTCTGGAGTACTCAGCATGCTACCGAGACCTCAAGCTCTTATCACCCCAAGCAAAACTGTCAGTTCTGAAATACTGCTGAGAAGAAGACTCTCAGGCAAAAAGGAACGCAAAACAAGCACTTCACAGGGAAGAGGGGGTAGGCGCTGCTTCAAAACGTATTAATGAAAGATTAAGAGTGTAAAAATAATGCTTTGAGTTCCTAAAGTTTATTTACCACTCAGAAATATGGGATTAAAAATAATCATGTTAGCACAGTTTGCAAAAGTTTGGAGGAGTGCTTTGTGTTAGCTCAGCTAATAGTTATTTTCATTTTGTTCATTTTTCCTTCATCATATAAGAAAAATATAAGCAAATAGAATGCATATATTTTAGCATATTATATTCCTTTTGTATGTACATGGGCAAAGTGAAAATATTAAATGTTGAGTTAAAACTTTATTTAGACAGAAAATAAATGTGAATATGATGAATATTACTCTACAAAAACATTTACAAATCTTAAGTAGACTCCAGTACATCATTTAATTATTTGAAATGTCCATCTCACTTATTTTTAAATATAAGGACATAAATAGAATTTGTCAATAAGGAATTAGTGGACTCACATGTATAGAGTATTTGGTACTCCTGAGTAGAGCAATATATGCCTATTTTGTACAAAATCTCATTTTCTCCAATAGTCTTAGTTATCCGCTTGTAACATGGAAAAGCGGAGGTCCAAAAGTCAAGATTCAGTTTTGCAAATGCTTGTGGCTTTTTATGGCAGGATTGCTATTGTGTAAGAAGATTGATAGGGAAAGTCCTATGGTAGAAAAAAAAAATGGAACAGAAAATTTAGGGTAAAACCACTCTCTCTTTTCCCCCTACTGTATTTAATACTTTCTTATGAGATACACTGACTTTTGTATATTTTCAATCTGGGCACTGATATTCTCCTAAAACTGTAATGTACCATTCCTCAGAGTGTAGTAACAGAAGGATTAGCAGAGAGTACTGCGTAGACCTGTTCATCTGCTTCTCATCCCATCTTTGCATTGCTGTGTTGAAACTCTGGCAAACCTTGGTTGCTATTTGTCCTTTTTATGTTGTTAAGGAGGGGAAGACTTTCACTTAAACTATCCCTACACTGTGGCATTCCAACCTTCTTTACTCTGGGCTGGGATATTCTCATTTAACAACCTTACTTTAATTTTCCATGGATTTCTTTGTCTTTTCTATTTGGTTTGAAGATTCACATACTCTCATCTTTTATGGCATCTTTTGAGTTGGGGCAGGATGGGGAAATGCAAGTAAGCATTCTTCACTAGTTATTTATATCCTTATTGATTCATCCTTCATATGGATGAATTATATAATATAACACTATCTTAAATATTGTTGTACAATTAATTTTATGTCATGATTATTTTTAAATTTCAGTAAATACCCTTTGACAACAGCATCTTGATGTCTTATAATATTTCACCTATTCTTGTGTGACTTGGCTTTCACAATCTTTTCAAGATCTCATGTAAATAACAATGGAGAAAACAGCTTTGCCAAAAAACAGTACTTTGAGACTCTCATTATCTGAATCTATATACTTTCTTCAATTATGTATCTTCCCTAGACAAAGACCAAAAATAAAATTAGAAACCTACTTTACTTTAAAAGTACAGACAAATAAGCTAACCTCAGATATGCCTTTACATAATAAACTAAAATTATTTTAGCTCCTCCAAGAAGTTTACTGTGACTTGACTCACTGTCATACTTGGATAGATTCCCTGTCTTTACTACAATGATAATATTTTTTTTTCTGTTACTGATGTTGCTTATCTCAACTATATGATAATCGGAAGGGGAAACAGCTTTTTTTTTAAACAATCTGCTCTCTCCTACGTATACATCACGTATTATTCATCTAGGTATTATTAGAGACTGGAATATACATATATAGTTCATCTTTGTAGAATGAATGAAACTGGCACCCATACTGTCAACCTAAAAAGGAGACATAGGAGAAAATCATGTACAAATATGTTAAGTTTACTCACAAATGAGAAATAAGGATTATAATTTGGAATGCACGATATTACCGGCAGTACATCTGGAAAGGAAATATTAAATATATGCTTTTAATAGCAAAATGGGAAAATTTCTCATAAGCAAGAAACTAAGTTAACTGATTCCAGAGAGTCAAAGATAGACTCGCTCTTAGTTCATTGACGGAGATGCCAGTATTGGCAAAGTATTCTTGTGAAAGCAGCATCTTTTTGAATTACTGCAGTCCCAAAGAAAGTCTAGTAGTGAACCTTGTCAAAGCAGAAGATACATAAAGGGTGTAAATGGGTTTTCTGTGGCATTTTTAAGAAGTCCTTAGAAACAGTTCTAATCTCAGACATACAAGCACAAGACTCCTTTTTGTACCTTCCTGTCTTTATTTTTGACTGGGTCTAACAAAATTGTTTTCACCCTTGTATCTTTACATTTTACAACATCTAACACATTATGGAAATGTAAATAGTTCATTTAGACTTGATAGTGTCAATTTCATTATACGTAATGTTATTAAACTTTCTTCCAAGTGTGTTATATTAGTCAGTGTCCCAACAAAATAATCAACAAATAAATCTAAAATTCTGAAGATAATTTAATGAAGATATTTTTATGAAGTAGTAGGAAGGGTTAAGAGAACAGACAACAGATATTGAATTATCTAAGGACTAACTATTTCCAGATGCCATTTTCTTCCTTAGACCTGAAGAAATGGTTGGAGAAAATAGTGTTACTGGATCCAGAGGTAGCTGGATTCTTGAAATGTAACAGAACAAGTCCATCACCAAGTTCTAAAGTGAAGAAACTTCCCAATATCTTATCCCTCCAATCCAGTCTTCCACTTATACATCTCCTGTTAATTAAACCAGAAGCTAGAGGCTAATGGTTACTAGTAATGAAGTATATACAGATCAACCTCCAAGACAACATAGGAATGAAAATAAATCTTAAGCACTGATTATTAACTACATTAAAAAATCATGCTTGTTATGAGAAAGATTTGTGTAATTAATTTATGAAAAAGTGTACTGTAATTAATAATATATAAAATTACATTTATTTTTTATTTTTACATACACATGTGTGTGTGTTTATACACACATACATATGCATTAAAAACAGGTTGAAAGAAGATTCAAATATGCCAGGAGACCTACAATGACACAGTACTCAATATTTTTTCATATTTTAAAAATATTTATTTGAAAATGATTCAAATTAGTATCTATTTCATCACTATCATCATAATTATTAGGATCTGATCATAACATTAACAGCTTTTTAATTTTAATGAGTACCTTAACTATTTATTTCTATGATTTATCACCCTATATTTTTAATTTTGACCTAAACATTTTAATATTCTAAAATTTATATAGACATGGATGAAGCTAGAAACCATTATTCTCAGCAAACTGACACAAGAACAGAAAACCAAACACTGCATGTTCTCACTCATAAGTGGGAGTTGATCAATGAGAACACAGGGACACAGGGAGGGGAACATCACACACCCGAGCCTGTCAGGGGTTGGGGAATCTAGGGGAGGGTTAGCAGTGGCTGGGGGATTGGGGAGGGATAGCATTAGGAGAAATATCTCATGTAGATGATGGGGTGATGTATGCAGCAAATCACCATGGCACCTGTATACCTATGTAACAAACCTGCACATTCTGCACACGTACCCCAGAACTTAAAGTAAAATAAATAAATAAAGTAAAAAATAAAAATAAAATTATATAGAAATTTGAAAGACCTAGAATGACCAAAACAATTTTTTTAAATTAAAATGTTGGAGTAGTAACACTATATAATGGCAAGTCTTATTGTAAAGAAGCAATAGTCAAGGTAGTGCTTGATGTTACATCAAGACAGACAAATATGTCTATGGGACACAATAGAGGGTCCTGAAATATGCCCACTCATTTATGGAGCCTGATTCTTGCTAAAAGTACAAAGGCAAATCAGTAGAGAAAGAATAGCCTTTTCTTTTTTTTTTTGTTTTTGTTTTTGTTTTTGTTTTTTTGAGATGGAGTTTGCTCTTGTTGCCCAGGCTGAAGTACAATGGCTCCATCTTGGCTCACTGCAAACTCTGCCATCCAATCAAGGATTATCCTGCCTCAGCCTCCCAAGTAGCTGAGATTACAGGCATGTGCCACCACACCCGGATAATTTTGTATTTTCAGTAAAGACTGAGTTTCTCTATTGGTCAGGCGTGTCTTGAACTCTCGACAGCAGGTGATCTGCCCACCTCATCCTCCCAAAGTGCTGGGATTACAGGTGTGAGCCACTGCACCCAGCCAAGGATAACCTTATCAGCAAAGGGTGCTAGATATCTATATGTCAACAATGACCACAAAAACATTGGTTTATACCTCTCACCATTTCCAAAATATAACTCAAAATGGATCACTTATCTAAATATGAAACGTAAACCTATAAGCCTTCTAAGTTGGCCTTCTAAATTTGAGTTCAGAATTTAATGTCGAATTAGTCAAAGATTTCTTTGATTTCTTGAAAACTATCACCCATAAATCAATAAATTATAGATTAAATTATAATCTATAATTTAATCTATTAAATCTATTGGCTGTGTTAATAGAATTAAGTGAAGAGCCTTAGACTAGAAAAAAATCTTCACACAGCATAAATACAGTAAAGAACTTATATCCAAAATATTTGAATAACTCTCAAATACAATAATAAACAAATTAATTGCTTTTAATTAGCAAATGGTTTGAATACACATTTCACTCATAAGATGCACGTCTGAGAAACATAAAAAAAAGTTCAACATAACTAGTCATTTGGAAATGCAAGTTAAAAAACACAATATGATGTCACTATAGAACTATGAGAATGCCTAAAATTAAAATAGCTGGCCATACCAAGTGTTGGCAAGGATGTGCGAAAAGTGGAACTCTCACATACTGTGGGTGAGAATGTAAAATTGTATCATCATTTTGGGAAACGTTGGTAGTTTCTTAAATAGTTATAGATAACAGAAAAAAATGTGTGCATAATGTATTATTTCATTTATTTGAAATCCTAGAAATTGCAAATTTATGTATATTTACCTAAAAAATATCAGTGATTGTTTGGGTGTTAGTGCATAATAGAAGAGAGGGATGAGTCAGAGACTTATCAAAATACACATTTGAGATATGTGCAAATGACAGCATGCACTTTATATATCAATAAAGATATTAGAAGGGTAGTAAGACTACTTTTATGTAAATGACAAGTTTTTAGCTCACACAAACAAAATAGCTTTTCTAATATTACCACTCTATAAGTTATAGGACAGGTACTTAATTGTGGTGTATTCTGATTTTAAATCTCATTCTCATTCATTATTTGAACAAATTTATTGAGCCCCTACTATGCTAAACCACTAATTTGTGTACTAAGTTTTTTTAAAGCAAAAAAAGATGGCTGTATTACAGCTGTTATATATAATACATACTTTTGTGAAAAGACATACAAGAAGCAGTATAAATAATAAAATATTACATAGTGATAAGTGCTAAAGTATGAGAAATTGAGCATTGAAGGTAAGAAAATGTGAGTATATGATATTTAATTAAAATCATTAAGAAAGACCTTTAGAAATTGGAAATTTCAGTAGCATTCATGAATATAATGAAAGAGTCAATCCTGTAGATATCTATAGGAAGAACATTCTGGAAGGCATATGAGAAGAGCAAGTAAAAAGACCAAGCATGAGATTTTTCTAATATGGTATAGACATAGAAAGGAGGCCAATGTGGCTGGAACAGAGTAAGAAAAAGAGGGGGGTACAAAGGATGAAGTCGGAGATACAGCAAAGCACGTATGAAGGATGGATAAAAGCCTAGAAAGTCATAGCTTTACTTCATGATGGAAGATTTTGAGCAGAGAAATAAAAATCTGACTAACATTTTACAAAACTCATAGTCTTCAGTATAGACCAGAAGACTCTCTCTATTCAAATTTACGTTCTCTCAGTCATAAATTGTCACCTCACTGGATACTGTGATCATGTCAGTACACCTTGATCATGATATTCTATAAAAGTCTGCTATATCTTTAGCAATTTCTTAAAATTTCAGGCTATTTTCTACTCATGAAATGTTTTCTTAATGTGAAGTGTGTATTCATTAAGAATCACTTTAGTGCCATGAGTAATTAAAACTCAACTCAAGCTGTGTAAAAAGAGAAGGGGATGTGGCATTATTGAACCATATAAATATTACTAGGTTCATGTTTAGATCTAATAGTTCATAGGAAGGTATTAGTGCTTTCTCTATCATTTCCTAAAGATTTGTTTGGCTCTGTTTACTGACTTCATTCTTTAAGAAATTCTGAATGCCTGGGGAAAATGGCAACTATTTGCAACCCCAAGTTACACTCGAATGGCTTAATAATTCAACTGCTTAAAATACTTTATCCTTCTCAGAGAATATAAAATTGAACACATTAAATGATTTTCAGTGGGCATACCCAGTTAATATATCTAATCCCAAACCCAATATTTTGTCCAAGAGGATACATTGTCTACCTGACAAACATGATCTTATGCCTATGATCTAGGAAAGGCAGGTCACTATTATTTACAGCCACTTGTCTGGGTCACATACCTAATTCCTGTGGCCGGAGAAGAGCATACCACTGTGACTTCCATATATCAGGAATGAAGACATGTCAGGTCATGAAAAAAACTGCAGTTCTGTAAATGAAGATTGGAGTAATTATATCAAAGAAAGTATATGGGAAAGTTTTATGAGCAGAGGAAAACTATCAGTACCATGGTCCAAAATGGACAATGGTCAGGGTATTTGAAGGCAGGTAGGATTAAGAGGAATTCAAGAAATAGATAAACATTGTGTTACATAATGTTTTATGTCATATAAAACAATCTTACACATGGTTAGAATGGCACTTTAAATCTAACTAAAGTGCCAAGTTGAACTAATGTCAAAGTTTAACTTACTATGCCTTTCAATACTTCATGTAGGAAGCTTACCTGACCACTCCCATAGAGTTAAACTTTAAAAGAAAACGTGGATGTGCAAATATATGTGCAAAATGTATGTTTGTAGGTATATAGGTATATGTAGGCTAAAATATCTATCTATCTATCTATCTATCTATCTATATATATATATATATATATAGGTGTATACTCATTAGTAGAGACAGTGACTTTGTTTTTAAACCTCTAACACTAAGGACATTAAAAATAATAAATTTCCAGTGATGTATTCTTGAAACAATTAATAAGCTATATAAATGTTTCACATATAACATAAACTGCAAAGATTGTTTTCAGTGTGGTCCTACTTATATACAATAAGGCTCTCTTTAAAAAAAAAAAAAAAAGAAGTTAAATACCAAAAGGGGATATATTCAAATTCCTGTTTATAATTATTCTCTTTTATTAAAATTAACTTTTAAACTTGGAATTAAAATAAAAATTATTTAAATGTTAAATTATGAATCGTGAATCAAAAACAAAATTTTAAAACATATACGCATGTGTATATTTTAATTAACTTTTTACTTGATTGCTTTTGTTTCTTTTTTATGTTCTTGGAAGAGGTAAAACTAGGTTGTATATTGCTTATTTTTAAAGTGCTATTACATTTAGAATGAATGAGATTTGCACCATTTTATTAAACACATTCACATTCATTTATGTTGTATAAACATCTTATGACAATTGTTTCACCATCTTAAATTGTTTTGTACAGACAGAAAACACATCTGCTGAACTTGATGATCCCATCTCTACCAAAACATTTAGCAGCCATGACAGGATGCAATTTGTTTTGTCCACATAACAGTGACTAAGATGTGCTGATGTTACCTCAGCTTTCTAATGTTCTGCTATCTGATGCATTCATTTTACACAAACTGTCAAGTATAGGTCACTGGATATTTCTGAGTACAAGATAATGAAATGAAATGAAAATGAAAAATAAAATCTTAGTTTCTTTATAAAGGGTAGTGTAAAATTACAGTACTAAATTTTATATTTTCCCGTGAAGAGGTTATGTGAATCCGCCTGCATATTAAAATATAGAATTTTATTGTTAAAAGATTCAGTAGAAATTAAATTATTAATTTTATGGGCTGGACATGTGACAATATTGCCCTGATAGATGTGTCCCTATTGATTTATTGATTGCACATTAATAATTCAAACAGAATAACCAAAACACACACACACACACACACACATATAAGAATCATGTTTAAAAAGTTTCCTTTCATGCAACCATTCTTTAGAAGTCATATTTGCATGTTTTGTGTTTTATAATTACCTGACATTTTAATAAACCACGTTAGATATGCTTCTGTTTCTGAAGCAAAAATATATGACCAGTTTTCTTTAAGGTCCATGAAAAAAAAGAGGTTATTTATTCTGTTAACAGATTTCCCCCACTGACTATCCTTTCCCTTCAAAATGTAACATTTTGATTTCTATGTGCTTGGTATAGATCTGTCACTAATATATATACAAGTGCATTGCTTGTTATGTGATCTCGTTCTAAAGAATTCATTCACAGATACTGTCTGTCAGGTATCCTTTCTCAGCAATCTCAAGACATAAACTCAATGGGTAAAAGGCTTTATTGTGAGGAACTTCATCCATTGTTCTCAACACTTTTAAGACATTTCAGACTCTGCACAGCTGTCAAATTGTTTTATCTCCTCTTCTTTTTCCCAATAAGGATTAGCTGAGTTCCAGGGAGTATTACAAGCCTGATAAAGCCTCGAGTGCTTTCACAATGAACTTGGAATAAGACCAAATATTTCTAATTTCAATTTATCAAACTTAAAGTATCACAGAAAGCTCAAGTGGTTCAGAAATCCTCAATGCTTTCAGGACTGAAGAACTCATTCCTCCATCTGCTGGGACTATAATCTCTCAGTTGAGTTCCTCTGAGGAAATTATCAGTTTTAGAGACACCTCACCAAGGTTGGTTCCTTTCGGTGATACACCCCACATCCAATAACTGGCCAACACAGAAACAAGGAGATGCTCTGGAGCTGAGGAACTAATGTAAGGCCTAGTCCTTTCCCCTCCATTCAGGATACCCCTGCAGAGCCACCTGAGATCTAGTGGCATTAGCTCAAGGCTCTGTGGCAATGACACACAGTTCTAATTATCCCTCTGCCCAATTCTGTTCTTCTGCTTTCCCACAGATGTTACTCCTGAAAGCAATACACTTTTTGCATGGAAGTCGCTGTAGGGGAGCCTGTTTCCTAGAGACACTGCCTTGCAATACAGCTCACTTAAAGTAAGAAAATGCAAATCTAACTTGGTAACAAACCTGGAAATAAAGAAAATCTTCCTTCACTAGTCTCACTAGATGAAATTACAGTGAATAGAATGGAAATGATGTGGCACTTTGGGGTGGCATTTTTATAGGGTCTGAGTATACATTTGTTTTCTTGATTTGCCTTTAAATTATAATTCAAAGTCGAAAGTACCAAATAGTTGTTATTGAAGTTTATTCTTTGCACTAGTGTATATTCTTTCAGAGCTGACACTAAATATATATATATATGTATATAAAATCCCTCTCTGTGTATGTACGTGGGTGGGGAAGGGCTGTGGCAGGCGGGAGGTTCAAAATCACAGTTTTACATCATATAAAATTAGACTCAATTATAACCTACACTTTTAGAATATGCCTAAAAATTGTTCCTTTGATTTTTATCCATTTCTTATTTATATTTTCAAAGTTAAAGACATGTTAAAAAATATCCAGTGGCCTATTTTGTCCCTTCCCCCGGGAGTCAGTTTTGGTCTTTTTGCCATATCTTTTCTGTTTCTCACTGTAAAGTCTTCTGCCAGGTACTAATAAGTACACCTATACTCCATGAGCAGTATAGGAGAGTACCATTTTACAATGTTTACTGTATTCCATATTATCTTGTTATCTTTTTATTTGTCAACATAATGGATGAAATGCAATATAGATTATTGTTTGTTTTACCTGTCAAAGATAACTACCAGAATTAAAATATTTATACATTGACTTTTGAAAACATAGTAGAATAACTTATGGCTACCTATCACAATATGAATTAATTTAAAAATTGTTCCTAAGTTATTGTCCCTAAAATTGTTTCTAATCCAGGTAGGTTAGTGTCTTGTGGTTGCCCTATAAAAGGCAGGATAAAATCCTCACCTAAAATATGGTTTAGAATATTCAGACTGACAATGTTACTCAAGTATCAAGAGAATATAGAAATATTAATTAGTCACATTATACAGTTTTCTTGGGAAAGAAAAGCAAGCTATTACTGAGGTCCAAAAATGGCTTCATAGAGAAAGGAGAGAAAAATGGATTGGAGTTTTAGAGTGACTGGAGTGGGTATGCAGTTACAGTTCTTATAGGCATGACTGGATTATGCATGGTTTGAACTTTCCACCAGAGCCAAGGGAGAAAGACTGTGGACTTTTAAATTATCTTGCTGAAATGTGAACAAGAAGTGTGTAGGGAGGCCTTAGGCTCAGAAGATGTTAGAGATCAAATACACAAAATGGAATTAGATTCTGTATTACAGTTAGGAATAAAGACAGTGAAGTACCATCAAATGCTAGGAATAGAGAAGAAACTAAAACCATCAAGGGTAGAGCAGGCTGAAATCCTGGGAAGAGCACGTGTATTGTGAACCTTGTTATTGTCTATGGAATATGATTGACTGATATCATGGGATGGCTGTGTCCTCCCCTAAAGGAATTGGAAATTGGCATTTCTCAATAAAAGTGTCAACTTTTAATCGCTGTCTTGCACCTTAAAAATAAACTAGAAAACCACCCTGCATCCTTCCTACCATTAGCTAGAAATATTAGAAGCAGCAGGGGGCTGGTGCATCAGTGCTGCCCTGAGCATGTGAATACCTAGCAAGGTTGTGACAATACCTGGGTTCAGCCACAACTTTGCTCCAAATTCAGAGCAGTTGCTGAGAGTGAGTAGAGACCAGGCAGCAAGAGCAGGCACTTACAAGCCTATAGGAACAAAGGACTTCCTGGGCCCCTGAGAGATGCTTAGGTCTGCAGCTGTGGCTGGGTGGCTGCAGCTGCACCCAGTGGCATGGGGCTCTCCTTCCCACCAACTTGGAACAGGGCAGGGGCCTCGCCTGTTCCTGGCTCTCCCTGGATCCACTGAGCATGAAGCCCCAGCCACATCTCCCCTGATGCAGCTGTTATCTTTGCAGCAGCCACTGCTGCCATCAGAAACACATCTACAACTGAGAGAAGGAATAATAAATGAATAAAATTACATCTGATTACGATAAGATTACCTTAAAAAATGAAAAACAATATCAAGAAATGAACCTATCAATAAAGCTAGGACAAAACCCCAAAGAATTAGCATCCATTGAACAATTTAGAATAAGTATAACATTAGCATGTTTAAAAATACAAAAACAGGAGCGTAGGCAAGGACTTCATGATCAAAATACCAAAAGCATTGGCAACAAAAGCCAAAATAGACAAATGGGACCTAATCAAACTCCACAGCTTCTGCATGGCAAAAGAAACAGTCATTAGAGTGAATCGGCAACCAACAGAATGGGAAAAAATTTTTGCAGTCTACCCATCTGACAAAGGACTGATATTCAGAATCTACAAAGAACTAAAACAGATTTACAAGAAAAACAAGCCCATTCAAAAGTGGGCGAAGGATATAAACAGATGCTTTACAAAAGAAGACATACATGAAGCCAACAAACATATGAAAAAATGTTCATCATCACTGGTCATTAGAGAAATGCAAATCAAAACTACATTGAGATACCATCTCATGTCAATTAGAATGGCGATCATTAAAAAAATCTGGAGACAACAGATGCTGGAGAGGATGTGGAGAAATAGGAACACTTTTACACTGTTGGTGGGAGTGTAAATTAGTTCAACCATGTGGAAGACAGTGTGGCGATTCCTGAAGGACCTAGAAATAGAAATTCCATTTGACCCAGCAATCCCATTACTGGGTATATATCCAAAGGATTATAAATCGTTCTACTATAAGGACACATGCACACGAATGTTCACTGCAGCACAGTTTACAATGGCAAAGACCTGAAACCAACCGAAATGCCCATCGATGATAGTCTGGACAGGGAAAATGTGGCACATATACACAATGGAATATCATGCAGCCATCAAAAATGATGAGTTCGTGTCCTTTGTAGGAACATGGATGAACCTGGAAACCATCATTCTCAGCAAACTGACACAAGAACAGAAAATCAAACACCGCATGTTCTCACTCATAGGCAGGTGTTGAACAATGAGAACACATGGACACAGGGAGGGGAGCATCACACACTGGGGTCTATCGGGGGGGAAAAATGGGAGGGACAGCGGGGGGTGGGGGAGTTGGGGGGAGAGATAGCATGGGGAGAAATGCCAGATATAGGTGATGGGGAGGAAGGCAGCAAATCACACTGCCATGTGTGTACCTATGCAACAATCTTGCATGTTCTTCACATGTACCCCCAAACCTAAAATGCAATAAAAAATATATATTAAAAAAATACAAAAACAGCTGTGCACAGTGGCACAATCCTGCATTCCCAGTTATTCAGATGATTGAGGCAGGAGGATCACTTAAACCCAGTACTTTGAGGCTGCAGTGCACTGTGAGAGTACCATTGCACTCCATCCTGGGCAACAGAATGAGATTGGTGCCTAAAAAAATAATACTAATAAAACAAAAATTTAAAAATGCAAACATATATATATATATAAAACAAAAAGTATACAATTTCATGAAAACAATATTGAATAAAATTGAACAGAAATTATAAAACAAGTAAGATATGATGATCAAAATGTAAAATGTAATGAATAGTCATGTTAATTAGGGTGAAAGTAAGTATTGATAATGAAGAGAGTTAAAAAACATTGACCCCAAAAAACTTTATAGATACATATATCTCAAAGTGACACAGAGGCCATTGAAAGGGGTCTCAGCGGCCAAAGACAGAATAACAAAATTAGTAGGATAGGAATTACAGCTGAAAGTAAAACATAATTATATAAATGTTATATATATCAATGATATATATGAATCAATGAGGGAAAGAGACAAATCCCTGATGCAGAATAATTTCAAGTAATTTATGTAGATATTCTGCCCCTAGGGAGAATATACATTCACACTTATTATGTATGAATTGTGCACATTGACTTTCTTCAACTAAGTACATTATGGAAAAGTGATTAAAAGCCTAACTTTAGAGAATCTGGCAAATCCTACTTCATACAATTCATACTTCACATACTCTAGATCAATATCTACAGTGATAAATCATGTTGATAGCATGTACCCTTAACATGATGTGCTGAAAACTTCACTTTACCTTTATGGTCTTTCTCCCAAAACTCCTGAGCCCCAGTCAAATCATGAGAAGAATGCCAGAAAAATTTCAATAGAGGAGCATCCTATAAAATACTTCACCAATATCCCTTAAGACTATCAAGGTAATTAAAAACAAGAAAATGCTGAAAATTTGTCATAGCCAAGAGGAATCTATGGAGATATGATGATGCAAATTAATATAACATCCTAGATGAGATCCTGAAACAGAAAAAAGCCTTATTTAAAACTAATAAAATCTCAATAAACTACTAACTTAGTTACTAGTAATGTATTAATTTAAGAATCAATGGTTGGGCACTGTAGCTCCCAGCATTTTGAGTGGATAAGTGAGAAACACCACTTAAAGCCACAGAGTTTGAGATCAGCCTGGGCAACATAGCAAGCCCACTCTCTACAAAAAATAATAAAAATAATTAGAAAATAATTAGATAGTCATGGTGGTATGTACCTATAGTTCCAGCTACTTAGGACACTGAGGCCAGAGGAATTCTTGAGTCCCAGAAATTCGAGTCTACAGTGAGCTGTGATTGAACCACTGCACTCCAGCCTGTATAACAGAGCAAGTTCCTATTAAAACAAAAAACAAACAATTGGTTAATGTCATGTGATCGCCTATTAAAAATACCTAATGATTTTTCACTTGTACAGATCTAGTAAAACTATTTTCGGGGAGAGATTGACCAGCATTTTAGTCCTCAGGTGACCAAGAATGATTAGTCAATAACTTTAAACATATCTGCTTATCGAACCATTCGGTTTCCTTTTTCAACTCTACTGCCCATTATGGTGATCACAACTACCTTGTCTGTCAAATGTGCTCCCTCTATACATCTAAATTTCTAACAAAATTACAATCTATGTCTTTATTTGCCTTTGAAAAATGTCAAGTAAAAAACACTCATCATATTAAAATACTGGCTAATTATTATTTTCTTCTTTATGAAATGGCTTCATCTTTTACCTTGTCTGCATCTTGAAATACTTTTATCACCACCTATAACTAGAATGTCTTTGGAGAATATTTTATGTCTGATTTCTGTATATTTTATGTCTAATTTCTGTACTGTGTTTAGATGATTTCTAACGTCATTTCTAACAATTTCTACTGAATTGCATTGTGATTTTCTTTTCTAATCTATTTCAAAGTAATTTACACTTGTTGTCATTTTAACTTTAATGTTTTCTTCTGAGTCTTTGATGTAATAGATTGAGTTTATTATTCTGTTTTATAACTTGTTAAGAAAACAAATCAAATTTAAATTTCTAAATTTAATCTTGCCTACCTCAGTGATCTCTAATGAAACTAACATTTTATTTTCATGTCTTCAACATAAATCAATAAAACAGCAGTTATTCTTATACGGTAGTGGCTTCTACATATTAAAAAAGTCTATGCTTATTATTCAGAAGATCTATAACATTAGTGTACCATGTTTTAAAAAATAAAACTTTTTCTTTCAAATTGTACAATTCTAAAAAGAAATACACCTTTCTAAACAGGTCCTTGAATTAGATTTGTAGAATACTTGCAACATATATTTATGCTTATTGACTACCCTTGCAAATATTAAAAAAGTCATTATTGATATTTCATAAAGGTTTTATTAATACTGTCATCATTTTTTCTCATACCAGTGAATACCACACCTTTAGATCTGGAGGGCAGGGAGAGAACAATAAAAATAATAAAATAGAACAAAGTAAAATAACTTTATTGAATTTTCTCTTCATTATTATTGTATCTATTTGATTGATTATACTTGGCATATTATAGAATTTAAAAACATTACATTTCCTTCTGTAAACTGAAATTCCAAATTTTCACATCATATTCAAATGAATAAAATATGACTATTAGACTTATTGTCTATCAAATATGTATTACAGGTTTATGTAAGTATTCTATTTTCTCAAATCCTGTTATCTTGACATTTTAATGTATCTGAAAAGATGATATTTGTCTTTTGCACATCCCCTGTCTTGTTCTAAAAACTTGTGATTTCAAAAAATTTACTTTCTCTTTTTGTTACTTTTGCAAGTTGCTATGCAACTAAAATTTGGGCTTTGTTATTTTTTTTTATTTGAACGATTTGCTGTTATTTCCTTTACATCTTTAAGCTTTCATATTTATGAGAGAAAATAAAACCTATGATGTTAGTCAAATAAAAACAATTATTCGTATCATGCATCTAATGTATCAATAATCAAAATTAATCCCTATATTATTTAGTCTACGTATATTCATTTTGGTTTCAGGATTACAAAAATTTGAAATTTCATCACTCCGATAATGTTGTTATTATAAAATTACAAGAAAGTAATGTCTCTCAGAGTACTAAAAATGCACATCAGACAAAAATCAAAGTCATTCATTTGTTAATCTATTCTTCCTTTAACCAGTCTTCCAAGAACTCATTTTTTGTGATATACAAGTTTTAACATATTTGTAATATTCTGAAATTAATGAAAAATTATAAAGGTTAATGTTGTAGACTAATAATCCAAAGGAAGATCAACATATCTTTTACATGATCAAAATACTGGACTAGTAATTTGGATTCAGAAATAGTTACTACATTTTTATTTAAACACATACCATGAAGAAAGACAAAAAATAAATTAAGCATTAAGAACAGTGGAAGGAAACATGAAAAGGAGAAAAGAGACCAGAAAAAGAGCTGAACTTGTAGGTTGCACTATGCTGTTAGAGATTTTTTTCACACAAGCTTGCCCACATGAATATGATAGCACTTACATTATTAGGTCTTCTGCGTAAGTGTCATGTAGCAGTAGACCCTTGATTTTATTAAAAAAAAATCTGAATATCAGACCTGTAGATTATTAGAAGAAAACAGCAGACCTTCACAGTGAATGTATTAGTAAATGG
Organism: Ateles fusciceps; assembly: GCA_036589455.1. Lineage (NCBI taxonomy): Eukaryota > Metazoa > Chordata > Mammalia > Primates > Atelidae > Ateles > Ateles fusciceps. Next base: position 1,601,404 of record JAZHEH010000589.1, read on the forward strand.
AGAAATATCTCTCCATAAGCCAGTGGATGAAAGGGACACCATTTAGCTATGACTATATATAAATAGGTCATCTATTCACGTAGCATAGAAAAAAGTAGTTTTATAATCTCAAAAATAAACATAAAAGCAAACATATTTGCTCATTTTAAAAAGCATACATAAATAAGGGAGAAATTGTGTGGGAGTATCAATTTCTTTCTAATTTAAGCAGGTATATTTATACATATAGCCCCAAACAGATTGGTTCTGTCAACAGTTAACTACATCAGTGTGAAACTGATTAAGTAAACTTGCTTGTGTCTTAAAAATAAAGTTTGAGAGGATACATTTTTTAGCCCTTGTTTTGTGTTGTTTGTTTGGAAGCTTCTTTCTTCCTAATGAGGATTAAAGGGAAAAGACACCAGCATGATAAGAATGCATGCGTAAGCGAGAAAAATGAGAACAACAACAAAACCATACAGTGAAAGAATTACTGACCTCTGCTCTCCACAAATATTATTATGCTATAATTTAAACCGATGAATCTCCATACTGTGTTCCATGGTCACTGTACTAATTTATGTTTCCACTAACTGTGTACAAGTGTTCTTTCACTGCCTCCTTGCCAGCATTTGTTATTTTCTGTCTTTTTGATAATAGCCAGTTTAATCAGGTAGAGATGATATGTCATTGTATTTTTGATTTGCATTTCCAAGATGATTAGTGATGTTGAGCATTTTTTTAAAATACTGGTTGTGCCTTTGCATGTCTTGTTTTGAGAAATGTCTATTCAGTTTTTTTTGCCCATTTTTAACTGAATATTTTTTTTATTATTGAGTTATTTGAGTTTCTCATATAGTCAAGTTATTAATCCTTTGTTGGATAAATAATTTGCAAATGTCTTCTCTCATCCCATAGATTATTCCTTCATTGTTTTGATTGCTTCCTTTACCCTGAAGAAGCTTTCCAGCTGGAAACCCCTATCTCCCACCATAGGAGAAAAAAAAAAACAAAATGGATTAAAGACCTAAATTTAAGACCAGAAACTATTTAACTATTAGAACAAAACATTCAGAAAACACTATAGGACACTGGTCTGGGCAAAGATTTATTGAATAAGACCTCAAAAGTATGAGCAACAAAAGCAAAAATTGACAAATAGGATAACATCAAACTAAAAATTTCTGCACAGCTTGTTATAATTTATTTCTATTTTCTCTAAAGTAGATTTTTTACTATTAGTTCAAATGTGGTTTTGGTTTCAACTTCCAAATTGATATCTTTGAAGACAGCATCTTTTCACAATATTAGATGATATAATAGTCATATATAATTAGAATTATTATATATTTCTTTGATGATGAAGTTCTGAAAAATTACAGAATATTTTTGCTTCATGTTAACATTTAAATATACTATTTTTATTATTGTTTTACTTATTTTGTGAATGTCATTGTAATTCCTTCTAACAGATTTAGCTTACAATATTTTTAAGCATTCTAATTAGCACTATTACAGATATCTTAAGATTTACATTTAATATGTAGAAATACATATTGAGATATATATATATATTTTTTTTTTTTTAAATTTAAACAGTAAACTATACGGTTTCAGTCCTCGGAAACCACTTTATTTTTCTCACCTTATTTTCTTTCCCTTCTGTTGAATTTTTTCTTTTATATATATATATATATATATATATATATATATATATGTATTTTTTTATTGCATTTTAGGTTTTGGGGTACATGTGAAGAACATGCAAGATTGTTGCATAGGTACACACATGGCAGTGTGATTTGCTGCCTTCCTCCCCATCACCTATATCTGGCATTTCTCCCCATGCTCTCTCTCCCCAACTCCCCACCCCCCGCTGACCCTCCCCCTTTCCCCCCCGACAGACCCCTGTGTGTGATGCTCCCCTCCCTGTGTCCATGTGTTCTCATTTTTCAACACCTGCCTATGAGTGAGAACATGCGGTGTTTGATTTTCTGTTCTTGTGTCAGTTTGCTGAGAATGATGGTTTCCAGGTTCATCCATGTTCCTACAAAGGACACAAATTCATCGTTTTTGATGGCTGCATAATATTCCTTGGTGTATATGTGCTACATTGATATATTTTTTATATTATTTTCTTAAGTTTTACAATTATGAAACATAATACATAAAAATTATTTGAAAATTTCACATCAGAATGAAGAGAAACAGAAAACATTTAATAATAATCATAGAATTTACTATGATTATTATTGAGCATCAAATTCCTTCAATATTGCCTCTTTGCCTTTTTCCACCTCATTTTCTACCACAAAATATATTATTCAGTATACATTATATGTAGGTTAGTTGGTCATTTGTAATTACATTTTTATGGCCCTTTTACCACCACTCAACTATCTGAAGATTTTTAGGCATATAGTAGAACTATCTGAAGATTTTTAGGCATATATGTTTATGTTTGTATAAAAGTAAATGGATGTATATTTGTCTGTATAAGAGTTCATATTTTATTTCATGTAAACTTTTGTTATAAAATGTGAAATTAACAAATGAAATCTAAATATATGTTCCAACACTCATCATTTTGTAATAGGTCTCTTGGAAATTATCAGATATTGATGAACTACATAATAATATCCCTAACACAATGAAGCTGCTTATCTGGGCCAAGATGATCAGACATAAATATATTTGACAAGCCATTGATGCAAGTTCAGAATTTTAGCTGTGTTTCTTTTATTTATTTCTTCCTCCTTCCATTTATCTTTTTATTCACTCTAAGCAAAATGTAAAATCTATCTTGACCTCTTTTTCTCTCATCTATCATTGCTACATAATGAGACAAAATTATTTGTTTAGTAAATTCATAAAGTATTCTTCATCTTAGGCAATCAAAATTTTGAGACAAATGTCTTCAACTCTTCACATATTTTTACCAGTTCTGTGGTGTTTCTCCATTTATTTAAATTAAAACATATATTATGTAATAAAAGAAAGGAAATACATTTATATTTCAGTTTTTTACATTTTAAGGTACTTAATGACACTTCTTACTCTAAATACAAAGCTCACATACATATGAGAGAATGTTACTTTGAAAAGATGAAGTATTACACTGGGACATAATATTAACTACACAGGCGGTTGTAAATATTGATTTATACATATTAGTTAAATAAAAATCATATTCTTTCTAAGATTACAGTTACAAATGTTCTAGTTGGCATTTTGTTAAGATATCTAAAATTATTCCGTAGAGGCATAAATAGAGTAGTATTATTCCACAACTGACATTAAACTTTTTCATGAATACAATAATATTTTAAACAACATTATTTACATAACAGAATTGTTAACAGATACTGGATTAACTCTGGTTATGAGTCTTTACACATTCAAAACTATGTCTTAGAAGACAAAAGAAAGTTCTAATTAAAAATATATATATATTTTATTTATTTTTTATTATTATACTTTAAGTCCTGGGGTAAATGTGCAGAACCTGCAGGTTTGTTACATAGTTATACACGTGCCATGGTGGTTTGCTGCATCCATCACCCCGTCATCTACCTTAGGTATTTCTCCTAACGCTACCCCTCCCCTAGTCTCCCATCCCCAAACAGGCCCCAGTGTGTGATGTTCCAATTTTTTATGTCTCTTCTGATATATATTTGAAAAATTACTCTTTCAAATGTCAAATTTTGGAGTTGGCATGGTGACTCAGGATTGTAATCCCAGCTACTCTGGAGGCTAAGGCAGGGAAATATCTTGAGACCATCTTGGAAAACATGGGAAGATCTTGTCTATACAAAAAGCTTAAAAAAATTATCTTGGCATGGTGGCACATGACTGTAGCCCCCACTACTCAGGAGACTGATGTGGTTGGACCACTTGTGCTCAGAAGTTCAAGGCTGCAGTGAGCTGTTATCATGCCACTGCATTCCAGCCTGGATGACAGTGAGACCTCATCTCTAAATAAATAAAGACATAAATATCAAATGTTATAAATACAGGCTTGTTTAGTAAAATAGAGAAGCCTATTTTATTTCAAGATTTTTATATATCTTACTTTACTCTTGCACACCAAATGATGTGGTTCATTATTGGCTCTTCTTATACAAACATGCAGCCTTATCAGCCAAGATCTAGAAGTTAATGGAATGTCTAAGACACAAAATAACCTTCAAATTTTACATGTGGTGGTATAACAGTTGCAGTCCTATATGGAATTTGTATGCACAGTTCTTTAATAGATAAATAAAAATACACTCAGAGTTAATTTCCATGGTCACAAAGCATAAATTTGTCAGTCACTAGACCCAAGGCTGCCCATATACTAAGGTCTTGCTTTTAAACTACAGCATTATAGAGAACATATTGTTTTGTAATCTACTCTTTCATTTTATTTTACCTAATCTTACTTTTTGGAACTATCTTTATATCTTTGGCAAATGCATTAGTCTCTTTTTTAATGTTTGGTTCTTTCCTATTTCAATGAACATATACATTTAACATATAAATACATATATAGAACATATATATTCAATTTATAAATATACATACAAATATATATGCATTTATAAATAGACATGTATATATGCTATATATGTAGTATATACACATACATATACGTACATAGTCATTCCTCTTTTGGAGTCTTTTGATAGCATTTATCTAAGAATCAATTTTTTTGTTTTCATTTTTAAAAGAATTTTAACATAAAAAGGCTTAAAATTCTTATTCTTATATTTGATACTGTAAATAAATTGAGTCACAGACCAGATTCAGGATATGTCTACCAATGCATTAGGAACACCACGTTATATTTGCTATCTCAAAAGGCATAAAGACAAAACAAGTGAAAGTAATAAAACAGTAAATTTTTCAAATGAATAGATTAGTATAAATAAACTATAAGAGAAATATTCCAATTCAAAATCTGTGTTTCCCTATTACTGTCTAAAAACTACTGAAATATTTATGGGAGAACTTCTCACTTAGGCAGGTATTGCATCATCAGATGAATGACAGACCTTAATAAACTGTCTTAAACATTGCAGTAGAAGACAGGACAGGGAAGTAAACTAAAATTTAGAAGATGACAATAATGCTGCAGTTATTAAGCTATATAAATACCATAAGATATATTCTATATTATTAGAAATTATTCAAAATCTGTGATGTATTGTCACACTGTAGCTTATCTATAAATAAGTAAATATATACTACATTAACTTAAAAATAAAAATGCAAGACTGTTGAAATATACTTGACATGTAGTATCCAAAATACTCAATGAAAGAAAAGTTTTTATATGACCCTTATTTTAACAATTTTCTTCCATATACTTACATATATCATATTTTTATCTTTTCAAATAAAATTCAGATACTGAAAACTCACTCACATTTTTAAAATCTATTAGTTATTGTGGATAAATTAAAGAAGATAACATGATCTCCTAGAAATCCAGGAACTATATGACTACTAATTTTGAGCATGAGAGATAATCAAATTTAAACCTGTTTAAGTTGAAACAAGTATATTGAACTATTGTTTAAAAGCAATTTATTATACCCAGCTAAAAGTTCAGGGATAATGCTGACTTTGGGAAGCCTATTATAGATTATCTCAAGTAATTTCACAAAGTAACCTTGCCTTTTTTTCATTTTTTAGCTCTTTCTCTGGATTAGTATTATTTTCAAATACTGTCTCCTCTTTGAGCGACAGAACTACACTACTAGTTACAGACCTGACATCTTCTCACTCTTAAGCTCAATAGGAAAGAGTAATAATATATTTTTCAGAAAATTTAAAAAAAATGTATTGATATGGTTTGTATGTATGTTCCCTCTGAATCTATGTTGAAATGTAAGCTCCAACACTGGAGGAGAGCCAGGTGTTTGGGTCACTGGTGGCACATTTCTCATGAATTGATTGGTGCTGTCCCAATGATAATAAGTTATTGCAAGGTCTGGTTGTTAGAAAGAGCCTGGTACCGCCTTCTCTCTCTTTGCTCCCTCCCCTGCCATATGACAGACTGGCTCCCCATCACCTTCTGCCATGATTGAAAGCTTCCTGAGGTACTCATCAGAAACTGAGCAGATGTTGGTATTATGCTTGTACAACCTTCAGAAATGTGAGCCAAATAAAGCTCTTTTCTTTATAAATTACCCAGTCTCAGGAATTAATTTCTAGCAATACAAAATAGACTACCACAAGTATCATTACATCCATTCAGTTCTTACTGGATCCTATGCCCATCCCTAGTCTCAAACTTTGACCAGAGGAATGTTTCTTGGTTTCCTTAGGCCAATCTTGCCCTGTCTTCTCTAGAAGAGAAACTGATGGAGAAATTCATTAGGATAGGTCATGAATGGATAAATTCTTCATTCTTCAGGAAACATAGATCTTCGTATTTTTTCTTTTACATCCATTCTCCTACGTTTATATAATCATGACTTTAAATATGATCATTTCACTGAGAGCTCCTTAAATGAAATCTTCAGTAAATTTATCAAATGAACTCCATTTTTAAAGTACGTTATATTCTGCCTACTTATGTCTCCCTGTTTAAGTCTAATATCTCAAACGTAATATGTTAAAAATAAAATTTTTATACTGCCATCCTCACTTAAGCATCCTAAAGATATAGCATTTTCATGTAAATGAACATCAATTTAATCTTACTATTTGTTCAGGCTCCCAAATTTGGTATAAATTATTTCCCCAAAACTTTATTTCACATTTCAAATTTACTTAATTAGCAAGTCTATTTTATGCTCCTAATTTAAAAATATAGCAGAATCTGCCCACTTTACTAAACTGGACTTCAATACTCAATTCCACACCATCATCATTTCTTTCTTGAATCCTGTAATAGCTACCACTGAATATATGTCTCAATGTAATAAAATATATTGTGTATCAAGTTTACACATATAAAAATGGTTAAATCTATGATCCGAGTCATGAATCATAGAATATAAATCACAAATCACAACATATATCACAGATGAGAGCACACTTAATCTTTGTTTAGAACACAGCATCACTAAAGAAATGTGCCATGATTTACAAATCACAAAATTAATACTTGAAAATAAGCCACTACTTCTCAAGACAACCATGTACCTCAAGAACTTGGGACACAAATGAGACATTTTCACTTATTTTACTACCAGAGTACTGTTCTTTTAAGAAAATTGTATCACTTTGCTGAGAATAAAGGAGAGTGACATGGAATAAAACAAGGAACAAGCTGACATTGGTTTGAATGCACAATCATTGCTAATTTTCTAGCCTTGTTGGTTGGAATAATTCCTTTCTGGCAGGTGTGTGGGTTATTGTTATCAATATTTATCATGTCATATATGTATATAATAATATCCATGATAAATATGATAAATTAATTTCTATTATCAAAATACAAAGGTTAAAGGAGAATTTTAAATCAATTTTATTACTGCATTTTAAATAAGTCCATTATATATAAAGATACATATTTGCATTTAAAAACTACATTGGAAACAAAAATATATTGAGGTAAGCAGCATTATTTTACATTTTTGCAAAACTCCTTAATACCTGCCTTAAATACAGCTAGATTTATATATCTGCTTCTGCATTTAATCTGTTGTATATAATGTTCTTGTTGAAGAATTTGATGATAATTTGGACTCACATATATATGTTATTAGGAAAATTGCAATAGCCATTTCATATAATTATGAATATTCTCCTTTAATATTACACAAAACTTTTACAAGAGTTTATTTCTTAAATTGTATTAATAATTAGGAAAATTATAATTTTATCCTGTTATATAAAATCTGTGAATCCATGTTGCAACTTTTTTCCTCATGCACATTTTTGTGTGACATTGTCCACATTCAAAAACTTTAGCATGAAATTCAATTAATGATTTTATCAGAGTTAATAGTTGTTAGTATTTCAAAGCTCCAATTATCATTTATGCTGTTTTATCAGCTCCAGAATTTTTTATAAAGTTCTAGTCATGTATGATGTCAATTTTAATGTACACACAAATACTGTAAATTTTTTCCACATTCTTAGAAATGTAAATAATATTTACTTTTCTCTGCCATGAATGTAAAACCAGAATTCCAACTGCTACTGTATTTGCAGAAATATGGTATTCCTGTCTGATTATAGTGGGAGTTTAATACATTTCATTATAATTTTCATAACATTTATTACAAACATTATTTACATTCATTATTGGTAGAGATTAATCTGATTTTAGATTGTTTCCTGAAAACTGGTGCTTAAAGCAAATAATTGCATATTTACATTTTCTCTCATTATATTTTCAGATGTGCATGTATAAGAAAAGTAAATTTCTACTAAAAGTAACAGAAACTACATTTATGATTAGCTGAAAGGTATATTATGCAACTTTCAAAGAATGCTGTATGTAAACATATAACTACATTTAAGCCTATACACATAAGTATTATAAGTATATACATATATACATGTATGTGATACAATAAAATATTTGTAATGTTCTAGAAAACAGAAGTGTCTAGGAGAATCTTTTAGGTTCAATAACACTTCCAAATCTGAATAGGGAATCTGAAATTGATATATCCTTAATCTCTCTAAGCAATACCAGTCAATACAAATAAATTTTCTAACTTTATAATCCCTTTAATAGCCACATTTTATTTTTTAAATACTTTAAATCTTCAAGACTGGATCTCACATATCTGGCCTTCCCATAAACAGCCCTACAACTGCCTTTTTAGGTCACCAAAAGGGTTATATGTTCTCTGCTTTAGAAATTTAAAAATGAGTATGTAATGTTTTGAAAGCAAAATATGATTGCTAATTATTTAACAGGGATTGAGTACAGAAAACAAATAAAAATTTCAAAAATTGAAGATTGAGTATACTTTAAAATATACAATACAGTTACTTCATATTTCATTTGATATTATTGCTGACTCCATGAAAATGGTTTTTTTTTTTTTTTTTTTTTTTTTTTAAAAATTATTTGGGGCGGGGGCCCCCGCCCCCCCCCCCCCCCCCCCCCCGCCCCCCCCCCCCCCCCCCCCCCCCTCCCCCCCCCCCCCCCCCCCCCCCCCCGAGCCCCCCATTATTTCCCACCCTGCCGTCTTAACTGCTATTACTATAATGTAAATAAAAAAAGAAAAAAAAAGAAAATAGAATATTTAAGACATTATTCTAAGTTCAGCTGAAATCATTAACTAGAAATGGTACACAGAGCTGAATTTTTCAGACAACTTAACTTATTAATTCTTAAGTTATTAATTCTTAAGTTATTAATGAAAAAAATACCAAGAAGTACTAAAATTAGAATTCAAATTCATTTCTGCATGACTTTTCATATATGTTTGCACTTTTTATTTTTGTGAATAAGATTAATATAACTATGAAATCACTTTAATTCACAATCTGATTTACCAAAGCCCCACAGGGAGTAGTTATATAAATATTCTGCCTCTATTGTGTGATACCCACTGGCAATGACTGAATGCTTTCCTAATAGTAGTCATCATCACTGTCATAGGTAAATACTGATACTTAAAAATTGCTTATTATTTTGCAATTTGTAATCTCTTCATTTGAAAAGAACACTGCTATGTGATTGGTAGATTAGAAGCATAAAAAAAAAAGGAATAGTACTAAACAATATTGCATTTTCTCTGCCCATATGTAGCTAAGAGATGAGTAACAAAGCAGCCCTGAATGGGGTGCCTCCATTTCCTAGGGCTTCCATAACAAACTACCACAAACTGAAGGGCTTACAGCAACAGAAATGTCTTCTCTCACAGTTCTGGAGGTCAGAATTCCAAAATCAAGGTGTTGGCAGGGTTGTGGTCCTGCTGAGACTCCTTTCTTGCCTCTTTCTAGCTTCTGGTGGTGGCCATCAAGCCTTGCTATTCATTGGCTTGCAGCTGTATGACTCCAATCTCCCTCCATCTTCACAGGGTTTCCTTCCTGTGGGTCTAGTTTCACTTTATCTTCTTACAGGGACACCAGGCATATTGAGATGAGGGCCCACACTAAAGACTTCATCGTTATTTTTTCATTGTGATAAAAACATAGATGTAACACTTATCATCTTAGCCATTTTTAAATAGGCAGTATAGTAATGTTAACTACAAGTACCTTGTTGGACAACAGATTTCTAGAACTAATTTATTTAGTAACACTGAAGCTCTATATGCATTGAACAATTTCTCTGTTCCTTTTCCCTAGTCCCTGGCTACTACCTACTACTATTTTCTGTTTCTAAGAATTTGACAATTTTAGAAACCTTATAGAAGTGGTACCACACCATATTTATTTTTTTATGATTGGCTTATTTCACTTGGCACAATGTCCTAAATGTTTATTCATGTTGTACCATGTGAATGGATTTTCTTCTTTTGGTAAGACTAAATAATATTCCACTGTGCTTATATGACACATTTTGTTTATTCATTAATCCATTAACAAACATTCAGGTTGCTTATGCAATTTGGATATTGTAAATAATGTTGCAAAAACATAAATATGACAATATCTCTTTAATAATTTGTTTTTAATTCCTTTGAATATATACTCATATGTAGGAATTCTGGAACATTATGGTAGCTATAAATTTAATTTTTTGAGGTACCTCTATATTGTTTTCCATAGTGGTGGTCCCACTTTGCCTTCCCAGCAACAGTGCATAAGAGTTCCAGCTTTTCCACATCTTTTCAAATATTTATTTTCTCTTTGGTTTGGTTTGGTTTTTAAAAAGGGTAGCCATCTTAACAGTTGTCAGGTAATATCTCATTGTGTATTTGATTTGTAGTTCCCTAATTATTAGTGACAATTAGTATATTCTCATATGCTTTTTGGCCATTTGTATATCTTCTGTGGACAAATATTTGTTCAAATTCTTTTCCCGTTTTTAATCTGTTTCTTTTGTTGTTGTCGCTTTCGCTGTTGTGGTGGTGGTGGCTGTTTACTTGTGGAGTTCTTTCTATATTTTGAATTTTATGCTTTTATCATATGTATGGTATGCAAATATTTATCCAATTATGCAGGTTGCTTTTCACTCTCTTGACTGATTCCCATAATCCCCATGTGTTGTCAGCGGGACCAGTGGGAGGTAACTGTATCATGGGAGTTGTTGCCCTCAGCTGTTTCCATAGTAGTGAGTGAGTTCTTATGAGATCTGATGGTTTTATAAGGGGCTTTTTATCCCTTTTGCTCAGCACTTCTCCGTACTGCTAGTATGTGAAAAGAAAGTGTTTCTTCCCCTTCTGCCATGATTGTATGTTTCCTATGGCCTCCCCAGCCATGCTGAACTGAGTCAATTAAATCTTCTTTATTTATAAATTACCCAGTCTTGGGTATGTCTTTATTAGCAATATGAGAACAAACAAATAAAGTTACAAATTACAGGATTTTTAAAAATAGTTTTTAGATATTTAAATGCTTTTCTCTTTTAAATTCTATACCTGAATAAAAAGTTATTTACATACCATTACTGTATTATAAGAATCTCCATTTGTCTACATATCTACATTTAGCAAAAAGTTTATATGTTGATAGCTTTTATGTTACTGTCTAGCATTCATTTGTTTCCAATTGAAAGAATCCCTTTTTTTTGGAGAAAATTTTTACTGATATGCTATTCTTGATCGGCAATTTTTTCTTTCAATACTGTAAATGTCATCTTATTTCCTTCAGCAGTGTTTCTTCTGAGTAATCTGCTGATAATGGCAAATAATTTCCCTTCTATATAATAAATTTTCTTTTCTCAATGCTTTCAAAATTCTCTCTGTCTGAATTTTGACAGTTTGATTACAATATGTCCCCAACGTGGACTTCTATGGATTCATCACAGTTGGAGTTCTTTAGCTTCTTGAATTTGGGTGTACAATTACTTCTTCAGATTGGGGGACATTTTGAACATTATTTTTCCAAATAAGCTTTTTTAAATTTTGTTTTTCCTCTTCTCCTTGTGAGATACCAATAATGAATACACTTATCAGCATGCTGGTGTTCTGTAAATCCTTTGAATTTTCTTTATGTTTTTCATTTTCATTGTTGTTGTTCCTCTGATTCAATATTTTTAAATGAGCTGTCTTTAAATTAAATGACTTATTCATCTGTTTGATCAAATTGGCTAATAAGCCCTTCTGGTATTTTTTGAAAGTTTAATTATATTCTCCAGAATTTCTATTTGGTTCTTTTTTATAGTTTCCATGTCTTTGTTTTCTATGTTCTATGTCTTTCATGAATTATTTTCCTAATTTCATTTAATTTTCTATCTGTGTTATAACACCCTTAGCTCCTTTAGAATAATTATTTTGAATTTCTTGTTTCATAATTTACAGAACTTAATATATTCAGGAGCAGTTTTGGACATTTATTTTGTTTCCTTGATTGTGTCATGCTTCTCTGTTTCTTTGGTATCTTTTTATTTTTTGTTATGATTCTTGCCTTTTTAAAAAACAACCTTCTATCTCAGGCCTTATGAACCAGTTGTATACAGGGAAACACTTTCATAAATCAGCCAAGCTAGAAATTCTGGGGAACCTCTGAAATTTTTTATGGAGATGCTTCTTCTCTGGGCTTAGAATGTAATTTTTGAATTAGAGAGCTATGCAGAGATGTTTTCTTTCTTTCTTTTTTTTTTTTTTTTTTGAGTTCTTGTATTTCTTACTTCCTCTGTTGTCTAACTCTGGTATTGTAGATTCTCTGGTGCTACAACAAGCTCACTGAGCTCTCTTTGTCTCAGCAACTACAGGCATTCAAAGGATGTGTTTTCCCCATCAGTGCCATGAAACAAATGAGACAGAAGTCAGTTCCTCAGGCAAATAATCCCCAAAGCTAAAGTATTAGAAGCATGCTCCACTCTTTCCTTTCCCTCCTGAGGAAGCAGTCACAAGTTGGCTACTACTCAAATGTGAGCTGTTCTGCTTTGAGGGAAAGATGGAAACAGTTAAAATGAAATGGTTTTCTTGCTACTTTAAATGAGACTATTTCTGGCTTTGAGCTTGCCTAGTTACTACTAATCCAGGAGTTATTAAGAAATTATTTTTAGGCAGCTAGAAAGGGTAAAAGTATTCTCAGTGGAATTTTCCTTTAATAAAAAGCAGCCCTTAACCATTTCTGTTCTAACAGAAAGCAGCCTTAAAAGTGAAGCTGCCAGCATAGATATGCAAACTAGAGGCTTTCCTATGTAAACAGCAACGGATCTACCTGGAAGCCAGGTACATTCAATATGGTGATTCCTGCTCCTTTTTTCTTATTACTGTGTGTTTAGGTATCATGGCACCAGGCAGGTGAAACCACGTATGCAGGTGTCATGGTGACTGTCAGGTAGAAGCTATATTTGCGTAATAAAAGATTAGGGTGAGAAAACCAGTCTTTTCACCTGATCAAGCCAATCCCCTAGGACCTACGTAAATAAATAGCTGGCCTCACAACCCTCTATACAAAATCAATTGTGTTCCTCCCCCAAACCTGAAGATGTTCTCTTGGGTAACCCGCTTTTTCAGCATGAGGAAGCTTTTTCTCTCTCTCTCTCTCTTCTTCTTTTTCTATTAAACTTTCTTCTCCTAAACCCACTCCTGGTGTGTGTTTGTGTCCTGAATTATTTCTCGGTGTGAGACAACAAACTACATGTAATTCCCCAGAGAACAATGCCATTTCATTTGGGGGCTCTTTGGGGATCTGGATCAGAAGGGAAGATAGAAACATTGGAGTAGTGAGTATGGAGCGAACCTCAAATCTGTCCTTTAACTCAAACCTCTCTTCAAACAAGTTTTCTTTCATGGAGAATCTTGTCATCATGTGTGTCTGGGAGAAAGACTGGACAAACTGAGGATTTTTGGCCAGAGCACAACCTGGCATTATTCAAAGGCCTCCTACAGCCCATCTGGGAGTTGGTAATGGATCTCCACCTATCCTGTCACAAAATTCTCCTTCTTTTCTAACGGCAGTTGCTATGTCTTCTATCCTGTTTATGCAATGTGCAGTAAGTTTTACAGTTCATGTAAACAGTTCTGTTGGTAAAATGCCATAGTACTGGTAATCACATTGTATTTCTAAGCCAATACCACCAGCTAATGGAAATAGAAATCCTCTTCATGAGGCACATTGTAGGTCCTTTGCTGTAACACTGCAGCTTCCCAATTCTCTCTTTTTGTGCCACTAGAAAAGTTCTTTCTGTGAATTTGGGAAAACTCTGCCTTCAACAGTTAGGAATAAAATGTCCTTTGTAGCCAAGTTTTATTTCTGATACTGACCCATCTACAGGAAAAATTAACATTAGTCCCCTACGTTCAATTAAGGTACCTATTCCATCTCCAATTAAAACAGTACTTGATTAGTAATGGGATTTTAGGTTTAGAATTTATCCAGAACCATTTTTCTTAAGGGTAAATGTTTTAGCATGGGTTGTAATAAGCAGGCAACTAGCACATTCCCCTCCATTAAAGAAGCCTTGCCCAAAAATGACTATCTCAGTCTCTGGAGATCCATTTTTCAGGGAGTCAGGCAGATCACACAAGTTTAGAAAATAAACAGAGATTCACAGGAGGACAGTTGTGAATTGGGTTGTCCACCTGTGAATCTCTGTTTATTTTCTAAACTTATGAATAAGGCTGTGTGGGTGAATCGTGGTTAAATCTCATTACTTAGTTCATCCAGTTCCATGGCTTGGAGGGCCACACTTGCAACCATAGTCAGGTCATTTAACATGGTGCCAGAACTCAGGAACCAAGGAGAGAAAACTGTAGGGTGGATGCTCCCACTATCTTCCACTCCACCCTGGGTCACAATGAAAGAGAGACTGAAAGAATGCTTTTATTCTCACTTTCTTTTCAAGATAGGTAACAAACCAACTTCTTGCACCCCTCTGGAGTGCACTTGGAAACACTGATACTTTTTTAACCTCAGGAATTGGAAGGGAAAAGCAACTCATTTTGTTTTGCACAAAGGTGTGGCATTTTTACTAAACCTTGCAAGCATTGTAAGATCAACCCAGCCTTTTTAACAGGCATATCAGGCAGCCCTATAGAGGATAACCCCTCAGAATTAAAAAAGCAACTTCCAAGGGACCCATCTGAGAATCCCCCTTATTTGAGGCCACCTCAAGTTCCCTTCTCATTACAGGAACTTAGGCAAATAAAAAAAGACTTAGGCCAGTTTTCTGACAACCCTGATGGGTATATAGAAGCTTTTCAGAATTTAACTCAGATGTTTTACCTCAAAGGAGGATGTTATGCTGATCCTAAACCAAACCCTAACAGCAAATTAAAAGCGGCCAGCTCTACAGGCAGTAGAGAATTTCAGAGATGAACAACATATCTCCTATAATACATTAAAAGGGAAGAAAGGAGATAGGAAAGTGAAGAAATAGCAGAAACTCCATTCCCAATACGAAATGAAGTAGCTCGTCTTGACAACCTTGATTGGAACCCCAAAGGCTCTTCAGATGAATGGAAAAGAAATAACTTTTTAATATAGATATTAGAAGATCTACCAAGAACTAAGGCCAAACCTCTCAATTATTCTAAACTGTCTATGACAGACCAAAAGCCAGATGTGACTCCTGCAGCCTTTATGGAAAGACCAAAAGAGGCACAAATAGTGCACACCTCCATATTCCTTGATCCAGTCAAGGGACAGCTCATTCTAAAGGACAAGTTTATTTCACAGGCAGCTTCCAATATTAGAAAGAGACTACAGAAGCAAGTTATAGGACCAGATAGCATCTTAGAGAAGTTCCTGAAGGTGGCCACTTTGGTCTTTCATAAAAGGAAACAGGGAGGAGACTCAAGAGAAAAAGAAGAAGCTTAGGAGAAGAACAAAGGCCCTAGTAGTGCTTTGCATAATTACAAAGTCCAGGATCCCTGAGGTGCATCTGCTAGGTGCTATCAGTGTGGCAAGCAAGGGCATTACAAGGAGTGCCAAAACAGCAAGAGGAAGCCACCTTGACCCTGTCCAGCCTGTGGTGGAGACCACTGGAGATCAAACTGCCTCCAGAGGTAGAGGTCACCAGGTGCAGAAACAGTTTCACAGATGTTCCGGCAGGACTGATGGGTCCTGGGGCTCAAACTCCCAGCTCCAGTAGCTCAAACTGCCATTATAGCATGGGAGCCCTGGGTGATTCTGTAAACTGAAGGAAGGAAAGTAGACCTTCTTCTAAACTCTAGAGCCAGTCTCTCTCTCTTCACCTCTTGAATCCAGGCCTCCCCTCTTCCCATAGCACAACCATAAGGGGCATCTCAGGAAAAACTCTAATCCAATGTTTTTCTCAACCTCTTAGTTACAATTAGGAGAACCTACAGTTTACACATGCCTCCAAGTCATTGTCACAATGGCTCTACTAGTCAGAAAAGCCTCAAAATTAACCCTAGGAAATAACTTAACTGTTTATACCCAATGTAATGTGGCAAAATTACCTGTCCTCCAGGAGGAGCCCTTAGCTTACAAACAGCCGGTAAAGCAAGAGCTGCATAAGGCAGGATAAGCACTACTCACTCTAAATAACGTCTCTCTCCAGGCACAAGTGTTCAATTAGCTGGACTAATAGCTCTTACAAGAGCAGTCAAATTAAGCAAGGGAAAGGTAGTTAACATTCACACTGACTCCAAGTATGCTTTCTTAGTTCTCCATGCTCATGCTGCCATTTAAAAGGAAAGACATCTTCTTAGCACTAATGAATCTTCTATAAAATATCACCAGGAAGTAAACAGGTTATTATCCTCACTTTTTCTTCCATGAGAAATAGCAGGGAACATCAAAAGTGAACAAATAAAGCAGCCAAAGGAAATAGGTTAGCTAATCAGGCATGTAAGTAACTAGGAAGGAACCTTCAAGGCATCAACACACTTCAAGCCCTTCTAATCTAGGAAGGCTCCATAAGAGAAATTAAACCTCAGTATTCCCCTGTAGAAATAAAATAGGCCAATATCAAGGATATTCTTTCCAGCCCTCAGGATGGCTACAGTCAGAGGATGGCAAACTCCATTTGCCAGCCTCCAGCCAATGGGAAGCCCTTAAAATCCTTCACCAAGCTTTTCACTTAAGAAAGGATAAAACTTATCAATGTGCTTAGAGATTGTTTTAGGCAGAGAACCTCTAAACTGGTTAAGCATGTAGCCTGTCTAGCTCACTTCCAATAGGAATTAACAAAACTAGCAAAAGTCCAATCCCAATAAATAAGACCCAGGAGATTTGGTATTAGTGAAAACTCTGCTCTCTCTCTCTCTTCCCTAAATCCAAGCTGGAAAGGGCCCTACAGTAGTGTTCTTCTTTCAACCCCCTTGGCAGTAAAAGTTACAGGTATCAACTTCTGAATGCATTACATTCAACTCAAAACCCGATTAGCTGAGGAAGCAACCCCTGACAGCCCAGAGGAATGTCCTGAATATCAACGTGAAGAAATTGAAGATCTAAAGCTGATACTCATAAAAGAAGCAACTGAATGAAGGTTACTCATCTTAGTCCTACTCCTACCTCACCAGACAAATATTAGAACTTATTTTTAAAGCATACTTGCAGGGAGATTTTAATTATACATAGGATTACATTTGTAACTTCATAAATCCCCAAAGGGAAATGTTATATCTTGGGAGGTAAAATTTTAAATGTAAATTATTTATTATACCACTCTTGCAGTAATTGTTATACTCACTCTACTATTTGCAATAGAACTATACACCTACAATGTGAAATTCTTGGTTGCAAAACTCTAATTGCTATAATATTTTGCCTAATTATCATCTTTATAACAGGATTAATAATTGCAGGAAAGATTTAGTCAAGGCTGTTTTGCTTATAGCAGGAATAATAGCTACAGACAAGAAGTAAGCATGGAAGTTTTACTATCATTAAGTTCGATAGAAATTTTTATTATAGATTGGCAATATGGTGCACTCTAGCTATGAAAAGAGGGATTTTCTAAAGGAAGGATCTTGTATGGTAAATTCTTGTCCTACAAGGAAATGACTGGTTCTTTAAAGGGAGAATGTTTAGGACAAGTCACAAAGCTTAAGTATGTTGTAAGATTGTCTGTAGAAGTCATGAAAGAGTTTAATAATTAAATGAAAGTAATTGCCAAAATTCACACTAAAGTTATTTAAACCACCCGATAATGTATTTCTCCTAATCATATTGCAAGTTATAAAACAGCCTAAACCTAAAATTGTTTGCCAATGGCAAGTCAAGGGAGACATGTATTTTTTTCTCAAATAAAATGTTACCTTTATAATAACACTTCTGATATTACACAGTGACAGCTAATGAAGGCAAACTGATATTATAATCCATTACTGTAACTTACAAGTATCAAACTCAACTGTCATAGTTATGGTCTATAATACCCCCTCTAACAGTGGTAATGATAATACTCATATTCTAGCCCTGTGTTTTAAACCAACTTATAAAATTTATCTCTTTTCACCTAGAAGCAATTAAACTCCAAATGGTGCGGTGGACAGAGCCACACATGGACATGCCACTTTTCTGAAAACCTCAGATCAGTGTTAGGAGAAGCCCCAACTGTTCTTCCACCACATGATACCCCTTTTCACCAGGAAGTAGCCAGAAAGAATCGCCATCCAACACCCTCTAACAACAGTTAGAGTTACATCTCCTGAGGAGGGAATAAAACAGGAGTTACTAAAGAATTAATTTTAGGCAGCTAGAAAGGGTAAAAGAGTTCTTGGTGGAATTTTACTTTTATATAAAGCAGCACTCTAACCATTTTTCTAACAGAAAGCAGCCTGAAAGTCAAGCTGCAAGCATAGATATACAAGCTAGAAACTTTCATATGTAAATGCCAGCAATTCTCATTTTCCTTTCTCTTTTGGCCACATGTGCAGGTATCATGGCACAGGCCAGGTAAAACCATGTGTGCAGGTGTCCTGGTGACCATCAGGTAGAAGTTATATTTGCATAATAAAAATTAGGGTGGGAGGGCCAGTCTTTCTGTGGTCTATATAAACAGCACACCTAGTCGAACCAATCTCCTGGCCCTATGTAAATCAATTACTGCCTCCTCGAGCCGCTGTACAAAATCAGTCACGTTCCACCCCTAACCCAGAGATCCTCATTTGGACAACCCACTTTCTCAGCATAAGGAAGCTTTCTCTCTCTCTTCTTCTTTGTCTATTAAACTTTCCACTCCTAAACCCACTCCTCTTATGTGTCTGTGTCCTGAATTCTTTCTCAGTGTGAGACAATGAATCATTTTGTAATTCCTCAGACAATGGAACTGTTTTACTATGATAACTGTTTCTGGAGTTCTTTCAAAGGTTTTTTGAACACATACATGTTGCTAAGTCAGTGCTTCTGTAGGGCAGTGAGGTCTGTGACTTCTATACTACCAAACTGCTGACATTATCCTTGAGAAAAGTTCATGTTTGTAATATCAAAACCAGATTATTCATCTAATAATGACTTCCATTATATATATATATATATATATATATATATATATGCGCACACACACATATGCATATTCTACTTTCTTTTATTCATTTGTAATTTCTTGATTGTGTGATAAATGGCATTACATTTTTCAAGAATGTTAAATAGACATGATCTTCTCATTTATATCACTACTCAGTGACTAATGATAACTGATACCATTGAGACAGTTACTATTTATCACAGTGATAGAACTTCCTAAAAAGTTATTGGGCTTGTTCAAATTCTAATAAGTCTATGAAACATATAGAATATTAAAATTATTGGTCAATGAGGAGCAGATGAAGAAATCCAATTTAAGAGATGACCAGTCTCCAAATTAAAGGTCATATGTTTTCAAAATTGATTAGTTTAATTAAATAGCATTTTTACTTTGGAGCCCTGAGGTTGGAAGGCCTGATAAGCACATTTAAGTTTTAAATATTCCAAACTGTGAGCTTATAAACTAACATAAATCTCAAAAGAATTATGGAATTTTGGAAGGAAAAGGATGACAATTTTGACAGAACAATAGGAATTAACTTGTACATTTTTTGGACATGAAATCCAAGAAAAAATTTTTCTTAGATAGTCCTCTTGCCTTTCTACTTCCCTTATTCTTCTGAAGTGACCAAACCCCACCCCAAAACTTTACTATCTTCTACCTCCCTTTCCCCTGTAATGGAAAATTTATAATTTCTAACGCCTCACTTACTTTCTCTTTCACTTGCCTTAAGGCTATCATAAGAATTTAGATATTTATTTTGGTTTTCTTAGTATAATATTATTATAATATCATGCAGTTGTGGATTTTTGTAAATTAACACATATTTTCTCTTACTCTTAATGCTTTGAAATATACTGTACATATTGTACAGCATACATACATTATGGTACAATGTACATTGTGCATATGTTTTCAAATTTCAGGTTTGCAAATACTCTTTCCTGAAAGAAGTAAGTCACTGGCCCTAGTTTCTCTAATAATGGCAGGTTTACATTAACTATATTTATATCTCATCACACCCAAAAGAGGACCATATGAAAAAACATTTGCTATCAAATGCTTGCTGTGGTAATAATAGATTTTAAGCTAAAGAAAATTGAAAATTACAGTCTTATAGTTTTGAACATGATTTTGTATCTCAAAAGTTATTACGTAACTGCTGTAGTCAATCTGTTGTGTAGGAAATCTGTGCTTTCCTAACATAACAGTGTGTGATATAGTATTAATCACTGAAGTTACTTCCAGTTGCATATTTTAATTAGATTTTATTTTTTTTAACTACATTGAAATCTCTAAGCCAGTTTTAGATTCAGAAGCCTTAATTTAAATATATGTGGTTAGGAATTTCTCTTCTGCTACAGTATAAAGAGGTTAGAAGGCATCACTTTCATCCTTCCTTCAAGAAAAAAGAAAAACTGAACACACTAAAAATCAAAAAGTATTCTTAGGTGCATCAGAGAATTAAGGTTACATAACAGACTGATGCTCTTAAAACCAGAGAGACTTTCAAATACAGAAAGTCACAGCTCACCAGGAACAGAAGATGCTGGAAGAGGAAAATGAGAAAAACTTAAATGGTTGCTGATCAACTGTTCGTCACATTGTCTGTAGATGCTTCAAAGTTAAAAACTCCTGAAGATTCAGTCTTAAGGGTCACTGTAGTGAGTTTTATCTCCAGGGGCGCATCCAGATTATCAGGGTAAAAATATGAAAAAAACTCTCATGCTTTAGCAAAAGGAGTGGAAAACTAATCATCATGGAACATGCTCATAAGAAAGTAACTATTTTGAAATATATTCAAAGATTATTTTTCTCTGTCCTCAAAGGAAACCACTTTGCAAGAAGTTAACTAGTTAAGGTACGTAAAGACTCAATTTCAGCCTTCTCTAGTCTTAATTGGAGAACTGACTTTCTAAACTAAGTCAGTGTGTGTCTGTTGTGGGAAAGGAAGGAGGGACTGAGGGTCACCTACGAACATCACACTCTAGGGACACAGGCCTACTACAAGACTGAGACTTAAATCATGGGATTATTGAAGGTTTCCTCTCTCCATAAACCTTACCACCATATCAACAGAGTATCTGTGTAATAGCAGAAGATTGCAACTGATACAACTATAAGACTCAGACTATGTTTAATGAAGAATTTCTGAGGAAACCTAAAGACAATAGGACAGACTAAACAAAGACAGTAGAGGAAATTGAAGTCATGCATTGGTACACAGCAAACAGTAAACACTAAATAACTTTCAGCCTTGTAAACATAAACTCTCATACACAATTTCTTTTCCAAATATAAAATGTCTGACTTCCAACAACAACAAAAAATTATAAAACATGTTTCACAGCAAGAGAAAAAATAACCTGGATAGACAATGAAATCTTAATTTCTTAGAAAAATTCAAAGTGATAATATACTCATTTTTAAAGAAAATAAGCATATTTTGGGAGGCTGAGGCAGGCTGATTACTTGAGTTCAGGAGTTTGAGGCCAGCCTGGCCAACATGGTGAAACCCCATCTCTACTAAAAATACAAAATAGTAGCCAGGCATGGTGATGGGTGCCTGTAATCCCAGCTACTAGAGAGGCTGAGTCAAGAAATCACTTGAAACTGGGAGGAAGAGGTTGAAGTGAGCTGAGATCACACCATTGACTCCAGCCTGAGGAACAAGGGTGAAACTCCGTCTCAAAAAAAAAAAAAAAAAAAAGAAAAGAAAAAGAAAAAAAGAAACTAATCTCTAATCTGTTTGATGATTAGTTTGATGGCAACATAAAATAAAATTTTTGAAACCCCAGAAAAATAAGTTTGTTTTCTTATTAATACAAATTTTAAAACTAAAGTGATGCAGGGAGTGACGTTTCCTAAGGAAAATTAACAGCATTGCCTGCTAATATGCCGTTTCTTTTTATAAAAAATGTACCTTGAAAAATTTTAAGTGAATTATGTTCTTTTAAATTTATGGATAATGGTGGGGTCTATGTGTGCAAATACATATTTCTCAAAGAAATAGCATTATTTGGAGTTTTCTGAAAGGTACAGTGAAATCAGAGGAGTTAATTTGAGTAATGTTGAATAAAAATTTATTCAATTGCAAATTTTAAAATCAGGTTAATATTTGTAATTGTATTAAAATATATTTTTTAATTGTCGTTGATTTCTTGGAGGAAATCACTATACTTTACTTTGTGATAATTATTTTTATGCTTTTTTTGTTTAATAGTTGTATGCATCCCTATATAACAGAGTTAAATTTTGCTCAATTTAAACTAATGTGGATACAATCTTAATGGATGTATTATATTTGATATTGTCTCATTTGTTTCATATTATGTTTAAATAGATTTGTCCCTCTTATTGTGTATGTCATTTACAATTTCTAGTTTTAATTCTTTTCTGATATTTATTATATGTATGTAAATATTTATTTTTCCATTTTATTCTTGATGGACATGATTATTACTAACGATTAGTTATAGACTTTCTTAAATATGAACACTGGCATAAAACAGTTTTACAAGTAGAAAGAAACTCATATAGATAAATGAAAATTTATTCACTCAGAGACCTATTTTTTAAAGTGTAAATGTGTATACAAACATGTCTTAGCATTTTAGAAGCCTATTCTGCACAGACTTACAACACAATTGTTCAAGGGAAAAATATTATTATTTGACAAAAAAGCTTTGGATTACAGTTCAGTGATAATGTTACAAAACAAAAGATGGAGATAGACTATGGATTGACTCTTTCACCGTTTGACTTCAACACCTTCTCTTGAGTATCGAGACCAAAAATGGTAGTCTCACTAGTTGCCAACTGGCAATTGGCTTTGTGGGGCTCTTCAGTAACTAATGTCAAAATTGACTTTGCTGTTCAGTAGCACATTATTTGAAATAAATGAGATATTCTTGGATTTGGCAAATTCACTTGGGCCCCATCACTATATACTACTGAAAGTCTGGATATTTTTCTTATTTGATTTTGTATTCCTATAGCCTCTAATTATTAGGCAAAAACAGTAATCAACAATTATTTTGAGATAATGTATGTATTTAGTCAAATAATAAAATCTATAGTATTTATTTATAAGAATTTGTCAAGTATTTTTCAAAACAAGTTTTCTTGAGACTTCAGATATATAGTCACAGAGCACAAAATATGAGTGCCAGGAAATTATGAAGATTGTGGGGAGGTGGAAAAATGCTATTAATGTGAGAGGTGCATATATTTGTTATTTGTGAGGAAATAGCCTGCTGACAACTTTGATGGTCACTGAACGTGTATAGGGGATCTAAGTAAACATGATGAATCATAAAATACTTGAACTACATCTGAAGTTGCTGAAGTAACAATTCATGCTGGATGCTTTCAGAGTCTCTTTACGGTTTTCTGATTTTTACCACTTTGGTGGTTTTTAGATTTCTTTGCCAGTAATAGATTGTTATGTCTGCCACAAACACATTTGCCTAAAAAGCGAGATAGAGATTATTTAACAGGGAATTTTATATTACTCTTTTCATGACACATTTAATTGTATCATCTGTTTTTGTACTAACTAAACATTTTAACCAGCAGCTATTTTCCTCAAAAGGGACAAAATAGCTCACTGATCTAACACCCACCATACCTCATTATTGTCCATATGATTCTGAAACCAGTATTTTACCCATTGACTGCAATGAAAAAATGTAACTTTTTAAAATTACATGATTTTTATACTGTCCTTTTCATGGTTATAATAGATATATAGTTAGTTTAAATTCTTAGATTTTTATAACTTTAATTTGTACTTTTAAATTTAAGCTAAAGCTAGTGGAGGAAGAATCATTAAAAGACAATAGGGTAAAATGTGTAATATTTGTGATTCTGAACTAAGACTTTTATAACAGACATAATCTTAACATGTTTCTGTAATTTTGGTTAAGAAGAACATCAACTTGTTAATACACACTTTTGCTTAGCTTTTATTGTTTTGTATCACCAGCTTACAAAAGCTGCATGTTTATAACATTTTCATAAAAATAAAGTTTTGCAAATGACAAACTAAATAATCAATCGTTAGGAAGAGAGCAATAATGTAACCATTGCAGCTATCGCCTTTTTTTATGACTAGAAGTTAATCTATTGAGAAAAGGCATTGCAAAGCAGACTATAGAGGTATTTAACTTGGTTGGGAATTCTGAAATATTAGTTGCCATTAAAATTCAATATGATTCAAATGGTCCCAGATTTATTAATTCAATCTGGGGCTGCCTTGATGAACAGTGTTATCTGATGTGAAGAAGGAAAACCCTACCATGGCTTTGAGTTTCTAAAATGTCAATCTATATTCACAAGACTGCAATAAACTTAAGCCACTAGCACTAAAGCATGTGAATAACTTATTTCTGACAATTTAGTTTACCAAAAATTGTAGTATCAAGAGCATCTTAATAAGTGTACAAGTTATTTTCAATTTATAGATAGTTTTCACAGTCAAAAAGATATTATATTCTGATTTTATTGTTCTTACATTAACTTATTTAAGATATATCATTTCATATAGAGTTAAAATATCATAGAATATATCTGACAATATAAATAACACAGCATAGAAATTATTTTCAATGCTTCAGCTTTCTGTTTACTATAGAATCCACTGAAGTAACTAACTGGATGTGGAAACAGTGACAGTGAAATATTTCACTAATTCAATATAATGCCAGAAAATAACTCATTCATTATACAAGATTTCTCAATACAATAGTGGTTTGAGGGACCAATTTCTAAGGTAATAAGTAAATGGTTACTTCTAACTCCTAGAGCATATATGAAATGCTATTAGAATTACACATTTTAATTCCAGTAATTACAAAATGTTTTGGCTTCCGAAAATCCTTTAAAGGCTATCATAGTCCTAAAGTTTTTCAGTCTAGTCTTCTGCTATTTTTGCAACTTATTTTGATCAGATTTTTTTTTTTTTACTTACCCACAAGTTCGTGGAACATCTGGAACTAGGGACCGTATTACAAATTATATCCTTATTTGTTTTTTGGAGATTTTGTATAGAAATAATAGTGTATATTGGTCAACTGCTGACTAGTATAGAGTACAAAGCCTCTTTGAGACTACTCAATAAATATTTGTAATTATTGTAGAGACATCTCTTGAGCTTTATATACCTCTAAAATTCGCAAAAGGAACATTAAAATATATATTTATATCATTAAATCCTTCAAAAATAGGTGATCATTTTTAAATTGATAAATTGGATAAAGTTTATGTGATAAATTCCCCCTGCTCATAAAAAGGAACCCTAATATTATGCATAAGAAGATGATTAAGAGCCTAGACTCAGCCAGATTGCCTGGGGACGGCCAAATCCACCCCTTAACTGCTTGTGAACTTTGTGGAAGCATGAACTTCATTTTGTTACTTTATTTGTAAAGCGGGAATAATATCTTTCTCTAACATTATACGAAGAATTAATGAACTAGAATATGTAAATTAGCAAAACTAATCTCTAATACAAGTATTGTGTACAGATTACCTTTATCTTAATAAAAGGAATACTCAGATTTCCTTGTAAATCTTGCTTGGTTATAGGTTGCCATGCTGTTTCACATGGCTTTCAATATTCCTCTACTTTAACTTAATCTGTCTTACATTTATCTCATTTAATCTTGCTGTAGCATATGAATGTTAAGAGTTGCTTTGAATCTTAAAATGGAATAGTAAATTAAAATAAACAAGCATTTCTTTATTGGATCACTTTGTTGGCTATCCAGAAAATCCAGGTTTGTATTTTAACACAGTTCTCTGAATTTATTGAATAAAATTAGCATTGATTTTAGTTCTTTGCCTTAATTGCTTATTAATAGGAAAAATATGTAAATTCAAGTCTAGGCTATATACTTGAGTTTTGCTTTTATCATTAAACTTAATATTTTCAGCTAACACTATTATTTCACTTATAGGAAACTACACTTCACAGAAATGTATTTGAAAGACTACTTCAGAAATCAGGTAAACCAGAAAAAGGACTCAACTCTAGTGCAGACTTATAACTTTTCTGCTATAGCACACTGTCAAAGGCTGCAACTTTACTTTGATTTCATAGTTAAAACTTTATTTTCTTATTTTTATTTAAGCCTTAGTATCTCATTTGACAGAGGTTTAAGTTTTTACAGTTCTCTAACTACCTAAAATAATAAACCAGTCTTTTGGAGGTGAAAATTTTAAAAACAGAAGGAGTGACTAGAAACCTTGATTTTGAGACAATGGTAAACACACTGACCTTTTAAAATTAATTTTGCATATTTTAATGATTATAAAAAACATATTTGTGGTTTAAAATTTTTAAATTTTTTTATTAATATATAATATTTACACATACTTATGGTGTATGTGTGATATTTTGATTAAAGATGTAGAATATGTAATTATTAAGTCAGAGTATTTAGGATATCTATTTCCTGGAGCATTTATCATTTGTTTGTATTGGGAACATTTCAGATCTTCTGGCTGTTTTAAAATATACAGTATATTGTTGTTAACTATAGTGATTCTACTGTGCTACATAATTTATAAAATATAGTGATAAAAGTTTAGCTCTATTTTCATTTTTTGATCTCTAGGTTTATTAAATTTAGAGAGCAAATGTATTAACTCCTTATTTATATAAGATAAACAATAAACAAACTAGATATCATAAACTTCCTTCCTGTTCTGAATTTTTCTGTTATTCCGGTTATAAGATATTTCTATTCTTCTAGTGCTCCTATTTCTAACATGAAAAAAAAATCACTTCAGCCACAAAGTCTTGATGCAACAAATATATACTCTATTTTAAAAAAATGATGTATTACATTTATAATGATAGGTTGCATGATTTTCTTAAAAGATATGAAGGAGTCTAAAACATTTGTGCAGTGTAGATGTATTAAATAAAATAGCATTTGTGGAATCACCTAGAAAAGAACTTGACATGTATAGAAGCTTCCTGGAAATAAAAAACTGTTTTCCACTGGTTGCTTCTTCATTCATGCTCTAAGTATATCAAGAATTGTTTTTAGTGGGACTCGCTGCTAACCTACTTGAAAAATGACCTGTTCCTAAAAGACTTGCTCTATATTTTGTATATGTGGGTAAATTTAGGGTTTGTGACACTTTATATGCATTATATCTTTTATCACCACAGAAATCCTGACATTATTATGCATATGTTAGAAGTAAGAGGAAAGTTTGATGGATTAAATACATTTCCCAAATTCACCTAGTTGATAAAAAGCAGAGCTCAAGATTACAGCCCAGATTTTTTTCTAAATCTATTCACTAGAGTATATGGTCTAATATGAAAAAGAGTCACATATTACAACTATATTCCTTATATTTTTAGAAAGTAACTAGAGAGGACTTTTTCCATCACATTATATGACTGAAAGTTCAATGTTTTCAGATAATTGATTTAAAAATTGAGGGTTATTATTCTCACCATTTTTTATATTTATCATTTTAAAAATTAAAGGATAAATGTGATACATGCTTTTGGAAAAGAGAAATAATAAAATAATATAGAAATAAAAATGTATTTTTTTCTCTCTCTTCCTCTGCTTCATAGTGAGGGAATGTGTTCTCTTCCGGGTCCACAATGGGGCATAGTTTTAAGGGCAAGAACTCCCAACACCATGCCCCCATCCCATCTCTCTTCATACAGAAGATTTAATCATTTTGGTTTCAATTTCGCGGGAATGGGAGGAAACAAAAAGTCAATCACTCCAGAGGAAGTTCTAAGGAACTCCTTTCACTGGCCCTGGGTCTTAGAGAAGGTGCGGGTTCCTCCCAGGTTAAAAGTCTCCTCCTTCTACACCCCTTCAGACTCCATGTTTGGGTCGCCTTCCATGAACACTCTCTCGTTGAAGCTGCTTTTCCTAAACTCCATCTCTCTCTCTCAATTCCTTTCCACTCAGTGTGAAAGCTGCTTTCCTCTCCTGGATTCCATCTTTCTGGATTCTCTCACTCAGTGTGAGAGAAGCTTTCCTTCCCTGGTTTTCCCCCATCTGGGTACCCTTCTCACTCAGTGTGAGAGAAGCTTTCCTTCCCTGGTTTTCCCCATCTGGGTACCCTTCTCACTAAGTGTGAGAGTCGCTTTCTTTCTCTCACTCAGTGTGAGAGTTAGCTGTTTCTCTCTCTCCTTCTCCTTTTTCTCTCTCTAAATAAATCACTATCTACAAACACTTTTGAGTCCGGCATTTACTGCACACTGTGCCATGGTCCCCTCTCTCATTCTTGAGAGGGCAGGAGACCAAGAACCTGGATAAATGTCCTCTCAGGGGAGCTGAGGACACCCCTAAACCCCAATATTAATATAGCCCATCACAATAACATGGAATTAGGCCAAGCTTAATAGTCTGTTATGTAATCCTCTCAATTTTCTATTTGTTCTTTTGGACCTATACCAGTATGCACACATGCAATGGAGGATATAGTGTATAAATTACTCAGAGGCTTTGTTTTACTTAGCACAGGATAGATATTCCTAAAAAATAATTTTACACTTATATAGATATAAGCATACATGTTTAAATAAAATGTAACCTGAAACATATAACCAGTGCATTTTTATATTCTTCTGAACTCTTCCTACTGAGGATGCTACCCACAAGTTCCAGTCATTTAAAAAAAAATGACGTTTTGTAAAGATTACCTAAGCCCATTGTATAACAAAGCCTTTTGATAAATTCTTATGTTCATTTATTATTAGAAACAAAACAAAAAACTCATAATACCAGATAAAGAAAGAAATTTTCTACACATTCTACAGGAATAGACAGTTATCCATCAAAGCTCATGTCATATCTAACAGTGTAAAATTATTAGACACCATTTCAAATAAAAAACAGGATACAACACAGGGATGCTTGCTAAAATCATGTCTTCCTATATGATAATATACCAGTATTTCAAAGAGATATAGTAAGATACAATAAAATCTAAACTTTAGAAAGGGAAATAAAATTATATTATTTTCAGATAATGTGATTATACACATAGAAAACTCTAGAATCACCAGAGAAATGTATTTGAATTAATAAGATTTCAACAAGGTTGCTGATATTATTTTAATATGTATAATTCAGTTCCACTCTATCAGCAACAAACTGACATAAGTATTTTAGAAAAGAATAGTAGCAAAACTGTATGAAACTTATTTAAGATCCCTTTATTAAATCCATAACTGCATATGCTCTGTGGAGTCTTATAAACTATCCAACATAGGAACTACATGTAATTGGTGCGGTTTGCAGGACTTTTAAACTGATTTCTGTCTCTATAATGCTTAAAATCGCTAAGGCTCTATTTGAGGACAAGAAAGATGAGGAAAGGAGTGAGGTGAGAAACCACTGTGGCCAGGTTGAATTCCTGGCAATACATGTGTTAGATCATGTTCTAATCAGTGAGAGAAATACAAACATATCAATGAGACTTGGAGTTGAAAGATCTGAGGTAGACCAAATTAATAAATGGATCATAAAGAAAATCATATGGAAGATAAATAAACTAAGAATGTGGTTTCCTGAGTGTTTTTGCTTGTTTTAATAAAAATTAAAATAAGTAAGAAATGTTTCAAGGCTGTTTGAACTCCCAGGATATGAATAATGTTTCAGTCTATAAATGGAATGTATGTAAAAACAAAGAGGAGTTGGGCAGATACTCGTTTTCATTGAAATATGGTCCCTGTCTTATTGATATTTGTAAAAAATTATATAAGCCATAGGAATAAAGAATCAAGAGACTACTAAAACATGGGGATATTTGAATAGACAGTTATAGTTCTTACTTCACCTTTATCAAATGTATATTGGAATGAGTGGGGGTGCGTGGAATGTAGGACGTTTCTGTTACTGAAATCATGGAGAAATGGATTGTCATACAAATCCACCCTCATTCATGTTTTAATTTCGGATGCAGGATAATACAATTATCTTTGCAAAATCAAGTGGTTAATTTAAAAGTGTATAGGAAAAATTAGAGGACATCCAGACATTCTGGTATTTATTAAAAGTATGTTGGATACATGAGTACTAGCATCCATAAAATTCATTGCTTAATACATTACTGAGGCATGTAGGATTTTGGAGATTTTAACAAAATAATACTTCCTTTTATTATTAGCTGTGCCCTACATGAAATTAACAATGTAAACTGTGCAAAAAGCTCAGGGAGATTGGTATTCCTTGATTTATTTTTCCAATGCTTTTTTTTCCTTCTATTTTGGAATAACATCAAAGCCATTTTGCATTCTCATCAAATTGACTCCAACGCACATTTACTGTCCTTTTAAAGGGATATTTAAATTCTACAACTTACTGTCACAACCTAGTAAGAGCACATTTAAATTTGATTCCATAGAAAAAGACTTATCTATTATTCTTATAATACAATATTAATATTTCAAACTGAATTCAGGGCTAAAACTAAACTACAATTACTTTTTAATCTAATAGAGGATGGTCGATTAACTCAATGAAAGTACAAAGCTAAGTTAAAATGGTGCCAAGTAAAAATTTACACATAATTCAAAAGGGAGTTGATGATGGTTACATTATATGACTTCAGTTGAAACAGTTTTACAGAAGAAATAAAGTTTTTGAGACCTGAAATAGTCATTTCTGGTTATGTCAGAATATTATTCCACCGGGAAGAAAATGCTCAGAAGAATTCCCTCAATAGATGGGAATGATATGGACTTACTAACTATCTATTCATCACCTACAAATAGGCAGTTGACACAATTCTTTGGTCCTACCTTAAATACTATAAGTGAATGGGCCAAAGAGCAGACTGGTTTGCAATTATTGGATAATTGCCAAAGAGCAGCATGGTTTGCAGATAGTAGCTCAAAGGTGAAGGCCAACCTGCAGTCTAAAAAGCAGATACATTGTGACTGAGTGATGTCTGAGTTTTGGCTCAAGTTGGGAAAAGATATATCTGTTCAATGGTCAGACTTAAACGATGTGTTTCTTATGGTACTATAGAAATTGGACAGTAAAAATAACGATATAAATTTTATGGCTTTTTGGATAATAAACAATGTTCTAACAGCATTATCTAAGAAGTCGATCTTGAGAAAACTGGGGAGAAAAAGGCAACCCTACTATAGAATACTATGTTATGACAAACTTTATGACCTTTGGTGGGATACAAAGTAAAAGCAGAGTAGGGGATAAAATATAAGTGGGACATGCATGTGCCCCTCAGAAGAATATTATTTCAAATTCTGAATCTGACTGAAACCAACAAGAATATGCCATCTTTTAAAATTTGTTTTTGGAAGTGACCTCTTAAGCACACAGGGTTAGTAGCTGTAGCATGAAGGCATTCAAGCAATGTAACAATAAGCAGGAAAAACAAACAAAAACAAATAAATGAACATGTATTCCATTATCTCTCTCAGAAACCTGAAATGTGACTAACATTTGTTTCTCTGTGAATAAGAAAATTAGAAAATAAATCTAATCTACCAGGATGGCCTGGACCACTCCTTAGCTGGTAGGTGAATTACATTGGCCTACTGCTTATGGTTCCATGTGATTACAGGTGAATCTTGACTAGGATAGACACTCAATCTGGACTTCCATTTGTATATCCAGTAACTGAAGCAAATGCCTTCAACAAAAATAGATACCTAGAGAGAAAATATTTTATTTTGTATCATATAGGATCAAATAATTTATTTTACGACAAACGCAACGCACCAATGTGCTAAGAAGCATCACTTACTTTGAACGTATATATCTTAATACCACAAAGTAGTGCACTGACTGAATACTGCAATGAGCACTTGTAACATCCAATGTACCCTTATTAAATGAGGGTAGTGAGAGATGTGGCTAAAAAATAAGGGGATACATGGGTTTGTCAATTTGAATAAATATATGATAAAACAATATGTGTAATACTAAAAGGTGATCAGCTTTGGAACAATTGTTAAGGTATTATGGGAAAAGTAGAACAGAGGATGTGGGGGAATGACAGAGAAACTTTATATACTCTTCTCCACATCTGTTTTTTCTTCTTTGTATTTGCTTGATCCTGTGGTGCCAGCAATTGGATTGTATTTGTGACTCAGAGAGAAAAGATCAATTGCTACCATGACAACATGACAACATCTTAAAATACAGTTGGCCCCTCACATTAGTGGGTTCTTCATCTGCAAGTTCAACCAATTGTGTACCAAAAATATTTTTTAAAAAACACAAAATAATAGAAAAATACAAATACAAATAAATTCAGGCAGAAAATTATATATATTTATATTGTACTGGATAATAGAAGCAATCTAGAGATGATTTAAAGTGTTCAGGAGGATGTGCATAGATTACATGCAAATAACACACCACGTTATCTAAGGGACTTGAGCATCCCCCAGATTTTGGTATCTGAGAGAACTCTAGAACTGGTCCCTCCCAGGCACTTAGAGATGACTATATTATGCTGAATTCCTAAGGAAGTGATGGGATGAGCTGCTGCTTTTTCTTACTTGTATAAACTGGAATTAGAAGTGTCTGCCTTTATACTGCCCACTGAATGACACTCTAATAAATTTACATTTTTCTGTCTAGTTCTTATGGTTGGCAATGGATGAAGTGGGGACATTAGGCAAACTTATACTTCCATCAGGTGTCAGCCTAAAGAAAATACAGAGAAAAATATTTCCTAATAATAATGATTATATTCATTAAAAACAAGAAAGGATTATAAGGAGTAAGCAGAAATGACAGCTATGGCAAAGCCACAAGCCACAGGGTGCATTTGAATAGGAGAGGGTAGAACAAAGCCTTTGTTGGTAGAAAGGAGAAGTTCATGTAAACTGCTTGGAAACAGAGTTCATTAGCTCCAGAGGCTCAAAGCCAAGAGTTGGCATCAGTTCATTGGTGGAAATACACTTACAGGGTGAGTATTCTTTGAAGAGCATCTTATCTGAACTGCTGCAGTGCTAAAGAAGAAATTTATTGTGGGTTATTTTAGAAATAATCCTGAGACAGTCCATATCTTATACATGCTAGCATGAGCTCTCCTCCATACTTTCTCAGCTTCAATTTGTTTGGTTCTAACAAGTGATTTCATCTGGTATCTGCAACTTTCACACAAGTCTATTGGTAAATCTTTCAGCTGAATTCGACAGTCTTACCCTTAGGTGGGGAGTCCGGGTTAAAATTTTTGACCAAATGGAAAGAAAGGAAAGTAATTGCTGATTGAAAGAAAGCCAGTAAATTAATAATGTAAATATAAAAATCTAACATTACCTTGGAAGTGCACCGCCAAAAAAAAAAAAATCTTAGCTGTATATTACAAATACTTTTTGTAAAAGTAAGATGTAATAACTGTTGCCCTGTTCATCCACCCAAAGGACAATGTTTGTTAGATAAACAATATTGGTGGTTCATCAATATGATTGATCAATAAGCAAACATTGGCCAAAACATTCTACAATAACTATGGGTGGAATTATTATAACACAGGAAAGGTGAGCAGGCAGTCATGGTGTTCTCAGCTCAGGTAGCCTACCTGACCCATCAGCAGAAGTTGTTGTGGGCTTATAAGTGTTGTGGGTTTATAAGCTTTGACATCTCAATTCATCGTGCATTCACAGGAACAAAGACTTTGCTTGTTTGATGAGAACTCAGAATGAAAAGGATATAATGAAGACCACCCAAATGCTGAGGGAGGCAGAGGAAGAATTCTGACATTGTCAGCCTCCACAGCCATGTATCTTCCATGACTGTCTGGAGAATATCTCCAATGGGAGATATAAGTGCCACAAGGTTCCAGAGTGGTTCTTAGATTACTGGCATCCTTCTGAGAAGGCAATGTATCCTGACTATGGTTCCAAGAGAGAACAGTGGAAGTAACTGCGGAGAGAGAAAGCTGGGAGGGAGAGGGTAAGCCTCTGCAAGAGGAAATCCCATCTGGTGGTCCTAAGACTAAAGCTCTGCTCCCTGCAGGAAAGAAAAGCAATTTACCCCCCATTGTGGTTGCATATTGTGATCAGACTCCAGGGAGCAGCCCATGGAGAGAGAGAGAGAAAAAAAAAAAAAGAAAACAGCTCACCCTTTATTTTTGCTAGTGAAATATGTTACAGGACATTAACCCACTTGTCCTAATTAAAAAAAAAAACTGAAATGGTCTGGTAAAAAATTAAAAGCAAAGAAAGAAATTAACACAGGTCAAGTCTTAGGACAAACTGAAATTACTTTTAATGAGAAGACCCATTCTGACTGAACCTTCATTGAATACTTAAAAGAAATGTTATTTTGGAAGAAACAAGAGATTGGCAAATAGCTTGGACATAGGACATGGCTTTAGAAATGTATGAGACAAATTCAAAGTTATTTAAACAATACATTAGGAAACAAAGATAGGAGATACCATGGACTCTTATCCAAGAGGATCTATTGAGCATGCTTCTTTAGAAACAAGGAAAGTCTCCAATTTTGGCAATGTAAACACAAGAAATACATTCATGTGATATTTAAGATCCATAGCTTCAAGGAGTTCATAAATGTAATTTGCGCAGGTGCTTTCTGACTGCCAAAGTCTTGCATATAAATAAAAATCAAATGTATGCAATAATGCAGTTACTAGGAATGGAGAGTCAAGTTAAACTTGACCCAAATTTTACCAGTAGATAAAAAATGGAAATTAAAGATAAATTCTGCAGCAAATCTTTATCAGTATGTTAGTATAAACATAACTGTGTTCAACACAATCATGGCTCCTCCTAATCCTCAGAACTGGTTTCCTTACATGGAAAAAGGAACTTTGAAGAAGTGATTAGGGTTACACGTTTTGAGATGTTGATGGCATCCTGGATTATCTGAGTGGGAACAATCTAATTACACAAGTCTTTAAAAGTGAAGAGCTTTTTCTGGCTGGATCAGTGAGAGAGAAGACTGAAGAAAAAAAGAAAACTGACACATGAAAAGGACACAACCTGCCACTGCTACCTTTGAAGCTGGAGGAAGAAGATCAAGAGCCAAGGAATTTGGATGACCCATGGGAATGGGCCTCAACTAAGAGTCAGCCAAGAAACAGGATCTTAGTTCTGTAACCAAAAGGACCTGAATTCTACCTATAACCCAAATCAGCCAGGAAACAGACTCTCATGTAGAGATTACAGGAAGGAATACAGATCTCCCAACAACTTACATTTAGCCTAGACTGTGTCAGGCTTCTGAGCAACAGAATTTTCAGATGATACATTTGGATTCTTTTAAGCTAGTAAGCATGTGATAATGTTCTTACTCAGAATTGGAAAACTAATAGAAGGGTATACGGCTATTCCCACAAGAGACTTAGAATTAAGAATTAACTGAGACTTAGTACTTGATATTCATCAGTAGATATCAATCTATAACAATGTTTGTTATGTAGACAGGGGCCTAGAAAATATTGTTGCAATTTTAATTGAGTTTTTAAAAAATTGATCTTAGTCTGACTCACAATACATCTGCTATTTGGTATAATAGTTGTTCAGTTACTAAAATTAATTTAGTTAATTGCAACAAAACCTTCTATAATGATAATATCTATGATCAAATGCCTTAGGATATTGAATTTAAAACCCCACAAGATGTTTTACTGATGAAAGATCATTAGTCAAAGTGTATTTTGTTAATAATCAGTTAATTGTTATAGTAAATCAATTTATTGATATATTTTTAAAAAGTTCAACTTTTTGTAATAAAGTTTTACCTTTCCCCCTCTTTCAGGTATATTGATTGTATATGATTTGAACAAGCTTGTGCTATATAATGTGATAAAATATTTCTTTAAAGTTATGCCTAAACTATACTGAATCACAAAAATAATAAGTATTTTTGTATTTATGATTTTTTTCTTTACTAAAAATCGTGCAAAAGCAGAAAATAGAATAACATTGAGGGATTTAAAATTGAACCAGAGTCATGAATGTGGCCCATTTTAAGACAAATTAACTTAAAAATGGACTGGGATCAATTTTATCTTCCGGAATGCCT
Source organism: Ateles fusciceps (assembly GCA_036589455.1). Lineage (NCBI taxonomy): Eukaryota > Metazoa > Chordata > Mammalia > Primates > Atelidae > Ateles > Ateles fusciceps. The sequence continues at coordinate 1,637,866 of JAZHEH010000589.1, forward strand.
GCAAATTCAGTACTGACCTGTGGTGAAGATAAGCCAAGATAGGCTAACTAGTAATTTATCATGAGCTATTTAAAGTTTGAAACTCCCTTGGTGGCACATGACCTGCATGTTTACATTGTTCAGAGAACTTAAACCCTTGTTTTAGGCAGTCACACAGTCTGGCGTGGCTATATGAGCAGTGGAATATAAAAGATCCCCCTCTGAACTATCACTCTAACTATCCTAAACCACATGCTTCTTGGTGATTCATTACTGGGAAGAAAATCTCTCACCCTGTGTGACTTAGAAAGGATGATGTGTATAAAATTTTGCCTGGAAATACTTTAGGACTCTCATTCTTGGGTGTGCTTTCTGCTACTGTACCATGTCATTCGCATTTATTAAATCTGTATGCTCTGTGGAGTTTTGAGAATTCTTTCAATTGAGCCACACTGTGAAACTGATGGAGTGCCAAGGGGAAACAAACCATCAGTTTAACAAAAGGTATCCAAGACATTTATACAAACAAAACACGAAAGTTTATTGGAAGAATAGGTAATTATTTAATGTAAATATCTCAGTCTTACTCAAATTAAACTATGCATTCAGTGCAATCTTAATGAAAATATCAGCAGTCAATTCTAAAATAAATCCAGAAGAGACAAAAGGCCAAAAATTGTCCACATTCCTTTATCAGCTCAGTATATCCAGTTCCCAGTAGCTGTAAGTGTTGGTTCTGAAAAGCATACTGCTGCCTTTTCTGTAGAATTGCTCTCAGTCCTTGGGAGCTGCCTTGTCAAGGTTTCCTTTCCTCACTCATAAGCAATAGAGAATGGCTCTGATGGGCAAGACAATAGTTGCCTTCTTACCTCAATGAGGAACCAACTTAATGGAAAAATTAGAGGTCCAGAGTTCTCTGTGGAGATAGACTAAAACTAAATTCAGATCCTTGCATAGCTTTCTTCTGCTGCTTTGCCCAGCATCTTTTATTTCCTATCTCCAAAAATCTCTTCCTCTATAGTTATTTTAAGAATAACTCCAGCCTAAGGTTTTTTCTCATTTAACCTGTCCTATAACACACATGCTATGAGGCTAATGTTACTGTTAATCAGAGATGTTGGTAATATGAAGAAACATGATATATGTATGTATATTTGTGTATGTGTACATATATAGACAGGTAGATAGATATAGATACATTTAAGAATATCCATTTATCTATCTACCTAGCTATATTCAGTCATGCATTGCATAATAACTTTTTGGTCAATAATGGACCACATATACAATGGTGATTCCATATGTTTATAAGGAAGCATATATAGGGAACTTATATATGGCACTTGTAATTGGCACTGCAGGTCAAGTAGAGGAAGTCACTGATAATCAGTAGTGGTGCTGGAACGTTCAGTTTTTTATATAAAAATACGTGAATAGAAGGGAGGGGTGGGGGAACAAAAAATATGTGAATAAAAATATATATATCAGCTAAGTTTATGTAAGTATACTTTATAATGTTTTACGCAATGATGGAATCACCTAATGATGCATTCCTCAGAATGTATTCCTGTTGCTAAGTTTTGTGTGTATATATATACACACGCATATTTATATACATACATGCACGCAGGTGATATTGTTACCATTGTTCTATTTGCTTAAATATATTGCTGATTTCACATAGGAGGATTCGATGAGGATTCTATCCCCTCACACTACCAGTTACAATGTCATCTTAGGATCCCTTCACCAGAATGAATATGGAAAGGCATATCTTACATTTAGAGAGTTGAGGATGGAAAGGGCATGATAGAGATATTTAATGGATGTCTCAAAGTCAGTTATCCTAAAGACGATGTGATGCTTGGTTTCATGGCCGTTAATGAAAGCCATTAAATGTGTGGATATTTAGTGTGGCCGAGGAGATCATCCTCTTGCCACCTTTCAGTATTCCTGACTCTCTTACTTCAAGGATTAATGCACAGTTTGAGCTCCAGTAGTTTCCTAACCCATTAGCTTTGCCTTTTGTTACCAGAGGACAATAATATTATTTGAGCAATGTTTATTTTTATTGCATGTAATTTTCTAATTTTATTTAAAAATTTTAACTTTAGTGTTTAAAATTTTTTCTATACTGATATTTTAATGGAAAGGTGAAAAAAAAAAGGATTATTTTCACACTACCAGATTGATGCTAGTCCAATAAAGATAGAAATCTCTTTAGTTATTTTCTGTCCAGGTGCAACAAATTGGTAATGAACACTCATCTATCTCCTTAACATATGATTATTCATATGATTATTCATATGCCAATTGAATCTATTCAAAAAATAAATATTGCTGGCTCATTTTAATAGATTAATAATTTCTCAAAAGAGATATGCTTTGGATTTTAACTGTAACATTAATTTCAAAGCACAAAATGATACAAAGATATAAAAGATACATGCTTTTGTACAGACTACAAAAAGTGCACATACAATGTGATAAACCAGATAGATAGATGGATTATAAATATAACACAATATTAGGATTCCATTGTTACAGGAAATAACGTTTATCCTGGGGCTTTTAGATTTAAATTTGCAAAGATTCAAAATAAAGAGCACGTCAAACACAGAAATTTAGAAAGACACAGTGAATACTCAGAGACTAGGAATAATTTAGTTTGGTGTGTGCTTGGAGGAAAAAGATTGGAAAGGTTAATTGAGGTTAGAGCTTGAAAAATATTATTTCTAAAGATATTTTAAATTTGTCTTGTAAATGATAAAAAATTATTACAATTGTTTAGTAGACTATTGATACACAAAATTGTTAATAGCTGCCATGAAAAAGACACTCTCTAAGCACTTTAATATAGTACTTATTCAATCATCATGAAGATTTTATGAAGTCTTTATAGAGATCATAAAAACTCTATGCAGTTTTTTCAAGGTGACAGTTGAAGATAACTAAAATAATTTAGTATAAAAAAGGGCTTTCATTTTAATTTTCTAGCTTTAATCAATTCAAATTAATTTCATATGATCATAGAGTACAGTAATTTTCCAATTGCATTTATCAATTTGATAACTTGTGATGAAAATGTATGTTTATGATATATTAATAACCAAACAGCTGGTACTTGTCTTAGAATGAACATTGATATATAGAAAACTGGCTGCTTTGGTTGAACTGCTGTTTTGAAAATAAATTTTAGATCTTTTATTTTACTTTACTTTTTATTTCAGAAACCATGTGCAGGTTTGTTACATGAATACGTTGTGTAATGGTAAGGTTTGGGGCTTCTAGTGTACTCATTACAAAACAGTGAACATTGCACCAATATATATTTTAAATTATTTGTGTAACTACCCAATGCTGTGCTTTATTTAGACAGCAATTTCTCTGGGTTTCTTAATGGGATACTAACATACATTTTGTATAAACCAAAAAAAAGTTCTAATCTACAATGTAAAACAGAAAATGAGAATGGCAGTGTCCAATTTGATTCCAAGATTTGAGAAGCTGTGCAGTCCCCAACAAACAACCATATCATATTAGTAATTGAGATTATCTAGGAATAAAATTAAAACTTTTTTTCCTATTTATTTATTTTAAAAATGGCTATTTGGTCACTGCTAATTTTTTTAATGCTTAAAATATAGTTCATGTTTGGGAGAGGATGAGCAACAGCTATAATCTTCATTCATTACTTCTGAGTTGCAAGATAGTATAGCCACTTTGGAAAACAGCTAGCATTTTATTTTATAATATGTTGTGCACTCACCATATGACCCAGCAATCTTGCTCTATTTACTTCAGGATAATGAAAATGCATATTCATACAAAAATATGTTTATGAATGTTTAAAATGGCTTTATTCACAGTTGCCTAAAACTGGAAGTTACTGGAATATCATTCAACTGCGGAGTAAATAAACAATACCGTTTCACATGTATGTAATAGAACTCTGCACAACAAGGGGAAACAAACAGAAATTATTGAGGAATACAACAATATGGACGAATTCCAATTGCATTATGTGTGAAAGAAGCTAGACTTAAAAAGCCTCATACTATATGATTCCATTTATATGGCATTCTGAAAAAGGACAGGGAACAGATCAGTGGAGGTGGGAAAGCCACCAAGAAGCGTCAGTGTGCTGATGCCTGGACCCAGGAAGAGGTTCTGTGATGCTCTGTTTTTTTGCTGATGAAGTTGTTAACAAGAGCCAGGAGTAGAGAGAGAGAGAGACTTTAAGCCTCTTCCAAAGGCCTTCCCATCTCCAAAAAGCACTTCTCACTGTCAGAATTTAACTGGTGGTCTGGAAGGGTATCTGAGAAATACACTTTTCAGGGATCTCAGCTCCCTACTCTTATAAATATAGTAGAATAAAAAAGGATGGGGGAAAAATCACAGAAAAGTTACCTTTGTAAAATGTTATTTTCTGTTTTCTGGAGGCTTTGAAAAAAAAAAAAACAGCATCTGTCATATCACCCTACAACAATGGGAGAAGATACATAGATACAGAGAAGAAATATTTATGGATATTTTACTATATATATGTATATAAATAGATATTTTTGTATTAGTGGGAAAGATCATTCCTAATTTAGATATAGGTTTAAATATCTACATTATATTATTCTGCAGATATGAAGAGAATAAATATTTTCTTAGTACTGTATTCTCTTCACAGTATCATGTCACTAATAATACTAAAGATTACTTTTTAGAAAAAAAAAAATCTCCTGATAGATTTCTAACCAAACTATGATGTCATTGATCAAAATGCCCAAACCAATCTGGAGCACTTTAGCTGACATGGAAATTTTATGTACTGTAAGTTTTCAATACTTAGATAAATTATTCCTTGGAATGTGTTTAAATTTGCTTTTCAAGAAAGAGGCAAAAATAGGCTGAGTGGAGTGACTCATGCCTGTAATCTCAGCATTTTGGGGGGTCAAGATGGATGGATCACTTGAGGTCAGGCATTCAAGACCAGCCTGACCAGGTGGACCCCTATCTCTACAAAAATACAAAAATTAGCCAGACATGGTGGCAGGGCCTGTAATTCGAGTTACTCAGGAGGCTGAGTCAGAAGAATCACTTTAACCTGGGAGCCGGAGCTTGCAGTGAGAAGATATCGCACCACTGCACAACAGAGCAAGCCTCCGTCTCAAAAATTAAAAGAAAAAAAAAGAAATAGGCATAATATTGAAAGACAAGAACGTGTAAATGAATGTGTAGTTAATAACTGTAGTAGCGACAGAGACTTATTTTTATTGTATAAATTTAAGGTGTACAACACAATGTTGTGAGATAGATATAAAAATATCTATTTATATACATATATATAGTAAAATATCCATAAGGAAACAATTACTACAGGTAAGAAACTTAACCTATCCATCACCTTCCAGAGGTAACTGTTTGTGTGATAAGGGCTCTTCAAATCTACTCTCAGCACAATTTAGTTGTACACAATTTAGTAAGTCTTATTAACGAAGTAAAATCTACTCTCAGCACAATTCAGTTGTACACAATTTAGTAGTCTTATTAACCAAGTAAAAGCCATATATATTTATAACAGAAGCACTGGGATCCACTAAGTTCATCTTCTCTCTTATGTCCCTGGTATGTTTTTTCATCACTGGGAAAAGAAAAAGTGCTTCTACTTCTACCTTAAATTTCCTCTCCCATTCTGAATTATGAGAAGTCTTATATATACAGTTACCCAATTCATCAATTATAAGAAGTTGTTTGTTTTCACCCCTGCAAAATCAGCTTAAAATGAAGTTGAATTATAATGTTGATGAATGGACTGTCTTTAGACACTTCTAATGTTAGTTCATAATAGCAAAGAGCAAATATACTCAAAAGTGCATTGGGTGACCACCATAGAGTCCTATAATCATATCTGAGCTATTCCACACTCAGGTTTTCTACCTGCAACATCAATGAGGCAAGCTCTAAATTAATTACAGAAGAAAACTGTGTTTCCTGATCCTCTACCTCTTCCTACCTAGAACCGTCTGATAGGCCCCAGTAAGTGTTGTTCCCCTCTATGTGTCCAGGTGTTCTCATCATTTAACTCCCACTTATTAGTGAGAACATGAAATATTTGGCTTTCTCTTCCTGTGTTAATTTGTAACAACTCCATCTCAAAAAAAGAAAAAAAAGAAAGAAAGAAAAAGCCATAAAATCAAAAGGCAAGAATGTATGGATGTTCCATCCAGCTCTATCCATGTCCCTGCAAAGGACATGATTGCATTTTTTTTATATGTACCACATTTTCTTTATCCAGTCTGTCATTGATGGACATTTAGGCTGATTCCATTTCATTGCCATTGTGTACTAGGCTTAATACCTGGATGGTGAAATTATCTGTACAACAAACTCCCATAACACAAGTTTACCAGTGTAATAAATATATACATATACCCCTGAACTTAAGAGTTAAAAGGAAAAGAGAAGTAGTTTTTAATGATTTTTCCATCTTCTATTGTCTGTAAAGCACTTATTCTTTCTGCCATTGAATTTACATTGGTTTTAATAGCAATTTACCTTAAGTCAATAAAAAGAGCCTGGCTCTATGAAAATGTACTTCTAAATAAAAGCCAACGCATTTTAAGTGACTTATTTAACAGGAGAATTGATTTATCTAATATTTAACTCAGATAATAATTATAAATAAACAGAAGCAAAGAAGATGACAACGAGAACTATTTTTAAAAAGATTAGCATTAGAGTAATGGAGTTATAATGCTTCAGTGTGACAGAAAGAAAAGGAAGGAAAACTATAAACTGCTCTTGAGATTAACATGAGGGCAACTGAGCGTTAACTTCCTGGTTATCCTCATTGTTCCTATTAAATGTGTTTGCATGACTATGTAGTAAGACTATGATCTGAAATACAAGGTTCTGAAATAGGGGTGAGGAGAGAATATTTGTCACTCATCTCCAACAATATTTCAAAATAATAATAAATAAAATTATGTTTTTGTAGAGTAATCAATAATAAAAATGCTTGATGGATGAAAAATCTGTAATTTGTGGTCTATAGAGTTTTTGAAGTTCATTTATCAATTTTAAAACGAGAAAAAACAGATGAGATTGTGATTTTATGCTTTTACCAAGTATCAAAAGTTAGTTGGAATTTAAAATGCTAAGATGGTGAGTAGAAAAGGGAGCACTATTAACAGTATTGACAGAGAACTAGTTGTCTGAAAACCCAGAGAGGTAGAGTGACAGAAAATAAAAGAGCAAAAAAGGAGTAAGTGCAGAGCAAAGAGTTGGAGATCTCTCTCTCTCATTCTCTCTATGTGTGTAATACATACGTATTTCTTAAAGGTGGAAAGTTTATATTAAATTATATTAAATCTATCTACATGTGTAGACATATATTATTATTTTTATTATTTTTTTAAAATATGCATGTTTCTTATAAGCCTACACATTTCTCAAAGGTAAGGATAAGGTATGGCTTGCACCCATTTAAATCCCTGTATCCAATTTAGTTTCTGACACATATTACACACTCAATGGATATTTGTGAAGTAACTAATATGAAAAAAAAAGAAATCACAACTTTGTAAGTTTGATGCTAGCATATTACCTCATGAAAACAAGTGAAAATTCATGGAGACAACTAGACACCATTGATATAAATTAAAAATTTTCTGGATTTGAAGGGCTCAAATTTCAAAATTTTCAAGTCTTATGTTTTATATATATTTATATTTTCTTCTCCAAACAAGTGATTTTGTATACACACACAAACAAATGCACACACACACACTATATATAATATATGTGTGCGTATATGTGTATATATATATATGTGTATATGTGTGTATGTGTATATATATGTACACATTTACCATTACAGGATATATGTTAAGTGCTATAAGGTGAGATACTGAATTATAATTGAATTAAAACACCATGATTACCTTTTTTTTTGATATCAGGAAAATAATGGCAAAAAATAGTTAATATTAATGAGCAATTTAATAATTTACTTAGTGTACTGGGTGGTCAGAAAAACCTGAGTCATCTAAGGAGAAGGATCAATACAAGGAGATAAAAGAAATGGCAAATTTGGGTTATAAAAATTTATTGGGTCATTCTTTGACTTTTTCTTAATATCATATGCAAAGAAGACCCACAGAGACATTTTCAGATGATGAATGACATGCATAGCTTTGCATTTTACCAAAATGATAATGTGTATAAGGAAAATAAAGAAAGTGCAATGTGAGACTTAAGTTAGAGAAATTAGTTAATATACATTTAAATAAAGCATAAAAAGATGGTGCTTTTTTTGTATGACACTATTCTTTGATAATTTATCCTTTGATATTATAGATTGTGAACTTTCTTTCAATGATTTGTATCTAGTGAGAGAATAAAAGTCACCTTTAGAAATAATTGGAAGCAATTAATATAATGTGTAATTAGTGACACACCATGAATATTCCAAGATGTTTTGTTTTTGTTTTTATTTTTGCTGATAGCGTCAAGTTATTTGCTTAAATTAAAACTAAATCTAAGAAATACATAAAAACTTTTATATTAGCTTCAAGACTACTGACTGAAATGCTGTGAAATACAAATAGTTTGTTTTATTAAAATAATATCATTATTCTATTAATTATATAACATATAGAATGTCAAATAACTTGGCTAAACTAGAATTATCATTATCATCTATTGTATGTAATGCCATTGTCAAGATGAAAAGGAATAAACAATATAGTCATCTTCTACAAAATGAATAATAATGCCAATTACATTTATTGCCAAATAAATTTATAATATTATATGCCAAATGTATACAATGTTATATGCCAAATGTATATAATATTACATGTAAATTTATAGTTATACGCCAAATTTATGTCATATGCCAAATGCCAAATAAATTTGTAATATTATAAATATTAAGAAAAGTCAAGCAATACTAAGAAAGTGGAACAAATATTATAAACTCACATAGGAATGTTTTAGAAAATCACAGTGGTCAGCTTTGGTCATCATATATAACAAACATTCAAATTACCCAATATTTCATTTATCAAGAGTTTATGGCATTTCATGATATTCCAATGTATTAAAATTATCACCTATAGTTTTGAAGTGAGTTAGCACTTTTAAAGTAGACACATACATATATAAGTATATACATATATACATGTTTACATACACACATGTACATTTATACATACATACACACACAAAAATTGATTCATTATCAAAGTATCTTCCTTTCTTTTAAGATACAATATACTGTCCTCAAATTCGGTCACCTCCCTCTTAGGTACAAATCATTGCTAAATGGTAAACATTTATACATTTTTAGAAAATATCGATCCCAGCTCCAAAGAAAGTTTATGCTTACTGTAATCTATACCATAGTCACGTAGAATTGGAGATTATTACTTTTCTATTTTCTACATCACAAAATAATAATCACAATGCACTTTCTATCAGACTTATTTAGAAGAGTGGGAGTCAATGAAAAATGAAATGACTTCAAATGCCAGTTGATTGAACTTTTATATCATCTTTTCTTTTCCCAAACTTCATGTTTCCCTGAGTCTGGGCTATTTCAACAAATTGTGCTAATATGATACTAATTATTTAGGAAAAAAAAATATCAAACCAGGTTTTTCCTCTGTTCTCACAGCACAACAATCCACACAGAAGAATACACTGGCCAAATGTGTGTGTGTGTGTGTGTGTGTGTGTGTGTGTGTGTGTGTGTTCCCGCCCCACCCCCACCCCCACATCAAGCAACAGACACCAGCTGGATGTCTTCCAATTCAGTCCTACTCTATAGCATCATATCCCACAGGGTGAGGGCTCCGTCTCCAAAACTGTAGTCCCTTTCCCCCCAGATACCAGTCACAAATTTGGGCCTTCAGAAGGTGTGATCAATTGGTTCCTAATTGAGGTTCTCATGATCCCTTCTTTGACTTTGATTAATTTGTTGGATTGACTCATAGAACTCAGAAAAATACTTACTTACATATACTGGTTTATAATAAAGAATATTTAAAAGGATACAGATGGGGGAAGGGGTGCAAAGTTTCCCTGCCCTGCCCGGACATGCACCCCCCCAGGAGCATTCAATGTGTTGAGCTCTATGGAAACTCCCCCACCAATGGAGGTTTTCTATCCTGGGCTTCTACTATAGTATGTTGTGATTCTGCATATACCTCTGTCTACAATGTTGAGGACAGCAGTTTACCCTGTAACCTCAATTCTCTGATTGATCAAGGAAGACATATTAAATTTCAGTATGTTCAACTATTTTCTTGTTGTGAGAACAAGATTGATGACTTCCAAGCTCCTTACATACTGAACTGAAAACTGAAAGAATTTATTTTTTCTCCTAAGATTATGTGGTAGTAAAGAATGCAATAACTAGTACAATGTGTTGCCAATTACTGATTTGTGTGAAAATGTCAAATGTTTTACCTACTATTGCTTTTTGCTGTTAGCACAAAGTACAATACTCTAAACGAGGTACTAACATTATTCATACATTTACTAATAAATCTCTAATTTGACAAGTAATTGTGTTATTTAAAAGTAGCATTTCTGTGATTTCCTTTACTAACTTTTCATTCTGCTAGTATTTAACAATATAAAATATACACACTTTTTCTAGTTTTTTAGCTGTTTGGGCTCACATCTCCAAGAAATGCAAAATAATAACTTAGTCTGTGTTTCAGTAGCTTTTGCATTTCTAGTGTAAATTATAAAGAAGATCTTCATGTAAATTTACAATTTTCTTTTAAATTCTAACACATTGATCTACAAATGATGACACAACTGACATTATATATACTATTCAAAAAAGTTCTGTTTTAAAAGTTGAAACAAATTATTTGACATTTACAAAGTCAAATATAGATTCGTAATATTCTTTCTTTTTTAAATTTTCATTATCATGTTTTCTCTTTTTTTTGATTTTATTTTCTTTTTCTTTTTTACATTTTTATTCCTTATTTATAATTCTGTCCAGAATAGATTCCTCTTTCCATAAGTCAAATAACTCTCTGATATGTCAGTTATGTCATTTTGACAATATTTGGATCTAGACAGTTTAGCTGTGACTGAGAAAGTGAGTCTTGTAATATTTTTCTTACTTCGGGAATCTATTAATTTATTTAGAGATGGAGTTTTGCTCTTGTTTCTCAGGCTGGAGTGCAATGGTGCAATGTCGGCTCACCACAAACTCCGCCTCCGGTGTTCAAGCTATTCTCCTGCCTCAGCCTCCTGAGTAGCTAGGATTATAGGTGCGTGCCACCACGCCTGGCTAATCTTTGTATTTTTAGTAGAGACGGGTTTCACCACGTTGTCTAGGCTGTGAACTACTGAACTTACGTGATCCGCCCACCTCAGTCTCCCAAAGTGCTGGGATTACAAGCATGAGCCACCGTGCCCAACCCTTAATTCAGAAATCATTTTTAAAGATAAAAGGCAAGTACTTGTTCCAGAATAAATAATTGTCAAATTACTAAAATAATAGTCATTGTAAACTTTTTTAATTTTAAACATTTTTAAGGCAACAAAGTACACTTATTTATGTGTGTATGCGTCCTTTCACATGGGCTCAAGGAAAATTTAGGGATTTTAAAATACCAATATTTTGGATGAAAATGAAGTTAAAGAGATTATAACACATATAACAGAAAGCTGGCAGCAAGAGTACATTAGAAATACTGATGGATACTTTGAAATATATAATAGATTATTGTTAACTATATTCACACTACCTAATCTGTCAAATATTAGATCTAATTTCTATTATCTTTTTTATATTAATCTGAGTTAATATCTGAAAATGTACACATATATGCCCTAAAACTATAGAATTTCTTGAGAAACAGAATTACATAATCAAATATTTTATTAGCTGTCAAAATGATGATGTCATCATATTAAAGGTAAATATCACTTTAGTATTATTACAAAAGACATTTTTGGTGATTCAGATTGCTTGGTCTCAACAGAAAGTTTAAGTTTTCTTGAACCACACTTTGAACATCACTGGTTAAAAAATATATATATCTTATATGTACTTACTTTGTAGAAGTGCTTATGAAAATAGGTCTGTTTGTTTATAATTTCTCCCTCCCTTTTCTTTGAGCTCTATGAGAAAGTGACATTTAAGAAAAGTCTGAATTAATGATTTCAGTAAGTTGATAGAATAAGAAATCCTCCACTTATAGACTATGCATAAACAATATTTGAAAGCTATCAGTAAACTAACATGACTTTGTGGGAGTTTCAGAACCCAGGATGTTGTTGCGAAACCCCTGTGGTGCCAAAGACTGAGAAAATCCATTTTGATATGGCAGGACTGTGCCCAGATGGTAGGTTCACTTACCATGGTACTGGCTGTAGACAGAAAACAACCATGAGCCTTTGTGGACTAAGCTAAAGCCCCATTGGCTTTGGTCCACTATCATCCAAAGATACAGGAGGAGTCACATTCATTCATGCCTCAGGGAACTGGTTCAATGACTTTGCTCATGGCTGTAGACCTGGGAAACAGCCTGTGATCCAGCTAAAGCCTTCTCACCTATGGTTCTGGCATACTCCTGCATATTCAGGAACCTGTGGGGAGACATACCATTGCATGTCGTGGGAGGGAAACCAGCCAACTTCACTTGCATTGTAGATCCTAAAGCAGCCAGGTCACTTGGCTGTAGCTTCTTCCAGCCACAGATCAAGAGCAGTTCTTCCCACCAAGGGACCCAGCAAGGCATATACTCATATCAACAAAGGCAGGCCTACCAACCTTGGTTAGGCTGTGAGTCTTTACCATTACACTCAATCTTATAAGAAATGCTAAAGAGAGTTCTTAAATCTGAAAAGAAAAGGACAATGTGCAAAAAAAAAAAAAAAAAAAAAAAAAAAAAAAAAAAAATTGAAGGTACAAAACCACTGGTAAAAGTAAGCACATGAACAAAACCCAGAATACTCTAATGCTGTAATTGTGGTATGTGGTATGTAAATCACTAATGTCTCTAGTATAAAGACTAAAAGACAAATCTATCAATAATAATAATAGCTACAGCAACTTGTTAAGAGATCGACAATATAAAATAGGTAAATTGAGAAAAGAAAAAGTAAAAATGTTGGGGTCAGGGAATGAAGTTAATGTGCAGAGTTTTTCTTCAATTTTTCTTTTGTTTGTTTCTATTCTTTGTGATCAAGAATTACTTGTCTTTGGTTTAAAATAATGTGTTATATCTGTAATATGTTTTGTAAGCCTTTTGATAACCACAAAGGAAAAACCTGCGATAGATATACTAAAAATAAAAGACAACAAATTAAAATGCGTTATTATAGAAAATTACTTATCCACAAAAAAAAAAGAGACAATAAGAAATAAAGGAAGAGAGGAGTTACAAAACAATTGGAAAACAAGTAGAAAACTGGCAGTATTATGTTCCTTCCTGTAAATAATAACATTGAAGGCAAAGGACTAAATTATCTAATTAAAAGAGAATAGCTAAATGAGATTCTTTTTAAATGACCTACCTGTACGCTGCCTAAAAGAAACACACTGCATCTATTAAGACAAACATAGACTGAAAGAAATGGATAGAAAAAGAAAATGAAACCAAAAAAAGAGCATGGGTGAAAATAGACTTTCACTTTCACAAGAGCATTGATAAAATAGACTACAAGTTGAAGACTATAAAGAGACAAAGAAGGTAACTCTATAATGATAAAGGGATCAATGCAACAAAAGGATATATGAATTGTGAATATACATATACTGCTATCATTACAACATTTGTCCTCAAAACTTTGTTTAAATTTGATCCCCAATGTTGGAGGTGGTTGAAGTCATAGTAGTGTGTCCCTCATGAATGACTTGGTACCATTTATCCAGCAAGGAGTGAGTTCTCACTCTATTAGTTTCCATGAGATCTGCTTATTAAAAAGTGCCTGGAACCTCTACACCTCTCCCGGCTTCTTCTCTCATCATGTTTTCTCTGCACACTTCACTCCCCTTCACTTTCCACTAATATATCAAAGAGATCTCTGCACTCCCATGTTTATTGCAGTACTATTTACAATAACCAAGATATGGAATCAACCTGAGTGCCCTTCAATGGATGATTGGATAAATAAAATGTGGCATATATACACAATAGAATATTATTCACTTATAAAAATAAAACTCTGTTACATTGCAGCACCATGATGGAACTGGATGTCATTATGTTAATAAAATAAGCTAGGTACAGAAAGAAAAATATCGTATGTTCTCACTCATATGTGGAAGCTAAAAATCTCCTGAAGATAAAGTGTAGATGGGCAGTTACTAGAGGCCAGGAAAGGTAGGGGGTGTGGTTGGAGGATGAAGAGAGATTGTTTATTGGGTACAAAAAAAAAAAAAAGATAATAGAAATTAGATCTAATATTTGACAGATTAGGTAGTGTGAATATAGTTAACAATAATCTATTATATATTTCAAAGTATCCAGAAGAGAAAGGTTTAAATGTTCCAAGCATAAAAAAAAATTAAATGTTTGGGGTAGTGTGTATCCCAATTAACCTAATTTCATTATTATATATTATATAAATGTGTCAAAGTATCACATGTACTTTTAAAATGTGTACCTCTGTTATGTAAAAATGAAAAAAAAAGTATCATAAACCATGATCAAGTGAAAATCTTCTCGGGAATGCAAGAATGGTTTAACATATTCACGTTAACAAATATACACCACATTTTAAAAAAAGATAGAAACCATATGATTATTATTATAGATGCAGAAAATGCATTTGAAAAATTTTAACATTATTCATATGAAAGATAAATACTTCAACATAATTAGGGCCATATATCACAAGCCCACAGCTAACATACTCAAAGATGAAAAAGTGAAATCCTTTTCTTTAAAAGTAGGTACAAGTCAAGGGTGATCACTCTTGCCATTTCTATTTATCACAGAACTGGAAGTACCAACCAGACAAATTAGGCAGGAAAAATAAATGAAATGAATCTAGACCAGAAAAGAAAGTGTCTCTGCTTGCAGATACCATAAACTTAAATGTAGAAAACTCTGATGACACTACCAAAAACTGAAAACTAATATACAAATTCATTACAGCAGCAGCATACAAATTCAACATGCAAAACTTAGTTTTGTTTTTCTATATTAGCCACAAACTTTCTGAATAAGAAATTTTTTAAAATGTCATTTATAAGACCATCAAAAATAACAAAATGCTTAGAAATACACTTAACCAAGAAGGTAAAATATATGTACACAGAAAACTATAAGATGTACAAGAGAAATCAAAGAACACAAATACATGGAAACATAGCTCATGTTCATAAATTAGAATAATTAATATGTTTTACACATCCATAGTACAAAAATCATTCTACATTTCACACAATCAATGTAAAAATTCTTACGACATTTTTCAGAAAAACATAAGTATTCTAAAATGTATATGAAATCAAAAAGGACTCTAAATAGCCAAAATATACTTAAGCAAAAAGAACAAAGCTGGAGATGTCATACTTCCTGATTTCAAAGTATGTTTAAAACAGTAGTAATAAAAAACGTATAGTACTGGAACAGTAACAGACACATAGACCAATGGAACAAAATAGAGGTTCTAGAAATAAACTCATGCATATTGCAGTCAACTAATTTTTGAGAAGAGTGCCAAGAATAAACAGTTGAGAAGGGATGGTCTTTTCAATAAATGGTGATGAGAAAACTAAATATTCACATGCAAAAATATGGAATTGGGCTCCATTTTTACACTACTTACAAAAATTAACTCTAAATGAATTAAAGGCTTAAGAGAACCTTAAATTCCTAAAGGTAAACATAGTGAAAAATCTCTTTGTCATTGGCCATGGCAATAATTTTTTTGGATATGACACCAAAATTACAAGCAATGAAAGCAATTACAAACAAGTGGCACCACGTCTAACTGAAAATCTTCTGCACAGCAAATGAATAAAATGAAAAGGCAACCTACAAAATGGGAGAAAGTGTTTGCAAACCATATATCTGTTAAATTAATATCCAACATACGTAAGAATTTCATAGAACTCAACAGCAAAAAATAAAGAAAACAAACACATAGCCCAATTTTTAAAATGAGCAAAGGATGTGGGTAGACTTAAAAATAAGTTGACACCAGATATATGCAAAAATATTCATCACTAGTTATCAGTGAAATGTAAATCCAAACCACAATAAGGTATCATCTCACACCTGATAGAATGGCTATTACCAAAAAGCCCAGAGATAATAAGTGTTGCTGGGATTGCAGAGAAAAGGGAATATTTGGACATGAATGATAGAAACGTATGGCAAATCCATTATGGAAAACAGTATGGTGGTTCCTCCAATAATTAAAAACAGAACTAGTATAGTCCAGCAATTCCACTTGGGGTGTACATCCAAAGAAAATAAAATTAGGATATTGAAGGATATCAGCATTTCTATGTTTATTGCAGAATTATTCACAATAACCAGATATAGAAACAACCTGCCTGTCTATAAATAGATGAATAAACAAAATTATACATATATACACACACATATATATATAATGAAATATTATTTAGTCATAAAAAAGAAGAAGATATTGCCATTTACAATATGGATGAACCAGAAAGATATTATGTTAGGTAAAATAATCCAGGCACAGAAACACAAATTATGCATGAACTGATTACACATGGAATTTTAAAAAGTTGAACACATAGAAGCAAAAAGAAGAATGGTGGTTGCCAGGGGCTGGGGGAATGGTTGCGTGGGGGAGAAGAGGGAGATGTTAGTCAAAGACTACAAACTTTCACTTACAAGATTAATAAATCTTGGGTTTCTAAAGTACAGTATGGTGACTGTAGTTAGGAATACTGTATTACATACTTGAAATTTACTAAGAAAGTAGATTTTGAATGTTTTTACCACATACACACAAATGGTAACTATGTGAGTTAGATGTGTTAATTAGCTTGATTTGCATAATCATTTCACAATGTATAGAAAATTATTGCATTATCCACCTTGAATATATACAGTATCCATTTGTTAATTAGACTGCAGTATAGCTGGAAATAAACAACAAAGGAATAGCTCAAAGGAGATAAATGAAATGTTGACCCACAAAGGCTATTCTAAAGACTATGAGCACATCTGATGTATCACATAATTGCTTCAAATGATAGAGCTAGCTAACAGAACAGTGAGGAGTCTCTTTCCTTTTCTAATGTATTATAGCCTTCTATTTTTCTGATTTGCAGGAAGAAAAATTAAAAGATCCTATAGAATTAGAAGGAAGTCTGTACAGTCCCCAATACCTATGCTCATAGATCTGACTTCAAATACTGACTCTAATATTTACTGTGTGACAATAACTCACTAAAAGGAATCAAATCCAATTTTGAAAATTGGAGCAGTTTCTTCTTGCATCTAGGATATTCAAAATATACCGGAATAATTAGTTATTCAATCTACCGAAATAACTAACAACTTTCATAAAAAAAACTAAATCAGAACAAAGAGCAAATGACTACATAAACATAGTGTATATATTTAATTATTACTTAACCTTCATAATGCATAGGTTAAGAAATAAGAATCTCAATATATGCTACTAAATCATTATTTTAAGACAATTATTTAGAAATATCCAATTTAATAATTGTCACTATTATTTTACCCATCATTTTCAGATTCAGAAATATAATTGTGATCTAAAAATAATGAAATATGTACAATATAACTGATAATTAAAATGATAGCAATTGTATTCATGATTAGAACAAATACTTTCACTAATATTGACATCATCTCACTTGATATTTAATATGTTAATTTACCAATGTTAATAGTTGTTCACTTATTTTCACATGTGAATAATATATAGGTTTTAGGCATAGCTATTCTTTGGAAAATACAAATGCACAGTTTAAAAGCTTTTAATGAATTAAAGTTAATTGAATAACAGCATTAAATAAAGAAACAGCTTATAATAGAACGTAAGCAACATAAGCTCAATTCTTTCTGAAAATAAATATTAAATTGTTAGTAACTCTAAATTTAATTAAGGAACATAGCAAGTTTGGGGGTACTCTCAAATAATTGTGCTATTCTCAAAGAATGGTTAATAAATGTTATATAGTTTTAAAAGCAAGCTGTGCATAAAGTACAGCTATTTAATCTTGTTAAAATATGCAAAGTGCATTTTCTTATTTATTAAAGTTTTGTGTCACAAAATATTTGATCCTCCAAAAGGAATATGTATGAACAAAAGTTACAAAAAAATGTAATCTTTCCTTGTAATCACTCATAAAGATTAATTCTGCTGGCATAAAATGTTGAAAAGATTTTGGCAGTCTAGTAGTTTTAGTTGAAAGAAAATTATGCTGACAAAAGATATTAATGACAGTGACCCAAAATGAAGATTCTTTTATGATTGTCTTCCTCTAAAGAAAGTTTCCAAAATGAGTTAAGAAAATATTAAATCAGTTCCTGATTTATAGAAGCAGCTCATTTCCTTTAGAAATCACATTATATTTTGGTTCCTGGTTCTGTTTATTTGTAAATAATTCATCTACTTCAAGAAATATATTATTTTATTTATGAACTTCTGACATGGCAGTGAAAAATTAAAGGGAAATATTGCCAGTTGTTTATGTTGTAGGATAATGGCTTCCTGTTGCCAGAGAAAACTTGAGGTAAAAGCAAGGCAAAATTGAAGTTGATATATGTTTTTTGCATATTGGAAAATTTTATAGGATGGAAAAATCATATTATATTGATTTCCTTTTTTGTACAAAATGCTTATCTGGAGGAATATTCCCTGTTGGGTGATATAGGCTGATACAATAGAACAAATTGATTATTGTGCTCTTATTCAGAAATTGAATTCTGATTGGCTTGAAGAGTCAGGCATTTTAAATTTTTATGTAGTTGAAATTGTCAGCACACAAAAACATTAGGGTTCAAATTCAGGGTTGCAGAACTTTGTTTCAGTTTTCATCTCTGATCATACATTGCTACTTCTTCCTTCCATTTTATATACTTCCCTTTAAAATGTGCCTATTTTGTCTACTATAAGTACTTTTCTATCTATGTTATTTCTAAAAATAATTTGAGCTCCCAAAAGATAACCAATACTCTCATTGTCTTCTCAAACAAAATGCCTGTCTACACTCAAAAAAGAAAGAAGCTAGTAAGAATGCACTGCCTGTTTATCTATTTCTTTCTTTTACTCTCTAGTGTATTGTTCTGCTAATTTTTAATTAATTATTTCACATATTTTAAGTTCCAAAGGCCAAGATGTTTATTTTATTAATTCTGGGGTACATGTGCAGGATGTGCAGGTTTGTTGCATAGATAAACATGTGCCATGGTGGTTTGCCACATCTATCAATCCATTACCTAAGTATTAACGCAAGCATGCATTTTTCCTGATGCTCTCCCTTCCCACACCCTCTGCCCCAACAGGCCCTGGTGTTTGTTGTTCCCCTCCCTATCTCCATATGTTCTCATTGTTCAGCTCCCGCTTATGAGTCAGAACATGTGGTGTTTGGTTGTCTGTTCCTGCATTAGTTTGCTGAGGATAATGGCTTCTAGCTCCATTCATGTCCCTGCAAAGGACATAATCCTATTTCTTTTCATGGCTGCATTGTATTCCATGCATACGTACAACTGTTCCTTTATCCAGGCTATCATTGGTGGGCATTTGGGTTGATTCTATGTCCTTGCCATTGTGAATAGTGCTACAATAAACATATGTGTACATGTAGCTTTATAATAGAGTGATTTATATTCTTTGAGTATATACACAGCAATGGAATTTCTGGGTTGAATGGCATTTCTGGTTCTAGGTCTTTGAGGAATTGTCACACTGTCTTCCACAGTGGTTGAACTATTTACATTCCCACCAATAGTGTAAAAGCATTTCTATATCACAGCAGCCCTGCCAGAATCTTTTGTTTCTTTACTTTTTAATAATCAACATTCTGACTTGAGATAATATCTCACCATGGTTTTGATTTTTATTTCTCTATTAATCAGTAATGTTGGCTTGTTTCTATACGCTTTTTGGCCACATAAATGTCTTCTTTTGAGAAATGTCTTGTTCATTTCCTTTGCCCACTTTGTAACAGGGTTGTTTTTGACTTGTAATTTTTTTAAGTTTCTTGTAGACTCTGGTTATTACACCTTTATCACATAGATAAATTGCAAAACTTTTCTCCCATTCTGTAATTGTCTGTTCGCTCTGATGCTAGTTCCTTTTGCTGTGCAGAAGCTCTGCAGTTTAATTATATCCCATTGTCAATTTTTGCTTTTGTCATAATTGCTTTTTGTGATTTCATTATGAAATCATTGCCCATGCATATTACCTGAATGGTATTGCCTAAATTTTCTTCTAAGGATTTTATAGTTTTGGTGTTTACATTTAAGTCTTTAATCCATCTGTGTAAAGAAGGGGTTCAGTTTTAATTTTCTGCATATTGCTAGCCAGTTCTCCCAGCACCATTTATTAAATACAGAGTCTTTTCTCCACTGCTTGTTTTCATCAGGTTTGTCAAAGAACAGATGATTTTGAATGTGTGTTAGAAATTTCTGAGTTCTCCACCGTGTTCCACTGGTCTATGTTTCTGTTTTTGTACCAGTACTGAGGGAAAGTATTATCTTCCCAGATCCACAAGGGGGCATAATTTCAAGGGCAAGAACTTCCCAGTGCCATGCCCCCATTCTCCGTCTGGGGTCTTAAGGGTCTTTGTTTAAATTTTAGGGGCGTGGGAAAATAATTGAAGTCAATCACTCCGCTGGAAGTTTAAAGGAACTCTTTTCATTGGCCAGGGGTCTTTGGAGGAGGTGGGAATTCCTCCTGGATTAAAAGTCCCTGTCCCCCACATCCAAGTGGATTTCCCCAGGGGTCCTCTTCCCCCTCAATGTGGAAGCTGCTTTCCCTCTCTGGGATTCCATATTTGGGTCCCCTTCCATAATCCTCTTGGAAGCTTTTCTCTCGTTCTTTCTCCATTTTTTTTTTTTCTCTTTCTCTCTGCCTAAATAAATCACTTTCTGCAAAATCTCTTTTTGGGTCCGATATTTTCTTGTGAGCGCACTGCACGGTGGTCCCCTCTTCCATTCTTGGGTGAGAGACCAAGAGCCTGGAAAAACATCCTCTCAGGGGAGCTGAGCGCTCCCCTGCACCCTGAAACCCAGCAGCAGTACTACGCTGTTTCAGTTACGGTAGCCTTATAGTACAGCTCAAAGTTTGTAGTTTTTGTTTAGTATTGCCTTAGCTATATGGGCTCTTTTTTGGTTCCATATGAATTTTAAAATGGTTTTTTTCTATTCTTTGAAGAATTTCAATAGTAATTATTGGGAATAGTATTGAATCTATAAATTACTCTGGCAGTATGAATATTTTCATGACACTGATTCTTCCTATCCATGCAGATGGAATGTTTTTCCATTTCTTTGTGTTCTCTCTGACTACTTTAAGCAGTGTTTTGTAGTTCTCCTTGCAAAGGTCCTTCACTTCCTTTGTTAGATATATTCCTAAGTATTTTATTCTCTGTGTAGCAATTAGACATGGGAGTTCACATGAGTTAGCTCTCTGCTTGTCTGTTGTTGGTGTATAGGAATTCCTGTAAATTTTGCATGTTGATTTTGTATCCGGAGATTTTGCTGAAGTTGCTTATTAGATCAAGAAGCTTTTGGGCTGAGGTAATGGGGTTTTCTAGGTATAGGATCATGCCATCTGCAAACAAACCATTTGAATTCCTCTCTTTCTATTTGAATGCCCTTTCTTTCTCTTGCCTGCTTGCCCTGGCCAGAACTTCAAATACTATGTTGATAGGAGTGGTGACATTAGGCATTCAAGGTAGAGATTTGGTCCAGTTTGTATTACATATTTTGCATCCAGTAAACACAAAACAAACAATAATAATATTAAAATATAATTTTCTTTAATAATTTTAAAATTAGTATTGATAGATAAAATTATCTATAACTCTTCTGAGAAAAAATGCTAAAGTATCTATGTTACCATAGTTTCATAGTTGAAGTGCAGCGAAATGATTAAATAGATCAACTGCCACATGCCCTTCCTCTATTCACATCTTTTGCAATGTGACTTTGCAGCAACTCCTATCAAGAGTTGAAGTTTATTTTATGACTTCTTAATTTGTGAATAATCTTATGGCTTGCCTTGGACAAGAGAAGGCAGCAGATGTGACAGTGCACAGATTCCAAATGTAGCACTCCATGGTCTTTGCACACTTTGCATGATTGCTCTTGGACTCTTGCCTCAATGATAAGAATAAGCTACTGTCATAAGAGATCCTTCGGAGCAGAAACTAATTAGGACACTAGTCCCAATTAAAGCTGCAGACATTTGTGATCAGCTGAGATCAACCATGCCCAGCTAAGAACAAGGACCTACATGTTCATAAGTAACAATACATATTTTTATGTGGTTATAATTTTATTAGTTGGTGTGTAGCATTACTATTATAGATAAATAAAACAGTAAGAAATGTAACTCAAGGAATGTTTTTCTTATTAGAATAAAAACAAGAAGTATCAGATTAAGGAGAGATTAGAGTCTATTCAAATTTATGCAAAAAAAGAAAATTTTGACACATATGGCTCAAGCAATCCTTCAAACATTTCACGTAATTATATAAAAATAATTCTAAAAATTATTTTTCTCCTTTTCTATGCATATGTGGGAACAGAAGTTCTGAATCTCTCTTAAGGATTGGGTTCAAGAATATGCATAAATGTTATTTTATAAATGTTTTCTAAATTCTGCAGAGATTGAATCTTTCTCTTATTTTTATTTATAATTTGCAGGTATTCAATAATCTAAAATAAATTCTATTCTGAATGGCATATATTCTAAATCATTTGTGGAGTAAAGCAGTTGAAAATTATGACATGAGCAAAAACAAGTTTTGAATTGATATTCACCATATAAAATAGCCTCATACAATTGAAAAATATAAGTTTAGAAATGTAATCTGAGGATATGCATCAATCACTTATTAAGCATAATAATCTTTTTACACATTAACTTCCTATACCACATTCAGGAAATAAGAGTGATCTGCATTGTTTCTGCTTCAAATTAAAAGAGCATGTTCATATTCATTAAATGACCTGAATCAGTGTATTTCTAATAGGCCCAACAATACAATTATACACATATTGTTTCCTACAACATTTTGTTTTTGTTTTTGAGATGTAATCTTGCTCTGTGGCCACACTGAGTACACTGGCGCTATCTCAGCTCACTGCAACCTCTGCCTTTTGGGTTCAAGTGATTTTTCTGCCTCAGCCTCCTGAGTAGCTGGGACTACAGGTGTGCCACCATACCCAGCTAATTTTTCTATTTTTCATAGAGACAATGTTTCACCATATTAACCAGGATGGTCTTGATCTCTTGACCTTGTAATCTGCCCACCTTGGCCTCCTAAAGTGCTGGGAATACAGGCATGAGCCACCACTCCAGGCCTCTACAATTAATTTTTAAATCAGTTATGGAGAGATAAAAGAAAGATATGCATTTATACCATCTATTATAATTACACAATTACCTTTACTTTTGCTATTTGTTAAAATTGATTTATTTTTTTAATAGAGATGGGATTGCCCTATGTTGCCCAGGCTGGTCTCAAACTCCTGGGCTCAAGGGATTCTTCTGTCTTGGCATTCCAATGTGCTGGGATTACAGGTGTCACCCACAACATCTGGCCAGATTGTGGACATCTGTTGTGGTGGTTGGATTTGAATTTTCCTCTGAGTTTACTTGTTTTTAGCTTAAAAGTATTTCCTTGAATATGTCTTGTAAAATAGGACTACTAGCGGAAAATTGTTTCAGTTTTTATCTTGGAATGTCTTTATTTGGCCTTCATTTTAGAAAGACAGTTTTGTCGTACATCAGATTCTTGATAAACTGATCTTTTCTTTCAGCATTTTTAATATGTCATTTGAATGTCTTTTATCCTCCATTCATTCTGATGAGGTGTCAGCTGTTAATCTTGTAAAGAGTCTTTTCCTTGTTGCCTCAAAATTTTCTCTGACTTTGATTTTCATTCTTTTTCCTACCATGTGCCTGGGTTTTAACCACTTTGTTATCTGATGTGGAGTATATTGAATTTTATAAATATGCAAATTAATGTTTCCCATATTTTTGTCTAACCATTATTTACATTTTTTCTTCCCTTTTCTCTGTCTCCTCTGTTTCTGATATTCTCATTATGCATATGTTGGTGAAAGTAAAATTGTCCCACATATCTCTGAGACTTCTTTTTCATTTTCCCTTCATATCCTTCAGATTACATAATCTCTATTGATATACCTTAAAGCTTTATGATGCATTCTTCTGCCATTTAAAATTTATTAATAAACCTTCTACTTAATTTTTCATTTAACTTACTGTAATTTTCTACTTCAGAAATTTTATTTTATTCTTTTTGTTTAAAATCTCTATATCTGTAGTGATAATCTATTTGATGTGACATTTTCATCACAGTTTACTTAATCATGGTTTCCTTTAGTACTTTGGACATATTTATAATGACTACTTGGAAGTCCTTGTTAAACCTGACATCTGGGTCCACTCTTGGGCAATTTCTGTTGGCTGATATACAATATTTTCTGGTGTGGAACACTTGTTCCCCTTTCTTCACATGTTTCATAATTTGTTAAAAACTAGATATATTAGCTAACATATTGTATCAACTAGAGATACTACTTTCCTGTTGATTCTTTAAGGCTCTTGCTGTTGTTGTAGTTTGATTCTTTATTTGTCTTATAAATACACTAGTTACATTAGTATAGTCTATTTAGTAAGCAGCGACGCTTTTGAAGTCTCTCCTTGGAGGGCATAAACTTGAATGTTTGCCGTCATCCTGGACAACAGAGGTTTTAGCAGGGATCTTTCTGACTTTCCTTTCTTGATCTTACTGTTACCCTATCTGAATCTTTTGATATTACACAAAGTCCATGCAGCTTCATTTACTGAAAATGCATTATTGTATTGTTTTTCACAGTGCTTTTCACATATGTTGCTTATGAATCTGATCCAGTTAAATTTGGACAGGGATAATTTTGAGTGCAGTTCTTGTAGTTGGTTCTGACCCCAGAAAGATTCTCCTTAATTATCTCTTTCTTGGTGCTTCCTGGTAAAATAGTTTAACTTCTCCTTAAGATATTTTATTCATTTTAAGAGAACCGTTAGGACCTGACTTCCCACAATCTGCTTCAAATAACCTCAGCTACTTTTGGGACAGCTTCTCAGCTCTCTTTTCCTATGGACTGCTTATACTCTTGGAAAAATTCTCTGAATAGTCAGTCAACCACTGTCTTTCTGTGCCCCTGTAGAGCCTTTTATCTGTGTACACATGGGAGAGAGACAGTTTTGATGTCTTTTCTTCTAAGAAAACCAGTACTATTGAATTAGAGGCAGCACTATGACCTCATTTACTCTTCATTACCTCTTTGACCCAGGAATCCCATTACTGGGTATATATCCAAAGGATTATAAAACATTCTATTATAAAGACACATGCACATGTATGTTTGTTGCAGCACTGTTCACAATAGCAAAGACTTGGAACCAACTGAAATGCCCATTAATGATAGACTGGATAAAGAAAATGTGGCACATATATACCATGGAATACTATGCAGCCATCAGAAAGGATGAATTCATGTTCTCTGCAGGGACATGGATGAAGCTTGAAACAGTCATTCTCAGCAAACTGACACAAGAGCAGAAAACCAAACACTGCATGTTCTTACTCATAAGTGGGTGTTGTACAATGAGAACACATGGACACACGGAGGGGAATATCACACACTGGGGCCAGCTGGAGGATTGAGGAGGCTAGGCGAGGGATATCAGGGAGTGGGGGGGATTGGGGAGGGATAACATTAGGAGAAATATCTAATGTAGGTGACAGGGGAGATGGATGCAGCAAACCGCCATGGCACGTGTATACCTATGTAACAAACCCACAGGATCTGACATGTAACAGAGAATTTAAAGTATAATAATAATAATAAAAGGCTCCATCTCCAAATACAGTCATATACTATGACAGTGCAGCTTAGTACTTCAACATATAAACAGGGAGGAGAAGGGGCACAATTCTATCCATAACAATGACCTAAAAACTCAAATTTCATTGAATGTTGAAGACTTCAATTTCAATTACAAACTAAAAAGTGAGGATTGCTCTGAAAAGCTTATTTAACTCATGGGTGTACTTTTCCCAAGTATTTCCAACACTCAATTGCCTGAACAATAGTTTTTGAAAAATAGTATGTTAGAAATAATTATAACAAAATTGACTCATCATTATTAAAAATCTTATGAAGTTCTAATTACCCAATGTAAGCTCGCAACTGAGGGGAAATCTGAAGGTCATGATAAAGAGCATTCTGAAAGTTAAAAGATTATATATAAAGTTTATGTAAAGCTATGACATCTGCTAAACAAAAGGCAAAGAGGCATCACAGCCAGTGGCAGGAGTAGCCTGGAGGAGGCAGGAGGAGCATAGAGAGGCACTGTGACTAGACGTGCATGTTCATCTTGTCACCATTTGTCAACCATCTCTTGTCAGAGATAATTTTCTACAATTTGAAAATACCATGACATTTTGGATTGAATTATGAGACTCATAGCCTTTACTACTGTACATCCTGAATGTATGGATTTTTTTATATATTTCTGCTAAGTTGTAGTTTTTCCTTTTTTTGCTCAAGTGGGTAATGTCAACCTTGTATACAATCTACTAAGCTCAGAAAAATACTCTTTCTGACTCCATTTGTTCTTCATAAATTTTAATTCTGAATCTCTCAATGTCACTTTTCCAGAATAAAATTAAGGTTGAACTACACTTTGAATATTCATGTTAATTGTAAAAAGAGTAATATGTAATTAAAATTATAATTGATTGATAAATACACACTTTCTTTTAAAAAACAGCATCAAGTATCAGAAACTTGCTCACCAGCACAATATATGCTATAATTTTCATAACATAATTTTCTGAAATATTTTAACTCCTTTTTTATTCTGCCACTTGGTTGGGAATTAGTCATCTTATTGAATATATGCCACTAGAATATGAGGTAAACAGAAGGAAATGTTAAATTCATAGATCACCAATTTTACCAAATTTTACAATACAGAGAATACGTATATTTGTATTTTTAGTGAGGTGGTAACTTAGGTATAGTTAATATGACATTATACTGCTTATGCTCAATTAAAAACTGTTTTTAAAAATATTTAAGAGGAATTTACTTTATGTAAAATAGAATTTTTACTGAGAAAAATATTAAATTTAATTTAAGAAATGAATGGTAAATTGTACTTTCAGTTTAATGCAGAAGTAGGCTGAGTTTTGGCTTGATTGATTTGAACAAGTTGTTTACTATTGTAAATAAAGTAGGCTGAGTTTTTGCTTAATTTATTTGAACAAATTGTTTACTCTTGTTATAGTGTGAGAAATTCTTCATTAAGAGGATATTTCTCTTACTGTAAAGGTCATTAAGGAGTAATTTTTCAAATGAAATTGGTGATCTTTGAAGACCAAAAATAGCCTGGTTCTTTGTTATGTATACTTTATGTGTCTTTCTTAATGATAGACTCACAATGAATAACAAAATGAGTTGCATGAAAGATACATGATTATATACTTGGTGGTCTACATGCTCATGTTTAGAAATAGTTTCTATAATCGATGTTCAAGTGAACCTTGATTGAATAGGAAAAAGTAAAAAATATTTGGGCCATTTTGACTATTTAAAATTATTCAAAAAAATTTTTTATAAATTAACTAAATGTCACAAAATTAAAACTCACAATAACATATTTATCCAAAATACTTAAACATGAGTAAAATAATATAGAATATGTGCACAGACTAAGGATGTCATCTATTTTAATGTCACATTTTTAATATATTTTCAAAGTTTTACTTAAGACAGAAAAACCTGAAAAAACAATCTATAGAACACTTAAGTAATGTAGTTAAAATGAATTTATAATGCAATAACAGAGATCAGAATGACATATTGCAAAAAAGTAAGTTAATTTTTAAGAAGCATATTCAGCATTGAAAGAAGTAATTATGAAGAAACATCTTTGATCAGTCTTTTCTTCAAGTATTATAGTATGCATTTTAACACTGATTATACTTCTTTATGAAATAAAACCCTACAAGAGAAATAAGCTGAAATTTTAAGAAAAGAAACAGATTTGCTGAAATAAACGTATATAGTGTCATAATACATTCTAAAACCAGCAAATGAATTAGGCAGATGATGTTTGGTGAGAATGCATTTTGGTAACTATGCATGGAATTATTTTAAATGGGAAACACTTCATTTGCAAAAGATATTTGAGTAGACTGTCATGAAAATGAGAGTAATAACAGCAATAAACAGGAATGAAATAAATGAAGATAAATGGAGAGTAATGTTACAATATACTGATAGAATTTTTCACATACTACAGAAAAGTCTGGGCTGACTTAGAACGAGTCAAGAATCAGAAAACTGAGGCTGTAGTCCCACGACCGATATTTATTTCTGTGATAGTGGGCAGGCCACATCATCTCTTTGTGCACCCATTTCTTCATCTAGATACTGCTAAGAAGCTGTGATTAGATTCCTTTGACAGTCTGATTTTCTACAGTATTAATTACCTATTCCTTTTACTTTTCTGTATAGAGATAATTTCAGGACAGAAGTTCTAAATTGCCTGAATCATGAATAGTAACAACAGCAACATGTACCTAGACAGTACCTAAGACATGCCAGACATTGGGAAGTTTGACAGTTATCAAATCATTTGATTCTTACTACAGTACACTGAGGATGACTGATTTTATGATTCCCTCCCCTATTTAAAATCAGGTAAGCTGAGATGCAGAGAGTTTAGTTAATGAATACAAGATCACACAGCCTTCCCATAAGGCGAGCAGACTTTGAGTTCCAGCAGCCTGGTTCCATGTTTCTTCTCTTAACTCTCATTTTGTACAACTCCTCAACTCAAGATGTTTGCTCTCATCTTAATGCAGTGTTATGGGATGATGGACTTACATTTTTGAAATTAAGAACTATTATGGAAAGTTCAAAATATCTGGTCTCTTTCCCTATAGGTAAATTCAGGAATAAAAGTAAAAAAAGAATATACCAAAAAAGAGACATAAGTGTCTTCAATTGCAATTTCAGTTTTTTTTTTCTTCTACCTATCCTTTTAGAGGTGAAATACCTCAGTTGCCAATATATGAACGCAATAAGGATTACTGGTTCCTTCAGACTTTTTAAATAATTTCAACTGAAAATTATTTTTTTAAATAGGTAAGTGATGAATTTGTTAATTTTTATGATTCTTTAACAAACTTTAAGAAAACAGGCTACAGTTAAATTATAGAACAAGCATTTTCTTTCTACAAGAACAAATTGACTAATATTAAAATAAATGATTTCATATGTAATAAAACTTTTTTTAAACTGAAGAACTAGTGTAATAAATTAACAAATATCTTTAAAGTTGTATACAATAATAACTACACATTGGGGTACTTCTCTACTAGGACTGATGATTGGCACTTTGACCATGGATTCTTTGTGTTCTTTCAAATTTCTTAATATCTAAAAATTGATATTTAGAATTTATGCTTTAAGTGCATAAAAGTTTGTGATTAAAAATACGCTTTTAAAACCGTTTTTAACAGGAAAAGAGGCTCCTAAAGCTTTCACTTCCTGTTCAGCAATGTACCAATGACTATTTTAAAAGCAGACATTTTAACGCATAGATTTTTTACCTTTAAGAACATTAGGCTATATTATATAACTACATTACATGCAAACATTCAAATGATCATTTTTGTTCAATATATTATTGCTTATTATTAAAATGAATTTTAAGGATTTCCTAATATATAGAACATTTGGCTCTTCCTTGAAGAGATTATAAATCTGAGTGACACAATTTATAAAGGAGATAATTTTTTATGTGCTGTAAATTCTTACTAAGCAAAAAAAAAGTTTTTTTTAAACTTTTCTATGCAACTCTAAAGAATATTAATATCATGAAGCAAACTAGTATTAAAGATTGTTTGTAAATCGTAGAATTTATAAATTGAATCATAGACATGGATTTAATTTCTACATATAATTCCTTGGAAATATAAAATGCTTCTTTTATGGCAAAAGAAATTAACTTTTTTCTTCATGTTTCACATATACACACCTATATGTACTCATATAAATGAATAAGTTCATAGAATATTCCTTAGATCTCAAACATTTTCTTCACTCTCTATGTTAGCTGACTAATTATTGGTAATTGGAATAAGCCATCAAAGACAGGAGCTAATGAGTTGGCTACTTAAATAATCCACATAGAAAACAGTACTCAGGATTAGAAAATAGTGAATGTTTTTGAAGTATTTATAAGGTGAGAACAAAAATACATGCTACCATGACTTAACTTTTTTCGTCAATATATGTATATCTGCAAGTCTTATATATGTGTGTTTTTCCATAGTATAAAATACATTTTAAGGATATATACAACACTTTAGGTCTAACTTTAACTTTTTTATAGTTTAAATTAACATAATAAAATCAATCTTTTTCAAGTTTATGCTAACAATCATACCTTATCTTAAGTTGCTTATGTGAAATTTAAAATCAGAAAGACATTTTAATTAGTAATTTAAAATCACTACTAGTTGGAAACTCTTGTGCTTATATTATTGTGTTTTCTGTACCAATCTCCACACACACACACACAGACTATGGATAGCCTGATGGATTACAAATATTTTTACAAAAGTAAAAACTTTTAACAGTGTTACTAAAATATGTCTCTAGACAAAAATTGTGTGCCTCTTGAACATTTCCATGCAAAGGTATTTATAGAAATACTTATATAATATTTTGAAAGTTCTCTATATTTTAAATAAAATGAATTAAAATACTCATAAATTACATTTATTTTTCACCAAGTGAAACAGAGTGAGCGCCACATTTGAGAGTAAGGCATTTGATTTTTCCCATATTGTTACTAATTAACTATGTAAATATATCCAACCATGGTACTTTTCTGTGCCACAACTTTACTATCTTTGTATCATTAAAACTTTGTTATCATATATTTGTATGTTATTGAAACCCAAATATCTATTCTTTCTCATAAAATTTTGCATTTTTCGTACATTGTAGAGAGATGTGGTGGTGAATTGAAGAGTTTTCATCTCTTGCAAATCCAAAAATTGTATGAATTTTAATAAGCAAAAAAAAAAGCATCTTCTTTTGGAGGTATTTTGAAAACATATTGTAATAGTGCAAAATATTGAAGCAGTGGATTAAGCATTGTGCATCTGTCCATATTGAATCAAAACTTGGTATCACTTGGTATATTACTTTTCCTGGGGCTTCTATAAAAAGTTACCACAACTAGGGTGGCTTAAAACAAACAAAAATTATTCTGTCACATTTTTGGGGGCTAGAACTCTGAAATTAAGTTTTTAGCAAGACAATGATTCCTCTGAAGGATCTAGAGAAGAATACTTCCTTGCTGCTTCTAGCTTCAGCTGGCTCCCTGCAATGCTTGGCCTACCTTGTTTGTAGATGATGAATCAATCCAATCTCTACTTCCATCTTCACATCAACTTTTCTGTGTGGGTCTTCTCATCTTCTTATAATAACAGCAGTCATTGAATTTTGGGCATACCCTAATCCACTATGACCTCATCTTGAAATCTTCAATTACATTTCAAAGACCTTACTTCCAAATAGAGTCACAATCTGAGGTCCCAGGTTGGGAATACATTTTTTTGGGACACTATTCAACCCACTACACTCGTGCTATTGTAAAGCTAGCCTTTTTTTTTTTTCTTGAAATCAACTTTATTAAGGCATAGTTCATAAAAAATTAAACAAGTCTATAATGAGTGTACAATGTGATTAGTTATGACCCTAGTAACTACCTCCTGAATCACCCCTCAACCACCCTATTTCCCTTTGATAGTGCATCCTTGCACCCAGACCCAGGGAACTACTAATCTACTTTCTATCAGTATTGACTAATTTTTCCTGATACACATTTTCATACAAACATAATCACACTTATATTCTTCAGTGTATTTTTCCTGAATCTTCTATGTTGTTGTGTTTATCATTTTTTTATTGCTGACAGATTTCTTAGGAATATACTGCACATGTTATTCCATTCACTTTTGATAAACATTTGAGTTGCTTCTAATGTACAGCTATTATAAATTAAGCTGTTAAAACATTTCTGTACAAACCTTTCTGTGAAAATATGTTTTTATTCATTTGTGGCAATTACCTTAGAGTTCAATTGCTGAATATTATGGTAAGTTTTCTTTAAAGTTTATAAGAAACTGCCAAACTATTTTTCAAGTTAGTTGTACCATTTTACATACCCAAAAGTAATATAGAAGAAGTCCAATAGCTCCACAAAGTATTTTAATGCTTTGCTTATACAAATAGTGTAATCTCATAATATGAAGTAGGGGGAATTTTTAAACATATAAATAAAAGTTTTAAATAACCACCAGACAGTTATTAGTAAATAGTTTCAAAAATTTGTGACACTTTCTTCTATAAGAATATGTCTGTATCCTATTGATATTTCAAAGTTAAAATTGATATTCTATTCTATACTTTCATAGTCTTTCTTTTCACTTAAGATTATATCATAACTATTTTTTCTATAAAATTAGCTTATATAGTTAGTAACTAGCACTTAATATTATTAGCATTAATAGTAGTACTTGAAAATTGTTTTTAATGGTTATATAACATTCTCTTTTGCACATGTATTAAAATTTGTTCAGAAATACCCTAGCAGTTGGTATTATAAAACAATTGTTTTCCATCAGAAATTTTTTTATATGAAATTAAATTATTTTTCAAAGTTATAGAGATCTCACACTTTCAGATAGTCAGCAATATTGAGATGCTTTCACCAAAATAAAAGGACGATTGACTTTCCTTCAAAAGAATAGTGTTTATTTCACTGTAAAATATAACATGTAAACACCATAACTGAGTCTTCCTTTGCCTGGGAGATTCATAAATACATTTGAACGTTACACCAAGAGCAGAATCCTTTCTCAGGGATGTACTCATATTAACTATTGAGAGAGCTTAGTTTTGTTTTATAACAAACAACAGCTGCTACATCTTTATAGTCTCTGCTCAGTCGTCATGTTAGGAGCAAATAATTGGAGAGGTTTCCCTAATGACACTATTAAAAGAGCATTTTCTTGCCTGTTCCTATCATTCTTTGTGATCCTTATACTGCTTTTTTTTTTTTTAAGCACTTTTTACCACATAGTATTTAGTTGTCCATTTGTTCTCTGAGTATCTTCACACTCCCATTAAATTACAGACCAACAAAAGCAGGATTGCGGTCAAATTGTTCACCAGGGTATCTTCAGGCCAGGAGAGGGCCTCGCAGGTAGTAGGAGCTCAGCAACTATTTGTAGATTGGACAGATGAATTAAACTCTTAATTCAATGAATCTTTACTGAGGAACATTTTTTTTTAAAGAAAAAGAAATACCATAGTCACATAGCCTATAAGGATATTGTGGAGTTTATTGTTTCCTTGTAGGAAAAGTTATCTCTGCTGAAAAAGATTTTTGTTTTCTGAGTACCTCACATGATTCTATAAACGGTCACAGTAACACTTAATTCTCATTTCCTTATTGGGAAGCCCACAGTCTTTCATGGAAAGCATTTATACAAACAATCTTGCTCCTGACTTTACAAATTCACTCTCCTTTCCTTATAATTTGCCATCAGTTCTACCTTCCTGCATTTAATATGTTTTTTATTAACTGCCTAAGTATAAAACTAAGAAAAGACAAATAAATTTGTCCTTTCTTGCATTCAATAATTTCCAGTGATTCTCTTGTTTGTGGTGACCTTTCCTAACTTCTTTAGTTTATTTTTAAGAATATATTTTATCTGTATTTTTGTGCCCTTTAACAGACCCCTCTTTAAGATCTAGTGTTCATTAGAACAATAGGTTGACTATAGTTAACAATAATTTATTGTATATTTCAAAATAACTAGAGGAGTAAATTTTAAATGTTCCCAACACAAATAAATCACAAATGTTTGAATTGCTGAATATCCTAATTAATCTGATTTAATCATCACACTTTGTATGTTTCTGTTCAAATATCACAGGTACCCCATAAGTATGTACAACTATTATGCTCCTTTAAAAACTTAAAATAAATTAAAATGCCTGTCTCTAACTTTTCTATTCTTCATCCTCCTCTCTGTATCTTGCCTAAATGCTCTCATTTTTAATAATATTTTTTAATGACACGTGGTCTCACTATGTTGCCTACACTAGTCTCGACATGCTGGGCTTAAGTGATCCTCCTGCTTTGCCCTCCCAAAGTGCTGGGAGGTGTGCAGCATCTCATTCTATTTTTTCTTTTTAATGTTTATTTTAGGTTCCAGGGTACATGTAGGGGTTTATTACATTGGTAAACTTGTGTCATAGGGGTTTGTTGTACAGATTATTTCATCAACTTGGTATTAAGTCTAGGACCTAAAAGTTATTTTTAATTTTCCTCACCCTCCTCTCACCTTCTACCCTCCCATAAACCTCAGTGTCTGTTGTTCCCTTCTTTGCGTTTATGCGTTCTCATTTTTAAACTTGCAGTTGTGTGAAAATGCAACATTTGGTTTTCTGTTCCTGTGTTAGTTTGCTAAGGATCATAGTGTCTACTCCATCCATATTCCTGCAAAAGACATGATGTTGCTGTTTTTATGGCTGCATAGTATTCCATGATATATATGTACCACATTTTCTTTATCTAATCTGTCATTGATGAGCATTTAGGTTGATTTTATCTCTTTGCTATTGTGAATAGTGCTGCAATGAATATTTGCATACATGTGACTTTATAGTAGAATGAGTTACATTCCTGTGAGTATATATGCAGTAATAATACTTCAAGATCAAATGGTAGTTCTACTTTTGGCTCTTTGAGAAATTGCTATACTGCTTTCCATAATGGTTGAACTAATTATTTACACTCTCATCAACAGCATATAAGCATTTTCTCCACAATGTCTTTTTTATTTTCTTTTTCTTTCTTTTTTTATGGAGGCAGAGTCTTGCTCTGTCACCTAGGCTGGAGTGCAATGGCACAGTCTTGGCTAATTGTAACCTCTGCCTCCAGGATTCAAACAATTCTCCTGCCTCAGTCTCCCAAGTAGGGGGAGTTCGAGACACCATGCCCAGCTAATTTTTTTATTTTTAGTAGAGACGGGTTTTCACCATGTTGGCCAGGACTGACTTTAATAATAGCTATTTTGACTAGTGTGAGATGGTATCTCATTGTGGTTTTGATTTTCATTTCTCTAATAATTAGTGATGTTGAGCTTTATTTCATATGCTCATTGGCCACATGTATGTCTTCTTTTGAAAAGTGTGTGTTCATGTTCCTTGTCCACTTTTTAATGTGGTTGTTTTTCTCTTGTATGATTTTTAAGTTCCCTGTAGAGGCTGGATAGACGTTTGTCAGATGACCTTTGTCAGTTTGCAAATATTTTCTTCCATTATATAGGTTGTCTGTTTAATCTGTTGATAGGTCCTTTTTCTGTGCAGAAGCTCTTTAATTAGATTCCCTTTGTCAATTTTTGCTTTTGTAGCAGTTTTTTCTGTTGTCTTTGTCATGAAATCTTTGCCCCTTCCTATGTCCAAAATGGTATTGCCTCAGTTATCTTCTAGGGTTTTTATAATTTGGGGTTTTATATTTAAGTCTTTAATCCATTCCAGCTTGATATTTGTACATAGTGCAAGGAAGTAGTCCAGCTTCAATTTTCTGCATATGGCTAGGCAGTTATCCCAGCACCATTCATTAAATAGGGAGTCTATTCCCCATTGCTTACAAGATCAGATAGTCATAGGTGTGCAGCCTTGTTTCTGGGCTCTCTTTTCTGTTCCACTGGTCTATGTGCCTATTTCTGTACAGGTATCATGCTGCTTTGGTTACTCTAGCTCTGTAGTATAGTTTGAAGTTGGGTAACATGATTCCTCCAGTTTTGTTCTTTTTGCTTACGATTGCCTTGGCTATTTGGGCTATTTTTTGGTTCCATATGAATTTTAAAATAGTTTTTCCTAGTTCTATGAAGAATTTCATTGGTAGTTTGATAGGAATAGCATTGAATCCTATTAATTGCTTTGGGAAGTAACTTCATTCTTTTTCTTTTTTTCTTTTCTTTTTCTTTTTTTTTTTTTTTTTTTTTTTTGAGATGGAGTTTTGATCTTGTTGCCCAGGCGGGAGTTCAATGGCATGATCTTGGCTCACCACACTGCAACCTCTGCCTCCTGAGTTCAAGCAATTCTCCTGCCTCGGTCTCCTGAATAGCTGGGACTACAGGTGCATGCCGCCACGCCCAGCTAATTTTTTTGTATTTTTAGTAGAGCTGGGGTTTCACCATGTTGACCAGGAAGGTCTCCATCTCTTGACCTTGTGATCCATCTGCCTCAGCCTCCCAAAGTGCTGGGATTACAGGTGTGAGTCACTGTGCCCAGCCCCTCATTCTTAATAGTAAAGATTTTTAACAAATTTAATGAATATTGCTAGAAAGTATATAGTAAACACACACATGTATATGTACATTTGTACTTTTTAATATAGCCTGTGTTTATAGTTTTATTTAAATCCGTGTTATTATTGATATAAAATGTTATAATTTTTTGTTGTAATTAATTTATTAAGGCAGATATTTAATCATATATTTTTGTTATGTTGTCAATATCATGACTTTTTTCTTTCCTTCATAGTTAAGTTTCCTTCAGTTTCTGACATAGGAACTGGCTCATGGGTACTGCTGCATAAGTTCTGACTCAATGTATTGATTGATCAAATTTGTAATTTTTTCTGGGGTATATCTAGGTCTGCTCTAATAATATTAACATATTTCTAGAATATGTGCTTTCCTAATTTGCTAACTAATATGCTTCATTAGAACTGAAATGTTTTGATCCATAAAACTTGGATTATGCTACTTTTCTCTGTATTCTATTTTCTTTATATAGGATTTCTCTTATTTTTATATTAGGTCTTGACTTCAATATCTGTCATAATTTTTCCTAATAGTTTCTTATATTTTTTCCTATTTCTGAGATCATTTTACTATATCTCTTACTTTATTTATTTTTACAATGTGCACACTACTTTTTCTTTCTCTTATCCTGATTTAATGTAATTTCTCATCTCAGCTGGTTCTTGTCCAAAGCTGCTTGCTCATGTTTTATAATTGCTTGGAAATTTATTGAAAACATGAATAAATATATATTTTAAACAATGTTTCTCAAAGTGTAGCCTCCTGACTCCTGGGAAACTCTGAGTGCTTTAAAAGTAATGTGAAGTCAAAACTATTCTCTTAATAATATAAAAAATTCATTTGGCTTTTTCACCCTCATTCATTGACCAGAGTACAGTGAAGTTTGCCAGAGGCTATATGAAATACATTATCATCACACAATTTAAAATGCAGAAAAACATAAGAATCCAGTTCTCTTCTCTTAAGCCAGGTATTAAGGAGATTTGCAAAAATTTAAATGAGTCTCACCCTTTTCTCTAATTCTTGGAAAACTATAATTTTTTTCCAAAAATTGTAGGACATTTATGTTAATATTTAAATTTTCTTAGTTTTCATATCTAATATTGTAAATAGTAATAGATATAATCCACATAAAAATGTTCTTTGAGGTTCTTAATAGTTTTAAGAGTATGCAATGTTGCTAAGGCCAAAAGTTTGAAAATTGCTGCTTTGGAGTATTCTCATTCTTTTTAATTATAGCATATGTTTTTCTAAAATAAGTAATGTATTTGCAACTTTCTAGTAATAACTTATGAAGGGACTGAATTGTTTTTGTTGAAAATTTTGAATTTGATCAATGAAATGATCAATGTTTGATCAATGAAACATGAGTATATAGCATTAGTATTTAAAATTTAGGTATTTGTCAGCCAGATGCAATGGCAAGTGCCTATAGTCCCAGCTATCTAAAGTCTAAAGCTGAAGTAGGATAATCACTGGAGCCAAGTCTATCCTAGGCAACATAGTGAGATTCTGCTTCCAAATAATTAAATAAAATGTAAGAATTTAGGCACCGAGAATCACAGGACTTGTGTTGGAACAGAAGATAAAGCAGTGGAGAGTAATCACTTGTAGCATCAATGTTTAGATTAGAAATAATCTTATTTCCATAAAATTATCTCTTGTGATTGATACAGCTAATGGAATAAGGAATCCTTAGTTTCTAAGAGTGTCAGTACATGTCTGCTAAGATTTTCTTTATTCATTATGAAGATATATTGCTCTTTCAAGGATGGTATAAACAGGAGGTTATTGGGGAAGAGGGGGTAAGATTTAACACTTTATAAAAATTTAATCCCACTTTCAGTATACCAAATATTAGAAATAAATTGCTTCCTACAGTATCACATGTGTGGAACATACATAGCCTTCATTTCTGGCATAGATATATGTAAACCCATGAATGTTTCCCCCAGTTGAGTGTTTCAGTGGAAATTAAGAATAGCCAAATGCTCACAGTATCATCTTGCTTAGAACCCTGAAAAGTTACTTTCATTGTTAATGAGTATTTTTTTTTAATGCCCTGTTTTGGAGAATATTTTCCCAGAAGATGTTTTCTTTCTGGTTTGTTGTCTTCTGAAGTCTCTCCTAATTTCTTATGCTCAGATTTGATAAGATCACAATGGTATTCAAAAATCCTTGGCCAATTAGGCACTGATCTAATGCCTGCTATAGTGTATTCTAAAAATAAAATAACCAGATATAAAGTAACATTTGTATAACACATTAATATTTTACATTTACACAGCTTGTCTATTACCTAAATTGGTAATAGACAAAAAACTTGGGATATTAATATTTTTCTTATTTAAGGCAAAGAAAAACCTCTACCAGTTTTCTTCTGAGTTAGTTCCTCAGTCTAATGTTGGTAACGGTAGTGAATTTCACTCTGTATTTTGAATTACCCAAAGCATAAATAAGAATGTGAGCATGCCTCAACAAAATTAAGTTCCCAAAACTGTGTAAGGCAGCCAATAGGATCTGATCCTGCTTTGAAACCATATACACCTGAGAAGTCAATAAGTCAGTGAAATCGTTAACATGACTTGTTCTAAGTGTCAAATAGGGAATAAAAATTTTCTCCATCAAACAAAGGAACTACTATGTGTAGCTTTATACTTATTATATGCTAAAAGAGATATGAGAGTGCTAATAAGTCCTATACCCATGCGAGAAAATATTCTGTTTTTTAAAGTTTGGTTTGATTTCTTGCTTGTTCAATGGAGTTGATTGGTAGTTGTTATTGTTCATTTGCCTGGGCAAAAACAAAATTTTTATGAATGATTATCCCAGAATAAAACTTTACACTGGAAGAGGATTAAAATATAATAAAAAGAATGTTAAAAGCCACGAAGTATTATTATATCACTCTCTGACATTGTAGATTTAGAAATAATAAACATCTGAATTATGAGCAATAACAGCAGCTGACCTTATTGCTGTTAGTGTTTTCTTTTTCATAAGAATGACATCATAATCTCTATTACCTTTATAATTAAGTAATTCAGAATGCTAGTACTTAGTTTGCTTTTTTCCTTCTAATTGTTTCAAAAAATTTTTAAATATCTAATTAAATGTAAGAAAATAGGAAGGGAAAAAATAGCAGATTACTCAGAGGTAAAAGTATGACTATTCTGGAAAATTTAATTAGATAATTGAATTTATATTTACCTCTTAAATAATAATTTTATATTAAATTATCAAAATCAAGTTAAAAAATAAATATGGGCATAAAAAACTGGAACTTCAAAGCAAATGTTTACATTTTTTCTGATTTATTTTTTACTGTTTTAAAAGTTGGAAAAAGACTGATTCTGTATTTGCTCACAATCCTTAAAGTAGAACTAAAATACTATTCTTTCAACAAGCATGTGACATAAAAAATAAAT
The DNA here is from genome assembly GCA_036589455.1 of Ateles fusciceps. NCBI lineage: Eukaryota > Metazoa > Chordata > Mammalia > Primates > Atelidae > Ateles > Ateles fusciceps. The sequence goes on from JAZHEH010000589.1 coordinate 1,677,949, forward strand.
GTAATAAATTAATTTTTTACATTAATTTTTTTTGGGAGTTTTTGGGGTGTTTTGAGTATCAGAGTTTGTATTTACATGGCTATATGTTCTGCCAGTATGGAGGAAAGTAAAGAAAGGAGGAAAACTTTATTACATCAAATATCTTATTTCCTTGTGTCTAAGACACAAGCAATCATGAAACACACTATAATAGTATATACCACCAAATAAATTTTTAAAAACATTATCAGTCAAATACAAAACACTATTCTCTTATCATGTAAAATTTTATTTTAGACTTTTTAGACTTGTTTTAAGAAATTATTACGTGTCACTCTGGGATGCATGTAAAAAAGGTAATTAAGGTCTTCCTCAGTCTTCTGCATATTAAGAGTCCAGCCTCTCTGAGTCACCTTTCAGTTCATGTAATGGACATTCACGTTATTTCTCAGCACGTTGCCTTCAATATCAGTAATGTTGGTGATTCAGCATTTCTCAAAGTATGACTCTACTATTATCTTCAGGATTATCTTACAAACAACAGCTGACAATGATTTCCATGCTTGAATGTGAGCATAAAAACAAAGAAACTATGGTAAAACTACCTACTGCCTAGTCAACAGCAGTTATAGTATGCACTCCAGTTAATAGATATTAAATGTATTAGAATTAAGGAGATAAGAAGTACATGTTTTTTTCCCTTCATATACAATATTAAAGTCTTATATTTTCATATATTTAACAATGTTCTTCTGCTTAATATGCTGTTTAGGTGGAAAAGCACCTCAAGTAATCAAATAATGGACTAATAAATGAGCACATCTTACAAGTCTTAATTCACTGAGAACATTTGCAACTTAGCTTACTAATCTTGAATGAGTGTCCTATCTCATTGAAAGAGCATACTGAAAGATATCAAATACTGTGAATGAATATCTTATAATGAGAGAGACACGTGTGCTAAATCAAACTGTAGTAAACAACTTTAGAAAACATTTAATAACTATTTGTACGTTGAATTTGTTTCCTGCAGCAATCTACAGGTTTCCAATTATGGTAAAGTATAAAGCACACAAACAAATTGCTTTCAGAATATTCAGAAAGCGTTCATTTGGTTTAAAAACTTTACTTTTCTTTAAAATTTGTTTTCTGAACATTTATTGTCTAAAAATATCTACTATTTGATTATGTGATAATATTAAGGCAGTGTTAATGATATGGTTCATTATCTCTATCAAAAGTCAAGATTGTAAGCTTACATTAACATTTCTGAAGAAAGATATTAAATTGTGAAATTAACTTTCTATATTTAAAAGAAATAAAAATATACAAACACTTGTTTATTTTTATTAAAGTAATTCATGTGGGCTTCTGGTCTACAGAGATACATTTACTGATGTCTCATATTCACTCAACTTCACAAGAAAAACAAAATATTACAAAGAATACAGTTTGATAGACAAGAACAATGTGTAAGATTTGCTTCATGTAATACTTTGCATTACACAGACTGTTGATAGATACAACGGAAGTTCTGTCTTTATATTTTCATATTCAGGATAATTTATTGATGTTTTTCTTACAAGATTAATTTTTGACCTGAAATCTTATCCATTCTCAGTGACATTATATATTAAGCCTTTTTTACCTCTGTTCTTCAAATGGAAAGAATTAGCTTGTGGATTCAGCAATAGAACTATTTTCAGATGACAAATGAATTAAAACAACCAAAAGTATCAGTATGTTGATTTGTAAATATTAAGTACAGATAGAGTATAGGAAGAAGGAAATCCTCAATAAATACCTTACTTTCCCACCAAAATTGATCTGTAAAAATGTCCTTTTCAATGTCTATATCTAAATTATAAGTAATTTTTCCTGCTTCTATTCCATATTTCAAATGATTAACAACTCTTGCCTAAATTAGTCTTCTTGCTTTATTATTAATAACTGAATGCAATTATTTAGTTTACAGTTTCTTCTTTATTATGGATTTTCCCTTAGTAGAATATCAGTTCCATGTAAGCAGAGACCTTGTCTCTCTTTTTTATCACTTATAATCCCAAAACCAAGACTAATGTCTGAAAGACAGTCAGTACTTAGTTAATATTGGTTTAATTAATAAATATATGAATGAAAATTACTGAGTTGTCCACAATAGCAATTTTATTAAATCTTGTATATGACTTTCGCATTTCTCTTAATCATTATGTCAAAGAAAATCATTAGAATAAATCTAAATTCTCCCATATTATAGGATGCTATTCAGCGTTTTTCTTGCACAGATCAGGTAGTTTCTAAAGTCTGAAATTCTAGATTTAAATGTTTGTTTTTCCTTATGCTATATGTAATCCTGAGTAAATCATGTATATCTCCCCCTAAATGCAGTTTATTCATCTATAAAAAGTACTAACAGTACTTATGCATAGTACAGCATAAGGTAGTTATGAGAATTAACTGCAATCATGCATTTACAATACTTAGTTCAGTGCATGTAAATATTAACCAGGTATGTTTAGTTTGTGTATTTGCGTCTGTCTTTATGACTTATATGTTGTTCTCCTCACATTGCATCACAGGCATTAATACATATATTTTGCTTTTTTATATGTAATTTTGGTTTAGTTATCAGGTTAATACATTAGAACATGATTAAATTTCAAATCCACTATTTTAAGATAAACATTGGGTACAGTATTTAATATTTCTAAGTATTGCTTTCTTCACATGTAAAGCTGAGATGATATAGTTGTTTTATGATTAAATGAGCTAATTAATGTGAAGCACTTAGCAGTGTGCTTTGTATATCATTTATGTTGAATGAATGATAGATAACAATGATAAGCATTATTAGTGAGATATTTTATATTGTGCACTTTCCTTTTTATAATCATACTTATTCTTCTAGTACACATTGAGGTTTGTCATTATATTCTATAATTTATTAAAATTATTATGATTATGACAAAGTCAATGATTTAAAAATTGAATTTTAAGTTTGTCTCATGTTAGTTTTGCAATGCTGGCATAGTTAATCTTTCAGGAACTTAGTTATTCTAATTGTAAAATGGAATAAAGAATTCCTCAACGGTTTTGGAAGGATTAAATTGTGATAGAACATGTGAGAATATCTTCACGCATTAATGTTATGTGAAATTACTACATACATCGTCTTCTACCATACATGCCAATCTGATCAGTTTTTATTTGCTCTACCAAAGTGAGTATATAGAGATTTTGAATGTGATTGTCTTAAAATTATGGTCAACTCATGCCTTTATTTTCTAAGAAACATGTTAGCTCCCAAAAAGTATTTCAATATCTACTTTTATGTAATAAAATGCATATAGTTTCATTCAAAGATTATAATAGCCAGCAGAATATTAATTCAAAAAATTTAAAACTATAACATTATCTTCTTTAGGAATTAAGATATTTGGTTGCAGGTGATAAGCATCAAATTCAAGTTAATTTTTCAAAAAGTTGTCTTTAAATTATCATGAGTCATTAAGATATAACAATGTTCAATAAAAGAGTGAAATCGCTCAGATGACATTGATCCATTCAAGCCATCAGAACTTTCAGTTCATATTTATGTGTCCTTTCATAAGTTTCTCTTTTCTGGATGTTCTGTTATTTCTCTGGTCCACAGAGCAGGAAACGTGACTGCTTATGCATTGCACACATTCAACATGAGAAACAGTTTTTTTCTTTCTTTAAGTCAAAATAAAATTCTGAATGAAAATAATAGTGAGTTCTGCTTGAATATGATCTCTACCTTTGGAATGCAGACCCTATAGTTACAATAGAAAATTTAAAGATATTACACCGAGAAAACTGAATACTAGAACACAAAATTTATCGCTGCTCCACATTATATCTTGTAGAACTTCATAACACTGGTTTTTTTAAGACTTGATACTGCTTCATCTTTAATTTGTTACCCTATAAGATTCAAAATGTATACTATTAATAGTAAAATCCCCAGTAAAGTGAGCAAGCATAGTTCATAGTTGCATGGCTGACATTTGGTGTAACATATCCAGTACCAAAATAAAACTTTCCTCAGAAAGTTTCCCAAAGAGTAGCAATTTGGCAGATCTCAGTTACTGCTGAGTAAATCAACTTCATAGCATATGTTTATTTTACTGTCTATTTAGTAGAATAGATTTGAATATTTTTAAACATGTGAAACTGAAAAATAGGATTCAGCTGTATATCTGTAACATTCAAAAATTTATTTCCATAATCAGTGCAAGTGTGAAAGGGCCTTACTTAGTTAAGGTGATGGACTATTGGTTCCCCTGGGAAGAATTAATTTGGGAGAAATTGGAGATGTAGGCCAAATTAGTACTTACTTACTCTCATGTATCTACGATATTTTAAAAGTAAGACAAATATAAGTTATTTTAGCTAGAATGTTATTAAGGTAAAAAAGCTGTTTCAGTAAGGAAAGGCATGCCATGGGATAATTCCTTTTAATCTTGAGAATTTATAATTCAACCTCAAAGAAGTATATACTATGTGTTTCAGGAGCCTGAACAGAGGAGAAGGTTATAAGAGGGGAAAAAAAGTATTGTGATGTTTAGAGTGTAGTTCACAGAATCCTGAAAATCGGCTGAAACTAAAGAGAAAGGTGACCAAAAATGTTGTCATGATGGGTACAGCTAAAGGACAGGAAGATAAGTCTGATATACATTTTTAATGATAATAATTTATAATATCAGTATTAAAATATATTGTACACACAAACCTCTCTGCAGTCCTCATATAGAGAATAAAAGATTGGGAGAAAATGGCTGTTAGAGATAAAAGAGGGATATGTGGCATTTTGTGTGTTTCATAATACCTTTGAACAACTGTAAGGCTATCTTCAGTGGGAGAATAATATGGCTTAACCATTATACTAGTTCATAATACCAGTTTATAATAATATTGTTGTCTAGATTCTACCACCAGATTAGCTTCAAGAAGTTGGGGAAGAGAAAGTCCAAGCTAGTGGGATCACAGAGAGCAAGCTAATAGGCATTTAAGTTGTAATTGATAAAGGCTGGGCGCGGTGGCTTATGTCTGTAATCCCAGTACTTTCGGAGGCTGAGGTGGGCGGATCATCTGAAGTCAGGAGTTCAGGACCAGCCTGACCAATATGGAGAAATCTCGTATCTACTAAAAATACAAAATTAGCCTGGCGTGGTTGCACCATGCCTGTAATCCCAGATACTTGGGAGGCTGAAGCAGGAGAATCACTTGAACCTGGGAGGTGGAGGTTGCGGTGAGCTGAGATGGCACCATTGCACTCCAGCCTAGGTAACAAGAGCAAAACTCCATTTCAAAAAAAAAAAAGGTTCAAAGATTCAAAAATACCACATTTTACAAGTTTAGCTGCCAATAGAGGTTGTGGTTTTGATTGTCATATCTGCAGTTAATGAATCAGAATATCACAATTTGTTCAAACACATTTAGATAAGTTAATTACAGGTATTACCTTCTTTGGTTGCCTTGCATTGCAATTAGGGAAACATATAGTAGCTTCATGAGTAGGCCACGTTACAGTCTACCTAACTGCATCTTTTTATATATTAAAAAAGACTGATGAAATAACCTAAATTACATTAGAAAGTTTTACACCTTTATTCTAGTTTAATGGTTCTGAAATCAGTCTCTATATTGGAATACCAAGCACTGTTCCTCCCAGAGTTCTTAATTTAGTCTGGTTACATGGCAGAAATCAGTATTTTAAGTATAAATCTATTTAGGTAGTTCTAAAATAAAGTCAAGGTTGAGAAATCATGTCTTAGATTATATATAAAATCAACAATTTATTAGTATTAGTGAACTAATCTTTTGTTACTAGATATGTAGAAACCAAGTAATATTTCTAGTGAGGCTTAGATCATCAATTAGTAGTCATAAGAGATATGTAAAAATATGCTATTGGTTCGAGAGAAGAAAGAGGAAGAAATGTTTCAAGTCAAATGTTGCAATGAAAATATTTTGGAACCCATCTTATATCAGCATGTTTCTTCCTTCCTCCTTTGTATAAAACATAGGGAAACTGTTCTTTTTTGAGAAAGAGCTGGAATTAAGAAAATGGTTAATGCTAAAAGGAACAGGTTCTGAAAGGAGTTAGGTTGTAATTTCTTTGGTCCCTGTAAGCTCAACACACAGGCAGAATTTCTTTGTATTTGTTGTTGATTTCATTTTCTACAGTTTGAGTTTTTGTCAGCTGCTAAACAGTAAGAAAACCCTAACTGGAAACTGTCTTGCAGCAAAATATTTTCTTTTAGTCACACAGAGCCTGTGATAATTAACAACACAGACTGTTTTGCTGAGTGTTAATAAATTTAGTATAAGATTTTATTGTGGGTGAAATATATACCTGGAGATTTCTATAGCAACACAAAAGGTCGTTTTTCCACACAGATTGGTTAATGTAGTAGGATAAAAGTAGATATTTTGAGATTGCTGTAATCATAGAACATTGAGGGTTTAAAACACCTTAAATATCATCCATTCCATACCCTTTCTTGGTAAATGGAAAATAAAATAGACACATAAAGACGTACTATAATGACGGGGTATCTCTTCTAACTACAATAGCTCTAAATAGTGCTTAGAGAACTGGAGCAAAGGCATGAATCAGTCAAATGTATTCTTGTTCTTTCAATTTGAGACTATTTGAAAAAAGAATGTATTAAAGTCAAATCTCTTTCTATTTCAGAAACAAATGCAAACCATTTTCAGGTGTTCAGTTCATGCCCCAATTAGCCGAACTATTCAGCTATGGGAGAATAGTTGAGGATCAAAACAGCTTTGGGCCATGATGAATAGTGAGTGAGGGAATGGACTAATTAATAATGCCATGACAGTGTAAGTCACTTCACTGGAGCTTAAATTTTGGAGGCCAAGAGCTGCACACAAGTGATTAATATTCACTATTTAAGGTCAATACAATTTATTTTTAATATTAAGGAATCCAATTTTATACTTTATAAGCAGAGAAGGAAGGTGAAACTAGAGAAGTTTATAAGGATACGATTTCAATGCAATTTATATACTCTGATAAGAGGAAATGATGGATCTCATTATTGTGGAAATACATTCAAAAGGATATTTTTATTAACACATTTAAAAATTAAAGCGACATAGTTAAATCATAGCATCTACACAAGTGTTTCAAAAAACAATTTACCCGATTTGACATACTCACTGTTACTTCTGTGTTTAGAATTGTATATCACGTGAATTGTATACTTAGGGTTTACTTTTTTAAAAAAGAAATATAACTCTTAGGATTTCACAAACGTTTTCTGTTTATTAAGAATTTTGACAAATATTATTTCTCTCATTATCTTCTCACATCCCCTCAATTATTTGCTTCCCATCTTTATCAGGATCAGTAAGGACATATTACAATATTTGATTCTACCCCCCAACATCCAACTACAGTTATGGCTTTAGGAAAACAGTCTCACACAACCTCTCCTGCCAACTTAGATTCTTCATCACTATCGCTATCCCATTTTGTCTCTTTCTCTGACTCTATCTCTTTCTTTCTTATACTATTGCATTAGTTAAAACAAAACAAAAAGCAAAGACCAAAGCCAGTAAGGGCATATAACGCAGTAAAGGTGAAACATCCAGATAAATGTCATATATTTTATTCAGTCAACTCAATATACTGACATGACTAAAATCTTCTTATCCCTTATAGTCAACATTTTACAAATTTGCAAAGCACACTGATGCTGCTTCTCTTCTTTTAGCTGTAACTAAGAAGAAATTATATGGCTGTTAAGAGGCAAACCACAAGGCCTTGCCTAAATTGACCAAAGCCTAAATGGGCATGAATGGTTTAATAATTAAATTTAAAAGAATATTCAAAAAGAATATGCATCTATTTTCAAATATATTTTCTATAAACAGAATTACTAAAAAACCTTATTCTCAATAAAACTTTTTTACATACTTATTGAAGTATAATTGATATGTAACAAATCTACACATGTTTAATATGTACAATTTGATGAGTTTAGACATGTGCATATACCCCTGATATTATCATGGCAGTAAAGGAAATAAGCATATCGATTACCTTCAAAGGTTTCCTTGTGTCCTTTTGTTTGTTTTTTGTAAGGTCATTTAACATGAAATCTACTCTTTTAACAAAATACTCATGGAGCAACCACTCCCCATTTTTCCTTTCCTCCTGAACCAGACAACCCCATTTTCTTCTCTGCTTCTAAGAATTTGACTACTTTAGATACTACGTTTAAGTGTATCATGATACAGTATTTGTTCCTCTGTGCCTGGCTTATGCTACTTAACAAAATGTTCTCTAGATTCACCCATAATGTTGCAAATGGTAGAATCTCCCAATTCTGTTGTATTTATATAACTCACTTTCTTCATCCATTCATATGTAATTGGATATTTGGGTTGTTTCTATATCTTGGCTGTTGTGACTAATGCTGCAATGAACACGGGAGTGCATATTTCTTTCCAAAATCTTAATTTTATTTCTTTGGATATATACCCAGAAGGGGAATCATTGTACCATATGGAAGTTCTATTTTTAAATTATTGAGGAACCTCCTTGCTGTTCTCTACAGTGGCTTCACCATTTTACATTTCCACTGACGTCTAAAAGATTTCGCATATCTCCACATCCTTGACAATAATCATTTTGTATATGTATATTTTAATAGTAGCTATCCTAGCAGAAGTGAGGTTTGTGGTTTTGAGAATTGTGGTTTTAATGTGCATTTCACTGATTAGTGAATACACCTAGGGGCCATTTGAATGCATTCTTCAGAGAAAAATCTATTCAAGTCCTTCACTCATTTTAAAGAAAATAGAGACAAAGTTCTCCCTATGTAGCTCTGGCTGGTCTGTAATTCCTGACTTCAAGCAATTCTCCCACTTCTTCCTCCCAAAAGCATAAGCTCCTCCCAAAGCATAAGCTACCATGCCCAGCCCTTTGACCAATTTTAAATAATTTTTCAAAATTTTTTATTATTTGTTTTTATTTTGCTGTGAACTATAAGAGTTTTGTGACGGTTAACATTGTAAACTTTTTGGATGGCTAATATTGTCAACTTGATGCAAAGTGTTGTTCCTGGGTGTGTCTCTGAGGGTGTTGCCAGAAGAGATTAACATTTGAGTCAGTGGACTGGGAGAGGAAAACCCAATCTCAATGTGGGTGGGCACCATCCAATTGGCTGTCAACATAGCTAGAAAAAGCAGGTGGAAGAAGGTGAACTATGCCGGCTTGCTGAGTCTTCTGGCTTTCATCTGTCTCTCGTGCTGGATGCTTCGTGCCCTGGAACATCAGACTTCACGTTCCTCAGTCTTGGACTCTTGGACTACGCCAGTGGTTTGCTGGGGGCTCTTGGGCCTTCGGCCACAGTCTGAAGGCTGTACAGTTGGCTTCCTTATTTTTAAGGCTTTGGGACTTAAACTGAGCCACTACTGGCTTCTTAGCTCCTCAGCTTGCAGATGGCCTATCCCAGGCCTTCGTGATCCTGTGCGTCAGTTCTCTTTAATATACTCACTTTCATGTATACATATATCTTATTAGTTCTGTCTCTCTGGAGAACCCTGACTAATATAAGTTTCTTTATTTTGGGTATTAATCCCTTACCAGTAAGTGGTTGCAAATAATTTCTCTCATCATAGATTGCCTTTTTGCTCTGTTGGTTGTTTCTTTTTACTGTGTAGAAGCTGCTTAGCCTGCTTTTACTTTTTCTGCCTGTGCTTATCCATAAAAAAAAAAAAAATTAAAAAAAAAAAAAATCACTGCCAAAACCAAAGTAGTGAAAGAGTTTTCTTCTAGTTTTTTTCTTGTAGAAATCTAACAATTTCAGGTTTCATGCTTATGACTTTAATCCATTTTGAGTTTATTTTTGTGTATGGTGAAGTTAGGAGTCCAGTTTCATTCTTTGGATGTGGATATCCAGTTTTCTCAACACCATTTATTGAAGAGGTCATTTTTTTCCCATTGTGTGTTCTTGGCACCTTTGTGAAAAATCATATGACTATATGTGCATGTATTTATTTGTGGATTCTGTACTCTAATTCTTAAATAATAACTTGGCTTCCTCCTTAAAATGCATAGCACTTACTATTTCAATTATTTAGTAAATATGCATTGAGAGTCATGTATGTGACAGGTATTGAATCTTATTTCTCAAACAGCTTAGCATCTTTTTAAAAAAAAGCTCAATTTTTTCACATCTCTTTTCTTAACCTAAAATACAGAAAAGCTACATTTACTATTTATTTATTTATTTATATTTGAGATGGAGTCTTGCCCTGTCACCCAAGCTGGAGTGCAATGGTGCTATCTGGGCTTACAACAACCTCTGACTCCTGAGTTCAAATGATTCTTCTGCCTCAACCTACCAAGTAGCTGGAATTACAGGCACCTGACACCACGCCCAGCTAAGTTTTGTATTTTTAGCAGTGACAGGGTTTCTCTATGTTGGTCAGGCTGGTCTCAAACTCCTGACCTTACGATCCGTCCACCTCAGCCTCCCAAAGTGCTGGAATTACAGGTGTGAGCCACCGCATCTGGCCCCCATTTCTTTTTAAAGTCAATGCTTCTAGCAATGATTTAGGAATTTAATCTGTATAAATGATAACTTTATATTTTTATTACCAATCTTTTTCTTCCAAGGAATTGCATCCTTTCTCTCTTTTTTTTGCTCCTGCCCCCACATCCTTTGTTTCTCAAAAGATTTCCAGATGGATCCAAACTTTACCAATTACCTACTATTGCTACATTTAGGGAGTCAAAAGACATAGGTTATAACTCAGGTGTTAAATCGTGAATTAAATTTTCATTGGAAATCTTGGATTTCTCATAAGTTTAGATAATATTCCACTTTAAAATAAAATGGTAATTGGTGTATTTTGATGAAATGTGATAGAGAGCTATGGAAAGAGAACTGGAAATTGATTATAAATGTAACTTTTTGTATCTTGACTGGCGGTGTCCTTAACATCATTCTGTTAATGTTGGAAGGCAACATGACATCACTAATAATTTCCTAAGATTCTGTAAATCAGACTAATCTCTGTTTCTCCAAATTACTCTAATTCCAATAGGCTTCCTTTACCAAAAAGAAAAGCTGCTTTCTGACCACCCCTTTATATCTCTGATAGTATGCTCATATGCTCATATCTTTTAATTTTTTCTGTGTAGAAAAACATTTTTTTGACTTTTTAAATATTATTGATAATTATTTCCACTAGCACCTCTTAATTTAAAACCTTATCATTTTTTATATGGAAAAACAAACATGATAAAAAATGGAAAAGGAAATTTCTTATTAGTCTTTGAAAACTTTTGGAAAATACCCTTGAGAGATTATTTTTGTTTTTAAAATTTAAGTAAAAAAATCTTTATTAAGTGTATTTCTGTAAGCATGACTATATCTGTTCTCAGAAAATTGTTTTCATTCTGTGTCTTATCTAGGACCTCTCTTCTCAATGCACTCTCTTTAATATTCATAGTAGTGTTTTATAAATTGAGCTTCATTATCCAAAAATGAGTATTTCAAAGCATAAGTTAATGCTTATAAATAGTGCCATTTTGTTCTAGTATATTCAATTATTTGACCCTTAGTTTCATAATTTCTAAAAGAAAACACTATTTATTATTATACTGAAGTATAATATTACAATATTTAAATTAAATGTCTGCTTTTAAAAAGTATTTTTCCCAGTCTCTAGTAAACAATAATTGCTAAATATGTATTCATTCGAACCTGGCACAAGTGACCAGAATTTATCTGATGTTCAGTAAATATTTACTCTCTAGTATTTTCTCAATACCAGTTAAATTAGAAATGACTCCTCTTTCTAGGGGCATCTTTCTTTTAGACTAATTATGTCAATTCCCTTATTTTTGGCAGAAAATTAATAACATCCACATGCAATTCTAGCTCTCACATTTTCAATTCTTGATTTCATTATTTACACATGAGTCAGTGCTTATGAGCACAGGCTTGGAACTTAGGTTTGAGTCTTGGATCTGAACTTGCATGAATACCTAACAACTCCATCCTTTGATGTCTTATTTGTAAATGAGGATAACAGCTACTGCACAAGGCTTCAGTGAAGTTTTAAATGAGATAACATGTTAGGACCATTATAACGGTATCTATCAAAGAGTAACCACTATCTAGTCATTAGCTCTAATTATCTACCTATGTTATCAGACAGTCTCAATTGAAATATCAATAATTAACTTATTTTTGAATGCACTCTATAAGGGCTATTAAATTGCCATCAGATATAATTATGTCAGATGTTCATAAGTTAAGATAAAAAACTCATAAATATTAGGTGCTTTACCTTAAATTTCCCTTTTCTGATCTACATTTCAACATGAATACACATTTCAGCACTAAACAATTAAACTCTTTGCCTCAAAACATTCTAATATTTACCCAATAAAGTCAAAGTATTTTAGCATGATTCTTTTTAAAGACTCCATTATAACACAACAGCCTATCTTCCTTCCTACCATATGTTTCTCAACTATTCTCCTCTATACATCCAATATTATTTCCAAAAGCAGAACACTATTTGTCATTACTTAACATTACCAGTGTTCTTTTTTCTTTCTAAAACACCTCACTCCCAAAATAGACAATTCATATTGCAAATTTAAAATGAATCCTCCTCCAAATACAAAAACAGGAATCCAACAACCCTGATGTATGTAGTCATACAATTTTTTTTAACCCTTTTCTTATTTGCCCTGAGAATACTCGCCAGCAGCGCATGTGACTGCAGTGTTTATCTGAGATAACCTTGCCATGAAATACCTTGCCTTTATTATTTTCATATCATTCTAGTATACCAACTTTGGATACATAACATCGTTATATTTATAGCATTATTTTTTTCTTCCTGGGTCTAGCTCTTCTCACCCAGGTTGGAGTGCAGTGGCCCGATCTCGGCTCACTGCGACCTTCCTGTTTCAAGCAATTCTCCCTGCCTCAGCCTCCTGAGTAGCTGGGATTACAGGTGCAGACAACCATGCCTGGCTAATTTTTTTGTATTTTTAGTAGAGATGGTGTTTTGCCATGTTGGCCAGGCTGGTCTCGAACTTCTGACCTCAGGCGATCTGCCTGCCTGGGCTTCCCAAAGTGCTGGGATTACAGGTGTGGGCCACAGCACCAGACCTGTTCATAAGATATTGATTATTAAATAGCTTCACTAAAATTCTGTTTAAGGAAGCATAAAGGAGTTGTAATGTATTTTGGGAAAATAATAACACTGGTTACCCTAAATGTAATAAACCAAAAGCTATGCCTGTTGTTTAGAAAATTTATCCCTATTGTTCATTCCATGATAAATATAGTGAGAACAGTATAATTATGCCATAATTGTACTATAATTGATATCCGGACAAAGCTTATATGACACCTATATATTCTCCCTATGGTACTTGTGTTTACTTCAAGCTTACTATGCTTAGTAAACATTTAAAATAGCAAAATTACCAACAAAAACACAAACATGCAAAAATCATGCTAGAAGTAAATATAATGAAAAAAAATACTTGTTTTTGATGTAAGAGTTGAAGCAAGAAGGCAGTGTCATCTTGTTTGACCTCATCCGAGAATGTGCATCTCAGGTGACAAAGTATTCACTGCTATAAGCAATGAATTTCTACAAGTGACTGAATATTCATCGTAAGTATTGATTTAGGGGTTACAAATAAATTATAGTTAGTAGGTGGATCTTCAAATACACAACTGCAAAAAATAAGGATTTCCTGTGGCATTTTGCTAGAATGTTTTCTATAAAATTTTGTTGTTTTTTTATGTAGTGGATTTGTCTGATGATAATTCTCTTGCTAGGAAGTGGAAAAAAAGTCAAACTGATCTTTGCATCTCCAATTATTATCTAATCAGATTTTGCTATTTTTTTGGACAAGTACATTGTTTCAAATGACAAAAAACTCCAATATTTAATGAAATAATTCAATCTATTTCCTCAAGCTTTACAACTTTGCAAGTTCTATTCCCCAAAACAAAATTAATTTTGACTATTTCAGACACTTATTCTGTTGTTTATCCTCATACTATTTACTCGATGTCCACACTAACTTGGTAGGTGTGGTAAGGTAGAATAAGACGGCACTTTGTTTCCATAAGCATATATTCAGTGGTATCTAATCTGGAGCTGGAAATCCACATCAAGTCTGCATGTAGGTACTATACATAAAACAGACTGCCTATAGAGTAGAAGATTGAATTATTTTTAGAAACTCCAAACATAAAACACAAAATGTTCAGAACACAATTTACAAATTACTTGTCATACAAGAGAAACAAGAAAGTACAACTTGAATGAGAAAAACATAATAAACTGATGCCAAATTTGAGTCACATAGTAGAGTTATGTAGCAAAAATTTTAATAAGTAATTCTATAAAGGCTTCAAAAATTATGAGAATACTTGAAACAAATATAAAACGAAAGTCTCAGTAAATGAATGGAGATAAAAACTGAAAACAAAGAAATTTTAGATAAAAACAACGAAATGATTGGAATGTAAGGAAACTACCAGATAAGTTCAATAAAAGATTGAATATGACTAGAAACAAAATAAAGCAACTTTAAAAGTAACAAAAATTATTCAATCTGAACAACAGAGAAGAAATAGACTGGAAAAAAGAAAAATATAACCTAATGGAGGGGAGTTAATACAACATCTATTATTTGTATAATTTGATTTCCAGAATAATAGGGGCAAGAAGACAAGACTGAAATAGTATTTGAAGAAATAATGGCTAAAATTATTTCAATATGGAAAATAATAAACCTACTGATGCAAGAATAGAAAAAATCCTAAACAAAAGAAATCCAAAGAAATTCATGCAAAGGCACATCACAATCAAATATCTGCAAACTAAACATAAATAAGAATTTCAAATATGGCTACAGAAAATGAATATAGAGAAACACCAAAGCAAATAGCAGTGGGCTTCTCATCTCTAATCATGAAGACCAACAGAAAGTGTCACACATACTTTGAGTGCTGAAACAAAGTAACTGTCAATCAACAGTTTTATATTTAGTAAAAATATTCTTTAACTATGAACATGAAATAAAAATAATCTCAGACAAAGGGAAACTATGAGAATTTGCTATCAGAAACATATCCTGAAAGAATGATTAAAAGCAGTTTTTCAAACAGAAAATAAATAAATAAATATCTGCGGAACATCAGAAGGAAAATAATAAAAAGTGTAAAATTATTTATAAATATAATTCATTCTGTTTTTGAGTGTTCTAAAACATATTACATTGTGGATGCCAAATTAATAACATTATCTTACATGGCTCTCATTGTACATAGAGAAAATATTTACTACTATACGAAAAAGGAGAGAGAGCAAGAAACCTAAATAAAGGCAAGGATTGTATTAGCATTGTTATTTATTTATTTTGACACTAGCGTCTGATAAATTACGTATGTACAATAAAATACTTACAGTGATACCTAAAAATTTATATAGAGACATAGTAAAAATCTCTAGAGATAATCAAAAACAGAATGGTAAAAACAAAAAAATCCACACCTATGAAGGAAAAGTAAAACACAGGAATGCAAAACATAAGAGATAAATAGAAAACATACATTGAAAGAATAAACTTAACTCTAATATATGAATAATTACATTAATATAAATGTTCCAGATTTGTAAAGCTCTGGCTCACAGCATTCTGGGGTATAAAATTTAAAGGGCAAAGGGACAATGAGACCAATTAAAAAAAAAATCATATAGTATAGGGATTTAAAAAAATCCTTGCCTGTCACAAGCCATTTTTGAAAGATTGCTGTTGCAAGTTTTTGTGCTCCAGAGCATACAAATGGAAATTTTAACTTCTACTAAAATGATACTGATCAGTGATCTGATATTTTAAAATACTGAAATGTCTCCACTGAATTGAACTATTTTAAAGGAAATTCCTACAAAAGCCAAAAGTTAGTGGCTGTGGAATGATTTTTAAATAGTCCTATAAAAATATTACATTCAACATGTATATAATCAAACCTAGCAACTGAATATGATACTTTCACATTTGTAATGAGGCACATAAGTCATGTGGGCCAAATTGTGTGGCTTGAAATTGATTAAAAAAATAATTAAGTATAGAGTAGGAAGACATGGTATATCGAAATTTGGTACTGTCTCTTAGAGAACATAAATCCCTATACAAAAAAATGCTCTTAAATCGAGGCAGTCCAAAATTTGTTTGATTTAGAACTATGATTGATTAGTTCAGTGGTTAGAATATATTAATAAAAAAATGTAGGATTGGCTCTTACTGTGGGGTTCATTAACAAGCTGTTTTTCATAAGGATGGTCAAAATGAGAAAAAAGTGGTTATTTTGTTTTTCCTGTTCTTAGACATATGGTCTAAACTTCTCTTCTTTCCTAATTAATCCCTCCTTTTGAAAAATAATTTATCTACAAAATAATGTTTTCCTCCCTCCTTCCCTCTCCTCCTTCTGCCTTCCATTTTCCTCCCTTTCTTCCTTTACTCCTTCCACTCTTTCCACTTCCCTCACTTGTTCTTCCTTTAGTACTTCTTTATGTTAAATACAAGGCTAGAAGTAATTGAAATATGGATTTAAATTCTTGCTTTGTGTCTTAGGCAAGATATTTATATTTCTGAACATTAAAAAATTATCTTTGAATTGGATGTAATTTTACCTTATAATATTCTGCTGAACATTAAAGATTCCATAATTAAAGTTTCTAATTCAGTGGCTAGCAAATGGCCAATATTCAAAACATGATAAATATTATTTTATATTTTTACACTGTATTAAATTGGTATTTAGCTTCTGTTTAACTCTGTCAAATCAGCTATCCTTAAATTCTACAAAATCACCTAGTAACCAAGATACTCAGTTTTATCTATCATAAGAAGAGATCTAATTTTGAAATGTAATGACTCTGTTGTGTGTCCAAGAGAATGTGTCACAATTAGATAATCCATATTCCAATATGAAATGCTATACAGAGTTTTTAAGGGTAGGTTATGCATGGCAGACACTAACAGCTCAGTAAAGACTCTTCTGATAGTATGAACACAATTAGTAAGTTACCACCTCCAGCCCCTCAAAAAATTAAAACTAATGTTTTTCTAGAGCCTTCTTAATTAAGATTTGCATGGAGAACTAGTCACTTAAAGAATGCCAAAGTCTTTTCCCAACCTATCTTTGCTGAATCAGCACCACCAACCTTGAGAATCTACTAAATTCATACTCTTGTCTTTCTAGGAATAAACTTTGAGCATTTTTTCCTACAGTGTCTTTACTTATGACATCCTTTTGCTTACAGCATCCTTTATTTACCCATTTAATATCAATAAAATTAAGTTAATCTACATCAAATCAGAGCATTAGTTATATCTGATTTTCTCAATATTTGGTCAGGGAAACACTTGTATCAAAATAGCCCTTGGAATTCAGTTAAAGTGCAAAACCTTGAGTCTCACTCAAGACCTGTTAAATAAATCAGAATGGGGGTTGGTGTTATTAAATTAAGCAATCCTAAGGGATCCTGTGTACACTGAAACTTGAGAACCACTGATGATAGGAGAGAGAGAGAGAGAGAGAGAGAGAGAGAGAGATGATAGAAAATAGATAGATGACAGAGAAGTAGATGATAAATAGAGATAGATAGAAATAGGTGGATAAAAAGAATAGAACAGAATAGAACAATAGAATAGAATAGAGAAGAATAGAATAGAATAGAATAGAATAGAATAGAATAGAATAGAATAGAATAGAAATCAGACAGATTATAATTTCTTAAGGCTGCTGTAACAAAGTACCATAAACTAGGTACATAACTCCTCTCACAGTTAAAGAGACTAGAAGTCCAAAATCAAGCTGTTGACAAAGTCAGCTTCTTTTGGATTATCTGAAGCAGAATTTGTTCCATGCCTCTCTCCAGACTTCTTGTAGTTGCCAGAAACCCTTGGCATTTCTTGCCTTGCAGCAGCATCACTCTAATCTCTGCCTTCATCGTCATGTATTTTCTCTTTGTGCATCTAAATATCCAAATTTTCTTCCTTTTTAAAAGAAATTAATCATTGGATTAAGGCCCAGACTAATTTATTATGACCTCTTCTATGCTTCACTACATTTGCAAAGATCATATTTCCAAATAAGGTCACATTCATAGGTA
This sequence comes from Ateles fusciceps, assembly GCA_036589455.1. Taxonomy (NCBI): domain Eukaryota; kingdom Metazoa; phylum Chordata; class Mammalia; order Primates; family Atelidae; genus Ateles; species Ateles fusciceps. The sequence goes on from JAZHEH010000589.1 coordinate 1,696,156, forward strand.
CTAGAGGTTACAATTTCAGCATACCTTTTCCAGGAGGTTATAATTCAACACACACAAACACACACATGCATACTTACATATAGTCAATCATGTTAAGCTAGATTATGCTTTGGAAGCAAAAAAAAAAAAACTTATTGCTTTAAAGCAGTAGGGATAAATATATTTTTACTCCTGCTATTCTGTCATGAGACTCAAAATGACCTAACCTCTAGAACCTTTGATCGTCATAGTCTCTGTGTCAAAGAAAGTGGGAAACCATGGCATGTGTATAAGTATGTAACAAACCTGCACATTCTGCACATGTACCCCAGAACTTAAAGTGTAATTAAAAAGAAAAGTAAGTTGGAAACTGCATGCTGTTCCTTAAATCCTTTTGCTTAAAAGTGGCATGTCTTACTCATTATCACCAAAAAATCAAATGGCCACATACAATTTACAAAGATACAAACATAATTTGCACTGAAGGTAAATCTGGGCATATATCTGAAAGGAGGAGACTTTATTTAAAAAAAAACTATGATAGATTCATTTGAGTTAATTTTGTGTATATGCACTTTAAATTATATTTTACTCTAAGTTAACTTACAATGCAGAAAAAATATATGATACTACTTCATATTTTTTAGTGTTTTTAGTTAGTAAGATCTTAATATATATTAACTCGTCTTATCTTCAAAACAACCCTATAAATTTAATAATGTTAACTTATTTTTCACAGATTAGGAAAGCAATGTATAGACACAGTTACTTACTAAACTCAGATTTTGTCTTCAGATTAACTTTTGAAAAGGAAATCACCTTGCCTTTCTCTTATAATTTAATGGAACTAAGCTGTGGCATAAATAAGTATGTAAGAAAGTAAGTAGGTAAATAAATAAACAAATAAGCAAATAATTGAACATACAAAACTCATAATTTTAACTTCCAAAATACCAAGAAGAATACTTTATTGATACAGATTCTCAGTCTTCACCTGTGACCCTCCATCCTGGCTTGCCTGTGACAGTGTTACCTACCAATTGTGAACTCATACAGAAAGAATTTGCCTAATTGTTTTACTCTGTGTGACTTCATTTACATACATTATGAAAAAAAGCTAGAGTCTAACCCACAATTAGAATCATAAATGCTTTGTGGAGAAGAGAGGAGTTTGTGATTGGGAAGATGCAAATGGTAGGCTTTGGGAGTGTTGGCAATGTTTCATTCATGTCATGTCTGATTGCTGGTTACATGCATACTTACTTAATTTTATTTATTCATTCATTCATTCATTCATTCATTCATTTATTCATATTTTTGAGATAGAGTCTCACTCTGTTGCCCAGGCTGGAGTGCAGTGCCTAGATCTCAGCTCACTACAAACCTCCCTCTCCCAGGTTCAAGAGAGTCTCCTGCCTCAGTCTCCCAGGTAACTGGGATTACAGACATGTGCCATCACACCCAGCTCATTTTTGTATTTTTAGTAGTTATAGGGTTTCACCATGTTGGCCAGGCTGGTCTCAAACTCAGGTGATCTGAGTTCAGCTGACTTCAGGTGATCACCCACCTCGACCTTCCAAAGTGCTGAGATTATAGGGGTGAGCCACTGCACCCAGCAAATGCATGTTTACTTAAAAAGAAAACACTAAGCTGTAAGTTTTGTCTTTTACTTTATGGAATTTTCTGCATGGCTTTTTTTTTAATACTTAAACATTTTAAAAGGGGGAAATATTTAAAAAATTGAGTAATATCAAAAAAGTAAAATTACACATGAAAATTTTAGATATACATAAAAAACAAATATATTTCTCTACAGAAATATTAATGTGGTTGACAGTGGTACTCCCCCTGACTCTGCAGGGGTTGTCCACTAAGCTGGAATCCACAATTCTAGAACATAATGAGATTTCAGTGTTTTATTAGAGGTAAAAATATTATAAATATGAAATAATAATTATGTGAAATAAATGAAATAATTATGTGAAATAATGATATAAATAGATAACAACCAAATTTATTATTTCTATTGCAGTTATTTTTGTTTCTTCTTTGTAATGATTATGATGACCAACATGATAGTGGAGCTCTGCTAATTGATGATTAGTTAATTGTTTGATGAGAACAACATTGCATTAGAGTATATTTTTGCCTAAAAAGACATAAGGGACAGTGCTGGTAAGCTCTCTGTATCTAACTGTCCTCTCAGCCAGTGTTGTTGTTGTTTGTCAATTAGACTACTTGTCATTTAACTAGATACTCATATCAGAGATGTTACATTTTGTTCACAGGTCTTAAAGGGGTAGAAGGTTCTTACATTCTTAATTATAATTTAAAGAAATGATTGAATATAGAGTAGAGTAGAAAGCACAGTAGGTCAGGCATAACGTGGAATCTAGAACACCGACAGCTAATTTATATTTGGAAAGCTCAACCAGAATAGTTTAAAATTATATTGAAGGCATTGATACCAACAAATGAAAATGAACCAAATTACTGCCAGGACTCCTGGACATTTTCTAAGTTAAATGTTCGTACAAGTTTAGCTAACTGGTCTCTTTCTTAAAAGCTGCCTCATGTGTTTAATTCTCATAAGCCTCTAGAACAGACAATGCTGCTTGTCACTAGTTTGTCGTTTATGGAGTTGAACATATGGTTAGACCAATCATAATTAAAGAAATAATTTAGCAACAGCATGATAAAATTAAAGTTCAATAAATAATAGTATGATTATAATCCTATTTTGGGAATCCTATTTATGACATAAATGTGAAGTCATCAAGATGAAATAATTATATTACATCTGAACATTTGAAACTGTTACCCCACAAAACAAACATCATGTAACATAAGCTGTCTGTAATTCTTTTGCAGTGTTGCTCACAAAGAAAAATTAAAACACAAACAAAATAATGAATTTATATGCAATCTTTCATAGAAAATTTTTCTAACTTACTAGTAGAAAAATCCATTATTTTTATTGCTTTACTAATATTTTAAAAAAATTTACCATATCATCAATGTGGGTATTTCAACAAAAAATTATTTTTTAAAAGATGAAAATCAATTTGTTATGTTCCAGATGTCCACCCAAAGCACCATATAGAAAAGTCCCTAATACTGATAAATGTATCCTCTAACAATATAGCAATATTCCATTAAAAACTTAAATTTTTACAATGAGACAATGATGTCAAACATTTATTCATGTCACTTTTTACAAAGGGTTGATCTCTCTAAAGTTGAGCAAGAAAAGTGAGAAGCAGTAAGAATAGCTTTAAAATTCTTATTTGACCAATACTGTCACCTAATCTCTAGTGCTTCATTGTATTTAATTTCCCAACCCCATGATAAAGGACTTTCAACTGTATTACTGTAAGTTACCAGGAAAAATGTTTAAATTATTCCCAGCACCTACTCCTTTTTCAACCTTTCAGTATCCAGTAGTGCCCATAATTTTTTAGGCTGATTTCAGTTTTCTTCTAGAAGGCCCTGTGTCAAGGCAAGACCTAAGATTACATGTAATTTTGCTTTATATATACATATTTGTGCCTGATTTCTATGGCTAGAATACATTAAGTTTCCTCAGTCTGAGTAAATTATCTTAAATCCTCTCTTCCTTTTATTATGTTCTTTTTTCTGAAGCTCATTATATTATTTGTTCTTTATTTAAAATATTCTTTCAGAATTTTATTTTATTTGTTTTTCACTCTATTGGTTAAATATCTCTCTGTTTTTCTAGTTTTTAATAAAAAAGTTTCATATAAAATATTCTATAAATAAATAAAACTTACAACTTAATGAATACTTTTAAAATAAATACTCATGTAACCAGCAAGCAAGCATGACATGAAACATTTCCAACATCCTTGAAGCGTACTATTGTACCTTCCAAATCACAAACTCCTCACTCCGCCAAGAAGTAATTATGGTTCTGACTATAAGTCACTTCTTTACTTTTCATCATAATTTATGTAAAGTCATAGAGAAAGATTCTAATTATTTCCCTCAATATTGTTTTTGAGAGTTATTCACGTTATTTTATGCAGCTATAATTTATTCTATTTTGTCACTGTATTATTTTCCGTTCTTTACAGAAAAACTGATTTATTTTCCTGTTGATCAACAATAATATTATTTAGTTTTGTGATATTATAGATAATGCTTATGAGCCTTCTTCTATACCTCTCCTTGTGTGTACATATATCTAATATTGCTAGGTACACAACTAGGTATAAATAAATTTGGCTTATAATATATGGATATACTCTGCTCTAATGGATCCTGTCAAATAATTGTCTTTCACACCAGGCTTCTACTGAAAGCCAATTGTTTCACATCATTATCAACACTCGGTATTGCCATATATATTTTTTCTTTACCACGTAGTGAGTTATTGATTTACATTTCTCTGATTCCTGAAAGAATTAGTGACCTTTACATTTTCCTTGGTTCTTCAAATCTTTTCTCTTTTACTATTGACTGTTCTTTTTCTTTTATATTACTATCTTCTAATCTGATTTATTTATTGAATTTCTTTTTAAATTTCATTTATTTTTATTTTTTTTAAGATAGGGTTTTGCCATGTTGTCCAAGCTACTCTCAAATTGCTGAGCTCAGCGATCGATCTGTCTCGACCTCCCAAAGTGCGTTGATTATAGGCATGAACCACCATGCTCGGCCTTTTTTCTTAAAATGGAAACTATATTATTTATTATTTCATTGTTGCAGTATTTTGTATTATTCATGTTGAATGTCTTCTCATTTCAATTCATTATAGACCTTTGTGTTAATTTCAAAATATTGAGAAAACATAGTATTTTATTAATTTGCAGCTTATTTTATTGAATCAGGGAACATGCTTTGTATAATTTTCATCTTTGAAATGTCTTGACAGTTTCTTTATGGTACAGTATATTGGAATTTTTAAAAAATGTTCTGTTTGTGTGTGAGGGTTAATACTGAGTATCAACTTGATTGGATTGAATGATATGAAGTATTGATCCCGATAGCTCTGTGAGGGTGTTGCCAAGAAACAAACATTTGAGTCAGTGGGCTGGGGAAGGCAGATCTACCTTTAATCTAATGGTCACAATCTGATCAGCTGCCAGCGATATAAAGCAGGCAGAAAAACATGAAAAGGTGAGACTGGACTAGCCTCCCAACCTACATCTTTCTCCCTTGCTGGATGCTTCCTGTCCTCAAACATCAGACTCTAATTTCTTCAGTTTTAAGACCTGAACTGGCTTTCCTTGTTCCTCAAGCTTGCAGACAGCCTATTGTGGGAACTTGAGATCTTGTAAGTTAATACTTAATGAGTATATAATTAATTCTATTAGTCTGTCTCTTTAGGGAACCCTGACTAACACAGATTTTGCTACCAGGAGTGGTTCTAGAGAAGTAGAATATTAAAGAGGGAGTTCTTTTGTTGGTTTTGGGGTTTGAGTTGGCTGCTTAATGTTATTAGACACAAAAGTGCTAAGTACTCTACTTCTAATAGCATGAAGAACACTGATAGTCCTTGACTTGAACTGTCTAAGGAGTTATGCAAAATAAATGCATTTGATACTTCTGATCTACTACTTGTGAGAGGAAAGGAATTTAGTGACTTTGACTGTATGTGGAGAACCTAGGAATATAATGAAGCTGGTTGGTTGCTTCTAAGTTCAGTGGGCAAAGTGGTGAATAAAATGATGAACTCAGGAATTCGGTCTCCCAGCCTCAGAAGGAGATACTGGGCCTCAAACCTGCCAAGATTGCTCTGAGTGAGAGTCTTATCTCCTATAGAGAAAAAGCTGAAATTGTGGAAAAACAGGCACAAGCTCTTATCATGCAAGTGGCTGACCTTCAACGAAATATGCACACAGCTTCACCAGGTTTCTACTGCTAAAGTGAGGGGATTGATTGGAAAAAAATGGGACCCTGCAACTTGGAATGGTGATGTATAGTAGGTCCCTGATGAAGCTCAGGACACTGAATTTGTAAACTCTGATGAAACTTTTTTGCCAGAAGGAACAGCTTCCCCATCCCCAGTAATTGATAACATTCCCTCCCCAACTCATGCTCCATCAGCCTTTGCAGCTTTGTCTGAGGAGATAAACACTGTGCTTCCTGAGGCAACAGTGATGGCCTCCCCTAGGGCACTTGCCAGAGAACATAATGTTGATTCTCTTCAGAAGCCACCCCAACACCTCTGTTGGCTTTTACACCTATAAACTAGACTAAAGTCCCGGCAGGCCCCTAAAGGTGAGGTTGAGAGTGTGACCCATGAGGAGGTGTGCTATACTCAAAAAGAACTCTTTGAGTTCTCTAATTTATATAGACAATAATCTAGAGAACAGGTATTGGAATGGATATTAAGAATGTGGGATATGGCGAAAGAAACATAGTGTTGGATCAGGCTTAATTTATTGATCTGGGCCCACTAAGTGGGGACTCTGCATTTAATGTTGCAGCTCAGGGAGTTAAAGAGGTTCTAATAGTTTATTTGCTTGGTTAGCTGAACTAGGGATTAAAAGATGTCCCACTGTGCGTGAGCTGGAAATGCCTGATCTCCCTTGGTTTAATGTAGAGGAAGGGATCTCAAGGCTTAGTGAGATTGGGATGGTGGAGTGGATTAATCACTTTAGACCTACTCATCCCAGCTGAGAGGGTCCAGAATATATACCCTTGACCAGTGTCTTGTACAATAGAATTGTGAGGCCAGAACCTGCATCTTTGAAGAGCCCTATAATTGCTCTTTTCTGAATGTAAGATCTAACAGTGGGAGGGCAGTTACTTAACTACAAAATTTAAATACAATGGGAATAATTGAATCCCGAGGTGGCAGGGGCCAATTGGCATCACTCAACTGTCAAAGGCAAGGTGAGAGTAGCTATGGTAATGGACAGTAGAGGCAAAGAGGCAATCAGAATAGTCTGACTCCTGTAGAGCTCTGGCATTGGCTAATTAGTCATAGTGTTCCCAGAAGGAAAATTTATAGGAAGCCTACTGCAGTCCTACTTAAATTATACAAACAGAAAACATCTAGGTTGAATGGACAAAAGACTAATTGAATTATAAAAGCAGTGAATCATGGCTCCTTAATCAGTTTCCACACTGAGCCAGTTTACAGATTCAGAACCCCTTGATAAAGGGGAGGCCAGGTCCCCTTGAGGAAGAACCCTACTGCATTACTGACAATTTATGCAGTGAATCTATTTCCATTCCTCCTCCAAGGAGACCTCAGTACCTTTTACCAGGGTAACTGTACACTGGGGAAAGGGAAATTATCAGACATTGCTAGGACTACTGGACACTGGCTCTGAGCTGATGTTGATTCCAGGGGACACAAAACATCACTGTAGTCCTCCAGTTCAAATAGGGGCTTATGGATGTCAGGCAATTAATGAAGTTTTAGCTCAGGTTCAACTTACAGAGGGTCCAGTGGTTCCCCAGATTCATCCTGTGGTTATTTTCCCAGTGCCAGAATGCAAAATTTGTATAGACATACTTAGTAGCTGGCAGAAGGCCCACATTGGCTCCCTGACTGGTAGGGTGAGGGCTATTATGGTGGGAAAGGCCAAATTGAAGCCATTAGAGCTGTCTCTACCTAGAAAAATAGTAAATCAAAATCAATATCACATCCCTGAAGGGATTGCAGAGATTAGTGCCACCATCAAGGACTTGAAGACACAGGGGTGGTGATTCTCAACACATCCCCGTGCAACTCTCCCATTTGGCCTGTGCAGAAGACAGGTGGATCTTGGAGAATGACAGTGGATTATCATAAGCCTAACCAAGTTGTGACTCCAATTGCAGCCTCTGTACCAGAGGTGGTTTCATTGCTTGAGCAAATTAACACATATCCTGGTACCTAGTATGCAGCCATAGACTTGGCAAATGCTTTTTCTCCGTTCTTCTCCATAAGGTCCACTAGAAGGAACTTGCCTTCAGCTGGCAAGGCCAGCAAGATGTGTTTACCCTTTATTGCTTTTCACCTCTGCAAGATATCACACTGGTTCATTACATTGATGACATTATGCTGATTGGATCCAGTGAGCAAGAAGTAGCAAACACATTGGACTTATTGGTGAGACACTTCATGCCAGAGGATGGGAAATAAATATTACTAAAATTCAGGGTCCTTCTTCTTCAGTAAAATTTCTAGGGGACAGTTGTGTGGGGTCTGTTGAGATATTCTTTCTAAGGAAAAGGATAAGTTGCTGCATTTGGCCCCTCCTACAGCTAAGAAACAGGCACAACACCTCGTGGGCCTATTTGGATTTTAGAGGCAGCACCTTCCTCATCTGGGTGGGTTACTCCTGCCCATTTATCTAGTGACCCAAAAGGCTGCCAGTTTTGACTGCGGTCTGTAACAGAAGAAAGCTCTGCAACAGGTCTATGCTGTATGTAAGCTGCTCTGCCACTTGGCCCCATACAACCCAGCAGATCCAATGGTGCCTGAGGTGTCAGTAGCAGATAGGGATGCTGTTTGGAGCCTTTGGCAGGCTCCCATAGGTGAATCACAGAGAAGGCCTCTAGGATTTTGGAGCAAGGCCCTGCCATCTTCTGCAGATAACTACTCTCCTTTTGAGAGAGAGCTCTTGGCCTGTTACTGGGCTTTGGTGGAAACTGAATGTTTTACTATGGGTCATCAAGTTATCATATGACCTGAACTGCCTATCATGAACTAAGTGTTTTTGACACATCTAGCCATAAAGTGGGTTGTGCACAGCAGCATTCCATCATCGAATGGAAGTGTTAGTATATGATCAGGCTTGAGCAGGTCCTGAAGGCACAAGTAAGTTACATGAGGATGTGGCTCAAATGCCCATGGTCTCCACTCTGCCACTCTGTCTTCTCTCCCAAGCCTGCACTGATGGCCTCATGGGGAGTTCCCTACAACCAGATGACAGAGGAAGAGAAGAATGGGGCCTGGTTCACAGATGGTTCTGCACCCGAAAGTGGATGGCTGCAGCACCAGGACAACAGTGAAAAGAAATCTTCCCAGTGGGCAGAACTTTGAGCAGTCCACCTGGTTGTGCACTTTGCATGGTAGGAGATATGGCCAGATGTATAATTATATACTGGTTCTGTATACATCCTATTAGTTCTGTCCCACTAGAGAACCCTGACTAATATAGTGTGCTAGAAAAGTACATTTTTTTTTTTGTCATCTAGCTTTTCATATTTCTGTTTAAAAGGGAATTGTTTGATTTTGTTCTTGTATTAATATACTCTGGTTTCTTTTTCTGTTCTTACTGCTTTTGAAAATTCTGTCTTTTGATTTTTCAGCTTGTGATGTGTCCAAATATAGATTCATTTTTGTTTAATTTTTTGGTGTTATTGGGTACCTTAAATTTTTAATATTTTTCATTAACATTTGATTAAACTCTTGCCTTATGGCAAGTATTTAAATATGATTTCTGCCTTAAATTGCTATTTTTTTCTAGGACTCAGTTACTCTTATGTTAGAAAATTTTAATGATCCTATATTTCTCTTAACCAGTATTTTGTTTTTATTTTTCAGTCTTTTTTTCCTTTATTATGGAGAAATTACTCTAACTGTTGCAATTTATTCATTTTCTTTCCAGCTGTGTCTAATTGTTAGTAATTTAATTGACTTATAATTTTACATATCCGTTTTTTAGTTTAAGAATTTAATTTTTAAAATATTTATATTAAATTAATTGACAAATCATAATTGTATTACATTTATGAAATAAAATGTGATGTTTTTATACATTCATACAATGCGAAGTGATTCAATCAAGCTAAATTTTTGAAACTAGTTATATTATTAATAGTTTGGTATTATCTACAAAAAAAAGTTTAAAAAATATCCTTGATTCAAGAAAACACTTATTTTTAAGACTCTGCCTCATCACTTCAATATTTATAATTCACCATAGACTTATACATTGCTTTAAATTTGTTAGTTTTTTATTATATTTTATTTTAAATATTTATGAACAAATTTATGAGTCAAGGTGATACTATGTTTTTTCAGGGTATTTTTGTTTATTCCTACTGCCAGGTACCTGTGAAACAATAGCAATCTAGGATCAGCTTTATCTGATTTCTGGCTACACAGAAGGCTTCAATCAGTTACTAGGTCTTTGAAGGTATTATGTTACTCCTGGTATACAGTATTTATGGGGTCTATGGAATGTGTAGACTTTTACAGCTCTGGACTTCCACCATCATCATTTTTAGCCTCATAAGGCTGTCAAAAGTACTTTTCAGTCCTTTAGCCTTTTCTTCCTATCTGATATCCTTAGTGCAAACAGCCCTAAGTGTTGTACACAACTCTCTCATGTATTTTTTTCCTTGATTTTGTTCCAATAATGTTGCACTGTAGTGTTTACTCTGTGAGGCTTTCAAACACACTTTCTTTTTGACAGGATTTCAGTTATTCTGAGCAGGAGAGTTGATTCAGTTATTTAGTCTGCCGATATCAAAAATTCATACTTTTCTGGATATTTAATTTTGGGATTTCTAAGAAATATGGTATTTCATTAAAAATTAAATTTTAAATTGTTTTTCATTGTTGTTTGTGCCCAATAATTTGGTGTTTGGGGATTTTATTGCCTCTTTTGATTTTTTAAAAAATAATGCAAATTTCAAGTATTTATTTGCCCTTATCTGAATGATTCACCCTTACTCAATGATAATTTCTTTTTGTTAACCTTTTCTCATGTTAAGTTTCCATAAATCTCTGTAACTTGTTTTAATGCTATTCTTATTAAAATACAACAAATAATTAATCACAGGACTAAGAAGATTAATCTAGGTAACGAGTATAAGGTTTTATTTTCTACTCTTCATCAACTATTGTTCTCTAAAATATGTGCTCCCTCAAGAGTATTACAATCTGGGTTTGTAGATTCACATTACAAAACCCAGTTCTCTCTCATGCAGTTTATTACATTTCTTTGAGATTTTGTCTCTATTAAGGACTGAACGTAAAAGCTACCAGTGTAGTCATTCTGGTAATGGTGTTCTTTTCATTACTAACTCAAGAAACATTCATGTAATGTGTTCCTGGAATTGCTTCAGCTGTTTGCAACAGAAATTGTAATAATATGTATTTGCCTTCCTCCAAGGAGTTTGAAATTTAGTGGGATAGTATGCTATCTAAATTGTTACAGTAAAATATAATGTTATTTTTACTATCATGAACACAGAAATTTCTACAAAGAAGAAAAATTATGGCAAGATAGTAATTGGTAACTAATTTTATTTTAAAAGATAGTTTCTTTGCTCTACAAGATAGAATAAATTTTGGTACCTAATTTCTTCTCATAGAAACCTCTAGTCAATTTTTATTTTTTCAACCCCACCTATAGTCTTTTACACAGAGGTGTTTGAAACCTCCATTATGGAACTTTCAGTTTTGTGGTATAAATGACTTGCCTCATGATTGCCTCTATTTCTACTAAATGTTACAGCCTTTAAGACTTATAAAGTCAGTTACAATCCTACATTTGCTTTTGAGCTCCCTAAATTGGGCTGCTGCCCTTTCCTACACTTTTTGCAATTGAAAATATATCTGTTTATATAGTCTTACTTTTTAATTGTTTGTTTAATCTATTCTTTTGTTAGTAGAATTTTGATAAGGAGAAAAATGAACAATGTATGATCAATTAGATATGTTTTCCATTAGCCCTAATTTGGAGTCTCTGAATACAGTTAAGTACTTAGAATTTTATAGTGGATTCAATATCAATTTTATAGTATTTTTTTCATTGCTACACTATCTCTTTGGTAAATTTATTTTGGTATATTTATGTATTATTAAAAATAATAAAATATTCTCAGAAACAGAAAGTTTATAATAAATTGTTTAGTTTTTGTCCTTGTTTGGTCATTGGCAGATATGAGATATGTTGGTAGTTGAAACACAATTAAATGGAAAGGGAAGATAAAAATGGAAAGCAGAGGATTGAGAGAGAAAGGTCAACCCAACTTCTAGTGAGAAAGATCAAAATTACCGAAATACCCTCCAAGGAATAACCTTAAAGAATTTCTAGGAGTGTTTTAATGAGAAACTTTTCAGTTCAGTGGTTCAGGTTACTAATAGAAAGTAAGAGCTTGGGATAAAAGATCTCTTTTCAATTTTGATTATACCAATTACAACTGAGAAACTAAAATTTAGGATTCTAACTGGACACTTTTTATCCAGTTGTTAGTTTTTTAAAAAGAATATAAAAATTAAATGAAAATGTACTGTGGATTATTAACATCATTAAATGTATTCTAAAATTTGAAGTATGGTTATAGAAATTGGAAAACTTGCAGTTATTATAGAAACATAGATATTTAACAGTGTTTTCTTTATTACTGCTTTAGAAGGAAAAAGTAACTGTACAATACAACAGTGTGATAATTAATTCTATGAGTCTACTTGAATAGGCCACAGGGTTCTCAGATATTTAAACAAACTTTATTCTGGGTCTTTCTGTGAGGATGTTTCATAATGAGATTAATATTTCAACTGGCAAACTGAGTAAAGCAGCTTTTCCTTCCAAATGTGGGCCTCCTACGTCAACTAAAGTCCTGAATAGAATAACAAAAAAAAAGGCTAAATAAAAGAGAACTCCTCTTGTCTGACTGCTTAGCTGAGTCCTGGGTCTTTTTCAGACTTCAAATTTCACTGGCCATCCTGATTCTCAAGAGTTGGAATTGCAGCTATCAGGACTTCTCAGTCTACATAACTGTGTAAGTAAATTCTTTATTTTACAGACAGATAGATTGTTGGATAGATAGGTATTCTGTTTCTCTAAAGCGCCCTGACTAACACAAAGAGTTTAAGGCTTATAACCCAGTACTATGCAATATTAAATTACTTAAACGTTAAAAATATGGTGCTGTTTCCTATATTTGTTTTTATGGGGTTTTGTGAACTTTGATTATTTTAAATTTATAGAAACACTTGCCCAGAAATTCTGAGTTACTCTAAGTACCTATTAAATTTCAAATTTTAGAATTAATTTAAAGCTTTAATTTTTCAGAATCACATAGGATAATACATTTACCTCTGTAACCATACTGAACATACCTATCTCTACTCTATAGTAGCAGGGGAAGCATTATAAAAAGAGTAGAATAGTCTCTTCCTAGCAAGAATAGAATAACTGTGCTAATTCATGCTGACCACAGTGATGACTGCTAAAGCAGCCATCTTGGGGTTGGTTTCCAGTAGAAACAGTGATAGAGTAAAATAAGTACACGCAGATGAGAAGAGCTAGAGAGAATTGTTTCAGCACACATATTCTCTAGACCTTAGAAAATTTATAAAAAGACTTGAGGGAGAAAATGTCAGTTTATGCCATTGTGGAAGTACTTATGCCATGCTCTGTTCCTAGGTATATGAATGATGTCACATTTTACAACCTTACCCCAAAAAAGTGTATTTCAAGATAAATAATTTAAAATTCAATTGAATTTCTAATGAATAATAATTCACATGCTTAATCTTGTATGTGGAAGTTCATTAACAAATATTGTGTATACATTAATTGCAACATACCTGTAATAATACAAATACACACACACACACACACACACACACACACAAATACATTCTCAAAAGTCATTAGTCTAAATGTTCTTAAAAGGTCACAATTACATCATTTTATACCAATAATTAATCTCTAAATACGTATTGTAATTTTAATTTTAGTATCAAATACACAGAAGACAAAGAAACTGGGCTTACATAGACATGATGTTTGCTTCATATTTTGCATATTTTTCTTGACATAAAAAAGGAGTATTTGGGGATCTATTACATTTGGTCTTCTTGGTTTCTTTGGAAACAGGATTGAAGTTCAGTTTCCAGATGACTTATTGTTTTACTTCATTTCTCAATTACTAATTTAAAATCAGTAGGAAAATTGAGAAAGCCTGCTGAAATAACCCAGTTTAATTCTACTGAAATAGATATGTATGAGTTGACACTGAAGTTAAGTTATCAAAGAAATAGCTCTCTTTTACTTCTTCGCTTGCTTGTCGTTTACACACAAAAGCCCCTTTTCCTTTTAGTACTTTATTTTTAAATTTTAAATTTAATTGATTTTTTAATTGACAAATAATAATTATACATATTCATAAGGTGCATAGTAATGTTTATTGCATATAATGTATAGTGATCAGATCAAAGTGATTAACATATACATTATGCAAACATTTAGCATTTCTTTATGCTGAGAGCATTCGCTATCTTTTTTCTAGCTACTTGAAACTGCATAATATGTTATTGTTAACTACAGTCATCCTACAGTGGTATAGAACACTAGGAATTTGTACATTTACCAAAAAAAATCACATCTCTTGAACCTCATGCTGAGACTTCTTTGAAAATATTAACATCTAAAAATATGTCTCATTATTTTACAGTACGTCAGATATCATAAAATAGGGTGCTTCTCTCCTTTTTTTGTCCCCTTTTTGACAGATTCCTTTTATTTCTGTCTGATCCCTTTAAAGATACAGGTTGAGCCTTGTGGATTATAAAAAGATTGTTGCATTTCTGTTGGTTTGCCAAATATTTGCTAAAAATAACAAAAAGAAAAACCAAATGCCATAGCAAAAGATTGATACTCAGTTTTTAAATAAGTTTGAAATAATTTAAATCTCTTCTTTGTATTCTGAATAATTAAAATAATAATTGGTCATGTACACATACATACACACCCTCACATTCCATAAAACTTGCTAACTATATAAGCTAGCTTCTACCATGCAACTTGACATCTGTGAATGACAGACTAGTTGGTCATTTATGGTCATGAAAGTGTTACAGTCTGAGGAAATAAATTCGCACTGTCTTCTTCTACAAGCAATTCCTTATCCTCCACTTCCATACTCATTTTCACATAGTTATTGACTATTTCCATCACTATTTACATAGAGCAGAGAAAATTAACTATTATCACGATTCCTTTTAGGAGAGATTTTATGCTCCATCAATATAGGTGAATCCTGACTTTATGGAACCTGAAGCATAAAATTTAGTGGGGGAGTAGTTTAAGTAAAATTATACAGAACTACAAATTCAAAATCAAACTTAAAAATAAGCATTATTTGGAACAAAAAATGACAACAAATTATGTGTAAAAATTCTATGAACATAAAATCCAGAATAATTATACAATATTTTATTAGATTTCTGCATCCTCTTATACAAATATTTAGCTATATTTTTGTAGCATAATCTTTGGTCATTTCTTATATCAATAATCTTATAATTTTTTATAAAGAGAGTATAAAAAAGGAAACAGTATTCCATCGATTATCATTGAATGAAGGGATTATTTGAAGTAGAGTTGGTTATTGGTAAGGTTAGAATTACTGTAAAAATCTAGAAAACTACCAAACTTCTGACACATATGATATTTAAATATGTATGTATATATTCTGTACAAATATTTTTCTGTACACACAGAAATAATGTAAAATTATATTTTGTGTAATTCTTATGAAAAATGAAAATGTGGTGTATTTATAATTGTATATACTGCTCTGTCAAGTATATTCCTCACAGGAGATAATTTCTATTTTTACTAGATATCAGCAAAAAATAAACTTTCTGCTTACAGTTTTATACATCTGATGATTAGAAACAAAGAATGTAGCCTCTGATATTGTCCCAATTAACTACCTGGAGAGATTTTCAAGTGTGCAGTGCAAGGGGAGCCCAGAATTCTCCAGAGTTGATACAATGAAGCTGAGAGACTTAAAAGATAAAGGCAGCCAGATTGGATTTATATTCTCACTGGGAAGTAAAAAGATTACCTGAATTTCCTTTCCTTTGTAACAACCTGTGATATGTCTTGGTAAATCTTAAGTGTTTTGCTTATATAAAAAATAAAGCAAGTTCTGAGCTATTTATTATTATTGTCTGGGAGTTTGTTATCTGTAAATTTATATCTTCTAACTCTTCCTAGCTTATGTGATTAATTTCATAATTAAACAGCAACGCTCCCCATTTTGAAATTCTGTCTAGAACTCTCTGTAGTATACATCTTTGTAATAACACAAAATTTCACATTTTACAATTTTTATAAATTTAACATTTTCCATGTCAAGCGATTATGACAAGATGTTCTTGGCACATGTTTAAAGTTAAGTGTCATTGGTATATTAAGTAATACATTTGACATACCACGTAGCCTTGATATTTTGTTTTATCTTCTCTTGTTTGGTTCTATCTTTTCATGTGCTTATTTTAAAAAAAAAGTCTTCTTGTTAATATTATATTGTTAAGATCCTCACACTTTTTATGAAAAAAATGTTTTTACTATGGATGCAAACTCACAAAATGAAATTGAATTTCATGAATGCAAATTAAAAGCTTAGTTATAAATGTAGTAAAATAATAACACATAATTAAATCAGTAATATCTCTCAATTCTTTGAATCTGTATTTTAAAGTTATTAAAATGTTTCATTTTGTAGGCGCATTTGAAAAGGGCAAATTTTTTCATCTTGACTTTATTTATATCCTAAAAACAAGATACAAGGTTTAAGTAAGCATTAAATTAAAACTAAGAACTTAGAGCTAATTTGCTACTATTACCTAAAAGTTCACTAACTCTATGTGCATTACTGCTTTCATGTAATTCATTAATAGGTCCTTTGCAGAAACAATATAAAATGTTGAAAATATAAAAGAGCATAATTATTTTTATCTTATAGATAAGAAACTGATGTACAAAGAGATTAGGTATACACAGGACTTAAGTATAATCATTGGAATACAAACTTAGGTGTATTTTCAAATCTATAAAGACTCTGCAGTATTATACTATAGTGCCAATAACAATTCTATATTTATATTGCAGATATTCTCTTCTAATTCATAATTCTCATTTTTCATTAAATTTAATATCACATTTTAAATTTAAAATAATGATAAATAATGATACTGCAGAAGGCAAAATAGATATTTTGGTTTTGTTATTACAATACTTCTGAATCTTCAGGGAAGTCAATGTGGAGGGAACAAAACACACTAAAGCTACGATTTGAGAAAATTGTAGTGAAAACTCGCAGTGAATTTAGAGAACCAAACTTATGTAATGCAAGAAATTATTGTTGTTGTTCCTTTTAATTTCTAATTTTTTTTAAGTTGTCAACAATAGCAACAAGAAGTTCCAAGGCTGTGCACTCTACATTGACTTACTGAGAAATTGTATGGTCTAGGTTCTCTTAACCAAGACAAAAAGTTGGCATAATTTATTATTCTCTCAACTTATTACATGATCTTCGTTTTGGCCTTAATTACTCAGGTTCTCTGATATCACCAACCTACTGATTATATAATCTCCCACCAAACAATTACATTTCTACTCTCTAGATTTTCAAACATTTTAAGAGATTGAAACAAAGAATAGTATTTGGCTCATTTTGTTGTTAGCAGGGCAAAACTTTGAAACTTTTCTTTTCTCAAATTTTGAAATTAGCTGATCAGTTAAATGTTTAAATATAGTGTGGCACAATTTGAACGCTGAGTTAAAGAAAGAAACAACTTTAAAAAATAATCAGTTTTCTAGAACTTCTTTGTATATTAGCAGTATTCATTTTCTAAATTTATACCAAAAAATAAATATAGGATTATTTAAATTTTCTTTCCTAAAAATTTGTGCCCTGCTGAGGGATTGGAGTTGTTATACTAAATGTGAAAATTATAAGATGTGTATGCCAAAATACTTGTATCTGTTTTAAGAGAAAGGAATAGCCTCTAACATTGTTTATGTAAGTAAAATAATAAACGGAATAAACTAGTTATTTGATATTAATTTTACTATTAACAGGAAGCATGACTGGGAGGCCTCAAAAAACTTACATCATGGCAGAAGGTGCAGAGGAAGCAAGCACTTTCTTCACATGGTGGCATAGAGAGAGTGAGTGAGGGAGCAGGGTGAAGTGCTACATGCTTTCAAATAACCAGACCTCATGAGAACTCTAACATGAGAACAGCAATGGGAAAGTCCACTTAATTCAATCACCTCCCATTAGGCCCCTCCTTTAACAGTGAAATTACAAGTCAATGGGAGATTTGGGTGGGCACATAGAGCCAGACCATATCATACATAATGAAATATAATTAGGCAATAAAAACTAATGAAATTGTGTCATTTGCAGCAACATAGATGAAAGTGGGGATTATTATGTTAAGTGAAATCAGCTAGGCACAGAAATATAAATATCACATGTTCTGAGTCATATGTGGGAGCTAAAAATGTGAAACTCACGAAGATACAGAGTGGATTGTTGGTTACCAGAAGTCAGAAAGAGTAGTAGGAGGAAAACAGCATAAAGACAGGTTAGTTAATGTGTATAAACATAAAACATAATGGAAGAAATAAGACCTAAGGCCTTATAAATCATTAGAGTGATTCTCATTTACAATAATCTATAGCATATTTCAAAATAGAAGTATACTGACTGGGCATAATGGCTCATGCTTGTAATCCCAACAATTTCGGGGATTAGGTTACAAGAATCACTTGAGCCCAGGAGTTTGAGACCAGCCTAAGCAGACCATGTCTTTACAAATAAAGAAATAATAAATGAATGAATAAATAAATAAATTAATTAATTAGCTGGGCATAGTGGCATGCACTTGCACTCTCAGCTACTCAGGAGGCTGAGAAAGAGGATCTTCAGCCCAGGAGGTTGAAGTTGTAGTCCAAATGGTTCTTAAATTATCTAGGTATTAAAAAAGATCTCTGTTTTGTTTGGAATTAATCCTAAAATATTTGTCATGTTTCATTAAGCGTAAAATGAAAACTGATTAACCTGTACTTATGAATTTAACAAACAATGATAATTTTAACAGAATGTAATTAATTAATAGGCCAATAAGTGATATCCAATCAGAATGCAGAATGAAGAAGGACAACCGGGAAGTTGGAGAAAACAGATTTGAAGGCAAAAATATGATGTGGTGATAACTAGCATAGTAAAGCGGAAATCTGACAGAGAAAGCAGATAATAGATTGAATGTAAAGGGGCATGGATGAAGCTGGAAACCATCATTCTCAGCAAACTGACACAAGAGCAGAAAACCAAACACTATATGTGCTCACTCATAAGTGGATGTTGAGCAACGAGAACACATGGACAGAGGGAGGGAAACATCACACACTGGGGCCTGTAAGCAGGGTGGAAGGGATAGGGGAGAGATAGCTGGGGGGTGGGATTGGGGAGGGCTAACACTAGGAGAAATACCTAATGTAGATAACAGGGGGATGGGTGCAGCAAACCACGACGGCACATGTTTACCTATGTAACAAACCTGCATACTCTGAACACATACCCCAGAATTTAAAGTATAATAATAAAAAAATCAGAAAAATTATCATGTTTTCTTATATTGTATTTGTCTCATCCAAAGACCAAATAGATTTTTTAATACAGAAAATACAACTCTTAAACTGCATCAAGATTTACTAATGATTAGCAAATGTACAAAACAGAAAATGTAGCATATGCAACTTCTGTATCTTAGAAGCCCTGAACCTGACAGATCCAGCCAGCTATTAAAGTGTAGACTTATTTATAACAACTACACATCAAAGTATACCCTTCAAAAGCATTTCCAATTCACTGCTGAGATCACTTTATCCATCTCCCAGTAAATTCTATCTACAGATGTTTGCAAGAGGATACTCTTAGTGTCAACCTTGATTATTAACTCTTTTATTTGCAATATTGAATATTTAAGAACATCATGACCTTGGTAACTTACAGTATATTGTTATTAGAATAACCATTCTCACAATGGCATGGTACAAAAATTACACTGTGTACAATAATGGATAAAGACTGGGAGTATTACAGATGAAGTGACATTTTCTCATTATACATTTTATACTTCAAACTTTTTTACTTAAGGCAATTTATAATAAAATTTTCAGTAGTACTTTGAAAGTTTAAATAATATGATATTTCTCAAACATATAATCTAAAATAGAACCATGTGCTTCTTAATTTTCTATTGGTAATCATCATTAAATAATTTTAATAAGTTGAAAAGCAAACCATAAGGTTAACAAAGAATATGCCCTCCATCTCCATATTTTATAAGGCACTTCACATCATATACTTTGGGAGCACAATACCTGGCTTTTAGAGTTTAAAAATCTTCAATTGTTATATGAATCATTATTATATTAAATGCATATAAAAATGATTTATCTCAATATATGAGAACTCAGTTTGCATACTGCACTATTGACATACAACTCTTCATATGATGTAAAATATTCTTTACTGGGATTTAAGCCATAGCAATATTTCAGTTTCCAATGCCATATCTTGGTGTTTTCCCAGAAATTCTTGAGTACATTCACAGTGAATGACTTAAAACCTTTTCCGTCTATATCATCTAGGAGCCACAACATGTGCAAATTTTGACTCTTTACATTGCTCTCCAATGACAGATTTTTAAACTAAAGACAAAGAAATAAGAAAAAAACTGCTTACGGGAATGTTAAATTTTCTTCAGCATTATATAGTTTTTCTTTTTTTAAATAAAATTTAACTTGTAACTCTTTACTTTTCCAAAGAGAGAGGATGAGACTTAAACAGGTAATGAACTGTGCTCCTATCAAAGCACAGAAAGCAAGCATATAAAAAGAGAAGTCAAGATACCTCAAAAACAGTTGCCTAGACTCATGTTTTCTAATTCTTCTCTCATTCTCTTTAGAGCATACTAAACTCAGGATTTCTTCCTCACTATGCCACCATGGTATTTTTTGTCGAGTTCTCCAGTTGCTTCTCCACATTTCTTAGCTAATAGTCTTTCGGTTTTATTTTACTGAACCTGCTGATAGCATTTGAGAAAACTCAACAGTTTTCCCTTAAAATACTTTCTTTTCATTTCGAGACACCATGTACATCTGATTTTCTCCTCTCTCACTGGCTACTCCTTTTAAATCTTTCCTGATTTTGTGTGTGTGTGTGTGTGTGTGTGTGTGTGTGTGTGTGTGTGTGTGTGTGTGTGTTCCTCTTCTACTTAAGGTTGGAATTTTCAGGACTCCTTCTTTGCACATCTTCTCTTTCTCTCTCTCTCCTTTTTTTTCAGTCATCCCTCACTCCCTTGGCAATATCATCAAATTACCTAGCCATACATATAGTCACTCTCAAACTTAAATCTGTAGCCTAAATAACTTCCCAGAACAGACTGACATGTGCCACTACCCATTCAACATTTCCACTTAAAAGTTTTGTAAAATCATCAAACTTATTTATCTAAAACAGAGCTCCTGCTATTTAGCCTCACCCCCACCAAATCAGCTTCTAACTCTCTACACAAATTTGGTTGTTTGTGCAACTCAAACACTTAGAGTCCTTGGATTCTCTCTCATTCTTAATTGAATCTCTTAGTAAAAACATCCAGCTCTGTCTTCATTACATTTTTAAAAATCTTCGAGCACTTCTCAGTAATTTTATTGCTACTGCTGTAACCCATGTCCTCATCATGGGCTTGGATAATTGCATCAACCTACCAGCTAGAATTGATATTTCAACTTCTAGACATAAATGTATTGTCAACACAGCACTAACATTCTTATTCTTAAAATAAGAGCCTACACAGTGTATATCCAGTAAATAGAAACATATCAAATCTGTTAAAGTTCATGAGGTCATAGTAACACTTAAACTAAACAAAACAAGAACAAAATGACAAAAAATAAAATAAAATTTTCAACGCCTACCTATGGAAAATGCTTAACCTCCCAACTTATTATTTTGAAAACAGGCAATTGAAGCAAAATGAAAAAAGATTATAAAATCCCTATTTTAAAACCTTTAATAAGAGAATGTATCTAGCCAATGATCATTTATAACTACTAATATTAGAGAGATTAATGCTTCTGATGGAGGTTTAAGATATCTATAAAAACAGATATGAAATTGTATTACAAGCAACCAAAAGAACTAAAACCAATGAAGCACTTTGATCAAAACATCAATGTATAGAAAATAGAACACAACACAGTAAAAACACCTTACCAAACCCAAACCAAAAAATAAATCAAGCAAACAGAAACAGTGAAGAACATGTGAAATGACACCAAAGAAAGGCAATAAAAATATCCAAACTAGGAAACCATACAAGGCATATCTATCTACCTTGTTTTCTTCAGCAGCTATATTACTAGGGGATAAAAAATAAAAGAGATATTAATTAATTAAAAAATAAATAAATAATCAATCAATTAAAATACTGAGATTTTACTGAACAAAACTACAAATACAACAGAAATAATTAACAGTAGGCCTTAATATAAATTTTTTGTTCTCTCCTTGAAAGATTTTGGCCTTCACTAGAGTTCTTTGCTTATATTAGGATTGTGATATGTATTTGAATTTTTTTTAATTTATGAAAAATAGCTGACTAGAGAAGGAAAGCCAAAATCTCTGGGTAACTAACCAGATATAAAATTTAAGAGGCTACAACTTAAACACCTCTCTTTGATTATGTTGACTACATACATAGTTAGCACAGTGTATAATTCTTTAACTAAAATATGTGTGTGAAAGGAAGGAACAATCAATCAGAGAGTTAGATTTTAATATTACTACCCTCAAGAGAGAGGGATGCTATGTTGATACCTCTTTTTACTTTTATTATTTGAATTATCAGTAAAGTTTGGCATTGGGTAAAATCTATGATTGTTATAAATCTCTTTGACAAGTTAACATTTGTGATAATAAAGAAGGCACTGGCAAAATTTGAATTCTGATGGATATTTTATTTTATTACAAAATTATAATTTTTAGGTGTAATTAGTTATTTTTGGGGTTTTTAAAAAGCAAATATCTTTACTTTTAAGAGCTATATACTAAAATGTAAATTAATAAAATAATCAAATGAAGTATGTGCTAAAAATAATAGAGAGGACTGTGGGGAGTAATTAGGTTTATAGATTAAACCAAATTGGCTAAATGTTGTTGATGACTGAAGCTAAGAAATGAGTTCATGACACTCCATTGTATTATTCTCTCTGCTTAGGAATATGTTTTAAATATTCTAGTCATATGCATTTTTAAAGGAAAACATGTTTTAGAAGGCTTGAAAGTATTTGTTAATCACATGAATAAATAAACAGGTGTGGGATGAATTGCAGAGATATGTGAAAAGAAGCCATCATAATATGTCATTTAATTGTTGATAGTTTTCAAAGTTTAGACACCACTTCGATTGAAAGCAGTTTGTTTTGACAATGTGCATCTTGTGTGCAGAATATTCACAGGTGAATTGCATATGGAACAGGTCAGAACACCCACAGTTCTTATAAGAAAGTGAATGCAACTTGATTAGAATGTTTGGTGTTAGGATCAGAAAGAAAAATAGCTTAAAAATAGTAGGTCTAAATTTAATATGCATGCATTAATTCTGAAATAAATATACTTTCTCAAGTGTCACCACACCTACTGATAGTAATAATGTAGCATGATAGAAAATGTAATGCTTGTGTCTAGGTCTTCTTGAAAAGCAGCTTGGGAAAAGAAAAGAATCAGCTTGAGACATATCTTTGGGAGGCAGAAATGTTTTCAAAGATTGCTCATCATACAAAAATATAGGTAAGTAAGGTGTTGGACTTAGTAATTAGCTTGCTTTAGTCATTCCACATTGAATACATGTATCAAAACATCAAATTGTACCCACAAATATATATAATTATTTTTCAATCAATATTAATATTAATATTTATTATTAATGAGACAGAAGGCATACACATTTATTTAACATGTAAACAGAGGAGCCTTCAGAATGAAGTCCCAACTTTTCAAGAATTACAAAAATTTATATGCCATTGAGACTTCAGAAAGAATAAGGGCTTGCATTCTGGTAAATAAAACAAATTTTTATAGGGGGGTGAAGAGAAATTATACTGAGGGACAATAAATGATTGTTAGGAAGAATGATTGGATGAAGGAACAAAAGATTAACTTGTAAATAGTTTTCTTTGGAGCTTCAGTGATCCCTGGAGACAGTCATTATACTCATAAAAATGTCTGTTCAGGTATAATCAAATCTTGGTCTTCTTTTCTGCAATACATAATGAGATAACAGAGAAGGAAAGAAAAAATCCATTATTCTCCTGTATGGGTCTGGATCTTCAGCTTCTTTGGAAGAGATCATCGGAAGTTTCAGAAGAGCATGTTGGAGCTCAGATACCCTTACTCTAAATGTGGCATTTTGACATGCTGAATTGAAGAAGAAAAATAATATCAATAATCAGTTTTAAAGAAATATTTTTGTAAGGTACTGTTGAGCAATGACCAGAAAGTGAACGGGATATTTATCCAAAAATTTGGCTCAGCAATGATTGAATTGAGTGAGAATAGCAATAGATACTGCCATTTAGAACATGGCAGATCTTAAAATATATATATATATATATATATATATATATATATATATGAAGTGTATGTTAATAAGAAAAAAAGATAAAATAATATTAAACTCAAGTACAGTCAAATTAAGTTTATTGGAATTTTCTAAAAGCTCTCATGCTGATTAACACAATTTATGAGATTAAGAATAGAGGAAATTTCTGACTTGTTTATGAACTTCAAGTATTATCATCATTGCTCACCTGGAGACATGAATGTTTCATTTCTGAGTAAATTAAGTTATCCTCAAGATAGATAATTCAGCTAATAATAGTTAGGTCAGCCTTATCTAATGGGTAGAAGCTTGGGAGAAAACAGACCTAAGAAAAATAACTCCCAAATTCTGATTAATAACCTTGGCTATGTACATTATATAGAATTGTGAGAGTGCACATCCTTCTAATGAAGTGATTCTCTGACATGTGGTTAAGCCCTGATGTTTATGTGGTACCCAGTGAAACTACATCATTTTCAGTGAACCAATGGCTATCTCCAAAGCATATATTCATTCCATATTTGAGTGACAGAATCATAAAGGAAACCTGTTTTGGTGCTTGGATGGCAGTTTTCAAATAATTTTATATATGTTATCACCAAAGAATAGATCTGCTTTTTAAATAAATGGTCACAGAAAATGTAATTTTCCTAGCTCCATGGGTTCTGAGTACAATACATTATCATCCGAATAATCAATACTCTACAAGTCTTCAAGTTTTACTCAACATAAAACGCAACTCTTACAAATGCCTACAGATTTTACATAATCTACTCCTTTAATATGTTTTGTTTCCTCTCCTCCTACTTCTTTCTTGCTTACTTTGCTACTTTGTTTCAGAAAAATAAAGACAATGTCCTTGATCCTGAAACTCACCAGGCATATTGTTGCACTTGATTCTTTTAGCCAGAACTCTCCCTCCCAAGATATTAGGCTGGCACACTTCTTTACCTCTGCCAGAACTGTACTCAAATGCCACCTACTCAGCAATAAACTTGCATATAATTATCTTTATAAACTCCAATCTAATCCAGCACATCCCTCTAGTCTTCCACAATTTATCTTTATAGCCATCCAACATAGTCTACTTTTTAACAATGTATTTATTTCCTGACTCCCCCTCAATAGAACGAAAGAAAAAAAAAAAACACTCCCTGAGGATTAGAGTTGGAATCAGTTTTCTTGGCATCTGTGTTTCTATCATCTAGGACAGTCCCATTAAGGTAATAGACAAATTTAAAAGTATATCAGTTGAGGAATGAAAATAGCTACACATATATGAAATTTGACTTCCATATGTTCTTCTAAATACTAGAATATCTTAATGAGATATATAGAATTAAATTTTCATCATTATACAATTTTACTGATTGCAAAGGAAAATGAGTTATATATAAAACCTGGATATAAAAGGTTTTATTTCAGATGATCATTGACATTACTTTGTCAAGAATTGTCTTGTTTTCTGTCTACAAAGAAAAATACATATTATTACCCTTTGTATCATTTTATCAAGGCGGGGTTGTCCTTGTTTCTTGGTGAACTAAAAAGACACTTACTAACCTATACTTATAAATAAATGCTTCTATCTTTCATCTGGAGAAGACAAAACAAAAAAACAAAACAAAACAAAAAACTCTCTAAGAGTTTATGCCCCTGAATAAGCTGTTGATTCTGGCAGTAACTACTGAAAACCTGTAATAAATATCTACTCCAAAGTAGTTCTCTCTCTCTTCTCCAACGCCACTGTCATGCATTTACTTGAAGCCTCACTATTGTTAATTACTGTTTCTCCCTTCAGGATTCATTGCCCTCTCATCTACATTACTTACAGAGGCTGAAAGTAACATTCCCAAATCTTATAAAACAAAATGTGCTGATTCCATAGCATGGTATCCAGGGATATCCATTATTATTCTATACATCTAACTATATTTTCTAGTGGATCACAGATTTGTTCAAGTCTGATCAAACTACTGATAGTTTTCTGGACTATTATACTATTCATATTTTTCCTCTGATTAAAATTTCTTTCATGAATTTCTTCTCTTTAAAGCCAATCTAAATAACTTGTTTTTTTGTAATTTATGTATTATTTATTATTTTTTACACTATATTTTAATTCTTGACAGATTTATAATGTTGTTATCTTTGTTTTCAAGGTCTATGTTACACCATTTTTAGAACTCTAGTTTCTAACAAAACCTATTTTCTTAAAAGCCCAATTCAATACACAAAAGAATTTCATAGCATTTTGTAGATTTACTCGATATGTAATATAATTTTGAGCATCAAATTAAAAATTTTACTATACTTCTATTTTGTTCATTGGTTTTGAAATACTGCCATTTTTTTTTTCATTTAGAATTACTACAGTCCTGACTTTTAGAGCTGACTTATCTTTTAAAATTTCTGGATATGTCATCACAGTGAGATTAACTCAAAATTTTTTTTTTGAAATTTTCTTATCATCAGACAAGAAAAGTTGTTTAAGTTGCCTATTGTGGAGTTAAAATGAACCAGAAAGTTGCATGTAACTTTTTATGCAACTTCCTTTTTACTTCCAACTCTTCAGACAGCTCTTTCTAATTGATAGGAAGTCTAGTGTAAGTCTCCCTTCTTGATCTTTCATCTGAGTGAGAACTGAAACTGTCAAACAGTCAAGTCAAAATTTTTCAGATGCTTAGTTTTTAGCAGAATATAAACTGCAAAGGAAATTTAAGTCTCATTTTCTTCCTTTTTTGCTCTATTTAAATGTGATAATCTACATTAATAAAGTTCAAAGCTTTTCCCTGCAGAGTGAAACATAAACACATACACACACACACCCCCAACACACCCACCCATACACACACACACATACACACACACATACACACACACACACACTTTACTACACTTTGCTGTCTTTTCCTTTCGTTTTCCTTCAAATTAACTTCCTAGGATATTATTTTCACTCTAAATTTTTGGTTTGTTGGGCCTTTGAAAACACTTCTGTAATACCCATTTAATCCTTAAAACCAAGGAAAGACATCTCCTTACGTTTGGAAGTAATATGAAAGCGCATTTTCTTCCAATACTTCTCAGAAACTTAACTTTCTATAAACATTTTCAATAAACGTTCATCAAACCTCACCTTGAAAATCTCACATCTCCAAAGTGAGAATTCTCCCTTAAATAAATAAAAAATTAAAAAACTAAAAAAATTAAAAAAAAAACTCAAATGTTTGAATAGCTCAAAGACAAGATGGAGGTTTTGTGGCTTCTACCAATTGGCTAGAATTATACTCTTTAGTATAATACAGAGCAGGTACTCTGAATCTCCAAATGAAAAGTCCTTCAAATATTTGAAGGGTGCTGTCATGATTTACTAAACTTTTTATTTGTTAGTTATGTTTACTGTTATGAAATTTTTGAGGTTTAACAAAGGGAGCAGGTAAAAGTTAGCATACAATTTCAGACATCTAAGACCAATAAAAATC
Organism: Ateles fusciceps; assembly: GCA_036589455.1. Taxonomy (NCBI): domain Eukaryota; kingdom Metazoa; phylum Chordata; class Mammalia; order Primates; family Atelidae; genus Ateles; species Ateles fusciceps. The sequence continues at coordinate 1,724,011 of JAZHEH010000589.1, forward strand.
TAAGGAATGAGGCACTTTAAGACTGACAAAAGCATCCTCAGGTTTCACCTCCAACATTTCAGAACCTAGGACCAACTGCATTTTCAACCTTATATTTTTGTATCTGCCACACTACTTTTGACCTTTTAATACTTTCCATTATGTACAAATGGAATTACCACATTCTTGCATTTTATACAGGCAAATACTTTCTTAATATCATAGTTACTCTATTACCCTGCTTGTTAGATTTCTTTTGAAATGGAAGAAATTTTACTTATTTTTTCATGTTTGTGCATCATTTGTGATTTTTAAAATTTATATACCTGTCACACCTGGTGTTCCTAAGTTTGCTTGATTAAAACTATGTTTTCTGAACATTATTTCTCCTGATTATTTGTTTTAAATTCTGCTATGAAATTACAAAACTAGCACAATCACTATAACAAGTAACACAATGCAAAAAATGTGAAGAAAAATAATCATCATTATCTACTCTTTCCCCTTCCTACCACATTTGTCTAGGAGTAACAATGTTGAGAAGACTGTAAGCATCTTCCACAATTTCCTCCATGTGGATAGAAGACAGAGTGTGTGTGCGTGTGTGTGTGTGTGTGTGTGTGTGTGTGTGTGTGAGATAAAACAGAAATGTTTTATTGTTTTTGTTGTTGTAGCCAATTTACCATAACATATGTATTAACCTACATTTTTTCTCATTTAATAATATATTAGGTTATTTCCTCTAGGTCAATAAATAACATCAAGCATGCTCATTTTTATAGCTGTATAATATTCTATGGTATTTTTGTCCCAGTGTTTTACACAAATATTGCTCCTAGATGTTGCATGTTTTTTAATATTTTATCAGTCTTTGGCTGAAAGATGGTAACTTATTATTGCTTTAATATGCACGTCATAGTAAAACTTCAGAGTGATTTGTAAAATCTTTTGCACTACCCTTTTATTCTTCTTATTGTTAGATATACTCCTTAGATTTTCATGAAGTCATGATTTGCTTATCAAAATAATTGATCCATAAAACCTAGTCTTATGCAATTTAAGCAAGGGAAGCAGGTATTGCTAGCATACTCATCGTTAATGTATATGCTCTATGTGCATGTACAACTCAAGTTTATTTCACCTGGAAGATAATGCCACCAAAAATATGACTACATTGCAAAACTGTGAGGATTGGTACTCTAAAAATCTAAGCATATCCCTGTCAGGTGTTGGGGTTAAACACTCTCTTCTTTACAAAAAACGTCTACGCAATTCATAATTTTTAACTAAAAGTAGAGATCAGAAGACCATCTCAGTCACAGTTAGCTTCAATGTGATAAAGGAGACTCAAAAGTCACTAAAAATCATAACATTTACTCTAGCCACATGTTAATTCTCTTATGAAACAGTGAAAATTATCAGTAGAGGCAGTCATGTAAAGAGCACACAAGTTGATCTTTGAATAACCTGGCTTATATCTCGGGCTAGGTAAAACTTCCAGAGATGTATTTACCTCCTTTATAAAGCAGAATTGTACCTTCCTTACAGCTCACCTGTAGGTATTAACAACGTAAATAATATAGGTATTTATAATCATAGGTTAGGCATAGTAAACTTATTTTTAATTGTTCACTTATTTATTTTAGAGACAGGGTCTTACTTTGTCACCCAGTCTGGAGTGCAGTGGCATGATCACAGCTCACTGCAGCTTTGACCTTCTGGGCTCAAGTGATCCTCCTGCCTCAGCCCCCTGAGTAGCTGGGACTGTAGGCATGAGTTACCACACTCAGTTATTTTTTCAAATATGCCCAGACTGGTCATGAAATCCTGGACTCAAGCAATTCTTCTGCCTTGGCCTCCCAAAGTGCTATTATTACAGGAGTGAGCCACCGTGCTTGGCCTAGTCAACTTGCATAATGTGTAATAGCTGAAATAGCAGAGTCTCTGTATAGTAATTCAACAAGCATCTTTTAGGCATCTGCTGTGTGTCTGGTACTATTCATGGCCCCAAACTCAGTGATAATTTAAATATCATTCTGTTTCTCATGGAATTCATAGAAATGGAAAAATTAATGAAAGCTGGGTGTTTACTAAGGCCTTCAGTGGATGGAAATGTGACAAAAACTTGGATGTGAGAAGACAGAGGGCATATGAAAACAAAAGCACTTCCATTGATACAATAGAATAAAAATTATTAATAAAGTAATTGGATATAGAATTGATAAGTAGGCTGAAGTTAGATAATTCAAAATTTTAATGCCACTTATGTACTCCATCAGTGATCTTCAAATATCTTCATGCATGTCTTCTAAAGTGGCAATATTCTTCACAGTACATACCATCGTGTATTTGGGAAATCTTTGTGATGTATTGCAACAATTACCTTTCCAGCAAAATCTGACTGTATCTTATAACAAAGTAGCACTCTGTTCCATCCAGATGCCACTGCTATGTTTACTCCTTTTCCTTTTGTAAGTTTCTAAGTAAATACTAGATTAGCTATTTCACTATTTCCAGCTTTTCTATTTAGGAAGAAATTTTCTTTTCTACATAATATATACCTGTCTTTGCATCATTTATGGGGAATAAAATATTATTTAACAAAGACTCAGAGGATTTTACCAATTGTTTCATAATTCCCTTTCAGTAATGCAAGAGCTATGAATATACTAGTTATAGAAATACTTAGGTATAATATAAAAACAACCACAATAGCCTACTTATCATTAATCTAAATAAGAAACACATAGCATTTTTTAATCCCACTAAAAATGTCACTGAATAATTCCCCAAAAAGTGAATAATCATTCATTCTATTATCATTTATAAAATGGAAGAATTAGTTAAGAAACAATATAATTCATTAGAATTAAATATATTTTAATATGTGTAATATCTAACAAAAAATAAAAGATTGAATCAGTTATTAGAATAATTTAAGTTTTTAAGGCAAGTTTGGGAGTTACCCATCTATCTTAAGCAAATGAGCCTTTTATCTCAATTTATACAAAGTGATCTTAATTCTTTATGTTATTCTGTGTAAAGGCAGGAAAATCAAATAGCTCTTCTTTTGCTAAAATAAAAACATATATAATGAAAAGAAAGCAAAATCTAAACTGTATTTTATAATATCTCCATAACTTTAAATTATTTGGTTGAATCTTACTTTTCAAAGCAGAGCAAAGTTATTTTAAGGAGAGTAGATCTGTATATTGTTCACATATATTTCATAATGTGAATGTTATCTTCTTCCTTGATTATGTTTTTTACACATAACATCAAATGTTATTTTGCTTTGTAACTCTCTGTAATAGTCTAATTGAGAAAAATGGGATAATTCCTACACTTTCCTCAGCAAGAAAATGGATTTTCAGAGATTACAAAAGTCAGTAACAGGTGATGATAAACTAAATGTGTTCCTCTAACCTTTCTCCCCAACAAGAAATATAGTTTGTTATTTTAGGAGGCCCATGCTTTTGAAGACTATACAGTCAAAATTATCAGCATATATAACACATAATGATATCCCTAGCTTCTTATATTTCTAAAGAACATAGCTTTCTTGTAGTAGCTTAAAAATGCCCTTTGAAAAGTTTACATGCACCCAAAAGCTCTGTCCTTCCCAGAATTATAATTTAAAACTCTTTTATAGTTATATTAACTCTACATAATGAATTGAACTCATACTTTTATTTCAACTGATTAATATGAGTTTTTACTTTCTCTGTTTATTTGATAATCTTTAATAGAGACAACAGCTTGATAGATTGGGAACAAGATTCTTTCAAAGAAATAACAAATCAATGACTGTATAGAAAAAGAGAGAAGCAAGCAAAAACAAATTTATATATAGACACGGAATAAAATAGTGGACAATTACTCTCAAGAAATATTGCACATATTTGAAGCATGCTCCTGGCTTACTGAATAGCTAACATAGCTGATGGCTCTTGTATGCCTACAGGCTTTGTATCACCTAGATCTTATTAGAAATGCAGACTTTCATGACTCACCTAGGATCCCTTGAATCAAAATCTACAAGTTCTGCAGGTAATCAATAAACAACTCAGTTTGCAGTTAGTGGGCAACAAAGAAGTTCTGGACCTATTTGATGATTGACGATGATGATGATGATGATGATATGAGTAACTATCGGTTGAACACTTTCTATATGCTAGATTTTGTTGTAAGTGCTGTCTGTTGATTGTCTAATTTAGCTCATAAAATAATCTTTATGAGTTAGGTGCTAGTATAATTTCTGTTTTATAAATGATCTCATGATCTTGATGAGCATGTGACAATGGATATACAAGCACCAGAAGAATTCATGCATGAAATATGTGCAAATCTCATGTGCAGAAACCATATCAGCAACTTCATAGATAATGTAGTCTGTTTTAGAAGGGGAGAATCAGAAATATTTTTTGTTCCATTGGTTGACTGGTTAGTATACTGTTTCATTTTGCAATAGTTTTCAACTTTAGATAATAGTCTGTTATTCTATCAAGAAAAAAAAATATAAATATATTTATATATATAAAGCAAACAAAAATACTAAAAATAGACTTATTTGAGAAACAAATGCTTAAAAAAGAATAGAGGGAACTTTCATTTAGCTTTAAATATGCTATAATTAAACTAAAGAACTTTTTAAAAATTTAACACCTCCATTTTATTCTGTGAAATTAAATAATTCAAACTTAAAGCTGCTGGAACTTTAAATTGTCCTGATCCTTGAGAGCAATGTGGCTATTCAGCCTGAATAATAAGGCATAGAGCTTCAACTTCTGCCTTTTATTTTCCCCCTAAATAACCAGGGAGATCAAATAGTACCAAGGATAACTTTCCTCAGATTACTAACCTTCCTCATCGAATAATAATCTTCCTTGGAATGTAGAAATCGGTAACCAATCACATTTCTGTAACATATGCCTTGGTTCATATGGAAAATGTGATCTTGCTAAAATTTTTCGTGTCTGCCTATGTAAGTGAAACCTTAACTTCTTCATTTTAAAACTCTCACCCCATGTTTGTGGAGTCTGTGTTGCCCAAGTGACTCTCCTCATCCTCAAATTTTTCACTCAGATGAACTTTATATGTAATCATATTTTCTAAATACTATTATTTAAAATGGACAATTCTTAGAAGAAAGGTTGTATAAAGGAAGGAAATCCACTGTAAAAGAAAATAAAATTTTATGACCCTCTAAATGTATTATGCTAATGGGAAAGTTAGCCCTGGAGACTGAATTATGTAGCATGCAAATTCTACTTCTTAGACTATGGAGTAACTCTCTTCTTTATTATTCCTGTTCTGTAAACGACTAGGAGAGATGAGAGACCAGGGACCAGGTCTCCTTTCCTGCCAATATCTTTGTTATAGATTAACTGTCTCCTTCGTTGTTTTGTACCTATCTCCAACCAGATGGCACAAAAGATCTCACGACTGTTATTTCTTCAGTGGGGAATATTAAATACACCTTTTCCAAAAGAAAAAAATCACCTGGGCTAATCAGATTGTTGTAATTATTCATTAAACTTTATATGGATAGGTGTTTAAATTCTGGTAAGCTTCCCTAAAATTTGTCTACACAAACTTTCCCAAACTTCTATATTTTGGAACACCTACTTCCATTCTTTGGAATATGTGTTTTCCAGATAGTTTTCCTCAAACTTTGTGTTGAATAAACTATCTTTAAACTAATTCTGACCCTTTTGATTATTTTAGATTGGTGTCATTGACCTTGTGTAGCAGGAAATGGATCTCTGAGACACCGAATACAGGAGGAAGGTTTATTCAGCTGGGAGCAAGGTGGCATAATTGCCTAACAGCCAAGCTCGTCCAACAAAGGGAGGGAGGTTCAGCCTTTATATAGGCTTATACTTTAGATGTTACACGTGGAAGAATCTTAGGTTTATAGCTTTAGAAATCACATATGTAAGGGTTCTAGTTTACAGGTTTAGGACTCACATGTGAAAAGGTTTCTGTTTACAGTTTAGGAACCACATATGAAAGGGTTCTGGTTTACAGTTTTAGGACTCACATGTGAAAAGGTTTCTGTTTACAGTTTCAGGAACCACATATGAAAGGGTTCTGGTTTAAGTTTTAGGACTACATGTGAAAAGGTTTCTGTTTACAGTTTCAGGAACCACATATGAAAGGGTTCTGGTTTAAGTTTTAGGACTCACATGTGAAAAGGTTTCTGTTTACAGTTTCAGGAACCACATATGAAAGGGTTCTGGTTTACAGTTTTAGGACTCACATGTGAAAAGGTTTTGGTTTGATCTTGTTTTAAGTAAAAATAGTGCCTTCTGGAGAGTTTCCCCAAGGCCTAGCCTGTTACCTACCTATAGGAAGGTAAAACTGGAGGCACCAGTCGGTCAACCTTTTCTTCTATTGAAATTCAGCATGATAGTCAAAGGGGAAGTTGACCTGAGAAGCCTGGGTCTCCCTCTTTACTTGAAGATTATCCTTAAGCCTCTTTAAAGGAACTTCTCTCACAAGATGCAACTGGGGATACAGGGGGCACGGGGGCTCAGCTCCCTCCCCTTGCTCGCCAAAGATGTAACTGGGAGATGGGAGCAGAACTGCAAGGGCGTCCCAAAAAGGCCTGCAGTTCTTGCATCCGATTTCCCCGTTGTGCACAGGTTCTTGATCTCTCTTGCCCCAAGAATTGGGGAACGGGCCTTGAAGGCGTGGTGAGCTTACCCTTTGAATAAATACTGTGGACCCAAAGAGTTTTGCAAAGAACGATTTATTAGGCAGAGAGAGAGAGAAGGAGACAGAGCTCCCACACTGCCAGGGGAGGAAATCCAAAGGAGGAATCCATACAGGTAAGGAGTAGTGGGTTTTTAACCTTGGAGTTATTCCTGCCCCATTCATGTTCTCGTCCAATGAGAGGAGTTCTTTCAAACTTCCACTGAAGTGATTGATCTTCGATTCTGATACTGGATTGACTGTGAGGTCCAAAAGGGAGGCCCTTCCTTCTAGAGCTTTTCGTGGGCTTTTTGAACAAAGAAGCACACCTGGAATTTCTACCTAGCCCTCATGGGACAATCAAAGAACTTTACATTATCGTATGGGGATGTGGATGGAGGCCTGGCACTAGGAAATTCCTGCCTTTGAAACCACACCCCTTGTGGACTCGGTTTTCCAAACACAGTACCTCAAAATGATTTTAACAGCAAACAAATATTAATTTAGCATATTATTTTATGTATTTATTAATCATTATTATTATATTATTGAGATGCAGTCTCGCTCTGTCGACCAGGCTAGAGTGCAGTGGTATGATCTTGGCTCACTGCAACCTCTACCTCCCAGGTTCAAGCAATTCTCCTGCTTCAGCCTCCTAGGTAGCTGGGATTACAGGAGTGCACCACCATGCCCACCTAATTTTTTTTGTATTTTTATTAGAGATGGGGTTTTACCATGTTGGTCAGGCTGGTCTTGAACTCCTGACCTCATTATTCGCCCACCTCAGTCTCCCAAAGTGCTGGGATTACAGGTGTAAGTCACCACCATGAGTGGTGAGCCCGGCCATGAGCATATTATTTTGAAGAGGATGCAGTATTGAATATTTTTTCCTGTTTCTATAGATAAATTTGAAGAAATGCTCTTGACTTAAAAGAGTATGAAAATATAAAACTGTAAACTTACTGATTAAGACTACTGTATAATTAGGTTAGGTTACAATTAGGAGATTCTGTATGCAGATCTTTCTAAGTTGTCACTCTCATGGCAACACATTCTTCACATCCTCAGTTGTCTGAAGGATCTCCCTGGATCTTGCTACACAGCTGGTGATATCACTTGCCCCCTCTCTTCCCGGAGCTCCTATTATTACATGGCTCAAATATTTCAAATGATTTTAAAGTTTGAGGAAAAATAAAACAAAATCATTTTCTTAGCTAATAGACATCAATCTTTAGTTAATGAAGAATCACATGATTTTAGAGTAAAAGGGAAGTGACCAAATTTTCAAGATACTAGCCAGGTACAGTGACTCATGCATGTAACCCCAGTGCTTAGGGAAGCTGAGGCAGTAGGATAGCTTAAATCCAGGAATTCGAGACCAGCCTGGGCAAGAAAGCAAGATACCCTCGTCTCTACAAAAAATTTTTTTTAAAAAAATAGCTGGACATAGTGGCATGGGCCTGTACTCCCAGCTACTCTGGAGGCTGAGACAGGAGAACCCCTTGAGCACAAAAGTTCTAGACTACAGTGATTGCAACTCCAGACTTGGTGACAGAGCAAGATTTCTAAGTTGGCTGAGATCACACACCTAGTATATTGCATGGAAGATATACTTGACTGCATATTCTATGCATTCAGACAAAGAAGATAGGACTGTTGACAAAAAGTGAAACTCTGTAAAATATTTGAAGAGATGTAGTCTGAACTAAATATGAATGACCATGGCCCATGACACAGCCCTCAGGAGATCCTGAGAACATGTGCCCAAGGTTGTTAGGGCATAGCCTGATGTATATATTTTGGGGAGATATGAGACATCAATCAATCAATCAAATACATTTAAGATGTATACTGGTTTGGTTCAGAAATGTACAACAACTTGAACAGTTGAGTGGGGCTTCCATGCTATAGGTAAATTTAACAAGTTTCTGGTTGCTCATTGGTTGGCTTATCTAAAAGACATGAGATCAGTAGAAAGGAATTGCTCAGGTTAAGATAAAAGATTATGGAGACCAAGGTTCTTTTGAATTCTTATAGTGGCTGCCCTTAGGGATGACAGATGGCAAACAAATATTTCCTATTCAGAGTTTTAAAAGGTGCTGGATGCTCAGTTAATCTCTTAAGGATTGGGAGGGCCTGAAAAAAAAAAAAAAGATCTAGCTATGTTAATATAAATTTTTTACAGATGTAAATTCTCATCCTCCCCCTTCCCCTTCACAAAGGATGGCATTGCAGAGTCATTTCAACATATGGCAAAGAAACATGTTTTGGGGTAAAATATTTGTATTTTCTTCTTTGTCACGTGATATTATGCCGAAGTCAGATTAGAATGTAAGTTATGATAAATAGGGTTAAATAAATTCCATTTGATGAGAATATATGGTTTGTAGGGCCTGACTCCCCAGATCCTTAGATAGGAATTTGGGCAAGGTTAAAAAAAAAATAATCGGAGTTTAGTCCTCACTTTTATCCTGAAGACTCTAAGTAGTTACTGTTCATGTTATTATTCAGTGTGACAATGTGATCATCCCTCAATAGCTGAACCAGTGCCCTTCCTTTATTTCCAGGACACTAATTCATACTGAGATAAGTATAAAATGAGACAGTGGGGGGGGAGACTAGCCTTACTGTCAGAAACAGGATCCTTTTTTTTTGTGGCCATTGATAATATGACATGAATTTTTCTAGTCTTATTTCACAATAAAATTGATACAATAAAGAACATCACCCACCTTTCTCTTGCTAATGAAGTCTTAATAATTTTTTTTGACATATTAAATAGAATTTGGGTATTTTAGTAGTTTAATAAAGCTTTGGAAGGAAAGTTGATACATTTTGGAGACCACGAGTAATGAAAAACTATTTTCCTAAATAAAAATGAAGGAATAGTAAGTTGTTATAATATAGCTTCCAGAGAGTTTTGCTTTAGACTTCAACACTTAAGTTTTATTAGGCAAATAAATAGTGATCCATTTATTGCCCTGATACTGTATTATTTATATATCAAAAATCATTATTTTTTGAAAAAAAAAACATTTTAGTTGATACCTGGGATTAGAACAACTCATAAAGTAGTAGAATAACTTGTTAAAAAATATATTCACTTATATCATCATCTCATTATCAAAAGGATACAAGGTAGTAAATATATGTACATTAATTTTGATTTATTAAAATATCATTGTCATACTAGTTATTTTTAAACATTCATATTCAGAATTTAGTTTGCAGTTTATGCTTATTTTTCGCTTTTCAAGAAGATATATAAATCATTTTAGAGAAGTATATTTGTGCTTTCCTTTACTCTTAGGATAAAATCAGACAGAGGTTAACTAAATTACAGTGGCCAAAAGGCAGTGGACTTGAGGCCACAGTTACTCCTTTGAAATTCCTGGATCCCTCCTGCTTGTGTAAAGAATTCCAGTAACAATGTTAATCACAAACTGACTATTCCAAGAAGTGGTTTAACCTTTAGTCAATCATCCCTAAACTTGTTTCTGTTAACCAATGGTATTTCTATTCAAACAGGCTGAGACTGCCTTTTTATACCTCTTCATTTTGTCTTTAAAACTCTGCTGCAACCACCCCAACTAGGAGCACCTGCCATACTTGGTTTGGAAGTATGTTTTCAGGGTTACGATCCATACATTTGGCCCAAGTATATGCTTTACCTAAAGGCATTTGCCTTAGTTCTTTCTTTCAGGTGGACATTCTAACATGTATTATCTACTATCTAGAATTGTGAAAGAGAAAGAGAGACAGAAGAGAGAGAGAGAGAGAGGAGACAAAAGTGGCGTTTTCTTGGTTTGTTCTTTCCATGAGGATGTAAATACAATGCCTTCTCTCATGACAGCTCTCACATACATGTGTAACTGGGGGGAAGGAGCAGAGGCGTCCCTAAGACCCTTCTCAGTTCTCCGATCTGATGTTTTCCCCCCATCTGATGTTTTCCCTGATGTGCACAGGTGCTTGACCTCTCTTGCCCCAAGAATGGGGGAAGGAGCCCTGGAGGCACAGTGAGGTCACCATTCGAATAAAACATTGCGGACCCAAAGAGTTTAGCAGAGAGCCATTTATTAGGCAGAAAGAGAGAGAAGAAGAGAAGGCAAGAGAGAGCTCCCACACTGCCATGGGAGGGGATCCAAGGGAGGAATCCTCACAGGTAAAGGGATTGTAACCCTGGAGTTATTCCCGCCCCATTTGTGTTCTCGTCCAATGAGAGGAGTTCTTTTAAACTTCCTCTGGAGTGATTGATCTTGGACTCTGATACTGGATTGGCTGCTAGGTCCTCAACAGAGGCCCTTCCTCCCAGAGCTTTTTGTGGGCCTTTTGAAAAAGAGGCTCACCTGGAATTTCTACCTAGCCCATGGGGGAAAGTTTACATTCCTGGATGGGGACGTGGATCGAGGCATGGCGCTGCAAAATTCCTGCCTTTGAAACCATGCCCCATATGGATACAGTTTTCCTTAACACAGCCCCTCACATGGACACACACACATACACTTTTTATATTTCTAATTGATTTTAAGTGGCAGTTACAGGGTTTTATTTATTTACTTATTTTAGTTTTCACTTTAGTATGATTTAGTAGCCTGGCATCTTTTCAATAATTTCCCTTCTTAGAAGCTTGATTTTCATAGCCTTAGTGTTCACAATGCATTCAAACTTTTCTCTACTCATTCAGATTTTTGCGTTTTCATTTGTAAGTAAATGGAAGGACTGAAGAACCTCCCTGCTGTGCAGGATGACATTAGAAAGTGACTTTCTAATGACTGAGACACTGTCCTTTAGGAAATTTTATTCCTCTCACTAATCCCCCACAGTGAATCAACGTTTTAGCATTCTTTCATATTTTAGAGATCTCTTTACCTAGAACTCATTTAAACCAGTGTAGCCAAGTAGAAAGAAGGGTGAGCTGAAAGTCAGGTAAATCAGGTTCCCACCCTGGCTCTTGTGCCAACTATTCACTTACTCTTTGATCTTAACTATTCTGTGAGTGTTAGAAAAATAAAATTTTCTTTTCTGCTTTCCACTCTCTCCCTCTTTCACATTCTTGTCCTCTTTGTCCTTCTTCCTTTTCATACCTCAAAGAGGTGTGAAGAATAAATTATATACTAAAACAAAAACTTTACATAAATGTCAGAGGTGTTTGAACCAGAGCAACTCCATCTTAAATAGAGCTGGGTAAAATAAAGCTGAGACCTACTGGGCTACATTCCCAGAAGTTAAGGCATCTCTTAGTCACAGGATGACATAGGAGGTCAGCACAAGACACAGATCATAAAGACCTTGCTGATACAACAGGTTGTAGTAAAGAAGTTGGCCAAAACCCACCAAAACCAAGATGGTGAGGTGAGTGAGTGCTGGTTGTCCTCACTGCGGCACTCCCGCCAGCACCATGACAGTTTACAAATGCTATAGCAATGTCAGGAAGTCACTCTAATGGCATAAAAAGGGAGGCATAAATCCACTTATTGTTTAGCATATCAAGAAATAACCATAAAAATAGGCAACCAGCAGCCCTCGGGGCTGCTCTGCCTATGGAGTAGCCATTCTTTTACTTTTTACTTTCTTAATAAACTTGCTTTCACTTTATGGACTTGCCCTGAATACATTCTTGTGTGAATTCAAGAACCCTGTCTTGGGGTCTGGATCCGTACTCATTTCCGGTAATATATAACAGTGAGATGTTTTTAAGCAAAAGAGTTACAAATCAGTGTACTGCAGATAACTGATTCTTCCATTCAATGTACAATATAGTAAATATATGTGAAGGGGTGTGATGAGAGAGTGATGCTTTTTACTCAGGGTCTATTATGCACTAGTTGTTGTACCAGGTGCCCTACAAACACAATTTTATTTACTCTTCACCACTGTACTATGACATGTGTATACAATCTCAATTATATAAATAAAAAATAGGCCTGGAAATTTTAATTTTTTACTAATTTTATAAATTTATGAAAAAAGATGAAACACAAGTGCTAGTGTCAATATGGGGGCAGTGAGGACTGTGAAATAACTAGTTAATGGGTACAAGATTTCTTTTTCAAGTGATGTGAATGTTTGGGAACTAGACTACCAATGTGTGGCAGTGGTGGTGGTGGTGGTGGTGGTGGTGGAGTAGGTAGTTAGGAAGTCAGGAGCAGGGCAGGACAGGGATGTCAGATGACCATCAGGTGACAGTCAGGCAATTATTAAACTGTCTCTCTAATACAATAATAATTGGTTGCAGCCAGCACCAGGAAAAGGTAGTCTCCCAATAGAGAAAACACCTGAAGCTGGTGATTAGCAGCTTCCCAATAAGATCTCATTAGTTGGGTAAGTGGGCCCAAACATACTCTCTAAGAGACAGAATGGGCAGAGTTCAACTGGTATATGATCTTCTTCTAGGAACACTCGACTTGTAAGGAAAAGATGCCTCAAAAGAGCATGTGCACAATTTTAGTAACCACATGGCACATGCTGCCCATCCCAAGTGCTGGCAGGCCACTGCACATGTGGAGAGCACACCCCAAGGGAAGAATCAGAGGAAAGGAGACATAAACAATGGAACCCTGCCAATGTCTAAAACTCCAAGTCAAGGGCTGAACAGCACACTGGATCTCTCAAGTCGCCCACTTGGCCCTCTTCAAGTGTACTTTACTTCCTTTTATTCCTGCTCTAAAACTTTTTATTAACTCCTGCTCTAAAACTTGCCTCAGTCTCTACCCTTGCCTTATGACCCTCAGTCAAATTCTTTCCCCTGAGGAGACAAGAATGGAGTTGCCACAGACCTGTACATATTCACTGCTGCTAACAGTGGTACAACATTGTGAATGTACTAAAGACCTCTTAAATGTTCACTTTAAAATAACTATTTTATGTTATGCAAATTTTACTTCAATAAAAAATTAAATTGATGTGTAAAAAATTATATTAAGATGATCTTATCTGGTTGTATTTTATATTGAGATTAACATACTAGACGAATGCCTCCCATGTCATCACACTTTATGAAATTCTTGAAGTAGGATTATAGGTAATAAAAGCAAGGGGCAAAATTATATTTTTATCTGAGGCCCTGGCCTCAAATTTCAATATGGAACTCCAGCAGCTTGGTAGATAGTATAGAAGACTCACATTATTCTGCAAGTATGTTTTAAATGTTAAACTCAGAGCAAGTGGAAAAGCCTATCAACCTTAAATAATGATATTTCAACAATATGATTAAGTATAGAGTTTACTTGAGCACAAGTTATGAAGATGGTCACCTGGGAAACTACAGTCTCCAATCAAATGGATTAGCATTTGCAAAGTGGAGAAATTAAGGTTTTACTTATGTAGGCGAAGATGAAAATTTCCAGCAGGATTATATTTTTTATGCTAGGCAGGTGCACATGCCACAGCAATTTGGTTGGTTTCAGATTGCTGCATTTCAAGGATTACTTTATTACTCCAGGAGGAGGAGTGGTAATTTAGAAAGTCTTACCTCTGATGTCCTTTGGTTTTTAATTATTTACAGGATAAAAAAAAAAGTTACAGCTGCATGCCACATGACATGAATTGTATAGCCACATTCCTTCAAGACTCAGGTTAAAGTTTCAACAGTGTTAAGGTTAAATTATTCTAAGTTTGAGTTATTTAATTTTACGTTTCTCTTACTTCATCAAGATCTTTCAAAGAAAGCATTGTAGATCAATTCAAATGGTTTGGTTCCTTTAACGTACGGAAGTATAGTCTCATGTCACTAGGAAGCCTCATTCCTAAAATGTAACATCCCACAACAGGGAGAATTTGTCAGGCTACGAGGCTAATGGCGTATAGACCAAATTTAAAGCAACATGAGGGGGAGTGACCTTGTGATCTGAGTTAAGATACATAACTGTATTTCAATTAATGCAGTTTTTAAAGTGATCATTATTTTAATTTTTTTCAATTCTGAGTTGGCTCCATTGAAAACAAATGCTGCAACAACAGTGAAAACAAAAACAGGACAAAATATAAATGGTTATAACTTCTAGAATAAGTGACATCTTTTGCCACCAAGCTCCTGAATATTAAAACAGCTCCTTAGCCGATTATTTAGAGAGGGTGTTGGATCTGAAAGGAGTTTCCAGGTTTCATATTAGTCATTAATCTATAATGCTATCTGATTAATTTGGGATATAGACACAACACTCAGTGTTTATAATAGTACAAGTTCCTCCTTGGGCTGCAGCAAGTATGTCTAAAACCCCACAGCCTTTCTCATAAAAGTAACTTCATTCTTTTATAACAAGATATTCATCCACTATCACTTACATTTTTTTAAATATAAGGGCCTCTACATGCCAAATGACATCCTCAATGCCCAATTGTAGCAAAAAATATGGAAAGTAAATGATCCTACCAATGATACACGGAATGAACCTAATAAGACTGTAAATGAGGAAGAATTGTGGGCTTTGGAAGGATGTGAATTATTCAACCTTGTTCCCAGACATAACCTAAAAACCACCATCTGAACCATGTGGGGGTAATTGTGGTCATAGATTGATGCCACACAACCAAGACATTTCATTTGGAGCTGGCCATTTAATACTAGTTTGCTGTGCCCATTCAGTGATTTGTCAATCAACGCTTGTGTATTATAATGGTGTGGATGCACCATTCTTTGAATATCTCTCTCATTAGTGCTATTGGGCTATGCATCTTTGGTGCAGTATTTCTGTTCCCAACATAAAAGGGCAAGATGGCAAAACTGACCAAAAATGGGGTAAGCTAGGTAAAATCATCTCAGATTTGTGTTAATATCCCCAAATTGAGTTGTCATCTCCTTGGAGTCCATGTGAAAAGAGTCTTTTACTAAATTACAGTTTTTCGTTAGCTGTCTTATAAGGCAACTGCAATAATACAACATATTTCCCACAGGTTGGAATAATTTTTGTTTAAGAGAAGGTTACTTACTCCTAAGGTTATTATTGTTCTGACTCAAAAACATGGAGATGAAAATAAACTTGTAGATACTATAGTAAGCAACCGGGCCCTGTGGCTAAAGGAGTGCCACCTTGCATGAGAGCAACAACCACTACTGCCTGGTAAGTAAAAGCAACTGAAGAAATAGTGGTGTTGATCTCCCCCTCACTGTCTTCATTGCACATTCTATGGAAGTACTTCAAAACTCTCACCACATTGAAAATTATTCAGGTAGTATAATAGTTTCTCATGAATTTATTCTTCTGTCTGCTCCCCATGTTATAATCTCCAGATGTAATCATCTAAATTCTACCAGTCTTCCGTCCCTGCCTTCAGATGAAATGCCACATGATTGCATGATCTTAACCAATCAGCTTCATTCTCCTAGAAAGATGGATGAAAGAAATTCCTGTTACTAATGCTGATGCTATTTAGTTTACAGATGGATCTTACTTAAAGGATAAATTTGGAATTTATTGTGGAAGTTATGCTATAGCATCTTTGACTGAATAAATAGAAAGTGCCTATCTTTCAGGAGTGATCTTGCTTCCAATAAGCATAGTTAATAGCATGAATTAGAGTCTATCAACTGGCAAAAGGAATAACTGTTAACATTTATACAGAGAGCAGATATGTTTTCACAGTAGCTTATGACTTTGGAATGCTGTTGAAACAAAGATAATTTTTAACCTTTTCTAGTCAGTCCATTGTTCACTTTGTTTTAGAATTACTGGAAGTCATACTACGGCCACACTCATTAGCTCTTATTAAGTATCCAGGTGAAAGTCAGACACTCCAGAAAGCAAGAGAAATAAATTCAAAGAGGGTATAATAAAAGGGCTGCTGTAAATATATTTGAAGAAGAAAATTAACCCATCTCAGCTTTTAAGGAAGCACTCAATTTTGATATAAAATTAGCTCAATCTACAGCTCCAGAAACAGAACAAGAGAACTGAGAAACAAAACCAGGTACTTAATCTTCTGAGACTGGGCTATAATATGGAACAAATGCTCTACTCATACTTTCAACCAAATTAGTCACTTTTCTCAGTATGTGTTTTAACTCAGTGAAACCCCAATAAGATGATTGCTTGGAAAAGCAGTGCTATTAGAAACCTTCTCCTTTTTTGCTAATAAGGCAAATGATTGCTACCACATCTGCCTCAAACATAACTCCTGGAAACCTTACATAGTCCTCAAGGTTATTTTCTTTCACCAGAAGACCCTTTCAAGGTATGACAATTAGATTTTATCCAGCTATTGCCATTACAAGGATACCCATATGTTCTAGTATTGGTTTTCATGTTTTGTCACTGGGGGAGTTGCTTTTACTTACCAGGCAGTAGTGGTTGTTGCTCTCATGCAAGGTGGCACTCCTTTAGCCTCAGGGCCCGGTTGCTTACTATAGTATCTACAAGTCTATTTTCATCTCCATGTTTCTGAGTCAGAACATCAATGACATCTGCCTGAATTTTTATGAGCAAATAATAAAAGTAAACTATTGTAATTTGGCTTTATTAATACTGGGGCATGTATAGGTCTTTTTAATTTCTTCCTCTGTCAACTGATTTTCCTTTGTCCATTCCAGAGCATTTGGATTACCTTGTTTGAAAAGAGTATATTAAGTTTCAAGTTTTGAGGAGAAATTTGGAGTCCTATTTCTGCACTATCCTGCTAACTCTAAAAATTCTCAGTTGTTTCTTAGTTTTGGGGGTGGAGAAGGCCAATATTCATTTTAATCCATGTAGATTGATTAAAAGGCCTTTCTTTGATATTAGGTGAGTTAAATATCTTGTTTGTTTTAGACAGAATTGAACTTTTCCTTTTGATACTTTGTGTCTGTTTGAAGCTAATTGTTGTAACAAATAAATTTCATCCTCTCTGGAGGCTTGTTTATCCTCTCATCAGAGAAGTAAACCATCTACATACGGCATCAAGGTGGATTCCTAGGAAATTGACATCCAAAAGGTCTGCTTTTTGATATTTGTAAAAAATAAATTGGGTGCTCTCCAAATATCCTGGAGGCATGAGTGTCCCTGTGTATTGTCTATCTTTCCAGGTGAGAATAAATTGACTGTGTGTATTCACAAGAATGATAAAGAATGCAATACACAGGTCTATTCCAGTAAAGAACTCACCTTCTGTTAGAATAGCAGTCAACAACATATGATTGGTACTAGGAGATGTTAAGGAATGGTTATCTTATTAATGTCACTCAGATCCTACATAAATCACCATCTATATTGGTTTTCTCATGGGGAAGATTGAAGTAATACATGGGCTTGTACCAGTAATAATCAACCTTCTTTTTTAATAAATCAAAATTATAGGTCTTATCTCTTCTAAGACCTCTGATCTTAAAATACATTTAAGGTTCAGAAGTTTTGATATCTCTTTGAATTGTAATATGTCTGTGATGAGAATTTACTATTTTTTTAATGTGGATTTATTTGTTTATCAGACATAAAACTTCTAGAAGGAAAAGAAAGCTTCTTGTTCATCTTTTGATTCACCACAGCACCTAGCACAGTGGCTTCCTAAACTGGAAATTTAAAAATGACCTTTTAGAATAGATGATTGAAAAGGATATACATTGACTATGTAATATTAGGGAATTTGATTACATTGATTGCTTAATTATGTCTTAGCTTATAAATTAATTATTTCTAAAACTAGTATTCTGGACTTCCATACTGTGAAAAATCATATGTATTCATCATTAATAATTTTTTTTTAATTTTTGAAGCAATCTGTTTAGGAAAATATTGTTCAGTGGCATAGAAACTATTGGTATTTGATAAAGTTTATTTTCTAAGACAGTTTTTAAAGATATTTTCTTACTAATATAATGAGAAATTAAAGGTCTCCATAAACATAAGTCATAGATAGCACTATTGTCCTCATTAAAAATAAAAGTGTTCAATTGTGTAGAAAAGTACTGATAAAAATCCCATACCAATTAAGATAATACAGATTTTACACTTTCAGCAATATTCACAACAAGGAAACTCAAGCTTATTTAAGTTCTAATTACTTCATAGAAAGATTTTGGAATTTTTTTTTAAAAAAGCATAGATTGTTTTAGTCCTAATTATAGGCTTCAAGACACACAAAAAATGTATATTTGAAATTAAGGTAGATTTTTTATCACAATAAATATTCTTGTACTGTCACTCTGTGAAGTCTAGGAAAGTGCTCAGCTTGGTTGAAAGCAAAGACGAGTCAAGCAATTAGATAAGTTAACTAAAAGTAGAAGGGACTTGGATTTGATATTCACAAATGTACTCAAAAAAGAGATTTAACCCAAAACAACAACAACAAAAAAATAGGAAGTAGATACGTTCATACCCTTTTCCGAATTCAAATGAAGTCAAAATTCAAATGAAGACCAAAAGAGTAATCTATGGGATATAGAATAATTTCTAAATGTGAAAAGCAATCAGGGAAAGGCCATGAGGAAACCATCAGAGATTCAGCTGTGTGGTCATCCCGGGGAACTTGCAGAATATAGTCTCTGGGAAATAAATTTCTAAGTTAAAATGATGAAAAGCAAAAATAAAATATTGATGGTAAATTGGTATTTCTCAGAATAGAACTGTCTTAATCGCAATGAATAAAGAACAATACTGATACAAACTTATGTGCCACAGTTGACTCATTAGGTGGTAATTATGTTTACAACATCCCTGTTAGAGGGATATGAGGAAGGATAGGCTCCCCCTCTCACCAAAATCCAAAAGATGTTAAAGATATTAACTAGTGGGTCACATGCCAATTAATTTATTAATCTAATTACTAATTTTTATATCTGTTCTTATGTATTAAAACTAAAGCTTCATGCTGACTATGGTAGTCTAGATTCTTCTGAAGCAAACAGTCCCCTTATTAAGAATAACTAGGATCTTTAGACAATGTTTCACTCTCTTCACCACACACACACACACACACACACACACACACACACATACACACACTCCAAAGCCAGTAATGTTTAAGAATGTTAAAACGGCAGGGAAGAATTGAAGGACCAAGGTGTAAGAGAAAAGAAAACTTCATAGATGTGTGCTTGAAATTTGGTGATGCATTTCCTATAAAGTAGTGGTCTTCAAAATAGGGATTCCAAATAAGCAGCATCAGCATCATGTGCAGATGATGTAATAAAAATTATTAATTATGATGTAATATAAATCATGATGTAATAATGTATATTACATAATATATAATTCTATTACCTGGATATAATAATTTATATTACCTGTATGTAAATTATTCGGCTATACTTTAGATCTAATAAATCAGAAACTCTGAGGGTAGAGACCAGCAATCTTACTTTAATGAACATTCCAGGTGACTCTGATCTACACAAAAGTTGGAGAATCACTATCCAGGACAAATTTAATGATTGCAAATTTGGCATCATAGAATGCTTTTGATATGATCATCATGATGGGGGGGATAAAAATTAGGTTTTTTTTTTATTCCCCCTATCATGATGACGAATCACTACCCTGAATCACTATCCAGGACCAATTTAATGATTACAAAGTTGGCACCATAGAATGCTTTTCATAGGATCATCATGATGAGGGGATAAAAATTAGGTTTTCTCTTAACAACAACAACAACAAAAAAGTAATATATCCAGAGGCAACATATAGGAATTTCTTCATGATGTTAAGGATAGAGATATAGTTCTTAAACTAGAAACAAGGTGAATTAACAATGGATAATGATAAATTGGACTACATTAAAATGTGCATCTTATGTTCATCAAAAGATACTACTAAGGGGAACAAAAGTGAATCACGAGTGGGGGAAGATAATTTTAATCACACCAAATTAATAAATGGCTCGAGTTTAGAATATATTTTTAAGCATTCCTGTACATCTATGTAAAATAGACAACGTAAAATTTTTAAAAAATGAACAAAAGAACAAGTACTTCCTAAAGATAATTATAGTTTGGCCATATTGGAAAAGGGAAAAGTACTAGGTGAGCATTTGAGAGGCTCATCTGAAACCATGAACACTAACTAGAAGTGACATCTAGCCTAAAAGTTGACATCTAGGCAGCAGTGAGGTAAAATAGGGGAATGGGGTAGGTCTGAGAAATATTTGCATAGGAGAGAATTGCTATCACAAGTCCTGAAGGCAAAATAAAGAATCCAGTGTATTGAGAAACTGAGAAAAGTTCAGAATTTCTGGAATTTAATATAAGCAATGGATGGTGAAGCCAAGAGATAGCAATGGAGAGGAAAATGGTGGCACTGTTGCTTGTAGATGTAGGATAGTATATGGTAAACAGAAGAGAGTAAGACAGTAGACAGGCCGACAAAGTAAAGGGCTCTGGCCTTGATTCATGATAGATGGAAGAGCTGCCTTCTGTGGAAGTGGCAATTGGGAAGGAAAGATGCAGTGTAAATCTGAAAACAATGTGTGTGTATACATATATACATACATATGTGGGCCTTGATGAATGTTTGACTGTGAGGGGTGATGAGGAAGGAGGACTCCAATTTAAACCCGCGTTTCTGACTTGCACATTAGGAAGATGATGAGTCACTCACCGAGATAGTAAATCAAGAGGAAAAAAGGTAGTTTTATTTACTTCTCTATTTTTAATAGTTGTTGTTTCATAGAGGTTGAAATTGGTGGATTTTCTTTTTGAATATATTATCTGTATTAGTTTTCCATTGCTATTGTAACAAATTATAAGAGACTTAGTGCCTTATAAATACAATCATTGTGTTATCTTACACTTCTGCAGGTCAGAAGTCCAACACATGTTTCAAGGGGCTAAAATCAAGGTGTCTGCAGGACTGAATTTCTTCCTAAAGGTTCTGTAAGAGTTACTGTTTCTTTTCCTTTCCAGCTGCTGGAGGCTGCCTACGTCCTTTGGCCTGTGACCACATTCCTCCATGCCAAACCAGTAATGTAACCTTTTCCCAGTTCTAATTTCACCATCCTGTTTCTGAACCACAGCTGGGAAATGTTTTTTGATGTGAAAGACTCATTTGGTTAGATTGGGCCCACCTGGATAATCTAGGCTATCATCCCTATCTCAAGGTAATAATCTTAATAATCTGCAAAGTCTCTTTTGCATTGCTAGGTAACACATTTATAGGTTCCGAGGATCAGGCTTGCACATTTTAGGGGGCTATTACTCTGCCTGCCACAGTGTTTTTGATGTGCTGCTAGAAAATAAAAATAACTTATTTGTATGAAACTCATGTACAGGATTAAGATTGAAGCTGAAAATATTTATTCCACAATATACTGTATATAGATTCTAATTCTAGAAATGAGAGTGAATGCTATAAATGAGAAAGAGGGTATAAAATTAAAAGAAAACAATGATAAATATGAGAGGTAATGCATATGTTAAATAGCTTGATTTAGTCATTCCACAATATATAAACATATTGAAGCATCATGTTGCATGCCATGGATATATACAATTTTCCGTTGTGAATTAAGTAAATAAATAAAAACCAGAGCAACACCCTGAGGCACTACAATGCTCACGTGAAAATTTATGGAGCTCAACATCAGAGGCAAATAAAAGCCGGAAAGAACATAGTAGTTAAAGATCCCAAGTTCTTCTACAAAGTCAAGATAAGAAAAGAGAAATATCCATGGGAATATTTGCTTCCCTTGGTATACAGACATTTTATAATGTAAAATGTTCAAATTCATCTTGTCACAAACTAAAGAGAGAGGATTTGACGGAGTAACTTTTCAACTTGTCTGAAGCTTTTTGGCCATAAAAGGGTGGAGAGATCGAGATTGAAATCTGGGGAAATTAAGATTGAGGAGGGATTGTATTTGTTAAATTCTAATAATAAATGTAATGGACCCCTAATTAGGGGGACACAGAAAGTATTAGAGAGCAGGGATAAGTGAGGAGATTGTTCGACCCATAGTTAAATAGGATAAGTAAAAACAAACAAAAAAACTGTGCCTGGCCCAGTAAAAAAAGGACTCTGCTTTTTTTTTTTTTCGGTTTTTTTTTTTTTCCCGGGGGCGAGTGTATACCCATCTCTTTCATTATGTGAGGAGATAGAAATAAGGAGTTTAGCAGAGACTGTGGAAGGTGATGGGTCAGCAATTTGGAAGAGTGAGGTAGATTTGAGTTAGTTGCCATAAAGCTCTGGAGAGTGAGCAAGGCTAGGAAAATAGTAGCTTCCCGAGAAGTACTTGGGGCCCAGTGGAGGTCACACACGCCATCATAGGCCAACAGAAATATAATGTAATTTATATTTCAAAGTAACTACATTAAAAAAAAAGCAACAGTTGAAATTAATTTTAATTTAACTCAGTATATTAAAAACATTTTCATTTCAAAATGCAATCAGTATAATAAAATGATTAATAAGATATTTTGCATGTTTTTGTACTATCTTCAAATGCCAGCATGCATTTTCATTCTTAGAGCAAAATTCACTCCAGACATTAAATTTTATCAGAAATTTCAATCTGTATTCAGGTTCCATAAAATATACAGAGAAAAAACTATATTCAGTTTTTTAAAACATACTTTTAAAAAATAACAAAATCATTCAGATTCTAACTTTAACTTAGTTAACTTTAAATAAAATAATTAAAAATTCAGTAGCTAAGTTCCACTAGATACATTTGAAATGTAACTAGAGTGTAAAATGCAGTAACTAGAGTGTACTGTAATAGCACAATTATAGACTTAAGTAGTTGGTGGTATCAACCTGCATTTGTTTTATTTTCCAGGAGAGTTTAGCTCATGTAAAATACCTGTCATTCTGCTTGGAATGTGGTAAACCAAACGTTTTGGGTGGAGTCTTCTCCTTTCCATTTCTTTCCCCTTTTTTGTTAGAAATGACTTTAAACAGTATAAAATTGTGTTGTCTGTCATCTCTAGGTTTTTAATAACAGCAACAACAATAACAATAGTAGTTAAAAGTTGCAATGCATTTATCATGAGCTATGATCAATTTAAGCACACTATAGATATAAACATTTAATTTTCCCATCAGTACAATGTGGTATATATTATTTTTATCCCATTTACAAGCTAGAAAGTTAGAAAGTAAATATTGATGAATTTACAAAGCGTATGTATGTATGACTAAAATTCACACCCAGGTAACATGATTCTGGAGTCTTTGCTCTTAATCATAGTGGTGTATAGCCCAACTAGTCTTAAATTATTGCTTTTCTTCTGCCAATCTAGTAACAGTCACCATGACTTTATAGTCAGTTGGAGTGTCTGGGAAATTTCCCTTAGCTGTAGCCTGCACAAGTAGGTTGAGGAAAAATTCTGGGGTCATCACATTCTCTTTAATACATAAAGGGTCTGTGGATCAGGCTACTAGCAGTCATAACCTGTGGCGATTGAATACCCCCTTCATGCCTCTAATCATTTGTTTGAGCAAGTGGCACTGAAGTCTCACTACATTCTAGGGTTTGTCTAACTTTAGAATAAAGGATATTGTAATAGAGCAAGTGATGCTAAAAAATTATAAGTGTAGAGGGATTGGCAAACACCTGATTCTGAACAGACAGAGCGCATCTCAGCAAAATTTATTTCTAGACAATTCACATTAGTATGTACTATTCACTAGAGAGCTTGGTGATTTTCTGAACACTGACTTTGGTGGTTTAGGCTCACCAAGTAACTGCAACAGTCTTTTATCATATATTTCATGATTATAGGTTTCTGTATAATAAGAGTGGAATTTTTATTCCCAAGACTTGATATCTGTAACAGTTAATTTTTAGGTTAAGACAGACGACTATTAATGTGAATAACAGGGTGAACTCCAGGAAGATTTATTGAAAATATTGGAACTCCAAGAACAGAACGTAGAAGATACTGAGGTCCAAGAATGTTCTCCAAGGACCAGTGTCATAATCAAGAAATATTTAATTCTGCTTAAAAATTCCTAGTTATTTTGGATCTTTCTAAGACAGAAAATAACATAATTCTTTCATCAATTATTAAATCAAATTACTGTTCTATGGGTGTCAGTGTCTGAAACAATACCTGCATATTGTGAGGCAGTGAAAGACAATTTATATGAAAGGAACTAAGCATATAAGTATCTGATATTACCTTGTAACTAACTACCCAAAAAGGTAGTGGCTTAAAATAATATTCATTTATTATTATTTACTTATCTATAAGACAGTTACAGAAGGCTGATCTAGGTAACATTTGACTTTGCTTTATCCTCTTGGGAGCAGCAGGTTATCCCAAGTACATTATTCTAAGGTGGACATGGTGGCTCACACTTATAACTTCAGCAACGTTGGAGGTTAAGAGAGAGTATCACTTGAGGCCAGGAATTCAAGACCAGCCTGGGTAACAAAAAGAGATTCTATTTCTAAAAATTAAAAAAAAAAATAGTTATTTCAGTATGCAGGAGGAAAGCTTAAAACAAAAATTAGAAAAAAGTTAAACTTAACCAGGGAGGCTGAGGTGGATCACTTGAGCTCAGGAGTTCTAGGCTGCAGCGAGCCATGATCACAGCACTGTATCCCTGCCTGGGCAACAGAGTGAGATCTTAACTTAAAAAAACAATAACAAACCTCCCCCTCACCCCACACAAGAAAACTCAAGTATATTATTCTAATAGCAAAAGTGCCAAATGCAAAAGACAAGAGGAATGACTGGAAAAGTGCTTCTTACGTCCAAGACTCAGAAGAACTCTCATTTGATGAAAGCAATTCATGTGTCCCAGATCATGGTTGAGACAAAGGGACATACATTCTGTCCAAGATGAGTCTATGGCAAGTGTGTAGATGAATGAAGAGGTAAAGAATTAGAGTCAGCAGTTCAATACACCATAGTTGGAAACTTGCAAAATCTAAGAAAAACTTAAACCAGGCTCTAGGAAGAAGAGGAACAGGAAGGATCTCAATCAGGAACGGATGCAGAGAGTCTCGTTTAGACACCATGCTGCCAACAAACGGGCTGGCCTCCTACTGACTTCTGTGAATGTGTTATTCTAACAAGACAGAAACATCTCTAGTTTTAAGAGTGGAGGGTGGATGTGTTATCAGTCTGGTAGTTAATAATTGTAACTGGACCATAGTGTGAGAAGAATTAGTTCCCCAAAGGAAAAGAGATCCTACTTTGCCAAACATATTTGAAAGGTATGCTTGACTGATAAGAATAACTGTTTTCCACTACAATTGCTTTGGATGTTTCAACATCTAGCTGTATATTATTCTTGTCAAAACGATCACATCTGGGTGTAATGTCAAGCTCATCACTGATGATGAGAGAAACATAGTCTAAACAGATTGTGGATGAACTAATGAATTTATTCCCGAAGGGCCAAGGGAAAAGACAAATATAAAGACTGAAGGATCATTTTACCAGATAAGATTTTAGATACTGGAATAAATAGAGGTCACTGAGAATTTTTAAGTATAATTGAGTCTGTTGCTCTGGACTTTAGAAGCAATTGTGTCAACCTCTTTTCTGCCTACAGATGGATATACCGAGTCATTTGGGGAACATTTTCTTTACCAGTGGAAAAAAAATTAAATAACTAAAAATTCCTTAGTTACATAAATGTAGAAATAGAAGCAATTCCTGCCCTGAGAAATTAGTATAAAATAATCTTTTTACATTTCTTAAAGTTTAACAATTTTTTTTCTTTCCCTTAGTCTGCAGAATTCTGAAGACAGAGGTGTTGAGCCTGTCTGGTTTAAGAATAGTAACCTATCCATATTGTAGCTATAATTTTTTTATAAAAGTAACTTACAAAAAGCAAATTAAGGATTAGTGAGGCAGGCTTAAGAAACATTTACAGAGTATCAGTGCTTATTTGAACAAATTATATCTTTCTCAAATTTTAAGACCAATAATGTCAACTCCAAACAGAGACTAAAATCTAGAGGTCCTGTTTCTTCATGATCTCTGTGTCAATGTCTACTGAAGGATAGAAGATAGAGCATAAACTCAAGCTTAAGCAGATCATTCCTTTCTCTCCTAAGACTGTAACTAAAAGATCTGCTCTCCCCACCCCCTTAAATTTTAATTTAACAAATAATCATGAGTACTTACCTGGAGTTAAAACTTTATCAGACACTAAGAATACATCTATCAAGTGTGTGTTGTGGGGCAAGAAACGGGGTGTGCAAATAAAAGTTTTTGATCCTTTGAAAGGAACTTGATTTTGGACGTTGCAAGCCTGGTATACTTATGAAACATCCAAATCAAAACAGTGTATAATGGTGTTTGAAATGCATGAAAGCTTTCATAAGAGGACTGCACAAATCCCATGCAATGGAAGGAAAGGGACCAAGACTGCAGAGCACTTCCCTCAGCGTGAGTAAACTTTAGACAAAGCTCCTCTCTGCATTGAAGAAGACCTTTGATCATTTACATGAAGATACTTGTAAGTGTACATTATTTCTCTGTCATTTCAAGATATAAATCTCTCAAAAACTACTGGCCAGTTTTACAAGCCAGAATTGTCTTTCTCAAGGACCTGAGAGCCATCCGTTTGAGATGTAGTCATCAAGGAAGGTAGCCCAGATTTGTAGGCAAACAGGAGCCTGACTTAGGTGTTCACCTTTCTCCAAACTGTAAAACTACTTGTCATGAAGACAGGAGAAAGTTTACTTTTCCCTTTTGTAAGGCCAATTAGCAAACACAGGTGGCCTCAAGAGCCCCGCCTCCACTTCAGCTCTTAAAACTTTAGCCCTTTGTTTCAGAGGAGTTAATCTCAGACTGAGTTCTTGCCTCTCTCCCCTACTACAATGGTCTTGAATAATTTTTTTTTTCCTGATTAAATTTCTCTAGAGCAATTTTTGCTTTTAAAAGAGATTTCACCTCTCAATAAACAAGGTGGTTTGTTCAGAATAGATAAATGAGATCACAGTGAAAGACCACTAATCTTTTCCAAAGCAATTAAAGAAGTAAGCACTGACATAATCAAGGACTTGAATAAGCATATGAATGCTAATGAGCTGCTAATTAACAACATAATCTCCAGATTTCATAATACAATCCTCCCTTGGCATTTATGGGAACTGATTTCAGAACCTCAGGAAATCAAAATCCTGTGATGCTCAAGTCCCTGATATAAAATGGCATAGTATTTGCATATAACCTATGCACATTCTCCCATATACTTATAATAATGCAATGCCTACACATCATTCTGTTCACGTAAACTCAATTACTACTTGGTGTGGAGCAAATTCAGGTTTCACTTTTTGGAAACTTTTTCCTAAATATTTTCAATCCATAGCTGGTTGAATCCGTAGGTGCAGAACCCACAGATAGGGAGACCTGACTGTACTTTGCCGTAACCAGATTTTAATATTAGTCAGAGAAAATACATATATCCTTTAACATTAGGCTCAGAAAACATTAGGCTCATTAACATAAATCAGCACACAAAGTTCATGTTCAAGTCTTTAAACTATTAGAGAACCAGTAATTTTGAGAAAAGAACTTGAAGAATATACATTTTATATCATGTTTCACTGATCAAAAAATAAAATGATCTTAATGGGTCCTTAGGACTCTATCAGTTAGAAAGATACATCAAAATATGTGCGTATATGTTTGTGTGTGTGTATTCACCATCAAAATTAAGGAGGCATTTGCCGTATTCGCTTTAGACCACACTCGTTTTTTTATATTTATCATAATATGAGACAACAAAAACATTCATTTTCCTCCCTTTAATGTTTAAATTACATTAATGTTAGTATATCAAATTCTTGCTTTAATTTACATTTTTATAATTATTACTAAAGTTGAGCATTATTTTGTGAGTTATTGGCCATTTGATATTTTTGTCTATGAATTACATTTCAGATCTTTTGCCTATTTCTAGTGGATTGTTTTTCTGTTTGTATTCTTGATTTAGAAGAGTTGTTTGATTAAGCTTTGTTAAAACATTCTTCCTATTCCTATATTTCTACCTTGTTTATTGTGGCTTTTAATTTTTATATGAAAAAAATTATTTCTTCTTTTTATGCTTTTTAAAATGTTACTTTATGATTTATATACATGATTTTGAATAAGCATTCTTTACTCTGAAGATACCTTTTTGTTCTAAAACAGCATGGTCTTTTAAAGTTGTTATTCTGCTCAATTAAAATTTGTGTGTGTGTATGTGTATAAAGCAAAAAGTAGGAATGTATATCATTTTATATATGAATACCAATATTTATATTGCCATTTCAAATAGTTTATTTTTACAGGAATTCATATGATCACTTTTGTCTTATATATAAGCTGTTCATATTGCCTCTCTCATGTATTTTTTCATTCTGACACGATATGTTATTTTTATTAAATACAAATTCTTAGTAAGTGCTGAAATTCGTTAGTGATTTCTTGCTCTCTCTTGTTTTTTCCGTCTTATTTTTTATTATTCCCTCTCCACTTCCTTTTTTTATTACCTTTTAAAATCTTTAACTCTTTAAACACAAACCATATATCCTTGAAAACTTCTCTTCCCATGTAAATTTTAAAATCGCTATTTCGAGTTTTTACTTAAAAATCTCCTGAGATTAATATTTTATTAAATAATGAATTAATCTTGAGATAGTTGTCATAAATATGATCTTAAATCTTCCCATTTATTAAATTTTATATCTCTTATTTATTTCACTATTTTAACATATTTTTCAATATACTTTAAATATTCTCCCTGAAGATTTTGGCCTTCCTTGGTGAAACTAAATTTTTTCCCTCGTGGATGTTGTAATAAGATCTGCCTTTACAACAACTTCCACAAATCTCTTTACTGCACTGACTATAAACTCCAGAATGATGTTGAATAGAACCACTGATTTTATTGTCCTTAAAAGTAATGTTTTTTTAATTCTAAGCAATCACCATTAATTATGTTTGCTATAGATTTTGTAAGTGCTTCTTTTCCAGAAAAAAAAGTACTTTTACTTTCTCTTTGTTTTCCAATTGGTAGAATAATCAAGTTCATGTAAAATTTGTGCCCTATGCCTGTATCTGAATACCTTGACCACTCAGGCAGCTTATCTAGAAGACAAACTACTGGTGTTCCTGTGTATAGACTGTCTGTCATTGGAACACAAAAGCCAGAAAATGTTGTGACTAATTGCAGTATGTATTAAGTGAAAATTCTTCCCACCTAGGATTGTGCAGGTGGGGTGGGCAAATACAGCAACTAAATTTATGCTAATATCATGTATATGGCTGTTTAATTACTTTACATCAGGAAGGGAAGTTTGAGAGCCTTCTGCTAAAGGGAAGTATTTCAGCAAACTGAAGTGCAAAAATTGAAAAGGAGAAGTGGCTCATTATCAGCATGCTAAGCATGTTGGAGACACTTTCCCTGAGCAAATAAAACAATGGACTCAGCAGTTGCCACTCCTTCAAACAGGATT
Source organism: Ateles fusciceps (assembly GCA_036589455.1). Lineage (NCBI taxonomy): Eukaryota > Metazoa > Chordata > Mammalia > Primates > Atelidae > Ateles > Ateles fusciceps. The sequence continues at coordinate 1,753,996 of JAZHEH010000589.1, forward strand.
TTGCTGCTGGCTGCTAACCTCATTTCTTTTACACAAGAAAGATCCAAGATAACTGTCCATTTCTGTTTTGCAGTGTACAACAAGGGTGAAATATTGAAGAGCCTTGCTCAGTATGCAATTAATCTTAGCTCAATTTACAGAAATCTTGGGGTGACACAGAACAGAATGATCACTCTGTTGGAGTGAAGTGTCAAGAATTGCAAAGTGAGAAATGATTTTTGCAAGGAATTGAAGATTATAGTACATACTTTATTCTCTATCTTACCAAGGGAGGTGCAGGTGTCTATTGGGCTATCAAGGTTGGAAAACAATGGAGCAGGGCAGGAAGGTACTTCCCAGAAACAAATTACTATCCTTAGAAGAACATAGGTTAAAAATCAATGTCATCAATTGTAATCAATTCATACTGACTCAGATAGAAAAAATGTAGAAGTAGGTTGAATAAAGGGTAGTAGTATTTAGGCATTGAGAGCACCTGTTTTTAACTCATTAGGGAGTAAGAAATAAAACAATCAGCAGTGAGTCAGCTGACAAATGAGGAAGGTGATAGTCACTCATGGCTTGGGTCAAAATACTTGTCTAAATCCTCGACATAGAAATACCCAGAATTAAATAAAAAACAAGATGTGTTATGTTCCCAAACAATAGGAAAGAGGACCATATATTTATCATAGGCCAAAGCCTGATAAATATATTCACAGCATCTCACACAAGGATAACAAGGTTTGGAAAAATATCTAGGCTTATTCATTTAGTTAAACCTAGAGAAAGCGAGAAAGCACCAACTATGAAAATCTTGGGGTTGATTTCTTTTTTTTTTTTCCAGCTCACTGCAACCTCTTCCTCCTGAGTTCCAGCTACTCTCCTGCCTCAGCCTCTCAAGTAGCTGGGACTAGAGGTGTGTGCCACCAATGCCTGGCTAATTTTTTTGTATTTTTAGTAGAGATGGGGTTTCACTGTGTTAGCCAGGATGGTCTCAATCTCCTGACCTCAGGGTCCATCTCCCTCGGCCTTCCAAGGTGCTGGGATTACAGGGTTGATTTCTATATGCAATTTCTACTTTGGGGAAAGAAATTCTTAACCAAGATATACTGACATCCTTCTTGGGGCTTGATTATAAGAATAGCTATTTCAAAAATAGACTTCAAACATTTAGTAACCATGCTGTTAATAGATATGCTGTCATCCAGGCTCTGTTGTTCCATTTTATAAAGCACAGGCAGAGTAGACATAGCATAATTCTTGAGGGTCCTAAGATTTTCAAAATGGTAAATGAGCAGTGACTTCAATCTGATGCCACCAGCTGCATTAGCCTCTAACAAAAGAGTCAGCCTGTATTTTGTAGCTTTGAAGACAAGCATTGACTTTTCACTAGCTATGGAAGTCCTACTGGCATCTTGTTCAAATAGAAGGCTACTTTTTACTTATATTGAAAATCTGTTATTGAGTATAGCCCCCTTCGTCAATTATCTTAGCTAGGTCTAGTGGAAAACTTGCTGTCACTTCTACATTTTCACTTGTTGCTTCATGTGGAACTTTCATGCTATGGAGACAGCTTCTTCCTTCAAACTTTTCTTCTGTAGTTTCCTCACCTTTCTCAACCTGTGTATAATTAAAGAGGGTTAGAGCCTTGCTCTAGATTAGGCTTTTGTTTAAGGAATTTTGTGGCTGGTTTGATCATCTATCAAGACCACTGAAACTTTCTCCACATAAGTAATAAGGCTGATTCCCTTTCTTACCATTCATGTGTTCACTGGAGTATCATCTTTAATTTCCTTCAGAACTTTTTCTTTGCATTCACAACTCTGTTTTAAACATGTCTTCATCACTGAGCTTAGTCATTTCTAGTTTTTGATTTAAAGTGAGTAAAGTACAACTCTTCCTTGCACTTGAACAGTCAGAGGTCATTGCAGGGTGATTAGTAGGCCTAATTTTAATATTGTTATGTTTCATGGAATAGGAAGGCTCAAGGAGAGGGAGAGTGGCCAGCTGGTTTGGTGGAGCAGTTAGAACACACGCAATATTTATCAATTATTTTACCTTCTTATGTGGTGTGGTTGTCTCAAGACAATTACAATAGTAACATCAAGATCACTAATCACAAGTCACCTTAACAGATACAATTATAACAAAAAAAGTCATAAAGATTCCAAGAGTTACCAAAATGTGACACAGTGACACTAAGTGGGCTCATGCCGTTGGAAAAACTGCACTGATAGACTTACTCAACATGGGCTTGCCACAAATCCTCAATTTATTAAAAAAAAAAATTCTAGTACCTGTGAAGTGCAATAAAGTGAAGTAAAGTAAAACAAGGTATGCCTGTATACATGCATGCACACACACACACACACACACACACACACACACATACACACACACACCTTGTGCATCATTTTCTTTAGATTACGACACTCAGTGAAATTCTAATTATATTTTTAAAATCTTTGTTTATAATTTACCCAGAACATGATGTTAAAATTTTAATTTCTTCTTTATTTATTCTATTCTATACTCAGGAACTAAATTACCTATGTTTTGATTTTCATTCTTTGTCAGCCATATGTATTTCTTTAAAATTACTGTTATCTTTTTCAAAAAATCTCTTTCCATTCTCAGAAATTTTCATATCAATAATTTTGTTTTCAGACATGCTCTATTCAGACCCTTGGTATGTCTATTTTAATTTTTCATTTATTACTAATATTCTATTGGTGGTATTGAGTAATGAGTTTATTTGCTTATGCATGTATTTGCATGCTGAATGTTTCTTTACTTTTTGTTGCAATAAGTTTTACACAACATAATCTTCTTATTCATCTTTTTATCTTTTTTTATGATATATATGCCTTCTTTTAAACTGAATATATTATACTTAAGTTATTATTAAATCCCTGCCTACTATGTCGAACTCAGTTTTCTTTCACTTTAGTAATATGGTTTGGGTGGTGTGATATTGATTATTTGGATTTTGTTTACTTTTCTTCCCTTTTAGTTGCTCATATCCTATGCCAGAAAATATGGCCCATTATTCCTCTGCTAACACTTTATAATAATATTAATATTGAACACTAAAATAGGTGAAGCTGAGATACAATTGTTATATTCACTTGCATTATCACTCCCAGTGGGTATTCTAGATGCAAAGAGCCACTGGAAGTCCGCAATCCATGATTCACTGAGGAGCGAGGCTTTTCCTTATGTCTTCTTCCCTGGAAGCAAGATAAACGTTGAGCCTTGTTCACCCACCCCACCCTAGAGAGAATAAAAGTTCATAAGAATCAAAAGATTTCTTTGAATAAAACACAAGAAATTTGATGTTTTCTGCTTAATATAGTTAGGATTTTATGATCTCATATATTCTGGGCCTTGTATTTTAATGTCTTTCTTACCCTACTATACCAGTAATTTGTAATGTGAAGGGGGCCAATATCAGGAGACATTTGTAATTGTTCCAACTGGAAGGAAGATGCTGTTGGCCTTACTGGGTAGAAGTCAATAACGCTGCTAAACATCCTATAATGAACTGGAGAGACCCCCCCACAACAAAGAATTATCAGCCTCAAAATATTAATAGTGCTGAATTTAAGAAAATGTTCTAGATCAGTCTGTTTCCTTTGCTCTGAGTTTCCACTTGATCTTCTTTGTCCCGTATTTTATATATTCCTTAGTTGCTGTCTGCCAGAAATTTAGTTAACAAATATCATTCTGCCTAATGTTATTCTTTTCTTGGAACTGGCCAGCAACTCTGCTTTGAAGAACTCTTATTAATGTCAGTAATCACTTTCCCAATATAAGGAAGTAAGTGTAAAGATCATTTGAGGTGTAAAACAGATTAACAGAATTATTTTAAGGCATTTTTATAATTCATATTCATTATAAGTTTTCATGGAAAACTATAAGAATCACACAATATAACTAATTAACTAGTTAGGAGCAATATTTATAGTTAATTCTAAGAATATTTAAGGCTAGTTGTAATTTACATTTTCTACTTTTATCATCACTCTCATGTATATTCCAGATGCAACAGGTAAAATGAAAGGGCAAAGCACATATGCATTTAGCATTACTTATGAACTATGAATTTACTGGAAGTGTAAGAATATATAAACCTTACTACCCCCATCTCTAACATTTCACAATAAACTGGGGAAAATATCCACATGTATAATCTTTTGAAAAGGAATACCATGTAGATGATATTTAAGGCCACGAGGCTAGATAAAATCTAGGCAAAATTAGAGGCTAAAAACCTGTATAAGTTAAAGGACAGAGCTTTGGACTCTTCAACACTTAGAGGTTGGTAAAATGAGGGACATAAACTCTAAACTATAAAAAAAACTAAGAACTATTTAAAAGACTAAAAAATATGGGAGAAAATATAGAAGGGAATGATATCCTAGAAGCTAAATGAATAGCTTGTTTCAAAGAAGAGGGAAAACAATTACTTTAAATATTGCTAAAACATCAAGCAAGATAAGGACTGAGAGATGACCATTCAATGTAACAAAGTGCAGGTCTTTTGTGATTTTGTTGAACAATTTTAGTGGATGGTGGTAATTAAAACCTGATTGGAGTAGATTCAAGACAGAATGGGGAAGGACAAGAATTTGGAGACTATGAATTTAGAAATTATTTAGGATGAATGTTTCTAAAAAGAAGGAGAGAAGTGAGTCATTGCTTAATATTGCTTGTTGTCCTCAGGGCCACTGAGGACAACAAAGCTTTTTGTTTATAAGATTGCTTAATAAAATGAGAGAAATAATGATCATATACTTTGTGAAATGATCCAATAAAGAAGAAATATTTGATGATGTAACCAAAAGATTGGATAATTGCTAGAGCCCTCTTCTTTAGTTAGAAATGAATAGGGGACCAGATCTAGTACTCATCTGTAGGGACTGGATTACCTAGGATTGGGGAAGCCCTATGCATATAAAAGAAAACCAAGTGTATCATATAATCTTGATTGAAATTGAGACCAGTCAGCTTGGTTTTGAGGTTTTCTCAACCAAGATAGCTGTGTCAGTAAAGGCATACAGAAGGTAGAAAATTGAATATAACAATAATTTTTAATTTGCCTATTGGTTTAAAGAAAAAAGCAAAAGCAAGAGAGCAGCAAAGAAATTAAGAGTTGGTCAAAAAAAGCGATTACGAATTATTATAATGTTAACGATAGCACATTGTAGAAAATCCTAGGCAAAATGAACTTAAAGTTTCAGGAGAGACATCGTTAGCAAGAGACAGACTAACTTCATGTTTCATTATGAACTGTGGAAAGATAAGAACCAGATATTCCTAAGAAGGCATTTGAAGAGGTAGGGTAAGACAAAACAAGAGTTGGAATATAAAGACCAGACAAATTCACAAAATAAAAATATAAGGGTCTAGGGGCTTACTTTTTATAACATCTGTGGCAAGTTTGGAACTATCAAGAAAACCAAGCAAATCTAAACATCTGTAAAACTGAAAAATTAAAAGATTTAACATTGTGCTATGGGAGCAAAAAAAAAATAAAATTACTTAAGAAGTGGAATAATCATGGGGGAGAAGTAGCTTGAGTTATGTGTTTAAAGAAGTATAGAATGATATCAATAGGCAGATAAGACTTCCTCTCTCTCTCTCTGTCTGTCTCTCTCTCCTCTCTTTCTCCTCTCTCTCTCATCTTTCTCTTTTACTTTCTGCCAAGCTAAACAGTTGGAGTGCAAATTCACAGAATTTACTGGCAAAAAAATATAGAATTACTACCACAAATTAAAATATTCACTTTTGATATCCTACATTTACTTGCCATCATTGTCAGGTGAAATATAAACTATTATAAATATATACTTCATGTTAAGAATATGTAATTTTAACTTGTAATTAGTAAATGTACTCATTCTATTAGAATAGCTTGATTATGCCATAGAAACAAACTCAACAATTTCAGTGGCTTAAAACAACCACATTTGTTTTATCCTCAAGCAATGTCCATTGTAAGTCTAAGCAACTTTCCGTGGGCAGCTGGGTGTTGTGTTTCTATAACAGTGATACTTCTGCTTTCATCACAGGAGAAGGAGAGCAAACTGGAGAAATGGATGCCAACTACATGCTTCTACCTGTAAGTGATATACGCTTCTGATTACATCATTATCCTCTAGAGGTCAAATGCTCATGTAACTTCAAGAAGGTGAGGAAATACAATTCTCTTGTGTTCTTTTAACACAGGAAAACAGGATATTGATGACTTGTATATGCCTAACTCAACATATCTTAAGATGTTTCTTTTATTCCTGTTTTATTATGATGAGAGATTTATAATAATTCTCTAAATGTTCCAGCAAATTGATTTTTTTAATTGATGGCAATATAGTTCAAACACAGGATCTTAAAAAGAGCATGTTTGTTTCTCAAATCTGTTGTTATATTGCTTGATAGGACAAAATAGACAAGTCAGAGACATCTGCACCCCTGTGTTCATGGTAGCATTATTTACAACATCCACATTATGAAATCAACCTAAATGTTCATCAAGAGATGAATGAATAAAAAAGTCATATATGTACACAATGGAATACTTAAAAATAAATTCTATCATTTGAAAAAATATTGATGGAACTAGAAAACATTATGCTAAGTGAAATAGGACAAACACTGCCATGTTTTTACTTACTTGTGGAATGTAAAACCATTGAACTCATGGAAGCAGAGAGTAGAAAGATGGTTACCAGAAGTTAGGAAGATAGGGGAAATAGCAAGGTGATAGTCTAAGGGTGAAATGTCTTAGATAGAAATGTTTGACTTTTTTCTTTTCTTTTGAGATCAATTTCACAGCATGGCAAATATAGCTAATAAGTGAGTACTGATTATTTACATTTTACTGAGAATAAATTTTAAAAATTCTTATCACTGTAATCCCAGCACATTGGGAGACCAAGGCAGGAAGATCATGATGACAGGAGATCTAGACCATCCTGGACAACATGGTGAAACCCCGTCTCTACTAAAAAATACAAAAATTAGCTAGGCATGTTTGTGCACAACTGTAGTTCCAGCTACTTGGGAGGCTGAGGCAGGAGAATTGCTTGAAACAGGGAGTCAGAGGTTGCAGTGAGCCCAGATTGCGCCACTGCACTACAGCCTGGTGACAGAGCAAGACTCCATCTCAAAAAAAAAAAAAAAAATCACAAAATTGTTAAATATTTGAGGTGAGGCATATATTATTTATCTTGATTTAATCATTTCATAATGTATAAAATAATTATAATACTGTTTTTAAATCTATAGTTTGTCAGTGAAAGTTATACTAACCAAGATACATTTCAAAAGTAGTTTAAAATGTGTGAGTTGTGCCGGGCGCGGTGACTCACGCCTGTAATCCCAGCACTTTGGAAGGCCGAGGCGGGCAGATCATGAGGTCAAGAGATGGAGACCATCCTGGCCATGGTGAAACCCCATCTCTACTAAAAATATAAAAATTAGCCAGGTGTGGTGGCATGCGCCTGTGGTCCCAGTCACTCGGGAGGTTCAGGCGGAAGAATCGCTTGAATCCAGGAAGCGGAGGTTGTAGTGAGCCAAGATTGTGCCACTGCACTCCAGCCTGGCGACAGAGCAAGACTCCGTCTCAAAAGAAAAAAGAAAAAAGTGTGAGCTCACTTATTTGAATTCCACATATTCATATTTTTTAGAAAACTAATCATAATTCATTATTAATTTACCAAAAACTAAATACATATTTTGTGATTTGATACGAATTTCAATCTAGCAACAAAAACAACAAAAAACTGTGAATCCACTGTGGAATGTGAGAATTTGAAAACATTTATTTTTTCTCCTAAGAGTTTTCTGCTCTCAATTTTTCTCAGCGATTATTAGTTTTTTACTGTCAAAGTCATTTAGAAACTGACAGAAGCACTTTGGGAGGCCGAGGCGGGCAGATCATAAGGTCAGCAGATCAAGACCATCCTGGCTAATGCAGTGAAACCCCGTCTATACTAAAAATACAAAAAATTACCCAGGCATGGTGGCACATGCCTGTAGTCCCAGCTACTCCAGAGGCTGAGGCAGGGAAATTTTTGAACCCAGAAGGCAGAGGTTGCAGTGAGCCGAGATGTGCCACTGCACTACAGTTTGGGCAACAGAGCCAGACTCCGTTTCAAAAAAACAAAACAACACAACAACAACAAAAAAGTGAAAGCAGACAGAAGCATGAAGGAGGAAGGAGCTGTGGAATGCAATCATGCTTCTAGCTTTCCTCAGTGTTTCTGAATTGGCTGATTTGAAAAAAAAGACATTTTATTTGTTACAATAAGCACTAAGAAATGGTAAATTGTATTTTTTCACAGAAGTGCTTTAGTGTACATGTCATTGGAATAAATCTGTACAGATTAACTGAAGCTTAAGAAGTGTTTAAAATGTCCCTTTGGAGTCTAGCACAGTACCAGTGGGTACTCCGTAAGTGGTAGTTGATGATGATTGTACAGACAGATTGAGCATGGTTATTTAATAGCCTTTCATAGTGAAAGTAGATATGATTTTTAAAAATACTCATGTTAGCTACACTGAAAATGTATGTATCCTGTTTATACTGTGAATAGCAAAGCTAGAAATCAGACTGTGTCTACATAAGACTAATCATCCAGATATGAAGTGAAAGATGCCATCATTTCTCCTGCCATTTAAAGGCATCAGATATTCTAAATGCATTTAGGGGAAACTATGCAATGCTGAGATAATTATCCATGTGCTTGCAACTCATGTCTCTTACAGCTTTCACATTTTTAATTGTTTGTTTGTTTTAGGATTTCATGTAATAAAGTAGCAAAACTGCTATTAGATCATGAGTGTTGGGTTTCCTTTTTTAGAATAAATTTAACATAAAAAAAAAGATCAAAGAAGAATGCACATAAGTGATGTGCATTTTTATGCACAATGTTTACTTCAAAACCACCTGAGTGCAATGTTAGGCATTTTAAAGGAATTATTCTGAGGCTCTTTAATAGCTCAAGTGATCAGTATTATAAATAAGTTGTCTTTTCCAGTCTCAATAGAGTGATTCCCCAAGTGCTGGAGCAGGGTTCAGAAGCTTTGTACAAAAATTCTGGCATCTTTCTGATCTGTCTCTAAAGAGAAGATACTTGACCCTCTATCTTTGTCCGTAGCTCAGTTTTCACTAATATTCACCTTCAGCTTTTATAAATAGCTGACAAAGAACATGTATTGAAACATGTCCATGTTTTTAAATTTCTCAGGTAGTTGTGTACCCTTCGAGGGTGAACATTTGGTGGAGAAGCTGCTCTTTAAAAATAGTCAACCTGGAGTCAGCAAGTTTTCAGAAGAATCTTTGACAGGCAGTTTTCAGAACCATCTCAACTGAAAAAAAAAAGTGGACCTTAGAGTCTAGACTGAAGTTAACACATCAAAAACGTCAAAAATACATTGGATTGCAGAGCTCAGAATAGTTAAGAAAAAATTCATAGTGAACAAGGATCTTCCTGGGAGGAAAGGGATTTACACTTTGAACATTTTAAATAGATTAAGAAGCATAACAAAAGCCACCCAAGGAAAATTCACAGTGACTAAAATGTAATCTTTACATGGCATTCCTATGTATAAGGCACTATTCTAAATGCCTTCATAATAAACTCATTTAATACTCCCATTGACACTATGAGGACTCTTACTATCCTAATTTTATTAGAGTTGAAGAAACTAAACCACAAAGAGGTTAAGTAACTTTCCCTGAAATCACACAGCTATCAAGATAAAGACTCATCAGCATAAGCGGTTTTGCCCCCAGGGTTTGAGCTCTTAACCATAACATCACAAATGGAATGTGAACTGATAACCTGGTCTACACTTTAGGACCTAGTTGGCTGTGGATGCTACCTCTTTCTAGAGGAGCACGTGAGTGCAGCTGGAAGCAGTTCACTCTCTCCCACTCCCACATCCCCCACCTACCCATCCTGAAATAATGTACCTAGAACAAATTTTATGTCATATTAAGTGTACAGTTGAAACATTAAAGACCCAAATGGGAAATATTTCAGGCAGAGAATATAAGTAGGCTTGGGAGATAATATTTTAACAATGATAGTATCTATGGCTATAAAAACAGTAACAACAAAAAGAGCATTAGTGGCTGGAAAAGATTATCAGAGATTTAGAAGCAGGACTTTGAAGTGAATTAGCATTAGTGTTCACGGACTATTTGAGGAAAAGAGAAAGTTCAGAAAAGCGATGAGTGCTTAGCTTAATTTAAAATTAATTCCATAAATTTAACTTTCCGTGGAATCAATATATTTTGTTAAATATTTCAGCACTCTAGTAATCATGTCATCTATTTTTTTTCTTGAAAAGTAGAGGAAACTGTTTTTTTTTTTCCCCCCCAATATGATTGAGTTTTCATTTTCTTTTTCTTCGTTTTTAATTAATAGCAGATTCAGGGGGTACATGTGCAGGTTTGTCACATGGGTATATTGCATAATGCTCATGTTTGGGCTTCTAGTGAATCCGTAAACCAAATAGTAAACATAGTATACAATAGGTAGTTTTTTCAAACCTTGTATTTCTTCTTCTCTTCCCCATTTTTGAGGTCCCCAGTCACTATTATTTCTATCTTTATGCTCTAGTATACCCCTTGTTTAACTCACAAGTAAGAATCTATAGTATTTGACTCTATGTTTCTGCATTAATTTGCTTAAAATCATAGTTTCCAGCTGCATCTGTGTTGCTGTGAAGGATATGATATTTCATTCTTTTTATGGCTATGCAGTACTCCACAATATGGCTGTGGTACATGGTGTATATGTACCACATTTTAAAAATTCAGTTCACAGTTGAAGTTGATGGACACATAAGTTGATTACATGTCTTTGCTATTTAGAATAGAACTGTAATAAACATAGGAGTGACAGTATCTTTTTGATAAAACAACCATTGTCTTCTGAGTAGATATTTAGTAGTAGCATTACGGGAATGAAAGGTATTCTATTTGTAGTTGTTTGAAAAATCTCTCTACGGTCTTCTAAAGGGGTCGAAGTAATTAACATTTGCACTAACAGTGTGTAAGCGTTTCCTTTTATCTGCAGCCTTGCCAACATCTGTTGTTTTTTGACTTTTTACTAATTGTCATTTTGATGGGGGAAGGTGATATCTTTGAGTGCTTTTAATTTGCATTTCTCTGCTGATTGGTGATGTTGAGAATTTTTTCATATGATGGTTGTCCACTCACATGTAATCTTTTGAGAAATATCTTTTCCTTTGCCCACTTTTTAATGAAGTTTTTTTTTTTTTCCTGGTTCAATTGTTTAACTTCCTCATAGATTCTAGATATAGTCCTTTGTCAGATGCATAGTTGGCAAATACTTTCTTTCATTCTGTAGTCTGTCTGTTCTGTGGATATTTTCTTTTGCTGTGCCGAAGCTCTTTAGTTAAACTCTTGTCTATGTTTATTTTTGTCCCATTTACTTTTGAGTCTTAGTCATAACTTCTTTGCCTAGGCCACTCTTCAGAGAGTTATATCTAGATATTCTTCTAGAATATTTATAGACTTACATTTAAGTCTTTAATCCATCTTGACTTAATTTTTTATATGGTCAGATGTGCAGTTTCATTATTCTGCATATGGCTAGCCAGTGTTTCCAGGACAATTTGTTGAATATTCTTTTCCCACTGTTCATTTTTTTTTCAACTTTGTTGAAGATCATCAGTTGGTTGTGGGTATGTGAATTTATTTCTGGATTTTCTGTACTGTTCCATTGATCTACATGTCTCTCTTTGAACCAGTACTATGCTTTGGTAACTTTAGCCTTGTAGTATAGCTTGAAGTCAGATAATGTGATGCCTCTGACTTTGCTTAAGACTGCCTTGGCTATTCAGGCTCGTTTTTTGGTTTCATTTGAATTTTAGAATAGTTGTTTTTCTCAGCATCTGAAAATGACATTGTTAATTTGATAGGGATTCCATTGAATCTGTAGATTGTTTTGGGAAGTACAGTCACTTAACAATATTGATTCTTCAGATTATGAACAGAGAATATTTTTCCATTTGTTTGTGTCATCTGATTTTTTTCAGCAGTGTTTTGTACATATTGTACATATTTTTCTAGAGATCCTTCACCTCCTTGGTTGAATGTATTTTATTTTTGTTTGGATAGTGTCAATGTTAGTGTTCATTGTTCATCAGGGATATTGGCCTGTAGCATTTTTTTTTTTAACCAGAGTTTGGTAGCAGGTTAATACTTGTTTCATAGAATGCGTTAAACAGGAATCCCCCCTCTTTTTAAAATTTTTTTGAATAGTTTTAGTAAGATTGGCACGAAGTCTTTTCTTTTTTAACACCTGTTAGAATTCAACTAATTTTTAGTTACTATTCCAATTTCATAATTTATTTTTGGGCTGTTTAGGATTTCAGTTTTTTTCTGCTTCAATTTTGGAAGGCTGTGTGTTTCCAGTAATTTATCCATTTGCCCTAGATTTTCTAGTGTGTACAAATAGAGATGTTCATAATAGCCTCTGAGGGTCTTCTGTATTCCTGTGGTATCAACTGTAATGTCACTTTTGTAATTTTTGATTTTGCTATTTGAATATTCTCTCTTTTATTCTTGGTTAATTTAGCTTGTGGTCTATCTCTGTCTATCCTAGAGAAGAACCAGTTTTTGTTTCATTGATCCTTTGCATGGTTTGGGGGAATCTATTTCATTTAGTTCTGCTCTCATCTTTGTTATTTATTTTCTCCTGTTAGCTTTGAGTTTGGCTTGTTCTTGCTTTTCTAATTTCTTTAAATGAAACATTAGGTTGTGAAATCTTGCCATTGTTTTGATGTGGGCATTTAGTACTATAAACTTTCCTCTTACTGTGTCCCAGGGGTTTTAGTATGTTGTATCTCCATTTTCATTTGTTTTAAAAATTATTTGATTCCTGCCTTAATTTAGTCATTTACCCAAAAGTCATTCAGGAGCAAGTTGTTTAGTTTACATATACTTGTGCAGTTTGGAGAGTTTTTCTTGGCATTGATTTCTAGTTTCATTACACTATGGTGTGATAATATGCTTGATATGGTTTTGATTTTTTTTTAAATTTATTGAGACTTGCTTTATTACCAAGCATGTGCTCAATTTTAGAGAATATTCCTTGTGCAGTTAAGAAAAAAATGTATATTCTGTGGTTGTTGGGGTGGAGTATGCTTCAGATGTCTATTAGCTCTACTTGATAAAGAGTCCAATTTAAGTTCAGAGTTTCTTTGTTAGCTTTCTGCCCTAAAGTGATCTTAGTGCTGCCAGTGGGGTTTTGAAGTCCCCCCACTATTATTGTATATCTGTCTATCTATTTTCTTAGGGCTAGTAGTATTTGTTTCATAAATCGGGGTGATCCAACATTGGGTGCATAAGTATTTGGGATAGGTAAATCTTTGTGTTGAATTGAATCCTTTGTCACTATATAAAGCCCTTGTTAGTCTTTATATATGTTAGTCTTTTTTTTTTTTACTATTTTTTATTTAAACTCTGTTTCATTTTATACAAGTATAGCAACCTGTGCTGTTTCTTATATTCTATTTACATGATAGGTATTTCTCCATACCTTTACTTTTAGCCTATGAGTTTCATGTTACATGTGAGATGACTCTCTTGAAGACAGCCAAACGTTGAGTCTCTTTGTCTAAGTGGAGCATTAGGCTATTTATGTTCACAGCTAATATTGATATGTGAGATTTTGTTCCTGTTATAATGTTGTTAGCTAGTTGCTTTGTAGTCTCAATTGTGTAACTGCTTTGCAGTGTCTGTGAGCTTTGTACCTTTGTGTACTTTTATGGTAGCAAGTATCCTTCTTTCATGTTTAGAACTCCTTTGAGCATTTATTGTAGGTTCAGTCTGGTGGTGACTAATTCCCTTAGTGTTTGCTTGTTCACATAAAGCCTGGATATTCTGATGACTTTAGAACTTGGGGGTGGTCATCTTGTATACTATCTTGCAGGTATTCTTTGTACTTCCTGTATCTGGATGTTGATCTATCAATATTAGAAACATTTATCTAAATTATTACCTCAAATATATTTTCCAACTTGTTTGCTTTATCTTCTTTTCACCCAGGAATGGTAATACATCATAAGTTTGATTGCTTTACATAATCCCATACTTCTCAAATATTTTATTTTTTAGATTATTTTTTCTTTATGATTGGGTTAATGTAAAAGATTAATTTGCAGTACTGAAATTCATTCTGCTTGGTCTAGTCTATTGTTGAAGCTTCCTATTGTATTCTGAAATTCCTTTAGTGAATTTTTGAATTCCTGAAGTACAATTTGTTGTTTCTTTTTTAATATAGATATGTCATCTTTCACTTCCTGAATCATTTGTCTGGTTTATTTGTATTGGGTTTCCATTTGCTCATGGATCTTGTTGAGTTTCCTTGCTATTCATATTCTGATTTCCAGTCACTTCAAATTTTTTGGTTTGGTCAGGATCTATTGCTAGAAAGATGGTGAGATTCTTTGGAGGTGTCAAGACACTCTAACTTTTAGCACCAACAGAGTTCTTGTGCCAATTCATTGTCATCTGAAGAAGCTGTCACTTCTTATTTTTGAACTTATTATCATTTGAATGGGACATTTAGTGTTTTTAAACTCTTGTTTCCTTTGGGGTTATGGCTGTGGTGTATGTTACACATGATCATTTGGTTTTATTTCTGGGTGCTTTCAGTGGGCTGAAATCTGTATGGGTTTCTTGGTTGTTGATAGCTTTGGTGCAATGGTTTTCACAGAGGCTGTTTGTTGTAATGATAGATTGGATGTATGAGTCAATATATAATCACCTGTAGGGCTGAGGGTGGGGAGGTCTCAGGAAGCTTATCTTGTAGACTTGCACTAAGTCTTTGTGACAGCAAGTTTTTATTTGGTGGCGTAGTTCAGGCTGCCGCATAGTAGATGACCCATAGAGTAAAATCAGGTTCCAGCTCAGGTAGGCTGATGTTGAATGGAGGCACCCACTCTGATGGGGATACAGGGATGAAGGAATGCAGGAGTAAAGGAGGGGGTTGATTGTGTTGGGATGAACTTAGACCTTGGGGTAAGCGGCTTGGTGGAGTAACAGCTGCTTACTGTGAGCTGGCAGGGACATAATCCACTTCCCTATCATTTCCCTGTTGCTGGGCTTACACCCAAAGTACATAGAGACTTCATCCTTTGGTCCCAATCACAGTATGTTTATGGGATGAAGGTATGCTTTTCTGAGGACTACCACCAAGATGGTCTCAGGGCAGAGCCTCTTCCCCCGGTCCAAGGCAGCCAACTTTGTGACATGACTGTCCTCCATTGCTGTAACACTGTCGCTCTGAGTAGGGAAGGGGAGTTGGCCCATGCCCTCCATGTAAGTTCAAGTGGTAAAATCTCACTTTCAGTGAAAGTCTAGGTGCCACAAAAAAACATAAAAAATGCTTTTTCTTTACTCAGAGAACATGCTGGCCCTGAGCAGGAAGAAGCACTGCTGTGTCCACAGGAAAGTGTGGGATGTGTTAGATGACAACCCTCTATGTCTGTGACAGGGTATCAGTGTTGTTGTTTTCAGATTGGCACCATGTCTGTGTTTTCTTTGTCCCAGTGGGGCTCTAGTGGGCTGTAGAACTAGCTTTCCTTTCTTATGAGTATTTCACACCTTGGGGACCACAGTCCCCCAGTGCTTGCCAAAGTCAGAGTGGGTTGTGGTCCTGCCATAGGTACTCAACTGGGATGATGTCTGCCATCCCAGTTCTGGTCTCAGAGGAGTGCAGGCATCTGCATTTGCAGGTCACCCAGATCTCTGTTCCTGAGAAGTTCTCAAGTCACACACCAGAAGTATTTCCCTGGTTCAGAAGGGCAAAGAGCCCCCACAACTTTTTGACAGTGAGCAAGCAGATTGTCAAAGTGGAGAGAAGAAGCGGAGAATCACTCCCACCTACCCTTTCTGTAGGGCTCCAAGTTCTTAGGGGATAGGAACAAATTTACCATAGAAAACTCAACTTACTGTTTTGAGTTGAGTTTTCTATGGTAAATTCATTTTAGAATGAGAATTGTACTCTGCTTTATTTTTGTTTTTAATTATTATCTGTATTATACAATATTTTTATTGAAGTTGGGTTATTATTTAGCATGGTGGCTAACTTGAAAATTATTATTTTCTTAGCAGCAACAAATGTTCTTTGTATTTCTACATTTGGAGTCAGACATGTGGGTGGTGGTGTTGAAATCTCAATAAATAACTGCTTATTCACTGAAATTGAAGATTGGAGCTTGGCTGGGCCAGGATTACCTCTTTCTTCCTTTCCTGTTGGCTAGATCCAAGAGTAAATTAACAGCATTTTTGTCAAGTAATTCCCATGGATAATACCTCTTTGTTCATCTCAAGCTTTAGGCTAGAAATGAGGTCAGGTTTGCAATATCTTAATTCTAGTCCAAGAAAAACTTCAAGGCTACAATAGGGATAAGAATACAAAGGTAATTTCTCTCTCTCTCTCTCTTTATTTTTTCATTATAAGGCCCAGAGGAAAGGGCATAATATTATGTCTGCCTCTTGCTGCAATAGGGCATTATAGAAATTTCTATTAGAATTATATATTTGCTTAATTCTTTCTTCATATTAGTTTTTTTTAATGAGAAATTAAAAGATAACTCTCCTCTTTCATTCACACTGCATTTTCCTTGGATTCACAATTTTTAATGCCTTTTATACATATACTTTCACACTAGCTTTTTAACTTTCTCAAATCATAGCTGAGAACAAGAGGCAAGTTGAAAAGGGGCAGGCACCCTGCAAAGCAGAACTAAAGGCAAAAAGCATTAGAAGGACATAGTAAAACTGATGTCCGTTAATTAATGAAAATAATGACTCTGTAACACTGAGAATATATTATACTTAATGACTTACTGTTTAACGAGGAAACATTGTGACTAATAAATTTTATTAATAGATAATTTTTTTCATCCAAAATACTAAGTGTACCCTCAATGGTACAAATTAATTTTGGAAATTTCTTAAGGCAAAACACATGTTGCTAGCTAAATACGGAGTAAAGGAACGGTAGCTCTATACCCTTTCTAGTGTTAGTCTGTTATTGGTGCACATATCTTGCTTTGCTCTAACTTGGTTGTGTGATCCTAAAAGTGAGGATGATATATTGTAATTCTTAAGCCTTTTGGACAGGGTTGTTTCAGAGTTATGTTGCCTATGGAACTATATAATATTATATATTCTTATATATGTATATCTTACTATGATTAGAGTGAAAGGAGATTTTTCCAATAAAATTACTCTCAATAGTTAACGCTGAAATGGACGATTTAAATAATTATTCTAATTCACTTTAGGCAAGTGTTTTAGTTTGATACTTTTTAAAAGAAACAATGAAACATATTTACAATGTGAAGACAGAATGGAGCAATTTTATAATGTGTGTGTTTGGAAGTCCTTATGAATCAGGTTTTTGTAACAGTAATATTTATGTCTAGGTCAAGTAAGTGTTGATTTATTAATCTAATCATTGTTTATCAAGTACATACTATGTACCTGTCATTGTGCAAAAATGGGAATAAAAAGTGAAAACTGACATAGAACATGCCTTTACTGAGATTGAAATATAGCAAATTAGGTTGGGCAATAAGAAGCAATTTAAAAGAAATGATACTGGCTCTGCTCATGAGGTACATAAGATGACACCACCCAGGGCAACCTACTTGAAGAAGGAAGTAATGGGAAAAGATTGAACAATGGCATGATACTGCCAAGTGTGTCTGATTCTTACATCTCATTCATACAAGGAAGCTAAGATCTACACAATCCTCCTCACCTATCAATCTTGAACACTATTTTTGCCAAGCTTAAAAAATCCTATCACCTGCAATGCTAATATTCAAATTCTTCTTAGAGATTTTAAAAGAAATGAAAAATAACTGTTAAGTTGTGAAGTCTGAAAATTGATTTTCTGATTAAAATTCTTTAAATACTAATTGTTCCCCGACCATATATTAGTACCAATTTATACACACCTAAATCACACAGTTCACATTGAATTACTTTATCAAACAGACAATTTTTTTTTGTTGTTCTGAGACAGAGTTTTGCTCTTGTCCAGGCTGGAGCTCACCACAGCCTCCACCTCCTGGGTTCAAGCAATTCTCCTGCCTCAGCCTCCTGAGTAGCTGGGATTATAGGCATGTACCACCACGCCTGGCTAATTTTGTAGTTTTTAGTAGAGATGGGATTTCTCCATGTTGGTCAGGCTGTTCTCAAACTCCTGACCTCAGGTAATCCTCCTGCCTCGGCCTCCCAAAATTCTGGGATTACAGGTGTGAGCCACTGCGCCTGGCCACACAGAAAATATTTTGATAACTTTTGAACTCTTCAACCACCCAGACCTGAAAATCAACCCTCATTTGTTTTTATTTGTTTTCTGCTGCAATAGTGAGTTCCCAGAACACTGAGCCTGGCAGTTTTTCAGGGACAGTCTAAGAAATTCTCCAGATTAGTTATCATCAGCAAATACAAAATATTCACAGTTATGATATCTCGTCCACATTCTATGAAGCCACACAAGTTAGAGCAAATTTTCTGACATAGATTCTATATCTATATCTTCTAGCTATATCTTCTTCAACAGAATTGGAGCTAAAATAGAAAGCAGATATTCAAAACATGAACAAAAGGAAAGCTAACATTTTAAAAAATCACATTGAATGAACATTAAGCATTTTAAAAAGTACTAGAAATAGTCTTTGGAATAGCTAGAAGTTCTGAGAAACTCACTTTATAATAACTGGTTCTTAACACTACAGATTTTTAAGTGCATTTGTTCATTTCAAAATATGTAGAAGATATCTACATGAATCATTGCAAACCAGTGATAAAGCAAAGAAAGAGGCACACAAATAAGTGAGAGCTCAGCCTGCAGCTGAAGGTAAATGAAAACTAGGGTAGCCAAAAAGCTATCCAGGAGCCAGAGAGCACAGACAGTCAGGAGGCCAATTATGAGGGTCTTTTTCATTGGAAGAGAAACAAAGATGGAAAGCCAAATCTGGCAACATTTAATTTGATCTAAGACTCTTAAAAACAAATGTCCTGGAATGGGAGTAACAACTAGCTTCCAACTAATGCAGAAATACAGCCTCTTTGAAGAAAAACTTTCTCAATGTTGTCCTATCAGATTTCCACATAAGGTGGTAAAATCAGTTACCACCCCATGACAAATATTACCAAAAACAACAGAAGGCAAGACATTCTGACATGGAGGCAACAAAATAAATCAGGGATTTAGGATAGAAAGAACTACACAATGGGACGAGGTATTCTACAGTGACAGAAAGAATAATACACAAAAGCTTACTTTTTGCTAATATTGCATATCATACATAAATGAGCAGAAAGCTCTGTTCCACATAGCCACTCAAGGAAACAAGCTATCTTGATTCCTACTATCTTGTAGCTTACTAGGTTTCTGCAACAGAAGAGAGAGACTGAATAATTGTGCATGGGTTTTGCAGACATGACCCATGGCACTTCTGCATATATTTCATTGGTCAGAACTAATTACATAAACTGTAGAAAAGCAAATAGAATATCAATTAGTATAAATGCTCATGTCACAACTGAACAAGTTTATACTGTCAGATACAGAATATAAAATAACTATAAAAATGTTGAAATTAAAAACATAGTTGGGGATGGGTGAAATGACAGATTAGTTCAAGTTTAAGTGAGTGAACTGGAAGATATAATAAAATAAAACATAGTCATCTAATAAAGTAGGACCAAAATAAATACAGCAAAAACTGACAAAAGTTCAGGAAAAAATACAGCAATCCATCACAATGGTAGGTTTCAAGGTAACACTATTAATTATTGACATGTCAAACTGGCCATAAAAATTAATAAAGGTTTGAACAATAAATTAACCAATTTAAATCTAATAGGCAACCAGCCATTCAAATGTCCACATTATCCTCAAACATGCATATGTGAACTAGAAAAACTGGTCATTTATTAGGCAGTAAAATATTTCTCATAAAGTACAAATATAATGTTACACCTAGGAGTCCCTCTAGCAATTCTGTGGGTAGTACAGCATCTTTTCAATAAGTTTATTTTCTTTCAAATTAAGCAATAATTTCACATTTCTTATTATCAGTAATGAAATTTTATCATTCATATGGGAAGTTACCGATTGTTAAACTTTTATTTCAGAAAAGTTTAACTTTAGAGAATATTAGAAGTGATTGTACAGAGATTCTAGTTTCCTCTAACATCTTACATTAGTGTGATATATTTGTTAAAACTAATAGACAATTATCAACACATTATTATCAGCCAAAACTAGTCCTTTATTCAGCTTTCTTTGTTCTAACCTAATGTTCTTTTTCTGTTTTATGATCTCATTTAAGATACCATATTACACTTATTAGTTGGATCTCCTAAGGTGCCCTTGGATGACAGTTTCTCAGACTTTCTTAACAGTTTTGAGAAGTACTGTTCAGGATTTTTTTGTAGAATATTCCTCAGAATTTGTCTGATGTTTTTCTTAAGATTAGACTAGGTTTATGAGTTTTGGAGAGGAGGAAAACAGATACAAAGTGTCATTTTCATTACATCCTTTCAAGGATACACAGTATCAACAGAATTTATAATCGTTGATGTTAACCTTGATCTCCCGATTGAGATAGAGTGTGCCACACTTAAGTTTGTATTTTTCCCCTTTCCACATTATGCTTTCTGGAAGGAGAGTTACTGTGCACATATAAAGAATGAAGAGTTATGTTCCCCCACCTTTTTTTTTCCCCATTCCCTCAAGTGAGAGTGTATCATATATTTGTAATACAGTTATGTTGTTTTGTCACATTCTGCAATCTCCTTACCTCCTAAATGGCTTCTAAAAATTGCATATGTTAATATTCACTCTTTGTGTTATAAAGTCCTGTGGATTTTGACAATGTATAGATGTGTATATCCACAATTATCATGACATTCATAATGGTTTTACTGCTTTAAAAAATTCACTATACTTCAACCAATTCAACCCTCTCTCCATCCTGCCAAACTCCTGAAAACCAATGACCTTCTTACTATCATTATGGGTTTGCCTTTTCCAAAATGTGGTAAGATTAGAATCATATGTATAGCTTTTACAGATAAGCTTCTTTCACTTAGCATAAGTTTCCTTTATGTCTTGCGTGGCTCAATACCTTCTTTCTTTTAATAATTTAATAATATTCCATTTTATGGATGTGCCACAGTTTGTTTATTCAATCACCTATTGAAGAAATATGATCAACTGATACAAAACAATCTCAATCAAAATCCCAGGAAACTATTTATACATACTGAAAAACTGATTATAAAGTTAATATGGAAAGGAAAAAAGACGTAGAAAAACACAATGCTGAGTAAAGACAACATCTGAGGACTTACATTAACTGATTTTAATAACTAGTATAAAACTACAGAAATCAAAACAAGGTAATATTGGCAAAATAATAGACACATAGACTGATGGAACAGAGAGCCAAAATAATATAACTGGGCTTTCCTACACAAAAATAGAACCTAGATATAGACCTTACAACATTAAAAAAAAAAAAAAAAAACAGCGAATCTAAGACCTACATATAAAATATAAAACTATAAACTTCTAGAATAAAACAAACATAGCAGAAAATTTATGTGACCTTGAGTTTGGTGATAAGGTTTAGATACAACCTAGCATTCCTCTAACTGTGGTGTCAGTTGAACAGAGTCAATTGGCTTTATTTCTGGTTGCCTTTAGAAGTTCAATGCTCTGTATAGGATCCTTATTTGTGGTTGGTTTCTTGCCCTGACTTCCACAGTGGTGTATGTTGGCAAAATATTTTTGATGCTGTAATTTGGGCTGCAACCCAGGAGATAGCACTTAAGAGTAATGGCAAGAGTAATGGCAAGCTGATAGGCTTCAGAGCCACCTAGCTCTTTTGTATTTTTGCAAGTAGCTGTGTAGCCACGCTCTGTGATGGTTGGTGAGAGAGAGATCTCCTCACCAAGCTGCCTCTGGGCCTTGGGGGCACTCCCTGTGATCACAGGCATCATGCCTACCTTCCTTTGCTAGGTGCTCTGGGCCACAGGGCTCTCTTGGGCAGAGGCCATGACTGGAAGACAGGTCACATTCTTCTTTTATGCCCTGCAGAGGGAGGCACACCCTGTTTTCTGCACCAGCCCGACAACTCACATAACTCACCCCTCTCAGCATTCTGAGAGTGGAGGCTCCTCTGGCCCTCCCAAGCTGTGCACTTCAGGTTGGCCCTCCCAAACTGTGCACTGCAGCCCTGCGGTGCCGGGACTGACTTGTGGCTCTATCCACTAGACTCTAGGAGTCAGGTTCTGGTTGTGTTGGTATATTCTAAGTGCTCTGAGGCCACTGGGAAAGTATTCAGGTGGAACCTCTGCAAAGCACTCTGCTTTGGCAGCAGAAGCTGCACTGTGCACATTCTCCTGCAGGACATCCTGGCTGGGTCTTGGGAGGGGCTGGTGGGTAGGAAGTTCTGCAGAAGTCCCTATTCTGTGGAGAAGCCAGCCTCACTTTCTTTTGGCTTTGGGATTAGATGGGGCTATAGCTACCCACGGGGAGATCGGGAGCCCTGAGGGATGGGCCTATGGCCACATTTTGCTACAGCTGCCCAGTGCACAAAAGTCCCTGGGCTCTGCACAGGCTGAAATGCTGTCTCTTCATACTTTCTAGGCAGATTTCCTGCCAGTTCAAATGTCTGTTGAGGTTGTAGAATCTCTTGTAGCTAGGATCCCAGAGGTCCATGGTGATAGTGGGCTGTCTTTTCATTCCTTCATTTCTTCCTTCCTTAGTAGCAATTCATGGCCAGAAACTAGCCCTAGTATTCAGCTATCCCCACACAAGATTCCTGCTTCCTCCCTCTTCAGCCCTGATATCTGTGTTGCCTATTGATTCTCTCCAATGAGCTGCTGAAAGTATATTGGTTTACTCCATGTTTTGGTATCTGTCAGTGAGAGTGGTTCTTCCTGGCTGTCTCTAGTTGGACAGCTTGTCCCTCTCTTCGCCTTTGTACATTTAGAGGCTCAGAACAGGGGGTGAGTGTGGCGAATCCTGAGGCCAAAGGTTAGGTAATGAAGTGCAGAGGTGTGGAATAGACCTGAGTAGGGAGGCCTACCCAAGCCTAAAATGCCAGTATATGTGTTCCATTCCTATATAAGCCAACATATCAACATATGTCTTTATGCATAGTGAGACATAATACAAATTGTTTGTATTAGTTTTAAATAATTAGCTTTATGTTGGAGGGGGGTTTTTGTATTTATACAATAGAAATTTAAACCTGAAAAAGTATTAAGAAGTAATATATTCTGATGCTCATTTGAAATAGATTAAAAAAAAACTAGGTCATGAACCATTAATGATTTGTCTAATAATATAACTTTTATTTATTTATTTATTTATTTTTAGACAGCATCTCACCTTGTTGCCCAGGCTGGAGTACAATGGTGTGATCTCCAACTCCCAGGTCAAATGACTCTCCTGCCTCAGACTCTGGAGTAGCTGGGATTACAGGTACACACAATCACACCTCGCTTTTTGTATTTTTAGTAGAGACGGGGTTCCCCGTTTTGGCCAGACTAGTCTGGAACTCCTGATCTCAGGTGATCAGCCCACCTCAGCCTCTAATAATATGAAATTTTATAGTGGACAACATAAAACAAATAGGACTTTGAACTCCTAATTACATTCTCTTTCCATAAAGCCCACTGATTCTCAGTTCCTTTAAAGCAGATACCATTTTCTCAATTCAGACTCTGAATTGTATGTAATTTTCCACACGGTGATAAGGAATCCATTGCCAGTTTTTAGCAGATGGTTTCATATCACAACAAGAGTATGAATTCGTGGCTCAGAATTACCATGAATCTTCATTCCAGGCACAATTCTATTCCTGTGGGGGCTCCAAGGAAGTAATAACTTTAAATGTAATAATGTTGGGGGAGATATTTGTATTAACCCTGGAGCTGTAGATGTTTTTATATGAATTTTTAAAAAATAAGTTTAAAATAACAGCCAAAGCAAAAACATTCTTTGAAATTATTTGAAATATCTTTGGAGTGCAACGAATATCAATAAAATTATAATTAATTAAAAGAAATATATGGAGAGTGGTTAGATCCAGTTACTAATTTATCAATGCATTTAAACATACACTTATATTACTGAGTTCCTATGAGATGCAATAGAGACACAAAAACAAATTGAATAGTCATTGCCCTCAATAAATTTGAAGTCTATAGACAGAAGACAAAAACAAAATTTTCATAAACTATGATAAATGTTATCATTCTGTAAATGTTACTGTGGTACAAAGAAGGAAGCATAAATCTGACATCTGTGAGTGTGTGTATTTGTGTGTGTGTGCATTGCTTGAGGACTCAGGAGCACAGGGAGATTTTTTACTGAAGATTTAAAAAAAAAAAAAAAGTTTAAGCTAAGACTTGGGGGATGACATAAGAGATAACCAAGGAAAGATCACTGGAAAGATACTTCAGGCAAAAGAATGAAAATTGCAAAGATTTGGGGGCAGAAAAGAATATTAAACCATTAGATAATTGCAGGTAGTTGAGTTTCGTATTGCTAAAAACCCTAGTAAAGTCATCCAGTGGTCAGTGTGTCCTGAAGTTACAGGTTAAATCTATATAACTGGAGGATAAAAGACCTAATATAAAAACCTATTTATTTGGCTATCCTACTAGGAATAAAATGTAGCAAATTTGTCTTTCTGCGTAGTATAAAAAATAAAATAAACTATAACAAGTATTTTGTTTAAAAAGTTATCTATTAATTCCACTCAAACACAGATGTTCATTAGTATTGAATTATTAGTTTTGTGTTTTCGTTTTGTTTTGTTTTATTTTTGAGACAGAGTCTTGCTCCAGTCACTCAGGCTTGAGTTCAGTAGTGTGATCACCAAACACTGCCATCTTGACTTTTTGAGCCGAAGTGATTCTCCCACCCCTCAGTCTCCCCAGTACTTGGGACTATAGGCACTTATCACCATGCCTGGCTAATTTTTGTATTTTTTGTAGAGAATGAGTTTTGTCCTGTTGCCTAGGCTGGTCTCAAACTCCTAGACTCAAGCCATCTGCCAACCTGCACCTCCCAATGTGCTAGGATTACAGGCATGCACCACAAGGTTCAGGCTTGAATACTTTTTTTTTTTTTGTGCCCTGTACAAGTGTACCATTTTAAATCTTTTATACCACGGTTTTTTTTCTTTTTTTTTTTAGAAAAAAAAGAAAAGAGAAAGAAGGAAGAAAAAAAGAATGAAATAAAGAGAAAAAGAAAGAAAAAAGGGGAGAGAGAACGGGAATCTTGCTCTATTGCCCAGGCTAGAATGCAGTCTACAAATGGATATTAAAAGCTTTTTTTATACTAATAATTGTGTTATACAATGGAGACAGGAAGGAATAAGGGAGGAAAATAACAAACAAACAGCCAACCAATATTTCATTTAAACCTATGAAATGCTATGAAATTGCTAGGGAGTGATCTACTCCCAATCATGTGGTCACTTTTAGAATAAATGTGATGTGTTACTGAAAAAAAAATGTATATTTTGTGGATTTGGAGTAGAGAGTTCTGTAAATGTTTATTAAGTTTACTTGTTTGAGGTTTAAGTTCAAGTCCTGGGTATCCTTCTTAACCTTCTGTCTCATTAATTTGTCCAATATTGACAATGTAATGTTAAAGTCTCCCACTATCATTGTGTGGGAGTCCAAGTCTCTTTGTAAGTCACCAAGAAGTTGCCCTATGTATCTGGGTGCTCCTATATTGGGTGCACATAGACTTAGGGTCGTTAGCTCTTCCCGTTACATTGATCCCTCTACCATTATACAATGTCCTTCTTATCTCTTTTGGTTTCTATTACTTTAAAGTCTATTTTATCAGAGATGAGAATTGCAACTACTGCTTTTTTTTTTTTTTTTTTTTTGCTCTCCATTTGGTTGGCAAATCTTCCTCCATCCCTTTGTTTTGAGTCTCTGTATATCCTTGCATGTAAGATGGATCTGGATGCAGCTTACTGATGGGTCCTTTGAAGTGACTGATACTGGTTGTTCCCCCTCTATACATAGTGCCTCCTTCAGAAGCTCTTGTAAAGCAGGCCTGGTGGTAATGAAATCTCTGAGTACTTGCTTGTTTGCAAAAAATTTTATTTTTCCTTCACTTATGAAACTTAGTTTGGCTGGATATGAAATTCTGGGTTGAAAGTTCTTTTCTTTAAGGATGTTGAATATTGGCCCCCACTCTCTTCTGGCTTGTAGGGTTTCTGCTGAGAGATGAGCTGTGAGTCTGATAGGCTTCCCCTTGTGGGTAACCTGACCTTTCTCTCTGGCCGCCCATAGTATTTTCTCCTTTGTTTCAACCCTGATGAATCTAATGATTATGTGCCTTGGGGTTGCTCTTTTGAGGAATATCTTTGTGGTGTTCTCTGTATTACCTGGAGTTGGGTATTGTCTTGCCTTGCTAGGTTAGGAAAGCTTTCCTGGATAATATCCTGAAAAATATTTTCCAGCTTGGATTCATTCTCTTCGTCACATTCAGGTACACCTATCAAACGTAGATTAGGTCTTTTCACATAGTCCCATATTTCTTGGAGACTTTGCTCATTCCTTTTTACCCTTTTTTCTCTAATCTTGTCTTCTCGTTTTATTTCGTTAAGTTGGTCTTTGACCTCTGAAATCCTTTCTTCTGCTTGGTCAATTCGACTGTTAAAACTTGTGCATACTTCGCAAAGTTCTCGTATTGTGTTTTTCAGCTCCATTAATTCACTTATATTCCTCTTTAAATTGTCCATTCTCATGAACATTTCGTGAAACCTTTTTTCAAGGTTCTTAGTTTCCTTGCATTGGGCTAGAACATGTTCTTTTAGCTCACAGAAGTTTCTCATTATCCACCTTCTGAAGCCTGATTCTGTTGATTCCTCACATTCATTTTCTATCAGGCCTTGTTCAATTGGTGATGAGGCACTGCAATCCTCTGTAGGAGGAGAGGCATTCTGATTTCGGGTGTTTTCAGCCTTTTTGCGCTGGTTTCTTCCCATCTTTGTGGATTTATCCACCTGTCGTCTGTGTAATTGCTGACTTTCAGATTAGGTCTCTGAGTGGACGTCCAGCTTGTTGGTTATAAAATTTTTTCTATTTCTTAATTTTCCTTTGGCAGATGCCCCTCCCCCCACAGAGCTGGACCTTCCCAGGTTCAGCTGTACTTGCTGTGAAACTCTCAATCCTCAGCAGTTCCAACTGCTGTTTTTTTTGTTGTTGTTGTTTGTGGGGGGACCAGCTTTCCCCTGCGGCGACCCACTACGCCAGCTGAAACAGCAGCGTTAAGATTCGTGGCGCTTTTCTGCCCGGGAATCTCTCGGTCTGGTTCCCCACTTCAGTCCGCTTTTTAATCAGCTGAATGGGAGACTCTGCTTTCCCCGGAGCTCCAACGCCAACCAAAGGGCACTCAGTCCTGTATACTCCGGACTGAGAACCGCCGCGTCGGGGCGCCTGCAAAACGGCCGCGCCCTCCGAAAGGGTCGCGCTGGCGACCCGTGGGGCTCCTCCGCCAAGAATCTCTTGGTCCGTAGGCTATGAAAATTCGTCTGAAAATGTGGCGTCCACTCACTCTCTGCGCTTGTGGGAGCTACAATCCTGAGCTGCTGCTAATCGGCCATCTTGGATCTCTCTCCTCAGGCTTGAATACTTTTACGTAACTTTTAAGAAGATTGCATTGAATCAAATGGCAAAGTTTATACGAAGGAGGAAAAAGAGAACTTTTACCATATATCTATATCTATATATTAATATACATAACTTTCACATTTCATATACATATATACACACACACACACACATACACACACACACAAACACACATCCAACAAATTGCACTGTGGACAGCTGAAGCTCAATCCCACATAATGGCCAATTTAGCTAAGATAAGAAAGCAGGGATAAGAAAAGAGATGACATTAACTCCTGTCCTGTCTTCTCTAGGGTTTATTAATTCCCTGGAATTCTAGTAAATTACTAATTTAGCAGCAGTTGGAGAAAGACTTCAGTCAAAAAGATTCAGGTGCTGGCCTCTTTGAAGTGGTAAGATTTGAGTAAATAGAGGTGAGGTGTTGAAAATGTCTGCTCAAATAATATTATACATTGTACAGCAGTTTATTTACATATTTGCATATGTGTGTACCCCAGTAGACTGAAATTCCCAGAAGACACAAAATATGTTTTTTGTTTATCACTGTATCCTCTACACTCTAACTCATCAAATGCCTACTGAATTAATGGAAATATAATGAAATGAAAGCAATATGCTCTTGTTGTCCCTATTACTTTCTTAGCACCATAAAAGAGCACATCAGCCATATGTGTGTATATGTGTATGTGTGTGTGTGCAATGTGTGTGTGTGTGATGGAGAGAGAGAATGTGTGTGTTCAGAATCTGCAAATAAAATAAGATCTGTAATAGAAGACACATTTAATTTTAATTTCTTTTTTAAAATTGGAGGCAAAGAAGACAGAGAGTAAATTTGTAAATCTAGTCTTACTAACCTGTCTTAAAACTAGGTATTGTGCTCTCCAATTTTCAGTGCTGCACTGGACAAAGAGTGAGTCATCAGGATGGACTGAACTGTTTGACTACAAGTTCAATTACTTAACCTGGTAGTAACCACTGTGTGCATTAAGCAGCATAAAATCACTAGCTGAGGGGAACCTATGACACAGAAGACATTTTCCTGAAGCTTTCGATAATGAAAAAGAATAAGTTTAGGAAAGATGGGAGAGAACAGTAAAGAAAGGAAACTGATAAAAATAAAGTATGCTAATTTTCCTTTTAAAACTGGATGCTTAACTCTTTGAACTTTCAATCCATCAGTCCAAATGAAGTTTGAACTTTGAAAATCACAAAATATACCCATTCACAAATTGCTTCTGCTTTATGTCTATAATTACTATGAAAAAAACAGGTGTAGAATACAGTTCATAACTTAAGGAGCTTGGTTAGTGTATATTACATTTAAAAAGGAGGGATACTTTCCAATTACTTCTGAAATCAATTTTGTTCTCTCTTCCTCTCTGATAATCATTAATACTCCCTCAGATTGCATTTCTCTCCAACACTAGAGACTAAGAGATACAAGAGAGGTAGGAAAAATGTGCATTAGACAGCTTTAGGCTAAAGAAAATTAAAATCTTAGTGCAACATTAAATATCAACAGAATTTTGTGTTTTTGCTATATGAGTGAACTGAATTATACAAATGTAAGCAAACTGATGGCAGGCATAAAAGAAACAAGAATTTATTCAGATCTAAAAAAATGCTTAAGAAAAAAAGGAGAATTTTTAATTATATTAACTGATTGCATAATCGGTTTACTTTTATGTCCAGTGATATTTTAATTTGATTTGGTAATCTTAATTTTTAGAAAAGCTTCAAGGATCAAAGATTTTATATAGCCACAGAAGAAACTTTTTGAAAAGGAAATAAGTAACAATTTAAAATTTTTAGTAAAAAAGGTAGCATGCAGCTATTTGAATTATTTGCATTAACAAATCTTTCAGTTTTGCAAAAGACTCACTGAAAGAAGTTTTACTTACCCTTGGAAGTTCTGAGAGCTAATAAATACCATCCCTTTCCTCACAACTGTATCCATCTGCAAAGCAGTGGAGTTAGGCAGGTAAAGATTAAAATGTATGCCCTATTATTGATAGAGTAGGAATAAGGATATAACTTAGGTGTACTAGTAAAAGTACTTGCTAAAACCTCAGCCCCAAGGTTTTAGTCAGATTTACATACCCAGTCCATTTTACAATTGCACAATCATGGGCCTTGGCAATCTGGGAGCTCCCTATATGGAAGAGTAAAATGTAATTGTGCCCGATCTCCAAGCTGGCTCCAAAGTCAGTCCTATGTCTAAGCTGAACAAGATTATTACCTTAACTCAATTTGCCGAACAGGACGTTGTGAGGTGAGAGGTCATGAGTATTACACTGATTCCATGTTTCAAAAAGACAGAGGTGCTATTTAGCATTGTGGGAAGGACAGTTTCAACAATTGTTCAAGATTGTTTTGGATATGGCTGAGGAGTTAGCTTTTTGACCCCTGCTGAGTAAATGACAATTGTTACTGTAAATGCCTGACATGTTAAGAGAATGTCTCTTGCAGGGTTAGCTGTTAAAACAAAGCATACTACATGTTTTGGACTCCAAACAATTTCACCAACTGCTTTGGAAAGATCTAACTAAGTTTATTTAGATTTTTTTCTGTTCTTTTTTTTTTCTATCCTCCTGCTTTCTTAGATTATGAAAAATCATAAATGCAAATGCCAAAGTAGTATGCCTAACATATACCTAGCTGTCTAAAAATATGAACTCTCCATCAAAAATTTTGAAGTACCAAAATACATCATAGCTGCTACTAGTTAGGTGCTCCTAAATTAAATATTTCCTTCCAGAAACCTATTAAACTACTGTTATCTCAATGACTATAAAAGTTTTACCATTTTATCTGGAATAAATTTATCTTTGAATATCTATACTTATTTTATAATTTTATAATTTTTGTTACATGTTTCATTGTCTGGACATTTTTTTAAATTATGAGAAATTTTCCTCTTTCTGTGTGCTGTGTGTGTGTGTGTATCTCTATATGTATATGAAATGTGAAAGTTATGTATATTAATATATAGATATAGATATGGTAAAAGTTCTCTTTTTCCTCCTTTGTATAAACTTTGCCATCCAATTCAATACAATCTGATTAAACCATGAACACCTGTCAGGGTGGACACCTTCAGACTCCTCAGATCTACTCACTTTTGCTATGAAGTGTCATCCCTCTTCCCCTTTTCTTTCTCTCCTCCTCCTTTTCCTCACTCTCCACCCTCCTCCAGGACATTAGAGAGTATAGAGTCTGGAAGTCAATACTCCCTGTGAAGCTCCTCTTGCAGCAGTTCCATTGCTTGGAAGATACTTGACTAATTCACCTTTGAATTACTTGTGATCACTGGCTATGGTGTGGTGTGTTTAGATGTGGACATTACCAAAGAGGAGAAAAAGGCAGACCTAGAATTCGCCTAGGAAAATACTAACCAAAAAATCAATACAATCGTTATACTAAAATATAATAAATATATTTTAAAGAATTCTACAATTGTTTATTTTTATATAAAGTAGAAGCATACTGAACCACTATATTTTTGGCATTTGTAATTTTTTTTTTCTTTTCTTTTTTTTCTTTACCATGTGGCTCATTCAAACACAAATAGGTAACTGGATAAATACAAGTTAAAGATTTAAATTTTATTTAATGCATACAGCAAAACTTCTCATAAAGCCATAGCATATCCCTGAAATGGTATTATAGAGTTGGGATCAATTTCTTATTAAGAATCTTCAACTAATATGCAGGAACTAAAATATATAGGTACAATAATCATCTGGCACTTTTTCCTCTCTCAAATACATGATTTTTTATTTTACTTGATTTTTTTTATCGCATTTTAGGTTTTGGGGTACATGTGAAGAACATTCAAGATTGTTGCATAGGTACACACATGGCAGTGTGATTTGCTGCCTTCCTCCCCATCACCTGTATCTGGTATTTCTCCCCCAGGCTATCTCTCCCCCAACTCCCCCCCACCTGTTGTCCCTCCCCTATTTCCCCCGATAGACCCCAGTGTGTGTTGCTCCCCTCCCTGTGTTCATGTGTTCTCATTGTTCAACACCTGCCTATGAGTGAGAACATGCAGTGTTTGGTTTTCTGTTCTTGTGTCAGTTTGCTGAGAATGATGGTTTCCAGGTTCATCCATGTTCCTACAAAGGACACGAACTCATCGTTTTTGATGGCTGCATAATATTCCATGGTGTATATGTGCCACATTTTCCCTGTCCAGTCTATCATCGATGGGCATTTGGGTTGGTTCCAGGTCTTTGCTATTGTAAACTGTGCTGCAATGAACATTCATGTGCATGTGTCCTTACAGTAGAACAATTTATAATCCTTTGGATATATACCCAGTAATGAGATAGCTAGGTCAAATGGAATTTCTATTTCTAGGTCCTTGAGGAATCGCCACACTGTCTTCCACAATGGTTGAACTAATTTACACTCCCACTAACAGTGTAAAAGTGTTCCTATTTCTCCACATCCTCTCCAGCATCTGTTGTCACCATCTCACACCAGTTAGAATGGCAATCATTAAAAAATATGGAGACAGCAAATACATGATATTTAAAGAAGTAGACCTATTTGTTTCTTTTTATATAAAAGTTTCCGTAACAAATGACTACAAATTCAATGTAAAACTAGAGAGAAGACAGATATCTTATATATTTTTAAGCAACTGAATCTCAGAAGCCCATATTCCAGGGGCAAAATTGAAGAGTTTTGGATGATTTGAAGGCTGTCATCAGGTTTAGAAAAGCAGTAAAGATGATCCTTCCTTAAACTACGTGTTCATGGCACTTTATGGACTGTTGCTTGTGCCTGAACCATCAACCATATATTATATATAATGTTTGCCAAGAAATGACTCTCATGGCCACTTGGGAGATTTTTTTTAAAAAAGCAAAGGGCAGGAAAAAAGATTAATTCGTATAACCAGGTGAAGACATATAAAAAAAATAAACACATTGAAAAAAGCCTCAAGTAAAAGAGTAAGTTCAGCACTAAGGACTTCAAGTTACTTACATGAGTGTAAGTTCATCTATGTAAATAACTTTTATTTATTCTCATGTCATCACACAACAGATAAATATTAGCTGGGGATGTGAATCACATGGCAAATTTTCTTCAGTGATCTTTACAAAGAAAATTAAAATTGTTGAATCACTAGGAAAGTTATGAAGCACCTCAAGAAGACAAATTGTATAGTTATTTTTTCTAAAAGTAAGTAATTTTTCCATGACTTTTGAAAGATGAAGTCAAGAGCATGTAGAACTCTGAGAAATCATAAGCTGATATAGTCTTGCCATTAATTTTTTATGTTTTTGTTTATTTCTATTTGTTTACTTAAAATTTTAATTTTTGAAAAAGTAATACATTCTTTGGACTCAGATAGACATGGAAAGAACAAGAAGTTCCACTCAAGAGTGTATAAGCAACAGATATGCATATTTTGACAGAAAGATATGCACTGGAATGATCACACCAGCATTATGTATCTTCGAGCAGTATATATTCTCAACAACCCCAAACTGGAAACTATCCAGATATTTCTAACAAATATATGTAGATGGTCATCAAAATTATAATGGATAAATACATCATACTATATTCACTCAATATAATATGTGTATATACATATAAAGACATGTATAGTAAAATACAACATATAGATTAATCTCACAAACATATCATTCTCTAAAAGGAGTCACCTAGTATAAATTCTTGAGGAGATGGATATTCCATTTGCTATATAATGTTCTTATTTCAGGTTTCATGCCTGTATCAAAACGTTTCATGTACACCATAAATATATATACCTACTATTTATCATAAAAATTTAAAAATAAAAGAAGCCACACACATAGATTACATAATCTATGATTACAACTTATAAAATTAAAAAGGTAAAATAAAATTCAATATAAGAAAGAAAATTGATGGTAAACTCTAGATAGTATTTCTGACTGCAAGGGGGTGCAGAACAGAAATATTTCAGAGGCAGAAGTTTATTTATATGTTATTTTTCTTCATGCATATATTTTAAACATAATAGCAATGAAAACATTGTGTCCAAATGCTTTGCTTCTGCAGTGAGACATCTATCAACTCCTAACAGTGTCTCACCAACCACATAGTGCCTTCCTTTTACAGCTTTCTAGATCGTCTCACATTTAATAGACATTAGCTTGTTTCCTATCTTTAGTTGTTATAAAGTTTTGCAATAAGTATTCCTCTATGTTATTTTATACTTGTGTGACTATAATACATCAATAGGATAATTCCCAGAAGTAGAATTGTAGCATTCTTGGTAAAAGTGTACGTCTCTAAACATACTGCCTTTCACTGGGGATGTACCAAAGTATAGTGCCAGCAATATACAACATAAAGCTTTGGCAAGCAGACGAGTGTGATCAAACTTTTTTATTTTCACATAATTGTGATGAAATTTGTTGCTCAATATGGCCTGAATTTTAAATTCTCTTACTATAGAGAGATAGGAAATATTTTTACAAGTCCAAGAGTCATTTGCATTTCATTTTCTCTGAATTGTCTAATTATTTGCCATTTTTTAATTGGTTTATTGGTGTATGTATCTAAAATTTAGGAAATTCATTTTTAATCTATGATATTGGCTACAAACATATTTTCCCATTTTTTATTTGACTTTGATTATGCCATATTTTAATCACATCTATTTATGTTTAATAGTTTGTATAGCAACATTTATCAAATTTCTTTATGGTTTCTGAATTTTGAGACACAGTTTGGAAAGCTTTTTCCATCCCAACATTCTAAAAAATTTAAGCAGTATCTTTTAGTTCATTAATTATTTTTAAGAAGCAAGTTTCAGATCCATATGACATTAATTCTATTTTTTATTGGGATGTCTATTTTACAAGTGTATTATATTCAGAAAATTCTTCAGAATGTATGTTTTTGTTAATTTGTGTACATTTCTTAAGTATACCTATATGTACATCACATTTTAAAAGGTATATACAAATCTAATATTTTATTTAAACTTTTACTTTAAAAACAAACATATGTTAGGGGGATGAGGAAAAGCATATCTGGGCATCCTAAGCATTCTGTAAGAATTAGACAAAACTGTGAATCTCACACATGATATCCAAACGTGATAAAACTTTCCCCAGCCTTAGTTCCTAACATATATATACACATATATACATACATTCAAATAAATCAATAAATAAAAACACATAAGTAAATAAATAAATAAGCATAGAGAAATAGTTGAGACTATATGTTTTGTTCTGGGAATTCCAGGGGAAAACAAGTTTACAGAAAGAGACAATTAATTGTGTAAGATAAATAATAAAGGAAATTCATGTTGACTTCTTTTTATTTTCATCTTTCCTCCTTTCCCCTTTTTGCCCATTCCACCCAATTAATGCTGAACTTATATCTGTTTATTCAGCTTTGAATCTTCTTCACCACAAATTGCCTGCAGAAAATTCATGTTATCTCTGCCTGCTATCCTTTTTTGCTGTTTGTTATGACTAATTCCTACTCATTCTTCTGATCTCAAATGCACACCTTTAAAATGAGTTCCATTGCATTAGTGTTCCTTGTTTTATGTTTTAGTATTTCAAAGCTCTGATTAGAGTTTTAATACAGTAAAATAAAACAATGAACACTCTTGCAATCATATAGCATGTTGCATTTATATTCATCGATTTGGAAGTTTTCAAATTTGAATAGCTTGCTTCTGGGCAAATAATGTGTTGATGTTGGACTAAGGTTGATTCCAGATTGAATGTGTCTTTCTTGGCCCTGAAAAATCCTAGAGGTGGTTAAATTTGGCCAACTCTGTTTAGCCCTAAGGGAAGAAAACAGAGAAGCTAAGAAGGTGACAGATTAAAGCAGCCTTGAAAAAGCCCCTGAGAACTCTATCTTTTGTGCTAACACACGGAACATGAAAATAAGCAATGAAATTTTCCTCTGAGCAACAAAGGAGACTAAAAGATTTTAGTGAAAGAAGCTAGTGAAGAGTGCAATGGCACAGAATACTTTGGGCATCCATGGAGTGCTGGAAGGTATCTTTGAAGGATAAACAAATAAATGGAGAATTTCAAGTAAAGCATCAAAGATATTCATTCAGATTATGTTTCTTAATTGCCTGCTTATGTCATAAGTTATACAGATAAAGTAGAAAATAAAATAAAAATCACATTGCTTATAGAGTGCTTTATACTTCAGGTAATATATCCTATTTATCTGAGGCAGGTTATTTATGTAACTTAGATATCACCTTTGTTTCAGATGTACTCTATCATTAGCATTTCAGGTTAATAATTTGAAGACTGTTCTTTACTTGATATGTTCCTTTACAGTACTCAAAATTTTTTATTTTTACTCTAATATGCAGGCAAATACCTACCTCTGTCTTGTAAGCTCTAATTAAATAAGATAGAAAACTATTTTAACAGAGGAATTATAAAACATTACATTTAAATATTATCTATCAAGGCCTCACTAAACCTCAGATTTTAGCAGATATCTCTGTATAATCATAAAAATTAGAGGAAATTTGAGTGGGAACACAAAGTCTAACCATATCATTCTGCCCCTGCCCCCGCCCCAATCTCATGTCCTCACATTTCAAAACCAATGGTGTGTTCCCAACAGTCTCCCAAAGTCTTAACTGATTTCAGCATTAACTCAAAAGCCTAAGACCAAAGTTTCATCTGAGACAAGGCAAGTCTCTTCTCCTAGGAGCCTGTAAAATCAAAAGCAAGTTAGTTACTTCCAGAATACAATGAGGATACGGCATTGGATAAATGCTTTCATTCCAAATTGGCCATTGGAAGGGGCTACAGACCCCATGCAAGTTCGAAATTCAGCAGGGCAGTCATTAAATCTTAAAATTCAAAATAATCTCCTTTGACTCCATGCCTCACATCCAGGTCAAGCTGATGCAAAAGGCAGGCTCCCATGGCCTAGGGCAGCTCTGCCCCTGTGGCTTTGCACTGTACATCCCCCATCCTGGCTGTTTTCACAGGCTGGCATTGAGTGTCTGTTGCTTTTTCAGGCACATAGTGCAAGCTGTCAGTGGATCTGCTATTCTGGGGTCTGGAGGATGGTGGCCCTCTTCTCACACTTCCACTAGGCAGTGCCCCATTGGGAACTTTGTGTTGGGGCTTCAATTCCACATTTCTCTTCTTTACTACACTAGCAGAGGTTCTCCATTAGAGCTCCACCTCCGGAGCAAATTTCTGCCCAGAAGTCAAGGCATTTCCATACATCCTCTGAAATCCAGGCAGAAGTTCCCAAACCTCAATATTTGACTTCTGATTTTTGGCCAGATGAAAGAAAGCACATCAAATGAAAATCAGAGGTCTCACTCTGGTCTAACGATTTTATCTGGAGCTGGTAGCTTGGTTTTCAGGCTTTAGACTGTTCTTGGCTTGAAGGTCAAGTTTCACTGGGGACCTATCCCTGCCTGCATAAAAATTTGCCTGCTTCCTGTTGCTATCAATACTAAATAAAACATTGATATATTTTATTGGCTGTTATTACAAGAGCTTAAGTTAATTAATCATGAATATCTAGAATCAAGCCAAGACCAATTAAATATCTAAATTCTTTGTCTCAATTCATTAATATATACTTTTAAACTTATACTATAGCTTAAATTAAATGTTGTTGTTTTGTTTATCAACAGTATTGACCTGTTATTTTTTCTACTCAGATACCATGGTTTTGTTGGGAAACAATTTTCTATACGGTTTTCTATTACATGTTTTGTAAGCAGAGCACTGATAGTTTTTGTTCTAAACTGTTATTGCCTACATAGTGAAATACTTTGAAAGATACAGGTAGTACCTCCTCCTTAAGCAGAAGGCATATTTGTTAATTCTCCAGTATCATTTCAAAAAAATACCATCCTTTGAGGGCACGTTGCTTGCACCTATTATTAAAAATGGATTTCTTAAACTTGGGATTTTCATCTGTGACATGAACCCATTGTGTATACAACATGTACCTGGGAGACTCCATGTCACTCCTCAGGGACTTGGAAGGTAAGAGAAAGCAATGTTGACCTGAAGCTCATGCTGCTTGCTGTGATCTCTTTTGATCTCTGACCAAAGAGTACCGTCCATATCTTCTGTCAGCATTCAGGAAACTGTGGTAGGATAATTTGTCAGTTTGCTTGTAGGGTAAAACCTTATACCCATCACACGTTTTGAAAGTGTTGTGATGCATCTAGATTTATAGTTTTAAATGACTGAATTGATAATCAAGGCCTCAACTAAATAATGGTCTTACTATGTTAGAATACTAATTGAAAGAAAATCATTTATTTCTGAGATAATTCAAATAGCTCATAATTAGCTATAGCACCATATTCTCTAATTAATAACAGTTCAAAGCATAAAATCTAAATGTGCTGAAAAAGAGACAACAAGAATTTTAAAAATTCAATAAAGTGTCTTATGGATTATTGATTATGAATTCTGCCTATCTATTTGCCTTACCTGATGAATTGATTTAATTTCTTTAGTCAGAATGAGCTAGGTAGAAGACGGGGAAGTAGGGTATTTAGTTTCGGTTTCAATATTTTATTCTTTGTTTTTATGTTTGACTAAAAAGAAGAACTATTTAATTATTCCCTTCATTGCTAGAGAGTAAGACATAATTTTTTAGTTGAAAGAATTATTAAATATTTTAAAACAAACTTGAAAAGTATTTCTAATTTTACATAATTTAGTGGTACAAATTAAATCAGAAATACTAGACCATTTAGTCACTTTCTATCTTCATATTAGTTACATAAGTATGACATCAAAAATATTGTACATTTTAAAAATATTCAAATGTATGCTTTTTTAGTGTTATGAGTTACATATACTAAAGTGAAAGTGTTGGGTGTTTAAGGATTCTAATATTGCTAATTACATATAATGAATACATTTCAAAATTATTACATATCAATAAAAAGTTTTTAAATTCAACAAAGTTCTCTCATTCAAGATCCAGTGTAACCCTATTATTAAAATAGGAAGGTAACATTAAAAGCTGTTATACCATCACCTATAAATCCATTTCTCAATTCATTAAATTACTTCCTACAGATCACTGACTTTCTTTTCTTTTCTTTTTTTTTTTTTTGAGACAGAGTTTATTTCTGTTGTCTAGGCTGGAGTGCAATTGCATGATCTCAGCTCCACCACCTGGGTTCAAGCAATTTTCCTTCTTCAGCCTCCTGAGTAGCTGGAATTACAGGCACATGCTGCCATGCCAGGCTAATTTTTGTATTTTTTAGTAGAGATGGGGTTTCACCATGTTAGCCACACTGGTTTCAAACTCCTGACCTCAGATGATCTGCCCACCTCAACCTCCCAAAGTGCTGGGATTACAGGTATAAGCCACCACAACCAGTAAAATCACTGACTTCCATTGTATAATAAAAAACAACTGAGTGGACTTTAAAAAAAAATTCGTTATTTAACTCACAGTTTGAAATGGTTAAAGTTGTCAAGAATAGTCAAATACATTGTATGAGTCTTATTAAAATTATCACTGCACTGGTTGCCGTTTTGATCATTGCTGCAGTAGTGAAGTGTCAGTCATGCGATTGAAAGAATAATAATGAAGACACTAAATGTCTACACTCAAAGAAGAAGAAATTTTTAAGACTTGGTTTTATTTGGAAAGACAAATTCTGGAAATTACAAAACTACCTTTAATTAAGCACACATGAAAATTTTGAAAATCTCTCATAATTAGGCACAAACATCATTTAGCCCTTTCAACATCCAAAAGTATCCCCTCAAAGAGTACCTTTCCTACTACAATGAACACAAATTTGTGTTAGTTATTTTTTTGAGACATAACCAACGAGACCAAAACTTATTGGCTTTAAGAAGCTAATACACATACTCATTATTTGGAGCTAGTATTATTGGGCAGTTCTTCTAATGTCATAGGCCTCATTCATGCAACTGCAGGTTGGACGTCTGTTGGGTGATGCCATACACAATATTTAGTAACAATGGCCTCTGGCCACACATGTTGTAATTAAGGTTCTAAGGAATAGAGAGAAAAGCATTCGAGGCCTCTTGACACTCTGGTAGAACTGGCACTGTAACTCTTCTGTCTTCTATTAGCAAAATCAAGTCAGCAGACTAACCTTATTTAGAAGGTTTAAGATATAGACTTTAACTCTCAAAAAGTCCCTTTGCAATGAGAATGGATATACAGAGGAGAAAACTGTGGCCTATTTTTTTTTGTGATCTACCCAAAGATAGTATATAAGATAGAAAATTATAACAGCAAGATTTGACCTTAAAATTGCTTTGCATTAATATAATTACAATTGCTGCCATTCACAACTTTGAGGGTTGTAAAGTTATATATATTCATACACCTGGAAGAAATTGTTACTGGCACTATAGTAATTTTAGTAAGTATTTTACAAGCAATTATAATATTTTTTGTTCTCATATATCAGTGTGTATGAATGCATGTGCATGTTTGTGTGTTGATGAGTGAAGAATAAATGAAACCACAAAAAAGAGAGAAAGAAAATCATGCTCAAGACACATAGTATACAATTGAAAATTTTAGACTTCATTGGTATTATTGGAGAACAATTGCATCATGACATCCTGGTGACTTTGCATGTGTCCATATAGGCCATGTAGGCAAAAGTTTGAAGCACAGCTAATCTGAGCCTTGGTGGAACAACTTATGAGCTTTCTGATACAAAAATTAACTCCATATGGATTCAAGATTTAAACATAAAAATCCTAGAAGAAAACCTAGGCCATACCATTCAGGACATAGGCATAGGCAAGGACTTCATGACTGAAACACCAAAAGCAATGACAACAAAAGCCAAAATAGACAAATGGGATGTAATTAAACTTAAGAGCTTCTGCACACCAAAAGAAACTATCATTACAGTAAACTGGCAACCAACTGAATGGGCAAAATTTTTTTTATCTACCCATCTGAAAAGCGCTAACAACCACAAAGAACTTAAACAAATATACAAGAATAAAAGCAACCCCAACAAAAAGTGGGCAAAGGATATAAACAGACACTTCTCAAAAGGAGACATTTATGCAGCCAACAAGCACATGAAAAAAAATATCATCATCACTGGTCATTAGAGAAATGCAAATCAAAACCACAATGAAATACGATCTCACACCAGTTAAAATGGCTATCATTAAAAAATCAGGAGACAACAGATGCTGGAGAGGATGTGGAGAATAGGAATGCTTTTACTGTGTTAGTGGGAGTGTAAATTAGTTCAACCATTTTGGAAGACAGTGTGGTGATTCCTTAAGGATCTAGAAATAGAAATTCCATTTGACCCAGCAATCCCATTACTGGGTACATACCATAGGATTATAAAACATTCTATTATAAAGACACATGCACATCTATGTTCATTACAGCACTGTTTACAATAGCAAAGACTTGGAACCAATGCAAATGCCCATCAATGATAGACTTTATTAAAAAAAATGTGGCATATATACACCATGGAATACAATGCAGCCACAAAAAGGATGCATTCATGTCCTTTGCAGGGACATGGATGAAGCTGGAAACCATCATTCTCAGCAAACTGACACGAGAACAGAAAACCAAACACTACATGTTCTCACTCATAAGTGGGTGTTGAACAATGAGAACACATGGACACATAGAAGGGAACGTCACACACCAGGGCCTGTTGGGGTGTGGGGGAGCTAGGAGAGGGTTAGCAGCGGGGTAGGGAGATTGGGGAGGGGATAACATTAGGAGAAATACCTAATGTGGATGACAGGGGAATGGATGCAGCAAACCACCATGGCATGTGTATGCCTATGTAACAAACCTGCATGATCTGCACATGCACCCCAGAACTTAGAGATATATATATATATATATATATACATATATATATATATATATATAAAGTCTTCTTATAAAAGGCTATGAGAAAATCCCATGAGGTCATATCTACTCACCTTCTTATATCTCATGCGAGGCTGC
This sequence comes from Ateles fusciceps, assembly GCA_036589455.1. Classification (NCBI taxonomy): domain Eukaryota; kingdom Metazoa; phylum Chordata; class Mammalia; order Primates; family Atelidae; genus Ateles; species Ateles fusciceps. The sequence goes on from JAZHEH010000589.1 coordinate 1,795,715, forward strand.
TATGCCTCCATTCCTCATTATCTCCCAGGTTCTAATGAGGGATGAGGCTTTCTGCTCTGTGCCCCTTAGGTTTAAGCTGCAGTCTGTAAACAAACTTAATGACCTTCTAGCATTGACTCCTTAAGAACAGGGTGTCCTTCACTGCATTGTCAACTAGCTGTTTTTCTTTTGAGTTTTACACTTTTGAGTGTGGGGCCCAAAGAGCACAGTGCATCGCCTCCTTTTGCTGTTCTTCATTTTTTTGGCCAAGTAATAAACTGTTTGGATCTAAAAGTGGCTTGCCATATTTTACTGGCTAAATCTGTCTAATAGGCCTTGGCTTGGGCCTTGCCTGCTGCTGTGTGCTTGGCAGGGATATACTTAGAAATATGGCTGCAACTATATTCTCACTTATCTCTCTCTCCTCTTTGCTGATCTTTCACCATCACAAAAACTGGAAAACCGCAGGTAGTGTTTCTCCCTAACGGCATTAGATAGCATACTATATTGAGTTTCCAATAAAGTAATTGACTTGACTTCCAGAGTCCTGCATCTTGACAGGGACAATTCTCACAGGGATTGTTTGAAACCATATGAGCAAAGCTATCCTAACAGGCTCTTCAAAAATATTCTTCTTTATCAACTTTGAATCAATATCATAATAAGAAATGTAAACCTTAGTGTTATCCTCCTGTATGTGGTATGATTTTTGTATTCTTCCCAGAGGATAAAGAACTCTTTCTATTTTTTTTTTTTTTTAATGTTAAGGGCAGTCATCTCAGAGTCAGGTACAAGTCTGTAAGTTTTTGAGTAGAAATAATGCCCAGTTTGAAATAGATTTTTCAAGTTGTGGAACTTATGACTCTTCACTGTCCCTCACTATGAATATAACAGGTAGATTCAGTCAATTATGTGGTAATAACCAAATTTGTTTTGTTTTATAAGCATATTTTAGCCTGAGTATAACGGTAAAAATATTTTAGTTTCAACATGCAATATTGATGGGAATAAAAGCATTTCCATAAGATGTTGTTACTTTACACAGGTCGCATAAAATGTATTCCATGATTCTTAAGAGCCCAGCTATCAAGCAAAGTCTGTATCAATGATATGTTGTTATAACAACCCTTTAAAATCATATCCACTCCCCCACATACCCTTTGTTTAGCTTTCCTTTAAGAATTTTCAATATCTTCTATATTTAAAAAAAATGTGGTCACAGATTTTCAGTGTGCTTTGACCAAAACTGGAATATACTGGGTAATTTGTTATACTGAAAATTCTAAATTCATATTCATCTATAGTTCTTAATATTACACCCTGTGATATCTAGTATACATATTTTTGGAAAATACTAACTTTGCAGTGTATCAAAAACTCCTAAACATTTGACAGAAATTAACTCACATAAAAACTGAAGATACAACATAAATTTATGAATTTCACATACAATTTTCAAGAATAAAGTTTATATACTTTATAAAAATAGTGAATATTATGATATTTCCTGTATGTTAATGTTCAACCTAAATGTGTCTAAATGTCATATGTTATCAGAATTACACGACTTTAAATGACAGTTTAGGATATGATTAACCAGAGTGAGAAGAAGAATATAATTGAATATTCCTATACAGAGACTGCCTTCAAATCTTTCAGTTTTGTTTTTCCTTCTAGAGAAACTAGCAATTTTTGACAGGTGTGAATTGCAGCAATGATGCAATTTCCCCCAGAAAATTCAAATTGATTGTTAAAAAATAGTGATTTATCTTTATTTTTAAAATAGGCACTCTTGTATTTCTGAGAGTATTCAGATTTTCATCTAGGAAAATGACTTTGTGAAAAGAAAATGTATTATTTGGAAACTTAAACACATAATTTCTAATGAGGGAATATAATATTATATGCATCAAGACTTTTCTTCATGAATAATAAACACTTATTACATTTGAAATATCTAAGCACTTCTAATGTCAGTTTTGTGATTGTAAATTGTTAACTATAAAAAGAATTATGAATCCTAAACATAAACTGTTTTTATAAATATTTACCTTTATGCTTCTTCTTTATTAGTTCAGTTTTCCTCCTTTAATATACCTGTTTTATATGCCAAATTATTTACTTACCTGGAGAATCACTTGAGCTCAGAAGTTCGAGGCTGCAGAGAGCTAGGATTGTACCATTGCAGTTCAGCATGGGTGACAGAGTTGGAACTTGTCTCTGAAAAAAAGAAATTGGAAGAGAACTTATATACATATTTGCCTATTAAATTACCCCAAGGCTAATAACATACTTTAAAAAGTATAAGAAGAGAACAAAGAGCCTACAGTTTGGATCTGGATATTTTTATGATTCGTGTGTACTTGATTTTTTTTTTTTTTTTGAAAAGTAGTCTTGCTTCGTCACCAGGTTGGAGTGCAATGGCACAATCTCAGCTCACTGCAACCTCCACCTCCCGGGTTCAAGTGATTCCCCTGCCTCAGCCTCCCGAGTAGCAGGGATTACAGGCACACGAAATCAGGCCTGGCTAATTTTTTGTATTTTAGAAGAAATGGGGTTTCACCATGTTGGCCAGGGTGGTCTCGAACGCCTAACCTCATGATCCACCCGCTTTGGCCTCCCAAAGTGCTGGGATTACAGGCGTGAGCCACTGTACCTGGCCATACTTATGATTGTTTTACATTAGATGTACAATGCAAATATCTACAACATAATGTCATATGTTGCTTTCATGTCACCTTTCATTCTCACATTTGGCTTATTGCAGTAATTTATACAATTACATTTTTTCACAATTGCCATATCGAAAACTTAGCTAGCATTTATTTTTATTATCATTAAGCTATGAGCATTTTTCTGGGGAATTATTTTGTCTCCTCTACAAGGCTAAAAGGTAACATAAATGAATATTATTCATTTAAGATAGAGTTAATAGAAAAATATATTCAAAACAAAGAAATGAAGTATGTCTTTATAGACCTTTTCAAAAATGGCATAACAAAAAGCTTATGAATAATTGTGGAAATAAAACAAGTCCTCAACTCTCTTTTTGGGAATAAAATGCACGCATAACTAACTATATAATTCTTATCATACTTGGAGGTTAACAGAAAAAAGTCAGAACTGTGAGGAAAGAACAGTTTACTCAATTTAGAAGTGTTACCCAGATTTGGAGTTAATAATTAACATTAATCTAGAATATCAACCATAAGCTAGAAAGAGACTATTCTTCCTCAGAACTGAGAAAAGTATACAAGATTATTATTAAATAGGATTCCCTATTTAATAAATGGTGTTGGGAAACTGGCTAACCATATGCAGAAAGCTGAAACTGGATCTCTTCCTTACACTTTATACAAAAATTAACTCAAGATGGATTAAAGACTTAAACATAAGACCTAAAGCCATAAAAATCCTAGAAGAAAACCTAGGCAATACCATTCAGGACATAGGCATGGGCAAAGACTTCATGACTAAAACACCAAAAGCAATGACAACAAAGCCAAAATAGTCAAATGAGATATAATTAAACTAAAGAGCTTTTGCACAGCAAAAGAAACTATCATTAGAGAGAATAGACAACCTACAGAATGGGAGAAAATTTTTGCAATCCACCCTTCTCACAAAGGGCTAATATCCAGAATTGACGACAAACTTAAATAAATTTACCAGAAAAAAAACAACCCCATCAAAAAGTGGGCAAAATATATGAAGAGACACTTCTCAAAAGGAGACATTTATGCAGCTGACAGCAATATGAAAAAAAATTCATCATAACTGGTCATTAGAGAAATGCAAATCAAAACCACGTTAAGATATCATCTCATGCCAGTTAGAATGGTGATCATCAAAAAAGTTAGGAGACAACAGGTGCTGGAGAGGATGTGGAGAAGTAGGAATGCTTTTACACTGCTGGTGGGAGTGTAAATTACTTCAACCATTTTGCAATTCCTCAAGGATCTAGAACTAGTAATACCATTTGACTCAGCAATCCCATTACTGGGTATACAACCAAAAGATTATAAATCATTCTTTTATAAAGACATGTGGAAACGTATGTTTATTGTGGCACTATTTACAATAGCAAAGATTTGGAACCAACCCAGATCCCCATCAACAATAGATGATAAAGAAAATGTGGTACATATACACCACAGAATACTATGCAGCCATAAAAAAGGATGAGTTCATGTCCTTTGCAGGGACATGGATGAAGCTGGAAACCATAATTCTCAGCAAACTAACACAAGAATAGAAAAGCAAACACCACATGTTCTCCCTCATAAGTGGAAGTTGAACAACGAGAACACATGGACACATGGAGGGGAACATCACGCATCGGGACGTGTTGGGGGATGGGGGCCTAGGGGAGAGATAGCATTAGGAGAAATACCTAATGTAGATGATGGAGTGATGGATGCAGTAAACCACCATGGCACATGTATACCTATGTAACAAACCTGTGTGAAGTATAATAATAAAATACAATAAAATAATGCTGGAGAGTCCCTAAATAAAATGCTAGGAACTCTCTGCATTCAGCATACAATATTTTCACAATTGCTAAATTCCCTTGTTTTAGATACTGTACTCATGTTCTCAACTCTGGCTGTGGTCACCCAGTGGATAGATTCTCTGCTTTTCCCTCTCCAATGAGTAAATCTTCAGCTTTCTGGAGAAAAGCAATACACCAGTGAAATGAGTTTGGAAGGAAATTTTAGAATCAAATGTCTTAAATAAGTTTCAATTCTTCTTTAGTTATCTCCATTTTCTCATTCCAGGTACTGGTATTTTCTTAATCTTTTGAGGAGCCTGCTTTAGAGTTCTGGCTATTTTTTTTTTTTATCTTCCTTTATATCCACTTCAGGATTTGATATTTTCTAGTTCTACTAAGTCTGTTATTACTCATCTATATGTTTGTAAAACTTTCCAAAATATTTTCACCATAACTGCACCTTGAAGTTCTATTCTTCCTTCTATTGTTTTATAGTTGATTGTTGAAATTAAAGATAAACATGCTTAAAAAATGAATAGGTATTTGATATAAAGAAATCTATACAGTTGAAAGCTAACATATTCATAACATTAACTGGTCACCATAAAAATTTATAAAAATAAGTTCAAAACTAGGAATCTATTTGAATAATTTGTTTCGAGATCTCAGACCTAAGTCTTAATACCTTCATTTGAAAGAAGAAATTAATATCTATACTTCAAGACCTCCTATGTATTTAATAAAAAAAAATAACATGCCAAAGTGTAAATCTGTATTACAAGTAAAGTATTTTTGCAAATTCTAAATAACAAAAAGTTTTGTTAGGCATACATTCTTTTTTTCTTTTTTCCTTTTTTTTTTTTTTCCTTTTTTTTTGAGACAGAGATTTGCTCTTGTTGCCCAGGCTGGAATGCAATGTCACAATCTCAGCTCACCATAACCTCTACCTCCCAGGTTCAAGATTTTCAACTGTTTCAGCCTCCTGAGTAGCTGGGATTACAAGCATGTGCCACCACGCCCAGCTAATTTTGTATTTTCAGTAGAGATAAGGTTTCTCTATATTGGTCAGGCTGGTATCCAACTACAGACCTCAGGTAATCCACCCACCTAGGCCTCCCAAAGTGCTGGGATAACAGGTGTGAGCCACTGCGCCCAGCCCATACTTTTTTTTCTTAGGTATACTGTATGCTGAATGCTGAGACTCTAAATAAAAATACATTTTTTCTGTTTTTATGTCAGGTAATTTAAAGAGCATTATGCTTAGTATATAATGTATTTCACCCAATCCTTAAACATTTAAGCTAGTAAATGCTTTGAATGTATATACCGTATCTACAAAATTATTATGAGGTAAGAATGCTCAGAAGGTTTCAAATTGGTTCCCTTTCTCAGAAAAATTGTATCCATAAATTATTCAAGTTTCTGAAATAGTTTATGTAATTCTATTTTTTTTAGTTTGGCCTTTTATAAATTTTCATATTCCATTTAATGTTAAAAGAAAGATGGTAAATGTCTTATCTATGTGTCTAACAAAGTTAGGTCTTTCATGAATTATGCTTTCATACCACAATCTTAGGTTTATAGCAAACATTTTTAGATATAATTTAATTTAGACATTTTCTTTCATTCTCCCCAAAGTTGAAAATAAAAACATTTAAAAATTTATAATGTATTTATCTAATTCTTTAAAGTCTTTAACTTGTAACATTTTAAGTAATTAAGTAATAGTTTAAAATCAGTGAAAGTTATCTCTTACTTTTTGATACACTTTTTAATAATTAATGTCAATGTCTTCAGACATGGACTGTTAAAATGCAGCTATATTATTCATAGTTGTCTTACACTCAAACTGTATATATATAGATAAATAAGGTTTAAAAAAGAACATATTAAGCATACTTATTAATTCATCTTTGAGGTAAAATCAGTTTATCTGTTTAGCAAAATAATTATCTTCTCTTTCCTTGGTAATTCATCCAAATCTCTTCTGAAGTACATGTTAGATAATTCATGAGTGCAGAAGTAAAAGATAGTCTTTAGAAATCTCATCAATTTGATATTTCATTTTGAATCATGCATTATATTTTAATTAATTTTCCTCTGCACTCTCAGAATAGCATTTTCTTCTTCCAATATGATTTTATTTTCAGTACTGCCAACTTGAGAGTTCTAGAGCCCTGTGTTTAAAAACACATCAGATTGCTTCCCTGCTTAAAAAACATTCAGTGGCTCCCACAGCACTTACAATGAATGCCAAACCTCTCACCGACTGTTCCTACCTCACAGTGTACTGTTCCTACCCATCAGTCACTAATTCTAATCTTACCAAACTTCCTTCAGTTTCTAGAACACATTGAGCTCAGGCCAAACTCTGCCTGGGGGCTGGCGGTGGTGGCTCACCCCTGTAATCCCAGCACTTTGGAAGGCTGGGATGCAGGCGGATCACCTGAGGTCAGGAGTTTGAGACCAGCCTGGCCAACATGACAAAACCCTGTCTCTACTAAAAAATAAAAATAAAAAATTAGCCAGTGTTGTGGTGGGCACCTGTAGTCTCAGCTACTCAGCAGGCCAAGGCAGGGAGAATTGCTTGAACCTGGGAGGTGGAGCTTACAGTTCCAAGATCACACCACTGCACTCCAGCCTTGGTGACAGAGTGAGACTCCAGTTGAAGGGAAGGGAAGGGAAGGGGAGGGAAGGGGGAGGGAAGGGGAGGGGAAGGGGAGGGAAGAGGAAAGGCAAATCTTGGCTGGGTGTGGCGGCTTAGCACTTTGGGAGACCCAGTCCAAGGACCACGAGGTAAAGAGATTGAGACTATCCTGGCCAACATGGTGAAACCCCGTTTCTACTAAAAACAGAAAATTTAGCTGGGCATGTTGGTGTAGTCCCAGCTACTCGGGAGGCTGAGGCAGGAGAATTGCTTGAACGCAGAAGGTAGAGGTTGCAGTGAGCCCAGATCGTGCAACTGCACTCCAGCCTGGCAGCAGAGTGAGACTTTGTCTCAAACAAACAAACAAAAACCATCACTTTGCCTTCTATCTTTCCATAATATTCAGTCTGCCTGGAATAATTTTCCCCTAATCTTTCATATGAGTCGATGTTTCCCCCTCCTTCAGGGATTAGCATAGAACTCATTTTTTCAGTGAGGCATTAGAAAATCATGCATTTGTAAAGTAGACCTCCTGCTACTTTATATAGTTCCTCAGTAATATAGCATCCTCATTGCAGACTTTATAAAACTTACCACAGTTTCCAGCTTAAATTTACAGAACTCCTCATTTAAATTACAAGTTTTATTAGAGATCATATCTGAATCAGACAGCCTCCAGCTTGATGCCTAACTTAATAAATATATATTGAATGCCCAAGTGAAATGTATATAAATGATATACATGGCATTAATTTATTCTATGTTAAGATTAAACTGTAGAGTCTTAATTTCTCCAGAGACACAAAATGCCACTTAGAATACACATAGTATCAATTTAGCTCAGAGTAGTTAATGCACATAGAGGTAAACCTCAACGAGGGAAAAGGGTGTTTGATCAAGGATTTGGACTTCTCATTATTTGGTGATTCACATCGGAGGACATTCTACAAGGTTCCTGGGATTATACCCAATGAAACTGAGTCCCAGTTATCCCTAACACCAGAGAATTTAATAAAATAACATTTTTTTTTCTGGACATTGTTCTTCTAATTCACTATACCATTTTTTTCCATTATTCTTCCTGGGATCACTTTCCAAATAAGCTACCATCAGCACACAATTTATTGTTTCAAGGAGACATTCTAAATGTTCTAAATATTCTAGACATGAAATTAAAAAAAACAAATAATTTAATCTTTTTTCATATTAAATCATCTAGCTCCTTCCAACCATCTATTATACACATAAGAAACTACATAAAATAGGGAATTGAATTTAAGGTTCTAAATGAACACTATTTGCATTCTTCCCTTTATGTACTGAATGGATCTTGCCAAAGTGTCAAAATCTCTAAGCCTTCTTCTTTTATCTGGATATTGGCTGTAATTGAATTTAGCTGATCAGATTTTTGCAAGGATTTAAATATATAAAACCTGTAAAGCAACTACCACAATATTAGAAATATATTAATTACACAGTGTACATTAGCTGTTATTGTTAAATAAACAAGACTTGGAAGTGGTCTTTTAGTTTCCATTTGTAGAACTTAGTAATTGTATTAGTCTTACCATAATGGGTTATCAGCATTTCCTAGTTACATTCTGGTTTGACAGAGTAGTCTAAAAGGTGGTGGTATGCTTCATTAATTCAGGCTGAGAAAGAGTTATTTGTGTAATATGTAATATCACAGTCCAAAAGTATAAAAATAAGGCAGTCTATAAACCTTATCTAATAACAGCAAAGCTATCCCTGTCACTTCTTTAAATGTGCATATTCTAAGCCCAAAAGATTTAGAAACAGTTAAAATTATGGAGCTTTTAACTGAGAAAATATTCTCAATAGCAACAAAGTAGAAAAGTCAAGTGAAAACATGTTTCGCATATAAGATCTATAGCATCACAAACTATGAATATATTTTCTTTCCAAATCATGATATACTGTGGCATAAACTTATTAGAAATTGGCTAAGAGATTTGAAACACTTGTTCTCCTCTTTAGGATTCATTTTAATTTTCTAGTATTTCAAGTAACTGGGTCAAGCGTTAATGTTATTTTTCACATGACTTATCTAAATAATTATCCCAATTTTCCACTTCATTTTCCGAATGTCAATATAAACTTTGGCTATTTCTTTAAAGAGTTATTCTACACAGTGTGAATTAGATATGCCTTTTAAGATAGAATGTGCCCCATTTGGGTTTTCATGATAATAAGTAAAGTAAAGCTTTAGGAATTAGGGAGTTCATATAAGTTTGATAAGTGTAATTAGCCAAACTAAGTAACTGACAAATTTCCATTTTATTTTATTACAAATTAATGGTGTTGGCTTTGGCAATTTAGTATCATACCTCATGCTTTCTTGCAAATATTTTTTCCCTTGGTTACTTCTAGGGATCCCTATCTAAATTAAAATATGCTGGTAGATGTAATAATCAATGCTTTTATCTATCCATTAGTTATTATTTTTATAATTTTAAGACATACACTTTGCATTTGAAAGATTCTTTAGAATTTCCAAGTGGTTACACATTAACTGTTTTAATGTTATAATTTACTTTTGTTTTGGTGGAACAGATATTAATAGGGAAGATTTTTCAGTCAGAATTACTTTCTCACTTCTAGACATAATATTAATTGTGTTAGAGTGACTATTTTTTTTTCTTAATCTTTATTATCTCACTGATACAGAATTCTATATTCAGTATCTTTGCAATTTAACATCAGAGTGTCTCTGACTGCAGTTATAGAGTGTGTTTCCCTGTCTTATTCATGTTGCATTTGATGGTAGAATGCTATACAATGTGACACAAATAGAAACTTTAAGTGTGCTTGGGCTTTAAGTCTCCTTGTGTACTTCCACTGTCTCTATGAGAAGAACATATCTTGCTGCAAGGCCTATGATGAGATATGTGGAGCAGAACCTTACCAGATTTGGCCTGGAGCCAATTCTATTTCATCTACTGATCAAGGAACAAACAAAAAAAATTTTGTTGTTCTGGGGTGCGATTTGCTATGCACTTTTATCATAGCAGAAACCTGACCAATTCCCATATATATTATTGGCACTTCAATGGCAATTACGTATTATGAGACTTTGCCCCCTTTTCTTGACTGATTCTTCTAGGTATAGAAATCTCAATCCAAGTGAGACTTAACACCACACACACACACACACACACACACATACACACACACACACAAAATAAAATTTAAAAAATAAAAAAAAAATAAACCCAGAAAAGAGTTTTCTGTCATTTAGGGGTCATGTATTAAAAACACCAGCACCTTGCCTGTTCATTGTACATATTCCATCCACATAGAATCAAGAGCCTCATACAGTGAGGGAAATTTGCAATCTAAAAAGAAAGATCATAATAAACAAATTAAATTAATTAAAAAACTGGGGACTTCTGCTTCTGATAAAATGAAGTAAACACATTTTTCCTCTTTTTCATATTAAACGCACCTAAAGACCCTGGATATCATATAAAAAACAAACATAATGAGACTCTAAAAGGTAGAAAAAGGGAGAATGCCTAGGGATATTAATACCCAAAGAATGGCATAGTTGTCAGTTCCTGTTTTTTTCTTTTTTTTTTTTGTTGTTGTTGTTTGTTTGCTTTGCCTTGTATTTTCCAGACTTGGAGCTGAAGACGCTAACACTGAAAAATACCAATACATGCAGCCAAGCCTCCCCTAAAAGCTTTCATTTATAGCCAAAGTTTCAAGAAAAGGGTGGCCTATTAAGACAGTAAACTTTTAGACAAAACAGCTTTACTGTAGCAAAGAACACAGAAAAATAAAAACAAGCAAATAAACAAACAAAAAAATGGTGTTCTCACCCCCAACGATAATAGCAAATTCCCAGTGGCAGCTTAGACTCTAGCATCCTCATGCTGTAATGAAGCTTCTCAGCTCTTGTGCTGGGATGATTAGAGAGAAAGCCTAGTAGGGAGCCAGATTTTCCATCTCAGCCAGGGAATAACATGGCCACTTTTGTGATGTCAGTGGGGATTGCACGAAGACCTTGGGTTTTCAAACCAACTTGTCAGTAAGAAGGTAACCCTTCCTTCACCCCACTGACAGTGTCAGAAAGACCAGCCAAAGAGTCATATTTCAGCAGTTATGAGGCTATTTTCCCCAAAGTATCCATGGGATTTATTAATGATATACTCCTAAACCTCCTGGTCAGAGATAGTGTATCACTGAAGACCTGATGGAGAGCTAGAAGCCCACCTACACGAAGTCATGACAACAAGCACTCCCTCTTTGGTGTCAACGTAGGGTGAGTGGGAACTACAGACTTTCAAACCTCCTCATGGTCATGAGGCAGCAGGCCCCTTTTATTTCTAAGAAAGGTGTTAGAGAGAAACAACTAAAACAGAAATTTAAAACATAGTCCAGAACCTCATTACCTCGTACTTAAAATATTAAAGTTTTAATAAGTGTATTAGTCTCTTTCCATACTGCTATAAAGATATTATCTGAAACTGGGTTATTTACAAACAAAAGAGGTTTAATTGACTCACAGTTCCACATGTTCAGGAAACTTACAATTATGGTGGAAGGAAAAGGTAAAACAATGACACCCCAAGGGTGTCTTACATTGCAGCGGGAGAGATTGTGCGCATAGGAAACTGTCGCTTCTAAAACCATCACATTTTGTGAGAACTCTTTCAGTATCATTAGAACAGTATGGGGGAACTTCCCCATTATCCAATCACCTCCCACCAGGTTCTGCCATCAACACATGGGGATTACAATTGGAGATGAGATTTTGGTTGGAACACAGAGCCAAACCATATCAGAAGCAATCACTTGTCCTAAAAAAATCATAGAGATCTCAAACTGTTTATAGCAATGCAAGAAAAGAAATCTCAAACTGAATGAAATAAGACAGTCAATAGAGGCCAACACCAGGATAATAATGATGTTAGCATTATCTAACCAAGACATTTTAAAACATTCATCATAAAAATGCCATGATAACTAATTACAAAAATGTCTGAAATGAATGAAAAAAGTAATCTCAGGAAAGAAATAGAGTTTCAATAAAATACAATAACTCATAAAAATTAAGCAAATAAAACTTCAGTGTATAGGCCCAACACCAGAATGGAAAAAATAGAGAAAAACAAATAAATAAATAAGTGAATTTGAAGATAGAACAATAGAAATTACATAATCTGAGCTTAAGAGAGAAACAGACTTAAAAAATTGAATAGAGCCTCAGAGATCATAGAACTATAGCAAAAGTTTTAATATTTGTGTCATTCTTGTACCAAAAGAGTATAAAGAGGGTACAGCTATGCAAATTATTCAAAAGACTAATGGATGAAAAGTTTCTGATATGGTTTGGCTCTGTGTCACTGCCCAAATCTCATGTTGAATTGTAATCTCTAATGTTGGAGGTGAGGCCTGGTGAAAGGTGGTTGGATCATGGGGGCAGTTTCTCATGATTGGTTTAGCACCATCCTGTTGGTGCTGTTTTTGTGATAGTGAGTGAGTTACCTTGAAATCTGCTTATTAAAAAAGTCTGTAGCATCTTCCCTTGATCTCTCTTGCTCCAACTCTGGCCGCATGATATGCCTGCTTCCTCTTCAATACCCACCTTGTTTGTAAGTTTCCTAAGGCCTCCCCAGAAGCTGAGCAGAGGCCGGTGCCATTCTTGTTGTACAGACTGCAGAACTGTGAGCCAATTAATGTCTTTTCTTTATAAATTACACACTTCAGATGTTTCTTTATAGCAATGCAAGAATGGATCTAATACAGTTCCCTAATTTGGCAAAACATATAAACCTACAGAGTCAAGAAGCAGAGCAAACACCAACCAGGATAAACTCAAAAGATCCTACATCAAGACACAGCATAGTCAAACTTCTGAAAACTAAATACAAAGAAAAACACTGGGAAACAATGAGAGAGAAATGACACCTTAAGGGGAATATAGTTCAAGTGACACTGGATTTCTCATTAAAACCCATGAAGGACAGAGGAAGCAGCACAACATTTTTCAAGTGTCAACCCAGAAACCCATGTCAGACAAAAATAACCTTTAGGGTGGAGAGATAATCAAGACATTCCCAGAAAAAGTTAAATGAAGAGAATTTTTCTCCAGCAAATCTATGCTAAAAATGGCTAAATATAGTTTTCTAGACAGAAAGATAACAATAAAGTAAAATTAGAACATGTTAAAGGAAAAAATATGATAAATAAATGTATAGGTAAATACAATAGACTCCTTTCTGTTCTTGAGTTACCTAAATTTGTTTGCTTATTGAAAGACAAATAGTAATATTTATTGATGTGATTACAAATGTAACCTAGAGAAAATATTTTTAAAAATTATAAATAAGGAGGGTAAGCTGACATAAAGAGATTACGGTTTTTATACTTCCTTTGAACCGGTAAAGTAGCAACATCAATAGACTGTATTGTTTTGTCTATTTATCTATCTATATATAAAATACCTAGAGCAACCACTATAACAGCTATATAAAGTTTTAAAGAGAAACTGGATCAGATACTTGTTTAAAATGACAAGGAAGGCTTCTTTCAAAACTATTGCAATAAAGTAGGGAGACTATTGCATTAGGAGAGAAATCAAACTTACCTCTGTTGCTACAAGGCAGGAGAGTCTTTAAGCACTGGGGGAGAGGTAGTGGAAAAGTTCTGGAGGATATTAGGGGGAAGTTGGCCAATGTGATTGGGCCACCTGAGTTTGCTAATTGACACTTACAGAATTTAAGCTCCTAACTTCCCATAGACTGGAAGAAAATATGTATGCTATCTAACTTGAAGATTACATTTCAAAAGGATGGCTTCCAAATCCTTATAAAAGATATACCTGGATGGTAAAACTGTCACGGAGCTGGGAGATGATTTACATTTGAAATATGCAGAAAAAATACAATGGAGAGTTTTTCTAAGCTAATTCTCTATAAGAAAAGGGATGTCAAGGGTCCATAGTCAGGAAGAAACATATTTAAATTTTAGACAAACTGAGGGGGAGCATTAAGAATATCCTGGTGAAAAGGATACACTGAAACACACTACACATAAATCAAAATGAAATCTTAAAACATTGTTCAAGTTACCCACAACAAGGCAAACAATCTAAACCAAAGAAATTAAAAACAAAGAAAACAAACAGAAAAAAAAGAAGTCAGTACTAAATTCTAACATATCCATTAAATTAACTGAAAATTCTATGAATAGCTGAGACAATTCAAGATAGGAGTTGGCATAGTCGATTGAAAAATATTGCCCAATGATACACAGTCTTCAGTAACCTTTCTTCAAATATGATATGCATAGCTTGAAAACAAAAAGATAGAAAAAAGTATATTATGTGATCATTTCAAAACAAAGCAGGGATGGCTACTAATATAAGGTAAAGTAGACTTTAGAGCAAAGAATATTACCAGAAAGAGATTTTATATAGTAATTTAAAAATGGTAATACAGCAAAAAAATGTCAATCCCCACATGTATTTGAAACAAGCCACAGAACAGCAAATTATGTGAATAAAAATATGATAGAGCCAAAAGGAGAAAAAGACAAACCTATGTATAATAAATGAGTTATCTCACTCAACAATGATAAAACAAGTGAGAAAAGCAAGAAAACAGAAGAACCCAACAGGCTCTTACTGATACTATAGAACACTCCACCCAGCAAGAATAGAATTCTCACTTTTGCCTTTGGAATATATGCTAAGAAAGACAATATCCTGAACATAAAACAAATTCAACAAAATTTTTAAAAATTAAAAGCATACAGATTATATTCTCTTACTACTGTGGAAACAATCTAGAAATCAGTAACAGAAAGATAAAAAGACAATCTTCAAATTTTTAGCAACTAAATACGTTTCTTCTATATAATCCATAGTTCAAAGAGACCATCTCAAGAGAAGAACACATTGCACAGAAAAAAAAAATGAAAATACAAAATATCAAAGTCACTAGGATAAGCTAAAGCACTAGGACAATTTATTTTTTATTTTTATGTTATTTTTTATTTTTATTTTTGGGAAGACAGAGTCTCGTTCTGTTAGCCAAGCTGGAGTGCAGTGGCTCTATGTTGGCTCACTGCAATCTCCACCTCCCGGGTTCACACGATTCTCTTGCCTCAGCTTCCAAAGTAGCTGGGACTTAGTAGAGACCGGGTTTACCATGTTGGCTAGAATGGTCTCGATCTCTTGACCTCATGATCCACCCGCCTCGGCCTCCCAAAGTGCTGGGATTAGAGGTGTGAGTCACTTGCCCAGCCACACCAGGACAATTTATAACACAAAATGTTTATGTTAGAAAAGAGAAAAAGTCTAAAGTCAATCCTGTAAGCTCTGATCTCAAGACCTTTAAAAAAAAAGAACAAAATAACCCAAATAATTATGCACAAAAAGTAAAGAATAATAATATAAACAGAAATTGGATATAGAAAAAATAGATAAAATCAGGAAGAAGACCAAAACTGTCAGAGATAGAGGGGGAACAGGAGTTGGAGAAATACAAAATACCAATATACCAATATCAGGAATGAAACCAGTCTTCAAAAGGATAATAAGGGACTGCTGCAGAGACCTCTATACACATAGATCTGACAACTAAGATAAAATGAAGCAATTTCTTGAAAAATAAAAATTACTATAAATTATCCAACAAGAAATAAATAATTTAAATAGCTGTATAACTACTAAGGCAGTTGAGATAACTTAACAGCTCCCCAGAAAGAAACCTCTATGGCTGATAATTTAATTAGAGAATACTACCAATGACTTAAATAATTAACACCAGTTCTACAGTCTCTTTCAGAATGCCAAAATAGAGAAAACATTGCCCAATTCATTTTATGAAACTTGGATATTAAAACCAGAAAAATATAATAAAAAAGTACAGACTAATTAATACCCATTATGAATATAAATACAATAATCCATGACAAAGTATTAGTAAATATAATGCAGCCATGTAAAAAAAGGAGTGATACATCATGACCATGTAATATTTATTCCAGGGACACAAACAAGTCTGGTTCAATATTCAAAAATCATTCAGTGTGACTTACCATATTAATAGTAAAGTTTTACAAAATAACATTATATCAACCTGTGGGGCAGGGAGGAACTCAGGACCAATATTCAACACTCATGCAAGATAAAAACCCTCAGAAAAATAGAAATAAAGGTAAACTTTGCCGGCTTGATAAGAACATTCTTAAAAAATAAAATAAAAACTACTAGCATGATATTTTCTCCCTTATGATCGGAAAGAAGACAAAGAACATATGCCCTCACAGCTCTTACACAACTTTGTTCTGGGAATTCTAAGCTATACAATAAGGTAAGCAAAAGAAGTAAAGATATACAGAACAGAAAGGAATAAATAATACTCCATCTATGTGCAAATAACACATGTGCCAACAAAGAAAATCTCAAGAAACCTTAACTAAACAAAATAAAGTCCTAGAAATAATCAGTCCCAATAACAAAGTCACTACATAACAAGATCAACATAGAGATATTGATTTTGGATCTATATACTAGCGATGAATGTATTTATATAATAATTAAAAATACATTTATCATTTATAATTACTCAAAAACATGCTTAGGTATTTCTAATTCTAACAAAAGGCAAATCTAAGAAAACACACTGAACTTTTTTGTTAAAGTCTGCAAAATGGTATTAGAAGTAGTTAAATAAAATCTAAATATAAAGAGGGACATACGTACTATATATTTGGGTTAGAGGATTGAACATAGTAAAGATGCCAAGCTCCCCAAATTAATACACAGGTTTAACATAATTTCTGTCAAGTAGTGAACATTAAAAATTCAATATGAATATATAGTATAAATATACCATTATGTACAACACATAAAAATATATACTATATAACATGTATACATTATATTATACTATATTATATATTATAATATATAGTTTTTAATAGACCTTTAGTTATACTAAGTCAAGTTTATATAATTGTCACCAGGTTTTGTCTCTCTCTCTAGGTTTTGTTAATGTCTTGGCCTTATTAATGTCTAATTTCTTGCTAATTTTCAATTGCATTATTCATATGTTATTTTAATTACATTTAATTAAATCAATTAGTGGGGGATATGAAGACAGGTCTTCTAATTGTAGGTTGATAAAATGTATCTGCACAGTTATAATTAAATGTCTATTTTTAAAGAAAACTGAAAAATGAGAGGTAAATCAGAATTTCCTTTCTTTAATTGTTCATTTCGTATATGATATTAAAATATATTAAAAATTAATAGAAGGCCTCAATATATTTTCTATTTGTACTAATTCATTTTCAGGTTTTCATCCACTCTTTTAGGATATTCACTCTATCTCTTAAATTGCAAGATATTTGAAAAAGTTTGATAGTGTTTTGTTAAACAAATATCTGATAAGTATTTCTGGCCTCAGACCTAAATTTCCAGAGTTTTCTAATCAGAATGAGAGATTATGACATTAATATTCACACAAACTATTTCCACTAATAGCAATTCATTACTCAGAATATGTCAATTTCTCTGTTTTGATTCCATCATTAACATAAAATACATTGCTTATTATAATAATTAAAATCACTCCATTAATGCAAGCATTATAGTAACTGTTAAATAATTACGTATAATTAATGTAATTATAATTGTTAACTACTTTTCCTCCACATTATTAAAAAGGCTTAAGGTCATAAATATAATTTACTACAAAGCATATCATGACTTTTCCTAAAACATTTACTAAATGGCTAATAGTTAAATGTTTTTTTTTTCCTCTTTCAAATTCCTTTTGGCATTTACTTCATTTTCGCTTTTAAGTTCTCCCCTCAGACTCTTTCCTTTTTTTGCTATTTTTAAAAGCATATTGCTATAGTTTGGATGGTTCTCCTCCCCCAAACCTCATGTTGAAATTTGATCCCCAATGTGGGAGGTGAGGGCCTAATGAGAGGTGTTGGGGTCAGGGAGGGGGATCTCCATGAATAGATTAATGCCTTCCTTGGGGTAGAAGGTAAGTTAGTTCTGTTGAGAGCTGATTGTTAAAAAGAACCTGGTACCTCTTCCCTCTCTTTCTCTGTCTTCTTCTCTCATCATGTGATCTCTGCATATGCCGGCCCTGCCTCACCTTCTGCCATGAGTGAACACAGCCTAAAGCCCTCCACAGAACTAGATGCTAGTGCCATATTTTTTTTACAGCCTGCACAACCATGAGCCAAATAAAACTCTATTATTTACAAATTACCCAGCCTTGGGTATTTCTTTACAGCAACACTAAATGAACTCAGATCACATATTTTCCTTAAAGTTATGTATACCACCTTTTAAATTTCTGTACCATACTCTGAATTGCTCATTTAAACAGAGATGGAAAATACATTACTAATAAAATAAATTAGCCTAAAAGTAAATATAAATATATCATAATTTAATATCATTTCATGTTTATGGTTGTTTACTTCAAAATAATAATTGTACATTTTCCGTTTCTGTTTCTTATAAGTTAAGGTAAATTCTGCTTCTTTTTTTAAATTTTAATTTCTTTTTAGATGCAGTTTTGCTCTGTTGCCCAGCCTGGAGTGCAGTGGTGCCATCTCAGCTCACTGCAACCTCCGCCTCCTGAGTTCAAGCGATTCTTCTGCCTCAGCCTCTCAAGCAGCTGGGATTACAGGCATGCACCACCACACCTGGCTAATTTTGTATTTTTAGTAGAGATGGGGCTTCACCATGTTGGTCAAGCTGGTCTTGAACTCCTGACCTCAGATGATCCACCTGCTTCAGCCTCCAAGTGCTGGGATTACAGGTGTGAGCCACCGCACCTGGCTAATTCTGCTTCTTGAATCTGCCTATCACATTATGTTTTTATGCATGTAGAAAATGAGCAGAAAATGAATAGAATGCTTTTTTTAACTAATGGAAAATACTTTTAGGTTTTGGAAACGTTTACTTATTAGTATTAGAATGTTAGAAATAAAAGCTTCTATGAGTTGTTAAATTTTATATATATATTTTTTTCATTTGTATATATTTAACTACATTTTTAAATTTTACATTTATAAAAACACATATTCATAAACATATAATTTATAAATATGAAAAATATTAAAATAAATTTTAAAAACCTTTGCGTGTTTAACATAAATCCAAACATTTTAGTGTACTATAGCAAACAAGAATTTATTGTATTTTTTCTATTAGAACTTATTAGAGTAAAAGTTTAAAAAAGGTATAAATTCAGGAAAATATAATTGCTCAATAAATTTTTGAAAAGTGGAAACCAGATGGAATCAATAGCGGTAGATGACACAGGTAAAGAAAACATCATAAGGTGCTTTAAGTATATGTTTAAGTTTCAGCTTGCAAAACTTTCTTGAAGAAAACAGCTCGGGTCAGAAATTGACAACATCAGGAATTATGGAAGACATGCTACTGAGTAAAAAAGCATTAATAGGCACCTCTAAATGAAACAGTGATTGTGTACACACACACACACACACACACACACACACACACACACACACACTCACAAAGTAGATTATTATTCCCTCCCACTACTTTAGTGCTGCTGGGAAAAAAAGAGATTTCTTCTTGTTGTTGTTTGTTTTTCCCACAGTAATTAAACAATCTGTTTTGGTAGCCTGGGGAACACCAAGGAAAGTTTTAAGGTTGATATATAAGTCTTCTACTTTCTGCAATTGTTTGATTCACAAGAATGATGGTTGGTACTTGGTATGTCTCTCTTAAAATGAAATCTGGCAACAGATGTGCTTTACTGTCAAGGTATATACACTGCTTCCTTGTTGTCACACCAGATATTTGAGAAATTAAAGGAGGAGAACAAGACATAATAAACGAAAAAAAATCTAATGAAAATGGATAATTCAAGGGATAAATACATAAAAGTAAAATAAAAAAACAACAGCAAAATATTAAAAGTCAAACAAAGAATCCCAGAAAGATTTGAGAAGCTATTATATCCATAATATGAATCTACCTGAGCCTGGACTGAGAGAGAGGGGAGGTATGGAGGGGGAGAAAGGGTTAAAAACTAACTGTTGGGTACTATGTTCAGTACCTTGGTGACAAAGTCATTCATAACCCAAACCTCAGTGTCATAGAATATACCCAGGTAAAAAACTAGCACAGCTATACCTCTATATCTAATATAAAAGTTGAAAATAATAATAAAATACAAAATATATACACAACAATTACAATATGGGTCACAATTCTGCACAATAGAATACTATGTACCAAGATGCCTGTCCCAGAAAAAGAGAAAGACTAAGTTTGAATTCACTACTTATAATTTTCAGGAAACAAAAGCCTAAAATTACTGGCTTTTTTAGGCACCCAGAGATGTGAGCATGTTCCCATATAGCCCTGCCAATTCCATCCTGACCCACAGCATCCCCTACTATTTCAGTTCTAAACAAACATTTATGTCAAATTAAAAAAAAAAAAAATCAGCTCTAAAAATTCTCAGTTAACTCCCAAATTTGAAGATGAGATTATACTTTTGATTTATTTACTTTTTTTTAATGCTAAATTTTTCAAATTTATTTTATTATTTATTTATTTATTTTTGAGACAGAATCTCACTCTGTTGCCTAGGCTGGAGTGCAGTAGTGATGCCATCACAGTTCACTGCAGCCTCAACCTCCCTGGTTTCAGGTGATCCTCGCACCTCAGCCTCCTGAGTAGCTGGGACTACAGGTGTGTGCTACCTTGCCCATCTAACTTTTGTATTTTTTTTTTTTTTTTTTGTAAATACTGGGTTTCACCTAGGCTGGTCTCAAATTCCTGGGCTCAAGCAGTCTGCCTGTTTTGGCCTCCAAAAATTCTACAGTTATAAGCATGAGCCACTGCACCCAGCAATTTTTATTTTTCATTGTTAAATAATATAATTGCTTATATTTACAGGACACAATGAGATGGTTCAATACATATTTACTTTGCGGAATGATTAAATCAACCTAATTAATATATCAGTCACCTAAGTTACATATGGGGTTTCTGCAGTAAGAATATTTAAAATCTAATGTCTAAGCAATCTTGAAATATACAATGCATTATGAATTATTGTCAGTATTCTGTGCAAAAGATCACTAAAACTCAATTCATGCCATTGTCCTACATTGTGGATAAAAATAAATGTTAAAAATATGTTTACATATACAAACACACACACGTACACATGTACACATATTCATGCTTGTATGTATATAATTAACATGAATTTAATGCAGATTACAATCAGAAATGACTTAAACATTAATATAATTTTTTACCCTGCCACAATTATAAAAATAATATTTGTTCTCCCTCAAGTGATACAAAAATCTTGCATTCATATGTTAGATTTTCTACTATCATCTTTGCCCAAGAGGTACACGATACAAGCAAGCCAATTGTAGAACAGTATCCCCCTGGATACAGTAATAGCTGAAAACATTTATGAATTTGACACAAGCCAAATTTAGCTGGATAAAGCAATCTTTTATGGGAATTTTTCAAATGGAAGGGAGACACTCTTTTCTCTTTAATTGAAAATTATGAGGATGAGTACATAAGGATGACTATATTTATTTTCTCTAGTTGTACATTTCATGAAGAACTAGAGAAAATAAGGCAACTAACCCATGAACAGAAAGGGAAATGGAGACATTGAAAAAACAAATCCAGATTCTAATTGTATCATTCAACACAGGTGACCTGACCCTGGAACCTGCTTTAGGTCTGTTAATTTGTTTATAATTTATTCCAGAGACTAGAACTGAGTCATAATTCTGCTTCAAGGTACATGGCAAAGTCTAAGGTATGCAGGCATGCTTCTGGGGTATATTTTGGAGGAGCAGAAGCAGCTCTTCATCTGTAAGTGCAGCATCACAGACTCTGGGCTAATCCATCAGTTGAGGTCGGTGATAAAGTCTGGGAGAATCCTCAGCGTTTAAAGCTGCATGTGTCACAGTGATGAGGGCCATTAAGATCCTCTTTTTCCTTTTTCCTACATGGAAAAGATTACACTGAGGGGGATTCCTCCTGGTGCCAAGCTGTACTCAACTGGGAGAATGAAGTTTCACAGGTTAAAAAAAAAAACTTCTTAAATTTTTCTATAATGTCATCTTTGATTTTACAGAATGCAAACTTCCTGCATTGTTTTTCTTTTCATGTGTGGGAGGGCTATGAGCATTGGGAATTCCTAATCTGTACATTCCTTATATTATTCCTTATGAAGTTTCCTATAGATAGTATACAGATAACAATTTTGTTAAATGTGCATATATGTGATTATTTATATAACTTGATTTCTACCACTTTGATATTTATTTGTGGTTTGGTATTCTATTATTTGTTCCCTAAGTTCTCATTCCTTCATGTTCTGTATCTTTTGTATATATTTTAGCAACGCATTTTAATCTTTTCTCTGGGGGCAGTACATTTTATACATAATTTTTGTAATGGTGGTTTGGGAGATATAAGTATCTCCAAGATTTTATAGTCTTTCAGTTTTAATATTTTCTGATTGCTAACAAAACGTAGAAGTGTTACAATCATTACATCCCCTTGCCCCCATTTCATATGTTATAATCACAGAATATATTGATATTCTTTGAGACTACCAACAATATGCAATATATTGTGTGATTATAACATACGTAATAAAGCAAATGTTTCCTATCTACTATTTGTAATTGATAGTTTCAAATAATCTAACTTCAACTTTACTGTTTTTTTCTTTTTAATCTTTATTATGCTCTTGAGCCTATCCCGTATGTACATACTTCAAAAATATTTTTCCTTTCTAAAATTTCTTTTTATTGCTTTATTTTCTCTAGTGAGAACTTTAATCTTTTCATTTATTTCGACTGTAGTTTCTACGACATGGAGAACATTTATGATATCTACTTTAATGTCTTAACTTTATAAACCCAACATCTGGGTCATTTTCGGATTGGCATCTGTTGTTTGTTTTTTTTTTTTTTTTGAGAATTAATGTCATTTTCTTCAGTGTTTGGATATTGACTAAATTCAGCTTTTATCATGAAGGTTTTGAATATTAAGTTTGTAGATTTGGCTACAAGCTTACAGACTATAGATTATTAAAATACTCTAAAGCGGAGGTCAGCAAGCTTTTTATATAAAGAACTAGATAGCAAATATTTAAGGCTTTCTACAGCATATATGGTCCTGTTGTGACAAGTCAACTTTGCCATTTTACTGCAAAGACAGCCACAAATGATCTGTTAATGAATATGTGTGCTATATCCAATAAAACTTCATTTACATAAAAATAGGCAGTAAGATGGACTTGGTCCATGAGCTTTTGCCCCCCATCACTTTGGCAAAATGCTCTGACTAGAGCCATGGTTAGGTTAAATCTGCAAAAGAAAAAATTATGTGTTGCTTTACCAGGTTTTAGCTTGCTTCCAAAATCTATCTTTTATTTTACATTTTAGAGACCTTGTGAATTATCCTGGTGGGCTCATGCAATTGCAAGTGTCCTTAAAAGATGAACGAAGGAGGTAGAAGCCAAGAGTTGGAGAGATATTTGAAGATGGTCCACTGCTGGCTTTGAAGAAGGTGAAAGTGGACATGAGCCAAGAAATGCAGACTTTAGAGGCTGGAAAAAGTCATAAAATAGATGATTTTCTAGAGCCTCCCAGAAGGGACACCTCTATCTGACACCTTTATTAGGCTCACCAAAATACATTTTGGACTTCTGGCTTCCAGAAGTAAAAGAAAATGCATTTGTATTGTTTTAAAATGATTAAATTTGTGACAATTTGTTACAGCATTATAAGTAAAATAAACCAGTAATATCTATTAATACCAGAAATTGAAATATAATACATAATTTCTAAATACTTCTAAGAAAAAATAAATACAAAGCAAACACAAACAAATGAAATTAAAATTATAAAAGATAATGATTAAATTACCTGTTAATATTTATTTGTCTGCAGAAGATATATATTAAACATAATCCCACAGGTTAGTTGAAAATAGAGTTTTGAAACTCTATGCTAGGCAAACTATAAACCAAAAGGAAATTGGATATGGCAAATGTTGTTAGTGTTTACTTCCAACTTTCATATCCAAATCACTTTCTCAACAAGATGGCTTAATGGGACAATGCCAGATGATGACACATAAGTATAATTAGTGTCCTGGGAACAGTTTATTTTTCTGACAGAGGCATCTGACAGTTTTCCTCCCCATTCTTTTCTGCTGAAATATAGATGGTGTGGCAGAAACTTCAATACTGGTTCTGTGTCTGATTCAAAACACTAGGTAGTATCAACAACTTGCCCTCTCATTATTAAGCTACTGAATCAGAATAAAAAATGTCTCCCTGCTGATTTTTTTATGTAAGAGTAAGCAAGTTCTATGTTTTTAAGTCTCTACCATACGTTTTTCTGTTCCTTAAAGCTAAATGAATTATTGATCTAATATTAGGGTAGTAATTTTACTATCATTCAAGTAAAATTTAAAGTGAGCAATAGCATGGTAAATCAAGATAGCCATGGCATTTGAAAAAAACTGAGTAACACCAACATACTATAAAAATACTGTAGTTATGTTCCTAAAATATTTTTTGAGATACAAAAACACACACACACACACACACACACACACACACACATACCCATATGTGTGAAAATTTCAGGAATTCAAGGATAACACAATGTCAAAGAGATCTGCTGATGTAGATTTTAAAATTCTAAAACTTATTTCCCAAGTGGACTAATCTTGATGTAATCTGCTATATTTATAAATTTCAGAAAAAATGACATTGTTATCTTTATCTACATGTAGATAAAAAAAATTTGATATATTTCAAAACACAAATGTAATTTAAAAACTCTTAAACAATCTAAAAGTAGGCTGAAATTTCCTTGATTATGTATCAATAAAATTTTTATGCTATCTACCATATGTTATATTTACCATAAAACTACATCAAATATCATATTTAATGATCAAATATTTTACTTAAGATCAGGAAGATAAATGCCTGCTATTAATTATAGTAAATACCAGTTTTTAATTATAATATACTATCAGTAGCAACAAAATCAACCAGGCATGTATCACATTTCAGTTTCAGCCTTCATATATGGCCAAATTTTTCTATTAATTTTATTGGGCTTTAGCCTTTAGAAAACAAATTCCTCAAATGTATATTTCAATATCACTTATGAATTCCCTACACTGTTGTAAGAATGTACCTATCATTCTATTTTCATGACAATTCTGAAATTAGTATTTATGCCTTGAAACCCAAGTTGTAGTTGGAAAATCAGAAATAAATTGGTTATTTTGAAGGCCTGTGAAATTAGTCCCAACATTTACTTCCTTGTATTCACTGTGAAATCCTCTTGCCTTGTAACTCCCTTGGGCTACAACTAGTCACTTGCTTCTAAAAAGTAATATGCGGCAAAAGCAATGACTGTCAGCTCCAAAATTTGGTTCTAAAGACTAGGATTTCCATCTTTCTCACACTCTCTCTTGTCCTTTTACTAGCTCTGACTCAACCAGTTGCCATATGATGAACCTTCTCAAGGAGAGAAAAGCATGGCCAGAAACTGAGGGTTACCTTCAGCCAGTAGCAAGCAAGGTGCTATGTTCTGAATGTTTGTGACTCTCGCAGTACCTATGTTGAATTCTCATCACCAAAGTTATTGTATTAAAAAATGGGGGTCTTTGGCAGATGATTAGGTCATAAGGGCTCTGCCTGTCTGAATGGGATTAGTGCCCCTACAAAAGAAGTTTTAGAGAGCAGCCTTGCCTCTTCTACCATTTGAGGACCCAATGAAAAGGTGCCACTTATGAATCAGAGAGTGAGCCCTCACCAGACACTGAATCTGCTGGCACATTGTTCATAAACTTCCCAGAATCTAGAACTGAAAGAAATACATTTCTGTTGTTTGTAAGCCACTCAGTTTATGGTAATTCATTATATCAGTCACAAAGGACTAAGACACAAGGAATCAAAACCCAGGATACCAAGTCAACTTGTGAGGAACAGAACTTAACCAGTAAGAGTGGGTGTGGAAGTGATTCTTCCCCAGTTGAATGTCAGGTAACTACTACCTAGGGTACACCTTGATTACAGCCTGTGAGATACTCTGAAGCAAAGGACCCAGATAAGCTATGCCTTTGCTGTAAAACTGAGATGACTTAGTATAAAACTGACATTATAAATGTTGTTTTAAGGTACTTATTTTTGACATAATTTGTTATGCAGCAGTAGATAACTATGATACTTCTCTCTCAGAGCATACTACAATGGAACAAGACATCCTGTGTCCTGCTAAGGTTCTGAGATGTGAATTGACTCTTGGTCATTATTTTATGGGTAAAAATTGAACACGAAATTCCTTTGGGCAGAATCATGCCTTACATTATGTTTTCTGTGTATTTTATTCAAAACACTTTTAGGGCTGTATTGAAACTGTGAAAGAAAATAATTATAGTCGTATACAATATTGTTTTAGAAATTCTCTTTTTCATTTACTAGCAAATTATCAACATTTTCCCATTACTTCAGGTTGTATGGCAGTTTTTTCAAAACCGTGTTTTATGGACCTAGCATGTTCTGTGTTTATGTGTCAGGTATTTATAAAAACTATATTCATTAAATATTTAAAATATTAATATATAGATATGTTAAATATTTTGCATTACTAAATATATGAGAAAAAATAGCTAATAACGTAGACAAAACCTCATATCCTTTTTAAAGACACAAATACGTATCTTAGGTGGCAGCCAGATTGAAAATAGACTTAACAGCATGATGATTTAATGGACACTGGGAATAAGTGAAAAGGTTACAAGTAAACTAATGAAGTGAAAATGCTTTAAGCCTCTCTATTTTGCTTATTTTATGTAATATTTTATATAGAAAATATGAGAAAGATTTATTACTTTGTGAAAGTTTTGACAAAGATATAACAAAAAAGAGAAAGGAGATCTTGAAGAGTTTAGATTCATTTTTAACACATCATTAAAAAAACTGGCAAAAATATGTAGTAGTAACATCTGTACTGATGGTATGAAAGCCAGAATAAAAACACAGGATTTGTTCCAAAATGCAAAATAGGAATCAAGGTATATTTCCTGGAAAAGGGATAGCTCATAAAAAAAATGTCCACATCTTTCTCAACAGTTTTACAGATTATCAAATATATAAAACTATGGTTTTATGAATATAAACCTTTCAGTTATATTTAAATGAATATTGTGAACTACAGAATTTTCCAAAACCATTGGTTGATTCAAGTTAAGCGATGTGGACATTATCAAGGTAACAAAGAATTGTCTTTTTAAAAAATAATTAAGAAATTCAATTTGTCAAATAGTTCTCATATATAAATAAGAGGATAGAATGCAAATTATGTTTTTCTTAAATAAAATCAATAAGCTTAGTATGAAAATATTTGATATAAATGTTAAGTGTATACTGATATATTTTTGACTTTAAAATAACAGTGAAAAATTAGGCTTAAGAGTTACACATTGAAAAATAATAGATTTATATATTTTTGATATTTTAAATACAAAACTAAGATTTCTATGTCTCCAGAAAGCATTTTATATAATTTTATATATGCTTGTACAGTAATTAATATATTCAAGAGTATATAAAATTCAGGAAGCATAAAAAGGAAATGTACAGATATACATTCTCACTAACTCAATCTTCTGACTTCCTCTAGATGTAAAAACTGTTTTGAATTTAATGTTTATCATTTCACTGTTTTCTGGGGAGGAAGAATATTTCCATACATCTATGTTTTCATGAAAACAATTATTTGTACCTGATTTTGAATGTTATAGAAATAATATGACATTTTGATTTATTCACAATCACATTTTCAAGATTCATTTTGTTGGTGAGAGTAGTTTAGTTCCACTCATTTTTATTATATTTTTGTTATATTTTATATTTATGATATAATTTACTTTCCTGTTAATATATCCTCAGAATGTTTTCAATTTTTATATTATAATAATGTTGTTATAAACAGCCTTCTGCCCTTCCTGTCCACTGATGTATATACGTGTGTATGTGTGTATAGATATATAAATATAATGCATATAACACATATATATGTCCAATTTGTCTACATTATGTAACTAAGAATGAAATTGCTTGGTCATAGGTTGTATATATGTTCAGTTTTATTAAACAAGGTCAAATTATTTCCCAAAGTGGTTATACCAATTACACTTCCATTAGTTATGCTTGAGGATGCTATTTTATCACCTGTTTGCCTATACTTTGGTTGAGGCCTATCTATTGGTTGTAAAATGTCATCTCATTGTAGCTTAATTTCCATTTACTTGATTATTAAGAAAGTACAGCATATCTTCACAGGTTTATTTGCCATTTGAATTTCCTCTTCTATGAAGTGCTTGTTTATGTCTATTGCCCTTTGTGTAGCTTATCTTTAATACACATTTTTAAAAAACTGTAAGATCTTATCAGGACAATTTGTCACCACTCTTAAAGCTGAATATTTTAAATTGAGAAAAGCTATAACCTTGAAAAATTGTTTTTTCAAAATATTTTCTCTTTTAAGCTTAATTGAAAAGAAGTTTATTACATAGTGTAGTGAGATTTCAAGGCAAAAAACACAGAGCATTTGTCACTTACATTTTTGTGAGGGATAATATTTTATATATTGTGTAATGAAAACAAAATATAAGAAGACATTTTGAAAATTATAAAGTTGTAGTAAAATGTAAATCTTGTTATTGTTAATTTATTGTGAAACTTGAACTCAATGATAATTGTCTGTGGACAATTGTGCCGTGAAAGCAATATGTACACTGTTATATTACCAGCAGAGTCTCACGATTAAGAGGCACCTATTAAATCTATTTCCAAGTTAGTTCTTGCACTACTGGCAGTCTACAACCCACAGTGGTAGAAGCATCTTACACTGCAGGAAGCATTTGTTTGCCTTGACAAGAAATGTACCCTGGAGTCAGCATCTGTTTTACAGGCTTGGTGCAATACTTCGAGTGTAATCCTAGATAGAATACTAAGTCAAAATAATTCTGAGACTTCCATTGAGAAACATCATGATAATGCATACTAAGTAAGCATTTATAATGCCATCATAAAGTCCCATGGGTAAATGTCTAGAAAACAATCCTTACCGCAGCAATGTTTATGCAGGATTTTGTCTCTTACAGATATGATTTGCAGCCCCAAATACACTTTAAATTAGTGATTTAGTCTTTAGAAGAACCCAGGTAATAATTGAGTTAGGTCATTAATAAGATGTGTTATCAGTCATCCACACCTCATGTGTGTAGTATGTTTTGGAGAACTTCTAATCGCAGTGCTGGGAATCCTGCCCTGCAAACACAACTATGCAAGATCATTGTGATTCAGAGTACTAACTTGCTTTGGTATGAGGTATATTCGTATAGTATATATCATCTATATTTATGAAATATATCAATTCTCCTCTGGAAACTACCTCTCTCATATTTCCTCAATTATAAAGTTATCATTATGCAGCCACTTTCTTCTTGGGAGGCATAGCTATTTAATATGACATTAGCAATTTCACCCTCAAGACAGCTACATTGAGAATGTGATGAGAGAAAATATATTAAACTTTTTCAATGCAGAAAACCTTATTTGGAAGAAACCTTGCATTCATGGATCACAGGGAACACTGCCCTATAGGTGGTTTAATATTATAGTAATAAAGAAATTTGAGACTTGGAGATATGGATAGACCATAAAGATGGTATCATTATTGCTTGGAAAGAAGTTCTTTCCTAATTTCTTTTTTCCCTTCATCTGATAAACAATATAGCACATTTTTTCTTTCTCAGATAATAGGTACATTTCAGTTGTCCATCAGTGTTCTTGCAGTAAAAATTAGTATTATATAGTGATATACGTAACTATGTAACAGCAAATTACGTTTATTGTAAGTCCTAATTTTTAATGTTAATTAAATAAAATTATCCTTACAATTAGATATTTATATCACCACTTCAGAGATACTTAGAGGTCTTTTTGAAAGGAAGTGATAATATTTTTCATGTCATTTTTAATGCTATCAAAAATTAGTTATAAATAGTTTTAGTTGTAGCTAAAAACTATTTAGCGATACTATGCCAAAAAATAGGGGATTAAAATTGCTGCTATCACTTTCATTATCTACCAAATTGAGAAAATAAAGAATAACAGAGAAAAAAAATTGTATTTGCTTGTGAAGTTAACTGTAAATTGAGAATTTCTGCGGTAAAAATGAGTGACTTCTGGGGGTGATGAATTGTTTTTTCTAGAAAGGCAAGAAGTATGGTAAATTATAGAATAAAATAGAATCAAACAGCTTTAATTGATTTATAAGCCCTCCCTCACCTATGCATAAATATAAAATTACTTCAAGTATTATGCAATGTCCCATTTTACCTTGGAGGATATTTTCAAAAAGGTAAATTTTTGTCAAATTAAATCTATTACATTTAGAGTTGTAGATTATATCATGAAAGACCTATTGATAATATCTGAAATATGTGTTTGGATATACAACATTAAATCAACATTTATTTGGGGTATTTTTCCAAAAATCATAAAATACATAATATATAAAAATTTTAAGTAAACAATTTCTATGTCATATATCATTATAAAAGAAATTACAAATAGAGGTAATATGTATATTATAATTCTGCATGAAAAAAAGTATACTTTAGGACAAAGAAAAACTGAACCTGACTGAGTCTTATATAAATTTCTAGTCTATTCTTTTGCAGAATGGGCCTATTCGTTCTAAAAGAGTTAGCCTGCTCATATATGCCTCTGTACATTGATCACACTATACTCTCTGTGAAGGGTATTTGTCCACCCCATATCCATCTGTCAAATTTCTACTTAGGACTGAATCAATATTCTTCAAAAAGTCAAGTACTCTTGACTATTGACTGGATTATGCAATGAAAAAATATCACTAATATTCTAGCTACTACTGAAGGGTGGTGTGGTGAATTCACATAGTCACTGAGAGCAGGGGAAACCAGGAAAATGGTTTAATGTTTCACTGAAGCTCCACTTCAACGACTGCAGCATTACTAGAAGATTACATACATAATCAGAGATGCAAGACCAGGAATGTATGGGAAAACAACAAAGAAAGGTGCTCTTTAATGAGCAGAAGTCTGAATGAATGGGGCTAAAATGTGTAAGTGATTTAAAAATAGCATGTCAACGTGCAACAGATTGTCCTCCAATTGGCCACAGATAACAACTGAAATACTTATAAGACTACTCTCATTTCTTTCAAATGACTTGCCTACTACATTCAGCCTATCCTCTGTTTTATTCAATTTTCTCATACCTGTTTCCACATTTTCTGGAGAGACCAAATGTTCTAAGACATGATCTGCAGTCACTGATAAATTATATGTGTACATATAAACATTTTTTGACAACTTACAAGTTTACTTATTAATATTTCTACCTTACCTATTTTTAAAGATACATCATCATAACTTCGATTTTTTTTGTCCTATCTTTTTAGTTCAAGAAGACAGGATATACCTATGGTGCTAGAAATAGTCAATCGATCTCCAGAAGTGGGTGTGAAGACCTGAAAGATCTGCATGATAAATAACCAATTTAGCCAGTGATAAAATTGCCTATCTAAGTATACAGACAGAATCTCAGAAAATAATTATTATGTTCTGCAAGTCTCTATCATTGCTCATACAAATATTGTCATTTGGAAATTAATTATTTAGAAGCAATTGTGACCAAATCAACTATAAATACAACATATAATTTTTATAAGATGTAAAGGGATACCAAAAATGAGAATTTCTTTTAAATTAACTATTTTTTAAATGTAAAGATATTATGACTAAATTAAAATTACACTAGTTAGAATACGTTTATATGACCATAATTAGAAGTCTACTGTTTTAACCTAAATGCAAACTGAATAAATAAGTTAATATTTATGTGCAGATATATAGACAGAATTAGAAAAAAATTAATGTAAAATGTTAAAAAGTCAGAATTATAACTAGGTATTAGTCAGTTGTTGGAACAGTTGACAACTGACTAACAAAATACATTGTTTATTTAATTTGGATATCTTATCACTGTAAAACATACTGCAAAGTTGGAACATATTATAAATTGCGTTACTTTCTGAAACAATCACTCAGTTCTCTCTGGGTAGTAGCCACTAAATTTATGGCATTGACATTTAGATTCAAAGAGCAATATAGTGAGACTATTTTCTTTTTATCTTATTCTTTGATGTGCTAGCCTCTTATGAGGAATTTAAGATTATATTTTTGTTTCTAGACACAGCCTGATTTATCCTTTAAAAATAAGCACAATTTCTTATTTTGACAGGAAGTAAGCACATGCTTTATCAAAGCCAAGAATGCTGTCGCAATCTTTTTCACAAATGTATGTTGGTACACAAATAATACGGATCATTAATATATGTCAAATATAGATTGCCTTTTAATTATTGATACTCAACGAATGATTTTTAAGAGCAATTTCAATGTTAAGGACCACCCAACACAAAAACCGCTAGATGAGTTAAAGAGAAATTTCCCCCCCAAGCTGTTGATTCATATATCTCATCACTAAATAAGGCATTTATTTTTAAATGCAATAGACATAGTTTCATGATTAAGGTTAAGGACACAGCTTATTGCTATTCAAATCTCACTGAGACATTTTTCAGGAGCAAGGTACTAGTGAGAAGCAGCTACCAATATTTAATAGAGTATCACAATGAAACATTACAAACTACAGTGTGCTGCTCATTTAGGAATTCTGGTTTGCATTAAGGGAGCCAAGAGCTTCAGCCTTTTACATGGCATAGATATATATAACTTCAGAGAAAAAAAAAAAACCGAAAAAAATTAAAACCTGAACAAATGAGAAAATATACAATGAAAATAGCATCTGGATCTCTCACTTTTCTACTCAAAAGAAAATTTGAACCTCAGGAAAATATCTTAAGAAATCATTTGCGATGATGCAGGTCTAATGGAAAAGGAAACATAGAGTATAGCTATTGCAAAAAGCCATTGACCTTTGTTTTTGAGGCAAAATGAAAAAAATCTGCTATTGTGTTGACAAAACAGAATTGGACCTACACCTACCTACATGCTAGTATATAATAAAGGGTTTTCACATGGAAATTTACTGAGGCTTAAATATTCTTACCATATTCTATTGCAAGGTTTAAAATAGAAATCAAACTGTAGTCAAGAAGTTAAATGTAAAGACAACTCAATCTGCTAGTTTAATTAGTCTCCAAGAGACTGCCCTGCATCGAAACAGTGGTCAGAGCAGACTTCACTAGTCTCAGAAAAATAAATGTTTCCATTCTATTGTCTTTTTCACTTGTCACATACGGGGTGACTGTAACTATGGCAAAGAGGAGAGAGATATGGTTCTCACACTGCTATAGAACTTAATGAGTTGAAATTGGCAGAGGCATTGGGATTCACATTCACTTTTCACATGACCAAAAATGCAGTTCTGCCTGAGATTGAGATGACGTGACTCAGTTTTGTGAGGTTTCACATTCTAGGGGTCTGTATCTATTAAATCTTTTGGCTTAAAATCTTTTTAATGATATGCATTGCTCTTTAATGTAACTTATCAAGACCCCCAACATAAAACCTTTACCTATCTTGCAGCCTCAAAACTTCATTATTCCCTACTCTTCAGCTGTATAGGAGTTTTTTATGCATTGCAAATAGATTATATTACGATTCAAGTTCTTTAATTTCCCCAAAGATCTGCAAACTTTTTAAGTAACCAAATTTATCAAAATAACATGTGCATATTAAAATCTCACCTTAAACATCAACTCCTCATTTTGTGAACTCCAGAAAGACATTGTTAATTCCACTTTGTACACACTTTTATAGCACACTGTATTCTCCTATTCATTACATTAAAATTACTGTAATTTTATTTACTCTGTTTCCCCTGTTTTACAAAGCTCCATGAGGGCAGGGGAAAGGTCTATTTTGGTTTCCACTGTATACCCCCATCACACTGCACAATACTGGATTTAATTGAATTTTATCAGTGTCTTGAGGTACAGTGAGCTTGTGTTACAGATACACAAGCTGTTCTTTATCCTCCAGTGCCTAGTGTGTCTGAGTCTCTACTTATCTTCCTCTCCAACTCTCAGCTGATCAAGTTTCCTTGATCAGTCAGCTTCACTTTTCTGAATTATTCTCAGTATCTTTATTTACTTCATCATAAAACAGCTATGTGGTGGTGGTGGGGGGGGGCGGGGAGAGTTTGGGATTTAGAGGACAGATAATATAGCTTTCAAAGTTATAGCTTCCATAATTTAAGCATGAAACATATATTCCAAAAAAAAATTAATAAATGATAGTAAGATTTTCAGGTAATCTACAAAAACATATCTACTCTATAATGTAACTGTTTTGTGAGGGCACCCACTTTGAAATTTTAAAATTTATTTGCCAAGTGAAATAATCTATTATCAGGTAAACCCTGTCATAATTTATAGAAATTTATCTCACTAAAGAGTACACTTTATGTTTCAAAGACTAAAATATTTCTGACATTTTAGAAACCGGCCATGTAAGATTGAGTGACATATAATGCCAAATAACAGTGGACTGGAAAGATAGGAGACTATTCCTGTCACATAAAATGAGGTAACCAGTTTAGCTTCATAAAATTTCTAAGATCTTTAGGCTGGGTGTGGTGTCTCATTCCTGTAATCCCAGCACTTTGGGAGGCTGAGATGGGCAGATGGCTTGATCTCAGGGGTTTGGGACCTGCCTGGGCAAATAAAATACTTCCGAAATTTTGGAAACTGACTGTATAAGATTTAGTAGAGACATGGTCAAACCCTGTCTCTACTTAAAATACAAAAATTATTTGGGCATGTTAGTACGTGCCTGTAATCCTAGCTTCTCTGGAGGCTGAGGCATGAGAATTACTTGAACCTGGGAGATAGAGGTTGCAGTGAGCAGAGATGGCGCCACTAGACTCCAGCCTTCCAGCCTGGGTGGTAGAGTGAGACTCTGCCTTAAAAAAAAAAAAAGAAAGAAAATATGCATGCATTTTGTTTCCCCCTTCATTCTTGGCATGCAGTTTTTAACCTCATGGTGAAAGATAGCTAATCCAGCTTCAATCATCACAACTGTTATGATTGTTAATATTGAGTGTCAACCTGATTTAACTGAAGGATGCAAAGTATTGATCCTGAGTGTGTTTGTGTGAGGGTGTTGCCAAAGGAGATTAACATTTGATTCAGTGGCATGAGAAAAGCAGGTCCACCCTTAATCTGGGTGTACACCACCTAATCAGCTTCCAGCATGGCTAGAACATAAACCAGGAAGAAAAACGTGAAAAGATTAGATTGGCCTAGCCTCCCTGCCTGTATCATACTCCTATGCTGGATGCTTCTGGCTTTCAAATAACAGACTCCAAGTTCTTCAGTTTGGGGACTTGGACTGGCTCTCCTTGCTCCTCAAGCTTGCAGACAGCCTATTGTGGGAACTTGTGATCATGTAAGTTAACACTTAATAAACTCCCCTTTGTGTGTGTGTGTGAGTATTGTATATATATATATACTATATCCTATAAGTTATTTATGTGTATATAGCCTACCTATCTGGTATACACACACATATACATACATACAACTCCTATCAGTTATGTCCCTCTAGGGAACCCTGACTAATACAGATATTGGCACCAGTAAAATGGGGCACTGCTAAAAACATACCCAAAAATGTGAAAGCGACTGTGGAACTAAGTTACAGGCAGAGGTTGGAACAGTTTGGAGGGCTCAGAAGAAGACAGAAAAATGTAGAAAAGTTTGGAACTTCCTAGAGACTTGTTGAATGGCTTTGACCAAAATGCTGATAATAATATGGACAATGAAATCCAGGCTGTGGTGGTCTCAGATGGCGATAAGGAACTTGTTGGAAACTGGAGCAAAGGTAATTCTTTTTATGTTTTAGCAAAGAGACTGGTGACACTTTGCTCCTGCCCTAGAGATTGGTGGAACTTTGAACTTGTGAGAGATTATTTAAGGTATCTGGCAGAAAAAAATTTCAAATCAGTAAACCATTCAAAATGTGACCTGAGTGCTGTTAAATGCATTCAGTTTTATAAAGAAAGCAGAGCATAAAAGTTTGGGAGCTTTGCATCCTGACAATACAATAGGAAAGAAAATCCCATTTTCTTAGGAAAAATTAAAGCCACTCCAGAAATTTGCCTAAGTAACGAGGAGCCAAATGTTAATGCCCAAGATAATGGGGAAAATGTTTTCAGGGCATGTCAGAGGTCTTCATGGCAGACTCTCTCATTACAGTCCCAGAGTCCTAGAAGGAAAAAAATGGCTTTGTGGGCCCAGCCCAGGGTCTCTGTGCTGTGTGTGGCCTAGGAACTTGGTGTCCTTCATGCCAGGCATTAGAGCCGTGGCTGAAAGAGGACAATGTAAAGCTTGGGCTCTGGCTTCAGAGGGTGCAAGCCCCAAGCCTTGGCAGCTTCCACATGGTGCTGAGCCTGAGAGTGCACAGAAATAAAAAATTGGGGTTTGGGATCCTCTGCCTACATTTCAGAGGATGTATGGAAAGGCCTGGATGCCCAGGCAGAAGTTTGCTGCAGGGGTGGGCCCTCATGGGGAACCTCTGCTTGGGCATTGCAGAAGAGAAATGTGGGGTCAAAGCCCCCACACAGAGTCCCTACTGGGGCACCATCTAGTGGAGCTATGAGAAGGGGTCCACTGTCCTCTGGGCCCCAGAATGATAGATCCACTGACAGCTTGCATGTTGTGCCTGGAAAAGCCACAGACACTCAACATCAGCCCATGAAAGCAGCCTGAGGAAGGCTGTACCCTGCTAAGCCAGAGGGGCAGAGCTGCCCAAGACCATGGGAACCCACTTCTTGCATCAGCATGACCTGGATGTGAGACATGGAGTCAAAGGAGAAAATTTTGAAGCTTTAATATTTGACTGCCCTGCTGGATTTCAGACTTGCATGCATCCTGTAGCCCCTTTGTTTTGCTCAATTTATCCCATTTGGAACAGCTGTATTTACCCAATACCTGTGCCCCCCTTGTATCTTGGAAGTAACTGGCCTGCTTTTGATTTTAGAGGTTCATAGGTGAAATGGACTTCCCTTGTCTCAGATGAGATTTTGGACTGTGGACTTGTGAGTTAATAACAAAATGAGTTAAGATTTTGGGGAACTGTTAGGAAGGCATGATTGGTTTTGAAATGTGAGTAAATGAGATTTGGCAAGGGTCAGGAGTGAAATAATATGGGTTGGCTCTGTCCCCACCCAACTCTGATCTTGAATTCCCACATGTTGTGGGAGGAACCTGGTGGGGAGGTACCTGGTGGGAGGTAATTGAATCCCAGGGGCAGGTCTTTCCAGTGTTGTTCTTGTGATAGTGAATAAGTGTCACAAGATCTGTTGGTTTTAAACAAGGGAGTTTCCCTGCACAAACTCTCTTTTCTTGTTTTCCACCTTGTGATATGTGCCATTCATCTTCAGCCATGGTTGTGAGGCCATGGAACTGTAAGTCTATTAAGCCTCTTTCTTTTGTAAATTTCCCAGTCTTGGGTATGTTTTTATTAGCAACATATAATGGACTAATACTACTTGCATGACCATTTCCTTCCAGCAAGAAAATTAAAGAACATAGTAGAAAAAATGGTACATGCTAGTCATCTGTTAACATTCCCCAAACTGTCATTTTTACATATATACCATTGGCAAGAAGTTATTCACATAGAAAACAAGAGAGGATAGAAAGCAAGAGAGGGAAGGCTATTACTATCTATTCTAGGCAGCCAAATGGAAAACAATTAGAGAAAGGGATGGAATGGGAGTGGGGTGCTAGCAGACTTTTCCATTACAGCTATTTTGAAAATTAAAACTCACAGTAAAAGTCTAAGTAATTGAAAAGCAAGATGACATTATATTTCATTTAATAGAGTGCATTACAATTTACTTGGAACACAATATACCTAATTTTCCTACTAAATACTTTGAAGAAAAGGAAACAGGAAGATACTACATAGTAAATATAAAAATACTAAGTGCAATATTGTGTTTCCATTCTTTCTTAACATTTAGGAGGAAATTATAACTATAAAAGCATCATAAGTAACATAATCTATGTATATTAGTAAAATAAAAGAGACCATTACATGTAAAAAAATGTTACTATATGCTCAGTTTAAACTCTGTAACTTTTGTTTGTTTGTTATTGCTATTAGCTATTGAATTTATTCCTTTCTATTGATATCTACACTAGGTTATTGTAGAATTCAGATAAAAAAGTGAATGTAAATATGATTTATATTATTATAGTTATATTCAAATTTTTCTTGTCTTCTAGTTACATTTACTGAGATCATATTTATATTACCACATTACATTTATAGGAATATTTGCATTACCTAGAAAGCAAATTCCATTCAAGCAGGAACCTTAATTTGTTCACTATATACACAATGCTTAAAAGAGTGCCTAGCACAAAGTTGTGCTTATTAAACATTTGTTGAAAGAGCAAGTATGTGAAATAATGGTTTTGAAAATTAATTTAAAAAATAGTTCTGTAATATCAATGTGTCAATTGTGATAGCAATATATACCACATTCTCCCTGATACCACATTTGTGCCCATAACTTCATTTCTGCTCTTTATTTTTAATTAACCCCCTGAAAATATTTTGATTATTGTTATTTATTGTTTTAAAAATCTTTTAAAGAAGAAATATCCCATTGATATTTTATGTACACGTTTATACAAGGTAGGCTAAGATTTTTTTTGCAAGTTGTACATATTACTTGGTTATTAAAATGCACTAGAATTTCAATTTACCTGTGTTTTTGTTTATTTAATTATTAAAGATGTGTTTAGATAAAAAACAATCAACATAAAAGATCTGATTTTTCAGTTTTGTTCCATTTTAACAAGCAGATTGCATTGATATTGCAATTATTCTGATCAATCACAGTTGTTTATAAAAATGTTCTATGTATAATACTTAGGGATTTATATGCAATATCACTTCAATTTTCCCAGTAATCATGTTATACAATTTTATTGAAGAGTAAATAAAAGCTAAGAAAGCTTTATTAATTTCCTTAACAGCACTTCACTATGAAACTGTTGAGTCTGAATATGAGTCAAGAATTAATACCAAAAAGTGTGCCCACTTCTTTTGTTTCCACCTTTGCAGTCTCATTTAATTATGTAGTTGTTGCTATGGTACGAATCTATGTCTCCCCAATATTCATATGTTAAACCTAATAACAACTGTGATAATGCTATGAGGTGAGACCTTTGAGAGTTGATTGGATCAGCAGGGCAGAGCCCTCATGAATGGGATTGGTGACCTTATAAAAGAACTGAGAGATACTTCACATCCGCTCATCATGTGAGGACTCAGCAAGAAGGTGCCATCTGTGATCTATAAAGCAGACCTTGACAGACATCAAATATGTGAGCATCTTGATTTTGGACTTCTCAAGCATCAGAATTGTAAGAAAAAAAAATGCTGTTGTACATAAGCTGCCCAGTCTACAGTATTTTTCTTATTGCAGACTAAATGGTATAAGACAGAAGTTAAACTCATTGATGATTTTTTCTTTCATTTCCCAGAAGAATTTCACTTCTCTATAGAAGATAAATAATCACATAGGTATATCCAAATGAATTGGCTGAATAAATCACCAGGAAGTGCTTTGACTCTGACTATATGGAAGCCTCTTTTCCTATCTTTCTATTTATTTTTCTTTTAAGAGATTAACTTCAGAAAACTCTTCTTTATATAAAGCATTTGTCACTGGTTAATGTTTTCTTTTTTTTTTTTTTATCCTCACTAGCCATCTTGCCATGAGAGTACAATGAAAAAGGTTTATATTTTCTTAAACATATGTGCTCATTGAAGGATCTGGAGTAATTTATCCTTTTCTCCACAAAATCATACAAATGTAATTATTTTTGAAAGACATTGTCCACACATATAAGCCTAAAAGAAAATATAAGTTCAATAAAGATGCCTAGCATATAAAACACATGACAAGCGATGACAACAAAAGCCAAAATAGACAAATGGGATCTAATTAAACTCCAGAGCTTCTGTACAGCAAAACAAACAATCATTAGAGTGAACTGGCAATCAACAGAATGAAAAAAACTGTTGCAATCTACCCATCTGACATAGGGCTAATATCCAGAATCTACAAAACCTAAAGCAGATTTACAAGAAAAAAGCAAATAAACCCATTCAAAAGTGGGCAAAGGATATGAACAGACACTTTTCAAAAGATGACATTTGTGTGGCCAACAAACATGAAAAAATGCTCACATCACTAGTCATTAGAGAAATGCAAATCAAAACCACATTGAGATACCGTCTCATGCCAGTTAGAATGGCGATCTTTAAAAAATCTGGAGACAACAGATGCTGGAGAGGATGTGGAGAAACAGGAACACTTTTACAGTGTTGGTGGGAGTATAAATTAGTTCAACCATTGTGAAAGACAGGGTGGCGATTCCTCAAGGATCTTGAAATATAAATTCCATTTGACTTAGCAATCCCATTACTGGATATATACCCAAAGGATTATAAATTGTTCTATTATAAAGACACATGCACACCTATGTTCATTGTGGCACTGTTTACAATAGCAAAGACCTGGAGCCAACCCAAATGCCCATCATTGATAGACTGGACAAAGAAAATGTGGCACATATACACAATGGAATACTATGCAGTCATAAAAAATGATAAGTTCATGTTCTTTATAGGGACATGTATTAATCTGGAAACCATCATTCTCAGCAAACTGACACAAGAATAGAAAACCAAATACCACATGTTCTGACTCATAGGTGGGTGTTGAGAAATGAGAACACATGGGCACAGAGAAGGGAACATCACACACTGGGGTCATTTGGGGGTGGGTGGCTAGGGGAGGGACAGTGTGGGGCAGGGAGATTGGGGAAGGATAACACTGGGAGAAATGCCTGATGTAGGTGATGGGGGATGGAGACAGCAAACCACCATGGCATGTGTGTACCTATGCAACAATCCTGCAAGATCTGCACATGCACCCCAGAACTTAAAGTACAAAAAAAAAAAGGTGTAAATGACATTGGATAAACTATGCATATTTAAACTATAGTACAAATCTTGTATTTCATATAATCCCATGAAATCACCGTCAGAGTCACAATAATGAACTTATCTATCACCTTATATTTACCTGGATCCTGTTTATGATGTCTTTCTCTCTACCCTCCAGATAACCATTGATTTACTTTGCTGTACCATAGAGTACTTTCCATTTTCTGGAATTTTTGGACTGATGTAATAAAGTGTTTCCTCATATATATTTTATATATATATATATAATATACATATAAATGATATATATATATATAGATAGATAGATAGATGCCTAGCATAATAGCATTGTTTATATACATATGAGTGTGTGCGTATATACATGTGTGCACCCATGACATTTTACTATTAGTAATCCATTGCACACCTAGGACAGTATATCATATTTGATCTGAAATAATGTGCATATGCTAACATCTGTGCTTTCTGTATAAATAAATCACCTCCATGTCAACATCTATTTTTTCTGAATTGTCACATGTAGGTCCTAAACTCCACATTTCTCATCCTCGCACACCTGTATTTTATTGGTTCACTTCTAGAAGTATTTTAGAGTAAAAGACATGTTCCAAGTCTGATAATTTTATACAATAGCAATAATTGGCATTTATTAACTTTAATCATATACACAAAATATCTTTCCCCTCTTATTTTTACAACTATCCTTTCAGAAAATTAAACATCATTTCCTGATGTTTAATTCCTGATGCCACATCGAACAGCAGTATTTGAAGAAATACAAAATAATCATAGTTTGATGATATTACAGCCTTTCATTTGAAGATTTATTATGAAAATATAGAACTGCCCATCTTGCTATTTTACTCTGAAACATATCCAGAAAATTTCTGAAGATGGAAGAGAAGTAGCTGAATAAAGTAGATATTTTACAACATCATTATACTAAAAACAAAAATAATCTTTCTGTAAAAAAACTGGTTATTCTTACCAGAACTTAAACTGTTTTTCCTCTACCTTTATAACTATATATCTAACTTATTGTCTGTAAAGCTTTGTGTGCTCTTACAAAACTCACAATAAAAATGAAATTGTGGCAAGTTTGTTCCTTCTGTTGTATAATTGAACAATGTGAAGTAATTTGCATATTTGATATGCTTGCTAGAACTTCTTATATTACTAATTCTAATTGTAGATGGCATTGCAGTAATCCTATGCCCAACACATGTTCACAAAATTTGTTTAACCTAGCTTATATAGGTACTCTTTCTTATATCCCCTTTTGACACAACAGAATTTTAACTAGGAAGATATTAGAAAAATATGGTCTTCTAAAACCTGCCTCTAAAATCACAAAATAATAAAAAAATTGATAGTTTTAATTACCTATCATATGTAATTATATATATTATCTATTATGATTATATGTTATAATCATAATAGGTATATATAATGTAACATATATGACATATAATATATCATTTATAATATATATCATTACATATGATAGGTATCCATGTACATCATATGTATATATCATATATCTATGTATATATAATAATATATATCATTACATACATATATGTAATGATATATTATATATTATGTAATGATATAATATATGTATGTATGTATTGATATCATATGTAATGATATATATAATTATATATATATACATAGATATATATGTGGCCAACAGACATATGAAAAATGCTTACATCACTGGTCATTAGAGAAATGCAAAGCAAAACCGCATTGAGATACCATCTCATGACAGTTAGAATGCCAATCATTAAAAAATCTGGAAACAATAGATGCTGTATCATAGATACCTATCCTATGTAATTATTTATTATATATATATATACACATATACATCTATCATAAGTAATTATATAATATATTACATATTATAGTATAATATCTAATATATACTCCATAATGTATATATTATTTGTGAGGCATTATTATATATTATATATTATTTCTGACACCTCAGAAATAACGGAACACATCTACAGTTCTCTGACCTTTGGCATACCTGACAGAAGCAAGCAATGGAGAAAGGATTTCCTATTTAATAAATGTTGTGGGGAAAACTGGCTAGCCAGATGCAGAAAACTGAAACTGGATCCCTTCCTTACACTTTATACAAAAATTAACTACAGATGGATTAAAGATTTAAATGTAAGACCTAAAACCATAAAAACCCTAGAAGAAAACCTTGATAATTCCATTTAGGACATCAGTATAGGCAAGAAATTCATGACTAAAACAAAAGTAATGA
This sequence comes from Ateles fusciceps, assembly GCA_036589455.1. Lineage (NCBI taxonomy): Eukaryota > Metazoa > Chordata > Mammalia > Primates > Atelidae > Ateles > Ateles fusciceps. Next base: position 1,839,318 of record JAZHEH010000589.1, read on the forward strand.
CAACAAAACCCAAAATAGACAAAAGGGATCTAATTAAACTTAAGAGATTCTGCATGGCAAAAGAAACTATCATTAGAGTGAACAGGCAACCTACAAAATTGGAGAAAATTTTCTCAATCTATCCATCTGACAAAGGGCTAATAACCAGAATCTAGAAAGAATTTAAACAAATTTACAAGATAAAACAAATAACCCCATCAAAAAATGGGCAAAATATATGAACTGACACTTCTCAAAAGGAGACATTTATGCAGCCAACAAACATATGAAAAGAAGTTCATCATCACTGATTATTCAAGAAATGCAAATCAAAACCACATTGAGATACCATTTCATACCAGTTAGAATGGTGATTATTAAAAAATCATGAGACAACAGGTGCTGGAGAGGATGTGAAGAAATAGGAACCCTTTTACACTGTTCGTGGGAAAGTAAATTATTTCAATTATTGTGGAAAACAGAGGTTCTGGTACATTGTGTCTTTGTTCTCTTTAGTTTTAAAGAACTTATTTATATCTGCCTTAATTTATTTCTTTACCCAGTAGTCATTCAGGTGCAGTTTGTTCAGTTTCCATGTAGTTGTCTGGTTTTAAGTGAGTTTCTTAATCCTGAGTTCGAATTTGATTGCATTGTGGTCTGAGAAACTGTTTGTCATGATTTCAAATCTTTTGAATTTCCTGAGGAGTGTTTTACTTCCAATTATGTGGTCAATTTTAGAATAAGTGTGATGTGGTGCTGAGAAGAGTGTATATTCTCTTGATTTGGGGTGGAGAGTTCTGTTGATGTTATTAGGTCCATTTGGTTCAGAGCTCAGTTAAAGTCCTGAATATCCTTGTTAATTTTCTGTATTGTTAATCTGTTTAATATTGACAGTAGGGTGTTAAAGTCTCCCATTATTATTGTGTGGGAGGCTAAGTCTCTTTGAAGGTCTCTAAGAACTTGCTTTATGAATCTGGGTGCTCCTGTATTGGGTGCATACATATTTAGAATAGTTAACTCTTCTCATTGCATTGATCCCTTTACCATTATGTAATGACCTTTTTGTCTTTTTTGATCTTTGTTGGTTTAAAGTCTGTTTTATCAGAGACTAAATTTGCAACCCTTGCTTTTTTTTTTCTTTTCTTTTTTCTTTCTGGTTTTTTTGTTTGTTTGTTTGTTTGTTTGTTTTGTTTTTTTGCTTTCCATTTGCTTGGTAAATATTTCCTCTCCATCCCTTTATTTTGAACCTATGTGTGTCTTTGCATGTGAGATGGGTCTCCTGAAGACAGCACACTAATAGGTCTTGACTCTATCCAATTTGCCAATCTGTGTCTTTTAATTGGGTCATTTAGCTCATTTACATTTAAGGTTAATATCACTATGTGTGAATTTGATCCTGTCATTATGATGTTAGTCAGTTATTTTACCCATTATTTGATGTTGTTTTTGCATAGTGTTGATGATCTTTGCAATTTGGTGTTTTTGCAGTGGCTGGTACCAGTTTTTCCTTTCCATATTTAGTGCTTTCTTCAGAAGCACTTGTAAGGCAGGCCTGGTGGTGATAAAATCTCTCAGCATTTGCTTTTCTGTAAAGGATTTTATTCCTCTTTTGCTTGTGAAGCTTAGTTTGGCTGGATATAAAATTCTTGGTTGAAATCTCTTTTCTTTAAGAATGTTGAATATTGGCCCCCACCTTCTTGTGGCTTGTAGGGTTTCTGCAGAGAGATCTGCTGTTAGTATGATGGGCTTCCCTTTGTGGGTAACCCAACCTTTCTCTCTGGCTCCCTTTAACATTTTTTTCTTCATTTCAACCTTGTTGAATCTGACAATTATATATCTTGGAGTTACTCTTCTCAAGCAGTATCTTTGTGGTGTTACCTGTATTTCCTGAATTTGAATGTTGGCCTCTCTTGCTAGGTTCAAGAAGTTCTCCTGGACAATATCCTGAAGAGGGTTTCCAACTTGCTTCCATTTTACCCGTCACTTTCAGGTACACCAATCAAACATAGGTTTGGTCTTTTCACATAGTCCCATATTTCTTTAAGGCTTTGTTCACTCTTTTTTATTATTTTGTCTTCACACTTTATTTCATTAAGTTGATCTTCAATCTCTGATATCATTTCTTCTGCTTGATCTATTAAGCTATAGATATTTGTGTGTGCCTCATGAAGTTCTCATTCTGTGTTTTTCAGCTCTGTCAGGTCATTTACGTTCTTCTCTAAACTGAGTACTCTAGTTAGCAATTTGTCTAACCTTTTTTCAAGGTTCTTAGCTTCCTTGCATTGAGTTAGAACATGCTCCTTTAGCTAGGAGAAGTTTGTTATTACCTACCTTCTGAAGTCTACTTCTGTCATTTCATCAAATGCATTCTCCATCCACTTTTGTTCCCTTGCTAGTGAGGCGTTGTGATCCTTTGGAAGAGAGAAGGCATTCCGGTTTTGGGAATTTTTAGCCTTTTTGTGCTGTTTTTTCCTCATTTTCATGGATTTATCTACCTTTGATCTTTGATGTTGGGGACCTTCAGGTGTGGTTTCTGTGTGGACATCTTTTTCATTGATGTCAATGCTATTCTTTTCTGTTTGTTAGTTTTTCTTCTAATAGTCAGGCCTCTCTGCTGCAGGTCTGCTGGAGTTTGCTGGAGGTCCACTCCAGACCCTGTTGGCCTGGGTATCACCAGTGGAGGCTGCAGAACAGCAAAGATTGCTACCTGTTCCTTCCTCTGGAAGCTTCATCTCAGAAGGGCACCCACCAGATGCCAGACGGAGCTCTCCTGTATGAAATGCCTATTGACTCCTTCTGGGAGGTGTCTTTCAATCAGGAGCCACCAGGGTTAGGACCCACTTTAGGAGGCAGTCTGTTCCTTAGCAGACCTTGAGCACTGTTCTGGGAGATCCACTGCTCTCTTCAGAGCCAGCAGGCAGGAACATTTCAGTCTGCTGAAACTGCACCCCACAGCTCCCCTTCCCCCAGGTGCTCTGTCCCAGGGAGATGGGAGTTTTATGTATAAGTCCCTGACTGGGACTGCTGCCTTTCTCTCAGGGATACACTGCCCAGAGAGGAAGAATCTAGAGAGGCAGTCTGGCTACAGCACCTTTGCAGAGCTGTGGTGGGCTCTACTCCTTTAGAACTTCAGGTGGTTTTGTTTACAATGTGAGAGGAAAACTGCTTACTCAAGCCTCAGTAATGGTGGACACCCCTCTGCCCACCAAGTGGGAGCATCACAGGTTTACTTCAGACTGCTGTGCTGGCAGTGAGAATTTCAAGCCAGTGAATTTTAGCTTCCTGGGCTCTGTGGGGTTGAGATCCACTGAGCTAGACAACTTGGAACCCTGGCTTCAGCCCTCTTTCCAGGGGAGTGAAAAGTTCTGTCTCGCTGGCATTCCAGGTACCATGGGCAGGGGGAGGACAAAAAACACACACACACACACACAAAAAAATGCCTGTAGCTAGCTCAGTGTCTGCACAAATTGTGGCCCAGTTTTGTGCTTGAAATCCAGGGCGCTGGTGATGTAGGCACCTGAGGGAATCTCCTGTGCATGTTGTAAAGACTGTGGGAAAAGCATAGTATCTGGGCTGGAATGCACTGTTCCTCATGGTACAGTCCCTCAAGGCTACCTTTGGCTAGGAGAGGGAGTTCCCTGACCTTTTGCACATCCCAGATGAGATGACACCCCACCTTGCTTCAGCTCACCCTCCATGGGCTGCACCAACTGTCTAACCAGTTCCAATGAGATGAGCCAGGTACCTCAGCTGGAAATGCAAAAATCACCCACCTTTGTTGATACTGGGAGCTACAGACTAGAACTGTTCCTATGCAGCCATCTTGCCACACTTTTTAACATTTTATTTTCTTAATATTTACTTATTTCTTGTAAGAAAAATTTCTTAAAGCATGCTAAAAATTATTTAATCTTCCTTCATAATTTGGGATCTTATTCCTGTCCCCTTGACTGTAAGGTGGACTACGTGACTTATACCTAACATACAGAATATGGTGGAAGTGATGGTATTTTACCTCTGAGACTATGACATAAAAGACATTGTGGCTTTCTGCTTGCCCTCTCTTTTGCATCTCACACTAGTGGATGCCATCTGCCATTTTCAAGCACAATAAAACAGGCTTGTGGAACATTACACGTGGAGATTAGCTGAAGTATTTTGCCAGTGGCTATGTGAGTGATATATCTAAAAGGTGAAATATCTAACCCCAACTCAACCTTCAGGTGATAGAAGTCCAAACACATTTTGTCTGAAATCTGTGAAGGAATCTGAGCTGGAACTACTTAGCTAGGCTACTTCTAAATTATGACCCACACAAATTGTGAAACATTTATTCTTTCAAACTTCTAAATTTTGGGCTATTTTTGATGCAGCAATAGATAACTAATACAGCCAAAAATAATATTGAAGACATAATGATCAACACTGTAGAAAGACGAGGGGAAGAAGTATTTCTCTTTTAATTGATGTATGAAGAGTTTGGAAGGAAGATGAAACATTAACTAGGTGATTGGAGAGAAAGACATGCTATTTACAGAATATTTTTAAAATATAACATCACATCATTTTTTATGATCAGGTATTATGTGCCTTGAAAGAGTTGAGCAAAAAACAAATTTGGAAGTCAGTTTGATAATGGGTCTTCAAACATCTTTCCATATTTTAGACAGCAAGAGAAAGCTGTATCAGTGATGCTTTAATTTGAATATAGTTATTTGACCTCTCCAAATCTCATGTTGAAATTTGACTTTCAAATTTGAAAGTGGTGCCTAATGGGAGATGATTGGGTTATGGGGGCTACTTCTTCCTGAATATATTAAGGCCCTCCCTGACAGGAAGGCAGTTAATGAGTTCTCAATCTATGAGTTCTCATGAGAGGTGGTTGTTAAAGAGCCTGGTCCCTCCTCCCCCATCTCTTAATTTCTCTCTCTTATCATATGATTTCCACCCACACTGACTCCCTTTCCCTTTTGCCATAAGTAGAATCAGTTTGAGGACCTCACCAGATGTAGATACCTACACCATACTTCTTGTATCTCCTGCAGAACCATGAGCCAAATAAACCTCTTTTCCTTGTAAATTATTTCGCCTCAGGTATTCTTTTAGAGCAATGCAAACTAAGACAAGAGATTATTATGCTCATGATAGAAAGTAGAAAATGCTAATTTATAAAGCTTTACATTCCAAGGTGTGACAGGATACAAATATATTAAAAACTCATAAGAGTTCAGAGTTATGAAATGGATATCTCACTCTAAATGGGAATTATTTATCAAAAAAGCATGAATTCTAAAGAGGAAAAATAACCCACAAAGACAGTTTCTATAGCTTCAGTTTCAAAGGTTAATCCTAATTCCTTAAAAAGAGACATTGAAATTTGCTTATCTTTTAGAACTACTTATGTACACATACATGTATTAAGCTTTGCATGATCTTTGCTCTAAGCAGCAGTCTATTCCTTATTATAAACCTAGTTCCCCTGCTTCATAATCGTTCAAGTTATATCATCCCTTTAAATATCATTATCCCTAGATTCTCAAAATGACTGACAGTATCAGTTTGCTAAAATAAATATCCTGTTATTTAGAAGTGTATGCTCATATAAAAAGAACTTTTTACAGAATTGGGCACTGAATATTTTGTTATTCAAATAGCCTCACAAAACTAGAGGGAAAAAAACAACAGGGCAGTGTGTGCATACATAGTCTAATTAATTTTACTTAATATTTCTTTTTTTGTTCTCTGCCAACCTAATTGTTACAAAAACCTTACTTTTACAGATTTTAACTATATTATATAAGACATGTGAGTTAAAAAGGCATGACTGTTTACAATTAGGTTAGTGAAAAAGTAATGGCAAAAACCACAATTACATTTGCATCAACCTAATATTAATTCTCATTATTCTAAGCTAAAAAATGTGTTCTTTAAAGTTGTATTTTGTTAAAATTTGAATGTTACGTGCATGTATGTCTGTGTAGGTATGTCTGTGTGATGGTGTATCTTATGTTTTACCCAGGGACTGTTCTCTACTTTCTAATTCTGAAGACTTCCTAATTCTAAAGACTTCTGAAAGAAGTCTTGTTTATTTATCTGAAATAATTTTTGAACACCTACTGTGTGCCAACCCCTGAGGATAAAAAGGTAAATTAAAAACAATGAAGATTTGCTGCCTTCATAGAACATACAGTTTGCTGTGGAAATCAGACCAAAAAATTATACAAAAAATAATAACAAGAAAAATAAAATAACTGCCAAGAAGGGAATAAAGGGCTTAGTTTGATCTACTTTCCACAACATTGTTATAAAAAGCATCTCAAAGAAGATGGGGCTTGAGTTGAAATTTGGAAGATGAGAATGAGATGAAATGAGAATGATGCAGGAAGGTGGAAGTTGAAAGTATCCCAAGCCTGAAATCCGCTCATAGCAAAGATCATGTGGAGAATGCAATGAGTTCACAGAATTGGACAAAAAGCCAGTAGGGTTTGATCATGCTGGTAAGAAGTCATGCTGACTTGAAATGAAGCCAGAAGGAATGAGATTGGTGAGATGTTAAGTAATGAAGATCTTAGTCTATGTGTAATGGAAAGTTATGGAAGCATGTGGTAAGTGAATTATGTGAATTATGTAGTTTATGTTTTAGGTTTTATAAAGCTAACTGACTAAAAAATTGATAGATTATGTGGACAGGAAGGAATACAGATTTAGATGTGTCCAAGTGAGGGATTATAGTTGCTTGGACAACATAGTTTCAGTGCTTATAAAGAGAAGCCAATTAATTCAAGAGATGTTTTTAAGTAGTATTGGTAAGTATTGATGATTTTATAAATTAAGGGAGAGAAATAATGAAGACTGACTCTCCTTGGGTTTTGTATATAGCTTCTGAACATATATGGCTGTCAATGTTAAATTAGTTAGAAAAGCATAAGTATTTAGTATTTCTTAGTGAGTGTATGGGAGTTGGTAGAACAAAATGATAATAATAATTCTTGAAGTTTAAAACATTGTCACTTTAATTTTAGGGCTCTGCATACAACTTTGTGTTCTGTCTTATGTCCATACTAAAGCATCTTTCTATTTTAAGCTCTTCTCTTTTTTTGATTTTTGACCAATTTAACTAAATTAGCAGTATCACTTGGAATTCATATATTCTCTACCATAGTTGAAAGTCTTGAGAAAGTTATTTTATTACTCAATGTAGCATCAACATAACTTCAGCATAATTGTGACAAAACTCTCTGGACACTTGAGGCAGAAAGGAAAAAAGGAAAGAAGGAAGAAAGGAAAACAAAGAAAATAATAAAATCAAACTTTTTGTTGTTGAGCTCTGAAATAAAATAAATTCTCCGTTTATAGTCAACACGCAGTATTATGAAGTGCTTATCCATGACCTTTCACTATGTAACACTACTTGATATTGTTTGGCTCTATGTCCCCATCCAAATCTCATCTTGAATTAGAGCTCCCATAATTTCCACTTGTTGTGGGAGGGACCTGGTGGAAGCTAATTGACTCATGGGGGCAGTATCCCCCACAGTGTTCTCATGGTAGCGAATAAGTCTCTTGAGATCTGATGGTTTTAACAGGGGGAAACCTTGTTCTCTTGGTTTCTATTCCCTCTTGTCTGCCACCATGTAAGATATGACTTTCACCTCTGCCATGAGTGTGAGGCCTCTCCAGCCACATGAAAATGTAAGTCCATTAAACATCCTTTTCTCTATAAATTATCCAATCTTGAGTATGTCTTTATCAGCAGCATTGAAAAAGACTAATACAGTAAATTGGTACTGGTAGAGTGGGGCACTGCTGTAACTATACCCAAAAACATGGAAGCAACTTTGGAACTTGGTAACAGGCAGAGGTTGGAACAGATTGGAGGGCTCAGAACACAGGAAAATGTGGGAAAGCTTGAACCCTCCTAGACAATTGTTAAATGGCTTTGACCAAAATGCTGATAATAATGTGGGCAATTAAATCCAGGTTGAGGTGGTCTCAGATGGAGATGAGAAACTTGTTGGGAACTAGAGTAAAGGTGATTTTTGCTATGTTTTAGCAAAGAGATTGGCGACATTTTGTCCTTGCCCTAGAGATCTGTGGAACTTTGAATTTGAGAGAGATGATTTAGGGCATCTGGCAGAAGAAATCTAAGCAGTAAAGCATTCAAGATGTGACATGGGTACTGTTAAAAGCAGTTTTAAAAGGGGAACTGAGCATAAAAGTTAGGAAAGTTTGCAGCCTGACAATGCAGAACGACACCATAGGAGTGCTTAGTTTTTTACTTTTTACCAGGTACCGGTTGGCAGGAATAAACTGAAGAATTAGAAGAATGTAATGACTTACTTAGCTGCATTCCAAAGAAGAGATAGGTTATCTTGCATCGATGCCACAGAGAAGCAACTCCAGACTCAGTTATTTTACTCAAGTTGAAACTGTATTTCCTGCTATAGGTATTAAGTAAAGATGGGTAAACCAGAGAAATAAATGTCAGTTTTGTTTCATTATCTTATTACCTGCTTTCACTACATTTTATCCAGGAGTATCACTTCTAGGACTTATATAACCCTGTATACTTAGTGAATATAGGAGCACCTGTTGGTGCCAACAGCACTGATAGAAGAGCACCTTTTTCCTTTCAACCCCAAAGACATATTCTGAAGTCTTTCCTCCATTTGCAATAAAAAAATAAATTTGATTGTGTATTTTTGAGTTCTATAACATTATGTTATGGGATACATATAGATAGTAAAAAAAAAAAAAAAGCCACTAATGTAAAGCAAATTACCGTAGCCATTAACTCACATATGTACCCATATTTTTGTTTGTTTTTGTGTCAATTCTTTAAAACTTCTTTGTGAGGGTGATTTAGTTCAATAGTATTAAATTGTTGAAAGAATACATCACTTCCGATCAGAAATTTTGAGGTCAATGGCCATTTACTGGCTATAACCTTTAAATTATCACTAATCCCTCACCTATATAACCATCTTAAAAATGGAAAATATTTTTCTCAAGATTTCCAGCAGAGATTAAGGATAATAGAAAAGTAAGCAACAGTGTGATCTCTTAGCACCCATGTATATCATTTTTCAGGTAATTTATAATCATTTTCCTCTGGTGAATGACTTTCAAGATAGGAAATTGGTTTGATTTTACAGCAGATCAAGTGAGTCCTAAAATGATAGAGTGACTATAACAAATGACAATGTAGTGTATATTTTAAGATAGTCAAAAGAGATTGTGAATGCTGCCATCACAAATAATGATACATGTTAATAGTGATGGATATGGTAATTACCCCTGGTTTGATGATTATACTGTGTATGCATGCACTGACACATCATATTGTACCCCATAAATGTGTGCAATTATTATGTCAATGATAAATAAGAAAAATAAACCTTGAAATGTTCCTTTAGTTTTGGCCTTAACTTCTCTGTGAAATGATGAATTTAATGGCAATTAGAAAGAAATAAAGAAAAGCATTTCAAGGTACAATTATGAAGCTGCTAATATCCTTCGTGAAGCACAGCATGATTTGTTTCTGTTGCCTTGTTTGTTTCATTTGGCTGGAATCCCAATTGATTCAGGCATTCATGTATGCTTCAAATAAGTGAAAATCTCATGCTTCTAGATTTTTTTTCCTCACTTCTTTTTTTAATTCAACACCTGCTTTCTTAATGTTATTTTTTCCAGTTATCCAGATACTGAAACACAAAGTATAAAAGCTCATTTCTATTCTAATCCTTGAAGATCATTTTTAATCCTGTTTTTCTCAACTTTCAGATGTGTTTGCTATTAAATGTATCTTCTCATACCCCTTGTTTTTGTTTTGTTTTGTTAGTTCTACAAGTTCTTAAAAATTAACAAGAAAACTGTTTTGGCTTTAACTATACATAACTGAATTAGCATTTTCTATTTTAGAAATAATTAAAAAGAAATATGATTGGAAATATTAATACTGCGTAGAGTTACATCTGCTGAAAGGAAATAGAAACACAGAACATTTCACTTCCATCCTTTCAGCTTTCTTTCTTCCTTTCTTATTTTCTCTACTGCCATTCCACTGGAGAAGAGACTTCTTGACACCCAATATATATATTTTTTCCTTTGTTATGTGATTATACCATGTTTGTTTATACATTTGCTTGTTATTAGACATTTCTATCACTCAAGGTTTGGGTACTATGAATAAAGGATCTTGAGTATCCATATACAAATCAGTGTGCACTAATAGTATGTAAATTCCTAGGAATGGAATGACTGTCTATCTGATTTGTAGATGTTTAACCTTATAAAATGTGTTACTCAAATTTTATTTTTAATAATTATTTTACTTTTTTATTTTTAAGTTCCAGGATATGTGTGCAGGATGTACAGGTTTGTTACATAGTTAAACGTGTGCCATGGTGGTTTGCTGCATCTGTCAACCCATCACCTAGGTATTAAGCCAAGCATTGATTAGCTCTTTTCCTTAATGCTTTCTCCCAACAGGCCCCAGTAAGTGATGTTCTCCTCCCTGTGTCCATATGTTCTCATTATTCAGCTCTCACTTGTAAGTGAAAATATGTGGTGCTTGGTTTTCTGTTCCTGGGATAGTTTGCTGAAAATAATGGCTTCCAGCTTTATCCATGTCCCTGCAAAGGACACGATCTTGTTCCTTTCTGTGGCTGCATAGTATTCCATGGTGTATATGTGCCACATTTCTTTATCTATTCTTTCACTGATGGGCATTTGGGTTGATTCCATGTCTTTGCTATTGTGAATAGTGCTGCAGTGAACATACATGTGCATATCTCTTTACAATAGAATTATTGATATCCCTTTGAGTATATATCCAATAAATGGGATTGCTGGGTCAAATGGTATTTCCAGTTCTAATCTTTGAGGAATCACCACATTGTCTTTCACAATGGTTGAACTAATTTACATTCCTACCAAGAGTGTAAAAGCATTCCTATTTTCCACCACCTCACAAGCATTTGTTGTTTCATGACTTTCTATAATTGCCATTCTGACTGGCATGAGATGGTATCTCATTGTAGTTTTGATTTGCATTTCTCTAATGATCAGTGATGAGCTATTTTTTTCTTATGTTTATTGGTCAAATGTATGTGTTTTAAAGCTCCAGAAGAAAATCTAGACAATACTATTCAGAACATAGGCATGGGCAGACTTTATGATGAAATCACCACATAGCTTCTCAACCTGAAAGATCTAACATTTAAATATTCACATAAAATTTTAAGGAAAAAAAAAGAAAGAAAAAATGAATAAACCATTAAATCTCCTAACATAACTCTAGCATTTGAACCACTATTAGTCATTCAAACAAGAATTATGGCAAACTCAAAACAAGGCTTTTTATTTTTAATTGTGTTTTTAGGTAGAAATTATTTTCATTCATGATCCTATAGGGAATAGTACTGATGGAAATGGGAGCAGGAAGAGTTTCCGTCAGAGGTGAAGGCAAAGGAGAGAAGAGGAACTCTTAAAAATAGATTTCCAGATTTAATCACTTTGAAGTATGGTATTTGTTAGCTTTTTAAAATGCAAAAGACATGCAGCAGTATTTTGTTTTGAGCTCTACAAACATAACAGGCTGATTGGTACACCTGTCGTCATGGCTATTTAACATAAGACATATCTTTAGTGCATGTTCAACAAACTGAAAATCTTAAGTATATTTTGCATAACAACCATATGTAAGATTCTAGATGCAGGTGTTATGGTTAAAAAAATGTATTCCTATAAAACCCTGACAAATGAGTAAACAGAAATTTAACTGATCTTGTGTTGTTGGAGTATTGCAGAATATTATGAGTTACAATACCTAGCATTTTGTGTCAAGGTATGGATTTCCATGAACAAGAATGCAGAATTAGCTTTGCAAATGGTAGGTGCGGAAAGCCATTATTTCTGAATGCCAGGTGGTAGCCACTGCCATGATAATATTGTTTTAGTAACCATTTTGTCTTTAGTTTTCCCTGTATTATCCTTCATGGGAAGTAGAATGATGACAGTACAATGATACTTGTTTTATTGGCATTGTTCTCATTTCCAGGCATACATTCTAGCCTAATCACCAACCACCATCACATCTCTGTATCTATCCAAACACTAGTTTGGAAGAGGAAACATCTGGATTCTGTTGTGCTCTCTTCTACGTTTATTGTAAATTATTTAGAGCATTTTATTTCTCTCCATTATTTCCAATTTCCAAACTAACTGATATGATCTGTCAGTCAGTGACAAGATATGAATGCCATTGTTCATGCATTTTTCTTACTATATATTTTTGATTTGTCAAGGATTTTGAAGCTTTGCTACATACAAATATTTTCTCATAACTCTTGCCTCATTTTTAAAATACACACTAAAATGTGCAACAAATTCCCCTCCAAAAGACTTCCCAGTGTCTCAGGCTTTTATGCCATTATCACCACTCACGTGCATGCATGCACATGTACACATGCATACATTCCTGTAAATGATTTAGCTACTTTTCATAATTCAACCCAGAGTCTTCAGGTATTCAGAGCTAATTTGCTTGGTATAAGTGAAGAAAAGAGAGAGATGCATTTATATATTTTCCAAGTGGTCCTTTACAACTATTTAGATGTCCTTAAAATAGAAACTGGAAGAGTGGGTATCTTAGAATTTATCCTGCTTTTCAGGTAATTTTTCTTTCACACAGTGTTGGGAAAAATATATTTTTGCCAAAAGTATTTAAGAGAGTTGATGAAAACTATTAAAATAATAGTAGTCCAGTGTCAGAGGTTATTAACACAATTAAATTCCATTCAACATGTCTTTACAGTGGGCCTAATTAGAGAAAAGCACTGAACTAAATTGTCATAATTACAACATTTCATCAGGTGATAAATCCCATAGATAAATACAGCCATACTTACAAGTGTGTGTCAACAGAGGCATCTATCTGTGTGTTCATTATTAAAAGAAAAAAATACAGGTAATCATATTTCTGTATGGTGTAATGAATACAAATGTAAAAGTCTACTTTGGAGGAAAATACAACTCATAGAGATTTTTTAAAAATTATATTGGAATAAGTAATCTATGGATTGTACCATCTTCTTGTTATAATTCAGTACTTAAGTAGGAGTATGAAAGGCCTGGTTAAGTACCTAAGTTAATCATGGTGAGGAAAAGAAACTCAATTTTTAAAAAATATTTCAAATTTCTTTAATTGCTGAATGCCTCTAACTAATATTTGAAAGATCATTATTTAGTCCTACAACTGATGCATTTTTCCACTTTATCATCATTTTGTTTGCAAGCCACCCAAAAGTTCTATTTCCTCATATCTTTGACACATTACCAAGATGGACATATGCTGTAATCCTACAGGATAATGTTGGAATCCTATGCTGTAATCACACAGGATATTGGGAAAATAGTAATATTTAAATTATGTATTTATTTTTTAATTTTTTTGAGCCAAGTCTCATACTGTCACCCAGAGTGGACTGCAGTGGCATAATTCTGCTCACTGCAACTTTTCCCCACAGGGTTCAAGCAATTCTCGTGCCTTAGCCTCCCAAGTAACTGTTACTAAGGTGCACACCACCATGACTGACTAATTTTTTTTTGCATTTTTAGTAGAGATGGGGTTTCCCCATGTTGTCCAGTCAGGTCTTGAACTCCTGGCCCTAAGTGATCCTCCTACCTTGATCTCCCAAAATGCTGGTATTACAGGCATGAGCCACCATGCCTTGCTTTAATTATTTTTAAATGGTATTTTTTCCTGCTTTTTAAAAATTATTTCCAACAGTTTCTAAGGCATGGTCACAGCTGCCTGAAAAGTGGCTTATTCACTCATTGCATCACCTAGATCACTCTAAAATGCCCCTGAACTTGTGGTCAGCCTTTCACGTGGACATGAAGTTTGTCCTGGTGAATCCACTTGCTGCTGCTGCTCCTTTTCGAATATCTTTCTCTTCTCTTCCGAAGCTCTTCTGAAGTGAGCTTTGTCTCTCAGGTCTACGGAATATCTCAAGATAAATTTCTAGAACTGCCATGCATACTTAGCTGAACAACCCTGCAGAGATTTGTTTCTTCATCTTCCAGGTCAATTATTTGGCTACTTAGTGCCAGAGCCCTCTGTAAGTCCTCCTCATCATCTCACATTTCGGACCCATCATTTGCCTCTAAGACTCATTTCAGGTTTGTTTTATGGAATCTTTCCTGTTAATTTATCTAATTCTTCTGCAGTAAGTTTTGGTCGACGCATGTATTGGACCCTAATCATCTGCAGGAGTTGGTCGGGCTCACAATCTGGCAGATCGTTCTTTACAAGAAAATATAGAATAACATTTCTGTTGTAATCAAGCTGAGAAAAGTACAAGGTATTTATCTGATGTTAAGTCTGAAACCGTCAAGAAAGTGGTTCAAATTAAAACCACTGTTTTCCTAACTTTCTAACTGTAAACAATATCTTTATAATCGCATACAAATTATTTTACATTTATAGGATCAATCCTGAGCCTTTGATACTCTGGACTATTGAACAAGGTTAGGTCTAGACCCCAAATTTTCAAGGCATTGCTTATAACCTGAAAAGAGAAAAACAAAACAAAACAAAAACAAACAAACAAACAAACAAAAACAGTCGCTTATATTTCCAGAAGACTGCTGAAAAATGTGTTTCTAGTTTCTTCAGTAGAAACTCCTTCTGACATTCTCATCCTCTCTTCTTCATATACCTGATGTATAGTTGAAGATAATTCCACAAGGCTAAAATATTCTCCTAGCAATAAATCATGTAGGCAATGTTGAGCACAAAGTGAGCCTTCTTGTTTCTCATGAAAGATGGACTCCCTCTTTATTTGTCTCAGAAGCTCGATTTTTAACCAATTATCTTAATTTCAAAACTTGTTTCACTGTGTTCATTTTCCTACTGTGTGTTTTCTAAAACATCCGTTTACACTAAGATATTTAATTATGCTTTAATGTTTTTCTTGCTGTGTCATACCAAAATTTCTGTTGAAAATACCTATCCCACTTTCTTTGGTTAATGTGCTTGATATTTAAATATCTCCACTGAGTAGTATAAAAATTATATCTTATGTTAAACTGACATCCCAAGGATTCTATGGCAATAGTCCAAAATCATAAGAAGGACTATGGGCTTCTAGTAATGGTTGTTAACATAGCCCCTCAATGTTTTTAAGGCAACCTTCCAAATAGATTTAATTATTACTGTATAAATTGCTCTAAAATTTATTAACAGCAGCTTAAAATAAGCATTTATTATCTCACATAGTTTTTGAGATCAGAAATTCAGTAGTGGTTTATATGGTTGAGCCTGATTCAGGATCTTTTATAAGATTTTAGTAAAGCTGTCAGTCAAACTGCAGTCATCTGAAAGTTGACAGAGACTGAAGGATCTGCTTCCAAGGTAGCTCACTTGTATGGTCAGTGGCAGAAAGGCTCTGTTGATTATCACACGAGCCTCAACATAGAGCTGTGCTCCCTTGTAGCTGACTTCTCCCTGATCAGTTAAGTTTTTAAATAAGATACTAATTCACATACCCACCAACAGTGTATAAACATTTCCTTTTCATTATAGCTACACCAACATCTAGTGTTTCTGATATTTTAATAATGGCCAGTACCGATAATGGAGTAAGTTAGTATCTCATCGAGGTTTTAATTTTCATTTCCTTTATGATTAGTGATATTGAGCATTTTTTTCATATTTTTTGCCATTTGTATATCTTCCTTTGAGAAATGTCTGTTGTTGTCATTTACCCACTATTTAATGGGATTATTTGATTTTTGTTTTCTGGCTGATTTGTTTGAGTTCCTTGTAGATTCTGGATATTAGTCCTTTGTTGGATGTAAAGTTTGCAAATATTTATTTCTCATTCTGTAGGCTGTTTATTTAATATTTCCTTTACTTTTCAGAATATTTTTAGTTTAATTAGGTTCCATTTATTAGTTTTGGTTTTGTGCCTAAAAGAAGTCATTACTTTAAAAACAAACCTGCATGCATGTTTATTGCAGCACATTTCACAATTGCAAAGATGTGGAATCAGCCTAAATGTTCATCAACTGATGAGTGGATAAAGAAAATGTGATATATATACAATATGGAAAAATAGTCATGAACAAGAATAAAATAATGAGGTGTTTTGCAGGAACTTTTATGGACCTAGAGGCCATTATCCTAAGCAAAGTAACTCAGGAATGGAAAACACGTTCTTACTTAGAAGTGAGAGCTAGCTATGGATACACACAGGCATGCAGAGTGGTATAATGGACACTGGAGTCTCAGAAGGAGGGAGGGAGTGAGGTGGATGAAGGATGAAAAATCACCTATTAGGTACAATGTACTCTATTCAGGTAATAGATACTCTAATAGTCCGGGCCTCACCACTATACAATTCATCCATGTCACCCCACACCACTTGTACTTCTATACCTATTGAGATTACAGGAAAAAAGAGAGGGACCAAGATGGAGCCCATAATATATTTTATAACTCAATCACAGAAGCAACATACCATCAATCTGTCATATCCTATTGGCCACATAGATCAACCCTAGCACAAGGTGAAAATGGACAGTACAATCATACCAATAGCAGGAGGCAGAGACCAATGCAGGTTATCTCAGAGGCGGGCAGCCACATACATGATCAAGATTAGCCCATATTACTTAGTATTTGAGAACTAGAATAAATTTCTTAAAATTGTCCTCTAATAAGCCAAATAGGGCTCTAGATGAAAAAAAAATCAGCCTAAAGCCAATTTTTAAAATAAGCATAGCTTATATTATTCTACTACACTTCCTTTTGGTCATCTATCGGTTATTTCTAGGCCTCTATTCTACCTGGTTGTCCAAAACAACCAGAGGGGACTACATAATGCTAGTCAATTTGATGAGCTCTAAATATTTAATATATCTTCCTCCCTTCCCCAACACATGAGCCTGAAACTTAAATAGTTATAATGTTGTCCTGCAGGCTATAAAATGTGTTTTGAACTAACAACCAATATTTGGAAAATGTCTTCCCATAAGCAGAACGCAGTAGGAGATAAAGGATAGAATTTGAATTACATCTAACTGCATACTTGGGAAAAAAGTATATTCTTATCCCCCACGATTCTTGGCTTTGTGCATTTGAAAGTCTGGGCACCAAAGAATGCTTCCAAGATGAGTCATATTGATTTAGGTGAGACTGCCTCTGGCCAATGTAGCTTTTTATATGATTAAGTCAGAAGGCAAAATGGGGTATTTATATTGACTGGGATGATTAATCCTCACCATCCAAATAGGTAAATATTACATAATGGAGGGAAGAATATGGATAGAATCGGATGACCCCTATTGTACCCACTAGCACAACAGCACTGAGGTCTAAATCTTATTGTAATCTATACAGACAGGAACAGCAAAGTCACAGATATTTTATTAACATAGTTTGGATCATACAATTAGGTAGAAAACACCATCAAGTTGAGATTGCTGTCTCAAAGCCAGAAGAATTTGAAACAGGTTATAAAGGAGGTAATTTGTACATTATGTGCCATGAACAAAAAAAATAGAGCCTTTAACCATTTTGAAATCTTTGCTAGTGTTTGCACTTATATTTATATTGTAGCAAATTTCCTCCTGTAGAAAGCAATAAGTATTTTCTAGAGAATTCAGACATAGAATTGGATGCAAAAATTGCTGAATTTTAGGCAATTTTCCCTTGAAAATGAAATTTCTTGCAGTTGCACAAGAAATATTTGTATTATGTCACATAGGATCAATTTTTTTCTAAGAACAGTGTATGCATAATTTTGATTATAGTAGATATTTGCCACTTGTTAATTATCCATTGTGTAAACACCCCTTAAATTGCGAAGGAATCCCCAGTGTGATGGTGGAACTCGAGGTAGGCAGGACCCCATCCTACACTCACACTCTAATAGCTCAGACATACAAACTTGGGTTGAGCTTGAATTCAGATGCTTCTTCCTTAGGCATTGAATGTTAAGGGAGAATAAAAGCTATTCAAGAAAAAGTTTGAAGTTATTCAAGTTAAAGGAGTCAAGTTTCCAAGAGTGGCATTCCTGAGTGGTGACAGGGCTGTTTCCAGAAACATTAATATTCAGAGTAGCATCTAGCCAGTCTGTTTCTGTTGTCTGTTGTCTACTGGTTAGTTACCTTGTTCCTGCTTATTTTTTCATGCTGGCCCTCCAGATATATCCTAGGAGCAATTTTATATCATCTAGTAAAGTATTTTCATTTTCATGTTAGATTTCTGGTTTTGTTACCAAGTAGCAGGAATTTGAAAAATGCTGTTTTGATGTAGATAGTGAGCATAAACTTGTCCTTGATGGGGCTCCTGACTATAAGATAAAAATGTCAACAATCTGTTGATGAAGAGATAAGAGAAAGAGAAGAGAAAGTAGAAATGATCAGTTTACATTGCACCATTTATCAAGTAAACATGGGTTTGGAACCTCTATGTCAAATTTATTGCACAATAAAACACAGGAAACTATTATGGTTGCATATTTCTTTTTGAGTCTGTCTTAAACTGTTATTAGTTAGGACAGTTGGTAGAAGTTGGAGCAGCATATAAAATATTGAATATTGCAGTAAGTCCAAGGGTGAAAATTTGAAAAGATTTACTAAGATTCTTTATTAAATCAAGAGCCAGCTTTACAGACTCATAGTGACTCAGAAAATTGTTTTTAATTACAAATGTGACAGAGAATGAAAACAACAATGCCAAAAGATCAAATTGAAAAAAAAGTTGTAATATTTTGTTCAAGAAAATACAAATAACTTTGATCACTTCATCTGCTTTTTCTGAAATTTCTTGTTATACTTGTTTTCTTAATATATTCTTTTCTTCCTGAGATAGTGTCTCACTCTGTCGCCCAGGCTGACGTGCAGTGGAATAATCATACCTCGCCACAGCCTTCAACCCCTGGACTCAAGCAATCCTCCCACCTCAGCCTCTCTACAAACTAGGATTACCTGACTAATTGTTTAGTTTGTTTGTTTTTCTTTTTTGTAGAGACGGGTCTTCCTATGTCATCCAAGCTGGTCTTGAACTCCTGGCCTCAAGCAATCCTCCCACCCTGGCTTCCCAAAGATTTAGGATTACAGGTAGGAGCCACTGTGTTCAGCCTCAATTTTTTATTTATAAATATTATGTTTTTAGCTCACCTGTAAGGTTATCTTTTATTAATATTTTTTTCCTATGTGATCACATCCAGTTTTATGGCTTTAAATAACATCAGTATTCCTATGCTTCACAAATTTCTCTCTAAATCTGAGCTTTTCTGTCAACTGCAGATTCATACATACATAACCACATATTAGGTGATAGAACCATATGAAATTGATGACATTTGACTGTTTTGGGCTCACAAAATATTTATATTGTTCAAATTATCCATGTCTTTACTTGGGTATTTTACAGTAATCTCACATTTTACATTTTCAAAACATAGCTCATAATTTCTATCCCCTTAATTTTCTGGTCAAAGTTTTCCTAATCCAGGCTTTTAATCTTAGGATATGGCAAAACATTTTACATATTTGCTCATGATTGGAACAAGAAGGGTTCTTGATTGGTTATTACCTCACATAACTCTAAATTCAGTACACTAATAAGCCTTATTTTTCTACTTCCAATATATTCCACAGTCACTTCTGTCTTTAAGAATAAAATCCAGTTAGAGTCACCATTAATTTTTATGTTAGCTATCATTATGGTCTCCTGATTAATTTCCTTGTCTCTATACTTGACCATTTTTAAAGGGTCCATTCTGTTCACAAAAGAGAGGGTATTTTTAAAATGTAATTTATATCATGGCACTCCTATACTAAAAATAATTGTCTCCATATCACATTTAGATAATCAATATTATTTATTTATTTATTTGGGTAATTTTTATTTTGATATAATTTCAAAAATACATAAAAGTTGGAAGAATAGCACAAAGAACATTCATACCTAAGCAAAGGGTATATGGATGGTAATTTTTTTTAATGCTTCTATCAATTTGTTTTATCACTCCTCTCTGTTGTCTCCTCCTTCCAACCTTCTTTCTCCTCTCCTTCCCTCAGTACACTGATTGTTTTTGCAGCTATCTGATGGCAAGTTGGAGACATCATGACTCTTGATATGATTCACTAAGTAGGACACAATATTACCTCCTTGGTATCCCTATGCATAACCAGAATCTAATCACAAGAACACATCAAATAAGCCCAATGAGAGGGATGTTCTGCAAAATACCTGGTGTATACACTTCAAAAATTCAAGGCTCTGATAGATAATAAATGTTGATTATTTACCGTAGCCTATAAAGTGCTACATATTCTGAGTCCAGCTATTTCTCTGGTTTCATCCAGCATCAGTCTTCCCTTTCTCATTATGTTCCAGACACTCCATTTTTGTTTTTGTTTTTATTTTTCTCCTGCAACATGCCAAGCTTGCTCCCCTTCCTTAGTATCTTTCCGGAGCACACTTATCTTAGATATCTTATCTTAGATTTCCCTAAACTGATCGCCTTCTTGTCATGGCTTTTCCAGTTCAAATTCTATCTAACAAAAGTGATTTCCTTTAGATAGACTTATTTTTCTCTCCGAAGTACTCTTTTACCTCATAAAACCTTACTTTATGTTTAGTATAGCACTTTTACTTTTTTATTGCCTGATTTTTACTATCCCTCTCCCCTTTATCTTCCAGAATGCTAGTTATTTTACAATTGAAATCTTGCCTACCTTGATTACTATTATAAACTCTGCTAGGTTCCAGGCATCTGGTAGTCAATCAATAAATGTGTTGAAAGAACGTAAAAAGGCATTCCATAAACTGATAAAATAACATATTCATTTTTTAAGAGGTTCATGCACTAAGAAATGTGTAAAACAATGTATTTTGAGCAATTATAAAATGTTTCACAAATGTTTTGTCAGAATTTGAATATATTTAATAATTTGATCTGATTTTCATAAATATGAACTATTCTTTAAGTTACCATGGATGCACTTAAAATTTACAAGTCTAGATAAGCTATCACTTAACTACCTGGAAAGAAGAGTTTGAGGTCAATAATTCAGTTACAGTTGCAAAAGATATAGTATATCTCATTAAATATTGAAACATGAGTATGAGTTCAAAATAATTACCTAGATTCTGGCTATTAAAGGAGGAGGAAATTAAGATGGCAATAATTACTATGATGTTGTCTTGTATCAATTTAGCTAAACTGTAATTATGTAATTTACAAAATTCCCTTTCCTGTAAGGTTTGAGTGTAGTGTTGGCAAGATTTGTGCAACACTACACTCGAAGTTGTGCAAGATTTAGAAGGCAGAAGTGAAGCAGCAGCAGCCCATGTTTAAACTCAGAAATTTGACATAACGTCATGTATGGTTTCGTATGACACACATTGTACAAATCTGCCAAATTATCTTGTTGGCATGAGGAAGTAGTTGGCTCTGCAGCACCTGGAGCTCCCACTGGGTCTGTGTCTTCAGCATCTTCAAATACTTGGCCAGGTGCTTTTGAAGTTCCATGGTAAAGTGCATCAACCCTATTGCAGGTTATTCATGTTATCAAAGTTGGAAGCTTCAGAGCAGTAAGAGACAAATGCAGGTTCAGATTTTATTGATTCTTATTGCTTATAGACCAACTACGTAGATTTTAGTTTAGTTAGTTTTTTTTTTTTTTTTTAATCATGTTTTGTGTAGCCTGGAACAATGTAAGATAAAATTTCTAAATTAAAAACAAGTTGCTGCATCTGTTCCCTCCTTGAATTAAGAGAGAGTCATGATATTTATTGAGCTTTTTAGATTTACTAAGCGGCAAATATCTCACTTGGGCTTGCTAATCCAAAACTTTTATCAAATAACCTAAGAAGCTACTAATTTTGAGTGTGGCTCAAATCAAAAAAAGATTCTTCAACATGTCTAGGTTGCTTGCAAAACTGTTCTGCCACTTGGACCATATGACTCAGCAGATCCAATTTTTCTTGACGTTATCTATGACAAACAGGTATGCGGTACAGATCACTTGGCAGGCATGTGCAGATAATCATAATGCCACTCTAAAGATCTTTACAAAATTACCCCACACTCTAGGGATAACTACTCTCATTTTAAGAAAAGATCTGGACATGTTACAGAGCCTGAGTAGAAACTGAATGTTTGACCATTAGCAACGAATTTATCATGTGAACATCTGGAAAAGGATGTTGCCTGACTGACTGAACCATAAAGTTAGGTGAGCACAGCAGCACTTCATCATCAAGCAAAATTGTTGTATATGAGATTGAGTTCAAGTAAGTCCTGAAGGCTCAAATAAGGCATCTCAGAAAGTGGTCCACATGTCCATTGTTCATATGCCTGTTAAATTGCTTCCTCACTTTCTATACCTGTTATGGTTTCTTATGTCCTTTAGACCAAAAAAAGAAAGACAAAACAAAACAAAAACAAAACAAAAACACTGTAGCCCATTTATAACTGATTCTACATAATATGTTGATACTACCTGAAAGTGGAGAGCTACAAAGTTTTAGCCTCATACTGGAAAATCATTTAAAAATAATGATCAAGGAAAATCTTTCCAGTGGACAGAATTTTGAGCAGTTCACCTGATTGTTCATTTTACCAAGAAGAAGAAAATGCCAGATGTAATGATCTAAACTGATTCATGACAAGTGGCAAATTATTTGGTTGGATTATCAGGAACGTGGAAGGAACACAATTGGGAAACTGGTGACAAGGCATTCTGGGAAGAATTATGTACATAAACTTCCTCCTTGAATGGGCACAAAATACAATGATATTTGTGTTCCATATGAAGCAAAGCCAAAAAGCATTTCAGTAGATGGTAATCTTAGTACCCATGTGGACAAGCTGAACAGTTCTATGGATGCAAGTCAGTCTATCTGCCCGGATATCCTTGTTGTAGCCCAGTGGTCATAGGAACTTAGTGGTTATGTCAGCAGGGATGGATGTTATGCTGTGCTCAGTAATATGGGGTTTTGACAGCTTAATCTGGCTAACTATGGGTGAGTAACCAACATGCCAACAGCAGAGATCAATTCTAAGCTCTGATACTGTGCCATTCCCCAGGGGGGATACTGGCATGCTGATCACATTGAACAGCTTTCACTGTGAAAAGGGCAGTGCTTTGTTCTCTGTAGGAGATACTCTGGATATTGATTTACCTTCCCTATCAAAATGCTTTAGTCAAACTCATCAGCTATGGACTTATAAAATACCTTAATGAGGCCCTGAGTATTCTTCACATCATTCCTCTTGAACAGAGAACTTATTTATAACAAACAAGGTTAGGCAATGGGCTCATACTTGTTGACATAACTAGTCTTACCATTTCCCTCACTACACTGAAGTAGGTTGCCTGAGAGAAGGATGGGTTAGCTGTTTCTTACTACTTAGTTCCTGGACAGCACACACCTTGCAGACTGAAATAATGTCCTTCGTAATATTGTATGTGCTTCACATCAGGAACAACTATATAGTTTTTATGTTTTCCTATTCAAAATTCACTGTCTAGAAATCAAAGGGTGAAAATGAGAGTCATTTCTATTACCTCTTAAATTTGCTCACGACATTTTGCTTTCCTTTCTCAAATTTCTAGAATTTGAGGCTTTGTAAAGTACAGCTGTTTGTTTCCATGGGAGAATACTTTCACCAGAGGACACAACAGTGATAAGCTTTTGGAGAAATATACTGTCAACTTAGAAAATGTTAGGATTTGGAGAGGAGGCGAATTACCATTCAAAAAAGAGGGTGTTAGAAAAGACCTCATAGACAAAATAAAATTTAAACAGAGATTTAAAGTGGGATAAAATGCCATGAAGAACTCTTGGAGGTAGACATCCCAGCAGAGGGAAGAAAAGTGTAAAGTCCTCAAGGCAAGATCATGCTTTGCATATTTGAGATCGCCCATTCTTAACATTTGTAGGGTCATGGACCAAAGTACAAATAGAGATTTATAAACCATATGTTTAAACATTTTAAAACCAATCAAGTTAACACATCCTCATAATCTATATTTGACAATTAAGCCTTTATGATGACCTGGAGCTTTAGGACTCTGAACTTTCACACAGGAGCAGAAGGGCATTGAGGGAAGGGCAAGCCCTCAAAGTGGGACACCAGACTGATGGTCACTTCCTTTCTTTTCCACCCTAGTGTTTTGTATCACACCCCAAAGGGTCACACGTGTTTCTGGACATTCACCTTGCACACCCAAACTCTTACTCACTTCCCAATGAACACAGCCTTTGGCCACCTTCAGGCCAATAGATGACCACACTTGTGAAGATGGTCCAGGGAAGAGGCATGTGATGGCACTGGAGGTGGGATTTGGATCTTTTTGATAGGGATTTGTGGGATTCCAGGTGTTTGTAGCATATTCTAGAATGTGTATGTGCATTGGTACATTCTCTGTCTCCACAGACTTCCATTCAGGGGGAAGAGTATTGCTACAGAAAAGCCAACTAGAACCATTTAAAATATCCTGCTCAGGAAAGGAGATCCTTCTTCCTTTATCTAATGGCAGTAGTAGTTTGAGGACCATCCATGAGGCCATGTGACTGCAGTAGAGTTGGCAAGAAAGAATGTGCTAGATAAAGTTACAGAGAAGTAGGAGCTAGAAAAAAATTGTTAGTGATTCTCAGCCCCAGTTGCCCATTAAGATTACTGTGAAAGTACCATTGCTTGGTTACCAGCTCCACAAATTCTGATTCAGTTGATCTGGGCTAAGGTCCAGCCATAACAAATTTAAAAAGCCCTGGTGACTATAATGCAGAGCCAAATTTGAAAATGACATATATATGCACTTTGTTTTTCTCACTCAGACAGGAAGTTATTGAATAATTTTGATCAGAAGAGTGCCACAAAATTATGCACATTCAAAAGGAAATTAATATAGCAGCAGGATGAAGAACAGTTTATAGGGAGTATAGAGAAGATGTAGTGAGATCAGTTTAGGAGGCTACTGAAACAATACTGGAAAGTGATAATGGTGCCTTGGAACAACATGGAAAAACTCATAGAAATCTAGATGATGATACTGATTCAGAAGTCTGCAGTTCAGGATAACTCAATATATATACTTTTTTAAAAATAAAATAACTTTGACATCTAAAAGATTTTGGAATAGTACAGCTTTTAGACAGGTTTATACAGTCTCAGCTTTACAACAGTGAAACTTGCACAGAATTACAAATAATAATAATCTTTTCACTTGTTTATAAATATTCATCATAGCCAAAAATACTTAAAATATTATGGAATCATGATAAATAATATTTGTACCTTGCTATTTCTACCAGCTCTAGATAAATTCTATGTACATTATAATACATTAAATACTATTTGAGTTACTAGGTTAAAAAAGTGTATATATATATATATATATATATAGAGAGAGAGAGAGAGAGAGAGAGAGAGAAAGAGAGAGCCTCAAATGGTTCATCATTGTCTAGTTTACAATTGAGGGCAGTTTTATTAAAAATCATTATTAATGTCAAAAATAATGAAGACGGGTTTTTTTTGACAGATGGTAAAAAATTAAATGCCTTCCAAAACTATGGGTAAGTTAGAAAATGTGACTTTTAAATAAACTGGCTCCAAACCATTATTTAAGTACACTTTAGAAATATTATTAACTTTTAATAATTTTATTATAAGAAAATGTATGGACTTATTACTTTGAGATGAGAACTAGGGCAGGTGGCAGAATTTAACAGGCAATGGTAAGAAGCAATGTTGAGATATACTGTTATTTTTAAAATGGGCAGCCCATTTGTCTTTATTAACTTAGTAACTGAAATTGTAAACCTTCAGATGTGTTTCTCTCTGTTACTTGCCTCATGTTAATATTGTTTATGAATATTTTGCAACATGTACATTGTCAGAACAAAATCTAGAAAAGATCTTCTAAACCTAAGCATTTCAATTCATGCTTTTATCTATTTTTCATATATTTTTATTTCATCCTATTAACCCCATTAGTAAGGGAGGAATTCCTGCCCTAGGATTATGAAGATGGCTGAACACATGACTCCAGACACTGGACAGATGAAATGGGCAACAGTTCATTAGTCCCTTATACCCACAGTCCAGTGGAGGAGGACAATCCATGCCATATTTGGCAGCTGCACTTGAGAATGGAATGAAAACCAGGTAGGACCCCAACCATGTAAGGTCATGTGAGCCAGCAGATACAAGGTTTTATAGATACTCAATACTAAAAGTATTGAGAATGGCATGAATAGTTCTGCATTTCAAAAACAGAACTTCAGCTGCTTATAAAAAACTGAGTAAGGGCCAACAAAAAGATACAGAAGATCAGCTTTGAGTATGTTTCAGTCAGCAGACAGAAGCCTGAACTTGGTGATAGAGCTGGAACAGAATAATGATATTCAGAGAGCACTCCTGAAGCACAATAAAATAAGTTTGGCTATAAATTTGATTTAAGGGCTGGGAAGTAAAGAGATTCAGGCTGATGCAACAAGGTGGGTGTTCCTCCCATTTACTAGAAATTAAGTTTGGGCCTGATAGATTGGAGGAAGACAGATAATTGTTTCTGAAACTTTGAATGGGACTATGCTTTTTTAAGCGTAGCAAGGATGAACATCATAGTACAATAGTTTTTATGGAATACTGAAGAAATAATTCAGTTATTGATAGAAACAAACATTAAAATATATTTATATGTATATATTTAACAATCTTGACTTTAATGTCATAATCGTATGATGTAATAGCTATAGAATACAAACATGCTATATCCAGACTTTAGTATGGAAGATAAAATATGTTTAATCAACTACTTTCTTAGATTTACTCTCATATATCATAAGTGTTTTCAACATAAACATACATGAATATAAAACATTTAACCAAGTTATGTTACCTGAATAATGAGTATCTTTTATTTCATAAGAGAAATAGCTATGGTCACTAAGTATAAAATATACTGCAGTTATTGTATATACACTAGTGTTAATAAAGAAGTATGGTTTCCCATTTTCTTCAGGTCTAGTTGAAGAAAAATCATAGACACCTGGTCTCATTTCTTGTTTGCTAGTGAAAGCAAAATAACTGTTTTGATTAATAATTATCTCTAAAATTTTAAGTGTGTGTAAGTGAGGTGAAACTCAGTGGGACAGAGAGGCACAGTATGTCTAATTGAGAAAACTGCATGATCAACAATATTGTGTTATACCAAGAGACAAACAAAAATCAATTAGGAGAAAATTGGCCTATGACTGATTAACAAACAAAGATAAATAAGACTAAAATCTTAGTTGACAGTATTTCTTATAACAGCAGAAACACAACATGATCATGTTGTTAAGTCTGAAAAGTACGCAGAAATGATAAAAATAGAAGCAATAGTCTTAATAAATTGTCAAAGAAAACACCAGAGTAAAATTATCAATTTTCTAATTCAAAGGAGAAAACTCATCAGAAGAAATAAAAACGCATAGGTCTTGACTGGAAAATGCTTTTCAAAAACGTTTCATGATACCAGCTCAGGTCGTGACTCTTAGCTTATCTTGTTAGGTCAGTCAAAGACTAGTGACTAAGAATCTAAGTGTTGACAAATATAGAAAGAAAAAGAAAGTGCTAATTTAATTTAATTTAATTTTACTTTAAGACGAAGTTTCACTCTTGTTGCCCAGGCTGGAGTGCAATGGTGCAATCTCAGTTCACTGCAACCTCCACCTCCCAGGTTCAGGAGATTCCTCTGCCTTGGCCTCACCAGTAGCTGGGATTACAGGCATGTGCCACCATGCCTAGCTAATTTTGTATTTTTAGTAGAGATGGGTTTTCACCATGTTGGTCAGGATGTTCTCAAACTCCTGCGCTCAGGTTATCCACCCGACTCAGCCTCCCAAAATGCTGGAATTACAGGTGTGAGCCATCACGCCCAGCCAAAAATGCTTTTTTAAAAGTGGCTACACTCTGAGAATCTGTTTTTTAGTTGGTGTTTTGCTCTTAGGTGCATTTAAACATATATATTTTAAATGATGATCAGTAGACAAATCAATATACATACTGTGGAATACTCATTAATCAGCTGTAATCAGGACATCTGTTGAATTTTATGGTTTAAAACCAGATTTTCTGTGATACCAAAAAAAAAAAAACACTCAAATTTTGACATAATGGAGTATGGCTTATTTTATAGATGAGGAAGCTGAGATTTTAAGAGAATAACCTGCTTATAACAATAAGTATGTATGACCCAGAGAATTTGCCACAGGTCATACTCATTATGCTTTTTGATAAAGAACGTTCAGAAAACATTATGCTAGGCTTCATTACATCATGTGTTTTAGTGTTTGTCTTATTTTAGGTTTTGATTTTAACCAGCATAATTTTATTTTATCATTTTGTATCACACACATACACATATCCACATATATGTGCATATAGTGGTTTATATCTAGTCCAACTAAAGTAAATCATATTCATTAGAATTTGTATGTTCAATTACTAAATATTTCTGTCTTAAGTTAAAATAACATAAATAAAAGATCACCTTTAAGTTTCAAGTTTTTCAAGGTTATATTAAATTTCTAGTCAT
Source organism: Ateles fusciceps (assembly GCA_036589455.1). Classification (NCBI taxonomy): domain Eukaryota; kingdom Metazoa; phylum Chordata; class Mammalia; order Primates; family Atelidae; genus Ateles; species Ateles fusciceps. The sequence goes on from JAZHEH010000589.1 coordinate 1,867,908, forward strand.
GTTCTTCAATTACTGAAAAGTAAGATAACATGGATTACACTTGTATGAGCTCTATTTTTAATTCCTCTCATTTCCATTGGATTAATCTACTAAATGCAATAATGTTATCCCTAAAGGTGAAAGGATATGAACTGAGGTGGCAATATATTTTTATCACACAAAGGATAATAAAATTTTAAACATATTCTGAAAGATAAATAAAAAGCTCCATTAAAAGGAAACTACTTTTATTTTTTTCCTAAACATTACTTTCATCTGTTCACTGTTGAGCTTTCCCTTCCTATTGGAAACCAAATTTTTAAATAAAATTCTATTATCATTGTATGCTTTTTCTATAACTTTTGGCTGTTAAAACAATATCATAGAGGCAGTAAACCACATTGCCATGTGTGTACCTATGTAACAATCCTGCATGATCTGCACATGTACCCCAGAACCTAAAGTACGATAAAAAAAAATATCATTTTGTACTAAGACACATTCCAGTTTATTTCCAAAATGTCAGTCTCCAATTCATTTTAGAGCTCAATTCTTTTCCACCCTTCAATAAAGCTCAAGCTGTTTAAAGAAAGGGGTGGGGTGTGTGTGTGTGTGTGTGAGTGTGTGTGGGTGTGTGTGTGGGTGTTGAGTGTTAGGGCTTGAAATATATGATATGGCTTGTTTCGAATCCATCTTCCACATTGCTTTTCTCCAAACTAAGCTATCCTGTTGGAAGTAGGAAAGAACAGAGCTATTAGAAGGCTTCCTCTGAGAACTTTGAACATGAGATTAAGCCACTTTGGCTTGGCTCTGGTCCAACCCTCTGCTGCTGGTGGCCTCTGCCAATGTCTTCATTTTCAACCTCATTTGTTACTCTCTAACTCTTCCTCCTTCTTCCTCTGGCTCCAGTGACACCGTGTTCTCTGAGATTTCCTAACTCATCCTCCCTCACTCATATTTTACTTGCTTATATCCTATTTCTTTTCTCTATTTTCAAAACTGGAAGTGATCAAATCCTCTTTTATATTGACATTTACTGTTGAGGTCTAATTTTTCCCACCTCAAACCTCATCTTTCCTCCAACCTTAAAAATAGCACTGTCATTTACTAGGCTGTACAACATCCTGGAATCTACCTTGACTTCTTGATTTTCTCCAGCCCATTTTCATTTGTCAAATATAGGATTTTACTTTTGAAGCATATCCCTTTTGACAGATTTCTTCACTGATATTGTTTTAACATACTGTCTTTTTCTCCTAACTTTCTAATTGCTCATTTTTAATCTTCCAGCAAAGATCCATTTCTCTTTTGTCTATATATTATTTGGTGCTTCTAGAAGTGCTGTTATTTTGTCATTCAAATAACAACTGTGTCTGATAATTACTAAATCTATACCTCCATGCCAAAACACTGGTCACATAAAATCTGTGTAGTCAATCTCCTTTCTTGAATGCCTTCTTGCGTATTTCGTGTGTATCTGATAGTGATACAATATGTAAAATTTTTGAGTGCTTATTATGTATCTGTCCCTAATCTGAATGTTTCACTCTATTTTTTCTTTGAACAATCACAGTAACCTTAAGCTTTTGTTTCTATTGATATCCCTACCTGAGAAAGAATTAAATCATGGAAAGCTTAAATAACACACCCCAAATTCACAGTAAATGACAGCACTGGATTGTTAAACCCACATAATCTGGCCCCACAGGGAACATCTACAGAGCAGGCCCACTTAAATATGCAGAAAAAGCAATTCATCATTTCCCTTCCCTCAATCTACTTTGTCTCAATAACTCAAGAACTACTAATGATAGTAGGACTATCTTTATAGTTTATTTATCTAGCAAAGCCAGGGCATATTCTACTGCATCCCCACCCTCCTATATGCCTTTCTATCCTACACATGTCTACTAAATCACGATGTGTTGTCAATTGTAAAGCCTACTTATCATTTATATTTGTTCACTTTTCTCTATTTCCTTTGCTTATCCAAGTTCAGATAACTGTCACTTCTCAAAACTTTCATGGCTTCTCAACACATCCCATTGCCATCAAGGTAGGCTACCTCTTATTTATTTTCTACACTGCACTCTAAATAATTTTAATAAAATATTATCATGTCTTCTTGAGCTTTAAATACTTCAATTGATGTGTCCTTTAAAATACAAAGGTAATATATGTAACTTTTAAGGTCTTCGTGATCTGGATGATTCTTCCTGAAACACTTGATCCTCTCATTTAGTTTGGTTAATATCTACTGGTATACAAAACTCAGTTTGGAAATTGCTCTCATCAGGCGATGTCCTTGACTCTATCCCTACCACTCAAATCATGGGTAAGTAGCCAAACCTTGCTCTTCTAGCACCCCACAATCTCCTCCGCACTTATCCAGCTTGGCCAAAAATGAGGATTTATTTTCTATGACTCTTACCGGAATTCAAGCTCAATGTGCAAGGGCAGTGTCAGTTTTGTTTACCACTGAATAAAAGTCTCTGCCAATTTTTGTTGTGTTCTAGGAACCCATTAAATATTGCTTGAGTGAATGAATTAATAAATTAAATTATATCATTTGTATCCTAAATTTTTTATACATCATTGCTTTCAATTAAACTTTAAATTATTACACTTACATAACTTTTCTAATTAATACGTTTTTCTGGTGCTGATATTTTACAAATTTGAATTATTGTCCTTTCTAGATATAGCTTTTAATTTATGATCATAGGTTTAGGAATGGTGTACATTTGTATTGAATGTCTTCTTTAATACAAGTTTGCTTTATATATACTAAAAATATTCTTACGTGAGATCACATAATGTAGGCATTTAAATATTATACTGTAAAGGGCATCATTGATGATAGACTGGACAGGGAAAATGTGGCACATACACACCATGGAATATTATGCAGTCATCAAAAATGATGAGTTCGTGTCCTTTGTAGGGACATGGATGAACCTGGAAACCATCATTCTCAGCAAACTGACACAAGAACAGAAAATCAAACACCGTATATTCTCACTCATAGGCGGGTGTTGAACAATGAGAACACATGGACACGGGGGAGGGGAGCATCACACACTGGGGTCTGTTGGGGGGGAAAAAGGGAGGGACAGTGGGGGGGTGGGGAGTTGGGGAGGGATGGCATGGGGAGAAATGCCAGATATAGGTGATGGGGGAGGAATGCAGCAAATCACACTGCCATGTGTGTACCTATGCAACAATCTTGCATGTTCTTCACATGTACCCCAAAACCTAAAATGCAATACAAAATATATATATAAAAAATAAAAAAAATTAAAAAATAAAGGGCATGTTAAATAATCATCCAGTGAGTGACTGTTGCTTGTCTTCTATTTTATACCTCTTCTGTGAGCTGTTTATGAAATCTAACAGATAGAGGGTTTAGTGACTGTACATCACTAACTTTCCACACAGCCTTGTCAGTTCAATTTTTCATCTTTCTATTTTCTTCTTCCTTCATCTCAGTAAAATTGCCATGGGCTACTGATCTTGAATTAAATTTATCTGAAATTGAAATATAATGAAAATAGGAATTGATGAATGGAAACAAGTCATAGCCATCAATTTAGATCTTAGGCAAATAAATTCAAGTTATAGAACATCAACATTTATGCCTGGGGTAATATGAAAAACAAGATAAATTAATACAGTAGTGAATTGCAACTAATTAGTGCCCACATAGTACTAGCTGAATATAGTAATTATTTAAATATCTAATGATTTAAGTTGTTTCTGTCATTCAATGTCCTATTTTAGCTACTAGATATTTTAAGTAAATGTCATTGACTCATTTTCTGTATTTGTTATGAAACCAGAATATAAGGTACATGTCAGAAAATGGGAATTGATTTTTGGGCATCAAAATAAGGCTCATGTAATTTATTTTGTGTTTTTCTCCCTTCTGGTGCATAGAAAATATGTGTATTTCTGAGTAAGAATGGAAAAAAAAAGGAGAAAAATCAAAACTTCTAATTCTTTCCATGGGTCCTAGTCAAGGTTAATTCTGAAAGAAACTCCTAAATGCTGTTGTCAAATAACATAATTGAAAAACAACAAAAACAACCAAACAAATAAACCAAAAACTACAAATATTTTCAAGCAAGATAATGGACTTCTTGTTTGAACCAGCTGGTATGATGGTTGCTAGACCAGATGGTTTTGTTTCAAATAGAGCTGGTATTTCTTTGGATTAGAACAAATTAATATACACACATGATCATTGTATTAGTCAGGGTTCTCTAGAGAGACAGAACCACTGAGAGAGAAAGAGAAAGAGAGAGAGAGAGAGAGGAGACAATTCATTAAAATAGTTGATTCATGATTACTGAGTTTGAGGTTATTGCATTCTTTGTTAATATCACTAAGATTTGCTGAGCATTAAAGATACAGTTTGGAAGGACTTTAAAACTTATTTCCTTATTTGATATTCTAATTTGCATCTGTACTAGCAAAGTTTATTCACATCAGGTTCTAATGCCAATCTTCATGTATTAACACTGTTTCTGTTAAAACATGCCATTACTAATGCTTTGGTAGGCCAGAGGCTCTGATGAAGTTACATGCAAATATATGGAAAAGACATTATTAAAGTGATTTTTCGGAAGCTTCCTACTACCTTTTCAAACATAGCATTCCCTAACTCACATCATTCTGGAACTAGGTAAATAAGGACATGTACCAGTATATGCCAATGATTGTGTAAATGACATATTTTGTTGTTTAAATACATATTTACTTATTTACTAAAATTGAGAACAACAAAAATCCTAGCTTTTGACTTGACTCAAAATGACTAATAAATCTGAAATGTAATAAGCAATATATTGAAAACAAAAATATAATTTATGTATGATACATAAATAAGTAAACCATTTTAATTAATGCTTTTCAATCATATTTATTATCTGGAGATTTAAAGTTTTAATTTTCTCAAATATATACTCGCTATTAGCTTAATAGTAAGTTTTCATGATAGATGCTTAGATTTTGGTCACTTATGAATTTTGTAAAACATATTTAAAACCTTAGGAATTTTTGAAATATTTTGAAAAAATAATGTTAATTTATTTGTTGTTAATAAATTACCCAATAAATTAATCAAGAATATTTACTCATTTTATAAAGCAAACATTTTAGCATCTTTTTATTTCTCTATTTGAAATGATATTGTCAGCAAGATAATTCAAGATTCCTACAAATCAAAGATTGTTTGTTAATTTACTCCAAAATTAAGATTCTGGCTTTAAATTTTCCTATAAAATAGTAGCACTTTAAACTGATTTTGCTTACCAAACATTTTATAATAATTTTACTGTAAATTAGTCGTTATTTCTATAGAAAATAACAACGCATTACTCAGATATTTGAACTTCATCTATCTATTTTTGTGCCACTTAACACTTAAAAATTGGGATTTATTTCAATATATCGAAAAGCAAGTAGACTGAACTAATTTTCAGATTTTTTTAAATGGCTTTAAAATACATTGCATTTACTTTATGAATTTGTAATTTGGTAGATCTCAAATATATAAGGAACTTGACAATTAATCAGACATATTTTTAGGGTAAACTGCTCCTTCTTATGCTATATACATGTGAGTAACTTGTTTATTGATTCATATCACAGCTCAGAAACATTAAAGGCAGATAAGCAGGTCTGCTGCTTATGCAAACTCCATCAGAGAACAAAATATTAGTTCCTTTTCATTGTAGACTCATTTGAACACTATAAGTTATTTTCATAGAGCCTCTATCAATTTCAGAGAAAATCATATGGAATAGGGCATAATAATATTTAGCACAAGGCAGGGCACTGGTTTCTTGCATTGAATGAGGAATGGTATAAGAAACCATATCTAATTGTTAAAGACTCTTGTTAATAGTGTTTTTGCTTCTGAAGCCCATTAGCTAAAAGAGGAAAGAATGTGTGTATACTAGCTTGTGTATATACAGTATCTGTAAATATTTTCTATATGTACACATCTGTATATTATGATAAGCATGGTTTATACTCATGAGTTCATGTTTCTATCTCTAATTCATTATTGTGTGAACCATTCCTGTTTTCCTCCCTTGCTTATCTGTATACCAAGCTTTGAAATAGTTAGATACAATAGTTTTCACAAGCAACATTTGCTTTTTTACTTACTCAACTCTAGTACATATGTATCAAAACAAAACTAACAAATATTCCTGTGAAAAACAATTTTGTCGACTAGAATATAGTTATCATTTAAAATTTGTTTTGCATGTAGACTTACAGTTTCAAAGCTTACTTAAGTCAGCATTTTTGCCACTACCATCACCTTTAGTGAGACTGTTTCATACATCTGGAATACAGTTAGTTTTATCTGTTGTCATATTCTGCATTGAACTTGGAATCTCTCAACTTCCAAAAGGATTTTTAAATTGCAGACCTCAATTTTTGTAATGTAAAATTATGTGTATTTTCAAAAATATAGAGACATCTGTCTATGATTATAGTATTATACAGCATAGATACACCACCCTAAAATATTCCCTGGTACCACATTAATCCTACCCTTTTCTTTCCCCTGAATTCCTGTTAACTGGTCATCTATTTTTAATTTCTATAGCTTTGCCTTTTGCAGTAGGTCTTATAGTTGAAATCATACAGTATGTAGCCTTTTTACACTGAAATATTCCACGTAGGAATATATATTTAAGATTTATTCATGATTTTGCATGTCTTGACAGCTTATTTCTGTTTATCACTAAATAGCATTCCATTGTATGGATGTACCATAGTTCACCTATTCACCTATTGAAGGACATCTTGGTTATTTCCAGTTTAGGGAGAATATAAATAATGTTATTATAAACATTTCTGTACAGATTTTTGTGGACCTGAGTTTTCAAATCAGTTGGGATAAAATATGTTGGAGCATGAATTTCTAAATAATATGTTAAGAATATATTTAACTGTGTAAAACATTGGCAAACCCTATTCCAAAGTGGCTGTATCATATCGATTCCTATTAGGAATAAATGAGAGTTACTTTAGTTCTCTATCCTTACCAGAAATTGGTATTATCTGTATTTTAGATTTTAGCAAACAAACAGATGTGTAGTGGTATTTTGTTATTTCATTTTGTGATTCTATAATGACAAATGATGTTAAGTATATTTTCACATGCTCATTTGCTATGTTTATAGCATTTTTGGTGACATACCAGGTCATATATTTCACCTATTTTTAATTAGGTTGTCTGTTTTTTTATTGTTAAGTTTTAAGACTTTTTGTTAAAGTTTTACATACAAGTTCTAATGTGTTTTGCATATTCTCCCATTTTTGATTCAACCTTTTAGTTTCTGCAATAGGTTCCCCAGATAAAAAACCGATAAGATATATCTATATTTATGTCTATATCTATTTAATATATCTATTTTTAGATAGATAAATAGATTTAGTGATAAGTTTATTATAAGAAACTATCTTAGACTATTGCCTTCTCACTTTGGGAAAAGCAATTTGCTTTACTGAATTTACCAATTAAAATGTTAATCTCATCCAGAAACACTCTCACAAACACGCTGAGAATAATGTTTAATCAAATATCATGGCACCCCATGGCCTAGCAAAGTTGACACACAAAATTAACTACTACAGTTTCTTAATCATGTTTTTTGCACAGAAGAAGATTTTAATTATAATAAGATTCAAAAGGAAATGCTAGAAATCAAGAACACTATAAAAAGAATTAATAAAAAATATGTCAATGTAAGAGAGTAGACAACCCAGAAATACATTCATACAAATATAGTGAACTGATCTTTGAGAAAGGAACAAAAGTAACTCAAAGGAGAAAGGAATATTTTCAACAGTGGTGCTACAGCAATTGGACATTCACATGCAAAAAAGTGTACCAAGCCACAAACTTTACACTTACAAAACATTTAAATCATTGACTTAAATGTGAAATGCAAAACTAGAAGTCTTCTAGAATAAAACTGAAGATGAATTCTATGCAACCTTATACTTGGCAATTTTTTTTAAGATATAATACCAAAAGCATGATCCATGAAAGAAGAAATATGTGTTTGCTTAAAAATGTCACTACAGTTTCTACAGAAATTAAAATATTTTGATGTAATGTTATCAACATCTTTTTGTAATACGTTTGTTAACTTAGATAATGACTCAATGAAGAAACTACATCAACTAACGAGCAAAACAACCAGCCAGTTAGAAAATGGCAGGATCGAATTCACACATAACAATATTAATATAAAATGTAAATAGCCTAAATGCACCAGTCAAAAGACAGAGACTGGCAAACTGGAAAAAAGTCAAGACCGATCAGTGTGCCGTATTCAGGAGACCCATCTCACATGCAAAGACACACATAGATTCAACAAAGGGATGGAAGAAGATTTACCAAGCAACTAGAGAGCAATAAAAACCAGGGGTTACAATTCTAGTCTCTCATAAAACGGACTTTAAACCAACCAAGATCAAAAGAGGAAAAGAAGGGCATGACATAATGGTAGAAGGATCAATGCAACAAGAAGAGCTAACTATCCTAAATATATATGCACCCAATACAGGAGCATCCAGATACATAAATAAAGTCCTTAATGACCTGCGAAGAGACATAGACTCCCACACAATAATAGTGGGAGGCTTTAACACTCCACTGTCAATATTAGACAGATCAATGAGACAGAAAATCAAGGATATCCAGAACTTCAACACAGATCTGGACCAAGTGGACCTAATAGACATCTACAGAACTTTCCACCCGAAATCCACAGAATATACATTCTTCTCAGCACTGCATGGCACCTACTCTAAAATTGACCACATAATTGGAAGTAAATCACTCCTCAGCAAATGCAAAAGAATGGAAATCATAACAAACAGTCTCTCAGACCACAGTGCAGTCAAATTAGAACTCAGGATTAAGAAACTCACCCAAAACTGAACAACTACATGGAAACTGAGCAACTTGCTCCTGAATGACGACTGGATAAACAATGAAATGAAGGCAGAAATAAAGGTGTTCTTCAAAACAATGAGAATGAGGACACAACATGCCAGAATGTCTGGGACACATTTAAAGCAGTGTCTACAGGAAAATTTATAGCAATAAATGCCCACATGAGAAGAAAAGAAGATCTAAAATCAACACCCTATCATCAAAATTCAAAGTGCGAGAGGAGCAAGATCAAAAAAATTCAAACTCTAGCAGAAGACAAGAAATAACTAAGATCAGAGCAGAACTGAAGGAGACAGACACAAAAAACCCTTCGAAAAAATCAATAAATCAAGGAGCTGGTTTTTTGAAAAAATCAACAAAATAGACCACTAGAAAGACTAATAAAAAAAAAGAGAAAAATGAATAGATGCAATAAAAAATGATAAAGGGGATACCACCACTGATTCCACAGAAATACAAACTACCAGCAGAAATTACTACAAAGAACTCTATGAACATTAACCATAAACCTGAAAGAAATGGATAAATTCCTGGACACTTACACCCTCCCAAGACTAAACCAGGAGGAAATTGAATCCCTGAATAGAACAATAACAAGGTCAGAAATTGAGGTAGCAACTAATAGCATACCAAAAAAAAGTCCAGGTCCAGATGGGTTTACAGCCGAATTCTACCAAACGTACAAGAGGAGCTGTTATTATTCTTTCTGTAACTATCCCAAACAATACAAAAAGAGGGAATCCTCCCTAACTCATTTTATGAGACCAACATCATCCTGATACCAAAACCTGGCAAAGACACAACTAAAAAAGAAAACTTAAAGGCAATACCCATGATGAACACTGATGCAAAAATATTCAATGAAATACTGGCAAACCGAATGCAACAGCACATCAAAAAGCTTATCCATCACAATCAAGTAGGCTTCATCCCAGGGATGCAAGGCCGCTTCAACATATGCAAATCCATAAACATAATCCATCACACAAACAGAACCAAAGACAAAACCACATGATCATCTCAATAGATGCAGAAGGCCTTTGATAAAATTCAACAGTCCTTTATGCTAAAAAATCTCAATAAACTGGGTATCGATGGAACATACATCAAAATAATAAAAGCTGTTTATGACAAATGAACCGCCAGTATTATACTGAATGGGCAAAAACTGGAAGCATTCCCTTTGAAAACTGGCTCTAGAAAAGGGTGTCCTCTCTCACCATTCCTACTCAGTACAATATTGGAGGTTCTGGCCAGATCAATTAGGAAAAAAAAAAAAAAAAGAAAGAAAGTGTAATCAATTAGGAAAAGAGGAAGTCAAATTGTTTCTATTTGCAGACATGATTATATATTTGGAAGATCCCATCATCTCAGCCCAAAATCTCCTGAAACTGATAAGCAACTTCAGCAAAGTCTCAGAATACAAAATCAATGTGCAGAAATCACAAGCATTCCTATACACTAATTACAGACAAATAGAGAGCAAAATCATGAACAAACTCCCATTCACAATTGCTAAAAAGAGAATAAAATACCTAGGAATACAACTAGCAAAGGATGTGAAGGACCTCTTCAAGGAGAACTACAAACCACTGCTCAAGATAATAAGAGAGGACACAAACAGATGGAAAAACATTCCATGCTCATGGTTAGAAAGAATCAATATTGCAAAAATGGCCATACTGCTCAATGTAATTTATAGATTCAGTGCTATCCCCATCAAGCCACCACTGTCCTTCTTCACAGAACTGGAGAAAAACACTTTAAATGTCATATGGAACCAAAAGAGAGCCTGGATAGCCAAGACAATCCTAAGCAAAAAGAACAAAGCTGGAGGCACCAGGCTACCTGACTTCAAACTATCCCCCAAGTCTACAGTAATCAACACAGCATGGTACTGGTACCAAAACAGAGGTATAGACCAATGGAACAGAACAGAGGCCTTGGAAGTAATGCCACACATCTAGAATCATCTGATCTTTGACAAATCTGACAAAAACAAGCAACAAGGAAAGGATTTCCTGTTTAATAAATGTTGTTGGGGAAACTGGCTAGCCATGTTCAGAAAGCTGAAACTGGAACCCTTCCTTACACCTAACACTAAAATTAACTCCAGATGGATTAAAGATTTAAACATAAGACCTAACACTATAAAAACTCTAGAAGAAAACTGAGGCAAAATCATTAAGGACATAGGTATAGGCAAGGGCTTCATGACTAAAACACAAAAAGCAATTGCAACAAAAGCCAAAATACACAAATGGGTTCTAATCAAACTTAAGAGTTTCTGCACAGCAAAAGAAACAATCATCAGAGTGAACTGGCAACTAATAGAATGGTAAAAATTTTTGCAATCTACCTATCTGACAAAGGGCTAATATCCGGAATCTACAAAAACTAAATTAAATTTATAAGAAACAAACAAACCCATTCAAAAGTGGGTAAAAGATGTAATGAGCAGACACTTTTCAAAAGAAGACGTTTATGAGACCAACGAACATGAAAAAATGCTCATAAGCGCGGGTTACTAGAGAAATGCAAATCAAAACCACATTGAGATACTCTCTCACACCAGTTAGAATGGCAATCATTAAAAAATCTGGAGACAACAGATGCTGGAGAAGATGTGGAGAAATAGGAATGCTTTTACACTGTTGGTAGGAGTGCAAATTAGTCCAACCTTGTGGAAGACAGTGTGGTAATTCCTCAAGGATCTATAAGTAGAAATTCCATTTGACCCAGCAATCCCATTACTGGATATATACCCAAAGGATTATAAATCGCTGCATTATAAAGACACATGTACATGTATGTTCATTGCAGCACTGTTTACAATAGCAAAGAGCTGGAACCAACCCAAATGCCCATCAATGATAGACTGGACGAAGAAAATGTGGCACATATACACCATGGAAAACTATGCAGCCATAAAAAATTATGCATTCAAGTCCTTTGCAGGACATGGATGAAGCTGGAAACCATAATTCTCAGCAAACTGACACAAAAACAGAAAACCAAATACCTCATGTTCCCGCTCATAGGTGGGTGTTGAACAATGAGAACACATGGGCACAGGGAGGGGGAATGTCACACACTGGGGTCTGTTGGGGTGTGGTGGGGGCTAGGGGAGGGACAGCGGGGGGGGTGGGGGAGTTAGGGAGGGATAACATTGGAAGAAATGCCTGATGTAGGTCATGGGGGGATGGAGACAGCACACCATGGCATATGTGTACATATGCAACAATCCTGCAAGATCTGCACATGTAACCCGGAACTTAAAGTATAATAAAAATATATTATTTTTAAAAAATATATGGATTTCAATTTTTTTCATGGAAATAAACTCACACTAACTTGTTATAACATGTCTAAACAGTATCTAGCTTGAAACACTAAGAATAATAAGATACCATTTTTAAAATAGCCCTTATCAGAAGAAAATAATTTTTGCTAAACTTGAAACAAGAGCAAACATCAAATTCATGGTGAAACCTGGGTGGAAGAATGGTGAAATAATTGATGCTTACAAAAAGTTTGTGGGGAAATAAGCAGTTTACAAATTAATAACTCATTTTAAGAAGGGAGTAGACGATATTGAAAATGAAACACGCATTGACAGGTCATTCACATCAATTTGAAATAAAAAATGTTATCTTATTTGTGCCCTAATTAAACAGATCTGATGATTAAGAGTAGAAACAATAGCTAACACCATAAACATTTCAATCGGTTTAACTTAAACAGTTCTGACTGAAAAATAAAAGTTGAGAGTTTTGTCACTCAATTGGTGCCAAAACCATTGTGTCCAGATTAGCTGCAAACAAGAGCAAAATATTCAATGGAAATTTTAAACAAGTGGTGTGAATACATTGAAGCAGTTTATGGATAATTGTAATGGAAGATGAAACTTGTCTTTACCAATGTGATTTTGAAAATAAAGCACAACCGAAGCAATGGCTGCCAAGAGGTGGAAGCAGTCCAGTCAAATCAAGAATGTAGCAGTCAAAACCATAGGTTATGAAAATACTTTTTGGGGGGGATGCTCTAGTCATTTTACCTTGACTTTCTGGAGGACCAAAGAACAGTAACATCTGCTTATTATGACAGAGTTTTGAGAAAGCCAAAGATTTAACAGAAAAAACACTTGGAGAAGCTTCCCTGGAGAGTTCTTCTCTACCATAAAAATGCTTCTGCTTATTTGTCTTATAAAACTAGGGCAATCTTGTGAGACTTTTGGTGGTAAATCATTAGGCATCCATCTTGCAATCCTGATTTGGCTCTTCTGACTTCTTTTTATTTCCCAATTTTAACATATCTTTATAAGATACTCAATTTTCTTCAATTACTAATAATGTAAAAGAGACTACATTGACATGGTTAAATTCCCCCAGACTTTCAATTTCCTTACGTATGTACAAAATGGCTGGTATTATTGCTTACAAATGTGTCTTCAACTTGATGGAACTTATGTTGTTTATTTTTATCTTTTAATTCATTTTTTTCACAAGCTGTTTGAAGTCCCTTATAAAGAATGAAACAACTACCAATTTTCTTATTAAGCCAGCATTACCTTGATCCCTTAACTTACACATCCATACTAAGAAGAACATTGTAAATTGTTTCAAACATAAATGCAAAAATCTTTAAAACACATTATCAAATCAAGCAATATATAAATATAATCCATAATGACCAACTATTAACCTCATAATTTTTATCCAATGTTTTATTAGAGATCATTGTCAGTAAGCAAAGCAAAAAAAGAAAATAAATGTCATACTCATTGGGAATAAATTATAGAGTTAGAATTTTGTCTATATCTTGGCCAGTTGTGTATTGCTTGTATTATTAATTATAGGCAAGGGCTAAGTTGGGATTTCAAAATCGGTAAGGTTTAAATAATTCAAGTGGGAAAATATGTAATTTTATTTTTCCCTAGTTCTCAAGCTAACATTCTGCTCATTAGCACTTGATCTAGACACTTACAAGTAAATTCAGCATATTGAGGCAGAAGTCCCTGATATCTGTTATAGCTTACAGATGTACCAAGATATTGATTCCTTTCTTTATTTGGAAAAGGCATATATTTAAGAAAAGTATGCAATCACTGATAAATCCTAAAAGTGAATATGTGAATACATATTCAAAATATAAAACTCAATTGAATCTCTCTATATTACCAATATAATTAATATTGATATAGACATCATGCCATTCATATTATCAATGTTAAAAAAATACCTAGAAATGAACTTATTGAAAAATGTGCAAAACTTATGCATTAGAAACATCAAAATATTGCTTAGGAAAAATTTTTAAAACACTACATAATTTGAGAGAAACACCATGCTCCTGGTTCAGAAAATTTAATATTGTTAAGATGTCATTTCTCCCTAAATTTATCCATACATTTAATCTCTATCAAAATCTCTCTCAAAATCTTAGCAGCTTTTGTGAAGATGATTAAGTCTATTTCTGAAATTTACTTTGTTAAAAAAGAAAATAGGAGAAATAATATTGATGAACAAAATTGGCAGACTTGATTTTAAAATTTATTATAAAGCTAAGTGTAATACTGGTGTACCCACCTATATAGAAGGATGAAATAGAATACAGAGTACAGAAATAGAACCACACATACATAGTGTTTTGAATTTCAACAAAGGGGACAAAGGGAATCCTTACTCCAGAGCTTTCTAAAATATTCTTGCATCCAGGCACATGTGAAAAGTGATATTACCTGTAGTTTAAAGAAGTAACTCAAAAACTATATTACCTCAGACCCTCTCTAGGGGTCTCAGGGTCTAAAGAATCAATATTTTGGTACATCTGTAACCTGGGACATGAATTTGTGAGTTCTGTCTCTTTGAACTAAATTTACTTATAAATGGCTAGATAAAGTGCTACTGGGAAAAATGTTAGCTTGAGAGCTAGGGAAAAATAAAGTTACATTTTTGTCCGGTTGAATTTTTTGAACATCACTAATTGTAAAATTTCCACTCAGCCCTTGTTACTAATAGTGGTGTACCCAGTGCAAAACCAAATTCCAGCTCTACTCATAGGCAATCAAAAGATAAGGGCTGAAGCCTCACTTTCTAAAGACCTAAGTAGCTTCATGTCTGTGCTATTAACATTAACTTTTTATCGTGTGATCCATTTTTATTTCTTCTATCTCAACGTAATTATTTGTTACAGTGTATTTGAGAACAATTAGCAGCAAGAAGGCCCCCCAAAAAAAAAGAAAGATATTCAATGGCACTGAAATAAAGTCAGGTAATTCAGCAAGCATGAATTAAAACTGCATCCTTAGGTGAATAGACTATAGTGATAAAGTGGGATATGACAATAGCAACACAGAAAAACATGTTTTACTTATTTTAGGTTCAATATAGTCAATGCATAAGAAAGAATTGCTTATTGTTGTGGTTAATAAACTAGAACAAAAGACTAAGAATGAGTGTTAACTTTCGCTGGAAGTCTCTAAAATTATAATGGGTATGGAATAACCTACCTACCCTATATGGCTTTACAGTTGAGGGGGATAAAAAACTCCACCCCCATTTCATTCTAAAGTCAAAGGGGAAAGAAATCAAAATTTTCCCTGCTATATACTAAGTACAAGTAATGTTATAACACTTATATTTTATATCCACTCATGTGGTGAGCACATGTTTATTAGTGCTTATTACAGATAAAGGAAAGACTCCAGATAAATTAAACAGGTTGCCAAAGAACACACAGATGGTAAGTGGTGAGTTTGGATTTTATGCTTTAATTTAAATCTGAATTTTGTGATTTTTGTATTATGCTAGGGAAAAATAACAACAATGGCAATTTTCACATTTTATATATAGAAAAATTATTTTAGTTCTTAGTTTATTTTTTAATAGCATATTTTAAGTTGCTTCAATATGCATTTCAAATTTCATTTTTAATATCATTTATTGAATTTTCTCACTATTCTGGAACAATGAGTACCTGATATTTCCATTATCCTTCAGGAGGGAAATTGGCAAAAAGAAATTGCCTTTTATTTAAAATTATCCACAAGTTCTATGGAAGAGCAATGCAGTTTCCTAGGACCCTGTAATAGCAGCTTACATCAATAGCATTCCTTTGATGACAAAAAACACACAGAAAATTATCAATATGAATTTGTTAAATTATTTTCCTAGATATATGGAACAAGGTGCTTGTTCACCTTGGCATAAATAATTTTCCATTTCTCCTTAAATAGTAAGAATGTGCACAGAATCCATTTTGATTATTTGATGACTTTTTTTCTTTTACCTCTGGATAAAAGTAATAATTAGATTTACTGTGTTAAGGAATCTAGAGACCATGTGATCAACTCTTGCTTTTTAAAATATATGTGTATATATTTCCTTTTTTCTGTATTAAACTTTAAGTTCTGCATTACAGGTGCAGAATGTGCAAGTTTATTACATATGTATACATGTGTCATGGTGGTTTGCTGCACCCATCAGCACGTCATCTAGGTTTCAAGCCCACATGCATTAGGTATTTGTCCTGATGTTATCCCTCCCTTTGCCTGCCACCCCAGACAGGCCCTGGTATGTGTTTTTCCCCTCACTGTGACCATATTGTTCAACTCCCATTTATGAGTGAGAACATGAGGTATTTGGTTTTCTGTTCCTGTGTTAGTTTGCTGAGAATAATGGATTCCAGCTTAATCCATGTCCCTGCAAAGAACATGAACTCATTCTGTTTAATGGCTGCATAGTATTCCATGGTGTATATGTGCCACATTTTCTTTATCCAGTCTATTTTTTCATGGACATCTGGGTTGGTTCCAAGTCTTTGCTATTGTGAATAATGCTGCAATAAACATACATGTGCATGTGTCTTTATACTAGAATAATTTATTATCCTTGAGGTATATACCCAGTAATGGGATTGCTAGGTCAAATGGTATTTCTGGTCCTAGTTCCTCAGGGAATCACCACACTGTCTTCCACAATAATTGAACTAATTTACACTCTCACCAACAGTGTAAAAGCATTCCTCTCTCTCATATCCTCTCCAGCATCTGTTGTTTCCTTATTTTTAATTATTGCCATTCTAACTGGTGTGAGATGGCATCTCAATGTGGTTTTGATTTTCATTTCTCTAGTGACCAGTGATGATGGGCATTTTTCAATATGTTTGTTGGCTGCATAAATGTCTTCTTTTGAAAAGTATCTGTTCATATCCTTTGCCCACTTTTTGATGGGATTATTTGATTATTTCTTGTAAATTTCTTTAACTTCCATGTAGATTCTGCATATTAGTCATTTGTCAGATGCATAGATTGCAAAACTTTTCTCCCATTCTGTAGGTTGCCTGTTCACTCTGATGATAGTTTCCTTTGCTGTGCAGAAGCTCTTTCATTTAATTAGTCAGCATTTGTAAATTTTAGCTTTTGTTGCAATTGCTTTTCGTGTTTGAGTCATAAAGTCTTTGCCCATGCCTGTGTCCTGAATGGTATTGCCTAGGTTTTCTTCTAGGGTATTTTATGATTTTAGGTTTTATATTTAAGTCTTTAATCCATCTTAGTTATTTTTGTATTAGGTGTAAGGAAAAGATCCAGTTTCAGCTTTCTGCATTTGGCTAGCCAATTTTCCCAGCACCATTTATTAAATATTGAATCCTTTCCTCATTGCTTGTTTTGTTTAGGTTTGTAGAAGATCAGATTTCTGTAGATGTGTGGTTTTATTTCTGCAGCCTTTGTTCTGTTTCATTGATCTATATATCTATTTTGGTACCAGTACCATGTTGTTTCGGTTATAATAGCCTTGTAGTTTATTTTGAAGTCAGGTAGAGAGATGCCTCCAGCTTTGTTCTTTCTACTTAAGATTTTCTGGGCTATACAGATTCTTTTTTGATTCTATATGAAATTTAAAGTAGTTTTTCCTTCTTCTATGAAGAAAGTCAATGGTAGATTAATGGGAATAGCACTGAATCTATAAATTACTTTGGGCATTCTGGACATTTTCACGATACTGATTCTTCCTAAACATGAGCTTCAAATATTTTTCCATTTGTTTGTGTCCTTTCTTATTTCCTTGAGCAGTGGTTTGTAGTTCTCCTTGGAGATGTCCTTCATGTCCTTTGTTAGTTGTATTCCTAGGTAATTTATTTTTTTTAGCAATTGTGAATGGGCATTCACTCATAATTTGGCTCTCTATTTGTATATTATTGGTATAAAGGAATGCTTGCAATTTTTGCACATTGATTTTGTATACTGAGACTTTGCTGAACTTGCTTATCAGCTTAAGGAATTTTTGGGCTGAGATGATGGGGTTTTCTAAATATACAATCATGTCATCTACAAAGACAATTTGACTTCTTCTCTTCCTAGCTGAGTACGCTTTATTTCTTTCTCTTGCCTGATTGACCTGGGTAAGTTTAGAGCAGAGCTGAAGGAGATAGACACACAAAAACCATCTCAAAAATCAGTGAATCCAGGATCTGGTTTGTTTGAAAAGATTAACAAAATTAAACAAAATAGACCACTAGTCAGACTAATAAAGAAGAAATAAGAGAAGAATGAAATAGACACAATAAAAATTGATAAAGGGGATATCATCACTTATCCCATAGAAATACAAACTATCATCAGAGAATACTATAAACACCTCTATACAAATAAACTAGAAAATCTAGAAGAAATGGATAAATTCCTGGACACATACACCTTCAAAAGTAAACAAGGAAGAAGTCAAGTCCCTGAATAGACAAATAACAAGTTCTGAAATTGAGACAGTAATTAAGCTTACCAACCAAAAAAAAACACCCCAGGACCCAGAAGAGTTCACAGCCTAATTCTACCAGAGGTACAAAGAGGAGCTGGTACCATTCCTTCTGAAACTATGTCCAACAATAGAAAAGAGAGACTCCTTCCTACTCACTTTATGAGGCCAGCATCATCCTGATATCAAAACCTGGCAGAGGCACACACACAAAAGAAAATTTCAGGCCAATATCCCTGATGAACATTGATGGGAAAATCCTCGTTAAAATACTGGCAAACTGACTCCAGCAGCACATCAAAATACTTATCTACCAATCAAGTCAGCTTTATCCCTGGGATGCAATGCTGTTTCAACATATGCAAATCAATAAACATAATCCATTACACAATCAGAATCAATGACAAAAACCACGATTGTTTCAACAGATGCAGAAAAGATCTTCGATAAAATTAAATGCCCCTTCATTCTAAAAACACTCAATAAACTAGGTATTGATGGAACATATCTCAAAATAATAAGAGCTATTTATGACAAACCCATAGTCAATATCATACTGAATGGGCAAAAGCTGGAAGCATTCCCTTTGAAAACCACCGCAAGACAAGTATGCCCTCTCTCATCACTCCTACATGGAAAGTATTTGAAGAGTTATTAAAGCAATGTCGCACCCAGAATCTGGATCTCCTGACCTCAGATAAATGTTCTATCTCCCGTGTCCCAATGACTTTCATTTGCCCATGTAGTTTATTATTGCCTAACTAAAAATCATTTTTTAACATTTGAGAATCTTTTTGAGAAACTCGATTGTTGTCAAAGAATATGTTTACAAAGTGTTCAAAATGCCACCATACTGACTATACTGCTATAATTAGACTAAGTCAAACTCTACTGCCAATTTTAAAAAGCAGCAGCAAAATAAAATCAACAAACTAAAATCTTGTCATACAGGATGTGGACTATTGGAATGGTTATTTCTCCTTGACAGCTTCTTAGCGAGAAATCTAATGTTACATCTTGTCTATATTTTACACTGGCAAGATAAGCTCAGAGACATCTTACAATTAATGTATGTAAGAATTATAAGCGATGGAGAAGCTTATAAGAGAAATGTCAATTTCAATAGAAATTCTACTTCTTCTTGTAGTATGCTTTTCTGTAAAATGTTGTCAAAACCACCCCAAAATAAGAAATTTAAAAACTAATTAAAGTACATGTGGAGTCTGTGCAACGTAATATGACAGTATATACTTAGGGTTTTGTTGTTATTATTGTTGTAGTTTTAAATGTCCAGGGAACAGAATCTAAATAGTACAATTTGTGGTAAATGTCAAGGAACATTATTCTAATAAATGCCATTGTAATAATTAGATGGAAATTGTTCTGAGTATTACACAATAAATAATTTGTTATCATAGAAGGACCAAAGGTGTGAATTTCATGACCTTTCAGTAAAGGCACTTATCAGAAATTTTACTGGAGAGGAAAAATGTAGGGAAGGATAACAGTCTGTAGTAAAACCATTCCAGTTAGCAATACTATTGGTTTCTGGCTTCTTGAATATACTATGCACTTAATCCTCTTTTGAGAGAGCAATTATAATAATTTTAAATACATGAAAACCAAAAGTGAAGTTCATTAAAATTATGTGTTCCAGTTAGGACAAAAGAAACACAAAAATATGTTTCCTAAAGTTACAGTACAGGTTCTCATTGTGAGAATCAACGAAATTTTAAACATCACCTATCAGCAAAAAGGAATTAACAGAATCTTTCTTTCTTTTTTTATATAATTTTATTTTTTGCTATAGAAGAAGCAGTAGTGAATAAGTAAACGTGGGAAACCACAAAGATATGGAGGATACCTTCAAAAACAGATTTTTGAGAGACAATATTAATATATATGAAATAATTTAAACATATGCAACATATTGTTTAACCTCTAAGTCAGAGCCTCTTGAACTGGGTGAGATATTGACCCCTCAGCCCTCAGTGAAGCCAGGAGCCATTGGTGAAAAATATTGGCCAAATGGTGAAAAATATTGGCCTCGACAACAAATTTTATAGAGTGCTTAAAAAGGAAAACATCACTCTGAATTTCAGGGAAGAAAAAAGATGGGGAAGGTGGTTGATAGGTCTCTTACAGTATTCAGGAATATATCTGCTTTCTTTCAACTTTAGAATGCTTAGCTCAAAAGAGACCTGACCAGCTGATGTCCGGTCTGGCTTCTCAAGTTGTACTGTCTGGCTGCCTACGTATATTTGGGATTAAACAAGAGGGAAAGGAGGACAGTGGCGCTACAGCCAAGGTGATTTTAGAACACTTGCAATTGATTCTTCTATTCAGGAGTCCTACAGAACTCAAGGTCAGTCTAACTCTGGCGAAAAACCCAGATCAATTTTGCAGTGACTGAATGCTTCCCACAGCCCAGGCATATCCAAACCCATATGGGAGAATGTGTTAGATTAGTTAGTTTATGAATCAGGCATGACTTATCTATCTTTAATGGAGTATAAAATAATATTTCTAGTATCCCTCCAAGTGACAAAATGTGGTTTTAGAGACTCAGACTGAAAGTTATCATTAGTAACTATTCAAAAATGGAAAAAGACAAGAGACCACTAATCTTTTAAAGCAACGTTTTGTAACCTTAAATGTTATACTTTATGGAAACTCTAATTTTACTACACTTATTAAAATGTAATTAGTCAATATATTTTTAGAACATTTTTAAAGATATTCACATTCTGCTATTTTAGATGATCTAATCCAATTTATTTTAACTGTAAGAAACGTTACGCTTTCTTTGTTAACTGGAACACATAGCTAGTTCATCTTGCCACTACCTTTACAAGGTAATGAGTTTTTTTTTTTTTTTTTTTTTTACAAGAGACGTTTATGTATTTATTCAAGAATAAATCATATTTCTGAAAATGTTGTCAGGGAATAAATAGCTTTAGTGTCTTTTTATTTTAATAAAATTGGTAAAGCAATGAAATGTTATTTGAAGCTTAATAAATATTAAACTTATTATGGTATTTGATGTGCAAAGTACCTATACACATTTTACAGGCAATTTTTATATTTTAAAACCTTTTATTTCTCTGAGGCCACTATTAAAATAGCTGACAGACGATGATTTATTTCAGTGAATTCCTGATTGTTGTACAAGGAAATGTTCTCTCACCTTTCATTCAACAATTTATCTTTCCGAAGTGATTTATTTTACTCTTTCCAGACATGCTTTATTACCTCGAGACTTGGCATGTGCTTTTTCTTTCTTTCTTTCTGGAAAATGACTGAGTCCTAACTAGTATGCACATTATAACAAATTATAAACTTGCAATATTTTACATTACAGAAAATTCTTTTGTCTTGTTTTGCAGAATTTTATAAGCATGCCTATATACTGTTGTATAAAATTAAGAGAAATGTTAAGATGTAACTATATATAAATTATGTCAGATTATTTTTTATAAATAAGATGCAATTGTAGGGCCAGACATCGTGGCTCATGCCAATAATCCCAGCACTTTGGGAGGCCAAGGAGGGCAGATCACCTGAGGTCAGGAGTTTGAGACCAGCTTGGGCAACATGGTAAAACCCCATCTCTACTAAAAATACAAAAATTAGCTGGGTGTGGTGGTACATGCCTGTAATCCCAGCAACTTGGAAGGCCAAGGAAGGATAATTGCTTGAACCTGGGAGGCAGAGGTTGCAGTGAGCCAAGATCACACCACTGCAGTCCAGCCTGGGAGAAAATGTGAGACTCCATCTCAAAAAAAAAAAAAAAAAAAAAAAAAATGTAATTATATTACATATTAGGAGGCAAAAATCAATAGTGAAATAGTATTTGGGTTGTCAGAAGTATTGTTTCTACTTTATGAGAGTGTATCTGCTTAGTTTCTGATTAGTAAAGAAATGCTCCAATATGCAAGTGGCATTTATAGGAAGGAAAGAGAAAGAGATTACTTCATATATTTTATAAGCCAATGATATTGTGCTTATCTTGATGGTGTAAAAGAAAAACATTAAAGACTATTTAATAACTTTGATTAATGAGATTAAAAAATAAACTCGGATCCAATGGATATAAACTCTATGGCTTGTCAATATCTGTGTCATTGGCAAAGTCATTTTCTCCAATTTTATTTGTAAAGTTTCCCTTTCCAGCTCTGAATTTCTATAATCATCTGCTACCAAAACATGTTACTGTATTTCTGAGATTATTTTACAGATATTTCTTTCACTTTACTCGTGTGTGTGTGTGTGTGTGTATGCGAGCACACAACATATAGATTTTGGTTTTTTGACAAGAGGATGTCTAGGAACAACCTTTTCTTCTTTCTTTTTTTTTTTTTTTTTTTTTGTTTTTTTAGCTAACAACTATTAATTTGGATTCTGCTCCTTAGATGCACTTGCTTACAAGCTCAAAATCAGGCTGTGTTGGAAAAGGAGAAATTTAGATAATAAATAATTACATTAGGGAACAGCAGATTGCTTTTGAACACTGGCTTGATCTGTTTTTCTTATCAGAATCTGCTTTGAAAAGATATTCTTTAAAGTGGGGTTGTAGTTTTGAAACATGATAGAAAGCTTGTGGAAAGTCTCAGGAAAAAGTTCAACAGAAATAAACGCGTGAAAAATTTTCCTGCTTTGGCTCAACAATTAATTTTATGTAAATTGGCTCCACTTTGTTATAAAGATCGCTTCTAATGTTATTTTTCACCCAGTCTCTGCTTTGTTTTTTTAAAACAATTAAATGACTTCTTTCAACATACTTTATAAGCAATTTATGCCATTTCCTATTTGAAGAGTTCCAGATGTAGCGTTCTATCACGAGGCTGAATGCCTTTATCTCAAACCTTGCCAAGAAAAAGGCAGAAATGTGTGAGTCATGACTATATAATTGGTTGATGAAATTGTAAGAATGGGTTATGAGAGAGAGAGAGACAGAGAGAGAGAGAAATCAAGTACACACCAACCAATAATAAGTATTCTGATTGAATAGAAAAGGAAGAGTCCATCATGTAGAAGATAAGGAACAGGAAAGTTCTGACAATTAACAATTGGTACATAGGGCCTAATGCTTTGGATTTCAATTAGGATAAGGGGTGAGTCATTCACATTGGTACTAGATAATATAGAGGATTAACGTCCTTGATGAAGGTGGATTAGACAGACTTTGAAGAAAAATGATGAAAATAATTCTTAGTTGAGGAATGAATGTGAATATAAGAAAGTCAATTAGTAAATCTAAAATACTCTGAAAAGTTCATCTGAGTAAGAATGTAGAGCTAAATCCTGGTACCTAAAAGTGATGTAGATGAAAAGATTTTTTTTGGTTTAGAAACATGTATTAAAATGGGAAACTAGAGGAGGAGATTAAAGATACATAAGAATAAGAAAGGCATTTGAGTCAGAAAAACACAGCATTACAGAAAAGGTAGCCATAAATATGTGGCAAGGAAAGTGAGAATGGGTGCATATATAGAAAAATGAACACATATGGATGGGAATAGGAAGTTGAGCAACTGCACTCTTGTATTTCCTTTATATAGTGAATGAAGAGGCTTTCTTATATACTTAAAGACTGTGTATTTTTAATGTAATACTTTAAGTTATAATTCAAGTACAAAAAGTCACACTTTGTTTCTTCTTCCTCTTCAATATCTAGTGATACTGATAAGTGTATATTTAATAGCAAACTCTATCTGTGGACTTTAATAAATTAGCTTTTATTTTAGAAGCAAAGACTATATCACCTTCTAATTAGACACAGTTTCTGAAAACTAATAGATTATTAATGTTTTATTTTATAATTAAAATTATTATATTCAAATATATGTTATTAAGACCTCTTATGAGAAGTCTTTTGAGGTTTTTTTACTCCAGAGCCACTGCTGGAAATGTGATGTGAATAGTTACATTTGGGGTTGTGCAATGTAGCAGTTGCTTTTATGATCCAAGAATCACAGATCCTCTCCTTGTTCCATTTTGTCACAAGATTACTCCTCTCATGGCTACAAGGTAATTTCCGAGATTAGATCCATGCATAAAAAAGAGCTCTAATGTGGTGTACTAAAGAACAAGGGGTGATAGTTACTCAACTGTAGGCTAGCTGGTGCTTTCCTCATTTCCTACATGCAGATATTAATAAAAGCAACTCAAGATACATATTCTAGAACACTAACATGCTTATATATATGAATGTACAACAGTCTGTTTTTAAACTATAGAATCCTCTCATCTTTTAACTAATTTTTATATATAAATAATACATATATATATTTCCATAATGTGTATATATATATATATATTAGGAGAATTTGTAAAAAATATTTTTCTCAAATTTTTAGCCTATAAACAATTACATACTTAGAATTCATTAATCAGTTTCTACTCGGTGGGAATCTTCAATGATACGAGTCTTAACAGAAATCACAAAGTAAATTTTTAATGTATTTCAAAAAATCCTTATCTTTTAGTTATTTATTCTTTTTTTTAGATATTTACTACACTCAATATACCTGACAGTGCACTAGAAGAAAAACATAAACAGAACATACATTTCTATATTTTATTGTGACATCATTGCCATTTGTTTTGTCTCAAAGAAAGAGATTGACATTACTTTTTTCTCTAAAAAGCATCATTTATTTTTCCTCAAAGCCATAAAAGATTTTTTTTTCTTTTGTGTTTCTAAAGCATTCAGATGCCCACGAAGTCAGTCCCACTCATACTGAAAACCCTAATAATAATTTGTGGATTTGCTGATGAATATATATAGGTTAGAAATATTTAAGGAAAGGAAAATTGAAATTCTCTGCTTAATCATAAAACTCGAGTTTGTTAATAATAAAACTCAAGTTTGGTCTGGGGCTTAGCAGAGGGAAAGGAAAGTCCTCAGCAACATGACAAGGGCCTGGAGCAAGAAGAAAACAAATAGGCAGTGAAAAATTACCTTTCTTAGGAAATTAATGATGCATTTCTAGAAAAAGTGATACCTAACATTGGATTTAAAGTTATTTTTCAATGGTGCATGGTAGTTCATGCCTGTAATCCCAACATTTTGGGAAGCCAAGGTGGAAGGATCACTTGAGGCCAAGAGTTCAAGACCAGCCTGAGCAACATGTTGAGACTTCATCTCTACAAAAATTAAAATTAAAAACTAAAGTTATTTACAGCACCATGTGATAATTACATTCTGCTACTCTCTAAGCTTTAGAAAGGTCTGCCAACTAAAATCACCTGGTGACAGGGTAAATTGGTGTGAATGAAGTGACAGTGAAAATCCAGCAAAGGACAGCACTGTAGAAGCAAGTTAAAGCAGCAAAGGCAGCTGTGTAGGCTGACTTATCAATAAAAATGAAAGAAACCACTTGTCCTACCTATAATTGTAGAATGTGACCTTTAAGGTTGAGACAGATGTTCACATGCTACATAACATCTGTAGAAAATACTAGTAATACCTAAATTGTCTCATTCCCAGAGATACTTGACTGAGACAGCAGAGCAGAGAGAACACAGATTTATTGCAACTCTTTCTATTTCACTATTGTCTTCTAAATTTTAAAAGCATTAAAAAACATGCAAAATAGTTAACTTAATCAACCCTAAGCAAACAACAATAAAAATGTGAAAACACACTTTTAATATATTAACAGTGTGAAAAGGTGGGTAAGTGAGAAAGCTTAAACAGTGCCTCCTTTTCAGAAGAGTGGAAAAGTTTTGTGAGGGTTTGAAGAAGGCAATTAACTGGGAAGTTGCTTCCTGAGCAAGAACAATATGTTCCAGGGCTAATGAGAACATGAGAGAGTGTGAGCTATCAGTCTCTTATGGCTATTATTAATATATGGTTTCCAGCAATTTGCTTGAATTCTAAGAAACATCCAGTTTGTGAGAGTAAACAAAATCTTTCTTTCTGGTATAAATATTTAAGGCATTGAAAGCAGAAAAGACTGAGAGGCATCACAACGTTCTTGTAAGTTTCAGTATGAAACAGTTTAGTCAAAATTCTATTCATTTATTTACCCGATTTTTTTTTAGAGTTTACCAAACACTACAGAAGTAGCTATGAATAAGACACATTTTGTTTTTGCCTTTCTGGAGTTTATTCATATTCTAGAGGAGCAGAGAAACAATAAGAATGTCTGTTGCTCTTTCCTCTGGTTACTATGACTACCTAACCAATTACCCCAAAATGCAGTGTCTTAAAACAATACACATCCATCTGCAATTTGCACAGGACTGAGATGGTGCAAAGGTTAGGGGTTGAAATATAAGGGCTTATTATTTGTGTGTGTAATGTCAGAGGCTGGCTGTGAACTGAAACTTCTGTCAGGTAGAGGAACTATACACAGGTTTACTATGGCCTGAGCATTCTCAAAACATGATGTGTGGATTCTAAGTACTAGTAATCAGAGAAAGAGAGACCAGAGAGGAGAGAGGAGAGAGCAAGAGAGCTGTACTCTTATTGTTTTCATTTTGACCTATCCTTGAAAGTCACCCAGCATTATCTATCTATTTTAGCAAATTCTATTCATTGGAACAGTCATTATGTCTCAACCAGATTTAAAACGAGGGAAAATAGATACCACTACTTAATGTGCAGTGACAAGGTTGTAAAAATTTGTGAACTAAAATATGGCTATGGTCATTTCTGAAACATGCAATTTGGCACGTTCTGTTATTAAAGTTTCTAATTTGACAAACAAAGACTTGAACACAGTATTATTTTAAAATATGTATTTACTTAAAATCTTTCATATTAAATTTATTTGTGTCTCTTTAGAGTTTTATTATTACTATTACTGTTATCATTATTGGCTTGTAAACTTCCACATCCCATTGGCCTTTAACATTTTCTAGATAGAGCCTAAACGTTTGAGTGTAACATTCAAAAGTCAACACTGTAAGAAGTCTAGTGAAAAGAATGATATTAAATTTGTTGGTTAAAAATATTTAATTTGAAATGTTTCTTCAAAAGAAAATAGTACTTTTTCAAGTGGTTTTCACATTAAACCTGTAGAGAAAATATCAGAAATAGATCGTGTCTACTATCCCCAGCTCACTCCAATAAAAATTATCATTTTATTTTACTTTATGGTCATTTAACCTAGAGGAACTTGTTGCCCTGGCATAATGTAAACAAAACTTTATCACAAGTAAGCATTCTATGTCATATAATATTGTTCTAACACATTCTGTGTGCTGTGTTCTACAGTAGAAATTGGTTCTCCCTTAAAAAATAATGGTACAATGTGTCCTGTACCAGCTTCAGGTACAGGACACAATGAAGAAACATCATTCCTAATAAAAAAATGTATTAGAAAAATGCAAATAACTTGCCACTTTTGTTCAGCTCAAAGGTAAGAGTCCATTAAAGTAAAAAGGGTCATTGAGGAAATGATTACAGTAGTCAAAATGAAATCATCAAGCCCACACTTCATCATTTTTTTTTTTAGAGGTTAGTAGGCAAAAGACTCTCTCTGGTCTTTGAAAATGTAAAATAAGATGTTACTTTAAAGTGTGAATCCATGTATGTACTTATGCAATAATCCTACATGATCTGCACATGTACCCAAGAACCTAAACTGCAATAAAAATGAATAAACAAAAATAAAGTGTGAATCACTGCTAATCTGCACATTTAAAGAATAAATAAAATTAAGGAATACATTTAATAGTGTTATCAGAAATTACCATTTATTACTAGTATGCTAGGAGGTACTCAAAGTTTGAATTAGAGTAAAAACCCACGTTTATTATACTTCAATGCATTAACATTAATATAAGGACACTGGACGAGAAAGAATAATGAAAGACTTACGAATGCAACTGAAACAGGAGAGAAAAAGAAAACAAAAAGTAGAATGGTAGTTACAAGAGAAAGAAGGTTGGGGCAAATGGGGAGGTAATGCTCAAATGATACAAATCCGAAATTAGAAGAAAAGTTTTTAACTTTGAGATATATTCACAGCATGGTGAATATTGTAAATGATGTATTTTACATTTCAAAATTGCTAAGAGAGTAACTTTCAAAAATTCTCATGACAAAAAATAAGCACTTGATGTGATGGATGTGTTAATTAGCTTGGTTTAATTAGTCCACATCTTTTCATAAACATCACTTTTTACCTCGTAAATAAATGAAACTATAATTTGTCAATTTACATTTAAAAATAAAAATTAGAAATTGAAGTACAGAGAAAGGAAATTACTGAAACAGAAATAATAGGTAGAATTAAATGAACACAATTTGTGATAATACAACCTGAGGTACTAATTTAAGAACAGGAGATTAGTGTACTTAGCTATTACTTCATCTATCTCTCTGTACTTCAGTTTCTTTCTTAAAAAATAATACTTACCATGGACTACCTGGCAAGGCTGCTGTACATTAATACTTGTTTGTTTCTAATAGTTTTACCTTAAATTGGTGGTAGTTTCAAATTTTTTTGAATATTTTTATTCATAGGTCTTTTGCACATATGCTAAGGTATTAATGAAATTGACTTTTTAAAAATAAAATTTCCAAATCAAAGAATATGTGTATTGTTAATTTTGAAATATGTTAAATATATGGTTTATAGTCTATGATACTGGCAGGTGGCTAGTCATGTTTCTCTAATAAAATCATACAAGACAAGCCAATATTTTCAACTACCTGGGATGTAAGATCAAAGGAATAAGGCGTATTTAGGAATTATTCAGTCTTGAATTCCTGATGCCTAGAAGAGACCTAGTATATATACAGCTTAACTCGCTAAAGGGAACCAAGAGATTAAAAATGGTCATCAAATCCATATGCATGCCAAACATTGGGTACATTCTCAATAAACATGTCTCTCATGACATGTTCTTCTTCATGAAGTACTCTTCTTCAAATGTCATAGAGGTTATTGTGAAGCATTACATATGTAATTTACTATCTTATATACTTCAATCCATAGTTGCTTATTCCCTTTTCTTAAGTAATTACACAAAAGCCTATCAGAGATATCCATAGTAATTTTACTTTTTAAAAACAATGTTTTAAATTTCATTTTTATAAAATGTACTATTATCATAGGATAATTGTATACATTTATGAGAAGTTTTAATACTAAGAATACATTAATAGGTTGGAAGGAATTCTTCCTATTCTTAAAAGAAGAGAAAAGCCAAATAAACAGAATGTCAACAACTCTTCTCAGATACGTTAGAGAATTCATGTCACAGGACAACTTGTTGCCCTAAAACCATAGCAATAGACAAGCCAATGAAAAAACAGTGACAATTTTTATATAGTCACAGAGCTCTCTGTTCTTAGCAAGGCCCACCTTCAAAAGAAACTATTTTAGCATTGTCTAAACAACCTGAGTTTTACCAAAACCTGACCAACCTAGGGGAAGAGAAATATCCAACCCTAACCCCTTCTAGCCTTAAATTTGGAAAAAGATGAAAACTGAACTTAGGCCCACTGAAACCTAATTTGAGGACTATACAATGTTACCTCCACGTGCCATATCATCACAATAGAGCTCCTGTATAATAGCAAGGGATTACAGCTTATTTATGGAGTCCCAAAGAAATCAAAATACAGAGGAGACTAAAACAATGACATTGGGGAAAGTTTTAGTTTCTTACACTACGGCTATAATGAAGAATAAATAAATTCTAACTGCTAGCTAAACAGAAAACTTCACATTCAAGTCATATCTTCGTTAATTTATTTTACTCAATTACAGCATGCTCACTTTTAACAAAAAAATTACCTGGGGTACTGAAAGACATAAAGCACAGTTTGAAAAGGAAAGAAAGCAAGCATTAGATCCAGGATAAAATATGGTGGAATCTTTGAAATTATTAAACATAAAAGTTTAAATAACCCACACAGTGTCAAAATCTCTGATGGAAAAGTGAACAACATGCAAGAATAGATTGCTAATGTAACAGAGAGATGGGAAATGTAAAATAAAATCAAACATAATGCTCTAAATGAAAAAGATTGTAACAGAAATAAACAATGTATTTGATGGCATTATCAGTGGACTGGCCATAGACAAGGAAACAAGTCATTGAACTTGATTTATGCTATGTGTAGAAACTTGAAAAAAAAATCAAGAAACTTGAAGATATGTTAATAGAAATTTGCAAAACTGAAATCCAAAAGAAAAATGAATGAAAACAGAAGACCATATCCAAGGAATATGGGTCAATTCCAAAAGGTATAACATGGATGTAATAAAGATATCATAAAAAAATAAGTGAGAAACAGAAAAAATATCTAAGTAATAATGATTGAGAAATTTTCAAAATTAATGAGAAACATCAAATCACAGATCAAACAAGCTCAGAGAACACTAAGCAGAATAAGTACAAAAGCATTCACATAGGCATATTATTTTCAACCTGCAGAAAAATTAGAGCAAAGAAAAAATCTTGAAGAAGGTGAGAAAACAAACAAACACCTTTCTTAGAGATAAATAAGAATAAGAATTACATTAAGTATTTTGTCAGAAACCATGAAGGTTGGCTGGACAGGTTGCTCACACCTAAAATTCCAGTGCTGTGGAAGAGAGGAGGATCCCTTGAAGCCAGGTGTTCAAGACCAGCCTTGACAACATAGTGAGGTTCTGTCTAACACACACACACACACACACACACACACACACACACACACACACACACACAAAATAACGAAAACAACAACAACAAAACAAAACAAGCCAGGAATGGTGGCTTGTTCATGTAGTCCTAACTACTGCAGAAGCTTTGGTAAGAGGACTGCTTGAGTCCAGGAATTTCAGGTGGCAGTGAGTTTGAAGGGAATAAATTTAAATGTTTAAAGAGAAGTGCTGAAAAAAACAAAACCAAAACTCAACTAACCTAGAGTTCCATATTCAGTAAAATTATTCTTCAGAAGTAAGGAGAATAGACTTCCTAAGATAAACAAAAATTAAGGGAATTTGTGACCCGTAATCCTGTCTTGTGAGTAAAGTTAAAAGAAGTTCTTCACAAAGAAGGAAAATAATATAGGTCAAAACTGTGAATGTACATAAAGATAAATAATGTCAGAGAGGAAATAAAGTTAAAATTTAAAAAGGTAATTTATATTTTTAATTGACCTAACAGATAACAATTTGTTCAAAGTAACAACAATGTATGTGGTGATTACAGAGCACGGATAAACGAAGTAAATGACTGTAATGTTATTAGGTATGACAGGGTAGAATTTGGAATGCTCTGTTGTAAGATTCTTACATTGACAGTGAAGTGACATAGTTATTTGAAAGGGGACTTAGTTACAAATGTATATTATAAGTTGTAAGAAACTCATTAAATTTTTTGAAATGATATAATTTTTATATTAAAAGAAGAGAGAATATGGAATTATACAAAGGCAAAATCAAAAGCAGAGAAGGCAGAAAAAAGTAGAAAACAAAAAAAAAACCACAAAGAACAAGGGCAATGAAGAGAAAAGAGTTACAAATAATATATGCTAATCCAATGATGGTAATAATCACTCTTAATGTAAAGAGTATAAATTTAAAAACTAAAGACAAATAATATCATGTTAGATACAAAAATAAGACCCAACTATATGGTGTTTACAAGAAACCCACTTCAAATATTAAAACATAAATAGAATAAAAAAGTCATGGGATAGAGAAAGACAAACCATGCTAACATAAATTTAAAAAAAAAGCTAGAGTAGCTATTTTAATTTCAGATAAATCAGACTTCAGAACAAGGAAATTGTTTTGGAGTACAAAGAGGCATTAAGTAACCATGAAAGAGTCAATTATTTAAGAAGACAAAATAGTCTTTAATGTGTATTGTATCAGAAACAGAAGAGGGCTCACGAATCTTTAAATTTCATTTAAAATATGATAAAAATACTATGCTTGCAAATTTGATAAGATGAACCAATTATTTAAAATATATAATCTAGAAAATACCTTTTAGAAGAGGTATATAATTTTCTATTAATCATTTACCTTGAAACAATTGATATTCTAAGGATTCAGTGCCATTTTAAAAGATTATATTGCTTTGTATACATTCATATAAGCTATTTAAAGCAGACTGCTTCTACCATATTGTCAGTCAATTGACATTTCTTGTACACCTCTCATTTACCAGTAAAATAGTATTCCTCACATTGTGCTAAATATCAATCCTACTGGTGTTATCAGAAGTAAAGAAAATTCAAACATTTACATCTTCCCTTCTGATTTGTATCTTTCAAGTGCTAACATAATATTTCATAAGAAAGATATTCTTAATTATATTATGTATTAATTTGTTTGCATGCTTCCATGAAGAAATACCCTAGACTGGGTAATTTATAAAGAAAAGAGATTTAATTGACTCACAGTTCCACATGGTTGGGTAGGCCTCAGAAAACTTAGTTATTGTGGAAGTCACCTCTTCATGGGGAGGCAAGAAAGAGACTGAGTACCGAGCAAAGGAAGAAGCCCCTTATAAAACTGTTAGATCTTGTGATAACTCACTATCACAAGAAGAGCATGAGGGGAAACCACCCTGTGACTCAGTTATCTCCATCTGGTCTTGCCATTGACATATTGGAATTATTACAATTCAAGGTAAAATTTGGGTGGGAACACAAAACCAAATCATACCACAGCCCTTGGCCCCTCCAAAATCTCATGTCCTCATATTTCCAAACACAATCATGTCCTTTTAACAGTACCCCAAAGTCTTAACTCACTTCAGCATTAACTCAAATGTCCACAGTCCAAATTCTTACCTGGAAGGAAGCAAGTTCCTTCCACCTATGAGACTGTAAAAGTAGTTAGAAAGGTTAACTACTTTCTAAATAGAATGGAGATACAGACATTGGGTAAATACACCCATCCCAAAACACAGGGGCTACAGGTCCCATACAAGTCCAAAATCCAATAGGGTAGTCATTAAACCTTAAAGTTCCAAAATGATCTCCTTCGACTTCATGTCTCACATCCAGGTCACACTGCAATGCAAGTGACGAGTGCATTGCAAGACATGGTGCAAGAGGTGGGTGATGCAAGATGTGGGTGACTATGGACTTGGGCAGCTCTGCCTCTGTGGCTTTTCAGGGTACAGTCCTTCCTGCCCTCCTCACTGCCATTGAGTGTCTGCAGTTTTTAGAGGTGCATGGTACAAGTTGTCAGTGGATCTATAATTCTGGAGTCTGGAGGACAATGTACCACTTCTCATAGCTCCAGTGTGAACTCTGTGTGGAAGCTCCAACCCCACATTTTACCTTCCACACTGCCCTAGAAGAGGTTCTCCATAAGGGCTCCACCCCTGCAGCAATTTCTGCCTAGACATCTAGGTGTTTCCATACTTCTTCTAAAATCTAGGCGGAGGTTCCCAAACCTCAATTCTTGACTTCTCCACACCCTCAGGCCCAACACCACATGGAAGCTGCCATGGCTTGGGGTTTGTACCCTCTGAAGCAAAGACCTGAGCTGTACCTTAGCTCCTTTTAGCCACAGCTGGAGCAGATGTGACAAAAGGCATGCATGAAGTTCCAAGGCTTCACACAGCAGGGAGGCCCTGGACCTGGCCCAGGAAACAATTTTTCTTTCCTAGGCCTCCAGGTCTGTGATGGGGAGGGGTTGCTGTGAAAGTCTCTGACATGCCCTAAAGACATATTTCCCATTGTCTTGATGAATAACATTCAGTTCCTCACCACTTATGTAAATTTCTGCAGCTGGCTTACATTTCTCCCCAGAAAATGAGTTTTTCTTTTCTATTGCATCCTCTGACTGCAAATTTTCTGAACTTTTATGCTCTACTTTTCTTATAAACATACATTCTGAGTCCAAACCATATCTTTGTGAATACATAAAACTGAATACTTTTAACAGCACTCAAGTCATCTCCTGAACAGTTTGCTGCTCAGAAATTTCTTCTCCTAGATACCCTAAATCACCTCTCTCAGGTTCAAAGTTCCACAGATACCTAGGGCAGGGGCAAAATGCTACCAGTCTCTTCACATAGCAAGAGTCACCTTTACTCCAGTTCCCTACAAGTTCCTCATCACCACCTGAGACCACTTCAGCCTGAACTTCATTGTCCATATCACTATTAGCATTTTGGTCAAAGCTATTCAACAAGTCTCTAGTAAGTTCCAAACTTTCTCACATTTTCCTGTCTTTCTTTGAGCCCTCCAAACTGTTCCAATGATTGCCTGTTACCCAGTTCCAAAGTTGCCTCCATATTTCTCAGTATCTTTACAGCAGTGCCCCTTTCTCTGTGGTACAAATTTACTGCACGAGTTTGTTCTTACACTGCTATGAAGAAATACCCAAGACTGGGTAACTTATGAAGAAAAGAGGTTTAATTGAGTCACATTTCTGCATCGCTTGGGAGGCCTCAGAACTTACAATCATGACAGAAGGCAGCTCTTTAGGGGTTGGCTAGAGAGAGAATGAGTGCCAAATGAAGTGGGAAGGCCCTTATAAAACCATCAGATCTTGTGAGAACTCACTCACCAACAAGAGAAGAGCATGGGGAAACTGCCCTTATGATTCAATTATCTCCACTTGGTCCTGCTCTTGACATGTGGGGATTATTACAATTCAAGGAGAGATTTGCCTGGGGACACAGAGCCAAGCCATATCATATTATTTTAAATACTTGAGTATTATAGACTGAATAATATAATTGAGAATATAAATGATATATTATTTATACAATTATATTATTCTGAATATTAAGTATTATAGATTAAATCTCTCTGTCTCTCTCATTCTCTTTCATGCCTGCCTTTCTCCCTTCCACCTTGCCTCCCTCTTTTCTTGCACATAAATACATGCATAAGCATCATTGTCTATGTTGAACATTTTGCACCAAACTGCAAACTATATTTGGTTTGTTTTATCAGACAGCCATTCCCACTTAGCCCCTGGGGTTGGATCATGATTGTTAGCCAAAAATAATGACTTCTTCTTATACTGAACTTAATTCAAGTTAAGTGTATTGCTGTTCTTGCTAATGAGATGTATGAATATTCTACTGGACAGAGTGTATATATGCATGGCAGAAGAATGTTTGCCAAAATCTGTTCTTTCTTATAAATGTGCTGGATATCTTTTGCTTTCCTCTTGTTCTTATTGTTTGGTATTTTTTTTTTTTTGTCAT
Source organism: Ateles fusciceps (assembly GCA_036589455.1). NCBI lineage: Eukaryota > Metazoa > Chordata > Mammalia > Primates > Atelidae > Ateles > Ateles fusciceps. The sequence goes on from JAZHEH010000589.1 coordinate 1,903,764, forward strand.
CGTTGTTGTTTTAACATATCTGGAACTGTACTAGCTATTTTGCAATCAGATGGCAAGTCTGTGATTCAAAGCTGTCAATGTGGATATAGGCATGGATGTGTAGAAAGAGCCTGGAGTTCCTACTGATATTGTTAAGATAATACACCAACTTTGGCTTCTAATAAAAGCTCAATCGTCTTATGATATCAGCCATTGCAAATCAGGTAATTTTGCCAAAATATAATACTTGGCACAGGTGTTCACCAAAACATACTTGCTTAGTGGTAAGACAAACTTATTTAGATATAGCTGAAACACAAACACACACACACTGAAATGAAAGAAGAAATGTATTCATAAACAATTATTCCCTGTATTTTTCTAAAGGAAGAAGAGAGACAGTATGCAACTCCTACTATCCAGAGATGAAAACAAGGAAGAAGAGAGTTGGAAAAAAGGGAGAGAAAACATCAAGTGCCCTAAAAACATTTTCACAATTTTCCATTTAACTGTCTCTGGTAGGACTGAAAATGTGATACAGAAAGATATTATTCTGGATAGAATAGAGGTTGTTAAAGGGAAATTGATGTCCAAGTGTTAGATTGCCCAATTTTTGCCACATTAAGGTTTTCTGATTTCTTCCTGCTGATATAGTGCTTATAATTGATATAGTGCTTATAACTAACAGTGCTTATGACTAATACAGTACCCCAGTTTTACCTTTGCCTGAAAATACACGATCATTAAAACTAAACTCTATAATATTATTTCCTTTCAGTTTTTATTTGCAATATCAATTTTGATACTAACTTATACATTTTGATTATCAGGTGGCTATGATGTGTGGACATATGAATAAGGCTGACTCAAGATTTTAAAAATACAAAGGACATGCACAAAATTGAAAATCATTCTCCAGGAAATCAATGTCTATAAAATATTCAGGGACATTCTCTAAATGGTTTATTATAATATCTGTTGGTGTAATAACATCTGGTCATTCTTCAGGAAATCAGTGTTAATAAAGTAATCAGGAGCATTCATTAAATGATTTATTATAATATCTGTTGCTGTAATAACATCTGGTCATAACACCATAAAAACCCTAGAAGAAAACCTAGGCAATACCGTTCAGGACATAGGTGTGGGCAAGCACTTCATGACCAAAACACCAAAAGCAATGGCAACAAAAGCCAAAATAGACAAATTGGATCTAATTAAACTTAAGAGCTTCTGCACAGCAAAAGAAACTATCATTAGAGTGAACTGACAACCAACAGAATGGGAAAACTTTTTTACAATCTACCCATCTGACAGAGGGCTAATATCCAGAATCTACAATGATCTTAAATTTACAGGAAAAAAAACAAACAACCCCATTAAGAGGTATGCTAAGTATACAAACAGACACTTTTCAAAAGAAGACATTTATGTAGCCAACAAACATATGAAGAAAAGGTCATCATCACTGGTCATTAGAGAAATGCAAATCAAAACCGCATTGAGATATCATCTCATACCTGTCGAAATGGTGATCATTAAAAAATCAGGAGACAACAGATGCTGGAGAGGATGTGGAGAAATAGGAATGCATTTATACTGTTGGTGGGAGTGTAAATTAATTCAACCATTGTGGAAGACAGTGTGGCGATTCCTCAAGGATCTAGAAATAGAAATACCATATGACCCCACAATCTCATTACTGGGTATATACACAAAGGATTATAAATCATTCAATTATACAGACACATTCACAGGTATGTTTATTACAACACTGTTCACAATAGCAAACACTTGGAACCATCCCAAATGCCCATCAATGATAGACTGGATAAGAAAATATGGTACATATACACCATGGAATACTATGCAGCTATAAAAAAGGATTAATTGATGTCCTTTGCAGTGACATGGATGAAACTGGAAACCATCGTTCTCAGCAAACTGACACAAGAACAAAAAACGAAACACCACATGTTCTCACTCATAAGTGGGAGGTGAACAATGAGAACACATGGACACAGGGAAGGGAACATCACACATTGGGGCCTGTCACGAGATAGGGGAGGGATAGCTGGGGTGGGGATATTAGGGAGGGGATAACATTAGGAGAAATACCTAATGTAGGTGACAGGGGGATGGATGCAGCAAACCACCACGGCATGTTTATACCTATGTAACAAGCCTGCATGTTCTGCACATGTACTACAGAAGTTAAAGTATAATAAGTACATTACAAAAATTAACATCTCATTATAGAAAAGTGAACCATGAAAGAGAGAAAGTTAAAGCAAGACAGTCTCCATTGGTAGTAGCTTCCAAGGAATGCATCATGTTTACTGACATTTAAGAGCATATGTAAAAATACTTAATGTGTTTAGGTTAGAGTTGATGATGTATTGTCATTTAAGTGTATCTTCTGTGTAACTTCTTCTGCAAGTTCATCCTCTTAAAAGGCAGATGTTTCAGGTATTTTGGGGCTTACAATTTTAATGGGTTACTATATTTTTTGTGTGGCAAATGGTGTTTCCAGAATGATAATGTAAGTTTTCAGAATAGTTAATGTGATAGAAGTCTCTGAAATTATTATTATGTGCCTTGATTTTGTTTATAAATTTGGTGGCATCAGTTTCTCAAAATAGGCAAAATGACACAGTACTAGTGATACTTGTTTGGAAATATAGATAATAGGAGTTAGAATTAGTTGCTGGTAGTCAGGAGAATTGGATAACTTCATGACCTGTTACTTGTAATGTCAATTAGCTATTTCTCCTCATGTTCATCTGTTCTATAGATAGGCAACCATAAAGTCACAAAAACTAGTGGTATGAAAAAATTTAAAGCCTCAGTAAGTATTTTTTTAAGTGAATCCTAATATTGGCGTCGTATCTTGCTACTTTGCATATACTTATTTTGAACTTCTCACTTCTTGACTGTCAGGTGTTACTTAAAATTCCAGTCTTTTTTATATATAGTTTGCTCTTTCAACACTTCATCCCCACCCATATGATAAACTCAGATTTAATTATTCTTTGGGTTCCTGCTTAGATTTCTGCTTATTTCAGTAATCTTTTCTCTCCAGCAAATCGGGATTAGGTGACTTGTTTTTTAAGTTCCATAATTCCTCTGACAAAACACATAATAAATTTAAATGGCGTTTATCTCTATGAAGTCAGTGTTCAAAACTCTCTACAACGCTATCAAATTTTACTACACTGTATTAAAATGTACCAATTTAAATATTTAAAACTTTTAATAAAATGAGTTTTTAAAAACATTGAGTATTTAAGATTTACTTCAAAAAAAACGTTACTACTCAGTGTTTTCTTTAAATATTTCTAAGCTATCTAGTTGTATTTGTGTTCTGTGGCTTCCATAATAAATTACTGCAAGGTTAGCATTTTAAAAAAACATAAATTTATCTCATGTTGCTTTTCTAAACTCTTAGGGGAAAAAAAAACATAAATTTATCATCTCATCTTATAATTCTGTATTTCAACAGTTACATTTGTTGGTTGGTTTGTTTATTTTTAAAATAGGGTCTCACTATGCTGCTCATGCTGGATTTGAATTTCCAGGCCTAAGTGATCCTCCTGCCTCAGGCTTTTCAGTAGCTGAGGTTACAGGTACTTGCCAACATGCCCATCTTTGTATGTCAGAAGTCTTAAGGCCAGATTAATAGCAATCTTAGTTCCATCTCCAACCTTCATTAATTAAAAAAAAAAAAAATAACTGACAGATAATGTATGTTTGTTTTTTGTTTTGTTTTTTTTGAGATGGAGTCTTGCTCTGTCTTGCCTAGGCTGGAGTGCAGTGGTACAATCTCAGCTCACTGCAGCCTCTGCCTCTTGGGTTCAAGCCATTCTCCTGTCTCAGCATCCCAAGTAGCTGGGACTACAGGTGTGTGAAACCACGTCCGGCTAATTTTGTATTTTTAGTAGAGATGGGGTTTCATCATGTTGCCCAGATCAGCCTGAACTTCTGACCTCAGGTGATCCACTTGCCTCAGCCTCTCAGTGATGGAATTACAGGTGTGAGCCACCACGCCTGGCTGACACACTAACAGTATATGTTTTCATTGTGTACAACATGATTTTTGAAGTATATAAACATTGGGGAATGGCTAAATCTAGCTAGCTAACAAATACATTACCTCACATAGTTATTTTTGTGGTCACAGCACATAACAACCACTCTCTTCGCATTTTTCAAGAATACATTATATCATCATTAACTACCAGAGGCTTTGGTGATTAACGGAGAGGGGACAATGGGAAGATCAAAGGGTACATAAGTACAGTTAAAAGGAATACATTTCAAGAGACCTATTGTACAGGACGACTACAACTAATGGTGAAATACTGAATTATTAACTTTTGACATTGTATTTGAGCATACTTAGAGGTTTCAGGTATAAGGAAGGGGACATGTTTGGCGGTGCCAACCACTGAAATTAGTTTTGCTTCTTTTGTTTTGTTTAGCTTTGTATTTTGTTTTCAAATTTAGACATCTGTAGATGTTTTCCATGTATGAAGTTGTAAAGAATATTTTTAATTGCAATACAGTCAATCATATAGTAAGTCCTCATAGTGGGACTTTTGATGTTAATTTACTGAGTTCACCAAATAACTTAGAATCCTTTTTAAAATGAATCAGAATTACTTAACTCCATTCAAAATAAGAGTATTTTTGTTGTTATTGTTGTTTTTCTCCTAATATAATGTTAACAAATATTAAATGGAGTCTCAATTGCAACTAGAAAAATTCAATGTATCCTTTAATGCTTTGAAGGATATTACATTAAATATAAATACAACAATTAATAACATTGTAGCTGAAATTTTACAGACACAGATAATCCTCAGAACAACTGGAACCAGGAACTTGAACAAAGCCAATTATCATTTTTTTCCTCTTTGAATACACTTCATTGTTTTCACTCTCTCAGACTTTCTCTTGACAATGAAAAACACATCCTCTTAAGGTGTTTGAATTTTGCATCTCATGACTTCGACTGCTGGAAAGAGCTTTACTATATACTCTTAGGTCAAGTTTAATAACCCTAGATGAGAAATTCTTTCCACATTTTGTTTAATTATCCAAATGTGGAGTAACAGAAGGCAGGAGTGAGTGCCAGAGTCACATTCTATTAAAAATACAATATCCTTGTGCAATGGATAGAAGTAATTCCTAGAAAATACTAACTGGGGAAACAGTACCACTAATAACCAAAAGAAAACATAAGTAGTAGTCAATATATTGTGTCTAATAACTATCAATTGCCTGAGTAAATAAAAAAACAATTAGTATGTTTTGACTTTAAATAAATTCTGTCTTAAATCTTGATATCATCAATAATTTATTACTATGATGTACAATTTATCATTAGATCAATTACAATGAGAATTAAATGTTCATCTTCATAGATATAAGGTATGTAATGATTCTTATTCACCAAAACAGTATTTTGTTACATTCAATGAGTCCTAATTACCAATAAAAATAGATACATTGGAACCGTTTTTCATAGTCACCATTTAAACCAAGTAATTCTTCCTTCTGTGTCAAAAATAATTTTTAGTAAAGACTTAAAATAGAATACTCATTCTTTCAGCATTCTTGTAAATCAGATAAAAATTTCTGTATGCTCACTTTGCCTGGCTCCGAGACTTGTAAAAATTCCCTTAATAGATGCAATAAAAAACGATAAAGGGGATATCACCACAGATCCCACAGAAACTCAAACCATCGTCAGAGATTATTACAAACAACTCTATGCACATAAACTAGTAAACCTGGAAGAAATGGATAAATTCCTGGACACTTGCATCCTCCCAAGCCTAAACCAGGAAGAAGTTGAAACCCTGAATAGACCAATAACAGGTCTGAAGTTGAGGCAGCAATTAAGAGCCTATCACCCAAAAAAAGCCCAGGTCCAGATGGGTTCACAGCCAAATTCAACCAGACATACAAAGAGGAGTTGGGACCATTCCTTCTGAAACTATTCCAAACAATCCAAAAGAGAGAATCCTTCCCAAATCATTTTATGAGACCAACATCATCCTGACACCAAAACCCGGCAGAGACTCAGCAAGAAAAGAAAACTTCAGGCCAATATCCATGATGAACATAGATGCAAAAATCTTCAATAAAATACTGGCAAACTTATTGTAACAGCACATCAAAAAGCTTATCCACCATGATCAAGTAGGCTTCATCCCAGGGATGCAAGGCTGGTTCAACATAAGCAAGTCCATAAACATAATTCACCATATAAACAGAAGCAAAGACAAAAACCACATGATTATCTCAATTGATGCAGAGAAGACCTTTGACAAAATACAACAGCCCTTTATGCTAAAAACCCTAAATAAACTAGGTATTGATGGAATGTATCTCAAAATAATAAAAGCTATTTACAACAAACCAATAGCCAATATCATACTGAATGGGCAAAAACTAGAAGCATTCCCTTTGAAATCTGGCACTAGATAAGGATGCCCTCTCTCACCACACCTATTCAATATAGTACTAGAAGTTCTATCCAGAGCAATCAGGCAAGAAATAGAAATAAAGGGTATTCAAATAGGAAAGGAGGAAGTCAAATTGTCTCTATTTGCAGATGACATGATTGTATATTTAGAAGACCCTATCATCTCAGCCCCAAATCTCCTTAAACTGATAAGCAACTTCAGCAAAGTCTCAGGATACAAAATCAATGTGCAAAAATCACAAGCATTCCTATACAACAATAACAGACTTAAAGAGAGCCAAATCAAGAACGAACTGCCATTCACAATTGCTACAAAGAGAATAAAATATCTAGGAATACAACAAGGAACATAAAGGACCTCTTCAAGGAGAACTACAAACCACTGCTCAACAAAATAAGAGAGGACACAAACAGATGGAGAAACATTCCATGTTCATGGTCAGGAAGAAATAATATCGTGAAAATGGCCATACTGCCCAAAGTAATTTACAGATTCAATGATATCCCCATCAAGCTACCAATGACCTTCTTCACAAAACTGGAAAAAAACACCTTAAACTTCATATGGAACCAAAAGAGAGCCCGCATAGCCAAGTCAATTCTAAGCAAAAAGAACAAAGCCAGAGGCATCACATCACCAGACTTCAAACTATACTACAAGGCTACAGTAATGAAAACAGCATGGTACTGGTACCAAAACAGAGATATAGACCAATGGAACAGAACAGAGGCCTCCAAGACAACACAACACATGTACAACCATACGATCTTTGACAAACCTGACAAAAACAAGAAATGGGGAAAGGATTCCCCTGTTTAATGAATGGTATTGGGAAAACTGGACCCCTTCCTGACACCTTACACTAAAATTAACTCCAGATGGATAAAAGACTTAAACATAAGACCTAACAACATAAAATCCCTAGAAGAAAATCTAGTCAAAACCATTCAGGACATAGGCATAGGCAAGGACTTCATGACCAAAATACCAAAAGCATTGGCAACAAAAGCCAAAATAGACAAATGGGACCTAATCAAACTCCACAGCTTCTGCACAGCAAAAGAAACAGTTATTAGAGTGAATTGTCAACCAACAGAATGGGAAAAATTTTTGCAATCTACCCATCTGACAAAGGGCTGATGTACCCAAAGGATTATAAATCATTCTACTATAAGGACACATGCACACGAATGTTCATTGCAGCACAGTTTACAATAGCAAAGACCTGGAACCAATCCAAATGCCCATCGGTGATAGACTGGACAGGGAAAATGTGGCACATATACACCATGGAATATTATGCAGTCATCAAAAACGATGAGTCTGTGTCCTTTGTAGGGACATGGATGAACCTGGAAACCATCATTCTCAGCAAACTGACACAAGAACAGAAAATCAAACATCGCATGTTCTCACTCATAGGTGGGTGTTGAACAATGAGAACACATGGACACAGGGAGGGGGAGCATCACACACTGGGGTCTGTCTGGGGGAAATAGGGGAGGGACAGCGGGGTGTGGGGGAGTTGGGGAGAGATAGCATGGGGAGAAATGACAGATGTAGGTGACGGGGAGGAAGGCAGCAAATCACAGTGCCATGTGTGTACCTATGCAACAATCTTGCATGTTCTTCACATGTACCCCAAAAGCTAAAATGCAATTAAAAAAAACTATAAATAAAAAAAATTCCCTTAATTCCTGGCAGTATATTCAACACCGGTGGTATATAAAATGCCTTAGCTGCTCATGTTTAGCTGATATAACAGAGTTAGGAAGTGATTGCATAACTTCTAGCTTACTGCTGTCTATCAAAGAGAGATTTATGAATAAAGGCAAATAAAATAGCAAAATTTAAAAATAAAAACAGCTCCCATTTTATACTAATATTTTAATAAATCAATTTCAGGGCATCTTCCTCCTCACAACTACTGGTACTACAATGGAACAATTAGAAAACTGTAGTTCAGAAACTTTAATGTTTTAAGGTCATGGGTTTATTAAGGATGGATCTAAGTCTCATTCTCAATAGCATAAATTCTTTAGCATAATGTTGATACTCTTTTTTTCTTTCTTTTTATATTACTTGCTTGTAAATGTCTATGTATTTGATTTTATTTTTTATTTTTGTGGGTACATAGTAGGTGTGTATATTTATGAGGTATATGAGAAGTTTTGGTACAGGCATGCCATGTGAAACAAAGACATCATGGAGAATAAGGTAACTATCCCCCCCCAAGCATTTTTTCTTTGAATTACAAACAATTCAATTACATTCTTTATTTTAAAATGTATAATTATTATTGTCTATGGATACCTATTGTGCTATCAAATAGTAGGTCTTATTCATTCTTTTCAATTTTTTGGACCTGTTAACAATCTCCCTGCCTCCAAATCCCCCCACTACCTGTCCCAACCTATAGCAACCATCCTTCTACTTTCAATGTCAATAAATATAAATGTTTGATTTTTACATCCCATAAATAAGTGAGAATATATAATGTTTGTCTTCTGTGCCTGGCTTATTTCACTTAACATAATGATCTTCAGTACTATCTGTGTTGTTTCAAATGACTGGATCTCATTCTTTTTATGGCTGGCTAGTACTTCAATGTATATAAGTACCACCCTTTCTTCATTCATCTGCTGATAGATACTTAGGTTGCTTCAAAATCTTAGCTATTGTAAACAGTGTTGCAACAAGCATAGGAGTGCAGACATCTTTTTAATATACTGATTTCCTTTCTTTGGGTTATATACCCAACAGTGAAATTGATGGATTATATGGCAGCTCAATGTTAAGCTTTTTCAGGAAAATTCATACTTTTCTCCATAGTGATAGTACTAATTTACATTCCCACCAACAGTGTACAAGGGTTCTTGTTTCTCCACACCCTTGTCAACATTTGTTATTGCCTGTTTTTTTGGACATAAGAAATTTTAATTGGGGTGAGATGATTCATAGTAGTTTTGATTTGCATTTCTCTGATTATCAGTGATGCTGAGTACCTTTTCATGTCCCTGTTTGCCATGTGTATGTCTTTTTTTTTTTGAAAAATGCCTATTCAAATCTTTTGCCCAACTTTTTGGTTAGATTATTAGATTTTTTTCTACACAGTTGCTTGAGCTTCCTATATATACTGGTTATTAATCCCTTGTCAGATGGGGAGTTTGGAAATATTATCTCTCATTATGTGGGTTGTCTCTTCACTTTGTTGATTGTATCCTTTGCTGTGAAGAAGCTTTTTAACTTGTCCATTTTTGTTTATTTTTGCTTTGGCTGCCTGTACTTGTGGCATTGTTCAAGAAATCTTAACCCAGAACAAAGTCCTTCAGATTTTCTTCAATGTTTTCTTGTAGTATGTCTACAGTTTGCCATCTTAGATTTGTCTTTAATCCATTTTGATTTGATTTTTCTATGTGGTAACAGATAGTTTCATTCTTCTGCATATAGATATCCAGTTTCCTCAGAGACTGCCTTTTTTTTTTTTTTCTTTTCTTTCTTACTGTAGGTTCTTGGCATTCTTTTGAAAAATGAGTTCACTGTGCTTATGTGGATTTGTTTCTGGGTTCTGTACTCCGGTCCACTGGTCTATGTGTCTGTTTTTATGTCAGTACCAATTGTTTTTATTACTATAGCCCTGTAGTATAATTTAAAGTCAGGTAATGTGATTTCTCCAGCTTTGTTCTTTTTGCTTAGGATACCTTTGGCTATTCTGGGCCTTCTGTGATTCCATATAAATTTTAGGACTATTTTTTTTCTATTTCTGTGAGGAATATCATTGTTATTTTGATAGAGATTACATTGAATCTGTAGATTGCTTTAGGCTATATGGACATTTCAACAATACTGATTCTTCCAATTTATGAACATGGAATATTTTCCCATTTTTTGTTATCCTCTTCAATTTTCTCATCAATGTTTTATAGTTTTCACTACAGAAATCTTTCACTTCTTTGGTTAATTCCTAGGTGTTTAACATTATATGTGGCTATTATAAAGAGGATTACTTTTAAAAAATCTTTTTCACATTGTTCACTGTTGATATACAGAAATGCTACTGATTATTGTATGTTGTTTTTGTATCCTGCAACTTAATTGAATTTGTTTATCCATTTTAATAGTTTTTCAGTGGAGTCCAAATGTAAGATCATATGACTGGCAAACAAGGATAATGTTACTTCTTCCTTTTCAATTTGGATGCCCTTTTATGTCTTTCTCTTGTCTCATTGTTCTAGCTAGGACTTCTAGTACTATGCAGAATAACAGTGATGGCAGAGGGCATCTTTGTTACGTTTTATTTCTTAGAAGAAGGGCTTTCACTTTTTTCCCATTCAGTATGTTAGTAGCTATGGGTCAGGTGTACATGACTTTTATTATGTTGATGTATGTTCCTTCTATACTATGGTTTTTTTTAGGGTATTTATCATAAAGAGATGTTGATTCAAATACTTTTTCAGTAGCAATTGAAATTGATCAGATAGTTTTTATTCTTCATTTTGTTGATATAATGTATCACATTGATTGATTTACAGATGTTGAACCATCCTTGCATCCTAGGGATAAATCCCACTTGGTCGTTATAAATAATCTTTCAATGTATTATTGAATTTGGTGTGCTAGTAATATGTTGAGGATTTCTGCATCAATATTCATCAGTTATATTGGCCCTTAGTTTTATTCTTATTTTTTTGAGGTGTCTCGGTTTTGATGTCAGGGTAATATTGGCTTCATAGATTGAGTTTGGATGTATTCTTTCCACATCTATTTTTCAGAATAGTTTTATTAGAATTAGTTTTTTTTTAAATTTATGATAGAGTTCAACAGAAAGCCATCAAGTCCCAGGCTTTACTTATTGGAAGGCATTTTATTATGGTTTCAATCTCATTAATTGATATTTGTCTGTTCATGTTTTAAGAACCATTCAATTTCTACCTCATTCAATCTTGGTAGATTGTATATATCCAGGAATTTGTTCATTTTTTCTAGATTTTCCAATTTATTGGTATATCATTGCACATAGTACCACTAAAAATCCTTTGAATTTCTGGATTATCAGTTGTAATGCATCCCTCTTTATCACTGATTTTATTTATTTGAATCTTCTCTCGTTTTTTCTTAGTCTGGCTAAAAGTTTGCTAATTTTGTTTGACTTTTTAAAAAACAAGGTTTTGTTCCATTAATCTTTTGTATTTTTTTCAATTTCAACTTCATTGATGTCTGCTCTTATTTTACTATTTCTTTTCACCTACTAATTTGGCATTTGGTTTGCTATTGCATTTCTGGTTCTTTAAGATGCATTGTTAGGTTGTTTGACATTTTTCTTCTTTTTGATGTAGGCACTTACAGTATAAACTTCCCTCTAAGTACTGTTTTTGCTGTATCCCATATGTTTTGGTATGTTATGTTTCCCTTATCATTTGTTTCAAGAAATTTTTAAAATTCCTTCTTAATTTCCTCATTGATCCACTGGTCATTCAGGAGTATATTGTTTAATTTTCATATATTTGTATAGTTTTCAAAATTCCTGCTATTAATTTTTAGTTTTATTTCATTGTCAGATAAGATACTTGATATTATTCCAGTTTTTTGAATGTTCTAAGATTATTTGGACACCCAGCATATGGTCTATCCTTAAGAATAATTTATGTACTGAGAAAAGAATGTGTATTCTGTAGCTCATTGATAAAATGTTCTGTACATATATATTAGATCCATCTGATCCATAGTGTAAATTAAGTCTGATGTTTCTTCATTGACTTTCTGTGTGGAATATTAGTCCAATGCTGAAAGTAGAGTGTTGAAATTCCCAGCTATTATTGTATTTTGGCCAATCTCTCTCTTTAACTCTAATAATATTTGCTTTATATTTTTGGATTATCCAGTGTTGCATGCATATATATTTAAATTGTTATATCCTCTGGCAGAATTGAGCCCCTTATCATTATATAGTGACCTTCTTTGTCTCTTCTTTTTCATTATTGTACTTTGGAGTCTGGGGTACATGTGCACATCCTACATCCTGCAGGATTGTTGCATAGGTACATACATGCCATGGTGGTTTGCTGTTTCCATCCCCTCCTCCTCTAGTTTTGGTCTTGAAATCTATTTTCTCTAATATAAGTATAGTGACTCCTACACTTTTCAGTTTTCATTAGTGTGGAATATCTTTTTCCATCACTTTGTTTAAAGTTAATATGTGTCTTTATAGGTAAAGTGTGTTTGTTTTAAGCTAAAGATCAACGAGTCTTGCTTTCTCATCCATTCAGCCAGTATATGACTTTTGATTGGAGAGTTTAGTGCATTTACATTCAATGTTATTATTGACAAGCAAGACTTACTCCTGCCATTTTGTTTTTTGTTTTCTGGTTGCTCCACAGTTTTCTCTTCCTTTCTTCATTCCTTCCTATCTTCCTTTTAGTGAAGGTGATTTTATCTGGTGATAATATTTAATTTTTTGCTTTTAATTTTTTGTGTATTAATTGTATGCATTTTGTTTTGAGACTTTCAAATACTCTCTTGTAACCCTTTCTTTAAACTGAATAATACCTTAACACTATTTACATTAACAAATAAGCAAAAGAAAAGTAACAAAAATCTACATCTTAACTTTGTCCCTGTGATTTTTAACTATTTGTTGTTGTTACTTATGTCATTTTATTATGTCTTGAAAAGTTGTTGTAGTTACTTTGATTCATTCATCATTTAGTCTTTCTACATAGGATAAGAGTATTTTATACACCACAGTTACAGTTTTTTAATATTCTGTGTACTTACTATCACCAGTGAGTTTTGTAACTTCAGGTGATTATTTATTGCTCATAAAGATCATTTTCTTTCTAATGGAAGTTCTTCTGTATTTCTTGTAGTACAGGTCTGATGTTAATGAAATCCCTCAGCTTTTGATTGTTTGGTAGAGTCTGTTTTTCCTTTATGTCTGAAGGATATTTTCACTGGATATACTATTCTAGGATTAAAGATTGTTTTCTTTCAGCACTTTAAATATGTCATACCACTCTCTCCTGGTCTGTAAGGTTTCCACAGAAAAGTCTTCTGCCAGACGTATTGAAGCTCCTTTGATTTTATTTGTTTCTTTTCTCTGTCTGCTTTTAGAATTCTTTCTTTATTCTTGATATTCAATAGTTTGATTATTAAATGCCTTGAGACAGTTTTCTTTTGTTTAAATCTGCTTGATATTTTATGACCTTCTTGTACTTGGATATTAATATTTTTCTCTAGGTTTGGGAAGTTCTCGGTTATTATCCTTTTGAATAAACTTTCTACCTTTATCTCTTTCTCTACCTCCTCTTAAAGACCAATAACTCTTAGATTTGTCCCTTTGAAACTATTTTCTAAATTCTGTAGATGTGCTTCATTATTTTTTTTCTTTTGTTTCCTCTGCTATTTTCAAATAGCCTGTGTTCTAGCTCACTAATTATTTTCTTTTACATAATCAATTCTGCTATTAAAGGACCCTAATACATTCTTCGGTATGCCAGTTGCATTTTTCAGCTTCAGAATTTCTGCTTGACTCTTTTCAATTATTTTAGACTATTTTTAAAGTTTATCTAATCAAATTCGAAATTCCTTCTCTGTGTTATCTTGAATTTATTTGAGTTTTATCAGCAGAACTATTGTGAATTCTCTGTCTGGAAGATCACGTATCTCTGTTTCTCCAGGATTGGTTCCTGGTGCCTTATTTAGTTCATTTGGTAAGGTCATATTTTCCTGGATGGTGTTGGTGTTAGTAGATATTTTTCAGTGTCTGGGCATTAAAGAATTAGTTATTTTTTGTACTCCTCACTGTCTGGGCTTACTTGTAATTGTCCTTCTTGGGAAGGCTTTCCAAGGACTTGGCTCTTGTGATCTAAGCTGTATCTGCTTTAGGGACACCTGAAGCCCAATAATGCTGTGGGTCTTACAGACTCCTAGAGTACTGCCTTAATGGTCTTAAAGAAAATCTTGGAGAATTCCTTGAATTACCAGGCATGGACTCTTTCTCCCTTCCCTTACTTTAACCCAAACATACAGAATCTCTCTATTCTGAGCCACCTAAAGTGGAGGTGGAGCAACACAAGCATCCCTGTGGCCACTAACACTATGACTGCTATGGGTCAGACTGAAAGCCAGCCTAGTGTTGGTTATCACCCAATTCCTGTTGTAAGCACTCCCCCAGCTTCTGCCTATGTTCACCTAAGGCCCTAGGGCTCTACGGTCCACAGCTAACAAACCCAGCCAGGGCTGTGTCTTTCACTTCATGGCAACAAGGTTCCCCAGGCCCCAAGTGGGTCCAGAAGTACTGTCTAGGAGTCAGGGAATAGATCCAAAACCTTAAAAGTCTATCTGGTAATCTACTGTATTGTGGCTGAGCTGGTGCTCAAACCACAAGATGCTGTCCTTCCCACTCTTTTCCCTCCTTTCCAAAGGCAGAAGAGCTTCACCCCATAGTCATTGCCACCACAGGCCACAAGAAGTACTGTCAGACTACTACCAATTTTCCCTTAAATCTCAAGGTCTCTAATTATTCATGCTGCCTGGCCTGAGACTCACCCTTCAGGGAAGTGGGCTTCCCTTTTGCCTAACGCAGGTTTAGAAATGTCATCCAAGAGTCAAGTCCTGAAATTGGAAACCTGAAGGGCCAACTTGGTGCTCTACCCAAGTATGTATGGCTAATTGAAGAGCCATGCTGGTCTCTAAGGTGCAAGACAAAGTCCCCTTTACTTTTCCCTCTGCTTTTCTCAAAATATTAGCCACCACAGCTGATAAGGTGCTAAGTTTCACCTGAAATCAGCAAACCTCAGAGGCTCACCCAAGGCCCTCGATGTAGTACCTGGGTATCACCACTAGTTATTCAGGGCCCAGTGGCTCTTCAGTTAACAGGGGATGAATTCTGCCAGGACTGATTCCTTGTCTTAAAGGAAGCAGGTTTTCTTCTGGTTCAAGGTGTGTCTAGAAATATCAGCTGGAAGCTAGGGCCTGGAGGGGAGGTCTCATGACTCTGACCATTGCTCTATCTTGCCATAGCTGAGATGATATCTTGGAGGCATGACAAAGTCCTCTCTATTCTTTTCTTTCCTTTACTCGAGTGGAAGGAAGGGGCCTTTGGGGGGGGCTGCAAGCAGTGCTGCCTGGGTTCAAAGAGGGCTGATGCCAGCACTCTCTTGGCTTCCTCTGCTGGTGTCTTAGTATGTTATGTGGCCCTCTAGTCTACTGTCTTTGGGTCTAGTTTGTGGAGATAGCAGTAGTAGTTGGTGGAAATGATAACTCAATTTAAAAAATAACTTTCAATAACTGACAATGGCACGATTCATTGAAGAACACTCAAGAAAGTCATTTAACAAGACCACCTCTGGAGTGATTGCTCAAGATATATTTGTCATCCCCCATTTAGTTCCTTTCATGCAAATGTTACAGAGAATCTTAAAAAGAATGGCACAACAACATATCCAAATCAAGTTACCAACAAAATTAATAACACACTGACTTAGATTGTGATCAATAAGAAAATTTCCTAAGAGAGGTAATGAGACAGCTCACTCAGCAGGAGTATATCATAGGCTACAAGGAGTTTTGGGACCCAAACTGCATCGTAATCACACATGTGAGAATCAGAAGAACTGGTTTTCTATGGCATCAAATGGTTCAGAATATTCAAGCTATGAATTGTTTGCTTCTAAATTGTTTGCTAATGATTTGCAATCTCCCTACGTTACGAAAATCATTCATTTTACAGTCAGCCTTTACAAGTAAAATGTTCCTATTTCATTATATTTTATAGAGGAGGACAAAAGATATGTGTGCATTTGCAAACTATTTTTGACATAATTACACAAGCTTTTGGCATACAAAAGACTGAATTCTTTTCAACCAAAAATAAATGTACATTTTAAATCCTTTCAAACCTTTGAGATACAGGAGTACTTAGATAACTGGAGACATATCTGCCTCCAGTCTTTCCATTGGAAAACAAGAAATCTACACTGAGTAGAATTCCACTAAGTCTAAAGTGAATTTTATAACCTATATCTTATCTAAATAGAAACAAGACATATCTAAATGTCATTTCTGCAACAGGCAAGGTTTATATAGGATCCAAAATTTCTCTTTATAACACTATATGCCAAGGCTCCTTGTTCCTCCTATGTAATTCCTGTGCCTTAAGCACCCTTCCTAATTACATCACTTTTTTTGACCTTCCATCTCTGTGCATGGTTCAATATCTTGAAACATTTATAAATAATTTATCAACATTATTTGAATAGCTGCTATACAGTAATCACTATTTTATGCAGAGCATTATAGATATCACCTGTATAAATATGATCTGTGCTCTCTCAAAAGAGAGGATGGGAATTAGATGCACAAAAATTCTTTGCATACAGTGGCTTAGGGCTGTGTTAAGGGTATATAGTGGATTTTGAAGACACATGAGTGAGAATAGTCAACTCTGCCTAGAATCAGCATGAGAATGCTTCCCAGAGGATTTAAAACTTGAACATGGAATAAAAATTTCGCAGGTGATTTAGAAGAAAAGACATTCCAATAAAAAGCCATTCCAACAAAAAGACTAGCATGTATAAAGTCCCAAAATTCTGAACTGGTATGAATATATCTGCAAGAATTTTATTCTAGTTGGAACTCTAAGTATTGAGAGGGAGGATGGAAAATACTGAGAAGGTTTGGGAGTTAGAATAAATACAATGATAAAGAACATTCATGTGATTTGACTCTGTGTCCCTAACCAAACCTCATGTCAAATTGTAATCTCTAGGTGTCAGGGGGAGGGACCTGGTGGGAGGTAATTGGATCATGGGGGTAGTTTTTCCCCATGCTATTCTCATGATAGTGTGTGAGTTCTCATAAGACCTGATGCTTTAAAATTGTGGCACTCCTGCCTCCTCACACTCTCTATCCTGTTGCCTCATGAAGTAGGTGCTTACTCCTTCTCCACCTATTGCCATGATTATAAGTTTCCTGAGCCCTCTTCAGCCATGCAGAAATATGAGTTGATTAAACCTTTTTTCTTTATAAGTTTCCCAATCCCAGTTAGTTATTTATACCAGTGTGAAAACAGACTAACAGAAGCATTAAATATGCATCACATTTAATTGTCTCCAGAAACCTGCAGGTTACTAAAACCCACAGATATTAAGGAGCTTGTCCAAAGCCAATAGCTTCTCCTGGTCTTAAACTGTCTCAAGTCAGGCTATTATTGCTGTTATAATGCACAGTGCAGAGAATGAGTGAAGTACTTTTAACCTTTAATCACTGTCAAACTAGCTATGCTATGTGCCCTTGAGACATTAATAGCTGACTAGCTAATTAATTCAAATTTTTCTATGATATTAGTGGATGGCAGCAGCTTGCTTTTAAGTTTCCTGAGAAAAAAAGTAAATCAGTCATGCATCACTTAATAAGTTCTATTCTGAGAAATGCATTGTTAGGTGGTTTTCTCATCATGAAAACGTCATATAATGTATTTAAACAAGGCCAGATGGTATAACCTACTACATACGTAGACTATCTTGTGTATATTTTATACATATTTATGTAAGTATAAATGTATACTTTATGCAAAATATGTATGTAAACATAAATTTTATTTTAACTATTTATATATGCACTTGTACATATAAATGCATATATATGTACGTATACATACACATATGCATGCATACCTTAACAGAAACTTTCAGTGGCAATGCAAAATGTGGGGGAAACTAGAAAATAAAAATGCATGTTGTAGAGTTACAAATCTTTGCAAACCATTATGTTGATGGTCACCTTTTTTATATAACAATAGCATCATTCTGGTTCAGAATGTTCCAGAGAGAAATCAAAGAGTCCAGAAAGACTTCAGGTCACATTGACCCACAGATGCTCCTTGACTTACAGTGGTGTTATACCCAATAAACCCATCATAAAGTCAAACCATGACAAATCAGGGATATTTTGTTAGTCTGTTTGCATAATGCCATGAAGAACTGCCTGAGATTGGGTAATTTATAAAGGAAATAGGTTTAACTGACTCACAGTTGTGCAGGGCTGGGGAGGTCACAGGAAACTTATAATTATGGCAGAAGGCAAAGGGAAAGCAAGGCACCTTTTTCACAAGGCATCAGGAAAAAGAAGTGCCCAGTGAAGCAGGCAGAGCCCCTTGTAAAACAATCAGATCTCATGAGAACTCCCTCACTATCGTGAGAACAGCATGTGGGAAATCACTACTATGATTCAATTACTTCCACCTGGCCTCACCTTTGACACATGGGATTATGGGAATTATAATTCAAGATGAGATCTGGCTTAGGATACAAAGCCTAATAATATCAGATGCTTTCATTGTACAAGAAAATCTGTTTGATTCACAACCAGGAATGAAGCCTCCAGAATAGATAGCAGTATGAAAATTTACAGCATGAAGGCCATACATATATATATATATATATTGTTTACCTCCAGCTAATGTGCTGGAATTTAGTCAATGTATATCTTTTAAAAGAATATGGGTACTATAATCCTAGGTGCTAAGTACATATATAAAAACAGATGCAAATAGTTTCAGAAAAAATCATAATTATTCTTTGAAGACAACAGAGTCCTTGATTAATAGTTTTCCTCAAAGTAATATTATTTTTAAAAAGTGAGAAAAAAGCAATTTAACATGCAAAAATTAAAAAATGCTAAATCTTCGTATAATTTTGAAAAAGGAAACTAATAACAGTAGGTAGGTAACCAATACCTCAGAATTTCTATGTATGCTCTAATTGAGTTTTCACTCCATTAAATAAAATAAAAAGAAACTGTATATAGAATACTGCTTGTCTATCATTAAGCTTATTTTATCAAGTTTATTCTAATAATTTTAAAAGTTTATGAAATAATACATTATTTGAGGTTGATTATATCAAATATATATTCAAAACACACTCAGGGAATCACTTCTTTTAGAACTTGTTGATAATGGCATGACTTTCTTCATGCTATAAATACAGTCATCTATTTTTCAACAAATTGTAATCTTCCTG
This sequence comes from Ateles fusciceps, assembly GCA_036589455.1. Taxonomy (NCBI): domain Eukaryota; kingdom Metazoa; phylum Chordata; class Mammalia; order Primates; family Atelidae; genus Ateles; species Ateles fusciceps. The sequence continues at coordinate 1,923,259 of JAZHEH010000589.1, forward strand.
AGAGCATGAATAGTGTCTTTTTTTCTCTCTACCACCAACACTTTGTTTGGTCTAAGACAAATAGCACATAATAAATGTTGTTTGTTTAGATTAATTAATGATTGTATACATGAATGATTTTTAACAAGCATACTTGGAGTGACATACCATGATGAGGCATTAAAATAGAAATATTTTCATAAGATCTTTATACCAATTGTAAGAAATAATTCCCATAATTTTTTAAAAAAATTGTAATACGGACAATATTAAAAGCAAAGATACACTCATTTGTGTATCTTTCAATGTTAGTCAAGTTATTCTTAAATTTACACATTTGTTTTCATTTTCTTTTATATATTCCCATTTTGAGCATATTTTTATTTTCAATATTGTAAGCTTGAATAATATTAGAGAGTTAACTTGCTTCATTACATTTTTTTAAACTATAAAAATAGCAATTTGTCTTGTTCTGTTAGGGCTGCTATGACAAAACAACTTAGAGTGGGTAACCTACAAACTATAGAAATGTGTTGTGCATGTTCTGGAGGCAAGAAAATCCAATATCATGGCACCAACAGGTTAGGTGTCTGGAGAGGGGCCCACTCATCATAGATGGTACCTCCTCTGTGTCTTTACGTGCCATCAGTGCAAACAGTCTTTCTTAAGCCTCTTTTATAAGGGACCTGATCACCTCCCAAAGGCCTTATCTCTTTGATTTTTGTTTTTGTTTTGTTTTGTTTTTTGACACAGAGTCTCATTCTGTTGCCCAGTCTGGAGTGCAGTGGCATGATCTTGGCTCACTGCAACCTCCCCCTCCCAGGTTCAAGTGATTCTCCTGCCTCAGCCTCCCAAGTAGCTGGGATTACAGGTGTGTGCTACCACATCCAGCTAATGTTTTGTTTTTAGTAGAGACTGGGTTTTACTACGTGGACCAGGCTTGTCTTGAACTCCTGACCCTCAGATGATCCACCTGCCTTGGCCTCCTAAAGTGCTGGGATTACAGGCATGAGCTACAGCTCCCAGCTAGCCTTATCTCTTAACACCATCTTTTTAGGGGTTATGCTTCATATGAGTTTTGGCAGTGGGGAGCCACAAACGTTCAGAATATAGCACAATGAAAATCAGGTGAATTTTTCAATCACTGTTTTAACAATTGATGATGGCAACAATCAACAATGTACACTAAAATCAGAGTGAACATTTGTTGGAGGTAGAAAAAATGTCTAAAATTATTATCTAAAAACTATGTATGAATCACAAAAGTCAAATGTACCTGTATGATGGATACCACCTTTACCAAATGCTAACATTAGCATCATAACAGTGGAAGAAGGTGACATTATATACTTTTTGATATATTTCAGTGATGAATACACATATAAACTATATAGAATTCATGCCACAATACTTTGCCAAATCTAAACAAAAGGGACCCACTTGGCAAGGTCAGGTTTGGGACATCCTGCAAGAAAACTAGCCTATTTTAAATAATTAATAACTTAAGCAGCACACACTCACATAAATATACCAACATACATACACAAAAACAGGGGCACAGCTCTAGGAAAGAGGAAACTCAAATACAAAAATAAATAAATAAATAAATAAATGGAACATGCAATCCTTGATGGCTCTCAGTTACAATCTGAACATGATGTATATTTTGGTAATATTATGATATCTATCTTAAATGTCTTAAAAGCAACATGATGTTCTGATTATTTAGAAAATGTGATACTAAGTAGATACTTGATAATGTATTTAAAAAGAAGCAATAGAATATTTACATTTTGCTTTGTAAATGATTCAAAAAGAAAATACAGTTAGATAAAAAGAAAGAAAATGTTGCAAAATATCGACATTCAGAGCATTCAGGTAAAAATATATTGCTTTTTCAAATTTAGGTAGATTAAAAATTTTTCAAAATAAAATATTAAGGGAGTCCCATGAACAAATTAGATAATCTAGATGAAATGGACAAATTCCTAGAACACACAACCTACTAAGGCTAAATTATGAAGAAATATAAAATGAGATTAACCCTATAAATAATAAAGAGATGAAATCAGTAACCAAAAGCCTCCAAAAAAATAAATAAAATCTCAAGACCAGATGTTTTCACTGGTGAATTGTACTCTATATTTAAATAAAATTAAAAGCAATTCTTTGCAGAGACTTCCAAAAATTAGTAAGTAGGGAATATTCACAAACATATTCTATGATGTCAGCGTTATCCTGATACCAAAGCCAAAGACAGTACAACAAAACTACAATTCAATATCCCTTACAAATGTTAACATAAATATCCTCAAGAAAACAATACCAAACCAAATTCAACAACACTTTTAAAGTGTTATACAAAATGACCAAGTAGGATTTAGTCTCAGAATACATTAATGCTTCAGCATATGGAAATCAATCAAGGCAGGATACCCATTAACAGACTATAGGGGGAAAAAAAACATATAAACATGTCAATTGATACAGAAAAGCATTTAACAGAAATCAACACATTTTCATGATAAAAAAAAAAATCAACAAATTTGGAATAGAGAGACACAACATTCAACCTAATAAAGGCCATACATGCAAAGCTCATAGCTAACATTATACTAAAAGGTTGAAGACTGAAAGTTTTTCTTCTATTTTTAGAATCAAGACTAAGATGATATAGTTTGCGATTTTATATTCAACATAGCACTAGAAGCTTTACCCAAAGCAATTAGGCAAGAGAAACAAAAAGTAAAGGTATCTACCTGTAAAGAAAGAAGTAAAATTATCTCTCTTCACAGATGATTTTATATGTAGACAACTTTAAGTACTCTATAAGCAAAAAGTTCTAAAACTAAACCATGAACTGAACAATGTTGTAGAATTCAAAATTAAAATGTAAAAATCAGTGGCATTTTTGTAGACTAATAGTTAAGGGTCTAAGAAAATTAACAAAACAGTTTCATTTAGAGTAGCATGAAAAAGCATACAATATTAAAGAATAAACTTAACCAAGAGACAAAAGACTTGTACATTAAAAGCTACAAAATGTTCCCAGTTGAGAAGAGCAGCAAAGGAGAAAGAACTTAGAGAGTGCTTACATAAATTGGTTATGAGTAATACATAAACAAGGAACATCGAACTGTGGAAGGCCACAGGAGGTCTCTGGGGAGGAAGGGCTCTCCATGCCTCATGTTCTGGTGCAGGGTGACCTAGGATCTGTTACCATAAACATTGTGCTCAAGTATGTAAAACTCCTTCGTAGCACTATGATGTAGCCAGACTTGTAGGCTCCTTGTAAGGTCTGTTTTTTTACCAGCTGTACATAGATAATAAGCTAAAAGATAACCACATGTTCTTGTTTTGTGAAACTCCAAACTGCCACTGTTATCAGTCCTTAGGATAACACACCAGTTCCGGCTCACTGATTCTTGTGGCTCACTGTCACTCCACCGTCACTCCACCCCTACCCTATAAATCAAATAATTTTGTTGATTTTTCACTTCTGATTTTGAAGATCAATTTGAAGTATCATATGCATCAACACCCTAGAATTTTGGTTTTTTTTTTTTCTCTCTGTGGTACAAAACTGTTCCAGCCAATTTCACCTAAATCAATCATCCCAGATCTACATACATAGGGGCAGAATCATCAGGGATTTGCAGTGCTAGAATCTTCAATTCCTCCAACAGGGATTCAGATTGCTGTTGAAAACTGTAGCCAGAACTATTCTAAACTCAGTGTTTTTGAAATCAATGTGAGTTTCAGAAACAGATTATCATCACTCACTGATTAAGAAATCTTAATTTGGATGAAACTTGGTTTCACCTCCTTCCCACCAATCACTGTCTCCATTTTTAGACATGAAGCTAAAAAAAAAATGTAGTAAGTTGAGGAGAAATTTGCATACTGCATGTGGCTATTTTGTAAGTAGATGTTTATTTTGTTCTAAACAACATCCAAATCCATCCAGAAGTGGCTGAAGAATATTAATTAATTTCAGTGTAATTTTGTGGTTAATGAATGATACTTTTGATGTGGGGGGTGTTCAATAACATTTCTAATAATAAAACAATGTTTAAAATGTCCAGAACATGCTCAAAAGGTAAAACTCTAAGGACAGAAAACAGATTGGGTTTGACAACAAAGGGCTGCAAGCTTTCTTGAAAATATGCAACTATTCTTTTTTATTGATGGGGTGGTGGTTGCATAAGTATATGCATTTATTATATATTATTAGATTTATATGTATGTGTCAGAACTCACAGAATTGAGAACGACTTTTCTATATGTGAAATGTATCTCAATGTGTCTAAATTTAAAAGTTAAAACTCTGTATTAGTCTGTTCTCACACTTCTATAAAGAACTACCTGAGACCGGGTAATTTATAGAAAAACAGCTTTAATTGACTCACAGTTCCGAATGGCTTGGGAGACCTCAGGAAACAATAATCATGGTGGAAGTGGGAAGTAGGTACATCTTACATGGTGGCAGGTGAGAGAGTGTGTGAAGAAGGAACTGCCAAACACTTACAAAATAATCAGATTTCATGATAAGTCACTCTCTATCATGAGAACAGCATGAGGGGAACCGCATGCATGATCCAGTCACCTCCCATCAGGTCCCTCCCTTGACATGTTGGGACTATAGGGATTAAAATTCAAGGTGAGATTTGGGTGGGGACACAGGGCCAAACCATATGAAATTCTGTATGTTATATAGAATATGTTATTGAAATGTTTGATATTTTGAAGAGCTCATATGAAAGATGCCTCTTGTACCAACAGGTAGGAAAGCTAGGCTCTTGCATTAAACAGTTAGCTAAGTTGTGGAGGTAGAGGAAAAGGTCTTGAAGAAAATACTAAGTGCCACTCCAGTGAACACGTGAATGATAATAGAGAAAAACAGCCTTATTGCTGTTATGGAGAAAGCTTTAGTGGTCTGGGTAGAAGATCAAACCAACCACCATAACATGCCATTAAACCAAAGCCTAATGCAGAGAAAGACCCTAACTAACTTTCTCTTCAATTCTATGAAGGGTGAGATAGGTGAAGAAGCTGCAGAAGAAAGGTTGCAAACTAGCTGAGGTTAGTTCAAGAGGCTTGAAGAAAGAAGTTATCTCCATAACCTAAAGTACAAGGTGAAGCAGCAAGTGCAGATGAAGAAGATACAGCAAGCTATCCAGAAAACCTAGCAAAGATAATTGATAGAACTGTTGTTGATATAAACAACAGTTGTTTATACTAAACAACACATTTTCAATTGGAATTGGAATTCTTCTATTGGAAGAAGATACCATATATGACTTTCATATCTAGTAAGGAGAAGTCAATGTCTGGCTTCAAAGCTTCCTAGGACAGGCTTAACTCTCTTATTAAGGGCCAATGAAGCCAATGACTATAAGTTAAAGCTGATGCTCATATACTATTCCAAAAATTCTAAGGACCTGAAGATTTTTGCTAAATCTACTCTTCTTGTGCTCTAGAAATGTAACAACAAAGCAGGATGTCAGCACATCTACTTATAGCATGGTTTACTGAATATTTGAAGCCCACTGTTGATGCCTACTGCTCAGAAAAAAAAATGGTTCCTTTCAAAATATTACTGCTTATTGACAATGCTCCAGACCACGCAAGTGCTCTGAAGAATATGAACAAAGATATTAATGTGATTTTCATGACTGCTGACACAACATGTATTCTGCAGCGAGCAGATCAAAGAGTAATTTTGACTTTCATATCTTACTATTTAAGAAATACATTTTGTAAGACTATTACTGCCATAGAAACTGATTCCTCTGATATATCTGGGCAAAGTAAATTAAAAGTCTTCTGGGAAGAATTCATGATTCTACATGCCCTTAAGAACATTCATGATTTATAGGAGGAAGTCAACATGTCAACGTCAACAGGACTTTGGAAGAAGTAGATTCCAACCCTCATGGACAATTTTGAGTTCAAGCCTTCAACAGAAGAGGTCACTACAGATATTCTGGGAATAGCAAGAGAATTAGAATTGGAAATGGAGCCTAAACAGGTAACTGATTGAATTGCTGAAATTTTATGATCAAACATTAATGGATGGGGAGTTGATTCTTATGGAACCTACTCCTTCCTGGTGAAGATGCTGTGCATACTGTTGAAATGATAACAAAGGATTTAGAATTTACATGAAGTTGGTTGCTAAAAAAGTGGGAGAGTTTGAGAGGACTGACTTCAGTTTTCTAAATGCTTTTATTTGGGATGTTTTATTTTTGGATGTCACATGCACAGTCTTTATTAAAGGAAGAGTGAATCAATATGACAAACATCATTGTTGTCTAATTTTAAGAAATTGACACAACTACCCCAACCTTCAGCAACCACTACCCTGATGAGTCAGTAGCCATCAACATCGAGGCAAGACCCTTTGTCATCATAAAGATTACTACTTGCTGAAGGCTCAGATGATTGTTAGCATTTTAACAATAAAGTATTTTAAAATTAAGACATGTACACTGTTTTTTAGACGTAATGCTATTGCACACTTAAGTGACTACAGTATATTGTAAACATATCCTGTATATACACTGAAAAGTCAAAGCAATTGTGTGGCTCATTTTATTTCAACATTGCTTTATTGGCATGGTCTATAACTGTACTCCCAATATCTCCAAGGTATATCTGTATTTTTAAAGGTTGACTTTCCCTTCATGGTTTGTATGTCTCTCTAAGAATAAGAATTGTTTTCCAAAACTACCTGTGTTTAGCTCATTTTTTGATGAGATTATTTCTTTTCTTGGTGATTTGTTTGAGTTCCTTGTGGGTTTTGGATATTAGTCCTTTGTCAGATGCATAGTTAGCAAAAATTTTCTCCCACTTGATGGGTTCTCTGTATACTTTGCTGATTATTTCTTTTGCCATGCAGAAGCTTTTTAGTTCAATTAAATCCCATATATTTATCTTGGTTTTTGTTGCATTTGCTTTTGATTTTTTTTTTTTTTTTTTGACAGAGTCACGTTCTGTCAGGCTGGAGTGTAGTGGCGCAATCCTGTCTCACTGCAACTTCTGTTTTACAGTTTCAAGCAATTCTCCTTCCTCATCCTCCTGAGTAGGTGGGACTACAGGCTCACATTACCACGCCTGGCTAAGCTTTTTGTATTTTTAGTAGAGACAGGATTTCACCATGTTGGCCAAGATGGTCTCAATCTCTTGACCTCGTGATCTGCCAGCCTCAGCCTCCCAAAGTGCTGGGATTACAGGCGTGAGCCACTGTGCCCAGCCTGCTTTTGGATTCTTGGTCATAAATTCCTTGCCTCAGCCAACATCTAGAAGACTTTTTCTTTTCTTTTTCTCTTTTTTTTTTTTTTTTGTTTGTTTGTTTTGAGACTATGTCTTGTTCTGTCACTTAGGCTGGAGAGCAGTGGCATGATCTCAGTTCACTAAAACCTCTGCCTCCCAGGTTAAAGCGATTCTCCTGCTTCAGCCTGTAGTAGCTGGGAATACAGGCACCTGCCACCACAGCTGGCTAATTTTTGTATTTTTAGTAGAGAGAGGTTTTCATCATGTTGGACCAGGCTGGTCTCGAAATCCTGACCTCAGGTGTTCCCTCTGCCTTTGCCTCCCATCTTCTAGAATGTGTAAATTTTCAGGTCAGAGATTTAAGTCTTTGATTGCCCTTCAGTTGATTTTTGTATAAGGTGAGAGATGAGGATACAGTTTCATTCTTCTACATGTAGCTTGCCAATTATCTCAGTACCATTTGTTGAATGGAGTGTCCTTCCCCCCACTTTATGTTTTTGTTTGCTTTGTGGAAGATCAGTTGGATGTAAGTATTTGGCTTTATTTCTGGGATCTCTATTCTGTCACACTGGTTTATGTGCTTATTTTTATAACAGTACCATGATGTTTGGATGACTATAGCTTGGTAGTATAGTTTGGAGTTGGGTAATGTGATGCCTCCAGATTTGTTCTTTTGGCTTAGTCTTGATTTGGATATGCAGGCTCTTTTTTGGTTCCATATGAATTTTAGGACATGAATAGGCAATTATCAAAGAAGATATAAAAATGGCCAAGAAACATATGAAAAACATGCTTAATATCACTAATTATAAGGGAAATGCAAATTAAAGCCACAATGCAATACTACCTTACTCCTGCAAGAATGGTCATAATTAAAATATATTTAAAAAATAGATGTTGGCATGGATGTCATGAAAAGGAAACACTTTTCACTGCTGGTATGAATATAAAGTACTACAACCACTGTGGAAAACAGTATGGAGATTCCTTATAGAACTAAAAGTAGAACTCTCATTTGATTCAGCAATCCCACTACTACCCAGAGAAACAGAAGTCATTATAACAAAAAGACACTTGCACATGCATGTTTACAATAGCATAATACAAATGCAAAAATAAAGAACCAGCCCAAATGCCCATTAATCAGTGAATGGATAAAATATTTATATGTATATAACTTTTTAATATATGCATTCCATAGCATACACACACACACACACATAGCATATATATATATATATATATATATATATATATATATATATATACACATATTCCATAGCATATATATTAATGGCATTTGTAGCAACCTGGATTGAGTTGGAGACCATTATTCTGAGTGAAGTAACTCAGGAATGGAAAATCAAACACTATAAATTTCCACTTACAAGTGGGAGCTCCATTATGAGGATGCAAAGGCATAGGAATGATACAATGGAGTTTAAGGACTCAGAAGAAGGGTGAGAGGGAGTTGAAGGATAAAAGACTATATATTGGGTACAGTGTACACTGCTCTGGGATGGGTGCACCACAATCTCCGAAGTCACCACTAAAGGCCTTATCCATGTAATGAAATATCACCTGTTCCCCAAAGCCTATTGAAATAAAAACAATACAAAAACAAAAAAAAATTTACTTTTGCTGCTCATCCCCCAAAATTATATACAAATTTCAAGCTTATCTCCTCAGAACCTAACATAGTTTCAAAAATAATGAGTGCTAAGCAATTTTTCTTAAATAGAATAAAGTAAATCAATTGGGTGTATATTTTGCTGTCATGTTTTTCATTCTGTCTCCTTCCTGTACTTGGATTCTGAAATTGATTTGATTAGAGAGAAAAATTTCTTGTTACTTGAGACAAGTGAACTGCTTGTAGATGTTTCTAATTACCTTGCCTGAAAATGCCAATACAATTCTTAAATTACAGACAGGAATGTATTATTCTAGCAGGTTCCTATAGATGCTATTATCTGAATGAATCTGCATTCCACCGAAACATTCGTATAATTATCTCAAATGTGGGTCAAGTAGTCATGTCAGTAGTTAATTTTGTTTTGCTTTTAATGGTTTATTTGCTGGACATAATATTATATTTGTGACATTATCAACCTTAAATTAATAAGATTTCTACATTTATCACTATGGAGGTATAGATTTTCTTATAAAATTCTTTTTGTAGAGAAAACAACTAGCTCTGAGATAAGCTATAACGTAATTCATTTGAAAGTTAGAGAAATATTCAGGTCATAGACTAAAATGGGAAATAAGTGAAGCCTAGAGCAATATTGGGCATATTAGGTGTTTAATAAGTATCTGAAGCAGTTATTAATGCTAATGTTGCCCTGTGAGCAAATGCCAACAAAGAGGGCCAAAAAAGCTGGGAATGTATTTTTACAGTATTGAGAGAAAATAACTCTTAACCTAAAATTTTCAAACAGAGAATATACTTTTCATGAATAAGAGTAAAAGAAGTACATTCTCAAGTACAGACAAATTAACAGAATTTACAGTCACCTGCATCACTAAAAAAGTTTCTAAGAATGGAATTCTGGGAGGAAATAAAATCACTCTAACACGAAATTGTGAAATGAAAATGAAGTGAATATGCAATTAAATCTAAACAAAAGATGTAGGGATAATATAATACAATGCTGTCTAAAGTGTGAGATTAAAAGGAAAGAAAGACAAGCCTAAAATAGTGTGCTAGTTGGGAGGGTGTTAAGAGTCCACGTGTTCTAGGATTATTTCTTTTTACTATCTGCAAGAAGGGGTAAGACATACATTAGTGAGATATTCATGTTGCAAAGTTAAGTGCCAACCATGACTAAATATTAAACAAATAATATATCGTGACCAAGTTTGGTTTATCACAGAAATGTATCATTGGTTTTACATACATATTCAAATAATTAATACATCACATTCAATTATTAAAATCCCTAAACTACATAATTATTTCATTTGCAACAGACAGCACATTTGCTAAAACTCAATAACTACTTTTATCTTATTTTTAAGAATTGAACAGAGATGTGGTATAGATGCTAAAATCTACATAATGTTGTATGGAGAAATATAAGCATTCTTCTCTCTATAGTACGTACAAAACAATTATGGCCACTCTTATCATTTCTATTTACATTGTATTTTGTGTCTGGCCAGGCACAGTGGCTCATGCCTGTGATTCCAGCACTTTGGGAGGCCAGATGGATCACTTGAGGTCAGGAATTCAAGAATAGCCTGGCCAACATGGTGAAACCCTGTCTCTGCTATTAAAAAACAAAAACAAAAACAAAAACAAAACAAAACAAAAACAAAACTAGGTGTGCTGGTGCATGCCTGTAGTCCCAGCTACTTGGGAGGCCGAGGCAGGAGAATCACTTCAACCCAGGAGACGGAAGTTGCAGTGAGCCGAGATTGCCAATTTACTCTAGCCTGGCGACAGTTAGTAAGACTACATTTCAGAAAACAAAACAAAACAAAACAAAACATTGCATTGATGCCTTAGCTAGAAATAGATAAAAGAAGAGACCATATGTTTATTATTCTTAGAAATTAGATACATATTTTAAAACAATCTAAATTGAAATAATAAGTGAACCAGAAACAATCTTTAAAAAATGTAACCAAAACTCCTTCAAGATAATTGTAAAATGGAGTGGAATATTTTAAATAATACCTGAATGAATAAGGAAACATAAATATTGCTGAATAAGAAATCTAAAGGATCAGATTGTCACAGGAATAACCATAACAATTTGACACAGGATTTTTCAAGTAATATTCTAACATTTAAAAGCAAAGAAAATGACTAGGAATACTCAAGACATTCTGGAAAAGATGAAAGGGAGAAATTAGAACATTAATGCTTACTTAAAGCTAGATAAGTTTTACTGTACATTGTCAACACAAGGATAGACAATGTAACTTGAGGAAAAGAATAGAAAAATCAGAAGCAGACATTTGCAATTATTAATAAGAAACAAGATATGAAATTTTGAAGCAGTGGGGGAAATTATGAACATTCAATAACTGGTGATGGAACAATTGGTTATCCTTATGATTAAAATAAAATTTAATCCCTAAATAACACTAAACTCAAATATCAACTTCAAATTATGTAAAAAATTAAATGTGAAAGGCAAACTTTTAAGACATTCCTAAAAAAATGGGTGAATATCTTTATAATCCTTGAGCTATGAAAGATGATATAAAACAAGCTGACCTTTAAGAGATAAATTTGATCACAATAAATTGATGTTTTGTTTAAAATATATAAAAAGACAAGCCACAAACAAGAAAAATATTTGCAGCATATTTAGATAACAAATTATTAACATTAAACAGCATTAAGAATGTCTGTAATTTAAGAAGAATTAGATCAATGACTCAATTAAAATTTTTTGAAAGGCTTGAGTAAACTTTTCCCATAAAAGAAAAAATATCAATGAATGGTCATAAACAAATAAAAACATGTTCTTTCTGTTTGTAATGTGGGAAAAAATTTATCCCTGTCAATTATCATTTTATATCAACCACATTTGCAAACAATTTTTCAAAGTCTAATAATTCCAAGAGTAGCTGAAGATGTAGGGCAATATATATTGCTTGTGGAATTTAAATGGATACAATTTCACATTGGAAGGCAAAACATATATCTTTGATAATTTCTTGTGAGTGTATATCAGGAAACATAAAATAGGAAATTAACAGTCATGCAGTTTATAATGTAATTTGAAATAATCAAAATATTTGTCAACATAAAAATCAATAAACACTATATTTACACAATGGAATATTATAAATACTAAAAATGAATTAGCTATGGCTACATACATCAACAAGTGTTATTCTTAAAAACATAATGTTAAATGAAAAAATTAAGTCACAGAAAATCACATACACTATTTAATTTTTATAATGCACAAAACTAAGCAAAATTCAACAAAATATTTTGTAAGGACAGATATGTGTTTTTTCATGTACTCCAAAAAGATTAAGAAATTAGGTGGTAGATACGTATGCTGTATACATACATGAGCAAAACAAGACAATATTAAACACAAACTCTACAGTTGTATTTACTAGCCCTAGGAAAGTTAGGATGTACAACTAGAGAGGTTAAACTGTACTCTATTTCATTATTTGGATGATAAATTCATAGTATTTTGGAAAGATATTGAATAGCTTACATATAAGATACACATATTCTTTTATATGTATCACATAAAAATATGTCAGTATTTTAAAATTGCAAATTGGTATAAAAGCTATACTTTGGTAGGTTTTGTTGCTGTTGTTTTGCCATATTCCGTATTTGTTTTTCCAGACATTTTGACATGTCTTTTACTGATCAATAAAGAAGAATGTCCCTAGAGACTCACTGGTGCAAGGCATTCTTACTGAAGGTGCTCTTGTATAATACTGCTTACACTGCACGTTTGATGATTTTTCATTCTTATGACAAAATCACACACTTTGCAAATTCTGAAGGGGTTATGGGGTTTGCCACAGAGCCACTCATCTATTCGTTTTCTTTTTAAGCCAAGGAGGAGATTTATAAGCATAAATTTTATTTCAAACTTCGTGTACATAAATTGTTTAAAATTCAAAACCTTGTATCTCTTTTAGGAAAGTTTTTTTTTTTTTTTTCTGATGTACCAAGAATCTGCATTTTTGACTAACAGCTCCAGAAGAAATAAATGAAGTAGCCTTCTAATGGAAATTTGAGAATCCATTCTACAGTAATGAAATTGGTATATTAATTGTAAAGAATGATTATTTCTAGTTTCATTTTGCCACAAATCTCCTTACACATTAACCTTGGCATTTGTGAGAAAATATTGGGCTTTAATAATTATTATTTCCAACATAAATTTGTCACTTTAAAAAATGTGTCACTATTTTAAATGTACTTTTCATAGCCATGCTATCTTTATGAGATCTTACAAGGTCTATAATAATACACGTTTCTTCTGTGTTTTAGTACTGAGAGAATTATGAACCTGTGTATCTTGAGCAGAAATATTGTAGTTGTTAGAGCTATAAATCATAAGGTTTGCCGTAATTGCCATCCTCCAATAATCATGCAATCTTAATTTACACACACAAAAAAAGAAACATTGATTTTGGCTTTGAGTAAAGCTTACAGTGACAACAATTGATCTTGTTTTGCTTTTTAAAAACTGCACATTTGGCATGACAATTATCAAATATTGATGATAGGGAAACCACAAAACTGTTTTCTAATCATAATTGTAGTATGGTATTTAGCAAATACTAGTTTCAGAAGAGATTCTCAGAATCTCTTAGCAAATACTGTCATGACAGCCATGAAATGCGATGGTTTAACACAACTTAAAGACATATCTAGACATGCTTAGTACAGTACCTTCATGTTTTCTGTCTAATGGGTATTATCTATCATCTAATGCTCTTATTTTTCATGGCTGTCCACGTGGACATTTTGTTTCCTTAGGTAAGAATTAAGAGAATAATTTAGACATTTTAAACTTATTGCTTATATTACAACCTTAACAATTTGAAAAACATCCACACCTAAGATTGTTTCTGATATAACAAGTGTCTGTCCATAAATATCAAAAATTCATTCTAAAATATTTTCTCTTCCAACTGTCATGAGATCTACAATCATTTTTTGATTTTTAAAAGTAGGAGAAAACATAGAATATGCCATAACTTCTATTTCAATTCTACTCAAAATGTACCAGGAAAACAATTGGAAAGAAATGATCATACACACTATTTTGGCAAGGAAGCTTTTTTTTTTTTTTTTTAAATATACCAGAAAACGGCTTTTAAATCTTACCTATACTGAACAGCCTAGACATGACTCAGAACTGCAATCACTTCCAATGCAGAAAAGTAATTGGGCAGGGTCAAGTTCGCAACCATGATTTTAAAATTTATGAGAATTTTAACTGTAGTCTTAAACATTGCCAGGAAATCAGACTGTCACAACTTAAATCTCAAGAGTCTCTATAAAGAAAGAACTATTTGTCAAGTTTTTATGTTTGTAATCACTAGTGAATGTGGGGACTAAGATTCTTTATTACAATTTAAGGGAAGTGGTCCTACCATTCATTTACAATACCACAATGAAAATTAAAATGTAGACCACAGATCAAACATGAGCCAATTTAAAACATAATTTAGAAATCCAACTTACTGGTATATACCTGTAAGTTCTCTAGTGATAGCTGTTTATTTTTTAGTATACACAAACAAAATAATTTTAGCAAATGCATCATTACCCATTTTACCCATCAGAAAATATATTCTATAGTAAAATAAACTCCACTTTATCCAAGTTGCTCTTAATTCCTCTTATATATAATGAAATAATAATTTATTTTCTGTGATATACTGTTTCTATTGCTGACCTTGATTCTTTTCATTCTAAATTTGGAGAACTGAAAGCATCATGTTTTCAGCTCTGCAAAACAGTGCAATGAATTAAAAGAAAAACAACACATTTTTCCTAATGACTATATCTCTAAGGCATGATAACAAGAGATTTGAACTTAGAAAATATGAACAGTTAATTATGGCACATCTTCTCAGTGGTATATTATTACATTATTATCTAATAAAAATATAGGTGGGAGCAAAAGACAAAACCATTAAAATAAAATGTTATAATAATTGTATATAAATGGGAACAAAGTCTGGAAGAGAACATGGAAAATACAAGCAATTAGTTTTTAAGTTTTAATTGTATAACAGTCATTGATTTTTAATCTTGTAATTTTTTTATGATATATCTTAAATTCTAAAACCTCTCTGAATAATGAAGAAAAATGATCACCTGAATAATATCCATGTGTATTATGAATGATAGCTTTAAATATCCCTAAGTTTACCAAATGTTCAAATAGCAAGTTATTAGAAAATTTAACTACATTTGCTTTAAGGACAACATTTGAGGAATGCTGGCTTAAGTCCGTAGGGATAAGTAGCTCTTTTACCATAAAAATAGGCTGGGCTTCTTAGACATGGCTTGTTTTTTCCCACAAAAAGGAAATTATAAGTATTAGATTGGTACAAAAGTAATTGTGGTTTTTGCCATAGTTCTTTCCATTGTATTTCTCTGACATCTGGTAGGGAATTGTCCTCAGGTACACCTTAAAACCAAGCCAGGAACATTTTCGTGGTCATATTTTAGAGAAGGGAAATAAAGTGGTGATAAATAACACTCAGATAAGAGATCTGGCACACATCAGCTCACCTCTTAATTCACTGAAGAAAAGTCAGTCATATATCCATATTTAGCTGCAAGAGAGTTTAGAAAATATTGTCTAGTCATATTCATGTCTATAATTATATAATAATTAAGCAAGGAATAATGGATTTTGATGGACATCTAGCAGTATCCACTATGATCTGTCACATAGCTAGCTGTTCATCCATGTGTGCAGAATTCGAAAACATCCCCGACTGTAAAGCAAGATGACAGTTACCACAAGACTCCACACTTAACTCTGTATAGACCAAAAATGAAAAGTTAGCCTCACTTTCTTAGGAGAGAATCCCTTTAAGTGTAAGGTACAAACTGTCCCTCTAGCAGCTATTCTCTGTTGAGCGTTTTTACAAAAACTGAGTACAAGTTACCCTGTGAAATTACTAGACCTGTTTCCAAATACAAAGACCAACCAGCAGGCAAGCACTTGAAATCACCTCTAGTAATCAGCAAATATTCCAAAAGTGAATGATTTTACGTCAATAAGGAACAAGTGATTAAGTCTTAGTATAAATATTTAAAATCCTTTAATATACTCTAAAACAAGTTTCATAAGATTGAAACACTAAAGAATTTAGAAAAATGAAAAGATTTAGAAAAATCATAAGACAAACTTTGTAAGAATACTTATTTTAGCTAGTTTTTCTGTGATTAGCATAAACTATTAGTGTCACACTGTTAAAAATACTGATTAAATGTAACATAATAGTTAATTTTAGAAAACTCAAAGAAGCATGTCCAATATATATACCAAGTTGAAGCATTACAAATTCCCAATACTTGTTTTTTTGTTTTTTGTTTTCTGTGTGTGTGTGTGTGTGTGTGTGTGTGTGTGTGTGTGTGTGTATTTTAATTGCACTTTAGGCTCTGAGGTTCATGTAAAGAACATGCAGGATTGTTGCATAGGTACATACATGGCAATGCAGTTTACTGTCTCCATCCCCCGTCACCTATATCTGGTATTTCTCCCTGTGTTATCCCTCCCAACTCCCTACCCCCCATTGTCCCTCCCCTAGTTTTTTTATGGCTACATAGTATTCCATGATGTATATGTGCCACATTATCTCTGTCCAGTCTATCATCGATGGGCATTTGGGTTGGCTCGAAGTCTTTGCTATTGTAAATAGTGCTGCAATGAGCATACGTGTGCATAAGTCCTTATAATAGAATGATTTATAATCTTTTGGATATATAACCAGTAATGAGATTGCTGGGTCAAATGGAATTTCTATTTCTGGTCCTTGAGGAATCGCCACACTGTCTTCCACAATGGTTGAACTAATTTACACTCCCACCAACAGGGTAAAAGTGTTCCTATTTTTCCACATCCTCTCCAGCATCTGTTGTCTCCAGATTTTTTAATGATCACCATTCTAACTGGCATGAGATTGTATCTCAATGTAGTTTTGATTTGCATTTCTCTAATGACCAGTGATGATGAGCAATTTTTCATACGTTTGTTGGCCTCATATATGCCTTCTTTTGAAATGTGTCTGTTCATATCTTTTGTCCACTTTAGAATGGGTTTGTTTGTTTTTCTCTTGTAAGTTTGTTTTAGTTCTTTGTAGATTTTGGATAGTAGCCCTTTGTCAGATGGGTAGATTGCAAAAATTTTTTCCCGTTCTGTTGGTGCTGGTTCACTCTAATGATTTTTTATTTTGCTGTGCAGAAACTCTGGAGTTTAATTAGATCCCATTTGTCTATTCTGGCTTTTGTTGCCAACGCTTTTGTTGTTTCAGTCATGAAATCCTTGCCTATGCCTGTGTCCTGAATGGTTTTGCCTAGGTTTTCTTCTAGGGTTTTTATGGTGTTAGGTCTTATGTTTAAGTCTTTAATCCATCTGGAGTTAATTTTATTATAAGGTGTCAGGAAGGGATCCAGTTTCTGCCTTCTGCACATGGCAAGTCAGTTTTTCCAACATCATTTATTATTAAACAGGGGAATCCTTTCCCCATTGCTTGTTTTTGTCAGGTTTGTCAAAGATCAGATGATTGTAGATGTGTGGCATTGCCTCTGAGGTCTCTGTTTTGTTCCATTGGTCTATATCCCTGTTCTGGTACAAGTACCATGCTGTTTTGATTACTGAAGCCTTGTAATATAGTTTGAAGTCAGGTAGCGTGATGCCTCTGGCTTTGTTCCTTTTGCTTAGAAATGACTTGACTACATGGGCTCTCTTTTGGTTCCATATGAAGTTTAAGGTGGTTTTTTCCAGTTCTTCGAAGAAGGTCATTGGTAGCTAGATGGGGATAGCATTGAATCTATAAATTACTTTGGGCAGTATGGTCATTATCACAATATTGATTCTTCCTAACCATGAGCATGGAATATTTCGCCATCTGTTTGTGTCCTCTCTTATTTTGTTGAGCAGTGATTTCTATTTCTCCCTGAAGAGGTCCTTTTCATCCTTGTTAGTTGTATTCAAAACCCTTCAAAAAATTAATAAATCCAGGATCTGTTTTTTTTTAAATACCAACAAAATAGACAGACCGCTAGCTAGACTAATAAAAAAGAAAGAGAGAGTAATCAAATAGATGCAATAAAAAACGATAAAGGGGATATCACCACAGATTACACAGAAATAGAAACCACCATCAGAGATTACTACAAACAACTATGCACATAAACCAGTAAACCTGGAAGAAATAGATAAATTCCTTGACACTTACACCCTCCCAAGCCTAAACCAGGAAGAAGTCAAAACCCTGAATAGACCAATAACAAGGGCTGAAGTTGAGGCAGCAATTAATAGCTTACCAACCAAAAAAGCCCAGTTCCAGATGGGTTCACAGCCAAATTCTACCAGATATACAAAGAGGAGCTGGTACCACTCCTTCTGAAACTATTCCAAACAATCCAAAAGAGGGGAATCTTCTCCAAGTAATTTTATGAGATCAACATCAACCTGATTCCAAAACCTGTCAGAGACTCAGCAAGAAAAGAAAACTTTAGGCCAATATCCATGATGAACATAGATGCAAAAATCTTCAGTAAAATACTGGCAAACCGATTGTAACAGCACATCAAAAAGCTTATCCATCACGATCAAGTAGGCTTCATACCAGGGATGCAAGGCTGGTTCAACATACACAAGTGTACAAACGTAATTCACCACATAAACAGAACCAAAGACAAAAACCACATGATTATCTCAATAGATGCAGAGAAGGCCTTCGACAAAATATAATAGCCCTTTATGCTAAAAACTCTCAATAAACTAGGTATCGACAGAATGTATATCAAAATAATAAAAGCTATTTACAACAAACCAATAGCCAGTATCATACTGAATGGGCAAAAACTGGAAGCATTCCCTTTGAAATCTGGCACTAGACAAGGATGCCCTCTCTCACCACTCCTATTCAGTATAGTATTGGAAGTTCTAGCCAGAGCAATCAGGCAAGAAAAAGAAATAAAGGATATTCAATTAGGAAAGGAGGAAGTCAAATCCTCTCTATTTGCAGACGAGATGATTGTATATTTAGAAGACCCTATCATCTCAGCCCCAAATCTCCTTAAACTGATAAGCAACTTCAGCAAAGTCTCAGGATACAAAATCAATGTGCAAAAATCACAAGCATTCCTGTACACCAATAACAGACTTAAAGAGAACCAAATCAAGAATGAACTGCCATTCACAATTGCTACAAAGAGAATAAAATACCAATATTTGTTTTTAATGTACTAAATTTGCTAATTTTTATGGTTCAGCGTAGAATTATAGCCCATAACACATTAAAAATATACTCGATTTTAAAAGGAAATTGTTTTATTTCAATTAAATAGATATAAAATAAGTGTTTAATATTTCAATTACATTATCTGATAAAATTATATTTATCTGATTTTTCCTGACTTCCACCTTACTCCTGCAGGTCTATTAATATCTTTGCCCTTATAATGCTATATATCTGTACAGCATGGTGTTTCTACTGTTGCATGTGATCCACAGTACACTTGGGTAAAGCATTTAAGGCAGTAACTACATGTCCTATTTTACAGGTAAAGAGATAGAAATCTATCTTTTAAAAGTCAGGTTCTAACATAATCTCTCGTAAGAGATTTTCCTTTACTTAAATGTGTGATATGAAGATGGTCCTCCTCCATGTTTCCATGATACTCATGCATACCTCAATGATAACACTTATTATGGGCACATTAAATGATCACCCAATTGACTTGTAAGCTCCTATGTGCCTCTTCCTAAAATGATCCTGTGTCTCCAGCAGCCAGCATAATGCCTGGCACATAGCAGACTCTCAATAAGTATTGTAAATGAGTTTATTCTTTTCTAATAACAAGACAATGCCCCTACACACACATAAATACACAGAGACATAGAGCATTTGAGAATACATTGTAGTATAATCAATTTTATTGAAAACTGAAAGATGATTGAGATATGGATTTTGTCACAGAAATGTAAGCAACTTCAAATTGAACAAGCAACATTAATATTTTTACCTATGTTTTGGCTGTTGTAGCTTCTCAGTCTCTAAGGAATTTCCTTTCACCCTCTGTTCCCTTCATCTTTTGATCTTTCCCCATTATTATAAGCACTTCCTCCAACTCAAATAGAAAACCGAATTCCTTTCTTTATATCATACCTCTTTCTCTCTCTCTCTTTGTTCCTTCTTGACCCTGACTTACTATTCAAGGAACTTATGATAGAATTTTTCCAACCATAGTTTCCTCAACAGAGAATCCTGGTATCAGCTGTTAAAGTAATGTTCTTTTTTTTTTTTTTTTTTTTTTTTAATGTTGCCCAGGATAGCCTTGAATGTGTAGCCTTACCTCTTCAAGAACCAGGACAACAGGACTGAGCCACTGCGGCCCCCAAAGTAATGTTCTTTTAAGATTCCTGTAGGTATAAATCTTACAAACTAAGCAATCAGAAAAGTGGAAAATCTCAGCATACTACTATATTCTTTCCTAAAAAAAGTGAAACTTGATTGTGAAACAGAGAGATGCAGATTGTTAAAGATTGACACTAAACAAATGAATATTATCAAGTTGAAAAATTACCATCTTGAGGGAAAAAAGAAAAAAGTATAGACAAAGCAGCTTAAAATATCTGCAGAATATAGATCTTTGACTCTTAAACTGCCTGTCTCAATTATAATTGATTATCCCACTTATAAGCTTCTTGAACAGAATTAATAAATGAATCATACTACTTGCTCCACATCAAGCAGTTGTTAAGTGAGAATCAGTATTAAAACCCAAGTGTTTGATTTCAGGGTCAGAGTGCTCACTCTTTACTATAGCCCATATTTTACCTTTGGTTATTTGAGGGGGAATTTAAGAATAAAGAATTCAGATTATGCATATTAAGCGTGGCATATGTAAAATTGCATTTACATAACTTACTCAATTTTATACCATTCTCATCTCACTTTTCATGTGGTGTGGTATTTAGCCTTTCGCAAATTGTTTGAACTTAAGGGTTATGGTTTCTTTAGTCTCCATGGAAACACTGACTATATATTTGTGTATTGAGCGTTTTGTTTTGTTGTTATCCATGTTAGCTCAGTAAAATGTTCAGTTATCTCAGATAAATTGAAAATATGTTCTGCTGAAGCAAATATTTAAAACGAATAGTGTTTTATGTTCTTTCATCTACCTTAAATAAATAGCTTTGTACTAATACTGATTTTCAAGTTAAGAGCTATAGTCTAAGAAATTGCATCACTTTAGCCTCACACACTAAAAAGAATAATTTGTTTTTTAATATCCTTGCTTAGTATTTGAAATTGCTTTCCAGGTGGGGAATTTTATATGGTAAATGAGTTCAGTACATGTACTCACACCATCTATTTAACTGGCAAAAAAAACCAAAAAAACAAAAAACGTTTTTAGCAGTTTTCTTGGGCAACCAATTCCCGACAGTTTGATAGATTTGGGGTTAAGGTCTAGTAGTATATGCTGGCCATACCTCACCCTACAATTTTCAAGGGCAGCTTGAGGTCAGTTTGCATTGTTGTGAAACCACTGTAGAGAAGACAGAAAGCCATGGCTTTCTGTGATGATTGCTGTGCCACTTTCTTGAACTTCTAGATTTTGATAAGCACAATCTGTCAACACGTATATAATCAGAAACGCAGTAACCTGTTGCTTTATTATTTATTTTGCACACCAGGCTGACAAAATTGAGCCTTGACAGAGTTGCAAGATTTTTCAGTGTTGATTTTTCTGAAAACTAATTCTGAAGCCATTGAATTTTGCAATTTAACATTTATATTTTATTCTTTCAAACAACTTAAGAGATCTTGTTATTGAAGGCTAGAATTAGTGAAACTAAATTAATTCTGATATTTCCCTGTAGGGAATGAGTTGTAATATCCAATCAAGTCAATAGAATCTCTAGATGAAATGATTAAAAGGCAGTTCTCATGTTTTCTGGTTCCTGAATAATTTTCAAATAGTTTAAAAATTCAAGCCTCTCTTATTACAGGTCATAACTCTTTAATAAATCACAACAGACAAATCAGAGTTTGTCGAATTACATTGTTTTGAACATCATAGTCAAAGTTTACTAGATACTTGAGATCCTCTAAAAAACAATTTATTTGGTGATGTCAAATTAGAAGAAAAAAGCCACTTTATATCTATTGCTGTGAAAAGGTAAACTGAACTACATTCCAAAAGTTTAGCCCTTACTCTGCATACTAATTATAAGAAGAAATAATTTCTCTTATAGAAACAGCTCAGCTCTCATGCTATTTCTGATGTTTTTTAGTTTGATGTCTTTCAACATAGCCAGTAGAAAAGAACAAACTAGAGCAAGATATAGGTTTTACATTTTTAAAAAGGGGAGGGCAGGAAACCAAAAGCAATATTTGAAATTATACCCTAATTCAATATTGAAGATAAAAAAACCTTAATCTGCTATAAAATGTACATTTAGAGTTTTATAAAGTTCAATTTTCTGTAGTTTCAAGCATCATATCAGTCCTTCTATTTATTCTATGTTATGTCTTGTTTGAAAATAATAAAAAGCTTATTATTTCCCAATCCCAAAACACAATTATAGTTTGTAGAAAAACAAGGGAATCAGCTGACTTCAGCATTGAAACACCTATATTTCACTGACGGAATTTTGTATTTAGAATAACGACGTAAAATAGCATTTCAAATGAGTTGTTCATATACAACAAATTTACACATTTAGGTTGATACTTGGATACAATCTTGCTTTTCTTTATAGCACTGAGCAGAGACTGATCATTTTAGAAATGTATCTATATATAAAAGAAGATAATTAACAAAAATAAATTTGTTCAATTATACATATTTTCTATAATGTAATTGATTACTATTAATAATAAAATAATTTTTCATAATTTTACTAGGCCAATCCCAAGAGTATGAAAAAAATAACATGAAAACAGCTTTGTTAACTAATGTATCCATTTCCTATCTTAACTGTGCTACACCAAGTCAGATGAGTGTGTTTAAAGTTCACAAAATAGATAAAAAATGAAAGTGAATGTCATTAGCATTTACTGTGAGTCATGTACGTGAATGATAATTCCAAAGGATAAAGTGGAAATTTAGGTGATATTAATGAATTTTATTCCAGGAACACTGACTTGCAAATAATTTTCAAAGAAAAGAGAAGACCATGGCAGAGAAAAAGGGAAAGAAAAAACTATTAGAAAGGTATAATCTGACAATTATTGTGTCATGAGAACCAGAGAGAGAAGCTTTTCAGAGAATTATCACCTGCTAAACACTGTGGAGAGGTCAAGTGAAATAAGGATTAACAGTGATTCACTGTGTAATGAAATGTGAAATACCTTTTGCTAGCTACTGCACTTTTGGTAACTGGTAACAAAAGAAGCTAAATTGTAAATGTTTGCAGTAGAGAATTAGGGAGAGAAACGCTGGAGACAATGAATGAAGACTCTTGGCTGTAAGGAGACAAACAGAATACTAATTAGAAAAAGGTTAATGTTCTTGCTTGATGTTAAAAATAAATAAATAAACTGAAAAAGATGACCATGCTGAGGAAAGTAAGTTTGGAGCATAGGAAAATAAGCATAATGAAATGCTGGAAATGCCAAAAGTATAGACTGACATTTTGTGAGTAAAATTTCTTTTGGAGAAGAAGGGGAAGAGATCTTTCACTGATATATGAAAGAGAGGCAAAAGGGAGCACAGATCTAATGTCAGTTATGAAGGTAATGGAGCCTCTGCCATGCAGGATCTCAGACTGAGTTTTCATTTGTGCTTTCTTCATGCTGCTTTTTCTTCTCATTTTCAGTATTACCTTTGCATTTTTGTCATACATTTCCTGTTCCAATTGTATTCAGGTTCATCTTACTATGGTGAGCTTTTGCTCTTTATCCTTTTAAAAATCTGTTCACAAGATAAGCAAGGCATTCACAAGACATTTGCAACCTACATGCTAAATGTTATGAAATACTCTCTGTTCCTGGCTTGGAGCCCATTATTTTGTGATGGTGAATCATGCTAGTCCAGAAAGAAGATGATGTGTATTAAGTAGGTACTGAATAATTTATGTTTTTTTATTAGTATGCCAAACTTAGGTATTTCAAATTTAAGAATACAAAATTGTTCTGGACCTGCTTTTGGTTTCATACCAAGATTCAACTTGAAGATTTATTCTTTTCTTTTCCTGTTTAAACCAGCAAAATTGGGTAAAATCAATGAGTAAGATGAATAGGGCCAAGGAGCATGTTCTTTATCATATTTTGGATACATGTTTGTGAAAATCACAATAGTGTTGAATTAACCTTGTCAAATATATTATATTTTGGATACACGTTTGTGAAATTCACTATAGTGTTGAATTAATCTTGTCAAATCTATCATATTTTAGATAGATGTTTGTGAAATTCACAATAATTTTGAATTAACTTTGTCAAATCTACAGTGAGCAGCCTCCCTACATTTTGGAAGAGTTTAATATCACTGTTTCCTACCAAATTAAAATATATTTTCTGCTGAGAGCTTATTTTTTAGAAATTATTACATTAATATAGAAATATATAAGCTTCTTGTATTATTTCAGCCAAGTTTTGGACAACTGACATTAATTTTACTGACAACTGAATTATTTTCATAATGATAGGAACAATCTTAAAACAAATTTCAGGAAGCTCTGAGCAACTCTGCTAACAAGAAGATTAAGATATAGATATACTGTAAAAATTTAAAGGTGGTTTATCATGCTAGGAAACATATGATCAGATATTATTTGCTCTGGGTCTTCTTTTTCAATTCCAAACCATCACTGGCTTCTGTGTTTACAACAGTAATTTTGTTTTGTTCTCTGCCTCTCTTGACCCTCTGGAATTTGTATGTATACGGATTCTGTACTTTTACCCAGCACAACATAGCCAAACACTGAGAGACTAACTTACAAATATAATCAAGGTAAAATTATACTTTATATTAACATTTAGGGGACACTTTACTTTTATACCTGTGTTTTATTTCTGCCCTTTGGTCTTCTCTCCTGTTCCATAACTGCTCTTGACTTTGCTTCCCTAATTTGGTTTCCCATGGACCCTTTTTGACAGATACACATGCTATGTTACTTCCCAAAAACAAAGGCATGGAAATAGTGAGGGACAAGAAAGGGGTTAGTAGAATTGGTCAGCAGAATGCAAGCTGTCTTCTACTTTCATACTAGCTTCCATTGGACCTTTAAATTTTATTTATTTTAATGTCTTTGCAGGACTTTTCCATAATATTAAAACACAATATTTCAGTCTCATCTTTTCTCATCTAGAGTAATACAACAATGTCTTAACTGGGTTACTTGCTTTGCACAGGTACCTGTGATGTAAATTAAACATTGTGTCATGCTAATGCCTATAACCTCTTAATAATTTTCCCTTCATTTGTATAAAATTCCAATTCCATTAAAAAGACAAACAAGATAACAAGCATCTCCAGTCTCATCTTTCCCACCAACAACCTACTGATGTCTTCAATCTAGCCTCAAGTTTCTGAAAACTTGTTCCACAGATGCTATTCAGTGGCATATTCATAAATATTATGCAAATCAAATTTAATCTGAATAAGCAAATTTGATAAATTCTGGACTAAAAGATTATAAAAGACATTTTTAACTGAAGATTTTCCCAGACTAATTAGTATGCATTTTAATTCTCCAAGAAGAGTGTAAAACAATTCTTCAACAATTTAACTGTAGCTTCTATAAGATGAAGCATCTTGAGCAGTGCTTTCATAGACTTACTGCTTTTAGATAGTATGCACTCTTTCACCTCCAGCCCTTTGCCCGCACCAGTCCTTCTGCTTGAAATAAGTTTCCTCAGCTATTTTAAGTGTTAAACGTTGGCTCACTCACCTATTTAACCTATTTGAACCCCTTTAATCTTGCCTTCCTACAATATAGAGGCAAAAAAAAGGCTAAATTTTGTGTTCTTGCATCGTTAAGAGTGCATAAAATGATGTGCTCTTTCAGCTAAGGTTCTGCAGCTAAGGTCTTACAGCTAAGATTCTGCAGACTGCCTGGTCCACTAAGGAGAAGCATCCCTATGAGATTTGACAGCAGACATAAACAACATAAGGCAATGACAATGAAGTTATTGAATATTCTGTCAAGTATCATGGTGAGAACTTGTTCTCTAATGGTAAAATATTAGAAGTGCTGGAATATAGGCAATCATAACAGTCGCTCAACCTTTAGAATGTCATGAATCAAGGTAGCAAATTTACACTTGCTGCTATGATTCTTTCTATATGATATCCAAGCCTGATTCTTTGATCTTCCCATAAGTTTTCTAAGTTAACCAATTTCTTTTTAAAATTTTTATGTTTATGAGTATAAAATAGTTATATTTAAACAATTTTTAACCAATTTCTTTAAGTTAATCTTTACTCTGCATTAACTACTTAGATGGAAATATAGGATTGTATTGCCTTAAACTACAAAACAATTACTGATAGAATAAATATTAATAAAGAACACATTAGACTGATATATTCTTTAAAAAATTGAGAATCTAAGAATTGTTATTTTACCTGATTGACTTTTAATTTGGTGAAAACCCATTTAGCATTTGATGATGGCATGCTGTGGTTAAACAGTTAAATTAGTAATTGAAATTAAGCACGTATTAAAAACAAAGTTTTGGTGAATAATATATTTATTTTTAGACTACTATTGAAAGATGTAAGGAATATAAAAGTTCAGTGTTCACCGATTCTATTTAATTGCATTAGAAATCTTAAAGCAAATATCAACCTCAAAGTTTGAAAACTTTAGCTAAATCAGTAAAATACAAGTTTCTTTGTTTACTTTAACATCATTTTTCTCTCACAGTCACAAAATTTATGAGAGTTATATCTCATCCTGTTACTCAAATATAGCATAGATTGAGCTAATAGAATCAAGGAAATATACAAAATATGGAGAACTCCAAAATTTGAGTGGTAATACTTTATAAAATTCAAATGACTATGAGTACACCAAATCCTACAGTCTCATTTGTTAATAGTGCAGCCCCTTCTCTGTCCTATGGGGTTTATCCTGTATTCACTAAACACCATATAATGATACAACCTGAAAAAGTTGCCCTGCAAAAGATCCAATTCTTTCAGCTTTATCTTATTATCTTACTGCCTTCAGATCTAGAACTTGAAACAGATTACTTTATATCCCAGTGTGAAAATTACAACCACAAATTCAGAAGGAAGGATTATATACCAAAAGAATCACAATATTTTCCTTATTTATATTGGCAAATTTAGAGGAATATTTATGTAATGAATTCTGAGGGTGCTTCACTAAGGAAGGTAGAATTCAAATCAGATTGGAGTGAATTCATCGAAATGGTCACACTTACAGGGTATTTTCCACTTAGTGTTTTAACTCGTAGAGATGGCAATATGTGGTTAATTGAAAGAAGCAATAGTTCAATGGCACCTAAAGAAATGAAGTTGACAGAAATTCTGGGATCTAAAAATCAAAATAATTGAACTCATGAAGATAGATAATACGATGATTACCAGAGGCTCAGAAGAGTTGCTGGGGGATGATGGGAGGCGGAGATGGTTAATGAGTACAAAAAAATAGAAATATTGAATAAAACCTAGTATTTGATAGCACAACAGGGGAACTATAGGCAATAATAATTTAATTGCACATTTCCAGATAACAATAAGAGTATAATTGGATTGTTTGTAACACAAAGGATAAATAGTTAAGGGGATGAATACTGAATTTTCCCTAATGTAATTATTATGTATTGCATTTGTGTACCAAAATAGTTCATGGATGTCATAAATATGTACAATTATTAAATACTCACAATATTAAAATTAAAAAAAACAAAACTGAAATAAAATTTAAAAAGGAAGTAAAAACTTTAGGTAGGTTAACATTAAATGTACTTACTCGATGTTAACTGAGACTTGGTCCTTGACAAATCTTTGAAAACCTACATGTGAAAGATGTTCCAGCTTCTTTAAAAAGTGATATGTTCATTATTCTTTGTGGGTAGGAGTGCTGATAGTACTACTGTGAATGATAGTATCCCAAGTGGCTGATGCCAAATAATGGCATTTAACCAATATATGCAGGTTATTGTAATAGACATATAGCACTTAATTACCAACAAGAGTATTGCTGTGGTTACCATAATAGAAGGAACAGATGGTAGTAGGAATCACTGGACTCAAATGGATATTTGGCAATTAAATTGGTAACTAAATTTCTATGATCAAAATACAAGGCCAGACAACTAGGTTCTATTTTCATACATAAAATGGAGAAAGACACATCTTTCTAGGCCTGAATTAGAACTACCACAAAAATATTCATGTATTCTTATCTAATTCACAAGACTCGGTTTATAGAGTCAGAGACTTTTGAATAATGAGAGGCCTGGTAATCTTGAGAAAATTTCTAAAATCATACACCAGTGTGTATGTGTGTGTGTGTGTGTGTGTGTGTGTATATATATATGTATATATTGATATATTGATATATAGTTACAGATATATTTATTTCAGGTCTAGGGGTCCATGTGAAGTTTTGTTAAACACGTCATGGGGGTTTGTTGTATATATTATTACATCATCTAGGTATTAAGCCCAGTACCCCAATGGTTATCTTTTCTGCCCCCTCCCTCCTCCTACCCTCCCCTCTCATATAGACCCCAGTGTCTGTTGTTACTTGTGTTCATAAGCTCTTATGATATAGCTCCCACTTGTAAGTGAGAACATGCTGGATTTTCTTTTCTGTTCCTGCATTAATTTGCTAAGAATGATAGCCTCCAGCTCCATCCACGTTTCTGCAAAAGACACAGTCTCATTAATTTTTATGGCTGCACAATATTCCATGGTGTGTAAGTATCACATTGTCTTTATCCAGTCTGTCATTTATGAACTCTTAAGTTGATGTCATATCCTTTCTATTGTGAATAGTGCTGCAATGAACATTTGCATACATGTTTCTTGATAGGATGCTTTAGATCCTGCTGGGTATATACCCAATAATGGGATTGCTGGGCAGAATGGTAGTTCTGCTTTTAGCTCTTTGAGGAATCTCCATACTGCTTTCCACAATGTTTGAACAAATTGACACTCCTATCAACAGTGTATAAAAGTTCTCTTTTCTCCACAACTTTGCCAGCATCTGTTATTTCCTGATTTTTTAATAATATTCATTTTGACTGGTATGAGATGGTATCTCATTGTGGTTTTGATTTGCATTTCTCTAATGACCAGTAATCTTGAGCATTTTTTCATATGCTTATTGGCCATACGTATGTCTTCTTCTGAGAAGTGTCTAATCATGTCCTTTGCACACACTTCAATGGGGTTGTTTTTTCTTGTAAATTTGTTTAAGTTTCTTATGGATACTAAACAGTAGACCTTTGTCAGATGCATAGTTGCAAAAATTTTATCTCATTCCATAGGTTGTCTGTTTACTCTGTTGATAGTTTCTTCTGCTGTTCAGAAGGTCTTTAGATTAATTATATCTCATTTGTCAATTTTTGCTTTTGGTGTTTTCATCATGAAATCTTTGCCAGTGCCTATGTCCCGAATGGTATTGCCTAGGTTGTCTTCCTCCTTCCTTCCTTTCCTTCCTTCATTTATTTATTGTTTTTTGGATTTACAGTTAAGTCTGTTATCCATCTTGGGTTAATTTTTGTTTATGGCATAAGGAAGGGGTCCAGTTTCAATCTTTGGCATATGGCTTGCCAGTTATCCCAGCATTATTTATTAAATAAGGAATCCTTTCTTCATTGCTTGTTTTTGTCAGATTTGTTGAAGATCAGATAGTTGTAGTAATGCAGTCTTATTTTGGATTCTCAACTTTGTTCTAAAATTAGTTCTCAAATTTGTTCTCAAATTAGTCTATGTGTCTGTTCTTGTACCAGTACCGTGCTGTTTTGGTTACTGTAGCCCTGTAGTATACTTTAAAGTCAGGGAGAGTGATGACTCCAGCTTTTTCTTTTTCTTAATATTTATTTGGATATTCAGGCTTATTTTTGGTTCCATATATATTTTAAAATAGTTCTGCCTAGTTCTTTGAAGAATGACAATGGTAGTTTGACAGGAATAACATTGAATCTACAAATTACTTATACATTTATCAATTTTCTATAAATTTTATTGTAGAGATCTTTCACTTCTCTCATTAGCTGTATTACTAGGTATTTTATTTTATTTTTGTTATGGTAATTATGAATGAGATTGCCTTTCTAATTTGGCTCCTGATTTGGCTGCTGCTGGTGTGTAGAAATGCCTGTGATTTTTGTGCATTGATTTTGCATCCCGCAAATTTGCTGAAGTTGTTTATCAGCTGAAAGAGCTTTTGGGCTGAGATTATGGGGTTTTCTAGATACAGAATCTTGTCATCTACAAACAGATATAGTTTGACTTCCTCTTTTCCTATTTCGGTGCCATTTATTTTTTTCTCTTGCCTAAGTGCTCTGACCAGGACTTCCAATCTATGTTCAATAGAAGTGGTAAGAGAGGGCATCATTTTTCTGTGCTGTTTTTCAAGGAGAATGCTTCCAGCTTTTGCCTCTTCAGTATAATGTTGGCTGTGGGTGTGTAGCATAGATGGTTCTTATTGGCATGTTCCTTCAATACCTAGTTTATCAAGAGTTTTTAATATGAAAGGATGCTGAATTTTATTGAAAGCCTTTTCTGCATTTATTGAGATAATCATGTGTTTTTGGTCTTTAGTTCTGTTTATTGTGCCAGTATATTTTGTAAATCTTCCTCCTCGCTTTCTCCAAAGGCACTTGCAACCATTTACCAGAGTGAATGTGTATTGGGGGGGGAAAAAAATCCTTGATTTGAGGGGGATTATTGGATTATCTTCTGAGCTGACCCGTTAACCTCAGAGGGTCTGAAGGTCAATCTAGTTCTTCAGTCAGAGTGGAGTCTAATGGGACTTGGTAATAAATGTGCATAGTTTTAGACTAAATCTATCTTTCAGTTGGCCTATCATATCTCAGAATGCATTTTGTATTTCATGGTACTTACATATGTAGTTTCAGCAGACATACTCAAACATCAGCAGGATCCACACATTGGTTCCTGACCAACACATTTATTGCTTTAATCAGAAAAAGCATCAAAGGAATTTTTTTCTACTGTTCTATCAAAGTTGAACATCAAAAACAATACTATATCCCTTGAAAAACTACAGATCAATGACATCCTGAAAGACTTGAAGAATGCAAGGAGAGTTATACCAATATATATAAATAAAATTTACCTGATGAGCCTACTGATAGAACAGATGTGTCTTGATAAATAATATTTAAGTAAGTATTGAAACAAATTGAAGACATAGTTTCACAAATGGTTTCATTATTTAAATGAAACATAGCCCTGGTGCTTGCTGTGTAATATTGATTTAACAAAGTTTCCTCTCATCCCCAAAGAAGAAAACTGAAAAGTAGCTTTCTTTCCTTTGGCATAGTTAACAATATGCCTTTATTGTATCATTTCAGAGCTGTGTCTATGCCTTAATTTTATATATAATTTAGTGTTTAGGAATATTAATCATCTCACCATACCAGAGGATACCACTCTGATCTCCTGGATTGAAAATATTTAGATGATAAAACCTAGTGATCAATAACTAGAAGTATTTTGATGCCAAATGAAGATCCATACATGAATAAAGTAAGAAATGAACTCCATAAAAATTCAGTGGCTTTCATTTCAATAGACACTTGATTGAAGTCTAGAGTATGTTGATATCTCCTTCAAATTAAAAACAAAATGGTATGCCTTGTACTTTATAGAACTAAAAAGAAGCATACTCATTAAAAACTCTGTCCATTCAAAAATTATCTGAGGCTGGCAATTTGTAACGTGTTCGTAGAAATAGAAGGTTCATCAGCTGTCTCAGGCTGGAATGCTTGTATGAACCGGTGATTTTTTTCTAAATATATTTTTGGTAGGTTGTAATGCTGGCTGGTGTTCATAGCAAGCCTCAACAGAGGAATAGCAGCAAATGACCTTAGGATTTTAGAACAAAACCATGTCCTCCTCATCAAGTAACTCTACTCTTTCTGAGAAATAGAATTTATTTTTATTGTTGATCCATGTTAAAGGCTGAATGCTTTTTTATGGAAACCTAAGTATCTCAATAACTTGAGCTTGCCTTCCTAAATTTAGTGATATCTGATCCATTAAGCCATAAATTCAGACATCATCAATGGGACTTTATCCACAAGTAGTTAGCTTATATTTTCAATGTACCAACTTCTGCTACAACTTATAGCTATAACCTCTTTGTGAGTTCTCTTTATCTAAGTGGCTGAGAAGAAGAAGAACAACAACAACAAAATGAGCCTGGCTTACAAAAGCTTTAGCCTTTTGCAAAATACTTTTAGCTATTACCAGCTAGAAGTAAACTGTGGTAGCTTTAGGGTCCCACTAATTGTCTCTGATGGAGAGTATATAAGAACAATTTTCACAGATGGCAGAATTTTGATCTATCTTTTCAGCTATCTTTCTAATTTTCATGAAAACAGCGATATACAGAGGAGTGTGTGTGTCTGTGTGTGTATACATACAAATTAATATGTGAAAAGTGGTAATAGTTTATCAGGATGATTAATTATGTAGAAGTAGATTGGACTGGTGACCAGAATGTCTAATGAATAGTGGCTGGAAATGTTGGAATAATCATAAAATGCTCACCAGTAAATGCTCTCAACACAATTATCTTCATAATAACATTATCAAAATTATCTATCTGTTCCTCAGCCAGCTCCTATCCTCACCATCCCAACACTTGCTTAGTAGAAAATGAATATGAAGATAAGAATTAAAATTTTCTATGACCCCAACAATATGAATGTCTCCTCTGAAATGATGATTGTTCAGGTGATAAAACAACAAAGCTGTTTTTTTTTCTGGAAAAGCAGTTAAACATCATTTTCCAGCCCCTTTTAATTTGACTTTAGCTACATAACTAATTATCACCAATGGTAAGGTGAAACATTACTTCTTTTGGAAAGTAAAGAGTGAGTGTGCTCCCTTAATATGTGTTTTTCCACCTGCCCTTGGAGGCTATGTGTTTGAAATATGTCAGCAAGATAGGATGGAAGAGCCATGGGTAAATGCATGAGCAGGAGCAGAGATGCTTTTACCTACAATATTAGACAATTACGTAAGCAAAGAGTAATTATTTAATTTTATGAAACCACTGAGATTCAGGATTTTTTGTTTCTGCATTTATCATATTTTGACTAGTAAAGACAGTAATACTTTCAAGTACTATTGGCTTAGTGGCCATATGGTGAGCATTAAAGGGACATATATCATACCAGGTATAAAACAATATGTTTTATTCAGTAGAAAGTTGGTAAAACTATTGATCATGATAACTTGGAAAGCAAATATTGAGTTTCCTGAAGCAAAACCTCTAGAAAAGCAGTTAAAAAGAAGCCCTGTGTAGTTTTAGCAAATATTGGCTACATATGGCTAGATATTACAAGAAAAATATAAGCTTAGGAAAAAATTCAGTGGTTTTGAAGAAGAAAAAGGAATTGATAGAATTCAGAAATACAGGGCCTTGAAGGACTAGAAAAATTGTTTGCTTTTAAACAAACTTTAAGAAAAAAAAATTGACAAAACTTTAGTGACAAAAGCCCATTAAGTCTCAACATTTGAACAAAGGTCATATTAGAGATCTGAATTTCCCATTCCAGCCAGATAGCCTAAAGATAATCCTTATTTTCTTGAAAGAGAGACACGGGCACTAATCTGAGAAAGGCTTGGTTAGGTCAGTGGAGCCCAAGAGAAAAGATTTCTCATTAGAAGAATTTTACATTGGACAGAAATGGCCATCCCTAGGAAATCTGCCATGTCTAGGCATTGTTTGAAAGGAGATTAGGACTGTAGCCTCCAAGGGAAAGTTGAAAATTCTGCAGCTGGAGGCTGTCAGCCAACTACTAAGTAGGTTTTGTTTGGAAGGTAGATCAGGTCATAGCAGCACATGTGAATGGCTGCCACAGGGCAGATGCTTTTCTTTATATCAAGCATCATAAAATCTAAGATGCCAGTTATTGTAATTGTGCCATTACTTTATGTAATACTAAAATAACATTTTAAAACACAGCCAAAAATCTATGACATGGTGCTTTATTATTATTTAAATTTCTTATTCAAACACTTCACATTCAGTTCTTTTCTTGAATCACTTTTTTCAGAGTTTTCAGTGTTACTATTTTTGCACAAAATGTCATCTTTTGTGCCTTCAAGAATGAACAATCACTGTGTGCAGTGGCTCATGCCTGTAATCCCAGCATTTTGGGAGGCTGAGGTGGGTGGATCACCTGAGGTGAAGAGTTCGAGGCCAGCCTGGCCAATATGGTGAAACCCCATTTCTATGAAAAGTACAAAAATTAGCATGGTGGCTTGTGCCTGTAATCTCAGCTACCCAGGAGGTTGAGGCAGGAGAATTGCTTAAGCCTGGGAGGTGGAGGTTGCAGTGAGCCCATATCACTCCATTGCACTGCAGCCTCGGGGACAGCAACATAAGCAAGACTACATCTCAAAAAAATAAAAATAAAAAATGAATGAACGACGTATGTTTTGTTTTATTCACCCATAGCCAGAATACATAGGTATGGAAAATAAAAAATAGGAGTTGAGATATGTCTCACATTATTGCACTTCACGACTCACTTCGAATTTTTTTTCTTTTGATTTCTTTTCTGTTTTATTTTACTTGTTTGTTTTCTATGCCTATGGTGCTGAACTATGGTGATTTACAGATCTTAATACCCAAAGAAGAACTGCCCACAGTAGAGGACATACAAATGGGTTTACTAAGTTGGAAGTTGAATTCATTATTTGACCTTTTAGGATTTCTCATTTCACTGAACAAATAGGCAATCACAAGCCTGATATGTAGGTTGGGGTGCATAATTGAATGAAAACTTGGGTTTTACTCTGTCACGAAAGCATGTGTGGAGCCTGAGAAAATCCTCTGAAACATCTTTTAATACTGTGGTATATACTGGTAAGCCAGTATATATAGATTGGTTTGAAAAGCAAATATAGGGGGAGATCAGCAAGTGCTCTCGGAATCCCGAGAAATAAAGGTTTTGATTGATATTCCATTAGATAAAGAGAACTGATCACATGAGCTGCTGGATGGAAGCAAAAAATTATGTGTAAAGGTGGAAGAAAATTGTAAAGAACAACTATCAGTTTGTGGCTAGGTAGAACTAGGACTATACTAGATACTATATTTTTTCTTTGTTCTAGTTTTATAATAATTTTCATTTTTGACAATTCATTTTCCTCTACAATTTTATATAGGATGTGTTGGAGGTTGTCATATATACAATTATTTAATATATGGCAAGCTATCAAGATAATATAGCAGTTAAACTAAAGGAAAATTATCTCCCAGTAATGGGCAAAGGACTAACAAAACTTTAAAATCCTGCTTCTGGGTAAATGGTGAGTACATTTTCATGGACACATAGATGGCTGTATTATGATAAGTGAAAACATGTTATTATTATTATTATTTCAAAGTTAGATATGAGAAATCAGGTACCTATGTGTGGATGAGTAGCCAAACCATGGATTCTGCAGTTGCTGTTAGTTCAACAGATGTTCATTTAAATCTCTTTTTCTAACTTGTCATCCTGCACTACTATAGAACCCAGAAATCTAAAACAATATTTCCTAAACTTTCTTGCAATAAAGGCTTATATATGACAAAGTCCTCCAAAGATAGGTAACTGTGTGAAATTTGGAGACAGATGTCAGATGTATAAAGTGGTAGCTGTACACTTTTCACTAAAACATGCCTGTCATTTTATTACTTCCAGTTAGCTCCCTCAGCCCCTGCCTTCAGTCTGTGTTAACTGTTGTAAGCTAGACTTTGGGCAACTATTATTTAACATGCATCAACATATCCACCCTTTACTATACTCTTCCTACTAAAAATAATAGTGGTACTAAACAAGTATTCAGCTCTTAATATCCATAAATATTCAACTAAGTGCTTTATAGCATTATGACATTTTATAGTGCCTCAAACAGGTCCATGATGCTGGGTTTATCTTGTGATTATTAACATCATTTCCATGATATTAATCTGGAAAGAGGTCTTCTAGCTTCAGACCTCTTTTAGGGTAAGGATTGCAACTGCTATCAGAGTTTATAGCTTTTAGTGATATGAAAAACTGTTTGGAAACTCAGAGGCTGTCAATGAACATTTATTGAACAAATTCATAGCTGGGTAATATTCTCTTGCCTCTAGGACAGGGGCTAACTATCTTAAGGGTAGGATTGAATATTCTCAATATTGCTATGCACAATTATATGGGAGGTGGGAAAACCAGATGCATCATGTTATACATGTTAGGTAAGCTCCAATATGACTGGGATAGCTATTTACCAGATTAAAAAAAATACTGCTGCACAATACATTTAAGTAGGAAAGATAGAGAAGCACAAATAGAATCAATCCTTGGTGGAGTAAACTATATCACTGAGAATAAGAATAAATGACAAAGGTAAAGCTGTATTCAACTCTTAAAACATGTAAAAACCCAATTTAAATTATGACTGTTCTATAAACTAATTTTGGGTAGTGCTACAGAATTTATTTTCTGCAAGTAACATAATCACTTGAAAACTTGATATAATAATTCTATTATAAATTTTACAAATTTTTCACATTCTTTCATTATTTTAAATATTGTTAACTTAATAAAAGGTATTTAAAAGACTGGACAAAGAAAACGTGGCACATATATACCATGGAATACTATGCAGCCATTAAAAACGATGAGTTCATGTCCTTTGTAGGGAGTTGGATGAATCTGGAAAACATCATTCTCAGCAAACTGACACAAGAACAGAAAGCCAAATACCACTTGTTCTCACTCATAGGTGGGTGTTGAACAATGAGAATACGTGGACTCAGGGAGAGGAGCATCACACACTGGGGGGCAGTTGGGGGGGTAGGGGAGAAAGAGTGGGGGGGGGTGGGGGAGGGGATAACATGGGGAGAAATGCCAGATATAGTATGCACCTAAAGTTAAATAAATTAAAAAATAATAAATAAATGTAATAATATTCAGTTCTAAAATAAACTAGAATTTCATTATAAAAAAATTTCTAGATTCAGCTAAGAAAAAAATATGTGACAGCTAAAGAAATCAATTTTTATGCAAGTGAACATTTTTGAAAATTAAGCAGTACCATATCTATATTTTTTGTATTCAAATGAAGCATGCATATATAAAATTATATTTTGAATAACACCGTGATTCATTAAAAGTGTCACTAATAATGCTGGAAATATTCCCAAGTAGTGAGAAAAAAGTCATCACATTACAAAAAAAGTTGAATTTCTTGATAGGCACTGAGGATTTTGAGGTCTGTAGCTGTGGTTGTCTATCATTTCAGACAGAGGATTCATCTTATGAAAAGATTATATAAACCTAACAATATTGATAAATATAGTATTCTAAGTGTTTTTTCTTATGATTTTCTTAATAATATTTTCTTTTCTGTAGCTTGCTTTATTGTAAGAATACAATGTATAATGCATATAATGTACAAAATAGATTTTGATGAACTCTTTATGTTAAGGGTAAGGTAACCTATTAGTAGGTAAGTTTTAGGGGGAATCAAAGTTATGTATAAATTTTTGACTATGTGGGGGGTCAGTACCCCAATCCCCACATTATTTAAGGGTCAACTGTAATTGAAAGATGCATTCTGTTCAAAAAGGACAGGAAATCCTTTTATGAGGTAATGAGAACTGACTTGATATACTAAAAGTCAAGAGAAGATACTGATGTGAATTGTTTTCGGATCAGGTGACTGTGATCAAAGTACAAAGAAAAGAAAGGAGTGGACGAGAAAAGATGTTTATAAGCTAGTTGTAGGGACGTGAAATGACACTTTCCAGGCATTACATGGAGGTTAGCTTAAACTAAGTTGTATTGGCAGAGAAATGGAATAGTGGCAAATGTTATAATTTCGCAGGTGCAATACACACAACTTGAAGACACTGGTATGGATGAAAGGGTTTCGGGAAAGAGGTGTTAAATGTTACTTCTGGGTTCCATATCTTTATAGAGACTCATGCTTTTCATTGCATGACTTTTACTTGTCCTTCAATTTCAACTAAATTGCACTTTCTAAAAAACTAATCCAACCCATTTAACCTTATGTAACCCATATATTTAATAAAATATTAAATATATCCACACACATACACTCTTACACACACAATATATCCACACACATACACATTTACATACACACACACACACACATTATCTGTATTAAGCAACTAGAATTAAAGGGAATGGTTGAAGAACCACATTCCCAGGATATATTTGAGAAAATTTATTCCCCACAGCAATTCATAAAACCAAAATACCCTTAAAATTTGAGAATTTGGGGAGAATATAGAAGGGTCTGAATAGAAAAGAGTTAATGGAAGAAAAATTACAGTGCTAAGACTTCTGAACAAATTAAAATTTAGTTGTACTAGGTTGTCAAAACTTCAAGGTGAAATAGAGAAACAATTGGCTCTAGATCTCCTCTCATATCATAGAAAAGAGACAGGTATATTTCTAAAGTCTCAACTGAAGATGAATTTAAAAGTATTATATAAGGTACACCATATTATCTGTTTTCCTTTTTTTTTTAATTGAGATATAATTAATATAAAGTAAAATTCACTCTTTCAATAATATAGTTCTATAATTTTAACTTCTTTCCTCAAAAATCTTCTGGTTCCTATTGTTTTGTCTATGATAGAATGGAGTATAAGTAGAATCAAACCTACCCAACATTTTAGTTTTTCTTTTAACACTCAGCATAACACAATTAAAATTTGTGTTAGGTTGAAAGATGGCCCAGAGATATCCAATCTGTATTAGTCGGTTTTCGCACTGCGTATGAAGAAATATCTGAGACTAGGCAATTTATGAAGAAAAGAAATTTAATTGGCTCACAATTCTGCAGGCTTTACAGGAAACATGTCTGGAAGACCTCTGGAAACTTACAATCATGGAGGAAAGTGAAGAGGAAGAAAGGATCTTCACATGGTAGCAAGAGAGAGTGAGTGAAGTGGAAAGTCAGATACACTTTCAAACAACTAGATCTTGTGAGAACTCACTATCACAAACACAGCAAGGGAAGTTTGCCCCCATGATTCAATCACCTCCCACCAAACCCCTGCCCAAATAGATGGGGATTACAATTCAAGATGAGATTTGGGTGGTGACACAGAGCCAAACCTTATCTCAGTCCTAATACCAGGAATGCATGAATGTTACTTTATATGGTAAAGTTTTGGCAGATATGGTTAAGAATTTTGAAATGAGGAGATTACTCTATATTATCCAAACAGGTTATAAAGGCCATCATAAATGTCTTTGAAAGAAAGAAACAAAGAAAGGTTATTCGCACAGAGAAGAGGAGGAAGTAGATTTTGGAGTGATACAGTCAAAGAATCCTAGTAATCAGAAGTGAAAGAGGCAAGGAAATGGGTTCTCTCCTAGATTCCCTGGAGGGAGTATGGTCCTGCTGACACCTTAATTTTAGCTCAGTAAAACCGATTTTGTACTTCTGGTCTACTCTCCTGATATATGAAAGCCTAAATTTATGTTGTTATAAACCCCCACATGTTATAATTTGTAATAGCAGCCATAGGAAACTAACATACTATGAACTTCTTCCATGATGTTGCATGCTTCAATAGATTATTCATTTTTAATTGGTGAGTATTTTAATGCTTGATATATACAATTTATTTATCCATAAACCATTGAGTGAATATTTAGATAGATTCTAGTCTTAGAAAGTTATTATTAAAAGCTGCTATAAATATTAACACACAGGCTTAGATATAAACATATATTTCAGTATCTTTTATGTTGTTACCTTGGAATGGCATTGCTGGGTCACATATGCCATATATGGGTCATATATGGTAAATATATACTTAAATTTATACAAAGTTACTATTTTCCAAAGTTACCTTTCCAACAATTCTGTCAGAGTTTCAATTGTTCCTCATCCATGCCAACACTTGGTAATTTCCTTCTTTTTAATTATAAAAAAATTCTCTAGAAGATGTGTAGTGGTATCTCATTATAATTTTAATTTGCACTTCCAAAATGATTAATTATATTGAGCATCTTCATGTGCTTATTGATGAATTTCTACGTTTTTAATTTTTAGAGGGAATGATTCTATTTTTTGGTAGTTTTCTAAATAATTCAGATTGACTACTGGATATATGACAGAATTTAATTCTCCTATTATTTTAATGTAAGTGTTAGTCTTTACAGAACTCAGATATTATGAAAATATCATGAATGCCTCAGGATATTAAATTGTTTTGGGCCACACATGTAGGTTACAATGCTGAAAGCTTTGTCTACAACATGTGCCTATCTACCTATACAAAAACATACACAGACACACACATTAAAAATTCTAAAAAATGTAGTACATTAAAAACAAAAAAGTATGTGCAGTAAACAAACAAAAAGAAGCTCAATATAATTGATCATTAGAGAAATACAAATCTAAACCATAATGAGAAATCATCTTACATCAGAATGACTATTATTAAAAAGTCAAAAAACAACATATGCTGATAAAGTTGCAGAGAAAAAGTAACACTTAAACACAGTTGGTGGGAGTGTAAAATAGTTCAACCATTGTGGAAGACAGTATGGTCATTCCTCAAAGGCCTAAAGACAGATATGTCATTTGACCCAGTAATCCTATTACTGGGTATATACTCAGAGGAATATAAATCATTTTACCATGAAGACACATGCACATGCATGTGAATGTTCATTGCAGCACTATTTACAATAGCAAAGACATGGAATCAACCTAAATGCTCACCAATAACAGAATGGATTTTAAAAAAATGTGGTACATATGCACTATAGAATACTATGCAGCCATAAAAAAAACAAGATTATGTATTTTATGGGAATGTGGATGACGCTGGAGGCTATTATCCTCAGCAAAGTAACCCAGGAAGAGAAAACGAAATACTTTACATTCTTACCTATAAGTGAGAGCTAAATGACAAGAACACATAGAGGGAAAAAACAGACACTGGGGTCTACTAAAGGATGAAGGGTGAGAGGAGGGGAGAGGAGCAAAAAATGATGACTATTGAGTACTGTGTATAATCTATACAAAAAAAAACCCATGACTCAAATTTACCTATGTAACAAACATTCCTATGTATCTCTGAACTTAAAATTAAAAACAAAAAAAAGGAAAAAGAGATACCATAAACATAAGCAAAATAAAATGTTTAACTTAAAAAATAAAAATAAAAACACAACACATTGTCAGAACTTTTTTGTTTGTTTTTAACCTCAATTCCTTAACACTGTCAGTCCTCACTCTATTCAACTTATCATGACTGGAACTTATATCAGATTATTAGTTTAAGAGTTTAATTCTATGCTTTTAATAGATATTTTATTTTTCATTTTATTTTCATATCCATCATGAATGTAGTCATTTTATATTTACTTTCAAATCCATTCTTTGCTGTGTTGTA
This sequence comes from Ateles fusciceps, assembly GCA_036589455.1. Lineage (NCBI taxonomy): Eukaryota > Metazoa > Chordata > Mammalia > Primates > Atelidae > Ateles > Ateles fusciceps. The sequence goes on from JAZHEH010000589.1 coordinate 1,964,835, forward strand.
TCCTAGCCATTGATACTTCATCACAGTGAAAAGAAAAGCAGTTCTTAATCTATTAATATTATCAGGTGCTATTTGCATGCCCTTATTAATTCTGAGATCTATAGCCCTGAAAGTGATATCAAACCTATCGAAAATTAGTATAGTTATAAAAACTAAGTAAGTTAATCTTTTAAAAGCCTTATAATTCTGGCGTAAAGTTAAGGCCTTAACAAGTGCTAGTTACTATTATTCATTAATTTGAGCTGGTTAATAGTTCACTTAACATAATTCAAATTTTCTTAACATAATTCAAATTTTGCTTGTCTTTTCATTTATTCCATTTCAGGGTTATTTTTATTTGAAAGTTATACTTTTTTAATCGTACATCAATTTATTTATATGTATGGCTGATGGAATAATTACTGCTTATATTTCAAATTTTGAAATTATGGGCAGTACTTTTTATTCTCAATACAATTATGTTATTTTTCTTTTATTTTCCTTCATGTCTGAATTTTAACAAGACATGGGTAATTCCCCCAAAATATCTGTAACAGAAGATCCCTGAACATATTTACTATAAATCCTTCATTCTACAGCCACAGGCTAGAAAAGGGAAAAAGAAAAAGCACCCAAAACCTGCTTTTCCCAGAGCCATGGGCCTCCAGTAATTATTCAGTGAAGAATAATAGGTTGAAAGTTGTTTACATCAGAGGATTTTATTTTCCTCTATGCAAAGGCAAAAACATAAATCTTAGATACTTCACCGTTAAATGTATTTCTCAGTGATTCGTGGTACATTGGCATCTGAGTCAGAATCATCAAGGAGCCTTATAAAAATGATTTATAAGTTCTCAAAATAATTCTATTCAATCATAATATCTTGGATACAAGTTAGTAATTATTAATTTCAAAAGCAGGCAAGGTATTCCTAAAACCATGATTAAGAAATAACTCCTAGAACTATTTTTCCTATATATGTATGTATGTATGTATGTACGTATGTATGTATTTATTTAGAGACAGGGTATCGTTCTGTCATCCAGGCTGGAGTGCAGTGGCATGATCTCCGTTCACCATGACCTCTGCCTCCCATGTTCCAGTTCAAGTGATTCTCTTGCTGCAGCCACCTGAGTACCTGGGATTACAGGCATGTGTCACCACTCCCAGCTAATTTTTGTTTTTGAATTTTTTGGTAGAGACATGGTTTTGCTATGTTGGTCAGGCTGGTCTCAATCTCCTAGCCTTCAGTGATCTGCCTACCTCAGCCTTCCAAAGTGCTGAGATCATACGTGTGAGCCACTGTGCCCAGACCTCTTTATGAATTTAATAAACTGCTAAGGCTACACATAAAGGTTATAAACATAATGGAAATTTTAGTTAGTTGTGCCTATTTCTTTGAAATGTAAAAATTAAGAACTCATTTTAATGTACTCACTGAATGGTATTAATCTTGTATTTATTTTCTATGAAAAGAAAAACCTCCATAGAATTGAGACGTTAACATTTAAAAAGTACAAATTGATGTACGATAATGTAATTCAGAGAAGAAGCATTTATTAGACCAAGAAATTTTCAAATTAATAATTAAAATTTAGAAAAGGAGAAATTTTATCATTGACTTCAATTATTTTTAGAATATTTTATATACTGTCATTATTACAAAATAAAAGACTCAGGGATAAAATGCTTAATCATATGCAAATTTGACTCACACAAGAATGATATTTATATAATACTGATAAAGGATTTTTATATATAATTTTTCACTTGTTTTTTTCTTAGAAAATATGTTTTTTTTTCAAAGTTTCTGTAAATTTCAGCAGTGTAGATACGTATTGGGAGATAAATACATGATTTTTAAGGCAAATGTAAAATTATATTTTAGGCATGTTAAAATCAGCAGATTTTCATAGTGCTAAAGGAGAGTCTGCACCTGTGAAATATTTTTCTCTAGGGGATCCATTTTCTGATTGGGAGTTAAACAATCTTTGTTATTGAATCCTTTGAAATCCATGAAATATTGTAAAGTTACATAAGATTACAGATTTTGTCTATTTATTTTTTTAGGGGATGAAAATAGAAAAAAAAAAGCCCAAAAGTCCATTTTATCTTATTCTACAAAGAAAATAAAAAATAGATGATGTGTAAGTAAAGGTGCCATGAGCTTTTAGTAAGAATGTGGAAATATTGCTTGCAAGGACATAATTAACTACAATGCATGTGTTCATATGGGCCACTAATTTAATTAATATCAAGTTAGTAATTAATCATTTTATAGATAGTACTCTAAATGTATTTATCAATCAATTGCCTATTAAACTATTACTATGTTTTAGTCACTATTATAGGTATTACAGATACGATGGAAAAATGAGAGAAAATGTAGTTAGAAGGATACCAGGGAGCTATGCAAAATTTATCATAAAGGAACTTCTAGACAATTGTAAGGACTAGTTTTATGCTGGGTGAAATGTGTAGCCACTGGAAAGTTTTAGCAGAAGACAAGCATTTAAGTTTCAGGGGAAATGATTGACAACTAAATTGAAAATAAACTGTGGTAGGAACAAGAGTGCAGATAAGAATCATTAGAAAATTATACTAATAATATCAATAAATTATAACAATAACCCAGATAAGAAATTACAGTGGCCCGTACCACATGGAGTCAGTGGAATTAAAGAGAAAATCTGATAGTTTACTGACATATTTGATGAGGACCATGAGAGACCTAAAAAAGAGTCAAAGATGACTCCACCTGTTTGGGCCAAAGCAACTGGAAGTATAAAGTTGCTAATATCTTAAATGGATATAAATTTTGGTAGGATTGAATAGTGAAGATTCAGAATTTAGTTTGTGTAATATTGATTTTGAAAATACCCTGGACATCCAAGTACAGTATTAAATAGATATACATGTGAGTCTGAAGTTTATGAGACAGATTTAGGCTGGAGATATAAATTTGGAAGTAACCTATACAAATAGACAGGGTTTAAAATCAATATTCTGCTTGGAATCACTTAGGGAGTGAGTGTAGATAGATAAAAGAAGTTGTTTAAGAACTTCCAATAGAAGAGGAACCAAAATGTATTTGATGTGCTGGAAAATAGTGAAGAAAAATTGTCCTACTGAAAGAAGCAATCAATTTTGTAAAGTATTAAGAAAATAGGACAAAGCCAACATTGATGACATTTATATTAAAAAATTAATTTCTTCAAGTTTCTGACAAAACAGTTGTTACATCCTTGTTATTGATGTTTTTACGTGATGTTATTTTTTTCTTTGTCTTTATAAGACAAAGAGAGTGGATGCTAACTAATTATCACTGTTCAGAATGTCATATAATTTTAAATTATTTGTATTCCCATCACTCTTCCCAAAATTTTTAGGTTTAAATTATTGAAAAATGAAGGACTAGAACATGACCATTATGTAAGATGGGAAAAATGGCACTGGAGAACAACTTAATTTTTATTAGGATTTTTATCTTCTGAGGATATAAACATCTAGAATATTGTACTTTCATATTTACCCATGTCTGAACTTTATTCTTTCATGGTTTAGCAAATGTTCATCTGCATATGTTATGTGTGTACTTTCTCAAGATATAATGCTAAAAGTACATTAGAATAATCTTTCTCAGGACTCTGTTTGGTTTTTAAAGAAAACTAGTCAAAACAAATAAGAAAATAAACAATGTTAAGTTTAAATTGTTAACATTTTTGTGATTTCTATGGTTATAATAGACTTTTTCTCCAAAATAAATGACAACATTGGTTAACCAAGGCTTAATATGCTTGACACGTTACTTGGCTCATAAGATCCCAAAATAAATATGATAGTGTACATTTACACCTGGTTTTTGAAAACCAACACACTGATCCGAATGTAATTGAAAAGGGAATAATAATAGATTTATAACAAAAGAGAATATAGTTCAACATTTAACTATATGGGAAGAAACAAAACTACAAGACAAAGTGGTCAGATATTTATGCTCATATTTAATACCTACTTGAACGCTAGAACATCAAATAAAAGTTGATATGAATATGTTGTATTATTGCCTTAAATCTCACCACTGAGATAAAAATAAGTGATTCATTTTTTAAAAATAATTTTTGTGTACTATCTAAATTATATTTAAATATAGTATATTAATATATTATGTGGTATATATTATTATACAGTATAGTCTTATATGTTGTAATTATAAATTATATTTGCATTAATCTATTAGGGTAGTACATACATAATTGTGGTTTTTGCATTGTTGAAGTTTGCTGTTTGATATTGGAATGCATTCTTAAATGTGGTTACGTTATACATCATTTTAATGCACATTTCTCACTTTGTTTTTTGCTAATAACTTATTACTTGCTGTTTATTTTATATGTATTTTATACAATGGAAATGATGTTAGACAAAAAGGAAATTCAAGTGATTTTCTAGTTTGAGTTCTAAATGCGTCATAAAGAAGCGGGGGACAACTTCCAACATCAATGCCTTTATTTGTCCCAGGAACTCCTAACGAAACCCCTTTTTGTGTGACTTATGCATGGCCATGTTACTAAATTTTTGTTCAGTGAAATGAGATCAGAAGTGACACAAGCACTTATTCAATCCATAAAGGAAAGAAACACCTTCCCTTCTAATTTTCCTGTCTCCTTCCTGCTAAATGAAATAAAGTGCAGTGGTTTTTCAAGAAGTCTTGTAAAGCAGATGAGAGCCTTGAAGATGAGGAGCATAGTGGCCAGCGACTTGGAAATTGATAGTGGCCAATTTGGAGAAATAATTGAAGCTGATCCTCTTACAACTACGTGAGAATTTGCTGAAGAACTCAATGTTGACCATTCACCCAATAAATTTTAAATATGTTAAATATAATTTTTCTTAATATACTTCTTAGTTGCAAAACTGGAATATTTGGTGATAAAATATGTCCCTCAAATACTTATTCATAAAATAAAGTTCTATGCTCAGGTAATTATGAACTATATCAATTTCACTTGTAAAATTTATGTAGAAAAAAATGATCATTTTGGTGGATCCAAGATGGCCGATTAGGAGCAGCTGAGGATTGCAGCTCCCAGTGAAAGCGCAGAGGGTAAGTGGACGCCGCATTGCCAGACAGATTTTTATTGCCCACAGACAGGAGATTCCCAGGGGGAGGAACCCCACGGGTCGCCAGCGCGGCTGGTTTGGCCGGCGCAGCAGTTTTTGCCGGCACGACTGTTTTCACCAGCGCTGCTGTTTTGGGCAGCGTCCCCGGCGCAGCGGTTCCCCATACAAAATACCTGGGTCCGGGTGCCGTTTTAGCTGGCAATTGGATCTCCGGGAAGGCAGAGCCGCCCATTCATCTGATTAAAAAAGGGGACTGAAACAGGCAGCCAGGCCAGGAGATTTGCCGGGAAAAAAAAACGCCACGAATCTCCGCGCCCCCGGTTTCGAGCCGGCGCAGTGGATCGCCGCACGGGAAATCACACAGATCCCGGCGCCTTTTCAATAGGCGGCTGGAACACCTGGGAGACTCTGAGGCAGGGAGCCAGGTGATCAGGCTCGGCTGGTCCCACCCCCCACAAAAAAAAGCCATCGGAAACGCTCTGGATCGAGAGTTTCACAGCAAGCACAGCTGAGCCCGGGACGGCCCAGCTCTGTGTGGGAGGGGCGTCCGCCATTACTGAGGCAGTCTGCCGCTACAGAGGTAGTTTTGCCATTGCCGAGGCAGTTCTCACTACACCAGTATAAACAGGACTGCAAGGAAGTTCATACGGCAGCTGGGTGGAGCCCACAGCAGCTCAGCAAAGCCTCTGTAGGCAGACAGTGACTAGGCTGCCTCATCGCTGGGCAAGGCAGCCCTGAGAAAAGGCAGCAGCACCAGGGAAACTCATAAATAAAGCCCTAACTCCCCCGAGACAGAGCACCTGGGGGAAAAAGGGGTTTGTGAGTTCTGCTGCAGCAGACTTAAACGTACCTGCCCAGCAACTCTGAATGAACAACGGAGCTCACAGCTCAGCACTTGAGCTCCTATAAAGGAAACTCTGTCTCCTCAAGCAGCTCCCTGATCCCCGTATATCCAACGAGTCACCTCACAAAGGAGTGCTCAGACGGACATCTGGCGGGTATTCTTCTGGGACAAAGATAGCAGAAGAAGAGACTGGCAGCAACCCTTACTGTTCTGCAGCTGCTGCAGGTGATCCCCCAGGCAAGCAGGGCCGGGAGTGGACCTCAGCAGTCCTACAGCAGAGGGGTCAGACTGTTAGAAGGAAAACTAAGAAACAGAAATAAATAACTTCATCATCAACAAACGGGACGTCCACTGAGAGACCCCATCTGAAAATCACCAACCACAAAGACCACACATAGATAAATCCACAAAGATGGGAAGAAACCAGCGCAAAAAGAGGTAAACACCCGAAACCAGAATGCCTCTCCTCCTACAAGGGATCACAACTCCTCACCAGCAAGGGAACAAGGCTGGATGGACAATGAGTGTGATGAAATGACTGAATCAAGCTTCAGAAGGTGGGTAGTAAGAAACTTCTGTGAGCTAAAAGAACATGTTCTAACCCAATGCAAACAAACTAACAACCTTGAAAAAAGATTTGACGAAATGCTAATGAGAATAACCAACTTAGAGAGGAATGTAAGTGAATTGATGGAGCTGAAAAACACAACACAAGAACTTTGCGAAGCATGCACAAGTTTCAACAGCCGAATTGACCAAGCAGAAGAAAGGATATCAGAGGTCGAAGATCAACTCAATGAAATAAAATAAGAAGGAAAGAGTAGAGAAAAAAGGGTAAAAAGGAATGAACAAAGTGTCCAAGAAATATGGGACTATGTGAAAAGACCTAATCTACGTTTGATAGGTGTACCTGAATGTGAAGGAGAGAATGAATCCCAGCTGGAAAATACTCTTCAGGATATTATCCAGGAGAACTTCCCCAACATAGGAAGGCAGGCCAATATTCAAGTCCAGGAAATACAGAGAACACCACAAAGATATTCCTCAAGAAGAACAACCCCAAGGCACATAATCGTCAGATTCACCAGGGTTGAAATGAAGGAGAAAATGCTAAGGGCAGCCAGAGAGAAAGGTCGGGTTACCCACAAAGGGAAGCCCATCAGACTCACAGCAGATCTCTCAGCAGAAACCCTACAAGCCAGAAGAGAGTGGGGGCCAATATTGACATCCTTAAAGAAAAGAACTTCCAACCCAGAATTTCATATCCAGCCAAACTGAGCTTCATAAGTGAAGGAAAAATAAAATCCTTTGCGAACAAGCAAGAACTCAGAGATTTCATCACCACCAGGCCTGCTTTACAAGAGCTCCTGAAAGAGGCACTAAACATAGAAAGGAACAACCAGTACCAGCCACTCCAAAAACATACCAAACAGTAAAGACCATCAACACAATGAAGAAGAAACTGCATCAACTAATGGGCAAAACAGCCACCTAGCATCAAAATGGCAGGATCAAATTCACACATAACAATATTAACCCTAAATGTAAATGGGCTAAATGCCCCAATTAAAAGACATAGACTGGCAACTGGATAAAAAGCCAAAACCCGTCGGTGTGCTGTATCCAGGAAACCCATCTCACATGCAGAGATACACAAAGGCTCAAAATAAAGGGATGGGGGAAGATTTACCAAGCAAATGGAGAGCAAAAAAAAAGCAGGAGTTGCAATTCTCATCTCTGATAAAATAGACTTTAAACCAACAAAGATCAAAAGAGACAAAGAAGGACATTACATAATGGTAAAAGGATCAATGCAACAAGAAGAGCTAACGATCCTAAATATATATGCACCCAATACAGGAGCACCCAGATACATAAGGCAAGTTCTCAATGACTTACAAAGAGACTTAGATTCCCACACAATAATAGTGGGAGACTTGAACACCCCGTTGTCAATGTTAGACAGATCAACAAGACAGAAAATTAACAAGGATATCCAGGACTTGAACTCACACCTGGATCAAGCAAACCTAATAGACATTTACAGAACTCTCCACCCCAAATCCACAGAATATACATTCTTCTCAGCACCACATCGCACCTACTCTAAAATTGACCACATAATTGGAAGTAAATCACTCCTCAGCAAATGCAAAAGAACAGAAATCATAACAAGCAGTCTCTCAGACCACAGTGCAATCAAGTTAGAACTCAGAATTCAGAAACTGACTCAGAACCACACAGCTTCATGGAAACTGAACAACTGGCTCTTGAATGTTGACTGGATAAACAATGAAATGAAGGCAGAAATAAAGATGTTCTTTGAAACCAACGAGAATGAAGACACAACATACCAGAATCTCTGGGACACATTTAAAGCAGTCTCTAGAGGAAAGTATATAGCAATAAATGCCCACATGAGAAGCAAGGAGAGATCTAAAATTGACACCCTATCATCAAAATTGAAAGAGCTAGAGGAGCAAAATCAAAAAAACTCAAAACCTAGCAGAAGACAGGAAATAACTAAGATCAGAGCAGAGCTGAAGGAGATAGAGACACGAAAAACTCTTCAAAAAATCAACAAATCCAGGAGCTGGTTTTTTGAAAAGGTCAACAAAATAGACAGACCACTAGCCAGATTAATAAAAAGAAAAGAGAAAATAATCAAATAAATGCAATAAAAAACGATAAAGGGGATATCACCACAGATTCCACAGAAATTCAAACCATCATCAGAGATTATTACAAACAACTCTATGCACATAAACTAGTAAACCTGGAAGAAATGGATAAATTCCTGGACACATGCATCCTCCCAAGCCTAAACCAGGAAGAAGTCGAAACCCTGAATAGACCAATAACAAGGTCTGAAGTTGAGGCAGCAATTAAGAGCCTACCACCCAAAAAAAGCCCAGGTCCAGATGGGTTCACAGCCGAATTCTACCAGACATACAAAGAGGAGCTGGTACCATTCCTTCTGAAACTATTCCAAACAATCCAAAGAGAGGGAATCCTTCCTAAATCATTTTATGAGACCAACATCATCCTGATACCAAAACCTGGCAGAGACTCAGCAAGAAAAGAAAACTTCAGGCCAATATCCATGATGAACATAGATGCAAAAATCTTCAATAAAATACTGGCAAACCGATTGCAACAGCACATCAAAAAGCTTATCCACCATGATCAAGTAGGCTTCATCCCGGGGATGCAAGGCTGGTTCAACATACGCAAATCTATAAACATAATCCACCACATAAGCAGAACCAAAGACAAAAACCACATGATAATCTCAATCGACGCAGAGAAGGCCTTTGACAAAATTCAACAGCCCTTTATGCTAAAAACTCTCAATAAACTAGGTATTGATGGAACGTATCTCAAAATGATAAAAGCTATTTACGACAAACCAACAGCCAATATCATACTGAATGGGCAAAAACTAGAAGCATTCCCTTTGAAATCTGGCACTAGACAAGGATGTCCTCTCTCACCACTCCTATTCAATATAGTACTGGAAGTTCTAGCCAGAGCAATCAGGCAAGAAAAAGAAATAAAGGGTATTCAAATAGGAAAGGAGGAAGTCAAATCCTCTCTATTTGCAGACGATATGATTGTATATCTAGAAGACCCCATCGTCTCAGCCCAAAATCTCCTGAAACTGATAAGCAACTTCAGCAAAGTCTCAGGATATAAAATCAATGTGCAAAAATCACAAGCATTCCTATACACCAATAACAGACTTAAAGACAGCCAAATCAAGAACCAACTGCCATTCACAATCGCTACAAAGAGAATAAAATACCTAGGAATACAACTAACAAGGAACGTAAAGGACCTCTTCAAGGAGAACTACAAACCACTGCTCAATGAAATAAGAGAGGACACAAACAGATGGAGAAATATTCCATGTTCATGGCTAGGAAGAATCAATATTGTCAAAATGGCCATACTGCCCAAAGTAATTTACAGATTCAACGCTATCCCTATCAAGCTACCAATGACCTTCTTTGAAGAACTGGAAAAAACCACCTTAAACTTCATATGGAACCAAAGAGAGCCCGCATAGCCAAGTCAATTCTAAGCAAAAAGAACAAAGCTGGAGGCATCACACTCCCGGACTTCAAATTATACTACAAAGCTACAGTAATCAAAACAGCATGGTACTGGTACCAAAACAGAGATATAGACCAATGGAACAGGACAGAGACCTCCGACGCAACACAACACATCTACAACCACCTGATCTTTGACAAACCTGACAAAAACAAACAATGTGGAAGCGAGTCCCTGTTTAATAAATGGTGTTGGGAAAACTGGCTAGTCATGTGCAGAAAGCAGAAGCTGGACCCCTTCCTGACACCTTACACTAAAATTAACTCCAGATGGATTAAAGACTTAAACATAAGACCTAACACCATAAAAACCCTAGAAGAAAATCTAGGCAAAACCATTCAGGACATAGGCGTAGGCAAGGACTTCATGACCAAAACACCAAAAGCATTGGCAACAAAAGCCAAAATAGACAAATGGGACCTAATCAAACTCCACAGCTTCTGCACAGCAAAAGAAACAGTCATTAGAGTGAATCGGCAACCAACAGAATGGGAAAAAATTTTTGCAGTTTACCCATCTGACAAAGGGCTGATAACCGGAATCTACAAAGAACTGAAACACATTTACAAGAAAAAAACAAACAAGCCCATTCAAAAGTGGGCGAAGGATATGAACAGACACTTTACAAAAGAAGACATACGTGAAGCCAACAAACATATGAAAAAATGCTCATCATCGCTGGTCATTAGAGAAATGCAAATCAAAACTACATTGAGATACCATCTCACGCCAGTTAGAATGGCGATCATTAAAAAATCTGGAGACAACAGATGCTGGAGAGGATGTGGAGAAATAGGAACGCTTTTACACTGTTGGTGGGAGTGTAAATTAGTTCAACCATTGTGGAAGATGGTGTGGCGATTCCTCAAGGACCTAGAAATAGAAATTCCATTTGATCCAGCAATCCCATTACTGGGTATATATCCAAAAGACTATAAATCGTTCTACTATAAGGACACATGCACACGAATGTTCATTGCAGCACAGTTTACAATAGCAAAGACCTGGAACCAACCCAAATGCCCATCGATGATAGACTGGACAGGGAAAATGTGGCACATATATACCATGGAATATTATGCAGCCATCAAAAACGATGAGTTCGTGTCCTTTGTAGGGACATGGATGAACCTGGAAACCATCATTCTCAGCAAACTGACACAAGAACAGAAAATCAAACACTGCATGTTCTCACTCATAGGTGGGTGTTGAACAATGGGAACACATGGACACAGGGGAGGGGGAGTATCACACACTGGGGTCTGTCTGGGGGAAAAAGGGGAGGGGATAGTGGGGGGGTGGGGAGTCGGGGAGGGGATAGCATGGGGAGAAAGGCCAGATATAGGTGATGGGGAGGAAGGCAGCAAATCACACTGCCATGTGTGTACCTATGCAACAATCTTCCATGTTCTTCACATGTACCCCCAAACCTAAAATGCAATTAAAAAAAATAAAATAAAATAAAAAATAAAAAAGAAAAAATAAATAAAAAAAAAGAAAAAAATGATCATTTTTAAAACTATGTTTAGACTGTCCAACTTTTTCTGGGAAGTCTATCCTTTCAGGAGAAATCCAGTGACCACACATAATAATAAGTAAGATATTTCCCTAAATAAAGCAGCCTCAGATGCTTCCAAGCAACTTATTCCATTACCAGGACAGGAAATTTTAACATTTGCCCAGAATGATTTGATAATTGCTGGATACCAGTGATTTATATGTCTTCCCTATTCATTCCTTTTCTGAAATTGTATTTTAGGAAGATTTATCTTGATTTTGCTTTACCTTGTTATTTTTGAGTTGAAAAACCAGTATCATTCTTTAAGTTTATAGATGACTGAAATTGACAGAGAAAATTACCATGAACATTGAGCTGGTTTCAGTAATTGGATGGGACTTAGTGTTTTGCACTATGGAAAGGGGGTAATACTGCTATGTAGGAAACAGGGTATGCATAGATATTTGGGTGGCCAGACACAAGGACGTAAGCAGAGATGTGAATTTTTTCCCAATACTATCTCTTTCCTTCTTCCTTTAATAATGAAAGCCATAAGGTTTTGTTGGTTTTATGACAATTGAGTTAAAGGCACATCTCCCAGCCTTCTTTTATTTTTTTTAACTTTATACATAGCTATGTTACTAAATTTCTATTCAATTACATGAGATTAGAAGTTACATGAGCACCTATTGAGTCTGTAAAGGGAAGAAACAGCCTCCCTTCCAATTTTCTTCTTTCTCCTTGCTAAATGAAATAGAGGGTGAGATGCTGGATTAAGCATAATAGAGGCAATTCAATAGCCAGATTTGAAGATGATAAAGCAAGAAGATTAGCCTGTATTTTTGACATCCCAAAGCTGTCATGACAATCCTGGAATACCTATACACAGTCTATTATGTGGAAGAAATGTCAATTCTTTTGCTTAAACCACCATGAATTTTACTCTTGGTTCAGAAACAAAACTTGTTTTACCCCAACTGATACAATATGTTAAGATTGTTTAAAGATTAAAAGGATAAATTCATATAGACCTCTAAGCATAGCATCTAACAAAAAAAATACATTCTCAATAAAATAGCATTTTATATGTATTTGTAACCCAGAGAAAAATGAAACACAGACACTATTTAATGGAAGGTCACAGTTAATGAGACAAAAATAGTAAATATATTATTCTATTATCATTTGCTTTGCAGTATGGTGCTCCAAATGAGTAGAGTTTATAAATTAAATATTTCATTTTTTCCAATAATATTCACATATTCATTCACACATTCACATATTTTATTTAAAAAAAACTCTGTTGTTTCATTATTTACTTTGTATTCTACATTCCTCAAAACAAAGAAAAATATTTATTGAATATTATCAACAAAAAGCAAGAGATAAACGTACTACTTCCCAAAAGGCTTTCCTTGCCCACTGTCTAGGCATGGCAAATTTATCAAGACAGGGGAATTGCAATAGAGAAAGAGTTTAATTCATGCAGAACCAGATGTGTGGGAGACTGGAGTTTTATAATTACTCAGATCAGTCTCTGAAAATTTGAGGATCAGAGATTTTAAGGATAATTTGGTGGGTAGGATAATTTGTCAGGGCAGAGGTGATATCATATGGAGTGGAAGGGGATTTTACTTGCTGTCTTCTGTTCCTGGGTGAAATTACAGAAATGGTTGAGCCAGATTGCTGGTATGAGTGGTGCCCACTGGTGGATCATAATGCAAGGTCTGCAAAATAACTCAATCACTGATCTTAGGTTTTACAACAGTGATGTTATCCCCCAGAAGCAGATTCAGAATCATGCAGTCTTCAGCTGCATGACTCCTAAATGATAATTTCTAGTCTTTAGCTAATTTGTTAATCCTACAAAAGCATACTTGTCCCTAGGCAATAAGGGATCTTATTTTGGGAAAGGGTATCATCTTTGTTTCAAAGTACTTTAAACTAAATTCCTCCCAAAGCTATTTTGATCTACACCTAGAAATGAACAAGGACAGCTTGGAAGTTTGAAGTAAGATGGAGTCAATTAGGTCAGATCACTTTCACTGTAATAATTTTCTCAGTTATATTTTTTGCAAAGGCAGTTTCAAAGGTGTTACCAATCTTTTAATTCACCACCCTTCATTTAAATGTAGGATGCTTTCATAGTCTGGGCATTTTTTAAAAATATTCAAAACTTGGCTGCATTAGTTATGTTTTCTTCCATCATTAGTAAATGTTTTTAAATGTGGGAAATCATGAGGCTATATTAGTTCTACATAGCACTGGAATAAACAGGATGCACATGCCAGTAACACTACACTTCATTACTATATCCTTGTATTCTTATATCCACAATGTGCAGATGTACAGATGTGCACACACATATGTCCACACCCACACACATATATTCTTAGTCCAGAATAAGTAAGATAGCACTTACATAATACTAACATAGTACATTATTATTGACTACGTTAATAGTTTACATTGGGGTTTACTCTTTCTGTTGTACCGTTCTACAGGTTTTTAAAAATGCATAATGTCATGTATACACCATTACAGTATCATATAGAATAGTTACACTGCCCCAAAATGCACCTATTTATCATTCCCTTTCAAGTTCCCATGAACTTCTAGAAACTAGTGATCTCTTCACTATCTGTATAATCTTTTCCAGAATATCATATAGTTGGAATTATATAAAATATAGTCTTTTCTGACTCATTTATTTCACTTTGTAATATACATTTAAGGTCCCTTCTGTCTTTCATGGCTTAATAGCTTTTGTCAGCTTCTTTTTATTATTATTTTTCCCTACTTTAGTTGGAGGAAAAGAAATACTTCTTTTAAATCACTAAATAATATTTTATTATTAATATATGGATGTATCACAGTTTGCTTATTCATTCACCTATTGGAAGACATATTGTTTACTTAGAGGAATATTTATGAGAACAGAACATAGGCTAAGTTAAACCCTCTTTGAACTTGGTGTAAAGTCCAAATTCCTTTCCTGATTTTACATAGTCCTGCATAATTTGGTGTCTGTAAACTTCTTCAATCTTAACTGATGCTACTCTCTGTTTCTTGCTCATTGTTCACCAGTATCTGAGGATTCACAGTGATCTCCTTACTGCCTCAGAGCACTTGACCAACTCATTCTCTCCCGGAAACATGGCTCCTCGACTCTTTATTCATGGCTGATTTCTTGTCATTTATTTGGGCTTCAGTATAGATACTACCTCCCCCTGAGAGATTTTCCTGAAAAAATCTGTTCTCTATCTATTGCAGTACTCTCTGCTTTCCTGACATACGACTTACTTTATATTGCATTTATTAGTTTTAGTATTTATTAATATACTATGTATTTTTTATTTTTCTGGAATAGACAGTAATTTCCAGAGGGCACAAATGTAGCTATTAGGTTAATGACTATATACTCAACACTTAGAATGGAAGCTCAATAAATATTCATTAAATTCAATAAACATTATTTTAATGTTTCCTAAGGGTACTACACACACACACACACACACACACACACACACACACACACACACATGCAAGTGCTTATTTTCCCTTAGAACTTGATGTATAATTTTTATCAGCTTATTACTAATAGTTCAGCCCTCCTAAGGAACCTAAAACTTTACTTGTAGAAATCAAAATATGTCTTTAGATTTTTTTTGCTGACCAGCCCAAATAAGGAAGAGGGAAGCTGTATTTGAAGTTTTTTTTATTATGTAGAGAATACACTCAAATTACTCAATAACATAAGTGTAGAGAATAAGCAATAAAGAATTTCATCAAGTATTTCCATAAGCAAATTAACACACTATTCTTTACCAAATTTTTATAATAGTATATCTTAGAAGTTTCTTCATATCAGTATTTTAAATTTTAAATTAAAATGTACTCATATGAGCCACAAATATAATTAATAAGACCTTTTCATGTATTCTCTAGGAGAAAAAAATCATCAATATTCACTAGAAAATTCTGATTTGCAGACTAATGCATGTATACCCTTTCTTCACCACACCTAATTCTACATAATTGTGAATAAAGTTAAAATAAATTTTATATACACTATAATAAATGTTTTTGTAGAAGCATTACTTATTATTTGGTGCTACAGAGAAGTAAGAAAGCAATTCTACCAGGATATCAAGCAGGGCTTTTTACAGAAGGAGATATTTTTGAAACATAAGCTTGACATATAAAAAGAATGTAATTGGATTACAGAAATGGAATGCAGAAATTTATATAAATTCTTAATATCTGTTAATAAAACAGATCATTTGGTATGGGCAATGGAGAAAAAAAATACCCCTGCAGACTGCAGTTACAGGACTATAAAAATGTCAGCTTAAGAGAATCACTCACATATTAGAGTTATTCACTGTCTTTGCTGACTTCTAATGAACAAAAATCTCAGTCTTCATTGAGTTGAGCTTTTACTCAAGGAAGGAGTGTAAATAAACTATCTTGAGTATATAGTAGTTCAGGATTAAGAGAAATATGGGAAAACAGTTGTATGAGAAAGAGGGAAAGAAGGTGGGTTTTGTGGGGTGAAATCTTAAACAGAGTGTCAAAGAAGACTGACATTAGAAGATGAAATTTTAGTAAAATATGAGAAATGTGAGAGAAAAAGTAATGTCTGTTAGCTTGTGAATGTGGTTCATTGTCATTAACTTTAGAACCTAGAATAATGCCCACAACATAATTAGTAGTTGATAAATATTTGTTAGATATATAAATGAATAAACTAATTTATAGAGTAATGATAAAAAGAATGTACTGGGAAATTGTGTGAGCGGAATTTGAGAAAGAATATTTATTTTCTGTTAAAAAATAAACCCTATAAGCAATAGGATTAAAGTCCATGAATACTTTGACATTATATTTTAGACTTATTAATAACATCATAAAATCATATTTGCTTTTGGAGAAAATTTATATTAAAAGAGTGGTAAATTAAGGAAATACAATTTTCAGAGAGCCCAGTTAAAAGGAAGCCAATGATAAGCCCAGATATATCTGATACTGGTGACACAGTTGACATAGTTAGGATTTTTCCAACATGCTTTTTTAATGAGGTACAAGATTTACTCACAAAAATCAATCGATGATGAAACAGAGTGAAGTTATTAACAATTTCCAAGTTTCTCACTTGGTGGCTGAGAGAGATAGATGGTAATTCAAATCACTTACATAATTGATTAGAGTATGAGCAATTAAGCTTGGGAAGATGAAAACACTGAATTCATTTTACACTTGCTGAGCATGCTCTGACTTGAGTTACAGATAGAGCTGTATAGTTTTATTATATTATAGATATTAAATGAAATGCTATAAAGACAAATAGAAGGCTATTTGTGTTTAGAGGTGAAAAAGTTTAGGGGAATAAAAGGAAAGTAACATTTGAGGCCAGTCATGAAATGTGAGGTAGCATTGTCCAGTGACAAGAAAAGGTTAGAAGTCATTCCAAGCAAGGAGAAAACCCTAAATTCATAAAATACAGAAAGGATATTACTGGAAAGGGAGGAGGTAATATATTAATATTATTGGTATTGTTATTCATATGGACAAATAAACTTAAGTTGTGCATGGAAGTGGGTTTCTCACATTGATTTTTCCATGGACTATTATATTTGCCTTTATTCTCCAGGTCGTTTACCAGCTTATATTTAAAGGCCTTAGAAGATTTGTTTCTGCAAAACACAGGCATGTTTCAGAAAGCTGTAAAAGACTATTGGATTTGACTATTATGAAACAGTCTATCACCATAGTCACTTAAGTGTTTGAAGAATATTTTGTTTACGATGGAGTGTTTGTGATATTGCTTGTCACTTCCCATTACCTTTTGATCAACATGATAACAGGAATGGCACTGCCAGGAGCAATTGACTTTGACATTGTGAAGGTATTTAATGGAGTTCAGTTATGGCTATAAGTTTCATACACTAGCCATCTGATTTCTACCATAATCAATTATTATAACTCTGCGAGACAGTTAAATGGAGTGACCTCTAGGGCTACATGCTTGAAATAACATTTTAGTAAATCTATATAATATATAGTTGATAAATCCCCAACTTCAGTTCATGGAAGTGTCACTTAAATGAACTTGGGCAAATAGCCTATTTAAGAATATGACTGATGCTGGTGCAAAATGCAATATATATTTACACTCCAGTGGATCAGATAGTACTAAAGAAGAGCCTAAAAATCTAAGAACAGCTTTTTGTCTTATTGCCTTTATCACACATTTTTAATTCGTTTTAGACAACTCAAACATTTACTGTTTACATACCTTTATATATATGTTAACATATATTACTAATAAATTTAGGAAGTAAAATTTTGGTTATTGCCATAGCTTCATTAAAATGTTCAATGTTTGGCCTAGGAATGCCATAATAACCAATCTGGCATTAATTAATTGATCAAGTATTCATTTAATGTACGCTGTAATCAGTCTCCATTTTACATGTATATCCAGAACTCAAAAAATATAATTTGCAATAATTTGACAAATGCATCTTCTCAAGTTATTATGACTGTAT
Source organism: Ateles fusciceps (assembly GCA_036589455.1). NCBI lineage: Eukaryota > Metazoa > Chordata > Mammalia > Primates > Atelidae > Ateles > Ateles fusciceps. Next base: position 1,982,947 of record JAZHEH010000589.1, read on the forward strand.
TAACAAGGGTATGACTAAAGTATATGACAAATATGAACACTGACCTCTGACAAACATAATGGTTATTTTCTTTTGTATTTACAACTTATTTCCTGTTATGTTTATCCACTATGAATCTGTTTTTATATGTTGGAAATTTCATATTACAACTAATATCAGTTTATCAGTTGTAGGTATGAGTTCTTAATTACTAGTGATTGATTTGTACATCATCATTCTAATGAACCACAATTTCTCAGCCTTGGGCACAGATTAGATGTCATTTTTTTTTTTTTTTACAAATAAATTTTTTGTCTCCTTTATATAATGTATTTTCCCCCAAATATTAATCTCCAAGTAGGAGCACTCAACATGAACTACAATAACAAAATTTCTCAAAAAGATATTGTTAGTGGAAAGCTATGCACAATACGATTCTATAATGCCCTACGTATCTGGACTTCTTACATTTGATATATCGGTACTCAAAAATCAATGATTAGATTCCTGCTACACAGTCTATAAGAATTTAAATAATAATAAATGATGTATTATGTTGCAAGGACTGAGTTTAGTGCATACCACATAAGAACTGATACATACAAAGGTATTAAGTGTTATCTAATAGTGGTACTAGTAGTAACAGTTTTATCATGATCATTACTACTACTATTATTACTTTGTTTTGTGCCCCATAAAATAGATATCTCCATTCATTTTATTATCACTGCTTCAGTTAGAATAAAAGTAGAGATTAATTTTGTAGAGCGATATATGGAAAGAGGAAAATAAATGCTTGCTTACTATAATCTAAATATACTATCTTCCTTTATTCTATAAAATTTCTGGGTAGAAAATAGAATCAAAGGTGGTCTGAGCTATTTATACAGAAATGTTTAAATGTTCTCCTTACATATTTCTGCATCCATCTAAATTCATTGTTCTATTTTATTTTTTATTTTAGTTCTGCGGTATTATATCAACACAAAACTGTCACTATTGAGTTCAAATAATAATTGTTGTATCCTGTAAGTCAGTAGTTATAACATGTACCATTTACATATTTTAATATCTCACTTGCTACATTTTCCAGATCTTTAATCAAGTTATATAATGATATGTCTAACACTGATCACCATTGAGCATAATGGCCACTTTCTTCTGTAAATATATACAACTTATTACCTGCTATTTTCACCATTTGTCTCTTTTTTATACACTAAAACTCTTTAAATTGAAACCAAACCAATCATTTTTATGATAATTTTATGAGACACTGCCACTGTTTTATCTAAGAAACAAACAAAAAAGTATGTAACTCTACTTTATAATTCTGCAACTTTTCAATTCCTTTCATTTTTTCAATACTCATTTCTATGTTTTGACAAACACATAGCCTGTGCCTTAAATTAGAATATAAACTCCTGTAAAAATTATTATACTATGTATAGCATTTGTTTTCATTTACAGATTTCCTCTGGACAAATGTGTTTTCTTCATTTTCAGATAGAGTTCAGCACCTGCATTGTTTTTATACTATTTCTTTCCAAGTATCTTTTTTCTTCTTATACTTCACTTATAATCTCTGACCACCATCTTACTTGAATCAATTTATTCCAAAATGTCATATGTCATGTGACTAGATATTTTTTCTTCTAATTGGGAACTTCCTTTTTGATATATTCAAATACACCTGTTCTACAACTGTCTAATGAAGACTTTTTATCTTGGTTCTGAGCTGTAACATTAATGGTGAGGTTGGGAGTGCCTTTTAGGACAGTTTAATTTAGTACACAGATAGCAAGACACATTACCTAATACTAGGTAATTATCTCATGGTTTTCACATTGCTGTTGTGGATATGTGTGGTTTTCAATAATGAAAGTGGTTAAGATATATAATATGACAAGAAACAATGACAAGTTTAAAGAACATATTTTAGTTTTTCTCTAAATGTATGTATTTCATTGTATATATTTAAGATGCATAACATGATGTTGTGACAGAAATATACATAGCAAAATAATTACTATACTCAAGCAAATATTTTTTACCTCACATTAGTTCCCTTTTGTAGTGAAAACACCTGAGATCTACATTCTTAGAAAATTCAAGTACACAGTACGCAATTAATTATAGTCATCACATTTAATTTCTAGACTTACTTGTTCTACAAATTACAGCTTTGTTCCCTTCAACGTACATATCCCTTTTCCTTCCCTTATGCATAACTGGTAACCACCACTCTACTGTCTGTTTACACCTATTTGACTTTAAGATTCCACCTTTAAAGATTACGAAGTATTTTTCTATTTGTGGATGGCTTGCTTCATTTAACATAATGTCTTTTAGGTTAACTTATATAGTCCCAAATGGGAATATTTCCTTTTTTAAGGAATTCAATAAAATTCCATACACACACACACACACACACACACACACACACACACACACAGAAATATATGTGTCTACATATTGAAATATATTTATATATATAAGTAACTATGCATAAAGAAATATCTACGTATATCTATAGAAAAATATGTATATGTGTTTATAGGTATAAACGTCAAAATTTAATCATTTATTCTTCTGTTGACAGTTTTTCATATCTTGGCTATTGTTAATAATGCTTCAGTGAAAGCAAGTGGATCTGTCTCTATGAGATGTTGATTTCATTTCCTTTGGGTATAGCAAGCAGAGAGAATCCTGGATCACATGGTAGTTCTACATTTGATTTTTTAAGAACTTTCATGCTGTTTTTGATAAGGGCTGTAGCAATGTACACTTGCAACAATAATGTGGAAACAAAGGTTTCCACTTCTACACATCCATACCATCACTTGCCATCACTTGTCTTTTTGATAATAGCCATTCTCACAGGTGTGAAGTGGTATCTCATTTAGGTTTTAAATTGCATTTCTCTGATAATCAAGGATGTTGAATACCTTTTCATATACTTTTTTCCATTTTTATACCTTCTTTGGAAAAATGTTTATTCAGGTGCTTTGTCCATTTTTAAAATCAAGTTATTTGATTTTTGTTATTGAATTGTGTGAATCCCTTATATGTTTTGGATATTAACCACTTATTAGATATACACTTTGCAAATATCTCCCAATCCATGTACTGCCTTTTCATTGTGTTGTTGCTTTCATTTTGAAGATACTTTTTAGTTTGATGTGAACCCACGTGTTTATTCTTGTTTTTGTTGCCCAAGCTTTTGGTAAAATACTCCAAAAAAAAAAAATGCCATTGTCAATAGCAAGAGCATTTTTTCTATGTTGTCTTTTAGGAGCTTTATGGCTTCATATCTTATATCCAGTTCTCTAATCTGAGTTTATTTTTGTGTATAGTGTAAAATTGTACCAGCTTCATTCTTTTGAATGCATATATCCAATTTTACCAGCACCATTTATTGAAAAGACTATTTTTTCTCCTTTGTAATTTCTTGGTCAAAAATTAGTTGACCACATATTCAAACTGAACTAAAAAACACTTCACAAATATTACACACCATGGACAAGTGGGGTTAACTCCAGGGATGAAATGTTCCTATACATTTTCAAATGAATCGATGAATCAATTATTCAGTGCAATCCTATCAAAATTCCAATGGCATTAACGGAATAAAAAATTAAAGATCAACTCAATGAAATGAGAAAAGGCATTTGACAAATTTCACTTTTTTATGTTAAGAACTGTCAACAAAATAGATATGGAAAAAGTTTCCTCCACATGATAAAAGTCATTGGTGAAAATCATAATCAAAAGGGGAAAATGAAAGCTATTTCTCTGGAATCTTGTAGAATGAAAGGATGCTACTCTCAACACTTTATTCAACATAGTACTGAAAATACTAGCAAGAACAGACAAGAAGAAGTAAAGACATCCAAATTTGAAAAGAGTAAGTAAAATTATCCGTTTTTGCAGATGACTTGATCCTACATTTAGGAAACCATAGTCTCCACCAAAAAAATAAACAAAAACAAAAACCACATTAGGAGTAATAAATTGAACTTAAATCAGTAGGATCCAAAAATCAATGTACAAAATAAGTTGTATCTATTTTCTTTTTAAAACTTTTATTATAGGTTCAGGGGTATATGTGAAGGTTTGTTACATAAGTAAACTTTTGCCATGGGGGTTTGTTGTACAGATTATTTAATCACCTGAGTATTAAACCTAGTATTCAATAGTTATCCTTCCTGCTCCTCTCCTTTCTCTCAGCCTCCACCCTTAAGTAGAACCCAGTGTCTGTTACTACGTTCTTTGTGTTCATGAGTTCTCATCCTTTAGCTTCCACTTACAAGTGAGAACATATATTTGTTTTTCTGTTATGTTAATTTGTTAATAAAAGCCTCCAGCTCCACCCATGTTACCTCATTTCTTTACTTCTGAAAAATAAATCAAGAAAACAACCTGTTTACAACATTATTAAAGAGAACAAAATATATAGAAATAAATTTCACTAAGAAAGTGAGAGATTTATTTACTGAAAACCAAAAAGTTTTGATTGAAGAAACTGAAAAGGACACAAATAAATGGAAAGAAATCCTGTGTTCATGAATTGGAGGAATTGATGTTAAAATGTTCATTCTGCCCAAAGTGACCCAGAAATTTAGTGCAATCTCGATCAAAATTCCAGTAACATTTTAAACAGAAATTTAAAAAAATAAAAGTGCTGATATTTGCATGGAATTACAAAGGACCCTGAATAGACAGAGTGTGGAGAAGGAAAACCAAAGGTGGAGGCACCACACTTCCTGATTTCAGAAAATATTACACAGCTCTAATAATCAAAACAGTACAGTACTTACATAAAAACAGACAAATAGACCAATGGAATAGAATACAGAGCCAGAAATAAATTTGATTTTAATAGAAACTTTTAAAACTCCATTTAGGGGGAGAGACTTGGACATCACAGTACTGGTCAAAGAATAAGGTACAAATATTCACTGCTTCTGAATTGTGTTTAGCTCAGCAAAAATATGATGACATGATGGAATTTTGTTTCATGAGATAAATAAAGGTATAAAATATACATTTTAAATGAATTTTAAATCATCATGTAGTTTTTATTAACTGTCATAGATGTTTCCTATAAGATGAGCCACATTCTCATTTATAAGATTAGAAAAATGTTCATATCCCAGGACACCTGGGATGAATGATGAACATCACTGATCTTATCAGCAGGGTAACTGAGCTGAAAAATTGAAGGTCTGAAAAACACATTTTATTCCTATCCTACAAATAGAATATTCTTTACCAAAAAAAGGCAAGATGAAATATGATGATTTCAATTCTTCATTATTTAAAAATGAAAATTAGAAGTTGTAAAAAATAAGACAGAATACACCATTTAGATCCGTTTCCAGACTCAAATTCACATGTTTGAAGCCATTCAAATATAGAACAGGCATAAAATACATAAGGAACCATTTATTATTTTCCATCTAGAAATACTAAACACAGAGATGCTTTGCCAATTAAAGTTGTCCAATATGAATTTTCTTGGCATTTTATCATCAATATAAAAATGATTCAAAGAATAATGCCAGTTTTTATATTTTAGCTTATCTCAAGCAATTTCAAATCTTACTAAATAATCACCTTCAAGATCATTCTACTACTATGCTCCTTTTCTTTCCATGGAAACTACGAAATGATTATAGCACACCAAGACTCTCCCATTCCTCTTCATAACAAAAGTAAAAATAAATAAAATAATGTTTCTCTCACAGGTGAGCATATTTGGTAATTATGACTTGAATATTTTAGAGTTTGTAATTATAGAATTAAATCAAACTAGAAAATATGTTTGTGTTTATTTCAAACAAAAGATATTCCCCAAAATAAAATTTATTTTTATAACACTGAGCATTTATAAATGAAGGTAACTTGTATTAAAGTAAGAAATTCATTATTATATTGTCCTATAATCAGACATTTCAACTTTGATGTTGACCATCTGTAACAAAACATGTTAAGCATATTCTGGACTATATAAAGACCAATGGAACTATGAGATCGGCACTAATTGAAATCCTCAAATTATTCAACCCAAATGGCATAATTAGAATATGAATTTTTTAACATTCAAGCTTTAGTGTGAATAATACATAATCAGTGAAAATATGTTTATTGTTTACATTGCGGGTTTAATCAGGCAAAGAAAAGATATTTAGTAACCATGGCAATCTCCACAATTAGCCGTAGTGATTTTTAAGACAATGGGAAATTCACTCAAATGAGTTAAAATTTTGTGGGACATAGAGAAAAGAGGGAAACCTTTTATCGATTTAAACATCTCTGTTTCCAAATAGGCTCATAGAGCAGGGCCAGAAAAACTAATTGATTAATAAATTATATGACTTTTGCTTTGAGAAATTTCTATCTGCTTAAGTAGTTACTTTTCTGGTATGCCGTTAGCTTCTCTACATCTCAAAAACACTTAGTCATATTAGTCAAAACAATAAATACAGTATCAGTCATTTAGGTGACTAATCTGTGTGGTAAGTTCAATTGATTTAGATAAAACTTAAAGAAAATTTTGTTAGCCTAACTATACAAAAGGTAAAATTTGCTTTTCTGGTCTCATAATTAAACTACTTAATTTTATCATCTACCATGTAGCCTACCTGTCCGCCTGCTTGCTTATTTATTTATTTATTTCAGAGTCTCACTTGTCTCCCAGGCTGGAGTGCAGTGGCACAATCGTGGCTACTGTAACCTCCACCTCCCAGATTCAAGTGATCCTCCCACCTCAAGTGATCCTCTCACCTCAGCCTCCAGAGTAACTGGGATTACAGGTGCATGCCACCACGCCCATTTATATTTTTAGTAGACATGGGATTTCACAACATTGGCCAGGCTGGTCTCGAACTTCTGACCTTAAATGATCCAATCCCTTGACCTCCCAATTTGCTGGGATTACAGGCATGAGCCACTGTGCTGGGTCCCATGTAGCTTTTATTTTAAAAGCAAACAAACAAACATGGGACTTCACTGTTGCTTAAATGTTTCTATATGGAATGATGTAAGAAAGGAAAAGAAATATGTTTATCTCTAAAATATTTTCAAATGTCTTTTTGTATTTAAGATAAAAATCAATTGGCTTGAGAAAAAAGTTAACATGGGGAAAATTTACAAAATTTTCTACATAACATTTGGCTGTTGCTTTTGTTAGCCATTTAATTTAAGGACTGTAGGAAATTGGTGGGAAGCAATAGATTTTAGACACTTCTACAGAGGTCATTGTGTATCTGACCTCAGTGTTTAAACATTTACCTAACATGCTACTATTTGGAAAAATACATGAAATGTTGTGACAGACAATCATCAAGAGTACAATCCCCACTAAGAGAGTCAGACACAGACTACCAGCCTTTCAATATAAAAAGGTAAAATATGAATATAAAATATAAATACATATAATATAAATAAAATATAAGGCAATCAGTATACTTCATCTCCATAACCCAAGTAGAGTTTTAGCATTTATAAATCTTATTTTAATGTCTTATTCAGACTAGTTTTTCATGTACGTCATAAGAAAATTAACAAGCCACTCTCATTTAAGAGATCCATAAATAGTACAAAATGAATTAAGATACACTCATGTCCCACAATATGAATTGTCTTTTTCTATGTTTGGCTAACCACAAAAAGTAATTAAAATTAGTTACTAAAGATAAATGTTTTATTAGTTTCATGTGTTGATTTTGTAGTGTACTGATTTCTAATATGATATAATAGTTCTTGATATACCGTGTGTTACTAATCAATATGAAATGTACTATTTTTAGCTTAGAGTAACAACACCTAATGTAATAAATTAAACAAAACCCAAATACATTGTTTCTATAAATGGAAATTGTGGGGTAAAATGAATCTCATGTATAACTGCACTGAAGGACAATTACTTCTCCATATCTCGGTTCTGTTTTATTTTGCCAACTATTATTTCCTTCTTTGTAGACCAGGCTTTTGGTAGGTAGAGAACAGCCTGATACTATGAGCTGCTGCTTCACATACACCCAGCTATGTAACTTAGTCAAAACTGAGAGAAGCTGGTTTTTCAAACAATTTATCCATCAAACAACTCATTCCAATCTTCTTTTGGGTTAATACTGCTCCCTTGTTCCAATCGTATGTTTTTGATAAGACTTCGAATTATACTGCCTCTCAGTCTTAAAGTTAAATGGAATTTTAGTACTCAATTTTCAGGATATAGTAATTAGTCTGGGATAATGAAAATGATATATTAAGGCCAATTAAAGGTCTTTTCATGGTTGTTCATATTTTGACGTATAATTATAGGAGCCAGGAGTCTTAAATTTAGGCATTTGCTTTATACTAGTACTGTAATTATTGATTTCTTCAAACAGCAGCCCAATAATAATTTGCATAATGTTTTCATTTACCAAGATAAATCAATAGTCAGATTATTAATTAAATTAATCCAAATTAACAAACATATTTTGGATCTGCTATGTGTCAGCAGCTGTTCCAGATGCTACTGACTTACACAAGAGATGATACAGTCAGTTCCTTTATGCTTATACATAGATCTACTCAATGCTCATAGAAATTGACTGCCATGTTAGTGGATAAAGATATTGTCCAAGTAGTGCAGTGGTTCTCAACTCGATCAAAATTAATGTGTCCCCCTTATATAAAATTAATATTTTATAATACTCCCTTTAATCTCCTGAATTGAAATATATGTGTAATATCGTTATCCACATCATTTCAAAATTTCAATATAATGCCCTAACTACTAATAAATCATAAGTTAAAATAAAATAATGTTTAAACATATAAGTGCTTTTTGAAACCAAATGACTGTTAAAGATTCACAAAATAGTCCCTATATCCAGTGCTGTAGCCCAGGTTTTGGATCCCAAAAGACTGAGGTGGTTTGATTGCATGTGGTAGTTACATATACTTGTTTTGTTTTATTTTGCCTTAAATTTCCTAAATCTCCATGCACTGTGCCATACACGCCTGCCCATCGTATCTGGGTATATTGATAATATAAAGAGAGTGGTTTAGACATGAAAAATGATTTTCTAAACTTTCTCAAGAATTACATCAATTGCTTTAGCTTGTATGACAAAAAAAAATTTAATTTGAATATTCTATTGTAATTTTGTTTTATTTTCTTAATGAAGAACAAAACATGATGATCCATACACTACATCCTTCCAGGCTTCTTTGATGGCTGTAAAGGGCCACTTTACAGTGGCATTTTTAAGCTTCTGTTGATCATACATTTGACTTAATTTCTTACAGCTACTAAATGAAAGATGCCAGATAAAAATGTTTATTTATATTTCATTTATTTAAATCTTAGAAACACAAACGAGTTTATAGTGACAGAAAGCAGACTGGTGGCTGGTTAGGGTTAGCTAGTGGTGTGTGGTGGAGAAAAAATTTCGAAAGACAGCAGAAAATTTTTGGAAGCGACATACATATTCACTTTCTTAATTGTAGTGATTTTATGATTGTATGCATATATCAAAATTCATCAAATTGAACATTTAAAAATGTGTGATATAATATGTGGCAACTATCTTTAATATTAAACATTGCAAAAAAATTAAAATTCTACATGATAGTAATAAAGCAAATAAAGCCCCTTAAGCAGCTTAAAAAACAAAACAAAACAAAACAAAAACTTAGGATTGAGTATGGGAAGATAATTAATATAGCATGGTAGAGTATGAACTTATTTGATCACATTTTTATTTATTTATTTACTCATTCATTCGTTCATTCATTCATTCATTCATTCTTTGAGACATGGTCCCTCTCTGTTGCCCAGGCTGGAGTGCAGTGGTACAATCATGGTTAATTTTTAAAATTTTGTTTAGAGATGTGGTCTTACTATAATATTTTGCTCAGGCTGACCTTGAACTCCTGGGTTCATGTGATCCTTTTGCGTCAGCCTCCCAAAGTGTTGGTATTACAGGTGTGAGCCGCTATGCCCAGCTATGTTATTTTTTTAAGTATCCACTGGGAATTTTGTTTTGGCTTGTATATTAATATGACATATTATAGGGAGTTGATAATTCTGCATCCTATGTTTTCTAATTCAAATATTATGGGGAAATTGGAACTGGATTTACAACAACCATTAGAAAAATCAAATGTGAATAAGGGCATTGCAAACCTGAGAATAAATATTAGAATTTATCACTGCATTGAAATTCACAGCATGGTAAAATTTTATTGCCATGTGTAAACAAGTCCAGAACCTTTATAGAGTTAAAACTCTAAGTTACAGTTAAAACTTTAGTTGGCCATAAACTTAGGAATACACTATAAAGAACTGCCAGCACCCTAAAGAAATATGGTGTTTAAGCAACAAAATTTGGCCATGGAAATTTGGCAAATCAAGTAAAAGGCAATAATTTGTCTGCCTTATACTTCTTAACTGCATTAAAATTTTCATAAATATTACCTCAACAATGATGTACAGAGAAAAATGACACATGAATATAACAGTACCTTCTATTTACGGAAGGCATCTTTTTAATGCTGTAAATAAGATAGTATAATTATGAGTAAATATGTAAATTTATAAATAAAATATTAATAAATGTATTGCATATAATAGTGTAAATAATAATGAGTTTCATTGATGAAACTCAAGACAAATATTTTTTATTCTAAACTGACCCTTATAGAGATTAAATGGTTGAAATGGAAAGAAACACTTCCATGTAAAAGCCATATGCAAGTTTTAATATCTGAAGAGTGAGATTTGAATTCCAACTTGGGTTGTCTTTATTTTGGACCAATCTTGTGAACAGATATTTTTAGTGGCATGAATGTAAAGCAGGAGCATAGTCATTCTGGAGAGGACTAATACACACCACAGCATGAGGGTCTGGTATTTTCCTTGAAGGAAGGATCATTCACATTGACAGTTGTCCTGAAATGGGCAAGGTTCTGAGGCAGTAAATGAGAACTAATTAGGTGGGTCACATGTAGAGAAGAGAGGGTGTTTTTTCTCTGTTTTTCCTCTGCTGTCTTGTTATTCAAGCCTGTCAAAGATATGAAGAGCATTTCTAGTAATCCAGGAATAATTTCTGGTGAGAGCAATACTATTTCCTAGTGGTCCTCTAGAAAGGGGGAAAAAAAGTGATTTCTTGGTTGCCACTTAATATAATTAGAAGAAAGAATCAGGGATGCTAGCTAGACATTTTTTTTTCTCTTGAGATGGAGAATCAGCAATGGCATGGTCTCTGCTTGCAACCTCTGCCTCCCCGGTTCAAGCAATTATTCTGCCTCAGTGACCTGAGTAGCTGGGACTACAGGCACATGCCACCACACCCAGCTAATTTTGTATTTTTAGTAGAACCAGGATTTCACTATGTTAGCCAGGCTGGTCTGGAACTCCTGACCTCATGATCTGCCTGCCTAGGCCTCCCAAAGTGCTGGGACAGGTGTGAGCCACTGCGCCAAGTCAATGCTAGTCTTTTTGTACTATACACGCAGTACTGATAAATATTCACTGAAATTAAAAGCCTGCTTAAATTATCTGAGTTCAGAATCTAACTCTATTGTACATATAAACCCAAGTGTTTTGGGATAAATTTAATGTACACGTTTTTCCTGTAATGCCACTTTTGTGGACATCGAGGTAAATTGTGCCTTCTTTGTATATAGTTACTGACTAATGGTGACACTGCTGTAGCATGGTACTTGAATTGTTAGCACAATGTGTCTACATATGTAGCAGCTGCATCATTGTTACCTACATTGTAGCAACTGATTCTACTTATGGTTACCACCTTTAACCATTTTTCTTTTATTTTCCTTTAAATATGTTTTTGAAGAGATGTGTATCTATGTTATATCACTTATGAATTTTAATTCATTATGTCAAATAGAGATGCAAAATAATTGTTATCAAAAGAATTCACTCTAACAGAGCTGAGAAACACTGACATTGTAGACAAGAACTTAGGGACGGGTGAAGTGGCTCACACCTGTAATCCCAGCACTTTGGGAGGCCGAGGCAAGTGGATCACCTGAGGTTAGGAGTTTGAGACCAGCCTGACCAACATGGAAAAAACCCCTTCTCTACTAAAAATATAACATTAGCCGGGCATGGTGGCACATGCCTATGCCTGTAATCACAGCTACTTGGGAGGCTAAGGCAGGAGAATTTCTTGAACCCAGGAGGCGGAGGTTGTCATGAGCCAAGATTGCACCATAGCACTCAAGCCTCGGCAATAAGAGCGAAACTCTGTCTCAAAAAAACGTAGCACTATATGTTATCTTTATGTTAAACTGCATTTCTATTATGATAAGCCTCCTTTAAAGTGTTCCAAAAATTCCAGCTGGATCTCAGCAGAAATAAGGGAAATTTGAGAAAGGTCTTGGGACTTGCTATTAGAAAAATGAATATTAAAATATTTCTCATTGATAAAATGCTGATTGGCTAAAATAGTTCAGAGATGAGTTCAACTCGGATGTAAATAAGCTGGAAGTATCTAGCATTCCTGTACCTTCTAACTTCAGGGAAAATACTTGAAGATTGACTTCTGAATAATCTTGATTCCAGTCATTAGTTTGGAGATAAATTAAATATTTTCCTCAGAATATAGAATATTGTCACATTTGTCTTGGTGAAACTTTCATATGTGTTCAAAGTACTTAGGAAACCATAATGAGGAGTATAACTTCATTTTTGGATATTTAACTGAGGGCAATTCTAAGCCTCACCCTTTCTTTCCTCCTGTGTGCACAATCTGGACAAACTGGTAAGTAAGCCTGGGTGTCACTCTTTGGCACCGGCAGGAGAGTCAAACCACATGAGCCCTTTCCAACACAGAGAAGCTCTCATTTCTGCCTCATTCCCTAATTGCAATAAAAACCCAGGCCAGACTCCTTTCCTTGCTTTCTCAAGCTGCGTGTGACCTGCCCTGCTTTCCCCAGAGACCTCAATTACATAGGTAATAAACCTTCTCATATCCACTTGGGGTGTGCTTGTGTGTGTGCATGTGTGCATGTGCAAGTGTGTGTGTGTGCACGCGCGTGCGTGTTTGGTGTACGTTTTGCATGTGTTTGGCGTGTGTTTGGTGTGTGTGTGGTGTACGTGTAGCATGTGTGTGATCAACAGTCTAAACATTTAAACTAAATCTTGGGTAGGGGTTCAACTGCCTTTGCAAGAGGCCATAACAAAAATAGAAAGATAGGAATTCATTGGGCTATAAAGTTGCATGAATTGTTTTTTACTTGCTGGCTAAATGTTTACTTAGTGAATGGAGTACGTTTGGAGCTATTTGGTCAAAAATATGCCTTCAATATAGTCTAGCTGTGAGTTTAGAAAAAGACACTTTCAAGTGGTTTACGTATCAGTGGCTACTGTTGCCTACAAAGGCTAACTAATACATTGTGGTTGTACATCACCAAATTGATGTAGATAAATTCACAACATATATACAATCACATTTAGTCCTCACCATAGAACTATGACTTAAGTACTCACTAATTTTAGAGATAAAGAAATTCAAAGTTACTATAGTTAAATAATTTACTCAATACATACCAGTTGGAAGTGAGACTCTAAGTTCAATTCCAAAAACCTGTTTATAATCATTTCATTGTTAATATGGCCTCTTATTTTAAACCTTTAAGAATTAAATTATAATGAATTCCAATCAGAAAGCATTCCTGTACTAACATTATTTAGAAAAGCTTCTAATGAGTTATAACTGGAGACCAACTGAGTGAAGGGCTTTATAATTATACATTGATAAAAAATAAGGCAAGATGTGAAATACTGCTAAAATATAAGAAAAAGGAAAAAGAAAAAATAAACATCAAATTTATTCTAATTTAAACTCAAATCTCATATTTTTTTAAAGCTGGGAAAACTGTATAATTATTTCTATGTTTGTATATTATTAAATATTCTCCATTAATTGGTAGTCATTGTACTGATGTCTTTAAATATGGTAAAGTCAATAATTTGTGAAAAGTTGATTTTTTCAGTTTCCAATTTCCTAAAGAAAAATTAGGAAGTACAATAATTAGCAATAAATTTCTCTATGGCTTGCTATTTTTTAATTCTTTCCTTTAACTTGGTGGATCTAAATTTATTCAACACTTATTACAAGGCAAATTAGAGACATAATACAAAAAGGTTTCTCCTCAGACAATCTGTGTTATTTAATGAGGAGTACTTCCTTTGTCATAAATTGCACAAAAGTATAAGTGGATAGTCAAGGTGAGAAAAATGTGTTCAGTGTCAAAATTGACTTCCTCTTCCCTCAGTTTCCCTATCAGTAGCCAGTAAAATAATTAATAGTAAAAAATAACATCTAAGGTTTGTTGAGAATTCCTTATCTATTAATTAAATTTCTTTGTATCTATTAACCTATTTATCTCTCCCAAAACTTAATGATGCAAGTACTTATTATCATTATTTTATAGATTAAGAAATTGAGAAAGCTTTTCTTTATTTTGCCAAAAGTCACAAGTAAAAATTGTAGAGGTGGGCTATAAGTTAGATTTCAGAGACTATGCTTTTAAACATTTCGTATATTGTTTCCCTATTATGGCAAAATAACACAACGTCAAAATGTAATTGGATAGTGTTTTTTTATATATATTACCTTATCTATGAAATGCTAAAAGAAATGTTTGGCTGTTAAAAGGTTCTAAGGAGATAATAGGAGAGGATCAGCATAACCAGTTGAACATATCACTGATTTTCAACCTTCAAATTACATTATAAAATCAATTAAGTAGATAATAAACTCTTCTACTTAGAAAAGTAGAATACAAATGAATGGAATAAAGTTCATGCCATTTAGAGAGTATGAATTGACTAAGAACTTTTATTTCAATTACACACATAGAATAAAAGATATATGTATATACTGGGTCAAAATATAAAGTACATCTTTTGCTATGGTTAAAAAAGTTTTTTAAAAATCCACTGGGTCATAATTATCACTGTATAAGCTCATTATTTAAATACTAATAAATACTAAGATAATATGAGATTTTCTTTAACCTAATTTTTAAAAATCTGTAGAAAGCTGACAGGTAACCACATTTAATGGTAAAAGACAGTATGCTTCAAATTTAATACATGGAACAAGGCAGGGGTGTTCTATTTCACTACTTGTATTTAAAGTTGTACTAAAGGTTATTGTATTAATCCGTTCTTATACTGCTATGAAGAAATACCCGAGACTGGGTAATTTACAAAGGAAAGAGGTTTAATTTACTCACAGTTCTGTATTGCTGGGGAGGCCTCAGGTATCTCACAATCATATTGTAAGGCAAAGGAGAAGCAGGTACCTTCCTCACAGGGCGGCAGAACTGAATGAGTGCAAGTAGGGGAAACGCCAGATGCTTATAAACCATCAGATCTCGTGAGAACTCACTAATTATTATGAGAGCAGCATGGGCGAAACGGCCCCAATGATTCAATTACCTTCACCTGGTCCTGCCCTTGACAGGTGGGGATTATGAGTATTATTACAATTACAGGTGCGATTTTTAGTGGGGACACAGCCAAACCACATCAGTTATGATCAATGCAATCAGTCAAGAAAAAAAGGAAACACAAATACCCATATTAAAAGCAAAAAAGTAAAACTGACCCTTGCAAGCAACACAATTATCTAAGTTGCAAGTCTGATGAAATTTACAGAAAGAATTTCCTGGAATTAATCACTGAATTTGGCAAGGTTGCAAGACATAAGGTCAATATAGAAAAATCAAGTATATCTATATGCTAGCAACAAACAATCAGAAATTGAAATGTAAAAGCAAGATCCTTTACAATAGCTCCAACACTTGAAATACACAGGAGAAAATGTGAGATAATTGATAAAAGACTCTGTACTTGGCCAGGTGTCGTGGCTCACGCCTGTAATACAAGCACTTTGGAGGCCAAGGCGGGCAGTCACCTGAGGTCAGGAGTTCAAGACCAGCCTGACCAGCATGGTGAAACCCCATCTTTAAAGAAAAAAAAAAAAAAGACTTCTGTACTTAAAATACAAAATATTATTGGGAGAGAATTTAAAGAAAATCTAAATGAATAAAGTAATAGCTTTTTGTTGTTTGGAAAGTCAATATTATTGATATAATTATTGATAAATTGATTTACAGATTCAAGACAATCCCAATCACAATTTCAGCAGGCATTTGTTATTACTATTGTTGACATTAACAAGCTGATTCTAAGACAGAATGGCTAAAACAACATTTAAAAAAATACACACTTGGAAGGCTAACACTATCTAATTTTAATAGCATAATCAAAAATAGCATAGCAGTTGATAAAGATAGACAAACAGTTGAATGGAATAGACTGAAATTTCCAAAATTAAAATTAAGGATAGATTAAAAAGTTGAGTTTTGACAAAATTGCAAAGGCAATAAAAGGGAGAAAGCATAATATTTTTAATAAATGGTGCTGGAAATTGGATATAAATATGCAAAAATAAATAAATGAACTTGGTCCTATAGCTCCAATCACATACAAAAATTAACTCATAATGGTTGATTCATTTATTATAAAACCTAAAAGTATAAATAATCTAGAGAAGGATTCCCCAACCCCCCAGACCATATACTGATACCTGTCTATGGCCTGTTAGGGATCAGGCCACAAAGCAGGAGGTGAGCGGCAGATGAGTGAGCATTACCACCTGAGCTCTGCTGCCTTTCAGATTAGCAGCAGCATTAGATTCTCACAGGAACCTGAACCCTATTGTGAACTACACGTGCAAGGGATCTAGGCTGCATGCTGTTTATGAGAATCTAATGCCTGAAGATTTGTCACCGTCTCCCATCACCCTCAGATGGGACTGTCTAGTTCCAGGAAAACAAGCTCAAGGCTCCCACTGATTTTACATTATGGTGAGTTGTATAATTATTTCATTATGTTTTACAATGTAATAAAACAGAAATAAAGTGAGCAATAAAAGTAATGTGCTTGAATCATCTCAAAACAATCCCCTGAAACCCTGTCTGTGGGAAAAATTGTCTTCCATGAAACTGATCCCTGGTGCCAAAATGTTTCTGGACCACTGTGTTAGGTAAAAATATGGCATAAAATCTGTGTAACTTTATGTTAGGCAGTGATTTTAAAAATATTACACCATAGCACAATTCATTAAAGAACAAGCTGACTCTGCTCTTCAAAGCTACTAAATATTGCAAAATTTTAAAAATGTTAAAGTTTTACATCATGTGGGTCATGTAAATTAAGTCCCTTAAGCAGCTTTCCTTGACCTAAAGATGAGTATGAAAAGATAGCTAATATTGCATGGTAAAGAACAATGTTGGTATTCCAGATGTTTTAAGTTTAAATATCATGTTGGTGATATAACTCACGTGCAATTATTCATCATATTCTAATCTCTCTATGGTTTATTTTCTTGACATATATGATGGAGCTTATAAGACCTACATTCTGCAATTGTTGTGGCAAAACCATGTATGATTGATTCCTTTTATTTCATCCCCACCTCCACTCCCCAAAATTATTTCAGTGGTAAATTAACATTTGGGACATTAAACAAAAAAGTTTCCTCATGAGAAAACAGCTGTTCATTCAATTCAACAAAATTTTGCTTCATGTTTACTAAGTACAAAGCACTATTCCAGGTGCCTCGGGTGTAAGAATAGGCAAAAGTTTCTGACTTTATGGAGCTCACATTTTAGAGATAAGAGATATATACTAAAACCAAGTGCATATGGCAAGTCAGAGTCTTCATTCTTTCAACATTTATCTATTATCTCCTGTGGTTTTAAGTATGTCAGAAGATGATAAATACCATGAGAAAAAGAAGGAAAATGGGACAAGGAGTTTGAAGATTGGAGGAAGAAGACTTTATTTTATACAGAATGGAGGAAGGAAAAGAGTCCCCCTCATAAGCAGATTTTATCAGTGAAATCGAAGGCAAGAATAAAGTGAGGGAGTGAGCTGTGAGGATGTCTAAGGAAAGAAAAACATTCCAGAAGAAACAGTAAGTGCAAAGATTCTGAGGAAGGAGCACTTCTGGCTTATTCAAGAAAACCATATCACTTTGTACCACATACAAAGTTAACAAATTCAGGAAACAGTGTTAGATTTTCTCCAACAATCACTAATCAAAAATATGTTCTTCACACACATAGGTGGTCATAATTGTGAGCTGAGTGGGCTACACTGGGAAATGATATGATGCCTGTATTAGTCAGGATTATCTAGAGAAACAGAACTAATAGGAGAATATATATATGGCCTAAAACCTAAATTTACAGCCTGCCAGTCTGGTTTATACAACTTAGGCGGCTCTGAATCTCTTCAGAAACCTGAATGATACATATACATATGCAGATAAAATAATTATGCCAATAACCAGTATAATCCCCTACACTATTTATATACAGAGAGTTTATTTTTTATATATATACTCTAAAAGTGCTTAGTAGAATGCACAGTGCTGATTTTGGAGTAGTGCATATTTAACAGTGTATATTGCCCTGCAACAAAAGACATGGCATATGACATGAAAACACTGAAGTCCATTCTTAGTTTTCTTTAATGGGCTAGCCAGCAACTTTCTTTACCACAGATATTTATAACACTATTGGGTCTTCTGAGTCATATGGTCCAAGTGGCAGGCATGCCTTTACCAAACCCATCATACAGCCATTCATATTTCATACATGATTGAAAACTGTAGATCTTCTCTGTCACTTAGAAAATGTGCCAGGACAGTATCCTCAAGTGTAAAATCTACTCCATCCAGAACCTAAAAAGACTTACTAGGCATCGTGGTGAATAAAAATGTGGAATGAAATAATTCTTCCTTTTTTCTGATGGACATGGTACCATATATCCTATATCACTGCCCCTTTTGAAAACTTTACTGATATGGTTAACCCCTGGATATTTGGTGCGTTTACCTCCTGTTTTGGAATTAATATCTTACCAAACTCCAAAGTACTTTCCAGTACCAGCACTTTCAATCTATGGATAGTATGACATCAATATACTGAATTAAATTGATATAATAGGTAGCATCTTCATGCATCCTTTTGGTATCTAAGATGGCATGAATATCTGGTATTCACCCCCTAGAAAGAGAACATGTTCTTTATTTGCTAACTTAGATGTGGAGGGTAATTTCAGACACAGACCTGGCATTCATCATTATGATAACTCCTATCCCCCAGAACAATAAATTAATGTGGGATTTTATCAATGCTCAAGAATGTCTATTAAAATTGTACCAAAGGGAATACTGAATAGCATTACAATGCCCTATTCTTCCCACTAAGTATAACTAAAAACTCTGGACATTACTTATAAAACAAACAGAAGAAGACCATGAAATAATGAGAAAAGAGGGGGGACAGCTTTGACCTTAGGATCAAGGGCTAAGATAGTTTTTAGTTTACAGGGTTTTCTTTTATCTTATATACTCAGGATTTGGAAGTAAAGGAGCTGGAATCCAAGAAATAAAATCAGATACACAGAAAACAAACAAATGATTTAAAATGCCTCCTCAACCTGCCTAATGTATCTAACCAAAGGACCAGGAAAGTAACATCTAAGGAAGACAGAAGACTTGTAGACGAAGTTGACTACTCTAACCAAATACCACACACACAATAAAAACTGTGTCCCATTCCTACCCATACTAGCAAAGGCAAGGGGATAGCATAGACTGTCACCACCAACAGACTGTAATGAGGTACCACAACAATCAGGCAGGGTAGTTTCAAAAAAGGCTAAATAAGAATCAGAATAGTTTCACACTTCCACCAAGATGGCTGAATAGGAACAGCTCCAGAGTGCAGTTTCCAGCTAAAGGGATGCAGAAGGCCAGTGATCTCCACATTTCCAACCGAGGTACCAGGTTCATCTCAATGGCACTGGTTGGACAGTGGGTGTAGCCCAAGGAGCGAAAACCAAGGCAAGGCAGGGTGCTGCCTCACCCGGGAAGTGCAACTGGCCAGAGGACTCCCCTCCAGCCCAAGAGAGGCCATCAGGAAATTTTCCCCTTTGGCACTCTGGTTCAGATACTGCACTTCTCCCATGTTCTTTACAACCCAAAGACCAGGAGATCACTGCTGGGCCAACAAGAACAGCGAGTTACCAGCACAGATCTGAGTGGCTGTTCTGGCTGGCACCACGGGTTATCAGTGCAAATTTGGGTGGCCATTTTGGCTGGCTCCTGGAGTGCCTGTGAGACAGAGCTTCCCACGCCCCAGAAGGAGGGGGGAGCTGAAGGCAGGGATCCAAGTGATACAGCTTGGCGGGTCCCCACCCCACACAAACCAGCAAACTGAAACCTTCCGGGTTGAGAGTTTCACAGCCAACACATCAGTTTGAGCTGGACACTGGACAACTGAGCTTGGTGGCGGAAGGGCATCTGCCAAGGTGGTTCTAACATTACCTGTGTAAACAAAAGCCAGAGGAATTTACACAGCAGGTGGACTGATCCTGTGACAGCTCAGCAGCACCTCTGCAGGCAGACTGTGACTAGACTCCCTCCTTGCTGGGCAGGGCATCTCTGAAAAACACAGAGCAGCATGTCAGGGACTCATAAATAAAACCTCACCTTCCTGGGACAGAGCACCTGGGAAAGGGGCGATTGTGAGTTCCGCTGCAGCAGACTTAAACGTACCTGCCCAGCAGCTCTAAAGGGAGCAATGGAGCTCTCAGCAGAGCACTTGAACTCCAATAAGGGACAGATTGCCTCCCCAAGTGGCCCCCTACCCCTGTAACCAAAAAGATGCCTCATACAGGAGAGCTCTGGCTGACATCCAGCAGGTACACTTCTGGGCACAAAGCTACTGAAGGAAAGAACAGGCAGCAATCCTTGCTGTTCTGCAGCCCCAACAGGTGATTCCCAGGCAAGCAAGGTCTTGAGTGGACCTCCAGTAGTCCTACAGCAGAGGGACCTGTTAGAAGGAAAACTAAAAACAAAAAGAAATAGCTTCAACGTCAACAGAATAAATGTCCACTCATAGAGACCCCATCTGAAATCACCAACTTCAAAGACCAAAGGTAGATATAATCCATGAAGATGGGAAGAAACTCAGCATAAAAAGGATGATATCACCAAAAACAGAATGCCTCTTCTTCTCCAAGGGATCACAACTCCTCACTAGCAAGAGAACAAATAGGGTGAAGAATGAATTTGATGAATTGACAGAAGCAGGCTTCAGAAGGTTGGTAATAACAAACTTCTCTGACCTAAAGGAACATGTTCTAACCCAAAGCAAAGAAACTAAAAACTTTGAAAAAAGATTAGACAAAATGCTAATTAGAATAATCTGCTTAGAGAAAAACATAAACGACTTGATGCAGCTGAGAAACACAGCACAAGAACTTCACGAAGCATAAACAAGTTTCAATAGCCAAATAGATTGAGCAGAAGATAGGACATCAGAGATTGAACATCAACTCAATGAAATACAATAAGAAGGCAAAATTAGAGAAAAAAAAGTAAAAAGAAATAAACAAAGCCTTTAAGAAATATGGGATTATGCGTAAAGACCTAATCTAGGTTTAATCGGTATACCTGAATGTGACAGGGAGAATGAATCCAAGCTGGAAAACACTCTTCAGGATATTATCCAGGAGGACTTTCCCAACATACAAGGCAGGCCAACATTCAAATCCAGGAAATACACAAAACACCACAAAGATATTCCTCAAGAAGAAGCAATCCCAAGGCACATAATCATCAGATTCACCCACGGTTGAAATGAGGGAAAAAATGCTAAGGGCAGCCAGAGAGAAAGGTTGGGTTACCCACAAAAGGAAACCCATCAGACTCACTGCAGATCTTTCAAAAGAAACTCTACAAGTCAGAAGAGAGCAGGGGCCATATATTCACATCCTTAAAGAAAATAACTTTCAACCCTGAATTCCATATCCAGCCAAACTTAGACTCATAAGTGAAGGAGAAATAAAATCCTTTATGGATAAGCAATTGCTGAGGGATTTCATCACCATCAAGTCTGTCTTACAAGAGCTCCTGAAGGAAGCATGAAATATGGAAGGAACAACCAGTACCAGACACTGCACAAATGTACCAAATGGTAAAGACCATCTACAAAATGAAGAAACTACATCAACTAATGGGCAAAACAAACAGCTGGTATGAAAATGGCTAGATCAAATTCACACATAACAATATTAACATTAAATGTAAATCGCCTACATGCCCCAACCTCACACACAGACTGGCAAATTGGATAAAAAGTCAATACCCATCGGTATGCTGTATTCAGGACACCCATCTCACTTGCAAAGACACACATAGACTCAAAATAAAGGGATGGCAAAAAATGTACCAAGCAAATGGAGAACAAAAAAAGCAGGTGTCTTTTTTTTATAGTCTCTGATAAAACAAACATTAAACCAACAAAGATCAAAAGAAACAAAGAAGGGCATGACATAATGGTAACAGGATCAATGAAACAAGAAGAGCTAACTATCCTAAATATATATGCACCCAATACAGGAGCACCCAGATACATAAAGCAAGTTCTTAATGACCTACAAAGTGACTTAGACTCCTACACAATAAAAGTGGAAGACTTTAACACTCCACTGTCAATATTAGACAAATCAATGAGACAGAAAATTAACAAAGATATCCAGGACTTCAATGCAGATCTGGACCAAGTGGACCTAATAGACATCTACAGAACTCTCCACCCCAGATCTACAGAATACACATTCTTCTCAGCACCACATTGCACTTAATCTAAAATTGACCACATAACTGGAAGTAAATCACTCCTCAGCAAATGCAAAAGAACAGAAATCATAACAATCAGGGCTCTCAGACCACAGTGCAATCAAATTAGAACTGAGGATTTAAAAAGCACTCAAAACTGTACAACTACATGGAAACTGAACAATCTGCTCCTGAAGGACAACTGGATAAACAATAAAATGAAGGCAGAAATAAAGATGTTCTTCAAAACCAACGAGAATGAAGGCACAACATATCAGAGTCTCTGGGACATATTTAAAGGAGTTTCTAGAGGGAAATTTATAGCACTAAATCCCCATATGATAAGTGAAAAAAGATCTAAAATTAACTCCCTATCATCAAACTTGAAAGAGCTAAAGGAGCAAGATCAAACAAATTCAAAAGCTAGCAGAAGACACGAAATAACTAAGATCAGAGCAGAACTGAAGGAGATAGAGACCCAAAAAAATCTTCAAAAAATTAATAAATCCAGGAGCTGTGTTTTTGAAAAGATCAACAAAATAGACCACTGGCCAGACTAATAGAAAAGATAGAAGAATCAAATAGATGCAATAAAAAATGATAAAGGGGATATCACCACTCATTCCACAGAAATACAAACTACCATCAGAGCTTACTAGAAACAATGCTATGCACATAAACCAGTAAATCTAGAAGAAATGGATAAATTCCTGGACACTTGCACCCTCCCAAGACTAAACCAGGAAGAAGTTGAATCCCTGAATAGACCAATTACAAGGTCTGAAGTTGAGGCAGTAATTACTGGCCAACCAACCAAAAAAAGTCCAGGTCCAGATGCGTTCACAGTCAAATTTACCATATGTAAAAGAGAAGCTCGTACCACTCCTTCTGAAACTATTCCAAACAATACACAAAAAGGAAATCCTCCCTAACTCATTTTGTGAGACCAACATCATCCTGATATCGAAACCTGGCAGAAACTGAACGTAAAAAGAAAACTTCAGGCCAACATCCATGATGAACATCAATGTAAAAATTTTCAGTAAAATACTGGCAAACCAAATGCAACAGCACATCAAAAAGCCTATCCATCAGCATCAAGCAGGCTTCATCCAGGTGATGCAAGGATGGTTACATATGCAAATCTATAAACATAATCCATCACAAAAACAGAACCAAGAGAAAAACCACATGATCATCTCAATAGATGCAAAGAAGGCCTTTGACAAAATTCAACAGCCCTTTACACAAAAACTGTCAATAAATTAGGTATTGATGGAATATATCTCAAATTAATAAAAGCAATGTACAACAAACCCACAGTCAATATCAACTGAATGGGCAAAAACTTTGAAAAACGTCACTAGGCAAGTGTGCCCTCTCACCATCTCCTATTCAACATAGTAGTGGAAGTTCTAGCCAGAGCAATCAGGCAAGAAAAAAAAAGTGTATTCAATTAGGAAAAGAGGAAGTCAAATAGTCTCTATTTGCAGATGACATAATTGTATATTTAGAAGACCCCATCGTCTCAGCCCAAATTCCCCTTAAGATGATAAAAAACTTCAGCAAAGTCTCAAGATACAAAATCAATGTGCAAAATCACAAGCATTCCTATACACCAGTAACAGACAAACAGAGAGCCAAATCATTAGCGAACTCCCATTCACAATTGCTACAAAGAGAATAAAATACCTAGGAATAGAACTACCAAAGGATGTAAAGAACCTCTTCAAGAAAAACTACAAACCACGGCTCAAGAAAATAACAGAAGACACAAACAGATAGAAAACCATTTCATGTTCATGGTTAGCAAGAATCAATATCCTGAAAATGGCCATACTGCCCAAAGTAATTTGTAGGTTCAATGCTATCCCCATTAAGCTAGCATTGACCTTCTTCACAGAACTGGAAAAAAAAAAAAAAAAAACCTTAAACTTCATATGGAACCACAAAAAGCCTGGATAGCCAAGATAATCCTAAGCAAAAAGACAAAGTTGGAGGCATCACACTTCCTGACTTCAAACGATACTACAAGGCTACAGTAATCAAAACAGCATGGTACTGGTATCAAAACAGAGATATAGACCAAAGGAACAGAACAGAGGCCTCAGAAATAATGCCAAACATCTACAACCATCCGATCTTTGACAAACCTTACAAAAACAAGCAATGGGGAAAGGATTCCCTGATTAATAAATGGTGTTGGGGAAACTGGTTAGCCATGTGAGGAAACTGAAACTGGACCACTTCCTTACATTTTACACTAAAATTAACTACAGATGGATTAAAGATTTAAACATAAGACCTAACACCATAAAAACCCTAGAAGAAAACCTAGGCAACAACATTCAGGACATAGGCATAGGCAAGGACTTCCTGTCTAAAACACCAAAAGCAATGGCAATAAAAGGCAAAATAGACACACGTGGTCTAACTAAACTTCAGAGCTTATGCACAGCAAAAGAAACAATCATTAGAGTGAACTGGCAACTGACACAATGAGAAACAATTTTCATAATCTTCCCATCTGACAAAGGGCTAATATCCAGAATCTACAAAGAACAAAAGCAGATTTACAAGAAAAAAACAAACAACCCCATCAAAAAGTGGGTGAAGGATATGAACAGACACCTTTCAAAAGAACACATTTAGGAGGCCAATAAACATATGAAAATGAAGCTCATCATCACTGATCATTAGAGAAATGCAAATCAAAACCGCATTGAGACACCATCTCATGCCAGTTAGAATGGGAATCATTAAAAAATTTGGAGACAACAGATGCTGGAGAGGATGTGGAAACATAGGAACACTTTTACACTATTGGTGGGAGTGTAAATTAGTTCAACCATTGTGGAAGACAGTGTGGCAATTCCTCAAGGATCTAGAAATAGAAATACCATTTGACCCAGCAATCCCATTATTAGGTATATAACCAAGGTATTATAAATCATTATACTATAAACACACTTGCACCTGTATGTTCATTGAGGCACTGTTTACAATAGTAAAGACCTGGAACCAACCCAAATGCCCATCAATGATAGACTAGACAAAGAAAATGTGGCACATACACACTATGGAATACTATGCAGCCATAAAAAATGATGAGTTTGTGTCTTTTCAGGGACATGGATGCAGTTGGAAACCATCATTTTCAGCAAACTGACACAAGAACAGAAAATCAAACACCACATGTTCTCACTCATAGGTGGGTGTTGAACAATGAGAACACATGGACACAGGGAGGGGAACATCACACACTGGGGTCTGTTGGGTATTCAGGCTAGGGGAGGGATAGTGGGATGTGGGGTTGGGGGAGGGGATAGCATTTGGAAAAATGCCTGATGTAGGTGATGGGAGGAATGGATGCAGTAAACCACCATTGCATGTGTATACCTATGCAACAATCCTGCAAGTTCTGCACATGTACCCCAAAACTTAAAGTACATATATAAGTAAAAATCAATGTAGTTTCAAAAAGGCTAAATAAGAATCATAGACTTTCACCCTTACATGGGTAACAAGTTACCACTCTCCCCTAGAGTCACTGGGTACTATGTGGGAAACCTGTCCCTCCCCTTTCTACTGGGATGATGTCAGGGGAGGCCTAGTAGAGAGTCAGAATTTTTACCACTACCCACTGGTAATGAGGCCAGCCCCATCACTCTAATGCCAGTGATACTCACATGAGAAGTATAATAAGGATCTACTACTACTCCCACCAGAAAGGTGTCTGTGAAGGACTAGTAAGAAGTAGGTACTCCCATCCCCATTCATTAGTATCTAAATCCCCTTTCTGGTGTGTTAATGAAAGAAAAGTGAGAAACCTGGACATCAGCCTCTATCTGACAGAGATGAGGCAACAACACCCTTCTCCTATTACAGCAGTGTCAAAGATAGCCAGCTATAAAAGATTTTAATAAGACTGAGAGATTCATAACATATACATCCAAAATGTGTAGATTTCAGGTTATAACCTATAAACTTAAGTTTACAGCCTGTTAGTCTGGTTTATATAACTTAGGAAAGCTCTGAATATCTGCAGAAACCTGAATCATACATATGCAAAGAAAATAATTTATTATGCCAATAACCACTATGATCTCAATAAGAATTTTTAAAAACTCAGTGGATGTCAACTCATTAATGAGAGATATGTTACAATATCTGACAATATTTGGAAAAGATTTCAAAGCAATAATCCTTTAAAAAATCACAATGTGCAGCTATAGACATTTTTTTAAATTTATTTATTTTACTTTAGGTGAATACTATATCTGGCATTTCTCCCCATGTTGTCCCTCCCCACCCTCCCCTCCCTCCCCATCCCCCATTGTCTCTCCCCCACACACCCCAACTGTCCCCTGTGTGTGATGCTCCTCTCCCTGAGTCCATGTGTTCTCCTTCTTCAACACCCACCTATGAGTGAGAACATATGGTGCTTGGCTTTTGTTCTTGGGTCAGTTTGCTGAGAATGATGGTTTCCAGATTCATCCAAGTCCCTACAAAGGACACGA
This sequence comes from Ateles fusciceps, assembly GCA_036589455.1. Lineage (NCBI taxonomy): Eukaryota > Metazoa > Chordata > Mammalia > Primates > Atelidae > Ateles > Ateles fusciceps. The sequence goes on from JAZHEH010000589.1 coordinate 2,010,182, forward strand.
ACTCATCGTTTTTTATGGCTGTGTAGTATTCCATGGTGTATATGTACCACATTTTCTTTGTCCAGTCTATCATTGATGGGCATTTGGGTTGATTCCAGGTCTTTGCTATTGTACACAGGGCTGCAATGAACATACATGTGCATGTGTCTTTATAGTGGAACAATTTATAGTTCTTTGGGTATATACCCAATAGTGGGATTGCTGGGTCAAATGGAATTATTATTTCTAGATCCTTGACAAATCCCCACACTGTCTTCCACAATGGTTGAACTAATTTACACTCCCATCAACTGTGTAAGAGTGTTCCTATTTCTCCACATCCTCTCCAGCATCTGTTGTCTCCAGATTTTTTAATGATAGCCATTCTAACTGGCATGAGATGATATCTCAGTGTGGTTTTGATTTGCATTTCTCTAATGACCAGTGATGATGAACATTTTTTTCATATGTTTGTTGGCCTCATGTATGTCCTCTTTTGAAAAGTGTATGTTCATATCCTTTGCCCACTTTTGAATGGGGTTGTTTGTTTTTTTCTTGCATATCTGTTTTAGTTCTTTGTAGATTCTGGATATTAGCCCTTTGTCAGATGGGTAGATTGCAAAATTTTTTCCCATTCTGTTGGTTGCCGATTCACTCTAATGATGGTTTCTTTTGCTGTACAGAAGCTCTGGAGTTTAATTAGATCCCATTTGTCTATCCTGGCTTTTATTGCCATTGCTTTTGGTGTTTTAGTCATGAAGTCCTTGCCTATGCCTATGTCCTGGATGGTGTGGCCTACATTTTCTTCTAGTGTTTTTCTGATATTAGGTTTTATGTTTAAATCTTTGATCCATCTGGAGTTAATTTTAGTATAAGGTGACAGGTAGGGGTTCAGTTTCTGCTTTCTGCACATTGCTAGTCAGTTTTCCCAACACCATTTATTAAACATGCAGTCCTTTCTCCATTGCTTGTTTTTGCTGGGTTTGTCAAAGATCAGATGGTTGTAGATGTGTGGTGTTTCTTCTGGGGTCTCTGTTCTGTTCCATTGGTCTGTGTCTCTGTTTTGGTACAAGTACCATGCTGTTTTGATTACTGTAGCCTTGTAGTATAGTTTGAAGTCTGGCAGTGTGATGCCTCTGGTTGAAACCCTGAAAAGACAAATAACAAGGGCTGAAGGAGAGGCAGCAATCAATAGCCTACCAACCAAAAAAAGTCCAGGTCCAGATGGGTTCACAGTCGAATTCTACCAGACGTACAAAGAGGAGCTGGTTCCATTCCTTCTGAAACTGTATCAAACACTACAAAAGGAGGGAATCCTCCCTAACTCATTTTATGAGATCAACATCATCCTGATACCAAAACCAGGCAGAAATTCAACTAAAAAAGAAAACTTCAGGCCAATATCCATGATGAACATCGATGCAAAAATCTTCAATAAAATACTGGCAAACAGATTGCAATAGCACATCAAGAAGCTTATCCATCATGACCAAGTAGGCTTCATCCCAGGGATGCTGGTTCAACATATGCAAATCCATAAATGTAATCCATCACATAAACGGAAACAAAGACAAAAACCACATGATTATCTCAATAGATGCAGAGAAGGCCTTTGATAAAATTCAACAGCCCTTCATGCTAAAAACTCTCAATAAAATAGGTATTGATGGAATGTATCATAAAATATAAAAGCTATATATGACAGACCTACAGCCAATATCATACTGACGGGCAAAAGCTGGAAGAATTCCCTTTGAAATCAGGCATTAGACAAGGATGCCCTCTCTCACCACTCCTATTCAACATAGTATTGAAAGTTGTAGCCAGAGCAATCAGGCAAGAAAAAGAAATAAAGGGTATTTGATTAGGAAAGGAGGAAGTCAAACTGTCTCTATTTGCAGATGACATGATTGTATATCTAGAAGACTCCATCGTCTCAGCCCAAAATCTTGTCAAACTGATAAGCAACTTCAGCAAAGTCTCAGGATACAAAATCAATGTGCAAAAATCACAAGCATTCCTATATACCAATAACAGACAGAGAGCCAAATCAAGAGTGAACACCCATTCACAATTGCTACAAAGAGAATAAAATATCTAGTAATACAACTAACCAAGGGTGTAAAGGACCTCTTCAAGGAGAACTACAAACCACTGCTCAACGAAATAAGAGAGGACACAAACAGATAGAGAAACATTCCATGCTCATGGTTAGGAAGAATCAATATCGTGAAAATGGCCATACTGCTCAAAGTAATCTATAGATTCAATGCTATCCCCATCAAGCTACCAATGACCTTCTTCACAGAACTGGAAAAAAAAACACTTTAAACTTCATATGGAATCACAAGAGACCCCACATAGCCAAGACAATCCTAAGCAAATAGACATTCTTGAAAAAACAGAAAGTTCAAAAAAATAAGACCACGAGTCTCAGAAAATACACAAAATATTTAAAGAAGAAATAAATGCACATTTTTACCTAAAAAAAACAATAACTGGAATGTTGAAAACTCAAGGGATGGACCGAAAAGAAGAATGGAAGGCACAGAGGAAATAATTAGTGAACTTCAAGATAGAATACAAAGTAATCTGGAAAACAAAACAAAACAGAGAAATAGACCAGGAAGGGGCTGGTAATAAACAGAGCCTCAAGAACTGTGAGATTATTAAAAAATACCTAATATCTACCACTTACATCATAATATGCATAGAAGAAAAAGAGAAAGAGGTCAAGGTTAAAAGAGCATTTGAAAACAGACTAGGTAAACCTTAACAAATTTGATAAAAGACAAGCCAATGGAATCAAGAAACTGAGCAAACCCCAAACAACATAACCCCAAAGAAACTAACAGTTCATCTTAATCAACCTCCAGGAAACTACAAACAAAGGAAAATCCTGAAAGCAGCAAGGGAGAAATGACACTTTACTTATAGGGAAAAGCTATTTGAATGACAGCCGGTTCTTTTTTCCTTTTTCTTTTTTTTAAAATTATTATTGTTATACTTTATGTTCTGGGGTACATATGCAGAACATGCAGGTTTGTTACATAGGTACACACATGCCATAGTGGTGTGCTGCATCCATCACCCCCGTCATCTATATTAGCTATTTCTCCTAATATTATCCCCTCCTCTAGCCTCCCACCCCTCTCCTATCTCTCCTCTAGCCTCCCATCCCCTGACAGGCCCTGGTGTGTGATGTTCCATTCCCTGTGTCCATGGGTTCTCATTGTTCAACATCCAGTTATGAGAGAGAACATCTGGTGTTTGGTTTTCTCTCTTGTGTCAGTTTGCTGAGAATGATGGTTTCCAGCTGCATCCATGTCCCTACAAAGGACATGAACTCATCGTTTTTTATGGCTGCATAGTATTCCATGGTGTATATGTGCCATATTTTCTTTGTCCAGTCTATCACTGATGGGCATTTGGGTTGGTTCCAGGTCTTTGCTATTGTAAACAGTGCAGCAATGAACATACGTGTACATGTGTCTTCATAATAGAACTATTTGTAATCCTTTGGGTACATACCCAGTAATGGGATTGCTGGGTCAAATGGTATTTCTATTTCTAGATCCTTGAGGAATTGCCACACTGTCTTCCACCACGGATGAACTAATTTACACTCCCATCTTATTAGAAACCCTGGGGGCCAGTGGGAAGTGTCACAATATTTTTCAAGTGCTGAATAAAAAGGAACTGTCAATTCAGAAGGCTGTGTCTAACACAAATGTTTTCTGAGAAAAATTGAGAAATTAAGACATTCTTCGATGAATGAAAACTAAGAAACATTTTCGTCTATATAACTATTCTAAAATAGCTAAAGAATAGTCTCCAAATAGAAAAGGGAAGGATCAAAGAAGGGATCTTGAAATACCACATACAACAAAAGAAAGAACAAAATAATATTTTTAAAAAAGCTAGATTTAATCCATTTTTTTCTCTTGTTTCTAAAGATAATTTATCTCTCTTCTTTCTAAATTATATTTGACTTAGGAAGAAAACAAAAATTATAATACTGTCTGATGTATTCTAAATGTATGTTCTGATGGCTAATTTTATGTGTCAATGTGCCTAGGCTGTGGGCACAGTTCTTGGTCAAACATTTATATAGATATTGGCTGGGCATGGTGGTCATATCTGTAATCCTAGCACTTTGGGACACCAAAGCAGATGGGTCATGAGGTCAGGCATTCGAGACCAGCCTGACTAACATAGTGAAAACCTGTCTCACTAAAAACACAAAAAAATTATCCAGGCAAAGTGGTGCATGCCTGTAACCTCAGCTACTCAAAAGACTGAGGCTAGAGAATCACTTGAATCCAGGAGGCGGAGGTTGTAGTGAGTCGAGATCATGCCACTGCACTGCAGCCTGGGCAACAAAGTGAGACTCCATCTCAAAAAAAAAAAAAAAAAAAAAAATGGCATATATACATATATACATACATATAAATACATATATATATATTTATGAAGGTGTTTGGTAGAATTATTAATATTTACAATCAGCTGACTTTAAGTAAAAGAAATTCCTCTTAATAATGTGGGTGGCCCTCATTCAATCAGTTCAAAATCTTTAGACAAAAGTTGAGATTTCCTAGAGAAGAAAGAATTCTGCTTTAAGATTAAAACATGAAAAATCTTAACTGAGTTTACCATATTCTAATCTGCCCTACAAATTTCAGACTCAAGGCTACAATATAAACTCTAACCTAAGTTAACAGCCTGCTAGTCAGGTTTATACAGCTTAGGGAGCTCTGAATCTCTGCAGACACCAGAATGATATGCATGCAGAGAAAATATTTAGTACAAATATATTAAAATGATGAAGCGTAAAATAATATAGAGGAAGATAGATATATACACTTCACTTGAAGCAGTGAAATTACACCTGTAGACTGACATAAGTTATACATAGATATATAATGTAATACATAAGTTATACATAGATATATAATGTAATACATAGGAAAACCACTAAGAAATAAATATATGAAACAACTATCATAATTTTTAAAAATCTTTACATAACACAAGAAGGCAGAAAAAGAAAACAGAGACATAAACACAAAAACAAAGACAGCAAACAGAAACCAAACAAAAATGTCAGACTCAAGCGCCATCCTATCAAATATTACATCAAATGTAAATGGTTTTAAGATATTAGTGTAATGACAGAGATTGGCACATTTTGTGAGAAAAATGTGACCCAACTATATGCTTAGAATAAAGTGATTTCAAATATTGAAATACAAATATATTTAAAATAAAAGGATTAATCTTTAAGGATTTCTATGTATAAGATCATATCATCAGTAACCGAGAACATTTGGCTTTTTTATTTCCAATTTAAATGGCTTTTTTTTTCTCATTGCTCTAGGACTTCCGTTAATTTTCAGAATACAAAAATTAATGAGCAAAAATCAGTAATATTTCTATATACCAATAAAAATCAAACTGGTAACCAAATAAAAACTCATTCTTAATTGCAATAGCAAAAAAAAAAACCTAGAAATACACTTCACCAATGAGGTGAAGTATCTCTTCAAAGAAAATTACAAAACATTGATTCAATAAATCGTAGATGACACATATGGAAAACCATCCTATGCTCATGGATCAGAAGAATCACTATTGTTAAAACTACCATACTTCCCAAAGCAATCTACAGATTCAATGCAATTTCCATTGAATTACAAATGCTATTCTTCATATAGTTTATTTAAAAATCCCCCAAATTCATATGGAACCTAAAAAGAGCCCAAATACCTGAAGCAATATTAAGCAGAGAATAAAGCTGGAGGTATTACATAATCTGCCTTCAAATTATACTGCAAGGCTATAATAACCAAAACAGCAAGATATTGGTATAAAAATATAGACACACAGATCAATGGAACAGAATAAAGATCCCAGAAATAAAGTCAAATGTAGACAATTAACTGATCTTTGACAAAATCAATAAAAATATACACTGTGGAAAGACACCCTCTTCAATAAATGATGTTGGAAAAATTGGAAAGCCATATGCAGAAGAATGAAACTGGACCCCTATCTCTTACCATATACAAAAATGAACTCAAAATAGAGTAAAGACTTAAACGTTAGAATTGAAACTATAAAATCCTAGAAGAAAACCCAGAAAATCTCTTCTGGACATTGATGTAGATAAGTAATTAATTACTAAGTCCTCAAAAGGAAACACAACAAATACAAAAATAGATAAATGGGGCCTAATTAGACTAAAAAACTTCTGCACAGCCAAAGAAACAGTCAACTGTGTAATCAAACAACCTATAGAATGGGTTAAAATGGTTGCAAACTATGCATCTGGAAAATAGTTAATATATAAAATCTACAAGAAATTCACACAACTAAACAAGATAAAAACAAAAACACTATTAAAAAGCGGGCAAAGAATATGAACAAACATTTTTAAAAAGAAGACATGCAAGTGCCCAACAAACAAAACATTTCTCTGATTAATAATCATTGGAAAAATGAAAATTAAAGCCACAATGTGACACCATCTTATGCCAGTTCAAATGGCTATTAAAAAGTCAAAAGAACCAGATGTTAATGAGAATGCAGAGAAGAGGTGACACTTATATAATGTTGGAGGAAATATATCTTAGTACAACCTCTATCGAAAACCGTACAGAGATTTCTCAAAGAGTCACAATAGAACTGGTATCTACTAAAGGAAAGTAAATAATTTTATCAAAAAGACACCTGGACCCATATGTTTATCAGGCAATATTAACAATAGCAAGGTCATAGAATCAACTTAAGTGTCAATGAAGGGATGGTAGGATTTAAAATGTAGTATATATAGATACATTCAAATGGAATATTATTCAGCCATAAAAATAATAAAACTATGTATTCTGCAGCAATATCAACAGAACTCGAGGTCATTATCCTTAGTAAAATGACTCAGAAACAGAAAGTTGAAAACACATGTTCTCATTAATTAGTGGGAGCTAAACAGTGAGTACATAGAAACATTCAGAGCATAATATTAGACACTAGAGAGTCCAAAACATGTGAGGGTGGGAGGAGAGTAGGAGATGAAATACTACCTATTGGGTACAATGTACACTATTCATGTGATGGGCAAACTAAAATTCCAGACTTCACCACTAGTCAATATATCCACGTAACACAACTGCATTTATACCAATAAATCCAAAAACACTTTAAAAGAAAAAGAAAAATCTAAAATAAAATAAAAGAATGAAAAAGATACATCATGCAATATTTGTGAAAAGGAAACAGAAGTATTATATTAATAATAAATAAAATATACTTCAGAGGAGAGAGTTTTACTAGAAACAAAGAGATCATTAAATAATATTAAAATTGTCATACTTCCACAGAAGACATAACAACCCTAAATGCATATGCACTAATAAACAGAGCTGCAAAACAGGTGAAGCAAAAATCGGTAGAACTGCAAGCAAAAATAAACAAATGCAAAGTTATAGTAGAAGACTTTAAAACTTCTCTCTCATGATTAGTATAAGAATTAGATGACAGAAAATCAGTAAAGATATAGATAAACTAGGCAACATTGTTAAATAGGGAAAATCTGAATTGACATTTATAGAAATAGTTTTCCCCAATCACAGCAGAATATACATTCATTTATAGTGCCCACAAAATGTAACCTGAGACAGGTTATTTCCTGGACCACAAAAGTAAGAATTAAAATCATACAAAGTGTGTTCTAATCACAATGGAATCAAACTAAATCAATAACAGAATGTAAGAAGTTCTCCAAACATGTAGTAACCAAATACATTTCTGAATAATTCATGGATTAAAGAGGTAGTCTCTAGGGGAATCAAAACATACATTAAGCAGAATGTAAATGAAAGTAAAATATATAAAATCTTATGGAATGCAACTAAAGCAGTACTGAAGAGATATTTGTAACACTAAATATATACAGTAGAAAGAAGAAAAGTCTCAAATCAATAAATTAGCTTTCACTTCAAGATTGTAGAAGGAGAAACAGCAAAATAAGTTTACAGCAAGTCTAAGGAAGAAGAAGAGATAAGGGCAGAAACCAGTAAACTTGAACAGAGGGGAAAAAAAATAGAAAAAAATCAATTAAAATAGACCTGGTATTTTTAAAAGAATAAAATTGAAAAACCTCTAGCAAGACTGGCAAAGAAAAAGGAGTAAAGACAAACATTATCAGTAATAGGAATGAAATAGGGCATACAATTACAGACCCTGCCATCATCAAAAAGATAACACCAATTGTATACAACCACTTTATAAATAGAAAAGGAGTCATCACTTGCCACTTTTCTAATGAAGTATTACCCTGGTTCCAAACCAGAAATACAAAATAAAGAAAACTACAGATCAATATCCCTCATACTCCTATATATCCCTCATGAATATAGGTATAAATATTCTTAACTAAATATTATAATAGCAAATATAAGTAATACCTGTAAAAAAGTGAATTATACATCATCACCAAGTAGAATTTATTCCAGGGATGAAAGGCTGTTTCAATATTTCAAAGTCAATCGGTACAATTAACCAAATTAACAAGCTAAAGAATAAATATCACATGATTACATTCATTGATTCAGAGAAAGCACTTTACAACATTGAACAATTATTTGTAAGAACAATTCTCAAAAAATAATAAAAATAATTAGAGGAGCAATTCCTGAACTTGATGAATAACATCTATAAAATACCTACAGCTAATTTTATATCTTGTAGTGAAAAATTAAACACCTTAGACATAAGTTTGGGAAAAAGGCAAGAGTGTCTGCTTTCACTACTCTTATTCAGTGCAAAGTTGGAAGGTCTCAGTAGTGCAACAAAGAGAACAGTGGAAATAGAACACATGTGGATCAAAATATGAAAAATAAAGTTTTTCTACATGGAGGATCACAGGACATAAGATAAAGATAATCACCAATTTTATTTCTATATTCTAGCAATGACCCACAGATGCCACAATTTAAAATGCAATACAATGTAAAACTTTTTCAAAAAATAAAGTACTTAGAAGTGTAAATGTACAAAACATGTATAGGACATCTATGCAGAAAACTATTCACCATAGACAAAAGAAATTCAAGGATATGTAAAAATGAGGGAGAGATACTGTATTTTGAATTGAAAGAATCATAGAAAAGATGTTAATTGTCTCTCAACTGATATATATATATATATTTAATGTAATTCCTATCAGTTATGATGATTTTTGTAGATATAGAAAGACTAAAATTTACATTAAAAAATAAAAAGCTAGAGTGGCTAAGATTTTCATGAAAATAAAATGTGGAGAAATAAATCTACCTGATTTCAAGACCTATTAGATAGCTGTAGTAACCAAGACTGTTGGTTACTGGTGGGAAGATATATATATACATTAATTACACAAAATAGAGAATTCTAAAAAGCACAAGAATATGCCCAACTGATCTTTGATGAAGGGCAAAGAAATTCCATGGAGTGACTGCCTTTTCAACAAATGATTTTGGAGTAATTAGACATTCATGTGGGAGAAAATGAATCTTGAACTAAATCTCAGACATTATGCAAATTTTAATTAAAAATGAATCATGAATTCTAAATGTAAATGTAATACCATAAAGCTGTAAAGATATCTTCAGGATCTAGAGGAATACAAGTAATTTTGGCCTTGACATCAAAAACACAATCCATACAAAGCAAACAATGATAAATTGGTCATCAATTTTGTTTCATTATCTGCCGAAGACCCTGTTCAGAGGACGATGATATAAGCTACAAACTACATATCCAAAAAAGCGCTATATCTACAATACATTTTTAAAAAGTTCTCAAAACTCAGCAGTAAGAGAGTAAACAATCTAATGAGAAAATGGGACAAGACATGAAGAGCCATTTCACAAGAGAAAGCCCAGACGGCAAATAAGCACATGAAAAGATGTTCAATGTCACTAGCCATTAGGGAAATTTTGATTTAAAGCACAATGAGATATCACTATATACCTATAAGAATAGCTAAAATAAAACACAGTGACAACAAGGATGCAGGGAAACTAGATTACTCCTACATTACCAGTGGAAATGTAAAATGGCACAGCCCGCTCTGGACAATGGTTTTGCAGCTTCTTTAAAAACAAAACAGAACAGCAATAATAACACCAAATCAACATGAATGAAACCATACCTAACGTAAAACTCAGAATTGCACCTCTGAGAATTTATATCAGAGAAATAAAAATTATGTTCACACAAAAACTTACGCACAAATTATTTATAGCAACTTTTTTGGTAATAAGCAAACCTGGTAAGAGTCCAAATATCCTTCAGTGTATGAATGGTTAAGCAACTTTTATGGATCTCAGAGTATTATATTGAGTGAAAAATAATACAGTCTGAAAATGTTTCATACCATATAATCCCATTCATAAAAAATTCTTTAAATGAAAATTCTAAAATTATGCAAATAAAAGACTAGTGGTTTTCAGTGTTTATGAAGGTTGTGAGAACTACATGGAAGTAGATGAGGCTACAAAAAGGTAACAAGAGGGACTCTTGTGGTGATTGAAGTTTTCAATATCTTGACTAAATCAATGGCAATATCTTTGTTGTGATAGCATAGTTTTGCCAAATGTTACCATTGGTTAAGCCTGGGTAAAGAATATATGATATCTCTACATTACGTCTTAGAATTGCATGCAAATTTATAAATATCAAAAAATAAAAATGTGAGCTTTAAAATATGTATATACAGGAACAGAAATGACTACTATGTGAGTCCATGAAAGCAACAGGCTTGCTGTGAGCCAATCTGGGCCACGAATCCATTTATTTCCTGGTCACCGTGCCCACGTAGCCACTCTAACAAAGGTCATGGTGATTTTCATTTCTCTGGATATCATTGACAATTTGGACCATGTATCCACAGTTCTTAAAGTGTTTTTTTTAGAAAGTGACGGATGGACAGTTATCCAAGTTACTCGAACTAAAGCTTTGCTTTAGATATTTTGGGAAAAAGACTGAAGGTGTCATTACTGTTTACACTCATCACCATGTTGCAAGGTAAAAGGTAATTACTTCTCAAAAGATAATTTCTTTTTAGCCAATAAGTTCCAGATCTTAATTGTAGCACAGATCTGGAAATTAGGCAGGCTATTTCCCATTAAAAAAAATTAGGGCCTCTGCATTCAGTCATAAGATAATCAATTTTTGATATCCTTTGGTTGCATGGGTTGAACAAAATTCCTATCAGATACACATCTATCTTGATCCTGAGAATTTTGTCCTCTGTAAGTCATATTATGAGTCAAGATTTTGAGCTGCCAATTCTATCTTCCCACTTATTACAGTAATTGCACCCTCTTGCTTTTTATGGTTAGTACCTGATACCTGAACTGAATTATTTAAGAATTCTATCATTCCTATTGTTATCAGAGCCTAGTTCTATAATATGGCGTATTCTGAGTACAGGACTACAGAAGACAGCCACTACTGAGTGTCTGGATGATTCTTACACTCTTCTCACCAGTGCACTCCCTATTTTGGTAATTAGAGTGTCATCCAGGCCCTCTCTTGGAACATAGTTGACAGGTAGAATTTCTAATTTAAGGTGGTATAGCCACTTTAGCATGCCCACTTTTTGATATCTTTTGATTTCCTATTACTTTTTCCAAGCTTCCAACAGCAAATCTAGCTACATATTACTAATATCTCTCTAGGGCCTTGTCAGACATTAAGCTCTATATTTTTGGAGAGAGCTCATACATTAATAAACATACCCTTATTCAACTTTATTTCTATATACCTTGTTCTAACAAGAGCTATTCCCATATATTCTCTCCCATCTCTTGCTCAGACTTGGTTATATCCTGTGGCTTCTTCAGAAAAGACACCTTCTTCTCTTAAGGAATCCCATGATTTTGCCAGCTGGAATATTTTAACCTTGATCCCAGTAGGCAGTAAGAAGATAGAGGGTGAGTATGCTAAGGCGGTAATATATTTGTGCAAGAGAAAAACCTCTGCATTATTTTCAAACAAGTAGAGAATGTCAGATTTAACAGTGAGAATTAAGCCCAGGGGGATTAAAAGATGTCTGAGAATTCAAGAATTTGGAGTGTATTGACCCAGTTGTCCCCATATCAACTTTAGTGTCCACTGCTTACCACCTGGAGCCTGGATCTTAGGATATCAGACACACTAGGGTTGAGAATTCTACCACCTCTGGAACTCTGCTTCTTGTATGTTTTAAGCTCTAAACTTTGACCTCTGGTTTAGGAGAAGACAGCTTTTTTATCTACTAACTCTGGCTTTCAAATATGTTCTTATATTGATTAATTAAAGGCTTGCTTTGTTGCTGTTTTGAAAGCCTCTTTCAACAATGCATCAGTGGCTCTAGTAACAGATAATCAGTTCCAAAGTCCTTATAATTTCTCTCAAAAACCTGAGATATTGCATAAGCCAATGCATTTTATCACATAGTTATTCCATCCCAATAACTGTAAATTTAAACAATTACAGCAAAAGTGCATGGCAGAACACTTGAGTGCTCTCCCACCATAAATAGAGTTCATTGTTAATCAGCTAATGGGAGATACAGCTCTGATATGCTGAGATTTACAACCAGACTGTTTATAGGGCTAAATTCTCAGGAAATATACCTCTAAGAGTGTAAGGGGAAACAAGATTGTGCAGAGGTAGAAGATGAACTGTGAGGTAGTCCCTCAGCTGTTCCTACAGGAAGTTCTGGAGCTATAGCGACACTTCAGAGTTGTCTCTCCTTTAAACAAGGGGCCAGAACTTTATACTTCTTAATGGCTAGTTATTGTATACAAGATACTCCTGGGGAAGACCGTGACTTTTGTCAAAGAGACTTTCTTCACTTGAAGACAATTACCAGAAGGGAAGGTAGCTGAGAGCTCTAGCTGCCAAGATTCCCAGAATCTGGAACAAGTCTCTCCTGAAGGGGGGCTCTGGGCGACATTAAACAGCATCCCCTACACTGTAATATTAGAAAAGTTCTGGCCGGGCACAGTGGCTTGAACTCAGGAGGTGGAGGTTGCAGTGAGCCAAGATCATGCCACTGCACTCCAGCCTGGCGACACAGTGAGACTCCGTCTCAAAATAAATAAATAAATAAATAACCTATAGCACAAAGATATTCATTACCACATGACTTATAATAACTTAAAATGAAATAAACAAAACCCCAAACCCTGGATAGACTAAATATAGGTGATTGGTCAACTAAAAGATTCTGTTGAAGAGAGATGGGAACTGCTTGTTATGGAACACGAAGAATTGAAGAGAAAAAGAGAGAGAGATGCCTAAATGTCATCTCTTTATGAATGGACAAGGATTTCATAGAGAAAATAACACACAGGTAGACACTGGAGAACAAGAAGAGTTGGGAATGAGGAGAGCAAACAACATGGTGGGAAGATGGAATCCCAGTAGCTTAAATGGCCAAACAGCTCTCAGAGAGAGGGATATCTAGAAATTAACACAGTATCTTCATTGCTGTAGCAAAAATCCATTTCTCTTTAATAATTCAGTGAATTTTTGTAGACAAACAAAAGAGCCCTTTTCTTACTTGTCAGTAAGAAAAGGACAGGGCTTTTTATCTAGACTCACATAGTGAGGAAAGAAAAAAAATAATAAATTTAATGAGAGATCTCTAAACTAGATTAGCATGTAGAGTACCTAAACCTACATATTCAATAAATAAATGCATTAATTTACTATGAATACGAATATTATTTTATTTTAATTGGAAAGACTATATTCTCATACATGGAAAAGACTACAACAACATGCTTCTGAGTAGAAAATTTTATTTGATAATTGGGCAACCATGGGAAAATTAGAGCAAATAGAAAACATTTTATGAAATCTATATTTTGAGAAAACCAAGCAGCAGAGACATTTCTAATGAGGTATCTATGAAGCTCTGATCTGTCATGCATAGTTTGAATACCATTTATAAAATATGTACCATGTCTCCCTTTTATGTTACACCTAAAAGTACACATCTTTGAAGTTTCCATTCTCTGGGGCAAATCTAAGCAGCAGGTAAGAATTCCTGCTGTGGTTCACTTAGAAACAGAGAGAATCATAAGTTAACATTATAACAAAGAAGGACTCAATTTATAAAAGGTGGGCTGGAAAATATATTCTAATATTTTAGTGAGAAGTGTTTTGGCTTTCAAAAGCCTGAGCGTCCGCTTGTGTCACCAAAGGACTCAACATATGAAGAGATAAATGCAAGAACAGATTTTGCAGTAACTTTTGGTTAAATCAAATGTTCTAGGTAATGTGAAAAATAAACCTTTTATAAAGTAGCTATCATTAGATGTTAAGGTGCATATTCACTAGGAGATGTCTTTAGTTTCTAATGCAATTCAAAAATAATAAATACATATCAAAAAGTCTAGCTTTGATCTTTTTTGAGTGTGAATAACCTATCAATTTTGATTTGGGAAAATAGGTCTAACAACTAAGAGTGTAATATATGAAAATGAAACAAAATTGATTCAAAAACCCATACGGAATTAAAAAGAAGATTATCTCTAAGTATACCAGAAAGAAGACCATAAAGAATTCTGATTCTTTTTACATATATACAACTTACAATTACTAATCATTAGCATTAGTATGTGGACCTCAGAATTATGAATCATCAGCAAATGAAGATCCAGTGGGTCACTGACCACCTAAAATAATAATACTTTCACTTCCTTGTTAGGTTAGTACACTCCAATCTCACATGGCTTTCACTGTTAGAACTCTTGACTTTGTGTTGCACTTAATGGGATTCTTAGATGCCCATGGAGGGTTAATAGTGTGGAGTCTAGAGATGATCCTTAGGAATTGTATAACTCACAAATGACTTTGTTCCCTGAAATTTCAGTTTCCTTGGCTGCACAATATAAATAATCACAACTTCATTAGGTAATAGTGAGAGCTAACTGAGATTTTAAAACAGCCCTTTATTAAGAGTTCTAAAAACATATTGATAGAGTAATTACTCTTGGGTGACCTGCAAAATATCAGATTATAACTTGAGCTACATAAGAGCAATGTGCAAGTAAGGAATTGAGTTATATAGCTCAAGAATGATTTGCAGATTTAGTTTCATTGTTACTGTTGATAAAATATTTAATAGTTTTCTTTTCTCTCTTGCATTTCTCTTTTCCTTTCCTCCTTCCCTTCAACAGACACCAATTACCTAATATTTCCAAAATTATATTAGATTCTCCTTATACATTATTTTTATAACGATATTATGAAGTATATCATTATCCACTAGCTACGCACAAATGAGTTGTATCTAAGATCTCAAACTCTTTCTGGTAGTCATTCCCAGAAATAATGCATTCAAAAAAACATGTATAGCTTAATGAACAGAATAATACTTATTCATTAAATGTTTCCAAATAATCTTTTAGTGGTATTCAGTAACAAATTTATCTCTCTTTGCATCGATTTAATAAAAAAAAATAATTGGATAAAAAAATATTGAATAGTTGACAGCTACCATTTTCTCTGTTCACTTTCCTCCTTGGAAGACTTTTCAAGTGCAGATCCAACATCCTGGCATTGCTCTTTATATGATGTGGTCTTAAGTTCCCTTAGCATAACATCTCTTTCTCTGCTTTAGGCTTCTAGTAATTTGCAGCCTTTTGAAAACAAAATACCTAAAATGTCACACAATACTTCAGAAGCCGACTGACCGATATTGAGCATCATGTAAATCCAACATCCTTTTTTCCTAGATATTTTTCTATTTAAGCAACATCTTCTATGAATATCAATGTATTTTCTTTGAGATTATATACATACATTCTCCTTATTTTGTTGACATGTTAATTGCAAATAATAATTTAAATAATACTTTGGAAACTAAACTTTCAAATTTCTATGAAAAAATAAAAATGCATCATGAACACAGACTTTTCTGTATTCTTCCTGAAACACAGAAGGCTTGCTCCTGCCTCAGGGTCTTTGCATTTGCTGATTGTTCTCAAAATTCTCGGTCTAGTTGTCTGCATGACTCACTTAGTATCTCCCTTCAGATATTTGTTAAAATGTTACCTTTTCATGAATGACTTTTCTGATCACTCCATTTAAAATTATAAACTCTCATCTTAAAATTTTTCATCTCTTTATCTAACCATTATTATTATCTAATTTTTTAGTTACTTATTTTCAGAAATTGACTGTCTTGCCTACTATTTTAGAAAGTTAGTTCCCGTGATGACTGGAATTTATTTGTCCATTTTGTTCACTGTTTTATTCCTAATGATATAACAGTGGCAGAAGAAACAGATGTTCAATAAATATTTAACAAATAAATTCTTTCTTTTGAAAATATGTAGTAATTTCACATCTTTTTTTATTGAAAAGGAATTCAAAATCTTGTAATTTAAAAAGTGACTGAGAAGCAAACACAATAAAGGAAATTTTGATCCAGTTAATTAAAAAACAAAATATATTTTTGTAATACATATAAACATTTCAAAAATGGAATATAGATGTTTTTGAATTTCAACTTCAAAAGATTGTTCCAAAACCATTGATGAAAACAATATTGAAAAGGAAAATGAATGACTTCTTTGACAGTATTCTACTATAAAACCATATTAAGTATAAATTCTAACATTTCTGTAAAAAAACAACTTCACTGCCTGTATAAAATGGAAAAAAATTATGATATTCTATTTTAAATCCTTATTGGTAAAAATTTTAATTTTGTGATCAATATAAAAATCAGTCTGTAAAGTGACCCATGAAAATTTACCAGGATGGTATTTAAGATCATGTTACTTTTCATTTAAATGCCACAAAGTAAAATGTGCATGTAAATTGCAATTATTAATCTTCCACAAATCCTGTTACTAAAAAAAATTTAAATGTCTCTTTTTTTCTTTTACTTCCATGGGGTATAATTGGATTTTAATTATATTAATATAAAAAGGTCACCTGATTCTGAATTTCAAATTTAATAACAAAAATAAATGTAGTAAGATACAATTTATCTATCCAAATAGGTACTAATGCTTTTTGGTTCTGTTTTTTATTGTTGTTGCTTTTGTTACTTGAGCAAAGGCATGAAATATCAATGATGAATGGACTGCAGGGGAAAAATAACAGATACTTTTGCTATCTAAATCATAAAATAAGACTATATTAAGACATCTTTCTTTCCTCAAGTAAACTATTAAAATTCAGGACTTAAATGTCAAACCTGAATGTTATGGTTCAGATGAGTTTGTACTAGATCATCTAAGGCTTCCTTAAGTTTTGCCATTTTTAAAATACTGTACCTCTTCAAACCAAATGTTTTTGTTTTGTTTTGTTTTCTAAGCAAATGTTAAATAAGACATACTTGTGGTGTAATATGACCACAACGCTAATAAATAAAAAGTTAAAGATTAACAGCAGCCTCAACCTCAACTGTATACCAAACCCTGTGTCTTAATTTTCTTAACAGAATTTGGTGTTCTTTCAGATGAAACGTGTTCCTGTTTTTACATCTAGACCATGTCTATTCAAACATTAGGCATGAAAACATCTGCATCATTTAGGTAACAGAGAGATTTGATTTTAAATAATGCTTTTCACTTTAAGGGCTTTCATGGTATTTTATGTGAGAATTTCAGGTAATACAACCACATCTATTTCTATTGAATTCATGAGGAAAATGAGAGATGAGGAAATGGTTTTCCCTTCCAAGTTTTGCTATGAACAAAAGCCAATGCCCTGTGATTGCCTTATCAGTTATCTTATCCATGTACTTGAAAAGTATTCCACAAATATTTCATCATTTAAAAAAAATAAGACTGGCTGAAGTGAGGGACTTGATTAGACTTTTTTTTTTTTTTTTTAGCAGAAATAGTTAACAGATTCTTTTTTCATTTAATCTTGCAGTCGACATGGCAGAGGGTTTTACATCAGTGCATCCTATGATTCCAATGGCTATGAGAGGATTCTCACATATTTCTAATTGTTCTTCCAGGCACTGACTCTCTGCCCTACACTGGTCAACACCTGCCTGACTTGCTATATTTTCATAAGATTCAATAGATGGTTGAGAACCAATAATGAATATTATAAATTTTATTTATTTTCATCAGCACTTATTTTCAGAGAGTGAATAAGAAAAGGCATTAGGGGACCCATTCCTTTGGATTATTTATCAAAGAAAAAGAGAAGTTACCAGGAGGCCAGACTTGGATTAGACAATCACAAGAAAGTGTTTTGATTTGGAAGAAATTCTAGACCACATTGAGCACTTTTTTTTACTTAAATAAGGTATTCACAGTTTATTTTCTCATCTAGTGATGCTGTCCTCTCCAAGACCCATTGCACATAAAATTTAAATATTCAGAAAGTTATCATCATCAAGAGTGTTTACCTGACTAATCATATTTAGGTACAAAAACAAATGCAAGGAAAAAAATCACAGCTGCATTTTCTAAAACAAACTGAAAGGAGATCATAATCTTCAGCACAGTGAATTTTTACAACCCAATCTAGAATTTTGGCCCCAGATGTGAAAATTTAGAAATTTTATATCAGAACTTTCCCAAATCAACCAGACATTCTTTTAAAGAAACAATTATACTATTTACAAAATCAGTAGCATATAGAGCCTAGAAGCAACAGCTGCAGTGACTATTAAAAGGACAGAGTGTACTATTATAGCCATTGTGCAAGAGCTCCAGACTGGGCATCAATCTCCAGGCTATTCCTGCCTATCTGAACCTACCCTATCAGAAACTTTATCTTTATATGAGACGATATGTATGCTCTTGAAATTTTATTCTTATGAGTAAAAAGTAAGACAGTTTAACTAAAATTTGAAAAAAAAAACATGAGAAATATAGGCCTATATAATATTGCAGGTATTTTTCAATAAAATAAATTATTTTTTCTGCATTCTGTATACGCATACTGAGTTGTGTGTGTGTTATAACTAGATTTCAAGCCTCTCATCAATCACCAGTAACAGAGGCTAACACGTGGCCAAAAGCCAAACAGATAACCTTTATTTTAAAACTCAAAACCAATGTACAAAAGCTACTGTGAGGAAGTAGGCAACCCAGCTTGGTACAAGAAAAGGAATTTCACTCATACAAAGAACCTGGCTTTCTGTTGATATATATTATTAAGGTCCTTATTTGGTCTTGATAGGTGAATATTGTGTTAGAACTGCCCTACAATCCTTATAAAATGTATAAACAGGACCACACCAAATGAGGTACCTTTCTAAAAAATTAACATAATTGTTAATTTAGTCTTTAATGCATCTCATTTTTCTTCTTAAGTCATTTCCATTCCATGCTGTACTTTCAAACCTTTAATGCAGCCCCACTGCCCCACAAGCCAAGGAACTTGCTGATCAGCATCATCTTTGGAGTAATAGTCATTTATGCTTATTTATCAAACAGTTGCATATTTATTTTAATAGCTTAGTTTAAAAGCATGAAATGATATGAAATGTGTTTTTTCTTATTAAAATAACTTAGGTGAAAAGAAACAATTTTATGGACATCTACTACACAGGTAAATCA
Source organism: Ateles fusciceps (assembly GCA_036589455.1). NCBI lineage: Eukaryota > Metazoa > Chordata > Mammalia > Primates > Atelidae > Ateles > Ateles fusciceps. The sequence goes on from JAZHEH010000589.1 coordinate 2,029,738, forward strand.
TATATTAATAGTCTACTAAAACAGTATATTGGTATAGAGGTTTAACATATTTTCTTATATTTTATAGTGCAATTGTACAGTTAGATCAAAAACTGATGGAATTTCATTTTGTCCTAAAAATGAAAAATATTTCCCTTCATCTTTGAAAATGAAGACTTCTGTCCAAAATAACTGTCACCTTTCACTGAGATAATAACACAATCCATGAGCATGTTATTCATTTTTCATCCATTCTTTTATTTATAGAAACATTCATTCGACAAATTTTACTGTGTGCTTGTTATGTGCCAGACACTGTATTATGCAATAAATGTCCTATAATGAATGGATTCAGGGGGAAAAGGACTGTTGGTAAAAGACAATCATAATTAACCAGGATTCCAGTAGATTCTTCTTCCTAATGTGGGCTGTCTGTGTTTGTGTGTATGTGTGTGTACACATGCTCGTATTTACAGAGCAGATTTAACATGAAAAAAAACTTGCTTTTTAAAGGTACACTGTAAATTTTTAATCTAACACCTGCTACTTATTACCTGAGCCATCATGACTATATGACTTAATATCTTTAAATCTTGTTTTCAGCATAAAATTGATATAGAAATCATCTCACAGGATTGTTGTGACAATTAAATGTATAAAGTATGTCAATTACTTAGAGAAGTAGACTATATTAATTGGTATATAAGGGATATCTGTTATGGTTTTGAACTATGTATTCAGTATCATTTAGCTGTGATTGTTAGTTTTTATGTGTCAACTTGGTTAGGTTATACTACCCAGTTATTTAATCCAATACTAATCTTGACATTGGTGTGAACATATTTTGTAGCTATGATTAATGCCAACAATCAGTTGATTTTAAGTAGATTATCCTGGATACTATGATTGGGCCTCATCCAATTAGTTAAAGGCCTTAAGAGCAAAATCCTAGATATTTGCAAGGCAAAAGAAAATTATGTTCAAGATATCTATATAAACTCCTGCCTGAGTTCCCACCCTGCCAGCCTGCTATACAAAAATTCAAACTTAACAGTCCCCAAAATCATGAGAGCTAATTCCTTAAAATGAATCACACCTCCCTGACACTCGGTAATTTATAAAGAAAAGTGGTTTAATTGACTCACAGTTTCTCATGAATGGAGAGTCCTATGAAAACTAACAATCATGGAGGGAGGTGAGAAGGAGAGAAGGAGGAACTGCTACATACTTATAATAGCATCAGATCTCATTAGAACTCACTCACTATCACAAGAACACCATGAGGAAAACCACCCTTATGATCCAATCACCTCCCACCAGCTTCCTCCCTTGAAATGTGGGAATTACAATTTGAGATGAGATTTGGGTGGGGAGACAAAAGTAAACCATGTCACTTCCCATGATTAGACAAGATACAGCTCACCATTTCGTTCAGTAATTATATAGTCTTCTATATAGGTACACACATGGCAATGTGGTTTGCTGCCTCTATCCCCCCATCACCTATACATTTCATTATTATAATCATTTATATATGTATATCATTGTCTGGTATCTCCACTAAAATGTTCAACAGAAAGGAATGGAATAATATTAAGAAGATTCAATATCATAAAATTGAATTTCTCTAAATATTACTTTAAAAAATTCAAATCCATAAAATGAAACTGAATTACAAAAAAATTTTGAAAATCTCATTATTTTTGGTTTCTCATTTTATTCGATTGCTATTCAAAATATGTGTGATAATTCTTGGAAATCTGCTGTGTCTTACATTCTATATATCACATAGTTAATTATTTAGTTTACATATTAGTCCATTTTCATGCTGCTGATAAATACATATCCAAGACTGGTCAATTTACAAAAGAAAGAGGTTTAATTGAACCAAAGAGTCATGAAAACCAATTAGAATGACTTTTGAGTCATTAATTTTTAGCTATAATGTGTATTACTGTGACACATGGGAAATTTTAATATGATCTGTATAATAAATAACAGTATTTTAACATGTTAACTTTCCCAATGGAGAAGATTTATTATAGTCATGTAACAGTATGCCTTCCTTGTTAAGGAAATACTTCTAAACTATTTTGTGACACACTTCTGTATTATGCACAAGAATTTTTCTATTCTGCTGTTGGGAGTGTAAATTAGTTTAATCACTTGGGAGAAAATTTGACATCAACTAATAAACTGGAATATGCTCATGCCTTCCTGGAGATAATTCAGCACAAATACAGCAGGTATGTTGCAATAATGCTCATGTCAGCAATTTTTTAATAGCAAAAACTTGAATAAACATAAGTACCATCAACAAGATTCAGAATAAATGTGTTTGGTGTATTTATAAAGCGGAATATTACAAAATACTATACAGAAGTGGAAATGAAGGAACTATACACTCTTTAACATAATAACACGAATGATTGAGAAAAGCTAGATGCAAACATACGTATACACATATACATATTTATAGATGATAAATATGAAAACTATACACTCTTTAGCATAATAAAAAGAAGTTTGATATTTGATAAGGTAATAAAGTGATGAGTATTGTTTTCATTTATGTATTTTAAGTGTTTACTTTTTTTTTTCTTTTTTGAAATCAAGTCTCGCTCTGTTGCCCAGACTGGAGCACAGTAGCATATCTTGGCTCATGGCAACCTCTGCCTCCCAGGTTCAAGCAATTCTCCTGCACGCGCCTTCCCAGTAGCTGGGATTACAGGCACGTGCCACCGTGCCTGTTAATTTTTGTGATTTTAGTAGGAATGGGGTTTTGCCACCTTGGCCATGCTTGTCACAAACTCCTGACCTCAGGTGATCTACCCAACTCGGCTTCCCAAAGTGCTGGGATTGCAGGCTGAGCCATCACACCCAGCCTAAGTTGTCACCTTCATTCATTTATTTGTTTAAACACTTTTTTGAAATTCTCATAATCAGTAAGCAATTTATGAAGTGAGATTTTGAGTGCATGAACGTAATTTTTCTCAAATGTTTTCAACTTGCAATAATTTTAGCAAATGTATGTCTTTTAAGTTGTGAAAGTCCATTCTAATTAATTATATAATTCCCTCTATCCCATCTTTTCTTTACTGCTTTTTCTCTTCTTTCCAACCTTGGTTGGATCAAAAGTATCTTTCCTCATTTGGAAATTGTTTAATCTTTACTGTTCCACAAACACGCTCTAGTGACTGACTCTGAACCTGGAGTCTAGTAGGTTCATGGTTTTATTTACCTTTTTATATTACTTTTGTTTTGTGAAAATGCAATATGATATTTGCAAACAGAAATAACATCTTGGTTTTCTGTTTTGATATTGTGTCTGTCATTCTCTCATGTCTGTATTAGAGAATGGAGCAGAATGTGAGGTCTCTGCATTGATTTGACCAAGAACCCAGTATCTGCTGGCATGTTCTGTGGTATTCCTGCAAAAATTTAAGATTGATAACCTGAGAAGCTACACAGCTAGACACTAGAGCACTCTCTGTGTGAATTGCATGTGTATTGCATTGCAGCCTCTATGTTACAATCAGTAAATTTTCAGATAGCAAAAGCTCAGAAAAGCATTAAGCAAGGAGGGTGGCATATCAATGTCTCAAGGTGAAAGTAAATTTAAAATGTGAAAGAGAAAACAGTAAAACTGTCATATAGGAATAAAATTAGAAAACATTTAGTCTGTACATTGCTCTCCTATCTCATGGGTTCTATTTTGTCTGTGATAAGGGATAGAAAGTCAGATGCTTTGTTTATGATGGGTTAATGGGTGTAATGGAGTAAAATGGTCAAACATTGAGGAGAGTAGAAAAAGTACATCATAATACTTCTCTAAAGTGGGTGAGAAGACTTCTATTTTTGGAAAGATGGAGTAAATGTACCCTAGAACAGATATCGATTTTCAGATTTAAAACAACTCAACACATGCCTAGTGCAGTGGATGAAAATAAACACATATATCAAAGCATATATGAAATTTCAAGACAGCATGAACAAAAATGAACCTCTCAGTTTCCAGACAGCAAAACAATAAGTCCTAAGCATCCTTTCTTATAAAGCCATTGATATATGTGTTTCTCAAAACAAGAGAATAAATCATTAAATAGGATATAGCATCCAAGCAGCAGATGATCTAAAAAAAAAAAAGAGAGAGAGACAGAAGGAACCCCATAGTGCTAGAGAGAAACAAATTCAGACTGTAGCAAGTCAGAAGAAATGGAAGTATATAACATAGCTTTAAATTTATTGACAGTAGATTTTTCACAGCTGGGGGAGATTTTGAGGTGATAGGTACCTAATAAAGCAAATGAAAATATTTGCTCAATGAAAACAATCTTGAACAAGAAATAAACATATTGATAATAAACAAGAATTACAATTTATCACCACAAATATGAATATTTACCTAATCGCAGTAATATAAATTTTCAGTTATCTAGCCAGAATTATAACTGATGAATGAAGTGGGAAGGGAAGACAGACAACACGTCTTCTGTGTTTGGATTTGAATGTTTTAAGAACTATAACCACAACTTCGGGTGGTAGCTAGTCAGTAGATAATGCCTAACACTAAAAAGTTTAAAAGTAGAATTTTTTTAAAAGTATTTAGGGATACATACCAAAATAGCTAAAGACTTGAATATGATGGCCTACAGGGAGTTGGAAGCTAAGAAGATGCTATTTTTATGTAACACATTTTGAAGTTTTATTTAACACTTTATATGAAAATATAAGTATTTTTCATATATATTCTTTATATGACTACTTAAATCTAATTTTTATTTTCATCAAACAGAATGTAGCTTATAGGTAGGCAGACAAAGCTATGAATTCATCTATGAATTTATCTGCTACAAATTTATCTATGAAATCTTAGGTGTTATTTTTAACATCTTTGAATCTAATTGTTTTTCATCTGTGAAATTATTATAATATAATCTACCTAAAACATTTGCTATTAAAATGAAGTTGTAGGCCATGTAGTACGTTAATACATTGTCCAGCACATAATAGGGACTAAAGATATGAAGTTTAAAATATACATAATTGAAAATTGATTTGTAAAATATTTTGAAAGCTTTTTAGTGACTATTTTGTATCTTGACAAATTATCTTTCCACTGTAATGTACAAGAGAATTATGTACTCTAGCAGATAAAAGTTTAAGAGATAAGATGAATAGGGTAAAATGAAACTTCATGTAAAATAAAACTATTGAAAGATCAAATATATCTGTAGCAAGATTTAAGAATTAGATTAATATTCAATTAATGGCCATTAAGAATTGGTTTTTATTGATATGTTTATTCTCTCTACATAATAAAATGTTGAATACAATTAGCTTTCCAGTGAAAATTATAAGACAAATTATACCCATTGCTTTCCTTCTGCTCATAACTTGTTTCTGACTGCAGCATTGTTTGGCTCTGAGTCCAGCCAGTCCTGGCTGAAGTGCATTGCATCATATTGCTGCTCACCCTCCCAGGTGATGCAGAACCAAAGCTATTTCACTTTCTAATGGGTTTTCCTGAACATCAACAAATGTTTCCTTTCACAGTGAGGTTGTATGTGATGTTCCACAACTGAGAAAACCTTCTATTTGGGGAAGAGATGTTGCTGGGCCCAAAATAGAGACTATTTGAAATGTGAATTTTATTTTGATTTTCTAAAATTGTTAAAGAGAAAGAATTAGAAATACAATTGAACAGAAATGTGTATCATTATTATAGATATATATTTGGAATGTTTATGGAATAAATATACATTTCAAGAACTTTATAGATGTTCTAATTGACTAATAATAACAGGACTGTCTTACATAAAATTATATAACAATATATAAATTTACCCTTTCTACAAAGTGTGGGCAGAGTATGAGATGGGAATAGGGACGGAAGTGTTTTTTTTTTTTTTTAATTTTGAAACAGGTTAATTTTTATGAAAACATTGATGCTCTTTTTAATATTTTTTCTTTTTCTTGTTGTTTGGTTATTCTTGTTTCCCCTACATTTGTGCAAATAATAGCTAATTTTTTTTTGTTTTTTTATCACTATGGTTCTGATTTTTTAACAATTAAGTTTCTCATTTTACTTTCTCATGTGGAAAAAAAGAAACTGAAAGTATGGAAGGGCAAATGCATGACCTAGAACCTCAGAGCTATTAACTACAGTGATCATGATGTATATAGATCTCTTGAACTTACTTTTCCTATGTAACTGAAATTTTGTATCCTTTGACCAACATCTCCCCAACCCTCCCCTCACTCTGCCGCTGGTAACCACCATTGTACTCTCTACTTATTTGAGTTCAACAGTTTTAGATTCTAAAAATAACAGATTTTGCAGTATTTGTCTTTCTGTGCCAAACTTATTTTGCTTAACATAATGTCCAACAGGTTCATCCATGCATGTCATAAATGAAGGGATTCCTTCTTTTTTAAAGTTGAATAGTATCCCATTGTATATATATAACACATTTTCTTTATCAATTTATTCATTGATGAACACTTAGGTTAATTCCATATTTTAACTATTGTAATTGTAAATAATGCTGCAATGGACATGGAAATGCAGATAGCTCTTTGATATACTGCTGTATTTTCCTTTGAATATATACTCAGTAGAGAGATTGCAAGAACATATGATATTTATATTTTTAATTTTTAAAGGAACTTCTATACAGTTTTTCATAATTTTGTGCCAATTTACATTCCTGCCAACAGTATTCAAGACTTTCCTATTTTCCACGTTCTTACCAACACTTGTTCTTTTTCCTCTTTTTAATAGTAGCTATTCTTACAGGTGTGAGATGAAATCTTACTTTGGTTTTAATTTGCATTTCTCTGATGATTAGTGATTTTGAGCATTTTTCATATCTCTGTTGACCATTTGTATTTCTTCTTTTAAGAAATAACCAGTCATCTCATATGTCTATTTTAATTCTAGGCCTGGAGCAGCAGTTCACATCTGTAATTCCAGCACTTTGGGAGGCCAGGGCAGAGAATTACTTGAAGCCAGGAGTTCAAGACCAGCCTGGCCAACATGGTCAAACCCCATCTCCACTAAAAAAAAAAAAAAAAAAAAAAATAGAAAAATTAGCTGGGCTTGGTAGCACACACCTGTAGTCCCAGCTACTCAAGAGGCTGAGGCAGGATTATCACTTGAACCTGGGAGAAGGAGGTTGCAATGAGCTTAGTACACACCACTGCACTCCAGCCTGATTCTGCTGGTCTAAATCTCTCTGAATTTTGTTTAAATTATCTCTGCAGCATGAAATGAGGTCTTTCTTACAGGTTGGGTTTTATGAAATTAATTTTCTGCATGCAATTTGATTTTTTTTAGAGCAAATGGGTTCTCAGGTGCATAAGTACCACTACCTGTCACTTTGCTCACTGCCCCATGGTGGAAAGTTATATACTTCTGAAACTTCAATTATTCTTTCAAGCCTACAACATCATTTAACTTATTCCAATAGAAATTTGCTGAATGTTAAGGTAGCATTTAGCACACGCTAAGATTTATACTCATTTGGAAATGACTCTATTATCTTATTGGTATAAGACTTCTTGTTGAAACTTTTAAAAATGTGGATTTTTTTAAAATTAGGCAGTATATTGTTAAAAATTAGGACAGCTTGGCTCTTTTAGTCTTATTTGTATAATGTTGCTTGTAGAATTTCATAGTTTAGACACATAGCACTTTTCTAAGCAGAAAAGGGCCTTAATTTTTTTATAATGAAACTTCCTTATGTTACAAATAATAAAGTAGCTTCAGAAAATGACTTGCAGAACAGTAGGAATCCATTATCATCACTCTTGCTCTTTCTCTCCCCTCTCTCTCTCTCGCACACACACACACACACACACACACACACACACAAACACAGTCTAGTATTGTTGTTTCACTGATTACCTTTCTTTCCATTTTTTCATTCTTTGTCTGTTTCTTCTAATAAAAATATCTTGACCTCCAAATAGAATATTTCCTCCTGGTATGCAGTTTCCTACCATGACATTTATCACAATTCACAGTTTACTTAATTACCTGTCTGTCCCCAGACTATATACAATTTCTAACAAGGACCATGCCTATATTGTTCTTGTAACATCCCTAGAATTTTGCATAGTATAAGGCATATGGCATGCTCTCAGCAAATATTTGTTGAATGAATAAATGCAGAATTAATATAATTTTAACTCAAGACATTGAGCTTCTGAAAATATATATTGTGTGAATATATAAAGTTATCAATATAACTTTATGTATGCAGTTTCCTGATTACCATTGTATCCTATACAATGACATTATTTGTATTGTTTCCTTCTTCCTAATAGAATATTTCCAAAAAACCCACTTTGTTTACTGAAAATAATTTCTTCTAGTGTATTAATATTATATTTTGTTCTGTTTGCCATGAAGAAAATCAGAAGAGACTGTGTGATGTGTGTGTGTGTGTGTGTGTATATGTGTATATGTGTGTGTGGGTATGTGTATATGTGTGTGTGTGTTCCTTAAGGTAGCTGATAAGACATTTGAAGGAAGAGAAGGAATCCTGGATGTTAACCACCATAAATCATTGGAGGGCACATATCTTGCTAACTATAACTATTCAGATGCCAATCAGAGGCTCGTTAGCCTTACAAATATCAATTTGATGTGCTCTCTGTACTATCTATGTCCTCAGAAGACTAATGAGTTACATTAGAGACATATAACAAAGCCCCTTATATGAATGCATTTTTTCCACTACCTGAGTATCCCACAACTGCTGTGAGGAAAGTTAAGACAAATGACAAAGCACAACTGAAAAATCAAAGGTCAACTTTAACTCACCTTAATATTACTGGGGAAAGAAAAAAGGGGAAAAAGTGATGAGATGGAAAGAAAGTATGATTTCCTGTAGCCAATTCCACATACATAAAATTGACAAAAAATCTATTTAGAACCCAACACACTTTGTTGTCTCTTGGAAACAATACAAATAGGAAACTTACGGCAGGGCGCAGTGGCTCACGCCTGTAATCCCAGCACTTTGGGAGACTGAGGTGGGTGGATCATGACGTCAAGAGATCAAGACCAACCTGGCCAACATGGTGAAATTATATCTCTACTAAATATACAAAAATTAGCTGGGTGTGATGGCACACGCCTGTAGTCCCATCTACTCGGGAGGTTGAGGCAGGAGAATCGCTTGAACCCAGCAGGCGGAGGTTGAGTGAGCCTAGATGGCACCACTGCACTACAGCCTGATGACACAGTGAGATTCTGTCTCAAAACAAACAAAGAAACGAACAAAAAATAGGAAACTGGCATCTTTAAATATATTTAACACATACATATTTTTCATGTAAACTGTGGCTGATTTGAAATCATTGTTATTAATTATGCCTACATTTGGTTTACAGAAAAATAAATTTTCATCTTTGAAATCCTAACCTTAAACTAGTGTTAAAATTATACAAATCTTTCAAAGCATTTGTACCAGAAAAATAGCCACAATATGAGCCAAACAAGCAAATGCTTGACCATAAATACATGGATAGTTGTTTCTAGTCCCATCATTTTCTACCATTTTGGCCTTAACTTTTCTAAGCCTCAGTTATCTGATAATGCAAAATAGGAATAATTATAGTCCCACCTAAATAAGTTTCTAGTGAGGATTAATAATAAAATCCCTTTAGTACAATGTGTGCTACAAAGTAGGCATCCAATAAGAACTATTACTGTTTGCTTGATTTAGAATATGAGAAGACTCAAATATGCATATATTGCCAATCATGCTATAACATAATTTCTAAACTAGTAAATTAAATTTTATAACCATTCCTGATTTTTTGAATGCGAATTTTTCCTCAGTAACAGATAAGCAAGGACAATGTAATGCCATTTCCAGCATTGTTTGTTCATTTCTTTGTTTCTTCTGAGTCCCTATCATTGCCTATTTTATTTTCCATCGCTTAAGAGATTGGAAGTGAAAAACTATAAGCAAAGAAATACAGCTAAAAAAATAGTCCTCATGTTGACTAAAGTCATTTCAAGAGGATTTCAACAAATTATCTTTTCATCAACCCAGATTAGTTGGAAAGCCTTTGGTACTTGTCACAGATCCTAACAAACAACTCACTTTGGCAATATAAACTATCCCAATCCAGCTGTCTCATCTGGACATCATTTCTATTAGCTGCCTTCCTCGGGCTCAAAAGATAGTAATACAAAGATCTGAAAAAACAAATGGCCAAAAAGTCTAGACATCACCTCACTTTCTCCAATACGTAGGCACTCATCTTTCCTCTGACCTGTTTCTTTTGGCTAAGTGAAAGTTAAATGACTAGTATGAAAGAGTGGCAACTTGGGTTGCCAGAACAATTTTCAACATTAAGATTGTGGATTGTCCTTAATTTACATATTCCTAGGAATTTGACATACTTTGAATGCTTTATGACTCAAGGTTCACCACAGACACAGGACGAGTAGGAGATGACAGATAGATATTTAGATAGATAGATAGATAGATAGATAGATAGATAGATGAGAGAACTTATTAGGAGAATTGGCTGCCATGGTTATGGAGGCTGAGAAGTCCCAATATAGGCTATCTGCACTCTGGAGAAACAGAAAAGTCAGTGGTGTAACTCTCAGTCTAAGACCAAAGGTCTGAGAACCTGGGGGTTATTGGTGTAAACCCTGGAGTTCAAGGGCCAGAGAACATGGAGTCCCAATGTTCAAGGGCAGAAAGAAAGTTGTTCCAGCTCCTGAAAGGAGAAAAGGGATTCACCTTTGCTCTGTCTTTTTATTCTATCCAGGCCCTCAGTTAATTGGCTAGTGCCCACCTACACTGGTGAGGGTGAAACTTTCTTAGTACGTTGATTCAAATGTCGATCTATTAAAGAAACATCATCACAGGCATAGCCAGAAATAAATATTTACCAGCTCTGTGGATACCTAGTCAAGCTGAAACCTAAAGTTAACCATCACAGATGCCATTTATTAAGGCAAAATATAAGGAAATAAATTAATCATGAAGAAGTCACTTTATTTTCTAAACTAAAATCGACATCAGGGCAAATGTAAAGTAATATAATAATTGGTGCCTTCCTCAAAAGAACATTTTACATAAATACATGTATATTTTAAAAGCACACAAAGGAGTCACAAAGCATAAAACAGCAATTCAAAAGATGCCGAAGAGATCATGTAATACACGGAAATTAAAATAAGAAAAAAACTAAAAATAATAATAATAATATACTAAGCATACAGAATATTTCCACTTTCTACGAGTTATTTTCCTAGGTGATTTTTTTAAAAAAAAAAGCATAAATAAATGAAAATGAAGAAATGATGCTGAAATAGACAAGTAGAGTTGCCCAGTATGGAGATTAAGATATGACAGTAAATAATACTAAAAATGCAAGAAAATGTCTATACATTTACAATACAGTTTTTTTTCTCCAGTTTTTCTAGGAGATAAGAGCTGCAGCATTTATGGGTTAGTCAGAAAATGTTTTACTACATTCACTATTCTTTGTATGGATAAATGCAGAGAACAGCAAAAGTGGACTGAGCAGCTTTTCTTGAGTCTAATATATTTTAGTACTTCTCTTTTAAGAACTGCAAATGACCTGTGAAAGGGAAGATACACAGTCAACTTTATATTCAAAAAGTTATTATCCATAAAGCATTTTGTAATTTGTCCATAGCTCTATACTCTTGAGGATAATCAGTTCCAGAATTTTCTGAAACACTTACCTATCTCAGATAGGTAAAGCAAAGCTGGAGCTGTTCTTCTAAAACTTGTAGTTTTGATCATTGTCCAAAACTAAAAAATAGGCAGCTCCTTCATGAAAGATAATGGAAACTTATTAAAAAGAATAAATTTTGTATAATGACCTAGGTAATAATGACTTTTATGCCTTTATATCCTCTTATCAATCAAAATGAACCTACATCAAAAACCTCTAAATTTGTACCCATATGAACAAGAGCACAGATTATAGAAATATAAAGCTCTTTTTTTCCATTTTTGTAAAAGTAAAGGAATGCAAGTCTTGTTGTTTACAATGCAATTACTGTGAGGTGACAGTTACTTATGTGTTAGTTAACAAGGCTACACTCATTTCTCTCTAGGATTCTGTGTTGGGAGGTGACCTGAGTAAAACAGGACCGGTCCTGAACTCAAAATCAAATTTGGTTTATGGATGAAATTTATATCATCCCTCCTAAAAGTGTGAGTTGGTCATTCAAAATATTTAATTCCTCATCTACCCTCATGACAGTACCTGGTTACAACAGGCAGTCAGCATGGATTAGCAATTTGAAGCATAACTAATTTTTAAAAGAGTCATTAAAGTTTCCCTCCATGGAATATTGAATGTCATAACACCTGAAAAAGGTTCATTTACAATTAAACACATTAATCCATCTCTGTGGTTAAAACACTGTCATTTGTATAACACCTGAAATAACTAACACACACACAAAAAATCCATTAAAGGCATTTTGAAGTCTTTATGTAAATTAAAGTTTTACAATATCAAAACAAATGTGAATTTTATTTCTGAAAGTGTGTGCTTTTGAATGAGCATTTGCTAAATAAACAAGGTGTGAAATGTTTTGCATGTACTTTCTCATGTAATCCTCAAATGTGCTCTATACACTACCTCATAGAGGAAAAAAATCTCAAAAATTTTATGTATTCGAAGTTGTCTGCATCTGAGCTTTTGGTATATCATCCTAATATTCTGCAGCAAACTAATTTATTAGTAAATATTATAATAGTATTTCAAATTACTTATTTCCTATGAGACTTATGCTTTAGATTAAATGCATACATATATTTGAAGGGAATTATTTGAATATGCTCTATGTATATTTGAAGATATTACATTGTCCAAGTATACAAAACTGCCAATATGTTGTAAAAACATTAAACTGCAAAACATTAAAAAGCTTATTCAATTTTTTATATTATTCACATTTTATGAGTTTTTTAATATTTCAATTTTCAACCACTGTAGAGGCTAAATATTCTGTCATGGAATAACCTAAGGCATATTTTTAAAACTTGAGTCTATGTGACATTGCTTTTGATGTTCCTAATAACTATCTTTCAAATAAATATATGAAACAAAATCTGTTTTTTAAGAAGGGGATCTATCTAGAGTGTGATTAGCTGCTATTGTGCAAATATATTTCAAATGACCCCAAGACGCTGGATGTACAAGCATCAATGAAATAATCACATTGCAAATAAAATACAAATATAAAATACAATATGTACTCCAAGTTCAAATACACTGGCTAATTTAGTTCTTCTATGTTGCAAAGTTGAGTAACCATAATTATTATCATTGAGTACCACACACAATTTTTAAGAAATTTAAAAATATGTGCAATGGCTTATACATTTACAATACACACTTTTAAATATAGGACTAGGACATTGTCAATATGACCCTGTAGGCCAGATTAGCATTATTGTGTAAGCCTTCCTTAGGGCAACCATAGAGATGAATCAAGATCAATCATCAAATCAACAGTCAGAAACAGCCCCAGGCAGCAGAAACAAATTTTTTAAAAATCCTCTCCTACACCCCAATTCTCCACTGCAACCAGTCTGGGTTCTGTAGAAATGTGACAATTCTCAAATATTAAAGATATTAGCAAAATTGAACTTGAAACATCTTTTTTCAAATATCCTCTTAGCTGAACACTATGACCAATAGCTTTACCTTTGAATCAAAAGATTGGTTCATGGAGATGTAGAAAAAAAATGTTGGCTTCATGTATGTCTTCTTTTGTAAAGTGTCTGTTCATATCCTTCGCCCACTTTTGAATGGGCTTGTTTGTTTTTTTCTTGTAAATGTGTTTCAGTTCTTTGTAGATTCTGGTTATCAGCCCTTTGTCAGATGGGTAGACTGCAAAAATTTTTTCCCATTCTGTTGGTTGCCGATTCACTCTAGTGACTGTTTCTTTTGCTGTGCAGAAGCTATGGAGTTTGATTAGGTCCCATTTGTCTATTTTGGCTTTTGTTGCCACTGCTTTTGGTGTTTTGGTCATGAAGTCCTTGCCTACACCTATGTCCTGAATGGTTTTGCCTAGATTTTCTTCTAGGGCTTTTATGGTGTTAGGTCTTATGTTTAAGTCTTTAATCCATCTGGAGTTAATTTTAGTGTAAGGTGTCAGGAAGGGGTCCAGCTTCTGCTTTCTGCACATGACTAGCCAGTTTTCCCAACACCATTTATTAAACAGACATACATGAAGCTACAAACATATGAAAAAATGCTCATCATCACTGGTCATTAGAGAAATGCAAATCAAAACTACATTGAGATACCATCTCACGCCAGTTAGAATGGCGATCATTAAAAAATCTGGAGACAACAGATGCTGGAGAGGATGTGGAGAAATAGGAACGCTTTTACACTGTTGGTGGGAGTGTAAATTAGTTCAACCATTGTGGAAGACGGTGTGGCGATTCCTCAAGGACCTAGAAATAGAAATTCCATTTGATCCAGCAATCCCATTACTGGGTATATATCCAAAAGACTATAAATCGTTCTACTATAAGGACACATGCACACGAACGTTCATTGCAGCACAGTTTACAATAGCAAAGACCTGGAACCAACCCAAATGCCCATCGATGATAGACTGGACAGGGAAAATGTGGCACATATACACCATGGAATATTATGCAGTCATCAAAAACGATGAGTTCGTGTCCTTTGTAGGGACATGGATGAACCTGGAAACCATCATTCTCAGCAAACTGACACAAGAACAGAAAATCAAACACCACATGTTCTCACTTATAGGCGGGTGTTGAACAATGGGAACACATGGACACAGGGAGGGGAGTATCACACACTGGGGTCTGTCGGGGGGGGAAAAGGGGAGGGATAGTGGGGGGGTGGGGAGTTGGGGAGGGATAGCATGGGGGAGAAAGGCCAGATATAGGTGATGGGGAGGAAGGCAGCAAATCACACTGTCATGTGTGTACCTATGCAACAATCTTCCATGTTCTTCACATGTACCCCCAAACCTAAAATGCAATTAAAAAAAAAAAAGAAAAAAAATTTATCTTTTATATGTCGTAAGTCTATATTTACAACAGAATATACATACAATTAATATGCACTTAGAACAGAAGTGCATATTAATTAGATTGTGTGGCATATTTATGAACTTTAGTAACAGGCTGAAATAGATTGACAGACAATCAAATGAGAGATCAAGGAATTATCATAAAAAATGAATTTGCATGACAGATTAAAGTTATTTTTATATTCATGTGGACAAATTGTCTTTTAGCCATGCAGCTGTGACTTGCAGCTGGTATGTGAACTCAAAATTGTTAAGCACATCTCCCAATATCTTGCCATATTAATTAGAAAGCTTTCTACACTATTACAATTTAGCCATGAAACGTGATATCAAAACTTAAGATTAACTGCTAACTGGTGATTTAGATGATAAAGGTCATGTTTGCAGTTGGCAAAAATAAAATGACCAAGGAAAATTGTGAACCGCAAAAGCAGTAAAATCAAATCTGTATAAAGTCTTCAAAAAGTAGATAGTGATTCTGAATTTTATAGTTTTATGTTTAAGAAATGTAATAATTTTACTTTAGAGTAAATATTTGCCCATAGTTAGATTTTATGTATTTTTGAGAATCCAACAATATTTAACAACCTGTAAACTTTTTAGCAGCCCTACACATGCTAACATTTTGCTTCTTCAGAATGAAGTTTTGAGTAAATATTAACAATGACACAATTAAACAGTAAGGATACATAATAATGTTTCAGATGGAAAAAAGGATTAAGTTCAACTACATACAACAAAAACATCAAAACAATAGTAGCTTAAATAAATGTGGTTTTTTTTCTCCCATAAAGCAAAGACCTCTTCAGTCTTTTTGCTTTATCAACTTGATTGCATGAATTTTTTCAAAGGGTATAACATAGTCCAGGAAACTTGTATTTTACATAATCATTTGTATATTACCGACATCAAGAATACAGAAGAGAGAAGAAAAATTGTCCATCTCACTGAAACACAGCTCCTACGTCTTTATCAACATGCCCCATGACACTTTTATTTGCATTTCACTGGCTAGAATTTGGTCACAGATCACTCCTAGCTACAGAAAATGTTGAAAATGTGGTCATTTAACCACCCGTTTGCTGCCTAAATAAAAATGAAAGTTATATTAAGTAAGTAGAGAATTGATATTAGTGGAAAACTAGTTTGCTAGAAATAATATTTTGGGTCATAGATGCCCATTTTTTTTTCTTATTCCATCACAGCCTTTATTCGTTAAAATAAACTGTTAAGCCCTTAGATGAGTGACATAGCAGTGCATAAAATGTGTAAGGAACCTAGAGAAAGCTCTGTAAGGACAGCAGATATTGCTGTATTGGTTTTAGCCAATCTAGGTACTAAAATTATGCTGCTACTTTGCAGGTAGCATATACTGTGTCAAATTACCTATGTAAAAAGTTATTTAAACTGCCGATTCTTGTTTTTTATGTACAGGTTTTGGAAAGCTAAAATTTTATTCTGTTTAGCATGATTAAACTCTCTGTGTGTTGAAAGCCTAGTCCCATAAACTATAAGCAATATCTGAAAACACCCTGATGATAATCAGAGTGGCTAGAGAAATAATCTCTGTATTATTACTCTTGGGATCTATTCCTTGATTTTGATCCCCCTCCATGATATATACTAGAACTTCAAATTCTTCTTTTAAGTCCCTTATCACTAAGTCCTACTCACTTACTTATGTTTATGCTTAAATAGAGTCATAAAATATTGAAGTTTCTCTTGTTCTTCCGGGATTACTGTCTTTACTTTGTTTCCCTAACTTTTAGTTATCCAGGCAAGCCCAAAATGCAATCACAATGCAGTTTGTAAGATGGTGGGAGAGGGAGATTTGATATAAACAGATAAGCTAACATAAGGTGAAGTTAAAGATTTTACTGATGCAGCCACAAGTCACGAAATGCCAGCAGCCACTAGAAGCTAGAAGAAACTAGGGATACATTTTTCTCTAGAAGTTTCAGATGGAGTATGGCCCTTTGACACCATGATTTTGGCTCAGAGATACAGATTTCACACTGGCTTCCAGAAAAGACAATTTCTGTTGTCTTAAACCACCAAGTTTGTGGTATTCTGTTATAGTTTCCACAGGAAACTAATACAATAATTTTAAACAAATACAAATATTTTGATTCTTAATTGTTGCTTTTAGTTTTTAATGTGGATTTATTTTTTTTTCTGCTTACCTGCACAACTAAAATCCTGTTCACAACTGATTTCCAAAAACTGATAGCAGGATGACTTTTTGCAACCACCGTACACTGAGAGGAGCTGTTAGACATTATTGATGACCTATACGATGTGTCAGGCTATATACATGACACAGGATACAAAACCATACACGAGAAGTTGCAGACACTTTCTGCAAAGATTGTACAGTTTGTTGGAACACAGTAACAGGTAAAACAATAAATATTTAACTATGTTGTAATTCAATGAGGACTAGCAATAAGAGGACTAATTTTACAATGGTGGTCAGGTGCAACTGTCAGGAATATATAATAGTATTTAATTTGAGACCTAAGGAATGTCAGTGCCTCAGTGATATTATAAGTAAAAATTAAAATGTAATTTTGCTCTAGGCTTCAATATAATAGTGACTTATAAAATCAATTAAGTGAGTCATGACCAGCCATTAAAATTTTTTTAAAAATTCAGAGATATCACATATGGTAAGGATAAGAATAAGCACTGCAGTTTATTTCATATTCTGGGCCAAGGGCACAAAAGCTGAAAAAACAATATTCTAGGTAAAGGATACAATAGGTGTATAGGTTTAAAGAAATAAAAAAAAAATGAACTATCTAAGAAACTAAAGCACCTCATTGGATCCCACCTTAGTGAATATTGGGTGGAATAGTGATGGAGTGGGGCAGGTGTGCGGAGAAAGGAGTCAGGCAGGAGGATGGTAAAGCTAGGAGGGCCTGCTTATGCATTGGTTAATTGGAGTGCCTGCTTTCCATTACACATCTTTACTCATCTGTGTGAAAAATGTACTGGAAAAAATCAAGAGTAGAAGCAAGAATGCTACTCTGCAAAATACAACAGTCATATAGGCAAGGGATAGTGGTAAAATATACATTTGTGACTGTGATGGTGGAAAGAAGATTCTCATGGGAAAATGTTGAAAAGCATGTACTACAGTACTGCCAAAAATATAATGTTTTCCTACTTTGGACCTGGTTTTCTTTTTGCCTTTCTTCATATCTTATACCTGGATAGCACTCATCATACATCCATAGAATTGGAAGAAGATACGTTACTGTATTTGAATTAAAGGTATTTTATTTTCTTGCCTCAATATAACCCACATTTTTCCTTTACTTGTCTCACTTCTACTTCTTCAATTCTCTTGTGACTCTCTGAAAAAGAAAGACTACAAAGTATTTGAAATTTAGAAAAATCAAAATGAAAATGAAGAAAAATAAAATAAAACCTTTGTCCTTCTAAATATTGCCATGCAACATATTATTCAGTTTCAGAATTTTACCTGCCTTCAATTGCCAACTGGAGGCTGTGGTCAGCCAGCTGATTCCGAGACCAATGATGCTCCTAGTGGTACAATATTTAATAGTAGCACATTTCTATTTCTAAAATACACAATAGGTTAGTGGCTGCAAATATTTTGTTGGTAGTTTCCTTACTTATGCTTTTTGTTTTTATTTTCCATTTGAGAATCTTTTCTGCTTTTTCCCCTATGCATAGCAAGCATAACCTCCTCTAGAAATGTAAAGAATCAGAGGTAGAGTGGGATTCTGAGTTAACTAGCACTCTATATCAATGTATTTTAGTGTTCTTTTAATGACTTTTCTGGACTAAGAAGATTTTTTTGTTTTGTTTCTGTTTTGATTTGTTTTGTTTTGTCTCTCCCTTAATTCTACCCTATCTCATGTGCAAAAATAAGTGGCAGGGGAAAATTGCTAGGAGAATTTGGTATGTGAAACTTAATTTACATTCTCTTTTCCCATCTGAGCTGCTGCTTCTTTGGGTCATACATAACGTGCCTGTGGGTAGGGATATTTTATTTAATGAGGATAAGTTCTTTCCACACTGTGCATACATACCCTGGTCAATCAGCTCATCCACACAAGTCCTCAAATGCACTAGAAGGGAAGTGCCAGTGTCATGATTTACCAGTCTGGCACTTTATTGTTCCTCTCATTTATTAAGGAAAGCTAGTTTGGCAAGCTGCAGGTATATTTTTATGCTTTGGCTAACAGCACAGTACTTTTGTGTATAAAATTAACACCTCCATATATAGGAATTATCCCTGTGTTTTTTCCAAACATAGCTTCTATCCAAAAGGGCTTTAGCATTTTCTGAAGCAAATAAGCTCCTTATTGTAGTCTTTGATTGTAAATTCTGAGTGACTCCCCTTAAGTTTTTACCTATATTATTTTACAAGGCTAGTGGGCAGAGAAAAATTTGAGACACTGTGACAAGCACACAAAGCGTTAATAATCCATACAAGTGTCTGTTAAATAATTTATTTAACAAATATTTTAAAAATCACACCTGTGATTCAACTTATCACAAGTACATTTTTATCCTAAGAGTTTATAGTACCTGTCTGTGCTAAAAATGGGCATATTTGTGGTGCTCACAGATGATCTAAGGACTGTGCTAAATCTTGATGCTATACACAAACACATTTTGCTTCAATGAGAGAAAAGTCACAACACTCAGGCAGTGACCAACTGGGACCCTCGATGTCTAATTCAGGCACTTCAGAAAAGTAGTTACAATTTAGTACAGAAAAATCCTTTCCTTTTGGCTTTAATGTATCATCTATGTTTATTCCACATTTTTAAAAAGCCAAAATAATAAAGACAAGAGTGAAGATAAGGTAAGCAGTGAACTCTTTTCAGTAAGTTCCACTTATACATTTTTCTTCCATTTTATTCCTTGCTGTTTTCTTATGGGAACAGTATTTTCTAATATCAACATAAAATATCTAGAAAAAGTGATTAATCCTATTTCCAGTTGTTATAGTTGTATGCTTGTTCAGGAATTTGTATTGTGTTATGCTTCCAAATTCTATTAATAGTCATTTGCCTTGACAGAAAAAATCTCTGTTATTCTGTACTTTTTAAAAATAAAAATCCTTCTAATGGAATTTACCAATAAGCAAGTGCTTAAATCTCAGTTTTGTGAGCTGAGACTGGCACCTACTGGTAAAATAAATATAGTTCACAGCTGATAGAAAATATTTCAGTCATAGGTAGTAGTATATTGTTTCATGAGCTACTATGATATTACTTTCTTTCATTTGAGTTGCTAATATCAAAATTAAATTATAAATTATCATTTCTATATTCATATTATCCAAGTAACATTTAAATGATAAAAGGTGGTTAATGTCCACTGAGTTCAAGAAATTTAATAAATCTACAAACTACTTAAATTTCAAAACAAATTAGAACAAATCTGTCTGAATTTATTATCAAGAATAAGTGTGTCCCAAGGAACTGAATTAAAAACTACAATGAACAATACATAAATGGTCTCAGACATGCCTCAACATTAATTTGAAATCAGGAGTGCCTTATCTCACAAGGTAGTTCTATCACTTGTTTTTCTAAATCCAGGCTGTATAAATATCAATCAATAAGACCATACAAGTGATTTACATAATATACATAAGCTAGACAATAACATTTAAGATACTTGTTTTCTGTCCTTCATGTTGGTTCTTACAGACCTGGTTTGTAGCATCAAGGTCTGTAGAGTTGCCCAAACCCAAAAACTTAAAGAGCATTCTTGATTGCTTGCTTTTCCCTACTCTTTTCATCCATTTCTTTAGCAAGTTTTAGCTCTTCATCAGAAATATGTCCTATATTCAACTGTGTCACTTAAGCTTTACTGCTCCCCTTGCTAAATCACCATCTTCTCACCTGTAGTATTAAGTTGTTAGTTGAAAGTGGTGGGGGGGGAGGATCTTCTGCTATATTGCAATTCTAATAATCCTATTCTGAACACAGCAGAGTGATATCTAAATATAAATCCCATATTTAAATTCCATCATGAGCTACAGAAGGAAAAGAAGTGTTTCTGTATTCAGGATGGTGTTTGGCACATATTACATCTATGATATTAGTAAAATTTGCTATCACATTATGCCAATTACAATTTCTTTACATTTCAAAAACAGGATACTTAACTCCCTAAATCACACAGGCACATTTAACTAGATGATGGTTTTTAAAGAGGTATAAACAGTAATTCATAGGATTAAATTTGTTATTAAATTGATTACATATTTGACATATTATACTACAGAGTCTCTGGTTTTATGAATATCTTAGCAGAGAGAAAGTTTACATTTTTTTATTGCAATTCCACAGATTTTTGTCCTGGGAGTAATAAAGTTGTACATGTTAATTATTTGTCTTCAACCTTTTCCATTAGGTAGTATAAATATCTAAATTATAGGTGTCAAGTGCTACTTTCAATAACCAGAATATTTTTAACAGCCTTATTGAGGTATAATTGACATTGAGAATTATATGCTATCTATATATATGCTCTAAAAACCTTATAATAATATACTTCCATTTCTCCTTGCCCAATTGAGTGATGAATTTTACTTTTACATCTGTTATAAACATTTCAATACATTATTATTTTTGTTTAACAATTATTTTTTAAAGAAAGTGACCAGGTGTGGTAGCTAATGCCTATAATCTCAGCGTATTGGGAGGCCAGGTGGGAAGATAGTTTGAGACTAGGAGTTTGAGACCAGCCTGGGCAACATAGAAAGGCCCCCATATCTACAAAAAAAAGTTAGTCAAATGTAGTTGCACATGCCTGTGGTCCCAGCTACTCTGGAGACTGAGGTAAGAGGATCACTTCAGCCCAGGAGTTTCAGGCTGAAGTGAGCCAAATTCACTAGTATAGTTTCCTAGGTTATTATCTTCTTCCTTTGCGCTTTAAAGATGCTACTCAATTATCTTCTTACTTACATTGTTACTGGCAAGAAATATGCTGTCATTCTTATCTATGTTCCTTTTTTCTATAACATGTCTTTTTTGCTCTAACTAATGTTATGATTATTTTTTCTTTTTTACTGGTTTGAACAATTTGAATATGATGTATGTTGGTGGAATTGTCTTTATATTTCTTGCACTTGTATTTGAAATTTATTGACCTTGGATGTATGGGAATAGAGAGGTCGTTAAATTTGGAAATGTTTTAGCTATAATTTCTTCAAATATTATTGTCTACCTCTCTCTCCTCTCACTTAGGAACTCTAAATTAATGTATAAATTCTTCTATATTCAGCCACTTGATGTTGTTCTCAGCTTACTACTTCTCTTTTAAGAGGATTTCAAGAGAGCAGAAAATGGCCAAGTATCAGAGAGCCAAGATCTATACACAGGCTAAGGCAACAGAGAAACTTTGCTAGAAAGCATTGAAAAAACCACGCCACTGCAGATTGCAAATAGAAGTTGAATTAAAAGAAACGAAGGAATAGCTATAATTTTTTTTGTCATACTGAATAACACAAGCAGTTTAAATTAATGATCTTTCTTTTGTGCCATTGGGTTGTTTTAGTGTAACACAGAAACTTCCTTAAGTTGATCATAATGTGATACATAACCATTTCAAAGAATGACCCAATGTGAGCCTTTGCCTTGCTCTGGCCCTAGTCTCTTCATATATCTTTTTCCTCACCATACTTTAAGCCACAGGAAGGCAAATGTGATGTCTGGCTTTTTTGCGATTGCTATACTCTCTGTACCCAGCATAGTGCCTGTTATACAAAGGGGACACAAAAATTAATGTACTAAAAAGATGAGTGATCGACAGCTAGATGAATTGGAAGAGAGGAATAAGAAGTATTTATATTTGACAGAACAGCGTATATGTAGGCAGAGAGTAATAAAAGAGCATATTGCAATTAGGTCATTGTAGGTACCTTTACAGAACAAAGAAAACACATAGGGGAATGATAAGGTATAATAATGGAGGTCACAAGTAGCCTCATGGAGCTAAGAAAATAGAAGAGCTGCTTTATTGTGGAAACTTCAGTGAAATATTGAAGCATAATCAACATAAGGACTAAAATGAGTAGGTTTAAATTTTTGAAAGTTCATGCAAAAATATAGAGGCTAGATTGAAAACGGTAAACACATGAGAACAATAAACTAATTAGAAGCCTATTGCAGTAGATAGAAGTACTGGGTTAAGAGAGAAGCAACATAAATACAATAAGAGAAAATCTATTTAAGAGAATTATACCTGGCTAACAGGGTAAATCCCAGTTTCTACTAAAAATACAAAAAATTAGCCAGGCATGGTGGTGCAGGCCTGCAGTCCCAGCTACTCCAGAGTCTGAGGCAGGAGAATCACGTGAACCCAGGAGGTGGAGGTTGCTATGAGCCAAGATCACACCACTGCAGTCCAGCCTGGGAGACAGAGCAAGACTCTATTTCAAAAAAAAAAAAAGAGAGAATTATAAAAATTATATTCTAAAAACATGTTTTCTTTTTTAGGTGAAGGAGTGATGAAATGAAGTAATTCAGATTGTTAGGTTGCATTCAAAATCATGTTGGGGAAGAAAGAAAATAAATTAAGGTTTAAAACCTTGAGTTTGAGGTACTTGTGAAAAATCTAAGTAGAAACAGTGACTTAGCTTTAAAGGTCTGTGACCTAGTATTCATTCATTCAGTTCATTAGTGATTGTACTGAGACTCTCTTGCATATTCAGGCACTGTTATAGGTGCTGAGGCTTCAGTAGTGAAGAATTCCTTGCACTCATGAAGCTTAGAATATAAAGTGGGTATGAAAAAAATCAAGGAGACAAATGAATACATAATGGAATTTCAGTTAGTGATAGGTAATGGGAAGAAAATAAAGCAGTTTAAGTGTCTAGAGTAGAGGCTATTTTAAATTGGATAGTCAGAGAAATCCTTGTAGGCTAGGAGATGATAGTTAAACACAGATTTTCATAATGAGAATGAATCTTGTCACATTAGCTAAGGGAGAAGAAAATGCAAAGTGGTGGCAAGTTGTCAACATTGTCAAAACCTACAGAGATATAGCAAAATCAGGATATATAAATGTTATTTGGCTCTAGCTATTTGGAGGCTACTGGTTACCAAAATGAGAACAGTATAAGTAGGAGAAAAGATGTTGGATTGGAAAAGGAAGGAGTAACTGGGTTTGAAAAAGAACAGTTAGCATAATTTTTAAAAGAAAGCTTGGTTGCAAAAGGACAGAGCGAGGTGGCACTGATTCTAGGAGTACCAGGAGAGTAACTTGTATATTTTTCCAATTATATTCTTATGACTATTCATAGTACATTTTATGCAATCCTCTTGAGAAAATACAATTGAACTCACTGACAAAATAATATGTTAATTTGGGGTGGGTGAGAATATATTTTTCTTAGACCATTAATTCCATGGAGAACTAAAGTGGACAAAAGCTGCAGTGCTATAAGTAGAATCTCTGCGTGCTCCATGGTTTAGATCACTGAAATCCAGCATGCATGGCCTATACCATAATGGTTTGGGCTTAATATTTTTAAAACATTTTTAAAATTAAGGGGTGAGACTTGTTTCTTGAATCACTGTTTTCATAGCAAGATTTTAAACTATCTTTTAGAGAATGAATAAAATATTTGTTATTTCTGATTCAACATTATCATGGGAGCAAGGCTCAGTAAAAATGTTACACTTTTAATAATAAACATGCAGATAATGCCACCAAAAACAAAAGCTGAAAGAATAAGTATAATTTTGTACAGTAATCTTAATCCAAGCATTCTGTTACTCTTCTGAGTGTATAAGCAATTCTTACTCTATCAAGTAACCCTGAAAATGTATTATCAAACAATGACAACAATCATTATTTTCTTCTCCTTTCAGTGATTGTTCCTTTATATTACCAGGCAGTGATGCTTTTTGTGATTTTTAAAGTAAGATTTTCTAGCTATTTTTTAAAGCTTTTATCAAGAAAGCCTCTGGTGATGAAAATTAAATGTCTCCAGGAATGGTTTTTGTCATTAGAATGTGAACTAATGATGAGCTCTCAGTCTGGGTCTCTACCTAGAAACTACTCAGGAGACCTAGATTTTAATTGAGTCTAGCAAGCAAAATAGGGCTGTGGTTGCCATGCTATGCAACCTTCAGTTCTCGACAAATCGCTGAGCATTTTTCATTACCAATTAATATATGACACCTTAAATAATATGGTTTTGCTATTCTTTACTGAAAAACAACTAGGGCAGCATTTCTAAATGAAAAAAAAAAATGTTAAGAATATCTTCAACTCCCGCAATTAGATTTCTATTCAGAATTCTCTGCAATTATTTCTAAAGGTAGCAGAGGTGACTCTAAGATTTTCCACATTCTTTAATAATCGAAACCTTTCTTGCCACAGGAAAAATGTCTACATTACGTATTTGCTAAAAATATTTAGGAAATTACAATACTTTATCAACATTTGATGAATAACAAATCACTTTTCTATTGGATCTGCCAGATCATTACTAATTCAATCAAATTATTGTACAGACTAAACCATTTTGTAAACTGGGCTTTAGGGGACTTAGAGGTTTTTGTTGTTGTTGTTGCTGTTGTTTTATCAAGACCCTCCAGAGAAACATGAGTCTGTAAATTCATCTTTACACTGTTGTGTATATAAAGGTGAGTAAAGGAAATGTAAATAGCTATATTTATTTTATATAATAAATTTGGAATTCATTATAGGCAGACTTCATATTTCGTTTTTCTAAAAGATTATTTGAAAACTGGTTGTTTTCAACTTCAAAGATATTTCTCAAAGCAAGAAAATTAAAATTGATGATGAGTTTTTAAGCTCCCACAACTCCTATTTATTAGATATTGTACAGACTACTCATATTACTAATTGAAATAAAATTAAATTGAGATATTTATATAGATAGTAGAAATTTTTGAGTCTTACTCTATGTATTCTCAACAAATTATAGGCTTTTGGAAGGATAGAAGGAGATGTAAATTGTGGGGAAAGAATTCCACAATAGCCACACAAAACAATAACAAAAAAAAAAAAATGAAATACCAAGGAATATAGCTAACCAAAGATGCAAGAGATCTCTACAAGGAGAATTACAAAACATTGTTGAAAAAAATCAGAGAAGGCAGGAATAAGTGGAAAAATTTCCATGATAATGGATTGAAAGAATCAATATTGTAAAAATGGCCTATACTGCCCAAAGCAATTTACAGATTCAGTGCTATTCCTATCAAACTACCAAAGCCATTCTTCACAGAATTAGAAAAAAAGTATTCTAAAGGTCATAAAGAACCAAAAAAGAAGAAGAGCCCAAATAGCCAAAATAACTCTAAGCAAAATGAATAAAGCAGGCATCACACTACCAAAATTCAAACTATACTATAAAGCCAAAATAATCGAAATAGCTTAGTGCTTGTACAAAAACAGACACATAGAGCAATGGAGCAGAACAGAAAACTCAGAAGTAAAGAGTCACAGCTGCAACGATCTGATATGCAACAAGTTTAATAGAAACAAGCAGTGGGGAAGCCCCTCATTAGGTATGTCTTAAGGTTTTTTTTGTTTTTTTTTGTTTGCCTCTTTTTTTTTTTTTTTTTTTTTTTTTTTTTTTTTTTTTTTTTTTTTTTTTTTTAATTTTTTTTGTTTTTTTTTATTTTTTCTTTTTTTTTAAGTTTACATTTTTTTTTTTTTTTTTTCTTTTTTTTTTTTCTTCCTTTTAATCCCATTACTGGGTATATATCCAAAAGACTATAAATCGTTCTACTATAAGGACACATGCACACGAATGTTCATTGCAGCACAGTTTACAATAGCAAAGACCTGGAACCAACCCAAATGCCCATCGATGATAGACTGAACAGGGAAAATGTGGCACATATACACCATGGAATATTATGCAGCCATCAAAAACGATAGTTCGTGTCCTTTGTAGGGACATGGATGAACCTGGAAACCATCATTCTCAGCAAACTGACACAGGAACAGAAAATCAAACACCGCATGTTCTCACTCATAGGCGGGTGTTGAACAATGGGAACACATGGACACAGGGGAGGGGAGTATCACACACTGGGGTCTGTCGGGGGGAGAAGGGGGAGGGATGGTGGGGGGGGGGGGGAGTTGGGGGAGGGATAGCATGGGGAGAAATGCCAGATATAGGTGATGGGGGAGGAGGGCAGCAAATCACACTGCCATGTGTGTACCTATGCAACAATCTTCCATGTTCTTCACATGTACCCCAAACCTAAAATGCAATAAAAAATAAAAAATAAAAAAAAATAAAAAAAAAAAAAAAAAAAAAAAAGAAACAAGCAGTGGGGAAAAGAATGCCCCATTCAATAAAATGGTGCTGGGATAGCTGGCTAGCCATATGCAGAAGAATGAAACTGAACCCCATCTTTAACCATATACAAAAATAAATGGATGTTTTAATTTATGTATGTTGAGTCAATAAAGCTACTTAATATATTCATCATCTCATCAATTTATCATTATTTTGTGGTGAAAACATAAAACATGTATCCTTTTAGCAATTTTGAAATATAAAATACATTGTTATTAACTGTGGTCACCATGCAGTGCAGTAGATGACCAAAACATATTCCCCCAGTCTAACTAAAACTTTGTACCCTTTGATCAACATTTGTTCTTACCCCATCCCCTAGATTGCCATGTAGACTGTACTATCTGTCTAAACTAAATTAAAGATAAAGAAGAAATAATAAGAATAAATTATTTCCTTTTATTTTTCTGTATCCAATAATGGTCTTTAGAAAAATTTTCCAATGCCCTATCTACACTCAAATCCTACTGTCTCTCCAGCTTCGTAGGTTGTCACAACTTTCTCATAAAGGGCAAAGATGCTTTAAAGAGTCACTAAACCAAGTCAAAAGATTAACAATTGGAGAGTAAAAGTCTTTTTAGCATACATTACAAATAATGACTACTCCTACATAATGTTTATACATATTGTCACAAAAAGAATAGAACCCTATATAAAAATAGGCAAAAATACATGAATAGGTAGCTCAGAAAAAAAAATTAGAAAGTGACCCATGATCATTTGAAAAGATGATTCCACTTCTCACAGAGATGAAAGTTAAAATAATCATGTGGAAATCACTTTCATCTACCAGATTTAAAAATAATGAATATTTTATTATATTTAATTTTATCAAAGGAATGAACATTTAGAAAATTTTATTAACATTAGTGGGAAGATAAAATGATGCAAGCTGTAGGAAGAGCAAGTCAGCAAAATCTGTCAATGGTTAAAATGCACAGGCACATTTTTTGGTAACTAATTAGAATTTAAATTTTTATCTTGTTTTCAACTTCTATTTTAAGTTCAGGGGTACATATGCAGGTGTGTTACGCAGGTAAACTTGTGCTGTGGGGGGTTGTTGGACAGAATATTTAATCACCCAGGTACTAAACCTAGTACCCATTAGTTATTTTTCCTGATCCTCTCCCTCCTTCCATCTTCCACCCTATGATAGGCCCCTATGTATTCATGTATCACCAAACATAATTGGAACAAAAATATTATTTTATCTTTATTCTCTTTAAGAATGTATAATAGACCTACCAATCTTTAGATATGTAAAGCATAGCAAATGAAAGCAAAGATATATATATATATATATATATATATATATACTTTGATTTAAAATTATCTGAAATAGTAAATAACTAAAAGGTAAGTTTATGTGCCATATATTTATGTACTATAATTTACCCTCTAGTGAAATAAATTATGGTACATATGCCGCAATGAAAAAGAATGAAGCAAATTTAGGCACCAATATAAAGATACTAGAAAAACTGTATATCATAGTCATATTGGTATAAAAAAATGTCAGAAATACATGGATAGTTACACAAAACTCTTTATGGCAACCTTGTAGCTATAAGGTGCGAGAGAGACTATGTTTTAGAGCATTTTCTTTTTTATATTTTCAGTATTTAACATGTGCATGTAATAATATTTTCTAAAGGCAGTTCTGATACAAATGCCATTATTTTTTAAATGTTTTCTTCTTTATTCATATAATCTTTTACTAAATGAAATTAAAATTTGAATATATTCAATAGCCTTATAATCTGCAACTTCAAAGATGTTTTCAGGAGAAAGGAAAAAAATCGTTGAGAACATATTCTATGCTCTGTCCAGCTTCCTTTTCATAAATAACTAAGAACTTAGTCTAGGCACTGTTCAGCTTGTTTCTCACAATTTTCCTATGAGGTAGACTTTGCAATCTATTATATTGTTGACAAAACGGAATCACTATATTAGGTTTGCTCAAAGTCACAAACTAGAAATAAGCAAAAGCAAAATTTAGAGTTTAGTCTCTGATCAAAGACTTGGTTTAAAAAATGCTACAAATAAAAATTTTCAGCTGGCAATTTCAGTGATAAGAAACATTTTAGTCATAATTGAATAAGATCAAAACAGGAAACAAAAGACACTTTGTTTCTCTAGTTGTTTTTTTTTTAGATAACTTTTGCACTTTTAAGATGCTTATGTTTTTGTATTTTCTTCCCTTTTTTACCTTTTAGCTTGTGGATTCTCATGAAGCTCTTTTCACACTAGAGTGGTTAAAGAATTACCAACTGGCAAGAATCAGTGCATAAAGACAGGGTCCCTTATGGTGAATGTGTAGAGGAAAATAAAGACTGCACTTGGGAACTCCAAATATGTGAAGTACGGAAGTAAGATCATGGCTTCCATTAAAATTATATTCACATCATTATATCAATCCATAAAGAAAGAATTAAAAAATTCACACAGAGATTTTCATGTTTTAGAGCTATAATATTAGTAAAAATAAAACAGGATTGCAAAGCCAACCTCACAGAGAATTTGGGAGCAAATACCCTGCCCATGTCTGAAAATTAATACTTGTTTGTATTGCTCTCTCTTTCCTGAAAAAAAATCTAGATTTCCAAGATTATGAGCATATAGAAAGATTAAGTAAAGCAAAGAGAAAAAATACTTGCTTCTTTTAATATTATATGCTGTAATATACTATCAATGTGTTTAGAGTGGAAATTAAAAGATTCACACAAAGACATTACTATACTTTAGATCAATTTTATTAATTTAACTGTGCAAATCTGAATCAAATGGAATGCAGCATTGACAAATTTGTTATGTTTGGCTTATCTATAGGAACAGAATTTATTTACCTGCTATTGGGACTTTATTTTAGTTCAGTATTATTTGACAAATTTGTTTAAGCTCATTTATCCCACACAATTTGCTAGGCACAGACACAGAAAAATGAATAAGACAGGATTCTTGCCCTGGACAATTTCACTGTATTCTTGGATATGACACTATTTGACTTGTTTGAAAAAAAATGTTGAGCTACCAGATTGATAACATCACTTATATTTATCCACTAACTTAAAAGAAATAAGATTTCATATTTGCTGGAAAATATCAAAATCTTGCACTAAACCTAGTGACATGTTGTTCTGTTTCTCAACATATGTATTATACTGTGTCAGTCTTTTGATTTCACAGTCCAGAAGAGACGAAAGTATAGAATGAGGCCCAAGCACAGTCTACTAGTGCCTAAATAAGAAAACTTACTTTCCTTATACTGACATTAATGGGATGTTTTATCCTGGTACAGGCAGAACGCTGAAAGACTGACACTGTCTTCAAAAAAATGCCTTGAGATTCTTACTGTAATCTTGGAAGCAAGTGTATAAGACAAAAAGAAAATAAAAAGTAAAAGATTGTTATTCAGAAAATATCACAGAAATCCATTATATAATTAACTAAATCTGTAAAATTAGGATAACTTATAAATATCTATTTCCTAGACCTTCATATTTAGAGCCTAGCTAGATACAGTATCCGTTAGTGAGAGATGTCTTATTTTATATTCACATAAAACATTTTTAGAGGAAGCAGAATAGCTTATTAAATTTAAACCCTGAAATAAATTAATAGAATTTGACAACATAAATTTGTGTACATGCATGACAAAAGATAATGACAAATGATTCCAGTGCCCAGTGTGGGTCTAAGTATTTTTACCTCTCTGTGGTTTTGCATGCTTGTTTCTTTTACAATAGCTATGCATAGATTTTCTGTACATCTTTCTACTTATTAATTATCTTCAAATGCAGCAAACGTGTCATGAAAAATATTGTGGGAAGCAGATGCAGTAATTCTCAAATTAGATTTGGATTGGCTGTCTCAAATCCCTGTAACCTAATTTGTATTTCCTTTCCATGGGGTACACTATACCCTCCCACATGTCTGCATCAAGTTTTTGATATTCAGTGGATCAGAAAACTTACTGACCGTCACCTGCTCTCTAAGTAGCCATCTTGTAATATGCATAATCTCTTTTTCACTGTGCCTCACATTCTAAAGTCAAAATTTAGTTTTATCGATTGTTGTGATGGTGGTAGTGATGGTTCCTTTTTTTTTTTTTTTTCTTACTGTTACTGTTACTGTGGTTTCAGTTTTGCCTCTCAGACTAGGACACTTTCCTATTTCAATGTGATTAGCACCAATAAAACTCAAGCTTGAATAGTGTGAAACAAATTCAAATGTGTGTGTTTAACCTGGATATTCCTTAGGCCTCACAAATACATGAGCCTGACTTAGGGAAGATCATTGTATCTCTAGGTTTGTTTACTGACACAGTCATTGTTTCTGCTGTGGTACCTGATATGGTTTGACCATGTCCCAACCCAAATCTCAACTTGAATTCCCACATGTTGTGTGAGGGACCCAGTGGAAGACAATTGAATCATGGGGGCAGGTCTTTCCCTGGTATTCTTCTGATAATCAATAAGTCTCAGGAGATCTGATGGTTTTTAAAATGGGAGTTTCCCTGCACAAGCTCTCTCTCTTTGCCTGCTGCCATCCACATAAAGTGTGACTTGCTTCTCTTTGCCTTCCACCATGATTGTGAGGCCTCCCTAGCCACGTGGAACTGTGACTCCATTAAACTTCTTTCTTTTGTAAATTTCCCAGTCTGAGATATGTCTTTAATCAGCAGTGTGAAAACAGACTAATACAGTATCCCACATATAGCCACTGATTACTTCTTGTTTCTTGATATTCAGTACTTCTTTATTCTCTTTGCTACTTTCTTCCATAGTTTAATTGATGTCCCTTATTATGATTTCTGCATCCTATTTTCTCTCCTGAAAAGAAGTACATTTTTCTTGCAGAGATTGTTGGCAAAGAGGAAGAGGACTTCTTTAGCAGAGAGGTTGACATTCCCAGTGAAACAGTGCTTCAGTTTTCATGCAGCACTTTCCTTCCCATTCTTTCATTTTCTAAAGTTTTATTTATTTATTTATTTATTTATTTATTTGAAATGGAGTCTCACTCTGTCACCAGGCCTGAGTGCAGTGGTGCAATCTCGGCTCACTGCAACCTCCTCCTCCCGGATTCAGGCGATTCTCCTCCCTCAGCCTCCTGAGTGACTGGAAGTACAGGCGCACACCACCACACCCAGCTAATTTTTGCATTTTTAGTAGAGACGGGGTTTAACCATGTTGGCTAGGATAGTCTCAATCTCCTGACCTCATAATCCACCCACCTCGGCCTCTCAAAGTGCTAGGATTGCAGGCATGAGCCACCGCACCTGGCAACTCCAGTTCTTTTAGTGTTCCTGGGATTGGGAATATCAAGGCCTGTTGATGAATAACTGCTTCCATATCTGATATGTTTTGGCTGTGTCCCCCACACAAATCTCATCTTGAATTGTAGCTCTTATAATCCCCATGAGTCATGGGAGGGACCTGGTGGAAAGTAATTAAATCATGAAGGCAGGTTTTTCTCTTGCTGTTTTCATGAGAGTGAATAAGTATCCCCAGATCTGATGGTTTTATAAAGGGCAATTCTCCTGCACAGGCTCTCTTGCCTGCTGCAATGTAAGAGATGCCTTTGCTCTTCCTTCTACCTTCCACAATAATTGGGAGGCCTCCCTAGCCATGTAAAACTGTGGGTCAATTAAACCTCTTTTTCTTAATAGAATAAATCTCTTTCTATTTCAACACTAGTATTTTTCACTCAGTTTACATTACTATCTAATGACCAACTATTCTAATGCTGTTTGCCAGTCACAACTTCTTTGGTTTCCAGAAAAAAAAGAGAATAATATTTTTTTATAAAACAGGAATTTATTGGCATATATAAACTAGAATTCTTTTAATAGAGGAAAGCATGACTGGATCTGCTGGATTAAATAATGCTATTAAATCCCAGTCAATTAAAACTCTTTTTATTTCTTCATAGCAATATGAGAATGGCCTAATACAACATCTGTAAAGATTCTGTTACAGTCAAGAATCTTAGTTTGACCAGAGTACTCAAAGAATTTTCAGGGTAGGGACTAAAAAGCTGAGTTTATATGAATACATAGGCATATACACATTCACACACACACACACATACGCACATATACATGCTTATATATTATGTTATATATATGTTTTATATGCACACGTTTATATGTTATATAGTGAGATCAAATGTTACATAATTTTACAGAATTTATATTTAACATCTCCTAGGTTTTTTAAACATAAAGCCACTCCCAACTACCACATTCACTAATTATATTTAGTCCTTAAAAAACTGAGCGATGTTGATTATTATATGTTTTAAACCCAACAATCAGGAATGTAAGCAACTTGCTCTGTCATACGACTATTAATGATTACAGCCAGCGTACAGTCAATCTTGAAAGGCATTGTGGGTCACGTTCTTTCCACTACTCCTCACCCTATCCTACTATTGACCTGTTATTGTTAGTATGAGAAATCAGTAATAAAAATTTAAAGTTTTTTTGGTTTTTTTTTTTTTTGAGACCGAGTTTTGTTGCCCAGGCTTGAGTGCAGTAGCGCCATCTTGGCTCACCGCAATCTCCACCTCCAGGGTTCAAGCGATTCTTCTGTCTCAGCCACCTGAGTAGCTGGGATTATAGGCGCCAGCCACAAAGCCTGACTAATTTTTGGTATTTTTAGTAGAGACAAGGTTTCACCATCTTGGCCAAGCTGGTCTTGATCATCTCACCTCAGGTAATCTGCCCGCCACAGCCTCCCAAAGTGCTGGGATTACAGGCATGAGCCACCATGCCCAGTCAAAAATCTGAAGTTTTAAAGAGTTTTTTTCATGTTATAATTGAAGTATTTGAGCTGAATAATTGCTAGTGGCTTTGTAAAGTTACACAGATTGTTCATGGCTGAGGTAGGACTATAGGCAATATTTTGATTCTTAGTAAATCCTTATTGTTCTGATAAAGCAACATGCTCCAAGGGAGTTATTAATTTGTGTTAATATTAGTTAAGCTAGAATCAGTACCAGGATATGAATCCATACTATTTTTTATTACAATAAGACTGCTAGGACATAAAATAGGGACCATGGATAATTTATTGATATCTCCTCTAATAGAGAAATATTTTTAAATACTATAAAAAGTAATTTTCTGAAATTTTAAAATAAAATTTGAAGAAACATTTTTATAGCTAGCAATAAAAATTAAATTAAATGCACTAAAATCAATGCAGTAAAGAAATAGAAATATTTACACACTCAAAACAGAGTTTTTGTAATAACTAGATATTTTTAGAAAACAAAATGAAAACATTTTTATAGCCACTTATCTATTACAACACTAGTATTTTTCATTTAGTTTACATTACTATTTAATGAGTATTATTCTAATGCTATTTGCCAGTCACAAATTCTTTGGTTTACAAAAAAATTAAAAATATGTATTTTTTATAAAACAGGAATTTATTGGCATATATAACCTAGAAGTCTTAATAGAGGCAAGCATGATTGAATTTTCTGGATTAAATAATGTTATTAAATTCCTGTTTCTTTCTGTCTCACTATTCTGCTTTTCTCTGTCTCCATTCCCAGACCCTTAACCACTCCGGGCTTGAATCATCTTTATTACCAGCAGTCTCAGTTGAAAAACATGTACTTTCTTCCTAAGCACTCCATAAGTTCACATGCCTGAACTCATTGCTAGAGTCAGAAAGATAGAACAATCTGATTGGCCAAGCCCAGGTCACATGAGCTGAAATATGTTGCTGGAATCAACTCCATAGGAAGTCATTGAAAGATGTAGGGTGTCTTCCCAATAAAGGGAAGGGTGTTAATCAAAAGGGTGAAGATGATTGGGCAGAAAAAAGCAAATGGCATCATCTAGACATGTGTCTCAAAGAGCTTACAACTTAGTAAGATAAAGCAATAGACTCATAATTATAGTTACGACACAATTCCACAACTAAATGTAGGTTTTTACCAAATTATGGAGTAATATTTTATTCAAAATTCTTACTGAGTTCAAGCCAGAGCTTTTCTGGGTTCAAAGTCATGCTCTAAGTTATTCTGTGGAATTGATGAGGCAAAAATGAAACATAGTTTCTGGTATTAATTTATCTTCTTTGAGGAACACAGCAAAATACCACATATGTAGGTAGATAGGTGGTATAGGAAGGTAGGTAGGTAGGTAAATAGATAAATAGACCATGAAAACTGTGACCAAAAAAAAATGTATAGACAAGGGAGGTAGAAATACATTAAAATCAAAAGGGTCAAGATGTATTCTTTTTCCTTTATTTTACTAGTTAAGAGACTTTGATTAATACAACTAATTTCTCTAGGCTTCATCTATAAAATTGAAATAATAGGATTCACATATCTCACACTTTTGTGGGAGTTGTGACAAAATGTCTGAAAATTCTATGTCATTGTTGAAACACTTTCCTAATGTAAGGCTTTAAAAATGTTCCACATAAAAATAAGTAGTTTGTGCTAATCTGTATGATTAGCTTACTGTCATTTCAGTTCTAGTAATTTAGTTTTGGTTCAAGGGGCTGCTTGGAGTTTCAAAAATATTAATAAACAAATAAAACATATATATTATATATATGTTTAATATATATACATATAATTACTGGTAATAAAGATGATTCAAGCCAGGAGTGGTTAAGGGCCTGGGAATGGAGACAGAGAAAACAAATAAAACATAATAAACAAATAAAACATATTAATTGAGGGAACTTTGGGCATTAAATGTCCTTAAAGCCCTGGGAAAAGATAAATTAGCAATGGGAAAAAAAATTGTTAATAGTCTGATATGGTTTGGCTGTGTCCCCACCCAAATTTCATCTTGAATTGTAGTTCCTATAATTCATGTGTGTTGTGGGAGGGACCCAGTGAGACGTAACTGAATCATGGTAGCTGGTCTTTCCTGTGCTGTTCTCATGATATTGAATAAGTCTCATGAGGTCTGATGGTTTTATAAAGAGGAGCTCCCCTGCACAAGCTCTCTTTCTTTGCCTGCTGCCATCCATGTGAAACATGACTTGCTACTCCTTGCTTTCCACTATGATTCCAACCTGTGAAACTGTAAGTCCATTAAACCTCTTTATTTTGTAAATTGCCCAGTTTCTGGTAAGTCTTTATCAGCAGCATGAACTAATATACGGTCATTTGTAAAAATCTCTCATTGAGAGAAATAAGACATAGTTTTACATATACAAATTGAGAAGTGATCATTTAAAAAAAAAAAAGAGTATTATTACCAAAATATACACTGACAGAACACTCTGTGTAAGGCAAGCAAGCTGTTTTAATTACTGACCATGTTGAGGGGTTAATGTATAAGATGTAGGTCAGAAATTCTTTTTGTAAAATGCTAAATGGTAATGATTTTAGGCTTTGAGAACCCGAAGGTTTCTCTTATAACTACTCTGTCATTCTAGCACAAAAGCAGGTATAGATAATATACAAACAAATATGTGTGACTGTATGTATGCTAATAAAAACTTATACACAAAAACTCTCTGGATTTGACCGAGGGCAGTAGTTTATAAACTCTTCGTTTAAGGCAACAAAATTGTTAACAAATTTAGCCAGACATGATTCAATTTTTTCCTTTCTCATATCTAGCTTTTGTTAAGCTTTTTTGCAAAAGGAAAAGAAGAAATGATTGTAAAAATGTCATAATATGAGGAAATATTATTGTAAAATATAACCTGATGCATGAAGTATTCTCAAAAGTCATTTTTACAAGACCCATTTTGATGTGATTTACTAACCAATGCAACTGTATCCAAAAATTACTGCATCTTTGACTAAAATGTACTTATCTCACATACCACAAAAGATGATGCTATTTCAGTTAGTGTTACCCAAAAACTCAAACTCTTTCATTCAAATAGAGGCAGTTAAAGATCAACTTTAAGATTTTTTTGTTAGTTCACAGAACAATTACCAATGAAAGGCCTTAATTATCATGGGTTGCTTTTACATAGAAAAAGGTAATCATCTGCTTACTGAAAAAAAAGATATGTATTAATAATAATAACTGTGTGTGTGTGTTTGTGTATGTGAGAGAGGGAGAAGGGATAGGTGATATATAAGTAGATATGTGTCTATGAAAATGAATAAATATAGTGGGAAATGTAATATTCATCTATTGCTATCTTTCTGAAACCATTTGAGCATTTTTTATAATAGCTCTGCCAATGTTGAGGAATTATTCTTTCCTACTCTCCCATGAGTTTCTCCCATTTTCTACACATAGGACTGAATACTTGGTCCAAGCCGAGCCAATAAGAGCATGTGTTCCTTCCAACCACAGTGTTTGGCTGAAAGCTGGGGGAGTTGATACAGCTCCTTCAAAACTTTCCCTGGAATGTAATGACTGAAGATGGGAAAGTCACTATGTAGCTTGCCAGAATTATGCTAGATATTTATGGAAATATTTTCTGATTATTAATTTATCTCTATATATGTACATGAAAGGATAGGATCATTATATACCTTTGTAGTCATCTTTTTATGGGAGAATGTATACCTTTATTCATAATTAAATTGTAAACTACTTGTATTACTATAAGTTATTGTTTCAGTTTTAACTGAAAAAAAAAACTGAAGTACCAAGCTTGGATTTATTTTTAAAGAGCAGGTTCGTGGGAAGGAAAAACACCAGCCGAGTTTTTAAAGTGAGATAGAAAAAGAAGATTTATTTACAAATTTACAATGGTACCATACCCAAGAAGCAATTCAATAAGTAATCAACACCGGCAGAAAGCAGCACAGTCAGTACCGGCAGAAAGCAGCACGGTCAGCACCGGCAAAAAGCAGCACGGGTAGTCGCAAGTCAAACGCAGAATTCCGTCTCTCTCCGTTTTTTTTCTGATGTAGCTAGTCTTTTATATGGTTGAGTTCATGTAAAGTTTAAGCAAGGGGTTCATACAAAGTTTATGCAAGGATACTAAAAAAAAAAACAACAACAACAAAAAAAACAACACAAACCTCCTCTTGAGAGCCAAAATTTCATTATATAAGTTCATCCTTGATGTTTTCATTAACTAAGTAGGAAGGGAGATTGGCCAGATCTTCCCCTCCTGTTATTCAACATTAGTCAAGGACACTCTGAGCTCGGAATGCCCCTCGACTGTTATTCAAGGAAAATGAAAATATTTACCTCTCAAGCAGGAGTTCACATAAAATTCTCACTATTCCTAAACATTTGAGTTCTGGTCATAACTCTATAATAATTTTAACCCCTACAGTTATCCAATTCAGTTTAACAGGATCATAATATTTTGTATACACACAGATACAAATTACCCCTCCGAAAGTATTTATCACATGGTCTCTCAAATGTGGGATGACATTTATAGCTAATATCCATTGAACATTTACTGTGTGCCAGACAATTTTTTCATGTATTAACTTGTGTAATCCCAACAAAATCCCTATCAGGTGGTGGTTGCTTTTGTTATTATTATTATTGTCATTATTATTATTCCTTTTCAGAGGTGAGAACTAAGGCCGAAAGAGTTCCAATAACTTGTCCATGACAATACAAGAAGTGACATAACTAAGATTTGAACCCAGCAATCTAATTTCTAAACACCAGCTCTTAACCACTATGCTATTGTTCCATATATCTAAGAACAAGTATCTGAGAATGTTTACTATACTCTTGTTGACATTAAGTATTACCAGTCTTTCAGATTTTATCAAATTAATAGTTTAAAGCATTTCACTTCAATTTATTTGATCAACAGCAAGTTTAAGCATCTTTGTAGCTGGTCATTGGTCATTTGCTTTTTTTCTATGAATTACCCCTTCAAACGTCTTTTCTATTTTTCTGTTAGGCTACATGTTTTTTAGTTATTGATTTAAAGGAAGTCAGTCTGTTATAGGTGTTGCAACAATTATCCTTTATATTGGCATTTATCTTTTATATTTATTTATGATTTCCTCTCTGTAAAGATATTATAAAAGTTTTGTGTAGTCAAAACTATCATTTACTTTATGAATTATTGATATTGTGACTGAAGGTAAACCACTACTAGAGAATACAAACATATTTTCTCATAGTGGTTTTATTGAATTATAATGTTAAAATATTTAGCATTTTGAATTTTAAAATAAAAGACCTTAATATATGTTCATCAAAATTAATAATCAATTACTTTTGTCTATTGAAAAATGATTTCCCACTGATCTTAAATGTCATATATATTATTCTCAAACTTCTACAAATCTTTGGGTCCTATTTCTGTAGTTGCTCTTTTATTCCATTGATCATTGTTTCTTTTCCTAAGTCAGTCATTTATTTCTATTACTTCTAGACATTCATAAGACTTTTAGACACCAGTTAAAGCCAGTCCCATTAAATAGTTATTTGTTTTCAAAACATTTTAACTATTCTTACAGACCTTCCAGATAGGTATTATAGTTAGTGTTACATATTAATATAAGTAT
The DNA here is from genome assembly GCA_036589455.1 of Ateles fusciceps. Classification (NCBI taxonomy): domain Eukaryota; kingdom Metazoa; phylum Chordata; class Mammalia; order Primates; family Atelidae; genus Ateles; species Ateles fusciceps. The sequence goes on from JAZHEH010000589.1 coordinate 2,069,604, forward strand.
ACTTAACACTCTTACGATATTAAATGCAGATGTTTATTTACACCATTTGTACATGGCTTTTATCTCTATACCTTAAATCTTTCTTTGTATATTACCTACACATTTCTTATCTACTTGTTTTGATGTTTCTATTTGGGCATTCTATTTTTCTATATCATATTTCATTACTTTTTAATTTATCATAACCAAACTAGCTTTATTTTTAATGATATCTTTAAATTTTTAATTCCGATATAAAATGTGTATTTATTTGCCACACATGACCTGTAGATTTTGAAGTATGTATGTATTGTGAAATAGCCAAACTGAACAAATAGTGTGTTTTTCAACATTGCTATGAGAGTAGATTTTAAGTTTTTTCAGCACAAAAAAATTATAAGTTTGTAAGATAATGAATTACTTGTTTTGTATCAAAATTTTGCATATAATTCATCCATTCTACTAAACTTTTATTTCAGTCCTAACAGTTTGTAGCGAAATTAGTAGAGTTTTCCTGGTAGATAACTATTAGCTATCACTAAGAATCATTCCTCTCCTTTCTAAATCTGTAGTTCTTTATATTCATTCTTTATCTCATCTTAAGTTATTAGAACAAATGTTCAGAAAAAAATAGGTGAATAATATTTACATTGCACTATGATAATATTATATTTGGTTGGATGATATTCACAGACATTAATATCTTTCACAGAATCTCAGAATGTGGCTTTATTTGGGAAAAAGGTTGTTACAAATGTAGTTAGCTAAGATGAGGCTATCTTTCAGGAGAAATACCACATGAAAACAGAGGCAGAGTTTAAAATAAAGCCAGGGGTACTGAAGAATGCCACCAGCTGCCAGAAGCTCAGAGAGAAGCAAGGAGAAGATTCTCTCCAGTGCCTGCCACAGGAATCAGCCCTGACAACACCTTGATTTTGGATTTTTAGCTTTAAGGACTAGGACTGAGAGAGAACAAATTTCTGCTGTTTTAAGTCATCTACTTTTTGGTATTTTGTTGAAGTCGCCCTAGAAAACAAATATATTTATTGACTGTAGCTTTTACTAAGGGAAGATAACATCTTTAGGTTTTTTTTTTTTAATATACTTTTAAGTTCTGGGTACACGTGCAACTTGTGCCGGATTGTTACATAGGATCTTCAGGGTTTTAAAGATATTCTTCATCAAGTTTAAGAAATATCCTTCTGTTTCTCTTCTACATACAGTTTGTACTATTTGTTAACTAGAATTGCTTCTCAGCAGGCATAATTAATACGATTCTACTGTTATTTACTTTATTAATATTGTGACAGATTGCAAAAAACTCAACAAAAACTTCTCTTCCCTTCCTGTATGCACAAATCATTACAATGTACCTTTGCAGCTCCTGGCAGTAAGAGGAGAGGTCTAGTTCTTTATCCTTTGAAGTTCTGCTGTCTTTGTGCCTTACTTTGTGCAACAGAATGTAGCAAAGGCAATATTTTTCTATTCCAAGCCCAGACCTCAAAAGAACTTGTGCTTTTTGGTGCTTCCTTTTGGAAATTGATCACCACCATGTGAGCAAGTCTGGGCTAAACTGATGGAAGATGGACTCATCCTGAGCTGACAACCAGCCAACTACCCTATAATATAAGTATGATTATCAAATGCTAGCTAACCACAGACATGAGTGAATCTAGCCAAAATCGGCCAAGCTAAACTATATAAAATATACAAATGATATATATATATAATATATATAAGCAATTTATCAATAGATTTATAAAATTAAAGCATCCCTGCTTTCTTTTTAAAGGAAAAGGGTCATACTAAAGAATTATTATAAAATACTGTTAGAATTCAACTTGCTAATGTATCATTTAGAATTGTTTTACTCTATGTTCCTGAATAAACAACACTGATTCTGCAATCATTAAAATGGCATTAGAATTCAAATCCTAATAAAAGTAAAAATACATCATTTTGAGTCAATAGAGGATATTAATACAATTGGGCAAACTTGGTTTGCCAGTTAGGGCAGGGATAAATCTATCTCAAATTCATACAGAAACAATTTGAAATTAAAGTTTTTTAAAATTATTATTATTTTTTATTTATTTATTTATTTATTTTATTGCATTTTAGGTTTGGGGGTACATGTGAAGAACATGGAAGATTGTTGCATAGGTACACACATGGCAGTGTGATTTGCTGCCTTCCTCCCCCATCACCTATATCTGGCATTTCTCCCCATGCTATCCCTCCCCAACTCCCCCACCCCCCACTATCCCTCCCCTTTTTCCCCCGACAGACCCCAGTGTGTGATACTCCCATCCCTGTGTCCATAGTCAAAAACAAAAGTGAATCTTTGTAAAATCTTGGTCTTGAAAATTATCTTAAAAGATAATCAGAGGCAGAAACAATAAATAAATTAGTGGTATTTTTAATAAAAATATTTTCACTTATTTGTAACTTAATCATAAAGGAAAACAACCACTAAACAAAACCCTGTAATGATAAATGTAAATAACAAATGGTAAATGATTTACAATGTTTATGCTAAATTATTAATGTACAAATATATGCTTAAGTATTAACAGTAAAATCATGCACCATCCCATGGAAAAAAAATTGTGATAGATATGACTAGGTAAGTCTTTGAGAGTAGAAATTCAAATAGTTATTGATGGACATTGGGAGACTGCCCCTAAACTCAGGAAGAGGAGAAAGCCACAGCTCATTCATGATGTATGTCATGGGCTCTGGAGTGGGCAACAGGAGAAGTGTCAGAGATGTCTGTCATTCTTGACTTGTGTCATTTCCCTTGATGAGAAGTCCTTACATCCCTTTTCTCTGCTTCTCCAAGTTCTTTTTCAAAGATTCTGCTCAAGTCCCAACTCTTCTACAATTATCTCACTAGGCTATCTATGCAATCCTGTAATAATTATTTCCTATTTACATACAACTTAAAACCTGAATCTCACCTTTGGCTCAGACATGTCTTACTTGAAATGTCATTCATCTTTTCATCCTATAAGTCCCATTATGTCAAAATGTGCTTCTTTCTAGAATGTAGAATTTTACTTCAGTACATAACCTACATAAATAATAGATACACAGATGTGTGGCCAATCATATTACTTCTTTCAGTGATTGGTCACTGTATATGTGATATTCACTTTATACACCAATAGTTAAATGTTGTTATTTATTGGTATCTAATAGGAAAGGTGTTACCTTCTTGTCTCCTACTGATAAATCCATGTGACATTTTCAAAAGGGGATAATAAAAGGAGGGACTTGGCCATCAAAGATGAAAGTGTAGCAAAGAAAAGAAAAGTTACAATTCTTGAAGTGAAATGTGAATCAAAGATAAAAGAGTTATAGAAGAAATATGTGTGTGAGTATGTTGACACTGATATCATTTAAGGCTCTCAATATGTTGCCTGTTGAACTTAGTGAAGGCAAAATTATTTAGGTAAATGAGGAAAGTGGTTGTAAGGCTCTCTGTCCCAGAGAAAGTGATACTGGAAACAAAAGCAATGACAAAACACATTTTACATTAAAGAACCATTTAGAGTTATTTCACAAGATTTAAAGGACAAAGAATAAAATGTTGGAAGTTGATCAAACTTAAAAGGAGCACTCTCTATTGTACTTTATAAGACAAAATGAAGAAGGAAAACACTGCTCAAACTATGCTTGATAAGATTTTGTTTTACAAGAAATAAAACAACTTATTTCCCATGTTTCTGTTTTAAATGGCAGGGTACTGGCCGAGCACGGTGGCTCATGCCTGTAATCCCAGCACTTTGGGAGGCCAAGGTGGGCGGATCACCTGAGGTCAGGAATTTGAGACCAGCCTGGCCAACATGGTGAAACCCCGTCTCTAGTAAAATACAAAAATTAACCAGATATGGTGGGGGGTGCCTGTAATTTCACCTACTTGAGAGGCTGAGGCAGGAGAATCACTTGAACTCAGAGGTTGAATCGCTTGAGACAGAGGTTGTGGTGACCTGAGATTGTGCCACTGCACTCCACCCTGTGGGACAGAGTGAGACTCTGTCTCAAAACACAAAAATTACAGTGTACTAAATAAATATTGATTTAACTAATTTTAGTATCTACATATACTAATACCTACAGTAAGATAATTTTTAATGTTTTCACAAAAATGTCTAAAGTTCAGAAACAATCGCCATTTTTCCCACTGATTATTGAGATCAGTTTAAATGCTTTCAGCTTTCACAGTCATTTTTGCATTCCTGCACAGCTGCATCTCCTACCCTCCAGATAGATATAAACATACATACATACATACATACATACATATGTACAGCAGTTAATAATAAGTGCTATCGGGAAAAATAAAATAACTGATACAGAGTGATAGGTGTGGCTGGTTGAGAAATATATTTCTATGGCCATACATGATCCCTTTAGGTAATTTAGATGGTCCTCCTCCATCTTCTCACCACCTCTACATTATATGTGACTGAATTAAGGCTAAGAAATTCAGTAAAGTACTGAACCATGGTCATGCAAATATCAAGTGCTGGAGCTTGGAATCAGACTCATCTTTATCTGAATGTAGGCCATATTTTTTCCACTATACTATACAACTTCCCCTAAAAAATTTGTATACACATGAAGGCTGAATGTATTTTTAATGTAGCAGATCTCTTAAATGGCTTTAGTTGATAGACTCTAGTACAGCTAAAGCCATTCATATACAGGTTTTGCTGATTGAGAAGCCCACAGTGTGTGATCAATAATCTAATATTTTCTAGTCTAAATAACAAGACTTTCAGCAGCTCCCTGCCAACAACACTTCGGGTATTCTACAGTCCATTTTACTGGTCAAATATTAGCATGTTACCAAAAGACAGTGAAAGTGGTATTTGCTTAAGCTAACACATGTTCCATTTAGAAAGAAAGAAAAATTATAAAGCAACATAACTTCACAAAGGAGAATACCTGTAGATAGCAGTGTAACTGCTTTGCGAGATGTGGCTAGAGATGTTCTATGGTTTCAGAATATTGCTTTATCCTCCTGGGAAAATTAAATTCTGGTAAAGAGCTCTAAGTACAGGGAACAAAAATAGGTATTTGATTTCTTTGCATTTAATGGTCTTTAATTCCCTTGCATCTAAAAGTCTTTGGCAACCATGCAATCATCAAAACACTTTAGCAACTTCTTAACTAGGAAACTTAACACCTACTTACACTATTGTTAGCTTCAGTAGTTCAAAGAATGCAAAGTCAATAGCAATTAGGAAAGAAAACCTCTGAGAAAGGGAAAGATAGTAATAAAACACCTAATTGTTTCTCTTAAATCCTACTCCCTTGGTACCTTCAAATGTTAATGAAATGTCATTTCCCCATGACAAGTAGCACACAGATCTTTTTCTTCTTGGGTAGGGAAGGCATACTGTGACAACATATATAATACTATTCATTATTAAAACTTACATTATTCTAACATTACTGGCTTATAATTAATGTGTAAATGATTCTAAAAGCTTAACCCTTATGCCCCTATTTGTTGCTTAGCAACAATCAAGCTGAGTAAAATACTGCTATGCTATTGACTATGGGTCACTATGGGAAAACTGGCTTGGGAATTATTCAGTTGGGATTGCTTTCTCTGGAGTCTTCTAAGTATTATCTCTGTGTAATTTAGCTGAGGCAAACTTGCTTTGCTAATGAGAAACCTGTCTAAATAAATGTAGGGCCATATAAAGACAGGCTTACTTACTGTAGGCTTTTTACTACAATAAATATAAAGATTATTTTTTAAGAACACATTGAATTCCACTCTTCCTAAGAATTTCTTGTTTAAAATACAAATCAGTGTTAATTATTCTTTATGGTAAAAATGCAATGACTGGATCTTCTTAAGGCTCAGCAGAATAAGCAGATGTAACTCTCTGGGCACTCTATATGCTTGAGGTGCATTTCTACCTCTACTAATGCAAATGGAAGTGAAAGAGAGAGCCAGTTATTCAAAAAAATTCAGGCTTCAATTTCTTCTGATAAAACACACAAGAAATCAAGACAAGTGTCAAGAATGCTGTTGTGTTAAAATCGTCCAGAGAATCATGTGGTTGTGTGGACTACTTTCATGACAGTTTGCCACCTAATCAACTCAATTGCTACTTTTGGCAGCTGAAAGCTTAGGTAGGAAACTGATTAGAATCAAATGCCTATGAGAGTCGCTCTTTCTCTCATCCTCCCCTCCTTGCTGCTTTGAATTTTTCATGTACTACAGAGATATAGGCATATAAAAATATTTTTCTGTATTTCTAAAAATAAAATGAACATTTATTGTTACTAATTTGAAATACAGTTTAAGTAGGAAGAAAACGGATTATGGTTACTCATACAGCAATTTCTCAACTTCAGTGGCAGCCCTTCTATTAACTAATATGTTACTAAATTAAATAAAACATATATGCTATGAATGATAGATGATGCACAATTTTTCACTAAAATTTATAGTGACTTAAGCTTTCTGTTAGATATAAAACTATAACATCAAAATTATTTTAATCCTTATCCAGACAATGTTAGAAAAAGTATTTCATCTCTTAACTTTTACCTAGAGTGGTGCTAAGACATCAGTGAAGACATTCTTTATTCTGATCTTAATATCATTTGATAGTATGCCACAACCCTCATAAAGAAGATCTATAAAGAAATAGCCACACTGAGATGCATAAATATGTGGTCGTGCAAAGACTTTGTAAATACTCAAACTGAATCATATAGTTAAAACAAAGCCTGCACTTAAGCGATTATTGTTAATTAAAGCTCTGAAGAGAATCTAAAATAAGTACAAGCAAAGAGAAAGAACTGTCAATATGTTTCTAGTACTGTCCATTGAAGAGTGACTGATTGCCTTGGATATTTGAATTTACTATGTTGTGTGTAATCATTAGGTAAGAATATTAGGTTCCCATAATCTAATCAAATTAGCCAACAATTAATTACTTAGCCTTCTCTGTCCTAATTAATTACTCATGCTGAACAACCTTTACATTACAATTTAACTTCATATTTAAATTTGCCTTCAGAAGGTTGATAAGCAACTGATATGATAGTTCAATAATAATACAAAATAGTTTTATTACTTATCACATGTATGTATGTTTGTGTGTGTATATACACCCATCACACACACTACTTTTTATTGATTTTAAACAGGTTTTCAATTATGCCTTATTATCACATGTCAGGAATCTGAACATAATCACTTCTGAATGCAGACTGAATTATGTTCATAGACCTGTAAAATATGATAATTGGATGTCAATTTTCATGAACTTCAGATTCATCTAAGGAGATTTTATAAAGTAAACACTCAATGAGAGCACTTCCAGAGGTACTGATGAATGAAGTCTGGAATGATATGTCTCTACTTTTAAAGATATTTATTTCTGGCATAATGGGGTGAATAGATAAACATACCCTCTTCCAAAAATCCAACTAAACCCAAAGCAAGCAGAAAGAAGGAAATCTTAAAGACTAAAGGGGAGATAAATGAAATACAAAACAAAACCAATAGAAAAAGTCAATGAGGCTGGGGAGGTGGCTCACGCCTGTAATCCCAGCACTATGGGAGGCTGAGGTGGGTGCATCACTAGATTAGGAGTTCGAGACCAGCCTGGTCAACATGGTGAAACTCTGTCTCTACTAAAAATACAAAATTAGCTGGGCCTGGTGGCACATGCCTGTAATCCCAGCTACCTGGGAGGCTGAGGCAAAGAATCGCTTGAACTTAGGAGGTGGAGCTTGCAAGTGAGCCGAGATCCTGCCGTTGCATTCCAGCCTGGGCAACAAGAGCAAAACTCTGTCCCCTCGCCACTAATAAAAGAAAAAGTCAATGAAACCGAAGTTGATTCTTTTTAAAATATTAACAAAATTAGCAGTCTAACCAAGAAAATAAAAGAAGACACAGATTACCAAAATCAGCAATGAAAGAGAAAACATTGCTATGTATGATGCTTCAGATATTAAAAGGAATATAAGGGAATATTTTGAACAAAAACACTATCAAATTAGACAATTTAGATGACATAAAAATTTTTCTAAAATGACAAAATTACCATAACTAAATTATAATTAAATTTTTAAAAACTAAATGGTAAATGCGTTCCATTAGTAATTGAAAACCTTTCTACAGAGAAAATCCTAGGCCTAATTGGTGAATTCTCTCAAGTTTTTCAACAATAAGTAATATCAAATTTTGAAAACACATTCAGAATTTTAGAAGGAGAGAATATTCCCCAACTCATTCTATGAAGCACTGCTTTCAAACAAGAAGGCACTGGGGAAAATAAAACAAGGATCAACATATTTAATGAACATAGATGCCAAAATCCTTACAAATTATTAGAAAACCAAACTTAGCAACACATCAAAACAATTATACAACATGATTTTGTAGAATTTTTACCAGAAATTAAAGGCTGATTTATCATCTAAAACTCAATTAATGTTATGTTTTATATTTCTAGATTAAAGGATGAAAAAATCGAATCACGTCAAAAGACACAGAAAAAGCCGTCAAAAACATTCAGCATTAATCCATGATTAAAAATCTCAACAAACTGGTAACATAAAGGAAATTCTCAATTGAATACTAAAAAAAAAAAAGCTCCCAAGTAAAACCTATATCTAACATCACACTTAAAGGAGATAAAATGACTTATTTCCTCTTAACATCAGACAAAGGCAGGGATATACTCTCAGCACTTCTATTCAGCATTTTTACAGAGTTTGACAGGAATAATGAAACACAAACAAAAATAGAAATTGAATGCATCCCAATTGGAAAGGAAAAGATAAGGTCTACGTTTTTGAAGTTACATGATTGAATATTTAAATATCCTAAGAAATTCACAATAAAAGTATTAGAACTAATGAATACGTTTTTAAAGATCTCAGGAATTAAAATCAGTATTTTAAAAAAATCCATTGTATTTAATATTTCTGTATACCACCCAGAACCAACCCAAATGTGAGATAAAGAAAATAACTTTCCTCACAATAGCATTTCAAAGAAAAATAAAATTATAAATAAATTTTACAAAAAATGTTTTATATGCTAAATGTTATATATTGCTGAAAGAAATTAGTAAGACCTAATTAGATAGATAAATTTTCTATGTCAGTGGATTTGAAAATAATATTATGAAGATGGCAATTCTCCCAAATTGATCTACAGTATCAATGAAATCAGTCTTAAAATCTCAGTGACATTTTTGTATAAATTACAAATTACTTCTAAAGTTTATATGCAAGTGTACAAAATAAGGTAGACAAGTCAGTCTGGTAAAGAATAATAAGACTGTATTATTTACATAACCAATGTCAACATACCATACTCTAAAGCTAGTATTTTAGACAGTGTGGTATTGGCATAAAAAGGGGTACATAAAACAATGATTATTCATGAGATGATTTAAGGAGAAAAATGTGTGGATCATTGAAGCAAACAAAATGTTGCAAAAGATTAATATAAGATTATGATTACTCAGTCTTTAACACCTAAGTTTCCCCCACAAATAAAAAAGGTAGGGAGGCCAAGGGAATAGAAAGAGGAGAGAAAAGGAGGAATGATGAGGACATAAGGAAACTGTCGGTCACTTTCTATACAAGGTAAAGTTTAATATCACATTCAGACAATAATATTAAGTATTTAAAATATGTGAAGACTTCATCAATGATGCTTGCAATTTAAAATTGTATTTGTCTGTTTAATTATGTTCCAAGGGAATAGCCTGCCACAATGTTGTGTATATTAATATTAAAAGGCAAGTTTGAGAAGCAATTTCATAACAATGAAAAGTAGTACATTTTTACTAAATATAGAAGAAAAATAATATAAATACTCATAATATTTCTATTTTCAAGGAAAGTCAGTATTAACTTTAAAAAATATTTTATTCTAGTCTTGTTTATGAAGAAGCTTTATTTTTTTCCATATAGTTGGGATTAGGTTAAATATATGTTACTTGTAAACTTTTATCTAAGCATTTTCTGAGCAGTAGTTGTGTTATCTCATATTGTTGAATAATCATTAATAATTTAATAATATTTTATAATATTTTTATTATTGCTTGATTATCCAATATCTATTTTAAGTAAATAAAGTCTTTTAGCTTTTCAATAATTTCTAATTAGTCTAAAATTTATTTCTTTGTTTAAAAATTTGTGTTTTTTTCTTTGAGAGGTATGAAACTATGTGAATATAGTTAAAGCTCTTGATCTACAACTTCCACTGATTGAAACTGATGATCTTAAGAGTAGGACCTTGGTGACCCTAATATCCATTCCACTGATACACTTATTCATCCAATTCCAAAACCATATTGTTTTGATTTTGCCTTTTTAAGGTAAAATTTAGTATCTATTAAGACTACTTGACACAGATCCAAGATGGCCGAATAGGAACAGCTCTGGAGTGTAGTTCCCAGCAAGAACGCAGAGGGTAAGTGATCACTGCATTTCCACACAAGTTTACACTGCACACAGACCAGGAGATTCCCGGGCGGAAAAGCACCACAAGTCTCCAGCATGGCTGTTTCAGCTGGCACAGCAGGTCTCCACACAAAAACTCACTCAAATCTGAGCAGCTGTTTCAACTGGCACTTGGAATGTCTGGGAGACAGAGTCACCCATTCAACTGAAAAAAAGGGGGTTGAAACAGGGAGCTAGGTGATCTGGCTAGGTGGGTCCCACCCCCACAAAGACCAGCAATCTGAAATGTTCTGCATTGAGAGATTCACAGCAAGTGCAGCTGGACCCAGGATGGTCCAGCTCTGTGGAGGGAAGAGCATCCACCATTACTGAGGCAGTCCACCACTACTGAGGCAGTCCGTCATTACTGAGGTAGTCCATTACTGAGGCAGTCTGCCATTACCAAGGCAATCTGCCATTACCGAGGCAGTCTTGCATTACAGACAGTCCGCCATTATTGAGGCAGACTGCCATTACCGAGGCAGTTCTAACTATACCTCTACAAACAAAACGGCAAGGAAGTTTACACAGCAGCTAAGCAGAGCCCATGGCAGCTCAGCAATGCCTCTGCTGGCAGACTGTGACTAGGCTACCTCCTCGCTGGGCAGGGCATCCCTGAGAAAAGGCAGCTGCATGTCAGGAACTTATAAATAAAGCCCCACCTTCCCAGGACAGAGCACCTGGGGAAAAAAGGAGGTTATGAGTTCCACTGCAGCAGACATAAATGTACCTGCCCAACAGCTCTGAATGGAAAAATGGAGCTCACAGCTCAGCACTTGAGCTCATATAAGTGACAGACTGTTTCCTCAAGCAGCTCCCCCAACCTCCATATATCCAAAGAGACACCCCATAAAGGAGAGCTGAGGCTGACATCTGACGGGTATCCTTCTGGGACAAAAACAACAAAAGAAGAAACTGGCAGCAACCCTTACCGTTCTGCAGCCACCACAGGTGATTGCCAGGCAAGCAGGGTCTGGAGTGGACCTCCAGCAGTCCTAAAGCAGAGGGGCCTGACTGTTAGAAGGAAAACTAAAAAACAGAAAGAAATAACTTCATCATCAATAAAAGGACATCCACTCAGACCTCATCCAAAAGTAACCAACTACAAAGACCACAGGTAGATAAATCCACAAAGATGGGAAGGAACCGGCTCAAAAAGAATGAAAACTTCCAAAGCCAGAAAGCCATTCCTTCCTCAAGGGATCACAACTCGTCACCAACAAGGGAACAAGGCTGGATGGAGAATGAGTCTGATGAATAGACTGAAACCGGCTTCAGAAAGTGGATAATAACAAACTTCTCTGAGCTAAAAGAATATGTTCTAACCCAATGCAAAGAAACTAAGAACCTTGAAAAAAGGTTTGACAAAATGCTAACGAGAATAAACAGCACAGAGAAGAATATAAATGAATTGATGGAGCTGAAAAACAACATGAGAACTTCACAAAGCATACACAAGTTTCAATTGCCGAATCAACCAAGCAGAAGAAAGGGTATCAGAGATTGAAGATCAACTCAATGAAATAAAATGAGAAGGCAAGATTACAGAAAAAAGTGTAAAAAGAAATGAACAAAGCCTCCAAGAAATATGTAATTATTGTGAAAAGACCTAATCTACGTTTGATAGGTGTACCTGAATGTGATGAAGAGAATGAATCCAAGCTGGAAAACACTCTTCAGGATATTATCAAGGAGAACTTCCCCAACCCAGCAAGGCAGGCAACCATTCAAGTACAGGAAATACAGAGAATGCCACAAAGATATTCTTCAAGAAGAGCAATCCCAAGGCACATAATTGTCAGATTCACCAGGTTTGAAATGAAGGAAAAAATGCTAAGGGCAGCCAGAGAGAAAGGTTGGGTTACCCACAAAGGAAGCCCATCAAACTCACAGCAGATCTCTCAGCAGAAACCCTACAAGCAGAAGAGAGTAGGGGCCAATATTCAACATCCTTAAAGAAGGGAACTTTCAACCTAGAATTTCATATCCAGCCAAACTAAGCTTCATAAGCAAAGGAGAAATAAAATCCTTATGAACAAGCAATTGCTCAGAGATTTTATCACCACCAGGCCTGCCTTACAAAAGCTCCTGAAAGAAGCACTAAGCATAGTTAGGAACAACCAGTACCAGCCACTCCAAAAAAGTACCAAATGGTAAAGAGCATCGACACGATGAAAAAAACTGCATCAACTAATGGGCAAAACAACCAGCTAGCACCAAAATAATAGGATCAAATTCACGTATAACAATATTAACCTTAAATGTAAATGGGCTAAATTCCACAATCAAAATACACAGACTGGCAAATTGGATAAAACGTCAAAACTCATCAGTGTGCTGTATCCAGGAAACCCATCTCACGTGCAAGGATATACACATTAGGCTCAAAATAAAGGGATGGAGGAAGATTTACCAAGCAAATGGAGAGAAAGAAAAAAGGAGGAGCTGCAATCCTAGTCTCTGATAAAATGGACTTTAAACCAACAAAGATCAAAAAAGACAAAGAAGGGCATTACATAATGGTAAAAGGATCAATGAAACAAGAAGTGCTAATGATCCTAAATATATAAGCACCCAATACAGGAGCACCAAGATACATAAAGCAAGTTCTTAATGACCTACAAAGAGACTTAGACTCCCACACAATAATAGTGGGAGACTTTAACACTCCACTGTCAATATTAGATAGATCAACAAGACAGAAAATTAACAAGGATATCCAGGACTTGAACTCAGATCTGGACCAAGCAAACCTAATAGACATTTACAGAACTCTCCACCCCAAAATCCACAGAATATCATTCTTCTCAGTACCACATTGCACCTACTCTAAAATTGACCACATAATTGGAAGTAAATCACTCCTCAGCAACTGCAAAAGAATGGAAATCATAACAGTCTTTCAGACCACAGTGCAATCAAATTAGGACTCAGGATTAAGAAACTCACTCAGAACTGCATAACTTAATGGAAACTGAACAACTGGCTCTTGAATGTTGACTGGATAAACAATGAAATGAAGGAAGAAATAAAGATGTTCTTGGAAACCAATGAGAATGAAGATACAATGTACCAGAATCTCCGGGACACATTTAATCCGTGTCTAGAGGAAAATTTATAGCAATAAATGTCCATATGAGAAGCAAAGAGAGATATAAAATCGACACCCTATTGCCAAAATTGAAAGAGCTAGAGGAGCAAGATCAAAAAAACTCAAAAGCTAACGGAAGACAAGAAAAAACTAAGATCAGACCAGAACTGAAGGAGAGAGAGACACACACACACACAAAAACCTTGAAATAATTAATAAATCCAGGAGCTGGATTTTGAAAAGATCAACAAAATAGACCACTAGCCAGATTAATAAAAAAGGAAAAGAGAGATGAATCAAATAGATGCAATAAAAAACAATAAAGGGATATCACCATGGATTCCACAGAAATACAAACTACCATTAGAGATTACTGCAAACAACTCTATGCACATAAACCAGTAAACCTGGAAGAAATGGATAAATTTCTGCACCCTCCCAAGCCCATTCCAGGAAAAAGTCAAAACCCTGAATAGACCAATAACAAGGGCTGAAGTTGAGGCAGCAATTAATAGCTTACTAACCAAAAAAAGTCCAGGTCCAGATGGGTTCACAGCCCAATTCTACCAGACATACAAAGAGGAGCTGGTACCACTCCTTCTGAAATTATTCCAAACAATACAAAAAGAGGAAGTCCTTCCCCAAATAATTTTATGACACTAACATCATCCTGATACCAAAACCCGGCAGAGACTCAACTAGAAAAGAAAACTTCAGGCCAATATCCATGATGAATACAGGTGGAAAAATCTTCAACAAAATACTGGCAGACCGATTGCAACAGCACATCAAAAAGCTTATCCATCACGATCAAGTAGGCTTCATCCCGGGGATGCAAGGCTAGTTCAACACACGCAAGTCTATAAATGTAATTCACCACATAAACAGAACCAAAGACAAAAATCTCATGATTATCTCAATAGATATCTGAAAATGCCTTTGACAAAATTCAATAGCCCTTTATGCTAAAAACTCTCAAACTAGGTATTGACAGAACATATCTCAAAATAATAAAAGTTATTTACAACAAACCCACAGCCAATATTATACTGAAGGGGCAAAAACTGGAAACATTCCCTTTGAAATCTGGCAGTAGACAAGGATGCCCCTCTCTCACCAATCCTATTCAATATAGTACTGGAAGTTCTAGCCACAGAAATCAGACAAGAAAAAGGAATAAAAGGTATCCAATTAGGAAAGGAGGAGGTCAAATTGTCTCCATTTGCCATCGACATGATTGTATATTTAGAAGATCCCATAGTCTCAGCCTAAAACCTCCTGAAACTGATAAGCAACTTCAGCAAAGTCCCGGGATACAAAATCAATGTGCAGAAATCACAAGCATTCCTATACACCAATAACAGACTTAAAGAGCATCAAATCAAGAATAAACTGCCATTCACAATTGCTACAAAGAGAATAAAATATCTAGGAATACAACTAATAAAGGATGTAAAGGACCTCTTCAAGGAGAACTACAAACCACTACTCAAGGAAATAAGAGAGGATACAAACAGATGGAAAAACATCCCATGCTCCTGGTTAGGAAGAATCAACATTGTGAAAATGGCCATACTGCCCAAAGTAATTTATAGATTCAATGCTATCCCCATCAAGCTACTTATGACCCTCTTCACAGAACTGGAAAAAACCACCTTAAATTTCATGTGGAACCAAAAGAGAACCCTCATAGCCAAGTCAATTCTAAACAAAAAGAACAAAGCTGGAGGAATCGTGCCACCTGACTTCAAACTATACTACAAGGCTACAGTAACAAAACAGCATTGTACTGGTACCAAAACAGAGATATAGACCAATGGATCAGAACAGAGGCCTTGGAGGCAACACCACACATCTACAACCATCTGATCTTTGACAAACCGAACAAAAAAAGCAATGGGGAAAGGATTCCCCTGTTTAGTAAACGGTGTTGGGAAAACTGGCTAGCCATGTTCAGGAAGCAGAAACTGGACCCCTTCCTGACACCTTACACTATAATTAACTCCAGATGGATTAAAGACTTAAACATAAGACCTAACACCATAAAAATGCTAGAAGAAAACCTAGACAAAACCATTCAGGACATAGGCATAGGCAAGGACTTCATGACTAAAACACCAATAGCATTGGCAACAAAAGCCAAAATAGACAAATGGGATCTAATTTAACTCCTGAGCTTCTTTACAGCAAAAGAAATAATCATTAGAGTGAACCAGCAACCAAAAGAATGGGAAAACATTTTTGTAATCTACCCATCTGACAAAGAGCTAATATCCACAATCTACAAAGAACTGAAACAGATTTAAAGGAAATAAACAAACAATCCCACTTGAAAGTGGGCAAAAGACATGAACAGACACTTTTCAAAAGAAGACATATAAGAGGCCAACAAACATATGAAAAAATGCTCATCATCACTGGTGATTAGAGAAATGCAAATCAAAACCACATTGAGATACCACATCACAACAGTTAGAATGGTGATCATTAAAATATCTGGAGACAGCAGAATCTAGAGAGGATGTGGGAAAACAGGAACAGTTTTACACTGTTGGTGGGAGTGTAAATTAGTTCAACCATTGTGGAAGGTAGTGTGGCAATTCCTCAAGGACCTAGAAATAGAAATTCCATTTGACCCAGCAATCCCATTACCATTATTGGGTATATATGCAAATGATTATAAATCATTCTATTATAAAGACAAATGCACACATATGTTCATTGCGACACTGTTTACAACAGCAAAAACCTGGAACCAACCCAAATGAAAATCGATGATAGACTAGACAAGGAAAATGTGGCACATATACACTATGGAATACTATATAGCCATAAAAAATGGTGAGTTCATGTCCTTTTTAGGGACATGGATGAATCTGGAAACCGTTGTTCTCAGCAAACTGACAAAAGAATAGAAAATCAAACACTGCATGTTCTCACTCATAGGCGGGTGTTGAACAATGAGAACACATGGACACAGGGAGGGGGAGCATCACACACTAGGGTCTGTTGTCGGGGGACTAGGGTAGGGACAGTGGAGTTTGGGAGTTGGGGAGGGATAACATGGGGAATAATGCCAGATATAGGTGAAGGGGATGGAGGCATCAAACCACAGTGCCATGTATGTACCTATGCAACAATCCTGCATGTTCTGCACATGTACCCCAGAACCTGAAGTTCAATAAAATATATTAAAAAAAAAAAAAAACTACTCTCCCTTTCCCTGAAAATCTTATTTTGTATAATATTTTGTCTTGGGTATTTCTAAATTTTTTTCTTCCAAATAAATTTTAAAGTTATTTTATCTGATTTTCATAAAAAGCATCATAAGATTCAAATTAGATTTCCTCAAAAGATATATTGATTTTTATTCGTATATTTCTTGACTATGTTTTCAATAAAATAATGTCATTTTCTCACATAGATCTTAAATATCTGTTACCTGTATTACTAAATATTTTTCATATTCATTGTTATTTTACCAAGGATCTTTTAAAATAAATTTTCCCTTTCAGCAAGCTATTGCTAAGAATAAAACAATTTATTATTTGCATATTTGGCTTGTATTCAGCTGTCATGTTAAATTCTCTGAATAATCCTGATAGTCACTTCAATCTTCACTTGTAAAAATCATGGCTTTTTACATCTCAGAATTCAGTTTTACAGGTAGAAAAATTGTTAGCTTACAAAAAATAAAGTTTTTCTTTTCATGGAAAGAGTCACAATAATGTTCAAAGACAAAGTAAGAAATAATCCACAATAAGTAGACTAAATATTTAATTTATAATATATGTCTTCAAAATCCATTAATTTCAAGGACCTCATATTAGAAATTGTATTAAAAATTCCAGCATACTTTTCTTTAGAAATATTTTTTAATTATTTTCCCAGTACCCAGAATGATTGCCATGTAGTTTTTACTTTTGTAATGGTTCAAGTGATAATTTCCAGATTTCTCACTTCACAGAAATTCTGATGTTTTGTGATTCCTACTTTCACCCCATGAATTCTAAAACCACCTATACCTACAATCCTTATTGCTCAAATAACAGGGGTTTCATTTTAGCTACTGGAAATTTTATTAGTACAGAAATATATTTATAGCTTAAAGACATAGTTTTCTCACATTTAGAAACATTTCAAGTGTCTGCTCTCATTTTAAAGGTATTTCACGTTTTTTTTTTTTTTTTACCCTGCATTTGACTTTATTATCATTCACTAATTTCCTGTCTGAACATTTATATTTGAATTTCAATCCAATGATTTCCCTCTGGTTTATTCTTTTGTTGCAAGCCTCATAGGCAATTAACTTTCCTTGCATTGTCCTCCTGCCTGGCCTCCTATAGCAGCCTTAGGAAACATCAGGAGAGCAATTTCCTCCTGAATATTTTTTTAGCTTAGATTTCTCCTTTCTGATGATTGCAGTCAGGAATTGCCACTCATTTCTGAGATATTGCTGTGCTCACCTTTTCCATCTCAGGCTAACTAGCCAGAACCATAATTCTGTTTTCCTCCAGGGTAAAGTCCTTATTAAAATAAATTTTATGTAGCTCTGATATTACCAATGATTTTAAAACTTCCTAGTGGTTTCTAGGCTAGTTGTTAATTAATTCATAATAAATCAGGGTGGTCACATTTCAGCAATGTGTGACACTAAGTGTCTGAGACAAAGGGAGGCAACAGAAAGTGAACTATGAGGAACAATTTCAAGTACAAGTTTGCTGTGGCTAGTATCCTGCTGAATTCAAGTTGACAAACCTGATATTCTCTTTAACTCAGCATATAGAATATAAAATCTGATGGATTGTATTGCTAGAACAGAGTTGGGACTGCCCTACAAAAATCAATAGGTAATGTTTCATAGAAAGTCTTATGGTTCTTGTATTGCCTGTGTGGTAACTAATTTTAAAAGTATTTCAGTCTAAGTAATATGAGATGTATGAGTCCATGTCAATAGAATTATTCTGACAGCCGTTGGATTACCTTAATCAGGAATCAATATTCCCCAAATACTGTTTGGAATTTCAGATATCATTATAAAAATCTACATCCAAAAGTGGGAGAAGGATATGAACTGCCTTGTTCTTTCAAAAGAAGACATATATGAGGCCAAGAAACATATGAAAAAATGCCATCATTACTGATTATTAGAGAAATGCAAATCAAAACCACATTGAGATACCACCTCATGCCAGTTAAAATGGTGATCATTAAAAAATCAGGAGACAATAGATGCTGGAGAGGATGTGGAGAAATAGGAACACTTTTACACTGTTGGTAGGAGTGTAAACTAGTCAACCATTGTGGAAGACAGTGTGGCACTTCCTCAAGGACCTAGAAATAGAAATTCCATTTGACCCAGCAATCCCATTACTGAGTATATACCCAGATGATTATAAATCATTCTATTATAAAGACACATGCACACGTCTGTTCATAGCGGCACTGTTTACAATAGCAAAGACCTGTAACCAACCTAAATGCCCACTGATGATAGACTGGACAAGGAAAATGTGGCACATATACACCATGGAATACTATGCAGCCATAAAAAATGATGAGTTTGTTTACTTTGAAGTGGACATGCTTGAATCTGGAAACCATAATTCCCAGCAAACTGACACAAGAACAGAAAATCAAACACGGCATGTTCTCACTCATAGGCTGGTGTTAAATAATGAGAACACAGGGAGGGGGAACACCACACACCGGGGTCAGTTGGAGGGGGCTAAGGGAGGGACAGCAGTGGGTGGAGAGGTTCAGGAGGGATAACATGGGGGAGAAATGCCAGATATAGTTTGGGTGATGGGGGGGATGGAGGCAGAAAAACACATTAGCATGTATGTACCTATGCAACAATCCTGCATGATCTCCACATGTACCCAGAACCTAAAGCACAATTAAAAAAAAAAAGAAAAGAAAATAGTTCACACAAAAAAGATATATTTAAATACGTATACCAGCATTTATACTGTCAAATGTGCCCGTTTTGTTCTACTACTAACTCTGGTTTAGTTTTAGACTAGATGTGGTTTCATTACTAAATGTTTTTCACCAATACTGAATAAATGCTCTCAACATTACCTGACATCAAAATTTATTAATTCTTGGTAGCATTAACCTCCTACTAATAGCTAAAATAACAATTTGCCTGTACAGTATCCAATAGCTAAGTTGTCATCTAGGTATTTAGATGAAACATTTTGCTTTTAGATTCACTCCCATCTTTTTTCACTGCAGGATTCTGTATTGCCTTGAAATCTAGTATATACTAGATTTTTCTAATCTCTTCTAAAATTACCTTCCTACATGAACATTGTTGCATTGATTTCTTTTTCGGAACTTCATTTTCAACTTTTCCAATCAGGCCAATATGATTTTGAAACATGTCTGTATATATCATTCACCATTTCCAGTTATTTACCTCTTAATTATATCTTCATTCATGTTTTATGTTTCAGTTAGCCCATAATCACCTTACTCTTATGCAGCATTTTTATTTGCAGAAGAGTAAAGTACATAGACAAAGGAACTGGCATTTCAGGAGTTTGGGTGGAATGAACTAAAGAGCAGAGAAAGAAAAAATGAGACTGGTACAGATGGGAAATTCACTTAATTTGATGAAACTCGTGTGATTGTAAAATAAGTTTAATCCCAAGGGATATTTTAATCCTATTCTTTCCCATCTTTTCCATTTGCCTATGAAGCATTAACAGAAATTCAAAATCACAATTGAATCATTAATAAAGCAGAACACATAAATTTAAATTGCATGTTTTGATGATTTTATTCTCTCATTGAAAATGAACATTCATGTATATATGCACCTATAATTTCTTTCTAAAATATCTATCTGCCTTTCCTGGAGTATAAGGGAATAAAACATGAAATGCCATGAAGAGAAGATAGTAAAATATTGACTACATATAAATACAACGGAAAAATATTTGAGAAATCAATATAGTTTATAAGCTGTATATGCTCTTGAAGTGAGTTTGCTTCATCAAGAATGGAAAAAAATATATATGCATTCTGGACTGCTCAGACCCTAATTAAAATCCTGTTGGGAATTTAAATGTGGGCTCACAACATTCAAATATGTAAACTGTGGGACTTTAGAAGCAGTCAGTGAAAGTAACTGCAGGAAACATTTTCTAGAGTAAAAGATTGCTTGATGTTGAAATAATTGCTATTGAAGACAAAGATTATTATAGCTAGTTTCCTATTTTGAACTAATCAGTAACAGTGGTGAGTAGAAAAAAGAACTTAAAATAAAACATTGTTTAATTTTTACATTATGGCTGTAATAGTAGATACATGAAAATGAAACTATGGCCACATGCAGTAGCCATTTGTTACAAAAGAAGGAAATTGCTTTGTGTTAGGTTGCCTTTGAAAACTCCTGTTAGTAGAACTGTCACTTTAACTAAAGACTGATTTTGTCAAGTGGAGACCATTATTTGTAAAGCTTTAAAACACATAGCTAAATGCAAATAAGTCACCAAAAATTTTCAGTTTTATTTAAACTTTGGTATATGTTGACAATTGCCTTGATCATAATTCAATTTGAGAGTCAAGATAATGATCAGAAAAATGTTTGAGGTAAATAATGTTAAATATTTCATTTAAAGGGAAAAATGTTTTTAATAAGAAGCCGTAAGGGGAAAGGGACTATATTTTCTTGCTTATGTAAAGTTTCATGGGTAATTATAGACTTTGGGTTAATGGCACCAGAAAAGAATGTCATAAGTTAGCACTTCCTCATTTCCTGTCCAATGTGCCTATGAAATCTTAAATCAAAAGTGTAAAAGTTCTGTCACATTGCTCAGACAACTAAGTGTTGAGAAGAGTGTTATTTAAGTAACAAACATCATTTACTGAACATATTACATGCTATTCATGTTATATGCACAGTATAATATTGCTTGGCTCAAAAAATATGCAAGGTAGGTATTTTTATTTAAATTTTACATATAAGAAAATTGAGACTGACAGAGTGTTATTGATTTGTCCAAGTTAATACTAATAGTACCAGAAAAAGCTGAGACTCACATTTAGTCCCGTTTGAAGTTAGTTTTCTTTTCCCTTAGAACCCCATACTGCCTTTTTAGCTTTGCCCTATAATCTAAAACCACTAATATTTACCATTAACTCTATTAAACAATATTAGCTATCTTCACAATTAAGATGTTCATTTCTTAGCATTTAATCAATCACAAAAGGTGTTTTTGATACTGAATGAGAAAGTAAACAGGATCATTATTTAATTAAGCAGTTATTGCCCAGAGACAACAAAAAGCAAATGGAGTATAAATTTCTTAAGGATTAATGGTGTCCTGCCTAAAGTAAATTAAATAACCACTTGAAGTTTGTGAATGTATGTTTATGTCCCTCTGAGTATCAGTACAATTTCAACTGGAGGACTATGAGCTTAGGTGCAGGTCAAAATTACATTATACCTCTTAAGTAAAAAATAAGTATGAAAAATTACTTGAAATTGCTGGATATATTTCTATAAATCACATGGTGGCAGAAATCTGGTATGACAGCTAGATGATGAGAAGAAACTGTATATACTGGAGAGGTCAGAAATAGAAAGTTATATATAAGTTTCTACTTTCCCATTTATGAGGCTTTTTCTTCCTTAATCATTGTGTAACTTTCATCAATGGTTAAGTGGAGAGTTATTGATTGAGTTGGTGTGCCACAACTTAAAAAATATCTTTGGATCACTTATCTTGGCCAATGTACAAAAGATGATTCCTGAAATAGAGATACAAAATCTTATAAGGCTGATCAGAATTTGTGCTATAGAACTGTGTGTCACATACAGGAAGACCTTCTTTCTGTCCTTCCTAAAGCTCTATTTTGTGATGAAAAGCACAATGCATTTGAAAAGTGAATAAAAATTTTAATTTTTCTTTATTTCAAGTTTTATTTTATTCATTTTTTTCTTGCAGTGTTAGAGGGCAATGTGCCTGCTGTTATGGGGCCTCATTTTCAACAGAGAAGTAAAGAGAACCACATGCATGACATCATAATGAAAAGAACCACAGGTTCAATGATATTTCTAAAGATGAGATACTACCATTGGCACAATAATACCAGAATTCCTCAAGAGAGTTATAATTGAGACAAATTAGAAAGTAGAACTTCCAGGTATAATGTGACTGGTGAGGGGCTTTTAGAGATAATAAAACATTTTAATACGGCATGTCTGTGAGATGGACACATTACTCTCCTACTCTCTGGCTTAAAATGACGGTATTATTATTAACTTCCTCAGTTATTTGTTTCCACCCTCCACATCTAATCAGTCGCCACATTTTGCTGATCCTTCATGGTATTTTCTTCCTTTTCATTCTCACCATATATTAAGTTCCTATTTCTGCTGTAACAAACTGTCCCAAATCTGGTGGTTGAAAACAACAAAAATCTATTTGTTATGGTTATAAATGTTAGACATTTGAATGAGTCTTACTAGCTAAAATAACAGTGTGAGTAGGCCACTTTCCTCCGGGAAGCTCTAGGGCAGTCCAGTTTTTTGTGTTTTCCAGTTTCTAGAGGCTGACTAGAGTCCTTGGCTCATGGCTCATTCCTCTCCTTTATAACCAGCAGCTGGAATAATCAAATCTGTCTCTTTACCCTAACAAAAATACTTTCTTTCACTTTTATAGGGGTCCCCGTGTATCAACCCAAACAATCCAGAATAATCTCCCTATCTCAAGGTCCTTAATTTGTAACTTCTGCAAGTTATTTTTGCCATATAAGGTAACATATTCATAAGACATGGACATTACTGGGGGCCTATTATTCTGCCTATCACAGTCATCTGACCACTAAATGTATTATTTGCAAAATACATTTGCTCCATTCCAATATCTCTAAAAGTCTGAATCCATTATAGCATCAACTCAAATTTAAAGGTTTTTCCTCTTCCATATTCCACACTGACTTCATCAGCAGTCATTAACATTCATATTTCTATTAGCAGTCTGTTTACAAAAATCTAGGCTTTAAAATCATGCTTCTTCAAACTTTTTCCAGCCTCTTCCAACTGACCAATTGCAAAGGCATTTCCATATATTTAGGTATTAACATGTGTATTGGTTTCCCATCGTTGGCATAGCAAATTAGCACATGTTAGGTAGATTAAAACAATATATCTATCTTACAGTCATAACCACCATTTTATATATGAATCTTATTTTAGACTATTGGAGAAATGTTCTTCTAATTGTTTTTCTTGTATCTGCATATTATTAAACACGTTCATTATCACCACCAACAAAAGCAACAGCAGTTGCTTAGAACTTTTAATAACTGTTTTAAGTACTTATAATGTGTCAGACACTTTCTAAGTGTTTTGTAAAGAGTATCCAATTTGTTCCATACAATGGCTTTATATGGTAAATAACATTTGATATGGGAGCAGGCAGAGGAGAGCTGGGTAGAGAAGGGCGGGTCCCTTGCTAAAGCTCCACCCCTGGCTTGTGCCCACTGACTTAGGTGAAGACAGTCATTTCTGTTTACATGTCCAAATGTTGCATTTCCCAAGACCACCCTGGCCCATCATGCCCCCATCCTGTGCCTTTAAAAAGCCTTCGACCCTAGTGGGCACGCGCGCAAGAGCTAGACTTCAAGAGGAACACACTGGCGGAAGAGCGCACTGACCTGCACCTGCAGACGCCAGGAGGCTCCCAACAGGTAGAACTACTCGGAGGGGGAGGTCGGAAGACAGTCCTCTGCTGAGCGGCGACTCCAGGGGGAAAGCCACCTTCTCATTCTATCTCGCTTTCGGCTTCTGCGTCTACTGAGAGCTGCTTCCACTCAATAAAGCCTTGGACTCATTCTCCAAGCCCACGTGTGATACCATTCTTCTAGTAAACCAAGGCAAGAAACCCCGGGATGCAGAAAGCCCTCTATCCTTGGGATAGGGCAGGTGGACTAATTAAGTTAACAAGCTGCCTACAGATGGCTAAACTGAAAGAGGACCCTGTAACGTATGGCCCCTGGAGCTTCAGCTGTAAACTTTCACCCCTAGACCCTGCTGTGGGGTCAGAGTCCCGCAACCTGCCTGTCTGCATGCTCCCCCCTAGAGGTGTGAGCAGCGGGGCACCAAAGAAGCCACCACTCACTGAGGGGGACAAGGGAACTTTTCCTGTTTCAACTGGGCACGTCACCCCGGATCCTGGAAGGTGAGTGTGAATGCGAAACTGTCAGTTCTGCCTCTCTTCCAAAACCCTGCCACTTCTCTCCCTTTCCTGCGTGTAAGAGGCTCTGTTTCCCTTCATGGAGTTTTAACAAGTCTGCCCTAACCCTGGCTGGTGAAAACCACCAGACTTCATCTCTTTTTTCTCTCTCACGGTTTGAAATAGCTCTTATCTCTTACCTAATAATGTTGAGTTTTGCTACTGGCTGCGGTAATGTTACTAAGAAAAACCAGCATTTGGCTCAGCCGCCAAAGGTGTAGATCAGACCAACTGTTCCTAGAGGTGCCGTCTAGGCCCCCACCTCTACAGCAGCAGGCATGCAGGGCTCAGGGCACCTCTCCTTATCCTTTCTCCTCCCGGGTGGGGTGCCTGGGGGTGCCTGCAGCAGGCAAAGGCCCAGCCCAATAGCCATGAGGGAGGCTGGGTGGGGCGAGCAATGCTGTGGCTGCAGCCTCTGCTTCCTAGGAGGAGGGGCAGGAGACAACCCTCCCTTAGCTGTTACCCCACAGGGCCAATGGAATGTTTCTCCCCCTGGTCAAGGAATTCAACAGGTCTGAGCCATGGGAAACATATAAAGATGAGAGGGATCCACTTGCAGTGAGTAAGGGGTTCTTCGCCCAGGATCTCACCTTTTTGCCCTTTAAACCGTTTCTCTCTCTTTCTCTTTTCATAGTGAGAGGGCTCCCCCCACTCCCAGCACTCTGTTTCTGATGGGAAAATTAACGAAGGAACACCACCTGCTGGCTGATAACTGCAAATTCGGCAGGGCTTATTTGAGACATTTAGCCCAATATATACAGCCTCTAAAATACCTTTTCAGTTCCAAACTCAATTCCAAGCTTCAGACTGAGGCCCTGAAAAGAAAAACAAGGTCTGAGGCATCCAAAGTTAGGCAACAGGCACAAAGTAAATGGTCAGGACCAATTCCTGATGACTTAATCCCCCACCACACAAGAAGGAGGCCATGCTCCATTGGCATTAACAGGGCCAGGGAACTCAAAGATTGCCATCAGCAAGGAGAAAGGGAGGCACAGGTGAGGGCGGTTAATTCCTATTCTCCAGGTTTTCCCTTTCTCATGGGTTGATAGTGCATTGCTACCAATGGCCGGCACCTACTAAGGTCTCCGGAACTCAAGGAACTAGAGGAGCAATGGAAAGGGAGGACACTTGCTTTCTCTCTCCATCACACCCTGGGTATTGACTGAAAGAAGGAGGGAATGAGGGGTGCCTGTATTCCCTGTGGTTCAGAATGGGCAGCCAACTTTCTTAACCACCCCCCAGCTGATACTCCTCTGGAGTGTGTCCTGAACCACTGGGACTGTTTTTGACCCTCAGAAGCTGGAGGAAAAACATCTCATAGCCCTCTGCATGAAGGTTTGGCCAAATTATGATTTACAGCAAAGATTGGCTTGGCCTCAGGAACAAACCATTCATATTGATACCATGCAGCAGTTGGAACTGTTTTGTGGACATGAGGACAGATGGTCCGTGGCCCCATATGTGCAGGCTTTCTAGCAAGGCAATCTAGACCTCTGCTAACAATGTAGGATTGATCTAACCCTCCTATTTGCTGTCTCAGGGAAGGTTACAAGGGGCAAGCCCAGAGAATTAAAGATACGAATCCCAGAGGCATTCTGAGCAGAGAAGTCAGCTCCCTCAAGCCCCGCTCCTCTGATTCCATCCCAAGCTCCCCATCCAGCTTCAGCCTCTCACTTGCCCCCCCTCCTAGAAATCCTCACCCTAAGCAAGCCCCAGTCTCACTCTTGCCCCTCTAACAAATGCCCAGTGAATTTGGGCCCAGTAAGGTTCAAGTCCCCTTCTCCCTATAGGACTTAAAGGAAGTTAAGGGAGATCTTGGCAAGTTTTCAGATGACACTGACAGATATATAGAGGCTTTCCAAAATTTCCCCCAAATATTTGAACTCTCCTGGAGAGACATTATGCTACTTTTGAATCAGACCGTGATGGATACTGAGAAGCAGGTTGCTCTGAAAGCAGGAGAGAGATTTGGGGGATGAACTTTGCCTCACATATCGTGTCAGGGAAGGGGGTGAACATTATCCAACTGGAAGAGAAGCAGTACCAGTGAATTACTCTAAGTGGAATCCCACTGATGAGATGGAAGACTGGAAAAGGAATCACTTTCAGGTGTACATATGGAGGACTTACCTAGGACCAAGACCAAGCCTCTCAATTATACTAAGTTGTACATGACCAAACAAGGATTTGGTGAAAATCCCACTGACCTCCTGGAAAGGCTCAGAGAGGCCTTCGTAAAGCACACCTCTCTATCTCATGATTTGGTTGGGGGTACAGCTAATTCCAATGTCGTTGAGAATTTGTTTCTATTATATAGTACTACTGTGGTCATTGCAAACTGGTACATTCTGCATCCAAATTCACAGGGAAGCTAAATTGGGCCTCATTATAAGGTTGGCCAGTTTTCTCTTTAAATAACCCACAATTCCACCTTGGAGTCAAGTCTTCATGCAAAGTGCTAGGAAGAATGTCTAAGGTAGGGAGAGGTATTTGTATAAGCTACCAGATAGTTTATATGACCATTTTGTGGATACTTGCTATTAAATATTTGTCCATTAGGCAGTATTTGCTTTTTTGATACCTACCACCTGGTACTAAGGATAGGCAAGAAAGGAACTATAGTTTCCACCTGCCTCTCAACCCCAGAGACTACTAATATTCATCAACAGATCCCTGACATTTGCTGAATGGTCAAAAGGGCTTAGGTTAGTTTGCAACAGTGAAGAAGTGTAATGTTCAATTTTAGAAAATCATAGACCTTTTATCATGAAGAATTTCATATCTGCTTCATGGAAAGATGTCCCATTTTACATGGCTGTATTCCTCCTGCCTCCATACACACAAGAATAAGACAGAATACTTTCTGAATTGTCAGCTAACATCCTCAAGGTTTTGGATTGTATTTCACTGTAAGCAGTAGGTAGAGATGTTTAAAACTGTATACTTTCCTAATTTATGATTTGTGGATTTCTACAGTTTATGACAAATTTACTCAATTTTTTTTAAAATACACAATGTTTTTCTCACTTCTGAAATTGATTTTGCCTTTTTTTATGCATGTCTCCTCTTCTTTCCTCACATATATACTATCAGTTTTCAATCCTCAGAAGGATAATTCACATTAGAAATTACTACCTAGAGTTGTCCTCAGTTATTTAAACTATATTCTAAATCCTCTGGTTCCCAAAACGCACCTAAGTTTAATTCCTTTAAAGTATAAATTAAATGTCACACACATGTTTTTAAAAAAATGGAAAGGGAGAGTTATTTTTTAAAAATACACATTAAAAACGAAAAATATGTTACAGTATACCTCTAACTGCTCAAGATAAATAATTCTTCTCATAATAGGATAAAAAAGTTTGCTGGTCTTGACTTGAATGTCATTTTGTATGAAAGCTAATAAGAGAAAAGCATTTTAATGTTATACAGCTCTCTTTTGGTTATCTGTGGGGGGATTGGTTCCTGGACTTCCTGTAGATACCAAAATCTAAGGATGCTCAAGTCCCTAATACAAAATGGCATACTATTTGTACATATTTCCATATACTTTAAATAATTGATAGATTACTTATGATGATTAGTACAATGTAAATGGTAAATAAATCATTCTTGAACTATATTGTTGAGGGAATAATGGCATGAAAAATAGTTCAGAACTGACAAAATTTCTTTTATCCAAATATTTTCTATCTTTGCTTAGTTGAATCCACAGATGCAAAACCCACAGATAGGAGAGCTGACTGTATTCACAATATCCTGATGCTGGGAGGTTTCTTTCAGAGAGACCAAGAAGCTTGACAATTCTGATTTAGGGGAATATAGTGTACATGATAGGGCAGAATGAAAAGGATCTTTTCATTGCACCTACATTCCCCAGAATACACTAAATTCATCAGCAGCTGAACTCTTTGGATACTTTAGCTCTAATCTAAATGCTGACATCATGGAATTATCGGAATAATTAATAAATTTATATTTGACTTAGAATTGCACAGAATCAGAACTGTCTCAGAAATCACAATATGACATTCAAACTAGCTAATCATTCACTGATCCAAATTGCTTGTAGTATCAGGATTAGATATTTTGTCCTGTATTTAATCAGCTAGGTTACATGCTTATGGTTTACTAGTCTTTCGACTGTACATTATTTTGAATATTTAAATATTTAACTTTTTCACATATTTTAGGATAGCTATTAAATCATGATGGCAGTAAGATCTGTATGTATTTACTAGGTCAATGTTTCTTACAACATACATTTTAATTGTGTTTAAATATTTTTCTAATATTTGAATATTAAGCTGTCATTTTGCAGGTGCTTTAGGTCAGAGTAATAGTTGTTGATCCCCATAACTGCTCTCCTAATCTCCTTTAGCAGAAAACCATGAAGCCCTGGGATTAGGTTTTGACCAAAAGACTAAAGTGAAAACAATGGTAACAGCTTTCAAGAACATACTAAAAGACAAAGTATGCATAACCTTTCCCCCTTCACCATTTTGATCCTGTCCACAGTGTTGCTGCCTGAAAACCAATATGTACAATGAAAATAGAACTCATGTAAGCAATCTTGGTATGAAAGGAGAAGGGACCCTTCTGAGTAGAGAACATTTATATCTCACCAGGACTGCTTGCTTCTGGACTTAATTCAAATAACAGCAATTTAAGCTCTAATGTATTTAAGTGACAAATGTTTTGGAATCAGGTTTTTTTTTTTTCATTCTGCCCATCTTTAATTCTAACTTATGTTTCCTTTATGTATCAGATATAAATATTTATTTGCATAACTTTGATTTTATTCTTACTTTGAAACTATCAATGGAAAACATAGTTCAGGGAAACCACTGTTTAGGGAATCAATATTCACATTTTCTGAAAAGATAGGCAGAAATACCTAATGAGCAAAAAAGACTTTTGTGTGTGCCAGGACAGATCTGCCACAGAATACAGTTAGGGCTACCAAGACAACACAGTCTCACCAGGAACAACAGCTAATGATATAGCTATTGCACAGGTAAGACAACTTGTGGCTTGTGTTTGAGTCTCAGGCACTTTACTGTGATGACTCCTATTCCTCTATGACCTATGACAGAACTTGCTGGTTTAATTATATGCCCTAGGTTTATGTCCATAGCTCACCCACATGCACACACACACACACAGATATGTGTAACTCTCAGAGACACATCTATTTCATTTGCACACACATACATAGGTAACAATTTAAAGTAGCTTGTAATTTTACCAAATAATTATAAAACAACAAATTATATAAAAGCTTAGAGACATAGGACATCACTAGGCAGCAAGTTTCCCAGAGAAGCTTGAGCAGTTGCTGGAAGTTTAAGTAGAACATGGGTGAATAGAATACAAATAAAGTGATTATTAATAAAAAGATTATAAAGAAGAAAAATAACTGGAAAGAGTAGAAATTTTATTGAAGAAGGAATGAGAAACTACAACTTGTGTTTGGCTAATAGTAGCTGTATTTCATATGGCCAGAATTCTGAGTTACTGGTTTCACTACAAGCCATATGCCATCACTTCAATATCCTGAGAACTATCTTCAAAATAAACCAGGACTTCCTAAAGGATATTTAACAGATCAGAGATCTTTTTGAGATAGTCTGTACAATAAAAGGATTCAGTGATCAAATAAAGTGGAAAATGCTTTGTAGTTATCACCTATTATTTTGTCTGCCCAATAACATATGCTCTTTTCAAAACCACTTTGTTTTTCTTTTTTGAGCTCTTCACTTCTAAGCTTTAGCCATATGGATCTAGGGATGAACCAATCAGAGTATACCACCCCTAGGGCATGTTCCAAACCAAGCCCATTTTATGCCTTTTAGCTTTTATTCTTTTAATTGGAAAAGGGGCATTCTCTCTTTGTCAGCAAAGCCATGAGGTACTAGCGTGGAAATGTTAGTGTAAGGTACCATAGCATTGAGAAAAAGACCGTCCATAAAGGTAAAGAATGAAACTAATAAATAAGCAGAAATAAGATATAGAGAAAACTCTTACAATACACTTCCTTTAGTTCAATTCCTGGTTTGAACTACTGCTCACTTTTGCCATGTATTTTCATAGTTTGGTGTCCATAAATTGTGGGGTTTTGCCCTCCTTAAACTCATTCCAGGTGGAGTTCTCTCTCTTACAACAAACATAAGCCAGATTAATTCAAGCTGTAGACTTTTCTCAACAGTTAAAGATGAGCACTATATAATAGCATATGCAATGTTTTAAAAATTATTATTTGGGCTGTTTAACTTAACCCAATATTTCTTCATTTTTTATTTTTAAATTTTTTTATTGTACTTTAGGTTCTGGGGTACATGTGCAGATCATGCAGGACTGTTGCATAGGTACATACGTGGCAATGTGGTTTGCTCCCTCCATCCCCCCCCCATCACCTACATCTGGCATTTCTTCCCATGTTATCCCTCCTGAACCTCCCTACCCTTTGCTGCCTCTCCCGTAGTCTCTCTACACACCCCAGTGTGTGATGCTCCCCTCCCTGTGTCCATGTGTTCTCACTGTTCAACACCTGCCTATGAGTGAAAACATGTGGTGTTTGATTTTCTGTTCTTGTGTCAGTTTGCTGAGAATTATGGTTTCCAGATTCATCGATGTCCCTACAAAGGACATGAACTCATCATTTTTTGTGGCTGCATAGTATGCCATGGTGTATATGTGCCACATTTTCCTTGTCCAGTCTATCATCAATGGGCATTTGGGTTGGTTCCAGGTATTTGCTATTGTAAACAGTGCCACAATGACCATACATGTGCATGTGTCTTTATGATAGAATGATTTATAATCCTTTGGATATATACCCAGTAATGTGATTGCTGGGTCAAATGGTATTTCTATTTCTAGGTCCTTGAGGCATCACCACACTGCCTTCCACAATGGTTGAATTAATTTACAGTCACACCAACGGTGTAAAAGTGTTCCTATTTCTCCACATCCTCTCCAGCATCTGTTGTCTCCAGATATATATATTTTTTAATTTTACTTTAGGTTCTGGGTACATGTGTAGATCATACAGGATTGTTGCAAAGGTACACATATGGCAATGTGGTTTGCTGCCTCCATCCCCCCCGTCACCTACATCTGACATTTCTCCCCCATGTTATCCCTCCCCAACCTCTCCACCCCACAGGCTGTCCCCTCTCTTAGCCCAACCCAACAGACCCCAGTATGTGATGCTCCCCCTCCCTGTGTCCATGTGTTCTAATTGTTCAACACTTGCCTATGACTGAGAACATGTAGTGTTTGATTTTCTGCTCTTGTGTCAGTTTGCTGAGAATGATGGTTTCCAGATTTATCCATGTCCCTAAAAGGACACAAACTCATCATTTTTTATGGCTACACAGTATTCCATGGTGTATATGTGCCACATTTTCTTTGTCCAGTTTATCATCAATGGGCATTTGGGTTGGTTCCAGGTCTTTGCTATTGTAAACAGTGCCGCTATGAACAGACGTGTGCATGTGTCTTTATGATAGAATGATTTATAATCATTTGGGTATATACCCAGTAGTGGGATTCCTGGGTCAAATGGAATTTCTATTTCTAGGTTCTTGAGGAAGCACCACACTGTCTTCCACAATGGTTGAACTAGTTTACACTCCTACGAACAGTGTAAAACTGTTCCTATTTCTCCACATCCTCTCCAGCATCTGTTGTCTCCAGATTTTTTAATGATCACCATTCTAACTGGCACGAGGTGGTATCATAATGTGGTTATGATTTGCATTTCCCTAGTAATCGGTGATGAGCATTTTTTCATGTTTGTTGGCCTCATATATATATTCTTTGGAAAGTGTTCATATCTTTCACCCACTTTTGGATGGGCTGGTTGGTTTGTTTGCTTGTTTGTTTTTTGTTTTTGTTTTTGTTTTTTAAGGAGGTCGGACAGGGAGGACCTCCGAGGGGAGGGCACGCAGGGGAGGAGAGGAGGGGAGGAGGGAGGGGGAGGGCGGGTTTGTTTGTTTTTTTCTTGTAAATCTGTTTTAGTTCTTTGTAGATTCTGGTCATTAGCCCTTTGTCAGGTGGGTAAATAGCAAAAATGTTTTCCCATTCTGTTGGTTGCCGGTTCACTCTAATGATTGTTTCTTTTGCTGTACAGAAGCTCTGGAGTTTAATTAGGTCCTATTTGTCTATTTTGGCTTTCGTTGCCAATGCTTTTGGTGTTTTAGTCATGAAGTGTCTCTAGATATTTTTAATTAACCCCATTCTAACTGATGTGAGATGGTATCTCAATGTGGCTTTGATTGCATTACTCTAATGACCAGTGACAATGAGCATTTTTTCATATGTTTGTTGGCCTATGTATGTCGTCTTTTCAAATGTGTCTGTTCATGTCCTTTGCCCACTTTTGAAATGATTTGTTTGTTTATATTCTTCTAAATCTGTTTTAGTTCTTTGTAGATATAGATATTAGCCCTTTGTCAGACAGGTAGATTGCAAAAATGTTTTCCCATTCTGTTGGTTGCTGGTTAACTCTAATGATTATTTGTTTTGCTGTGCAGAAACTCTGGAGTTTAATTAGATCCCATTTGTCTATTTTTGCTTTTGATGCCAATGCTTTTGATGTTTTAGTCATGAAGTCCTTGCCTATGCCTATGTCCTGAATGGTTTGGTCTAGGTTTTCTTCTAGAGTTTTTATGGTGTTAGGTCTTATGTTTAATTCTTTAATTCATCTGGAGTTAATTTTAGTGTAAGGTGTCAGGAAGGGGTCCAGTTTCTGCTTCCTGAACATGGCTAGCCAGTTTTCCCAACACCATTTACTAAACAGGGGAATCCTTTCCCCATTGCTTGTTTTTGTCACGTTTGTCAAAGATCAGATGGTTGTAGATGTGTGGTGTTGTCTCTGAGGCCTCTGTTCTGATCCATTGGTCTATATCTCTGTTTTAGTACCAGTACCATACTGTTTTGATTACTGTAATCTTGTAGTATAGTTTGAAGTCAGGTAGCGTGATGCCTTCAGCTTTGTTCTTTTTCTTAGAATTGACTTGGCTATGAGGGTTCTCTTTTGGTTCCATATTAAATTTAAGGTGGTTTTTTCCAGTTCTGTGAAAAGGGTCATAGGTAGCTTGATGGGGATAGCATTGAATCTATAAAATCCTTTGGCAGTATGGCCATTTTCACAATATTGATTCCTCCTAATCATAAGCATGGAATGTTTTTCCATCTGTGTCCTCTTATTTCTTTGAGCAGTGGTTTGTAGTTCTCCCTGAAGAGGTCCTTTACATCATTTGTTAGTTGTATTCCTAGATATTTTATTCTCTTTGTAGCAATTGTGAATGGCAATTCATTCTTGATTTGGCTGTTTGTCTGTTATTGGTGTATAGGAATGCTTGTGATTTCTGCACATTGATTTTGTATCCTGATTCTTTGCTGAAATTGCTTATTAGTTTCAGGAGATTTTGGCTGAGATGATGGGGTCTTCTAAATATACAATCATGTAGTCTGCAAATAGAGACAATTTGACTTCCTCCTTTCCTAATTGAATATGCTTTATTTATTTTTCTTGCCTGATTGCTCTGGCTAGAACTTCCAATACTATATTGAATAGGATTGGTGAGAGAGGGCATCCTTGTCTAGTACCAGATTTTAAAGGGAATGTTTCCAGTTTTTGCTCATTCAGTATGATATTGGCTGTGTGTTTGTCATAAATAGTTTTTGTTATTTTGCGATACATTCCAACCATACCTAGTTTATTTAGAGTTTTTAGCGTAAAGCACTGTTGAATTTTGTTGAAAGCCTTCTCTGCATCTATTGAGATAATCATGTGGTTTTCGTCTTTGGTTCTGTTTATGTAATGATTGTTTCTTTTGCTGTACTGAATCCCTGGAGTTTAATTAGATCCCATTTGTCTATTTTGGCTTTTGTTTCCATTGCTTGTGCTGTTTTAATCATGAAGTCCTTGCCTATGCCTATGTCCTGAATGGTTTTGCCTATGTTTTCTTCTAGGGTTTTTATTGTGTTAGGTCTTATGTTTAAGTCTTTAATCCATCTGGGGTTAATTTTAGTGTAAGGTGTCAGGAAGGGGTTCAGTTTCTGTTTTCTGCACATGGCTAGCCAGTTTTCCCACCACCATTTATTAAACAGGGGAATCCTTTCCCCATTGCTGTTTTTGTCAGGTTTGTCAAAGATCAGATGGTAGTAGATGTGTGGTGTTGCCTCCGAGGCCTCTGTTCTGTTCCATTGGTCTATATGTCTGTTTTGGTACCAGTACCATGCTGTTTTGATTACTGTAGCCTTATTTAATATAGTTAGAAGTCAGGTAGCATGATGCCTCCAGCTTTGTTCTTTTTGCTTAGGATTATCTTGGCTATTCAGGCTCTCTTTTTGGTTCCACATGAACTTTAAGGTGTTTTTTCCAGTTCTGTGAAGAGGGTCATCCATAGGTAGCTTAATGGGGGATAGCATTGAATCTGTAAATTACTTTGGGCAGTATGGCCATTATAAAAGGAAATTCCATTATTTCTTAGGGTGGTGGCTCCAAACCTCTATATACTCTTCCTTCCTCTTGTGAGCTAGTACACCATGAATGCTCTGTGTGAGCTGATGTTTCCTTCTATTCTTAGAAGGGATGAGAAATGTGAATCCTCTTAAGTGCTAATTCTGAGGATTGGGAAATGCTATTTGGATTGATGTATTGAGAAAAATTTGCATGCTGCACAGAACTTAGTGAAAAAGAGTGCCATATTGATTAGTAGTATCTGACAGGAATTACCATGTAGAGTGCTGGTGCAGATAAAACAAAATCTATCTCCTTTAAATTAATAGGTGAGTGGATTGGAGTGTTTATTAAATGGTATAAAATATCAGAAGACATAGGTTAAGAAATCTATTAATACCATGATGACTATAGTTATAAACAACATATTGTGTACTTGAGAATTGCCGAGATAATCAATTCTTGTTTTTTAAATGTTTATTTATATTGATAACTAACAACAGTACATATATTATGGGCACATGTGATATTTTGATATATGTATGTAATGAGTAAGAATCAAATCAGGGTATTTAGGATACCTATGATCTCAAACATTTGTCATTTTCTGTGTTGAGTACATTTCAGATTTTTTTTTCTAGCTGTTTTGAAATATGCTGTCATTAGACTGGGCACGGTGGCTCACACCTGTAATCTCAGCATTTTGGGAGGCTGAGATGGGTGGATCATGAGGTTAGGATATCTAGACTATCCTGGCTAACATGGTGAAAACCCATCTCTACTAAAAATACAAAAAATTAGTCAGGCATGGTGGCACATGCCTGTAGTCTCAGCTACTTGGGAAGCAGAGGCTGGAGAATTGCTTGAACCCAGGAGGTGAAGGTTGCAGTGAGCTGAGATAACCCCACTGCACTACAGCTTGGGTGATAGAGTGAGAATCTGTCTGAAAAAAAGAAAAAAAAAAGAAAAGAAATATGCAGTCATCAACATTAACTAATAGGCTTATGTTCTTATCATAAAAATATGGAAACCATGTCAAGTAATGCAAGTATTATATAGTTTGATGTGGCCATTGTACAATGCATATATATATATATCAAG
Organism: Ateles fusciceps; assembly: GCA_036589455.1. Lineage (NCBI taxonomy): Eukaryota > Metazoa > Chordata > Mammalia > Primates > Atelidae > Ateles > Ateles fusciceps. Next base: position 2,106,001 of record JAZHEH010000589.1, read on the forward strand.
CCAAGCCATCATGTGTACACCATAAATATATAGAATTTTTAACTGTTAAAACTACTAATTTAGATAACTTTTTAAAAGTAAGCTAGCCCATATGTTGGCTTTTCATGACCCTCAGTCATAAAAAAGATGGATCTAGAAAAATAAATCGCAGTTGGCCCAAGATGCTTCTGCAATAATCTTTTTTTCTTTTTTTTTTTTTAACCTAACCATGTGAGGTTCTGCATCTTCTAAACTTGGATAACTCTTTCATGTTAGGACAGGCTCAGGTTCCTTTTTGTGTTATACCAACAAAATGTAATTCGTGAAAAATGGAAAGAAAACTGAGGAAAAATAGCTGCTCAAAGGTATACAATAAAAAGCAAAGGCATTTGATGATCTGTTATTTTTTTCCTCCTAGAAATGCCTATTTAACTTTTACCTATATAAGCTCTCTTCTAGAGGACATTCAATATTATGCACTCTAATCCCTTTCAAGGGTTTTCCCATTGTCCAAATCAGTGACAAGGAAGCCTAGATGATGCAATGTATACAGGACAGATTCTATGATGGTACAGAGAGATTATTAGAAGAGTGGAAAGTGGATCTGGAGGGGGTAAATGAACAATATTGAGCACAGATGTTATGGGCCAATAGGAAAAGAATCAATAACAATCTTATATCTGAGCTAACAAACTGGAATCATAAAATGTTGTAGGTATAAAAACTAAAACCATGTCCCCTTCTTTATAAATTCAGATAATTAGCATGACTGACTTTTAGAAATACCAGAGTAAGAGAACTACTCTCAACACATCAGAGTCAAAAAAAGACGGGGGTAGAAAAAAGGAATAGTGGGAATTGAAAATAGATTAATTAGGAAGGTAAATACACTCTTCCCTCTTCTTGTGAGCTAATTTACACCATGGATACCCTGTGTGAGCTCATTAATATCAATCCACTTAAGTACTAATTTTGATGGATTGGGAGTGGCTATTTGGAATGCTGTGTTGAGAAGGATTCTGGTACTACAGAGAGCTTAGTGATAACAGAATAAAACAAAACTCTTCTTCATTTCTAAACTTTAGCCATATGGATCTAGGAATGGACCAATAATCCCTAGATGGTAGCAAGAGCTGAGTATAGTTTAGGTAACAGTTTACATAACTCTAAAAGATATAGTAGGAAGTCAAGAAAATTTGTTTTGTTTTGCTTTGCTTTGTTTTGTTCCATTTTTGTTTATTTAACATTCAGGTGGCACCATTTAATAAGCACTGTTGCAACTGATTTGCAAATGTTGGCTTATTTAATCCATTTAACTCTAAGACATAAGTGCTGTGCTTCTTTTGGGGGAGAGCAACAAATCAATTACAGGAAGTTCTTGACCTTAGAAGGCAAGACAGACAAGTTAAGACTTCCCTGAAAGGCAGCCTGACAAAGAAAATTGTATTCTCTCTAATGAGACAGATCAACTCAGGTAGAAAGTCACAACCCCGTTTTCGAAACATGGCATTAAAGACGATGAGATGTAACATATTCCTTACCAATATTCACTTGGATAGCAAAGAATTCCTTAAATTACTATTGCCATCCTATTTTCCTGTAACCTCCCCCAAATCCCCTCTATTTTTATAGAAGGAAACTTAGGTTGACAATAGAAGTCATATTTGCTATATTTCATCGAATACTTTAGAATCCTAATTACTGGCTAATTCCCCAATGCATTGTCTTAGTTCATTTTGTGTGGCTAAATAGAATACCACAGACTGGTTACCTTATATAAACAAAGATTTATTTCTTACAGTTCCATAGGCTGGGAAGTCCAAGGTCAAGAAGTCCTTGGGACAACAAGGCTGTCTTTCTGTGTCATCCCATGGTGAAAGGCATAAGGGCAAGAGAGCAAGAAGAGGACAAACTTGATTTTATAACAAGCTCACTGTCATGATAAGAAACCCATTCCCATAATCACAACTTCTAGCCATTTATGAGGGCAGAGCTGTTATGTCTTAATCACCCAATAATGGTTTCACCTTTTAATACTGTCACAGTGGAAATTAAATTTCAATATAAGTATTTAAGGGAACATTCTTTTTGCCCCAGTTCTACTGCCAGTGTCTATCTGTCTCAGAGGCAACCTCTCTGGCATAATTCTCAATGCATTTTATCAGGATCATACATACTATCTCCACTACGTCTAAATTCTGTTTTCAAGAGCAAGTAAAATCCCTAGCTGCTTCATGAAGATTCTTTCTCATCATCCTTAGCCAGAAATAATATTTTCATCTATTGAGATGTTTCTCAGTTGATCCTCAACCTATTTCATTACAATTACTTGGAGTTTTGTAACTCCAAGTTACAATTACTAGGTCCATTACTAACTCCAATTACTAGGTCCATTCTAGACAATGAATAATCCAAATGTGCATAATTAACAAGGTCCCAGAGATTTTGATACCAAATTTTAAGAAACACTGTTCTAAATTAATACAGCACTTTTCTTCTCTATTTCTCATGACACTCACCAGTATCTGCCATGATTCTAATTATTTGGCATCTATCACTAGATTGTAAGTACTTCACAGCCATCAAATGGCTTTTGTACAATACACAATTCTTTTGTATTTTTATCCTTTACAATATCTAGCACATTGCTCAGTATTAGATATATTTTAAATAAATATTTGTTTTATTTTTATAATTTTCTGGGAATGAAGTTTTTTTTGGTTTTGTTTTTTTTTTTTTTAGATATACAATCAGTCATGCATCATATAGTGACATTTCAGTCAATGATGGACCACACAACATATATGATGGTGGTCCCATAAGATTATAATAGTACTGAAAAGTTTCTGTCATCTAGTGATATTGTGGTCATTGTAACATCTTAGTAAAATGAATTACTCCCGTGTTTGTGGTGATGCTTTACTGCTAATCATATAAAAATATAGCTACAATATTCTGATAAAAATGACCGTGTTACTGGCTTATGTATTTACTATACTTTTTTATTGCTTTAGAGAGTACTCCGTCTACTTATAAAAAGCCTCACGTAAGTCATTCAAGAGGCATTCCAGAAAAAGGCATTATTATCATAGGAGATGATAATCCCTTCAATGTTGTGGACCCTGTAGTTCTTCCAGTGAAACAAGATATGGAACTAGAAGACAGTGATATTGATGATCCATACCCTGTGTAGGCCTAGGCTAATGTATGTCTTTATGTCTTAGTTTTTAACAAAAAAGAATTAAAAAATTAATACATAAAAATTTTGAACACAGAAAAAAGCTTACAGAATAAGGAGAGAAAGAAATAATATATTTTTTGTACAACCGTGCAATGTGTGTGTGTTTCCAGCTGTTATAAGTCAAGAAGTTTAAAAAAAGTTTAAGTGAAAAAGTCACAGGAAGCTATGGTTAACTTACTACTGAAGAATTTTGCTATAAATTTCATATAGCTTAAAGGTACAGTGTTTATAGTATCTACAGTAGAGTACGGTAATGTCCTAGGCCTTCACATTTACTCACCAGTCAGTCACTGACTCACCCACGACAACTTCCAGTCCTGCAAGTTTTCTTCATGGTAAGTGCCCTATACAGGTATTCCAACTTTTGTCTTTTATACCATATTGTATTGTTCCTTTTCCATGTTTAGATATACAAATGCTTAACATTGTGTTAAGATTGCCAATAGTATTTGATACAATAATATGTTGTACAGGTTTGTAATCTAAAAGCCATAGGCTATATCATATAGCCTAGGTGTAAACAACAAAGTGCCCTAAGGACTCATTTCTCAAAATGTATCTTTGTCACTAAGTGATACAGGCATATAGTTCCATTATTGCACCAACAATGTTAATGATTCTTTTTAAAAAGTTTCATAGATAGATGATTGATATGCATAGCTATACCTATAGATACATAGAGATATTTTGTGTATATTTGAAAATCTTACTTGCTTATCAGCATTAACAATAAAGCATGAGGCTTGAAAGTTACTACCAAGATATACAGTAGGACTCAGCAAACTCAGCATAGTGGTAAAATGTAAAAATAAAAGCTGTAAGGAGGGTCCAAGATATCCCTTGAGCTAAACAGAGATCCTACTTCAATGACAGAAATGTCTCCAAGGAATATGCCCCTAGATGTACCCCATGCTTCCTCTCAGATCATTTAAAGAAGAGCCCAACTGGGTTGCCTGTTTCCTTTTGAAATTATATCTGCTTCAGGCAGAGCTAGGCTCAAAGGGACCAATTACAGTGAAAAGGGTTGGGGGTGGTTATTTCCCTTTAAAGTATCTTTCTTAGGCCTTTTCATACAGTCTTTTTGAGGACTATAAACCTAGTTGGGCAGGCTGTTTTTTTCCCTTATAATTCGCTATAGAAACTCATCCAATGCTCCCTGTACCACACCCAGAACTTTCATAAATTGTGTTAATCAAACTGAGGACAAAATGTTCATCTCTGTGTTTGTACTCCAAAGCTTTTAGTTCATTTAGTGGAAGTTTAGCTTTATAAAAGCAGCATATTTCAAGCAGAGAGGATTTAGCTCCTAATTTTTGGAAAGGTTAATATCTATCTAGTTATCCAGAAAGTTTCACATGAAGATCAATTAACCTATTTTTTTTTTTTCCCCTCAAACTAGGCTTTCCTGTCTTTGGGGAGGTTGACTATCTTGAAAGCCAGTCAGAAGGTTTTTATTAAATAGCTCTACAGTCTAGCAACTTTCACTCTTTGAAAACCTTAGCCAGACATATTACTACAGAAGAGACCTTAGGCAAATAAATCAAAGAAACCCAGGGCATACGCCCATTATCCATGTTTCAACAGTTCTCTTTGTAACAGATACAACTCAGGTGAACCTCTCTTTTGTAATTTCTCTTCTCAAATTTGACATGGTTCTGTGAAGTCTGTCACAGAGCAATTAAAAAGAAAATCCAATCACACAATTCAACTGTATCTTAAAGTTCCAGCTTGTTCAGCTAAGACAGCTGAGACTTTTTTAAATAAGGAAAGAAAAAAGCTTGTATAATGCCTTTTCTATACCATTTTTATTCAACTATGCATGTGTGTATGGTGGAGAATGACATTTACACACTTTTAATATTATGTTAAAGTTTAGCTATACAGTCTAATCACTACAAGCTTATTGTGTCAGATATTTTAAGATTAAAGTAAATTAAAGTTATATTTAGATACATATGTTTTTTAATTACAGCTTTTCTCAGACAACACAAAACTTGATTGGTTATTATTCCAATTAGTCCCACCACCCAAGGATCTGGGGAAATTCTATGTTAATGAATTATCACAACAAGTCTTTTATTATTTGAGAGTTATTAATAGAAATATACTAGGAAAAAAAGGAAGAAAACCCATTCTGTGCTATATTGTGAGTCTTACAAAGAAAACTAGACTGGAGTTTCTGAATTCTATTCCTTATTTTACTGCTATTGCTTACAAAAATAAAAATATTTGAGTGAAAGCAGAGATGACAATAGCTAGGAAAAGATACTTTTGTTTTGTTTTGTTTTTTGAGGCAGAGTCCACTCTGTCGCCCAGGCTGAAGTGCAGTGTTGTGATCTCCACTCACTGTAACCTCCACCTCCTGGGTTCAAGTGATTCTCCTGTCTCAGCCTCCTGAGTAGCTGGGATTCCAGGCATCCACCACCATGCCTGAATAAATTTTTTGTACTTTTGGTAGAGATGGGGTTTTACCATGTTGTCCAGGCTGGTCTTGAACTACTGACCTCAGTGAATTTGCCTGTCTTCGCCTCCCGAAATGCTGAGATTACAAGAGTGAGCTACCACACCCAGCCAATACTATTTTAATATTCATTATATTCCAGAAACTACATGTTGTCAAATTGCAATGTTTATATTATCAAGATAACTTAGTTGCCACACATATTACATATATGTTAGTCAAAAAAGAAATGAAGTTGTCAACAAGTATATAAAAATGTTCTGTTTCATGGGTAATCATGGAAATATAAAGAAAGCCAGAGTGAAATTCAATTCCACATATATCAGACTGGCAAACAAATATTTAACTGAATGTGAAAAAACTAAATGTTTAACCACTGATTGTGAGGGTGTAATTTAGCACAATGACATTTGATAACTAAGTTGGGGAATTCCTAGTAAAGTTGAAAAGCTGCACATGAGTCAACTAAGCAATTCCACTATAGATTTATGCCTTAGAGAAATTCTTGAATATTTTCTCTTATAGACATGTACAAGAGTGTTTAATGCAGCACCATGTGAAATCTCAAGAATTTCAAAATAAATATGTATTGGCAGAAGAATAGACGATAAATGTTAGTGTATGCATATTAGGGCATCCTACAACTAAGAAAACAAATTATACAAAACTTCATGAATTATAATTGTATAATTCAATGCATATTACAACATGAAAAATAATACTGTATGTTGCATTAATTTGTATACATGTAAAATAAAGTACATAAGAATATATGAAATTTGTAAATGCTAATTTAAATTTAAAATGATTAATTCTCATTGGAAGGGTGAAAAATATAATCCAGGAGAATTTAAAAAAGTGTTTTTGAAATATTTCATATCTTAAGCTGAATTATGAAATATTGTATGTTACCAATCAATATATAAGATTTTCTTCCCTTTCTCTTCTTTTTAAAATGACATCATGATTTATATAAAATGTATTCAATATATTAAAATAGCCTTTGTAGTATGTGACTACTCCTAAGTATAGTTGTAGGTGAACATTAAAACATAAACACAAAATTTTACCTAATAAGAACTAGTTTAAAAGAAAAAACCACTGAAATTATATCATATTGAGTTGATTTAATCTTAGATACACCAATTTTAAGGGTAAAACCTAAGCCAATGAAGTCATTTCTTTGAAGGATCTAATCTTCCCTGCTTTACCACAGATAAAATTTTCCCCAAATTAGGAACATGTGATTAATAACACTATAAAGATACTTGGATGAACAAAGAATTTGTCACCATGCCAGGAACTCATCTGCTTTTCTGATTAATATTAAATGTGAGCAATTTCAGACTACTGATTAGATTTATCAATAATTAATGTAATGTTATTGTGGATGATTAAGGTTATTTCTTTTAATGGGATTCTCAAATCACGTTTAACATTACAATAAAAAATCTTTATGACATATAGCTCTGCATACACTTTGACAACTCTATCAGACATGCTTTGTAATAATCAACCAAACTCAGGGTACACTGGAGGGAAACATGTTTTAGGCTAATATCTAACAAATGCTTACAGAAGAACATTAGGGGTAGGGATAGCAAGACTTTATACACACACACACACACACACACACACACACACACACACATACATATGTACTTTAAGTTCTGGGGTACACGTGCACATCATGCAGGATTGTTACATAGGTATACACATGCCATGGTGGTTTGCTACCTCCATCTCCCTGTCCCCTACATTAGGTAATTCCCCCTAATGTTATCCCTCCCCAACCTATCCACCCCCCTGTTATCGCTCCCCTAGCTCCCTACCTCCCAACAGGCCCCAGTGTGTATTGTCCCCCTTCCTGTGTCCATGTGTTCTCATTGTTCAACACCCACTTATGAGTGAAAACATGCAGTGTTTGTTTTTTTGTTCTTGTGTCAGTTTGCTGAGAATGATGGTTTCCAGATTCACCCATGTCCCTGCAAAGGACATGAACTCTTTATTTTTTATGACTGCAGAGTATTCCATGGTGTATATGTGCCACATTTTCTTTGTCCAGTTTATCATTGATGGGCATTTGGGTTGGTTCCAGGTCTTTGCTATGGTAAACAGTGCCGCTATGAACAGATGTGTGCATATGTCTTTATAATAGAATGATTTATAATCATTTGGGTATAGACCCAGTAGTGGGATTCCTAGGTCAATATGAAATTTCTATTCCTAGGTCTTTGAGGAATTGCCACACTGTCTTCCACAATAGTTGAACTAGTTTACACTCCCACGAACAGTGTAAAACTGTTCCTATTTCTCCACATCCTCTCCAGCATCTGTTGTCTCCAGATTTTTTAATGATCACCATTCTAACTGGCATGAGGTGGCATCTCAATGTGGTTTTGATTTGCATTTCTCTATTAATCAGTGATGATGAGCATTTTTTCATATGTTTGTTGGCCTCATATATGTCTTCTATTGAAAAGTGCCTGTTCATATCTTTTGCCCACTTTTGAATGGGTTTGTTTGTTCTTTTCTTGTAAATCTGTTTTAGTTCTTTGTAGATTCTGGATATTAGCCCTTTGTTAGATGGGTAGATTGCAGAAAAATTTTTCCCATTCCATCGGTTGCTGGTTCACTCTAATGATTATTTGTTTTGCTGTGTAGAAACTCTGGAGTTTAATTAGATCCCATTTGTCTATTTTGGCTTTCGGTGTTTTAGTCATGAAGTCCTTGGCTATGCCTGTGTTCTAAATGGTATTGCCTAGGTTTTCTTCCAGGGTTTTTATGGTGTTAGGTCTTATGTTTAAATCTTTAATCCATATGGAGTTAATTTTTGTATAAGGTATAAGAAATGGGTCCAATTTCAGCTTTCTACACATGGTTAGCCAGTTTTCCCAACACCATTTATTTAACAGGGAATCCCTTCCCCATTGCTTGTTTTTGTTTGGTTTTTCAAAGATCAGATGGTTGTAGTTGTGTGGCATTACTTCTGAGGCCTCTGTTCTGTTCCATTGGTCTATATCTCTGTTTTGGTACCAGTTTCGATTATTGTAGACTTACAGTATAGTTTGAAGTCAGGTAACGTGATGCCTCCAGCTTTGTTCTTTTTGCTTAGGATTATCTTGGCCATGCAGGCTCTTTTTCAGTTCCATATGAAGTTTAAGGTGATTTTTTTCAGTTCTGTGAAGAAGGTCAATGGTAGCTCCATGGGGATAGCATTAAATCTATAAATTACTTTGGGCAGTATGGCCATTTTCATAATATTGATTCTTCCTAACCATGAGCATGGAATGTTTTTCCATCTGTTTCTGTCCTCTAATTTCCTTGAGCAGTGGTTTGTAGTTCTTGAAGAGGTCCTTCACATCCTTTGTTATTTGTATTCCTAGGTATTTTATTCCCTTTATAACAATTGTGAATGGAAGTTTGCTCATGATTTGGCTCTCTGTTTGTCTGTTATTGGTGAATATGAATGCTTGTGATTTTTGCACATTGATCTTGTATCCTAAACCTTTGTTGAAGTTGCTTATCATCTTCAGGAGATTTTGGGCTGAGACAATGGGGTCTTCCAAATATACAATCATATCACCTGCAGATAGAGACTCTTTTTCTAATTGAATATCCTTTATATCTTTTTCTTGCCTGATTGATCTGACTAGAACTTCCAGTGCTATGCTGAATAGGAATGATGAGAGAGGGCACTCTTGCCTAGTGCCAGTTTTCAGAGGGAATGCTTCCAGTTTTTGCCCATTCTCTATGATATTGGCTGTGGGTTTGTTGTAAATAGCTTTCATTAATATGAGGTATGTCCCATGAATACCTAGTTTATTAAGAATTTTTAGCATAAAGCGCTGTTGAATTTTGTCAAAGGCCTTCTCTGCATCTATTGAGATAATCGTATTGTTTTTTATCTTGGTTCTGTTATGTGATGGATTATGTTTATTGATTTGTGTATGTTGAACCAGCCTTGCATTCCTGGGATGAAGCCTGCTTGATCATGATGGATAATCTTTTTGAAGTGCTGTTGCATTCGATTTGCCAGTATTTTATTGAAGATTTTTGCAGTGATGTTCATCATGGATATTGGCTCTAAGTTTTCTTCGTTAGTTGTGTCTCTGCCAGGTTTTGGTATCAGGATGATGTTGGTCTCATAAAATGAGTTAGGGAGGATTCCCTGTTGCTGTATTTTTTGGAATAGTTTCAGAAGGAATGGTACTAGCTCCTCGTTGAATGTCTGGTAGAATTTGGCTGTGAACCTGTCTGGACCTGGACATTTTTTGGTTGGTAGGCTAATAATTGCTGCCTCAACTTCAGACCTTGGTTATTGATCTATTCAGGGATTCAACTTCTTCCTTGTTTAGTCTTGTGTCAGTGTCCAGGAATTTATCTGTTTCTTCTAGATTTACAGGTTTATGTGTATAGTGTTGTTTCTAGTATGCTCTGATGGTAGTATTTCTGTGGAATCGGTAGTGTTATCCCCTTTATCATTTTTTATTGCATCTATTCTATTCTTCTCTCTTTTCTTTTTTTTTAGTCTGGCTAGCAGTCTATTTTGTTGATCTTTTCAAAAAACCAGCTCCTGGATTTATTGGTTTTTGGGGTTTTTTGAAGGGATTTTTGTGTCTCTCTCTCCTTCAGTTCTTCTCTGATCTCAGTTATTTGTCTTCTGCTAGCTTTTGAATTTGTTTGATCTTGCTCCGCTAGCTCTTTCAAGTTTGATGACAGGGTGTCGATTTTGATCTTTCCTCCTTTCTCCTGTGGGCATTTAGTGCTATTAATTTCTCTCTAAACACTGCTTTAAATGTTTCCCAGAGATTCTGGTACGTTGTGTCTTTGTTCTTACTGGTTTCAAAGAACATCTTTATTGCTCACTTCATTACTTATCCAGTAGTCATTCAGGAGCAGGTTGTTCAGTTTCCATGTAGTTGTGTAGTTTTGCATGAGTTTCTTAGTCCTGAGTTCTATTTGATTTCTCCCAGGCCAGTGTGGTCTGGGAGACTGGTTGTTATGATTTCTGTTCTTTTGCGTTTGCTGAGGAGTGATTGGTCAGTTTTGGAGTAGGTGTGATGTGGTACTGAGAAGAATGTGTATTCTGTGGATTTGGGGTAGAGAGCACCAAATGGTAAAGACCACCAACACAATGAAGAAACTGCATCAACTACTGGGGGGGGGGAAAAACCAGCTAGTATCAAAATGGCAGGATCAAATTCACACATAACAATATTAACCTTAAATGTAAATGGGCTAAATGCTATAATCAAAAGACACAAACTGGCAAATTGGATAAGAGTCAAGATCTAGTATTCAGGAGACCCATCTCATGTGTAAAGACATGCATAGACTCAAAATAAAGGGATGGAGAAAGATTAATCAAGCAAATGGAGAGCAAAATAAAGCAGGGGGTTGCAATTCTAATCTGTGATAAAATGGACTTTAAACCAACAAAGATCAAAAGAGACAAAGAAAGGCATTACATAATGGTAAAGGGATCAATGCAACAAGAAGAGCTAACTATCCTAAATATATATGCACCCAATATAGGAGCAACCAGATACATAAAGCAAGTTCTTAATGACCCACAAAGCCACTTAGACTCCAACACAGTAATAGTAGGAGAATTTAACACTCCACTGTGAATATTAGACAGATCAATGAGACAGAAAATTAACAAGGATATCCAGGACTTGAACTCAGATCTGGACTAAGCAGACCTAATAGGCAAGACTGTTTTAATTTCATTTTCAGGTATGTTTATTCTTTTTTATTTTTTTGAGACTGGTGCCTCGCACTGTTGCCCAGGCTGGAGTGCAATGGCACGATCTCAGCTCCCTGCAACATCCGCCTTCAGGGTTCAAATGATTCTTCTATCTTAACCTCCCGAGTAGTTGGGAATTACAAGTGCCTGCCACCATGCCTGGCTAATATTTTGTAATTTTAGTACAGACAGGTTTTCACTATGTTGCCCAGGATGGTCTTGAACTCCTGACCTGGATATTCACCTGCCTCAGCCTCCCAAAGTGCTGGGATTACAGGTATGAGCCACTGAGCATGGCCAGATATGTTTAGTCTACAATTTTATCTGCAGACAAGAAAAGAAAGTAGAAATAACAGCTTCACAGTCAATTTAGTGTATTGTTATTGTAATATTTCTATTCGTAATGAGAGCTTTTGTAATATTTGAAGACCTTAAGTCTACCAAAATAAAATGTTAATATTCGTAAGAAAAATAGAAAATATCATATGAAAACGTCACTTTTTTCCCTTTGAACATTCCTGTTCCTTGGTGTCCCAGAATAGTTCCTTTAACTAAAGGAAATTAATACATATTTATATGCTAAGTCTATCTTGGGAATATACGAGTTAATGGAATAGTGACAGAACATATTGAGAATTTTTAAGCCAATGAAAATGGCAATTGAAGAAAATGAGTGATAGCCACAATTTTAGACGATCTACAAAACATTTGCTCAGACACTCTGCATGGCATCTATGAGTTTGAAAATATGGTCCTGAAGGAGTATAACTTCATCCCAGAAACACATTTTAAACTGTTTAAAATATTTAAAATCTATAATTCTATATCTAGTTGAAGAGTTTAACATAAAACTATACATTTAACTTATTTATAATAGCAAGAAATAAAAGTGCCTGTGTGCTGATTGAATTAGAAATGTGCAAAACCGATACAGAAAGCTAATAAACATTTCCTAGACCTATATATATTTTTTTTAATAAATGAAGATATACAATTAATTGCTTGGTGGAAAAAAAAAGTTGTGAACAGTTAGCTTCTCTTAAATTATCCTACATGCTTTGTGTAAATACCTGTGGGTTTTTGAAAATTTTATAATTATTCTGGACAAAGCAGTAATTATATAGCAATACTTCTTAGTCAAGATAACCCTATGAGGCAAGTGTTTTACAGATAGAGGCAATTAAGACTAAGACAATTTAAGTTTGTGTTATTTTCTGATATTATCCAGCAATAATTAGTGCTGTTTTTAAATTCAAATTTCTCTGCTCCAAAGTTATGTCCATCAAAAAAAAAAACTATGCTGTTATGAAGAAAAAAAAAGAAAATGAGAGGAAAGAAGGAAGAAAAAAAGAAAACAAATAACTAACATATTCTTCTGTATCAGAAACAGATTGACAAAGTAATGGATAAAAAAGGAAACTAATAGGTGTGTGTGTGTGTGTGTTTGTGTGTGTATATATATGTATATACACATGTATGTGTGTGTATATATATGTGTATGTGTATATATGTATGTATGTGTGTGTACACACACATATATGTATATGTGTATATATACATATATACACACACATCTACCTATGTATATATACACACATACATATACACACACATATATCATTACATATACAACATATAACAAAATATTTGACATATATATGATTTTATAACATGCTATAATTCTATATTATACATAAAATAGCCATTTTAAACCAGTTAAAATACAGCAAAAATAAAGTTGTGACAAAAATAAAACTACAGCTCTGTTTTAGACAATGGACTACAGTAAATTATGAGTAATAAACTATTGTACAACTTATAACCATAACAAGCAATAAAAATGGACAAAATGAACTCTTAAAGCAATAAAATTAAAACATAGGAGGCTGTTCACATGGATACAGAAGTTTTTTTATACTTAACCCCTAGGAAAGAATTCTGTAATTCAAAAATTTCTAAAAATGAGTTTTTTCACAACTCATCTGGCAGCAAAACCCGAATTCTCTTAAACCAAGGCTACAAATGCTGTCCTGAACTAATATAAGGTTATTCTCCCACATACTGTGAATTTCAGTTATTTTTTTTTCCTGCAGTAACATCAATGATAGATTATAGGATGCTTCCCCAGACCTCAGCAGTGGGTTAAAAAATATATGGTATACACATAGCACTGTCTTTTAAAGTCAGAAGAATTCTGAACTCTACTACACATCTGATCCCGAGGGTTTTAGTTTGTACTGCCTATCAAATCAGAAAAGCACCAAAAATAACTTTAGAGGCATTCAAAAAAATTTGCAAAAAATTCCAAAGATTTTATGCCCTTTATATAAAATGAGTTCTTTGCAGTTAAAAAAAAATACATTCAGTATACTAATAGAAAAAAGTTGTGTTGCATTTAAAAAGCAGATAAAGCACCAAAGAGGAAAAACAATTGGCTCATAAGAATAAACAACAATGCAAAGTGTCACTGGTAATTAAACAGATATAAAAAATTTTTGCTGAGATATCATTTTTCCTTTGTACAAATATCAAAGATGTAAAAGGAATACTAATACTCAGAATTGGCACAAATTTATTGAAATTTCAAGAATTTGAATAAAATGGACATTCACATACTCAGCTGGAAATAATGTAAGTCAATAAAAATTTTTAAGGCTGGGCATGGTGACTCATGCCTGTAATCCCAGCACTTTGGGAGGTTAAGATGGGTGTATGTCTTGAGGCCTGGAGTTTGAGATCAGCCTGGCCAACGTGGTAAAACCTCATCTCTACTAAAACAATACAAAAATTAGCAGGGAATGGTGGCAGGCACCTGTAATCCTAGCTATTCAGAAGTAATGACTGGAGGTCATTATCCTTTTCAAACAAACATAGGAACAGAAAACTAAATACCACATGTCCTCACTTATAAGTGGGAGGTAAATGATGAGAAAACATGGATCCATAGAAGAATTGAAAAATTTCAACTGACTCTTGCAAAATTTTAGCCCCCAGATATGTCCATTCACCTTCTTAATCCCAAATCAATTAATAGCAGTATCAGTGTTGGTATCCTGCAACCTGTATGAGGCAGGAGAATCACTTGAACCTGGGAGGCGGAGGTTACAGTGAGCAGAGATTGTACCACTGCAATCCAGCCCGGGTGACAGAGCCAGACTCCATCTCGATCAATAAATAAATAAATAAAACTTAAAAGACAAGTTTAGCCATCTCTACCAATCAGCAACAGAATTTCTTTAAAAATATAGATTTAGCATATTATCTTAAAGATAAAAACCTAATTAAAAAAATCTTTAGCTACTATAATAGTCATTGCCACATGAATAATGGAAAGTTACAAAATAATACATAACAAGAGGTTTTGTAGATAAACAGTGATATATCTGAAATGATGACCACCAAGACATCAAAATTACGTTTTTGAAGAAGTACTAATGAGTGAGATGATCAGGTTAATATCAGGTAGCAAAATAATATGCATATTATGGCCATATTTATTTGTTTTAAAATTTTCATACACATATAAAAATAAACATATTTATAGAAATGGTTTCTGATTTTGTAATCTAATTCAGTGGAGTTCTGTGTCCCAAGACTTCACTGGCTTTATTTGAGAATTATCCAAATATCACCACTTATTACCAATCCCTCTTTGGCTTTAAATCATGAAAAAATACCCAGGACTATTGAGTTCAGAAGATTTTTTTAAATTACCTTTGTTTAGGTCCATTTAAAACTGCACAACTTTGTTCTCTACAGAAGACACTTACTTCATTTATGTTTAACTGAACATTAATTATCCTAGCTTTCCCAGTACTTCAGTACAAATTGCAATGTGCATTCATTTTTTAGTGATCACTTGGAGAAGAAATTAATTTATCTTTGATCCCTGAAAAGTAAGATTTGATTAGATTCTGTAAAATGCTCTGTAAGGTCCATTTCTTTTACCTTTCATTTTCAATAGAAAAGGCCTTTAAAAATGTAACCTGTAACTGACTGAATGGTTAATTTTTTTAAATAATTTGATTTTCAACTGCACTCCAATATTGTTATTTATGCCCAATTGGATGTGGTAGAATATAATATATTCACAAAAAAGTGCATTCACTGAAATCATATATTCTGCTTTGAGCTTCAGCTCTGTTGCTTACTAGCTGTGTAGTCTTGAGAAAAATCCTTAGTTTATCTCTGCCTCAGTTTACTCATATTTGAAATAAAAATTATATCTATCTCATAGGATGATTATCAGAATAACATTAGTTACTAATTGTACGAATCTTAGAATAGTTAACAACATGTAGTAAGCAATATGTAAGTCTTCATTAATGAATAAATTATAAAGTATTCAAAAGCAGCATATCTGTGTCTTTACACTTGAATATAGTAATTTGTCCAGTAGTCACTAAAAATGCAGAAAATTTTCAACAATAGGAAAAGAAAAAAATACCATTATTTCAATCATTTATTAATAATTTCACAAAGAGGAAATGTGTGTTCTAATGAGAAGCAAGATGATTCAGGATTTTATGGCACAGATAGAGGAAGATTAAAGTCCACTTTTATTTCAAGAGCTGTTCCCTGTTTAAATTCTCAGAGGGCATGGGGAACAGGATGTGTTAATCATAATGCAGGTTGTGAGATATGAACACTTACACTGCTATTAATTGAATTGGAATTAGGAAGAGGAATGGACCAATTTGGGGGTTAAAATTATGCAAAGGTCTGTTGAAAAATTATTCTACTTGTCCACGTGTTCTCATCATCTAGCATTTACTTATAAGTGAGAATATGGGGTATTTGGTTTCCAGTTCCTGTGTTAGTTTGATAAGGTTAATGACCTCCAGTTCCATCCATGCCCCTGCAAAGGATATGATCTCATTATTTGTTATGACTGCATATTCAATGGCATATATGTACCACATTTTCTTTACCCAGTGTATCATTGATGGGCATTTAGGTTGATCCATGTCTTTGCTGTTTGCAATGAACATACACATGGATGTGTTAGAACGATTTATATTCCTTTGGGTATATACCCAGTAATAGGCTTGCCAGGTTGAATAGTATTTCTGTCTTTAGGTCTTTGAGGAATCGTCACACTGTCTTCCATAAAGGTTGAATTAATTTATACTCCCAGCAACAGTATATAAGTGTTCTTTTTTTTTCTCCGCAACCTTGCCAGCATTTGTTTGTTTGTTTGTTTTGACTTCTTAATAATGGCCATTCTTATTGGTGTGAGATGGTATCTCATTGTGGTTTTGATTTGCATTTTTCTAATGATCCGCGATGTTGAGCTTTTTAAAATATGATTGCTGGCTGCATGTATGTCTTCTTTTGAAAAGTGTCTGCTCATGTCCTTTGCCCACTTTTTAATGGGATTGTTTGTCTCTTGTAAATTTATTTAAATTCCTTGTAGAAGGTGAATATTAGACCTTTGAGGATGCATAGTTTGCAAAAACTTTTCTCCTATTCTGTAGGTTTTCTGTTTATTGATAGTTTCTTTTGCTGTTTAGAAGCTCTTGAGTTTAGTGTGGAGGGGGAGGAGGGGAAAGGATCAGGAAAAATAACTAATGGGTATTAGGATTAATAACTGGATGATTAAATAATCTGTACAACAATCTTCCATGACACAAGTTTACCTTTGCAACAAGCCTGCACATGTACCATTGAACTCAAAAGTTATTGGGTAAAGAAAATGAATGATATTTACATACAACACAGTACTATTCAATCTTGTCATTTGCAACAATCTGGATGTAACTAGAGCTCATTACATTAAGTGAAATGAAGCAGGCACAGAAAGACAAACATCAGAAGTTCTCATTCATTTGTGAGATGTAAAAATTTTTTAAAAAATGAATTATGAAATTTCAGAGTGGAAGGAAGGTTACTAGATGTTGAGAAGGACAGCGAGAAGGTTGGGGGAGAGATGGGGATGGTTAATAGCTACAAAAAAATTAGTAAGGATGAATAAGACTTGGTATTTGATAGCACAACAGGGTGACTATAGTCAATAATATTTTAAGTGTACGTTCTAAAATAAGTATAATTGGATTGTGTGTAACACAAAGGATAAATGCTTGAGGGAATAGATAACTCCATTTTCCACAATGTAATTATTATTACTCATTGCATGTCTGTATCAAAACATCTCGTGTATTCCATAAATATATACAACTACTATGTACTGACAAAAATAAAAAAATAAAATAATTAATTAATAAATAAATCATTCAATTTTTCATCATCTGTTATATAAGCAAGGAGAAATAAAAGAGAAATTAAGAAAAATTAAGATGCTAGTAAAGGATAAATTGAGGGTATCTCACCCTCAAACTCAAACAGAAACAAATTCGTCTAGCTATGCCTGGAGCTCACCAGATCCTGGGGTGTATGAATGTGTGTTTTCTGTTACACTCCTGCTGCAGTGAGTTACTTTAATAAGAATTCATACTCCAGGAGTAGTGAAGTAGCATTAGAAAGAAAAAGGAAACTCTTGAACTGGCTACTTCTGCCAGAGGCTCTGCTATACTAGAAATAAATGTTAGAAATAGACTTTTATAGATGAAATTAATGTCTTTATTAATATATTCAAATTGCATTACTGGTGAAATAATGAGTAATACTCAAGAAATATGGCCTGGATAAACTATCAGAAGTCTACTCTTTGCATAAATGAATATTAGAGTCTGTTAAGCCCAAAGCCTCTATATTTAGGGACAGTGATCCATACTTAAACCATAAATGATTCCATGTCCTATGCCTATTTTTAAAATCCAAGGTCTCCTGACTCAAACAGAAGTTAAACTAAGTCCTCAAACTGGAATGCTGTTAAATTTCCCTCAGGTAAAACTTTTAGAAAAAGTGCTTTTAAGGCTTCCAAGGACAAGAGAAACAAAGAGAGAAAAGGGGAGTGGCAAGAATTTGGTTTCTGACATTTTTCTTTAGAACCTAGTTGCAGGACAGGTAATTTTCTCCTCCAGCTACCACTGCCAAATAAAACAAAATCAACAGACTAAGCAAAACAGCTGTGCACTGCCAAATTGAGATAGACTAATTCATATTTTTAATTTCACTACAATGATAAAAACTATTATTTATCATAGCAAACAACTGTAGTTACTTATATATGTTTAAATTCCATATCACATTATTCAATCATATGCTACTACTATTTTAATATTGCACACACTTCATTTGGGTATGGGACACTTACATTTGATTCTGAACTTTCCAAAAACTCTAGAAAAATGTCCAAATTAACCTAGGAAAAAAATGCTGAGAAAGAAATATTAGGGAGTTATCTCAGAAAAACAAAAAATATTTTATGGTCCAGTAGGTCCCAATACCACTTCTAGGTAGCTGAGGTTATTGCCACTATTAACTGTCAATTGATTTATCTGACACTTATCAAAGAACACTGTGAACAGCACAGTAAGCAATGCACTTTTACAGCAGACTTAAATTTGCAACCATCTGTGCAATTTAGAAACAGATGGTAAAAATTCTGGCCTTTTTTTTTTAACCTGGCTTTAAAGAAGGTGAAAAATACTCTTATTTCACAAATTGTTATATTCAGCTACATTTAACCTATTTTAGTCTCCATAGGATGTGAAACAACTGCTTTTATAAATCATTATGGTATCTTTAAATAGAAGCATTTGATTTAACTTACATATGCATTATATTTCTTAAGTTAGATCAATGTATAAAGAGGAACATATTTATATATGTAAATACTAAACTAAAATAATAACTATACTATCATGGTCGTTATATTCTGTTAACGTACTACCTAGTTATTAAATACTTTCAGTACTGGCAGAACAAAAAGAGGTGCATTTGGGAGTTATTGCAGTTGCTACTTTGCTTTATATTTCAAACAAGTTGCCTAATTATCTGCTGGATGTTAGAGACTAAGACTCCCCAAAGAACAGATGATATAGAGATTCCTTCTGCATTGCTTATCAACATTCTTACTTGGCTTGGGAATGCCTTAGGATTCAGAGAACTCTCAGTGTACTGTAGCTACTTTCAAAAATGGCTAGTGACTGACACATTGTGATAAATTTAAATTTCAACAAAGTATGTTAGAGTGGTGGGGATGTTATATGGCACCAGACTAGCTCAAAAAATGCACAGGACTACTCCCACCCAGATTTTCCAGGCAGTAGGAAGTGTAAGTATAGTGAAGAAAAGAGAATGACAGGAAACGATTTCTATTTCATAGAACATTCCTTGTTTTAAGATCAATGTGCTACAAGAGTTGACAGATTATAGGTCAGCCCCCAAATAACCATGCCCACCCCATTAATCCACACCTAAATTTTTCCAGTTTATCTGCATGAATTTGAGTCTGGCCTGAAATCAGAAACAAAGATGGGGCCAGGCATGTTGGAAAGAGAAGACTTGGTCTGGCATGAAATCATTGAACAGCAAGAGCCAGCAGTAGAGTTAGGGCCAGCTGGATCCAAGGAGAAACTGGCGTGAAACTGTGGTGGGATCAGTTCCCAAAGCAGAGACGAGGCTAACCAGAAGGGAGGAGAACAAGTGGCCACATGGCTGAGAAGAGAGCCAGGCATTCAGGATTCCCATATATCCAAATCAGCCTCATTCCCCAGTGATCCAGATATAAAAAGTTTTGTTTTATTTCTACATAAAGACACAGTATTTGGTATGAAGCCCAGTGCCAATGCAACGTTTTTGCCAGCAATCATGGCCCAATTCAGTCAAAATTCACAGGAAAACATTTTTTAAAAGAAAAACACAAGCACAGTTTCAGTTATGTATTATGTCGCAAATACTTAAACTTGAGGATAATACTTATATTGACTAATGACAATATCAAATCGCTATGAAGTCTAAAAAATTCAAATAAAGACAACATTAAAGGATTCAAATGTAATCATTATAAGGTATTGCAGATTGCAGATCCGATTTTAGAAATTTAATAAAGATAATGGTAATGCTCTTTTTCTTTTTTTTTTAGAGACAGAGTCTCACTCTGTTGCCCAGGCTGAAGTGTAGTGGTGCAATCACAGCTCACTGCTGCCTCCAACTCCTGGCCTTGAGCACTGCTCCTGTCTTGGCCTTCCAAAATGCTGGGATTGCAGGTGTGAGTTACTGCTCCTGGCCCTGGTAATACTATTTAGGAAAATATTATGTTTGAGTCTTCTTATACAGCATTAGTCAGACATAACCCTTTTTCATAATATCACCTATGTTCTGAATTCACAGCCCTTTGCTTTCTCTTGCTTTTTTTTTTTTTTTTTTTTTTTTTGAAGAACTGTCCCCATCTACTGACTTCTTTTTTTTGAGACAGAGTCTCACTCAGTCACCAGGCGCCAGGCTGGAGTGCAGTGGCGCGACCTTGGCTCACTGCAACCTCCGCCGCCCGGGTTCAAGCATTCTCCTGCCTCAGCCTCCCGAGTGGCTGGGACTACAGGAGAGTGCCACCACGCCCAGCTAATTTTTTTGTATTTTTAGTAGAGACGGGGTTTCACCATGTTGACCAGGACGGTCTCGATCTCTTGACCTCATGATCCGCCCGCCTCGGCCTCCCAAAGTGCTGGGATTACAGGCGTGAGCCACCGCGCCCGGCCCCCTACTGACTTCTTTTTATGAATATTTAAACATGTTCAAGTCTCTCCTATGTTAATGTAAACCATCTCTTCTTGAGACAACACGATCAGAGTTTGATACTTTCATATCCATAGTTCATTAAACGTTGGCCATCTCAGGAAGGGGTGTGAACTGGACAGTACCTGAAGAGGCTGATAGCTAATGGCTGTTGACAGTACTCCCAACAGCAGATTCAAGTCCTTCCTCGAGAAAGATTGGGTGTTATATCACAGTGTCCAGTACCTTTTCATCCTTTTGCTTCTTCAAAGACATTTCTGGAAGTAGCTCCTCCAGAGTACTTGTATTTTTTCCCAGGAGAATCACAGAAAAAAAAGAGGTAGTGCCCCTACAGCTGTAGTGGGTCTCATTGTCTTCTTCATCAACTACTCAAACATGTCTGCTATCTTGCTACCTTACATATAAATGTTATGTCACAGGCTCTTACCTCTGAGGATGCTAAACCTCTGGTTGTCAGGCCCTTTACAGGCTAGGGTTGACGAGCATGTCCATTTATTCTCAAAAGAGAATAAATTATCTGGCTGACAAACATATTCCTTTGTTTTGTTTAACTGCAGCCTTATCTCGTTCTACTTAAGAGCAGTTATCCCCGCCCCATGTGGTGGCTCAAGCCTGTAATCTCACCACTTTGGAAGGCTGAGGCTGGTGGATCACCTGAGATCAAGAGTTCGAAATTAGCCTGAGCAACATGGTGAAACCTCGTCTCTACTAAAAATACAAAAATTAGCCAGGCATGGTGGCGGGCTCCTGTAATCCCAGTTACTCAGGAGGCTGAGGCAGGAGAATTGCTTGAACCTTGGATGCGGAGTTTGCAGTGAGCTAAGATTGCACCACTGCACTCCAGCCTTGGGGGAACAGCATGAGACTTCGTCTAAAAAAAATAAAAATCAGTTGTCCCAAACTGGTTATTGATTACTCTTTTTCTCTTCTGGTACCTTAGTATAAAGAGCCTATACTTCTTAAACAGCAATCGCAACTTATAATGCAGTGGGTCTCTTAAGCCCCTGACAGAAGGATCCCCTTATTTTAGAAATCAGGTTTTCTAAACTAGCAGTGCCCATGAGTGAAAGGATTGGAAGTAAAAATTACGCAAGTGAGTCAACCTTTTGTTATCCTTTTTTTAATATAACATGAGTAGAGCTTAGCAATGATCATTTATTTGCACTTAATAGTTTCTAATTACTTGTGGTTTCTCAAATACCTACTATATCATCCTATCTAATACATCTAGTTCCACCAGTATAATATTCTAATTTTCTACGTGGTGCTAAGATTAACAGCTCAACCTACCACCAATGATGACTCATTGTCAGCTGGGTAGTGAGTGATCCAGCTTCAGAGCTTCCTCTTTAGCATTAGCTTTCTTAGCCAGCTTGGGTTTCCCTGAAATTATTCTCTAACATGGAGTTTAGCATGCTAGTGGTTTATTATAGAATGAGAGGAAGGAAGTGGGAGACAGTAGAGGGAAAGTCAAGCTTTGATGCAGACTCAGTCACGGTTTTAGCAACTTCATGGGAAACACTAGAGCTAGAATGGCCTTCAGAGATTTTCTGAACTAGACAGAAATCTCAAGCGTTTCATATATCTGTATCAGCCATTGGATGAGTGATGGCCATAGAAGGGCTTGGGCTAGGTAGCTTCTTTTCAGCAAAAACTTCCCTTGGAGTGCCCTGAAGGAGCTCAGACTAAAGGCCGTCTAGTGACAGCATCCCCCAGTACATAGTACAATAAATATTTCATTGAAAGAAAATCTATTAGACAAATCACTGTGTTTACAACATTTGTAGTTATGAAAGTTACCTTCAATTCTATACTAAGGAGTACAATTGCTGGGTATATGCTTTAATTTTGGTAAATACTATTACATTTCTTTCAGATGGTCTTAAATATTTATATTTACAGATGCATCTAGTAGAGTTCCAACTCCTCACCATATCAACTTTTACGTGAGGTTAGGTAATAACCTACCTTTGTGAGTATAGTTCTTCTATTGGGTAAAGGGCAATTTTTATTACTTTTATCACTAGTGAATTCGATATCTATGTAGCTGTTAGCCTTTGAGAGTTCCCCTCTGTGAGTTGCCTGTTCACCTCTATTACCTGCTTTTCTATTGACTTTTATGTCTTCTTTTACTTTTTTTTTTTTAGAAATAATCTCTTGTCAAATTAAGATGTTGTAAATATTTTTTTCTCAACTTGTCATCTATCTCTTCAATTGGCTTATAATATTTAGAAATATTTCATTTTAGTATACAGTAATTCATCAATGTCTTGCTATGGGAATTTTGTAATTTTTTCTACCTCAAAGTAGCAAAAATGTTTCTTTATTTTCTTGTTTTATATTATTACCTTTACACGTAGTTGTTTTATACTTTTAGAGTCTACATTTACATACACGACCAATTTTTGTAATTTATATATTAATTTCATCTTGGTTGTCCAATGAAGATAATATAATTGTTCATAATATTATAGCTTTTCATCTGTATTTATATTGTAATTAGTTCTCTTTTTTACCCTTTAATTTATTTATATTTTTCTCTTTACTAAATAATTGGATTTGACAGGCCAGGTTTTAATATTTGAGTGACTAAATGAATATAGGATTTATATAGCTTAAGTTCTGCACATGCTATTTTATAAAAATGGGGATAATGGTAGTATTTACCTCATGGTGCTATTATGAAGACAAATGAGAAAGTAGGAGAGGGCAGAGGGGAAAGTCAACCTGCGCTGCAGGCCTATGGACAGTTTGAGGGAATTTTCATTGCCTCAATTGCCTAAATTGAATTGCACACAGAATGCTTTGAATATAACTTGAACAAAATAAGAACTTAATAAATGCTATTCATCACTATTAATACTATAATTATTTATTATTTCATCATTATTATTATTTGAAGGTGAAACATAATATAATTTTAGGCTTTCTGGTAACCAACTTGAAAAGCATAAACCTTGTCAAGTCCACAGTTCACACAGTCCAAATATTTTGAGACATTAGATTTTTCTTTCTGTATTTTCTACTCTTACCTTCTCCCCAAACACCAACACACACACACATACACACACACATACACACACACACACACACACACACACAGACACAAACACACCACACTTCGGGAAAGTAGAGGTGTAGCTCCATTGTTAAAGAGTAAGGACGGTCTGGACTAGAATGTAAAACACAAGTAATTATTTTCTGAATAATTGAAAGCCTGAAAGATACAAAGAATTATTTTCTGCTAGACTAACTTGATATTTTTCCCTGTTGGAGAATGGCATGGGGGAAACAAAGCTCATAGGTATTAATAAAACGTGACATAGGTCCTGCCTTCATCAGAGAGTGAGGGCCTGGAGTGAGGCCATGATCCCAGACAGGAATGCAGGAATGACTGCAAGAAACATACAGGAATATGAAAGGACAGGTTTCAAGATATCAACCTCATCTATTATCTGCTGATTCAAACAGTAGTTGACTTTAGGATGATAGGTCATAAACTTGACATTTTTTAAAAATCAAACTTCCCTCTTTATCTCATAATTATTGAAACAGAATTCCTGAGGCAGAAGCCCAGAAAACTTTTGATTGAAAGGCTTTTTTTTTGAATGATGTTTAATAATAGCTAAAGAAATGATGGAGAAATGAATAATGTAATCTCTCTTATTCAGCTATTTTATCCAATCATGCATGCTTGCATTCATTTGCTCCTTCACAAGCAAAATATTTACTGATTTCTTAACCTATCTAGCACTGTGCTAAACATTGGGAAGAGAACAGACATAATTCATGCTTTACCATAGAGTATTGTTTGATAAGTTATATAAAGAGGTAACTTACATGACAGTATGATATAGTCAAGATGACAGTGCTGCTCCAATGATGATAATGTGGGAGCACCTAAAAGGGGATATTTTCAGTAGATTTTGAGAAGCTTTGATAGATACATTTTCAGCAGTAAGCTCGACATTGTCCTAACCTGGAAAGTATGTCCCCAGATAATACAGTATTCGCAGCACAACACCATCTATTTCTCAGAGTGATTGACTCAACAATTGCTTCTAGTACATTTTTTCATCATTATTTCTCATTAACTAATGTGATGAAATCAGATTGGCATCCTTCCAAGTATCTTACGGTTTTATAAATCCCTAACAAGTGATATGGTTTTGTTATTTTCTTGATATCACTTCTAGATAGCAGCTGACATTTACGTTCTCAGATGAGACCCCCTTTGTTGCCTAGGTCTTTCAAAACACATGTTTCAAGTTCTCTCTAAAAACAAACAAACAAAAATAGCCACTTTGCATTAGGAAAGTAAGCATATGAGGCATTTAAAATGGAGTGGCCTGAACATCCCTTTTGATATTCTTACTTAGAGCCTAGACATACATTTGAGATCCCTCAATTTAGTTCTCGGTACCCTTTCAAGTTGTAGTAGTCCCCCAGTGTCTTATAAACTGTCAAAATTAAGGTCTCTGGAGGATTGAAGTAATCCTAAATATTGCTCTTATTTAGCAGTAGCATACATATTCAAATCAACACCCAGGAGCACAGACACTATGTCACTCAGTGTAGTCAATAAGCCAAACTTTATAAAGATCTTGGTGTAATCAATTTGTATAATGAACAAATTATGAACACTAAATAAGATGGACATATCTGGAATTGTCTGGGGAGTTTCAAAACCAAAACTAAAATAGAGAAATTAAAGTATAAACCACCGAAGAATTACAGGATATATTCTAAAGTTGTAATTTTCTTAAAGCCTTAAAAGTGTTTTCAGAATGGAAAAGAAGAGAATGTTTCCAGGCTGGGCATGTTGGTTCATACCTGTAATCCTGGCACTTTGGGAGTATGAGGAAGGAGGATCACTGAGCCCAGAAGTTCAAGACCAAACTGGGCAACATAGTGACATCCCATCTCTATAAAAAATAAAATAAAATACATTAGCCAGGTGTGGTGGTATTCACCTGTAGTCCCAGCTATTCAGGAGTATAAGGTGGGAGGACTGCTTGAGCATACGAGGTAGAAGCTGCAGTGAGACACCATTGTGTCACTGCACTCTAAGATGGGTGACAGAGTGATACCTTGTTTCAGTTTTTAAAAAAATGTTTCCATAAAAGTTTTATATAAAGGAAAAGGAGAAAAGGCCCTTCAATTATGAGACGTAGGAAGACCAGAGAGTAAAACTGAAATAAATAAAATAGTTTAAAGTTTTGGTCAGATTATTTCTTTTTTGTTTGAACAGACTTTTAAAGAGCTCAAATTAATCTTATTTACTTGTATGAGACTTGGACACTTCTGATAAGTTAGTAAGAAAAAGAAATAGGAATTGGATGTGTAACTATTATAAATAATTCGATAATTTATATTCCTCGATTTTATTATGAATGCAAAGAGCACAGTTAGCAAAATACCATGAAATTTTCATTTGGTATTCTTAACTAAATCTCATGAAATACAATAAAGGAAATAATAAAAATGATATTTTCAATACCTTTTCCAGCGAGTAAATGTTAAAACTGAGCTATTGAGACAATAATGGTCCTAAATGCTAACTGTATGTAATATTCAATTGCAGATCAGTGAGTCATTGGGTTGAGTTAGAACATCACTACAACTATGTATAATTTTAGAATAATAAGCTCTATATATTGACTAATGAAAATCAGATAATTCAGAAAATTATTACAAAATCAATAAAAATATTAATAAAAGGACTCAGTCACTAGGATACTCTGTGGCACGATTAATCTTGTTTTACTTTTGTACCCAATACCAAAGTTTAGAAGTTATAAAAGCGTGCATGTTCACCCCAACCTTCTTTTTTATAACTCAGTAAGTTGTAATTTCTAATTTAATAATAGTTATCTAACTAGCAGACAAAACAGTTAAAAGCTTTGTCCCTGAAATTTTGCTAATCTCCTTGTAGAATATTTTGCAGCAGATGACACTAACAGTAAGCATGTGTTATAAGAGAGAGAAATGATGTCATTTCCCAAAGAGAAACTCAATGTTCTCACAGTATTCTTTGAAATGTGCCTCTCCATGCCTAGGAAACTTTGTGATCTCAACAGCTCTTTGCTGAGAGTACACTCAAAGGCAAAATAAAATATTTATTCCACCTGCCAATTAGTTTTTCACTTAAAGCACCTTAATCTGCTCTAAATGGTCCTCTGTTCCTTATCTCTGCCAAGAGAAAGTGTTATGAAATTCATAATAAAATGGTTTGCAGTGGTGCCAAAATTGTGTTTATTTTTACCCAAAGAAATTTCAAAAATACAGGAGAATCCATGAAATTGAGGGGAAAATGAATAAGGATAATGGATGCCATATTAAATAATCAACAAATATCAATGTTTAATGGATACATGCCAGAACCATTCTAATAGATTTAGAACTCATGGGAGACTACCTAATGTAATTAAATTTTTGATTTTCTAATTTATTTATTTATTATATTTTATTGCATTTTAGGTTCTGGAGTACATGTGCACAGCATGCAGGATTGTTGCATAGGTACATAGACGGCAATGTGGTTTGCTGCCTCCATCCCCTTCACCTATATCTGGCATTTCTCCCCATGTTACTCCCTCCCCAACTCCTTACCCCCCTGCTGTCCCTCCCTAGTCGGCCCCAACAGACCCCAGTATGTGATGCTCCCCCTCCCTGTGTCCATATGTTCTCATTGTTCAACACCTGCCTATGAGTGAGAATATGCGGTGTTTGATTTTCCATTCTTGCGTCAGTTTGCCAAGAATGATGGTTTCCAGATTCATCCATGTCCCTGCAAAGGACACAAACTCATCGTTTTTTATGGCTGCATAGTATTCCGTGATGTATATGTGCCACATTTTCCCTGTCCAGTCTATCATTGATGGGCATTTGGGTTGGTTCCAGGTCTTTGCTATTGTAGACAGTGCTGCAATGAACATACGTGTGCATGTGTCTTTATAATAGAACAATGTATAATACTTTGGATATATACCCAGTAATGGGATTGCTGAGTCAAATGGAATTTCTATTTCTAGATCCCTGAGTAATCGCCACACTGTCTTCCACAATGGTTGACCTAGTTTACACTCCCACCAACAGTGTAAAAGTAATCCTGTTTCTCCATAACCTCTCCAGCATCTGTTGTCTCCAGATTTTTTAATGATCACCATTCTAACTGACATGAGATGGTATCTCAATGTGGTTTTGATTTGCATTTCTCTAATGACCAGTGATGAGCACTTTTTTCATATGTTTGTTGGCTTCATATATGTCTTATTTTGAAAAGTGTCTGTTCATGTACTTTGCCCACTTTTGAATGGGTTAGTTTGTTTTTTTCTTGTAAATGTTTTAGTTCTTTGTAGATTCTGGATATTAGCCCTTTGTCAGATGAGTAGATTGCAAAATTTTTTTTCCCATTCTGTTGGTTGCTGGTTCACTCTAATGATTGTTTCTTTTACTGTGCAGAAGCTCTGAAGTTTAATTAGATCCCATTTGTCTATTTTGGCTTTTGTTGCCATTGCTTTTGGTGTTTTAGTCATGAAGTCCTTGCCTCCTGAATGGTTTTGCCTAGGTTTTCTTCTAGGGTTTTTATCGTGTTAGGTCTTAGGTTTAAATCTTTAACCCATCTGGAGTTAATTTTAGTGTAAAGTGTAAGAAATGGGTCCAGTTTCTGCTTTCTGCACATGGCTAGACAGTTTTCCCACCACCATTTACTAAACAGGGAATCCTTTCCCCCATTGCTTTTTTTTGTTTGTAGATGTGCGGCATTGCTCCCGAGGACTCTGTTCTATTTGTCTATACCTCTGTTCTGGTACCAGCATCATGCTGTTTTGATTACTGTAGACTTGTAGTATAGTTTGAGGTCAGGTAGCGTGATGTCTTCAGCTTTGTTCTTTTTGCTTAGAATTGACTTGGCTATGATGGCTCTCTTTTGGTTCCATATGAATTTTAAGGTGGTTTTTTTTTCCAGTTCTGTGACGAAGATCATAGGTAGCTTGATGGGGAAAGCATTGAATTTATAAATTACTTTGGGCAATACGGTCATTTTTGCAATATTGATTCTTCCTAACCATGAGCATCGGTTGTTTTTCCATCTGTTTGTGTCCTCTCTTATTTCCTTGAGTAGTGGTTTGTAGTTCTCCTTGAAGAGGTCCTTTACATCCTAGGTATTTTATTCTCTTTGTAGCAATTGTGAATGACAGTTCATTCTTGATTTGTCTCTCTTTAAGTCTGTTATTGGTGTATAGGAATGCTTATGATTTCTGCACATTGATTTTGTATCCTGAGACTTTGCTGAAGTTGCTTATCAGTTTCTGGAGATTTTAGGCTGAGACTATGGGGTCTTCTAAATATACAATCATGTCATCTGCAAATGGAGACAATTTGACTTCCTCCTTTCCTAATTGAATGCCCTTCATTCCTTTTTCTTGTCTGACTGCTCTGGCTAGAACTTCAATACCATATTGCATAGGAGTGGTGAGAGATGGCATCCTTGTCTAGTTTCAGATTTCAAAGGGAATGCTTCCAGTTTTTGCCCATTCAGTATGATACTGGCTGTGGGTCTGTTGTAAATAGCTTTTATTATTTTGAGCTAAACTAGGTTCTGTCGATACCTAGTTTATTGAGAGTTTTTAGCATAAAAGGCTGTTTAATTTTGTCAAAGGCCTTTTCTGCATCTATTGAGATATCATGTGGTTTTTGTCTTTGGTGCTGTTTATGTGGTGAATTACATTTATAGACTTGCATATGTTGAACCAGCCTTGCATCCCCAGGATGAATCCTACTTGATCGTGATGGATAAGCTTTTTGATGTGCTGTTGCAATCGGGTTGCCAGTATTTTATGGAACATTTTTGCATCTATGTTCATCACGGATATTGGCCTGAAGTTTTCTTTTCTTGTTAGTCTCTGCTGGGTTTTGGTATCAGGATGATGTTGGTCTCATAAAATGATTTGGGAATGATTCCCGCTTTTTTATTGTTTGGAATAATTTCAGAAGGAGTGGTACCAGCTCCTCTTTGTATGTCTGTTAGAATTCGGCTGTGCACCCATCTGGATCTGGGCTTTTTTTGGTTTGGTAGGCTAATAATTGCTGCCTCAACTTCAGCCCTTGTTATTGTTCTATTCAGGGTTTCAACTTCTTCCTGGTTTAGGCTTAGGAGGGTGCAAGTGTCCAGAAATTTGTTCCTTTCTTCCAGGTTTACTGGTTTATGTGCATAGAGTTGTTTGTAGTAATCTCTTTTAAGTAATTTTGCTAGAGAGCATGAGATGAAAATATAAAGATGGGGTGGAGCACAGTGGCTCATGCTTGTAATCCCAGCACTGTGGGAGGCCTACCTGGGTGGATCACTTGAGGTCAGAAGTTGGAGACCAGTCTGGCCAACATGGTTAAACCCTGTATCTACTAAAAATACAAAAATTAGCTGAGCGTGGTAGTGGGTGCTTGTAATCTCAGCTATTTGGGAGGCTGAGGCAGAATAATTGCTTGAACCCAGGAGGCAATGGTTGCAGTGAGCCAAGATCTTTCTACTGCACTACAGCCTGGGTGACAAAGTGAGACTCTGTCTCAAAAAAAAAAAAAAAAAAAAAAAATGTACTTTTTGCTTTCTTGATGATATTTAGAACAAGTTGAAGCACAGACTGGCTTCCTTATATGAAGTCTAAGATCAGTGAATTTTCCACTGGAGAAGTAAAAAGGACCAGTCAGATCAAGATAAAGATTGCATGTCTTATATGGGAGAATATAGGAAAGTAAAAAAATTCTTTACTTTTTGCTTAAACAAAAGACATTAATATTTATATAATAGATTGTTGGGGCAATTGGAACAAGCAAAAACCTAGAGCAAATTCAAGTGTAAAAAATGCTTGCATAACCTTAAAATATATTGGATAACATAATCTGTTATGTTTTCTTCATAATTAACATGGGATGATAATAGACTTTAGAGGAATAAAGATTTCTATGTACAAAAAAAGTGGCAAGCAATGGTTTTGACAAGTTAAACTATATGCAGTTAAACATTCTCAAGATGTTTATTTTACAATTTCTATGTGAATTTCCAGGAAAACAACATAGAACACAAGTAGCATTTACAAATGTACTTGGATATAGAGTTCATTTGTCATCTAGCACAACCTGGGTTTAAAGTTAGGTGGAATATACTTTAAGAAATGCTGAACTAGTTAGAGAAGATGGAAGTAAAATAGAGCCATTCTTCCATATAAGGCATATGGGTATCATCAAGTTCTGGCTTGTCTGAATCCAATTCTAGTTGGTTTGTTTTAATATTATCTATCAGAAAATATAGTAGTCAGAATTTAAAAATTATGCACAACTGTAGACAAAATATCTGTCACAGGTAACAAGTGACAACCATTGAAAGAGTAAATTTTTCTCCATTTATTGTCAATCATTCAGAAAATAGTTATCAAATAATGCATGTCAGACACAGTGTGAGATGCTTGGTTTCCAAAGATAAATAAAATTAATAAACCATAATCCTTGCACCTAGGGAGATCACAATCAAAAGTTTGGCAGGTGGGAAAAGGGAAGACATTTAAAGAGATAATACAATCTACATTGTAGATTTTATTAAAGAGGAAGTATAAAATTCAAATTCATTCATTGTTTATGAAAAGTCACTAATATAAGCTTTACATGCAAAAACCATTTTCAGCAGTGTACACTTTTGGGGCATTTTAAAAGAACTATAGAAAAGTGTTACAAACATGAATTCCATGTATTCTTCTAAATAACATGGTTATTGTATGAAATCTAGACTTTTATTGTGCACATTGCCAATTATCTATTTTACACTTACAATAACATGCTGTAAATCAAAATCAAGCCTCCAAACGTACCTTGGAAGAGACAGAATTACAAATAATGTACAAAGGCAAACAGCTGTTGCACTAGATTACCCTTCCTGAAAAATGTGATAATGTAGAACCTTTTCTTTCCTGACAGCCATTTAATAAAATAAAGCTCACCCAAGTGAGAAGTGCCTGCCAACAAAGCATGAAAAAAGTGTTATGCACTGCAGTGTCTTTTTTTGCTGTGTCAGGATCAATACAGAAATCCCTTTCTTTTGTTCACATTTTTCCAAACATTCTTCTTCTGTTTGATCTTCTTCTTTTCACTTGGCTCAATAAAGTTATGTGATAGTTGTGTGCAATTTGTTCTTCTAAGATTACCTAAAGGTGTCATTTATGTACTCTTGTCATAATGTCCCAGAATCTGTCACCTAAAATAGATTAACAGTAGTTGGCTTCAATGATTATGTGTTCACTTTGCATTCTGTCTCAAGAGAAGTTGAAGTAGAAAACAGGAAATTCTGTAATTCTTGGAAAATTAAAATAAACTAGTAGTTGTGCTGAGAAGAGATTGTAGTAACTAATGTGCTCCATAAATACAAATAACTGAGTTAAGAATAATATATAAATTTAATTAATAACATTACTTTTAAGCACAACTTAGACTGTCTGACTCTCATATGCAGAATTCACTATTTCCATGGCTATAGCTAAAGGAGAGTCCTAACTAATGAAACATCCCGGCTAAGGGTGTATAAGTGTTTAATTTTAGGGTGAATTTATTTTTCTTTCATAATGATACTTGTTACCTTTCACTCTGATCACAGGACAACTGCACTTCCTAAGAGTAGGTGTTCTGTGTACCCTAGCCTGCTAATAAAGTTCTATCTTCCCTCTTCAAATTTAAGTCTTAATAACCAACTCAGCACTTTTATATCTTTAGGTTTTAACCTCTATTTTCCTTCCAACTCCAGGGAGAAATATTTTATATAAATCACAGGATTATTTAACTCTAATACCAGTGGTTTTCCTACTCTCATTTAAAAATATGTAGTTTCTTTTGTTGCTCTGTTTCTTCTGCTCTGGGATTTATATTTAGTTATTGTTTAATTATCTCATGCAAATTCTTTTCAGGTTTAGCACCTATTTCCTGCCACCATAATCTTATTTTGTTCTATCTAAATAAAATGCATCTCCTATTCTTTACCAGGGTTTGGCCTTACGACCTAGATCCTGAAGTGAAGCTCTAGTTCTCATCCCCATTTGGTCTACCCCAGTTAATATAATTACACTTTTTTTTCTACACATACCATCTGGTTTACCATATTTCAGAAAAGAGGAAATACTGGTTTTCTTTCAACTTTGGCTAATTCCTAATTGAGATTCTTTAAAATTAGCTTTACACAATTAATGATTTTATTTAGGAAAAAATTATATATTATATACATATTTTGTGTGTGTGTGTGTGTGTGTGTGTGTGTGTGTGTATAAAACTGTTTTATGCAGACCCTTCATAATGATAGTATTCCTTCTCCCTCTGGAATTTAGTATATTTAATAATGCTATTTATGATTTTAGACTGTAGATTTGGGTCGAATTATCTCACAATTGCCCAAAGGACCAGGTAAAGAAAGATGTAAAAATTCATCAACATCTCCGCAAAAGCATAACCTCCAATCCTAAATGTGCATTGATAGCAATGCTGGTCCCAGGCAAAATCAAGAAGTCAAACCAGCTATATTGCCTTCTGAAATGCATCTTCAATGTGGAACACCCTTATCTCATAGGTGTTCTTATGTTGTCTTAAATCCATCTGTAAAAAGAAAAGCAATGTAGAGAAAAATGTAACACTATTGATAATATCAAGGATTACTCTTCCCAAGATATATTGAATTTTATAAGATAAAAAAATGGGAAAGCTATATTTCCCATGGGAAAACATCAACATTATTAAAGAAATCACAGTTTACCTGTTCTGACTGGCAGGTACAATCTAAATTTTTAAATACATGTTGAATTATATTACCTCTATAAAAAATTACATCTATTAAATTATTCAATTATTTTCAACACAATTTTATTAAAAGTAAAAGAATGTACTAATTGAACCAGGGATTCTTAATAAACAGTACAGGAATTTTTAATTAAAATAAATAATTTTTAACATTTGTATAAACATTATGTAATTTCTTTTTATAGTCCATAAATATGGTTGCTGTGGTCTTGGAAAATTATTTTGCCAGAATTACATTCTAAGCCTTACTTCTATCCTTCTGATTAAAATAAAATGTACTTCTCTTATGGTTACTTCATTATGAGGCCTCATATGCATATTGCATTGAAAAAATTAGAATAAAAGAAGAATAAATTAGTATCTTCCACAGTTGCTTATATACTTTAATTGATACTTATATCTCTGTCAATAACCTCTAGGTTCAAAATTTTACAGTCTGTTTTCAATTTACCTGTTCTTTCTCCAATTTATACCTTAAATGAATACTATGCTTAAGTCAGATTTGAAACAACTCAATATTCCCTCAACTAGCCATAAACATTCCTACCTCACTAGAATGTCCATTTTACCTTTGCCTCTCCAAATTCTTCAAGGCTTAATCATTTGTAATACTTTTTTTTTAATTTGAACATTGTATTTGGTTCATATGTCTTTTGAGTCTCTTTTAATATAAAGGGTACCCTTTCCTCCTTTTGGGGGACACTTGTTTGTTAAAGACAGCAGCTCACAAAACAATAATACAAGTCTGTAGAAGAACCCACATTCCAGATTTTGCTGATTGCACCCCGCAGTGTCATTGAACAGGTTTTACTGATCTCCTATATTGCCTGCAAACTGGTAGTTAGATCTAGAGGCTTCATTACATTCAAGTCATCAAATTTCTCAATCTTTTTCCTGGATTTTGAGTCATAGTCAAGGAAGTTTTCATCATTCCTAGTTACTGAAGAATTTGTTCATGTTTACTTTTAGTATTTTATGGTTTCATTCTAAAAAATGATTTAAACCTCTAATCCCTTTGCAATCAATACTAGTATGTGGTATAAGGAGTGATTGCAATTTTATCTTTGTTTCATATGGCTCTCCAGTTATCCCAACATCACTTACTTAAAAGTTTATCATTTCTCCATGGATTTGAATCCCTCAAGCCTCTTCTTGATCTCTTCTGTACCTTCGTCTCTAGTTTCTTTGCCTACCAGCACTCTCACTGCCTTACCATTCCTGATTACTGTTTCTCGAAAGGGTTATGTACTCAGTGTCGACTGGCCTTTGGATATCTTCCTCATTCTTAAAATCTTCCTTTGGGAAGTCTTCCCTAACATTTTCCTACCCTACCAAATAGGTGTCCCTCCCTTTTGCGGGGGTGCTGTGTGGCCTCTAATTACCTCTAGATGGTATCTCTACCACACATAGCATTCTTAAAATGTAGTCAACTTTATTACTTTTTCTTGGCCATTTCTTTTGTTACTTAAATTGAGATATAATTCATACATCACACAATTCATTCTTTTAAAGTGCACAATTCAGTAGTTTTTAATATATTCACCAAGTTGTGCAGCCATCACCACTATCTAATTTTACAACATTTTTCTCACCCCAAAAAGAAACCTGTACCCACTGGCAGTCACTCCTCATGCCTTCCTTACCCCAATCCCTGGCAAACACTAATCTAATTTCTGTCTTTATGGATTTGGCTATTGTAGTGATCGCTCCAGCATAGAGGCCCCTTTAACTGTGCCTCCGCCATAATGTGAGTTGGAGCCCGGATACATTTTTCCCCTCCTGGAGGCAGTCCAGCTATGGGGGAAGAAAAACTCAAGATAAATGATTTGAAGAAGTTATTTTGTAACTTTCTGCCTTTGATTCAATGGCTTAATGACGGCTCTGTGGTTTTCTTAAGACATTATGTCTCCTTTTAGTTCTTGTTCTGGGCTACTAGTTTTGTGACTCTGTTTACCGAGCACAGCTTGAGCTCTGATTATGCATGCAACCCCGAGAGACTGTTGTCTCTAGGGTTTACGACTCTGACTAACCTTTTGAGGAATGTTTTGCAAATCCATGCTAGAGGTTAAAATAAATGTTTCATTGTATCTGCTTATTTTATGACCCTCATGTTCTTCTTTGATCTCAAGTTATGCATTTCTGTTTAGATTAGTTACTTTCCCTTAAAATTGTGGTGTTGTAACTTTCTGTTCCCCTTTATTGCGTAGGACTAACAATGTAGGTTGACGTCAGCTACTTGAAAGCTGACACTATATAACGGGACTTTATGCATGAATAAACTTGCTGTTTGGGCATTGCTGTTCAGGCATTGCCTATTCAGTCCTCCAGACCCCGCTTCTCTATCTTTTCTTCTGCACACTCTCTCCTCCAGGTATTGGGACCCTCTTGCTGGACAGAGTCCCTGGCAGACGTGCCATTCACAACAGACTATATTTCAAATAAATTGAATAATGTGCCCTTTTGTATCTGGCTTATTTCCTTAGCATAATGTTTTTAAAGTTAATCCATGTTGTAGCATGTATCAATAATTCATTACTTTTTATTACTAAATAATATTCCATTTCTTGCATATACCACATCATATTTAGCCGTTCTTCAGTTGATGGACATTTGGGTGGTTTTCTCTTTTAGTTATCATAAACAATGTTGCTATGAACATTTGCATACAAATTTTCATGTGAACATATATTTTTTCCCCATTTTTCCAGGATGTTTCATTTTTTTGTTGTTTTGTTTTGTTTTTTATTTATTTTACTTTAGGTGCATACCATATCTGGCATTTCTCCCCATGTTATCACTCCCCACCCTCCCCTCCCTTCCTCTCTACCCCACCCCCAACTTCCCCCAGTGTATGATGCTCCTCTCCCAGAGTCCATGTGTTCTCATTGTTCAACACCCACCTATGAGTGAGAACATTTGGTGTTTGGGTTTCTGTTCTTGTGTCAGTTTGCTGAGAATGATGGTTTCCAGATTCATTCAAGTCCCTAAAAAGGACACAAACTCATCATTTTTTATGGCTGTGTAGTATTCCATGGTGTATATGTACAACATTTTCTTTGTCCAGTCTATCATTGATGGGCATTTGGGTTGGTTCCAGGTCTTTGCTATTGTACATAGGGCTGCAATGAACATACATGTGTCTTTATAGTAGAATGATTTTTTATAAGTCTTTGGGTATATACTCAGTAATGGGAGTGCTGGGTCAAATGGAATTTCTATTTCTAGATCCTTGAGGAATCACCACACTGTCTTCCACAATGATTGAACTAATTTATACTCCCACCAACTGTGTAAGAGAGTTCCTATTTCTCCACATCCTCTCCAGCATCTGCTGTCTCCAGATTTTTTAATGATCGTCATTCTAACTGGCATGAGATGGTATCTCAATGTGGTTTTGATTTGCATTTCTCTAATGACCAGTGATGTTGAGCATTTTTTCATATGTTTGTTGGCCTCACATATGTCTTCTTTTGAAAAGTGTCTGTTCATATCCTTCGCCCACTTTTGAATGGGTTTCCTTGTTTTTCTTGTATATCTGTTTTAGTTCTTTGTAGATTCATCTGTAATACTTTCTAAAGTAACATAGGCCATCTTGAGAATCTGTTGAATGCCATGGTATCTGCTGATAAAACACACACATATGCATGCACAAATTTTAGTTGTAATATCTGGGCTCTATGTTCTTTATATTAGAAACTTATAGCCTATATGATATGATATGCTGCTTCATCAGTGAATTTTTTTTTTTTTGTAATGATACATAATAAGAAAAATGCTAGACAGTGACCCAAAATATCTGGATTTTTAGCTCTGCAACTAACTTAGACAAGTCACTTTGCTATCTTATGCCTCAGCTTTGAGTATGAAATGTGATTATAAGGGCGTATATCCACGAGTTACTGTCTTATTTTTAACATTCTGATTTTGAGATCCACATCCCAAAATGTAATCATGGAAAGCTAGGCTTCTGAATATTTATTTGTATTCATTAATTAATTAAACTCATGTGTATCAAAAGGTGACTTGGCACTAAATGTTGTAGTAAGATACTTTAATATTAGTTTATTGAGACAGAAAACTCTAAAACTTGTCAGGAGATTTTAGTTAGCTAGGGGTATATGCTAATCCATTTGCTCCCAAAAGTAGACCTCATTTTTTTCAGCTGAGTATTAGAATCTAATATTTCTTTCAGCTCCCACTTTCTTGGGTAGCCAACAAGTCCTGAAGAACTATATAATTGTCCATTTCTGTCACTGTTGCATGTTAAGCAATTGAACTTTCTCATAATGAAAAGTAAAATGTCAAGGAAGAGCACAAATGATATTTTAAATTATTATTTAATATATATTCTTAAACCTTTAATTTTTGACACTGTCTAATGTTTGATTCTCTCCCATATTGTAAACTGTTAATAGACAGGTACAATTGCTTGTTCATCTTTATGTTCTATATACCTTGTTTATAATTGGTAATCAATATAAATATACTAATTTTTTTATCCAAACACATCCCTCTCAAATATAGTGTGTACTATTTCACAAAGAAAGAATTCCTGCTGCAAATTTGGGTTATCCAATTAAAACAGCCTCAAGGAAGAAATATAAGTTCTTTCCTACTATTTAAGGTACATGCAACTCTTCCTAGGTAGCTGGTTTTTACTCAAGTAATATTTAAGTCCTGAATAAGTACTGCCTTATGTACTTATATATATTTAGTAAGTTAATCATTAGTTCAAAAAATAATTATTTGTTGCCTACTCTGTGGAAAAAAACTGCTATAGAATTTGAGTGTCTATAGCACAAAGGTCAGACAGCTAAACTCTCAATCTAGTGAGAGAGAAAAACACTAAATGTATACATAAATGAGCAAAATAATTTCACAAAGTAGTATATACCATGAAAATAATAGAAATGTGTTGACACCATACATTGTACAAGGAAGAACTCTGAGTAAATGAGAATAAGTTCAGAATTGACTGGCAAGGTCAGCAATATGACAATTGAAACATTCTATGTAAAGGCATGGCAAATGTTTTCAACATGCAGGACAAAAATGCAGCGCAGCTGAAATGTGATTATCTAAAACACATTGCAGTAGATCACATTCAAAGATATATATGCCAGAAAAATGTGAAACCATCTAAAAATAAAATCTATATCAATGAATTAGGAATTCCATATCATCTAATCCAACATTCAGTAGTAAATGTGTTCTCCCTATTTCAAAGAAAAATAATATGTAATTCAGAGATTTTGTGTAACTTTACCAAAGAGATAAATGGTGGAGTTGGTGTTTGAAAACAGGAAATTTTATTTACAGAGCCCATACTCATCTCACTGTACTAGCCTACCTTGCCTGTGTTTCCCAGTTCTTGATCTTAGATCCTTTTAAGCACTTATTTGCAACACATCCTCTAAGCATCTTTCCTTCAGACAAATGTCTCACATAAGATTTCAAATATTCCTTGACTAATTTTTTGATACCTATTCTTGAAATCCTCCCATTTTTCTGCATTTGGGATTTTGTTTTCTTTTTAATCAAAACACCTTCACAACAATCAAAGTATTATACATATCCATTATCTTCAGAAATTTCCTTGTGTTTGTTTGTGTTTTTTAGCTGAACTTGCTGTCCCTCGATGCTGTGCATTCCTTATATTTCATTTTAGTCCAGCCCTCTGTTGTGTCAAGTGGGATAGCCTCTCTGGAATTCTTAATTTGTAGATTAAAAATTATGTAATTTCTTTTTAAAGGTCATTTTTTTAAAGCCAAAAGAAAATAAAAACATGTCACAAATACTCTTTGTGGATTACAAAATTCAAAAAGTGAGTAAGCCATAAAGAAGCAGAGATCAAGAAAGACACTTTGTTATAAACAGACAAGAAGTTTTAACAGATGGAATCTTTAATGAGTAGGACAATAGAATCTAATCAAGTTTTGCTAAACAAGATTGAGTGGTTAAAAAACCGAAGTTGATTGTGTATTGCTAGACTCTAGGGTTGGCGAATTCTAAAGAAGATGATTTGATTGCATTTATGGAAATATGGATTCCTAAGTTACTGGGGATTGATATTGAGAATGATCAAATTAGAATAAAAGGGCATTTTAGATGCCATGGAGAACTTTAATAATGTAAGAAAACAAGCAGCTCCAAATCTCTGATAACAAAAAGTACACTGACATTTCCATAAAGCAATCTAGATAAACTAATTTTTAAAATTATTATTCATTCTGCCAATCTTATCAGAGCAAGAAAATGAAACATAACTCTTCCACTTACTTGTGCCTTAAAGGAAATAGCTAGGATAAACAAGGACCCCAGAGAATTCCTTAATCAAGAGGTTCTGCATTTGTTTTTCTTGTCTCTTGACAAGACCTTTAGTAATAAGATTCAACAATGGATAATCTTATAAAAAAGTGCACCGCTCCACTTGGCCATCTATTTAGAATTTTAATAGCTATCCCATAGAGTACATCCATTATATGTCAGAAACTTTTATATGTTTCCATTTTCCATTTATCAACTCATTTAAATCCCCACAATAACTTTCTGAAGTGAATCTTGTTATATCAACTTTATAAATGAGAGAAATAAAAAACTGTGTCACAGAAATGTTAACTATCTTGCTCAAAGTTAGATGGTAATGAGTAAGTTATCATCTTGGATTCAAACCCAGGAAGGCTGACTCTACATTCCATGCCTTTCATCACAATATTTTACTGTCTATGTTCTGCCACAGTGCAAGGGATCTTGAGATTAAGCAATGCACACAATTGGCAAGTTATAATATGTAAAGTTTCTTTATTCAATTAACTTGACTTTGAAGACATAATTTTACTCTCTTTCCCAGGCAGTCTTAATATGTTAAGTTAAAAGATATAGTTAACATTTTGGAGTCATTCTACCTCTTTTACTAGTTAATCTTTACTCCTGTCCCAATCACAATCTGATATTATTTCTGTGATCTCCTCTCATCATTCAAAGAAGTGAATGTATTTTCCACTTACCCAAAGACATATTTTCTCAAATAAACTTTGGTATAACCAATAAAATTTGAGGAGGAATCATCTTCAAATTGTAAAAATCAGGCTGCTCACCCATTTCCAAATCAACTTTTAAGAGACACCTTCCTAATAGTCCCCCCAGTCTTCCCATCTGATCTGTTTCTGTTGTTCCACTATCCCTAATTACTCACATGGGTGCAAATCTCTCCCTCCAGCAATTTCTATAATTTTTTGGGTATATAGCCCAAGTTAATATACTAAAAGTCCTTTCTATCTCTATTTAATATTATATTTCTTTGATATATCTACTTGATTTCAATAAAATCATCTCATGGCATTGACCTTCTTCACAAGACTTCTTCCCACTGCTTTATTTCCAAGAAACCTGTATTTGTCCTGATATCATCCCTTTCCACAAACCTTCTCCAATTCCAACTGTATCATCTCCCACTTCCCACAAATAAAAATAGGTTTACAAAGGGGATTGAGATATTCTGCTACAACTTTCAGCTTTTAAAAATTTTCCACATTAGTTATACAAACATCTTTTTACTTGCTTTCATTTCAGGCAAAGTTTAATGGCTTTAGTAACTCAGTTACAATTTTCCTCTCTATTCTATCCTTCCTTTTTTCTGTAGTCTGCTTGCAAATTTCCTAACACAATCTTCAACTTCAGGACTCTGCTTCACTTCCCCTCAGCTTTATAAAACAAGCACAGTCCTACCAGAGATCTTGTAAGCCATTCAGAATGTTTCAAACTCTGAGATGACAGACTGTAAAATTTCTTTTTCTAAACACACTCTGATCGCCACCCACTTACCACATTTCAGTTGTCCTTCTGGAATCTGCTTCAGAGATTGTAATTCATATTCACAGAAATCTAGAATTTGAAATGGCCTGTTTCAACCTTTGATAAAGAATGTCTAAACTATTCTTAGAAGCGGAATTATCTTCTATGCTTAAGAAATTTAAGACGAAGAGATTAGTACTTTGTGGAGAGTGATGTCAAGAGGTTGTTAATTTGGGTTTGTGCAAACTTAAGTCCTATTTAATGTTTAAATTCATCTGTAGACTTTAGTTCTCAACTTCAAAGCAATACACAGTATATTTTTTTACTCTCAAAAATCATAAATACTTAAGATAAACCTTCTCATTTTTACTGATTTCATCTTTTTGTCCTCATCATATTTATTCTTGCTAAATGCATGCCAATGTTTTGTCAATAGTGAATACTTTCATTAACTTGGAGTGCAGAGAGGGGAGTAGCCTCCTGCTACTTCAGAAATGTACACTATCACAAAGACATCAGATGTGGAGATATGCTTACTCCATCCTCAGTGCTGAGAACAATGCCCACTACATAGTAGATACTTAATATATATTTACTAATCATATGAATGAATGCATAAATTGAAGGATATATTCAACTCACAGTATAATGAAGTTATCACTTTAGACACTGATTTTGTTTACAAAGCCAAATACTGATGCAACTTTTATAATAGCCTTGTTACATAATAATACAGTTTATGATTTACTACAATTTCTAAGTCTTGACTAGGCTGAATTTGTTTCATTATGAATTCGTTTTAATTGTGCCATCACTCTCTTGAATTCAATGAAGTTTGGTTTATCAAATCTAAGTGTAGTTTTCAACAATTCTCCTGTTCCATTTCACTTTCTTAGTTGTAGACTATTTCATCATTTTATTTGAAATCTTTCTGAATCACAGTGCTGTAGTGCATCATATTAGGGATTATTTGCTAGCTTTGCAACATTCTCCTGTTTGCTTCAAATAACGTATTTAGAACATATAGTAAAAAGAAACTGATCATTGTGTCCTTATAAAAGAAACTGATCATTAAATCATATATTTCAAGCATTGTAGGAAAAATACATAGAGCTTTTTCTAACATATCTATACCCTTTGCCATCTTTCCTGGAGTTTCCATGATTTTGAAAAGCCATCTATGTCTTTATATAATTACTGAGTATAAAAGAACATTTCTGCATAATTCTGCAAGGAATCCCATCCCAGTCATGATCAGACATTCCTTGATTCAGTAAATATTTAATAAACACCTACTACATGCCAGTAGGTGTAGAGTCAAAGTTAT
This sequence comes from Ateles fusciceps, assembly GCA_036589455.1. Taxonomy (NCBI): domain Eukaryota; kingdom Metazoa; phylum Chordata; class Mammalia; order Primates; family Atelidae; genus Ateles; species Ateles fusciceps. Next base: position 2,149,019 of record JAZHEH010000589.1, read on the forward strand.
TACATTAAAAACAAGTCTTGATATTTGTGGTAGAGGCAAATAAGTTCATAATGGTAAATACTGTTTAGTGCTATGTAGAAATAAATTCTATGGTAATGCAAATTGAGCATAAGGGTGTATATTTTAAATAAGTGATCAGGGAAGACCTTCCTAAGGTAATGTTTGAGCAAAGACTTAAATGAAGTGGGAAAAAAAGCTGTTACAACATCTGGATAAGGAAAAGCAGCAAAGCTTTGGGATATAATTATGCTTGGTCTATTCAAGGAACAGCAAGAAAGCCAGTGTGGGTGAATCAGAGTAACACCAGGGATCAATCAATTAATTATTCAACACTTTTTGTATAAAATCAGGCATGTAGTCACTTATTCATGTAATCACACTATCTTCTAGCTTAAGTGTCTCCTTTAGTATGCAGAGTAAACAAAAGAAATAATGTCAAATGCCTCACTAGATTTCATATACTTCATATTTCTCTTACTGGGTATATAACCCATAGATCTCCTAACTCCATTTGCCTTCCAGATCAACCTGAACATGAGGATTAGCTATTCAGTTACAATTTCTCTGTTATTCTACAATCACTTAACTTTTTATTTTTACTGAAACTTATACTATCTAATATTCCCTTAATCCTCCAAGTTGTTTATTTCTATATGATGCACTATAATATTAATGTCAGCAATTCTAAACTCTTCTCTACTTCTGCTTTCACAACATCCCAGTTGAAGTCATCTAAAGAGTATTGTTTTCTCATGACCTTTCTCACTGATAAGCCTTTCGCTACTTGCTTTGCCTTTTCTCTTTTAGCTTTCTTTGATGTGCCCTCTACTTCTCTCACACATTGATAAATTTGATTTTTCATAATTTAGTATGGTTTTGGAGAGATATAAGCATACCAAATTTAGATTTAGGTAAAGTTTTCTTGTTTTCTGTCAAGAAATTGAATTGTGATATCTCTCTATGTCAAGTTCTTCATCTGTAATTTGGAGATAATATGGTTTCTTGCTTGGACAACTTACACTGACCTTAGAAGACCTCTCTCCAGCTCAATATTGTTCTTCCTTTAATCTACGTGATTCTTACATCTCAGTAAATATTTTACTCTATGATACTGCAACTGTAAAATCATGCCCTTGCTCATGTTCACCTATGCCTGGTATCCTTTTCCCTAACCTCACCTCCTTCTGTTCTTGGAAAATGCCTATTGTTTTCTCACACATAGATCAAATATTTATTCTTCTGAAACGGCTTGTTTAGGTTACCTAGGCAGCTGATTTTGCTTTATTTAGCATTTTCATAAGATTTTGTATATGTCTCTAATATTATATTTTATTTGTGTTTCCTAGGGACTGGAAGATACTCATGGGCTGTAACTATTATTTATATTTGATCACCTTTAAAAACCTTAGAACAAAGTGGAATATAAATATTATGCTTGTATTGTTTTAAAAAATCTTAGAACTAAACGGGATATAAATATAGCTACCTTTCCTATGTATAATTGTGTGTATATGATTACACATATATAATATATATACCTATATAGCATATATTATTTAGAGTGAAAGAGACAATATACATATGTGTTGTGTGTGTGTGTGTGTGTGTGTGTGTGTGTGTATGTGTATGTTTATTCCTTTTTTTGAGATGAAGTCTTGCTCTGTCACCCAGGCTGGAGTGCAGTGGCGTCATCTCAGCTCACTGCAACCTCTGCCTCTCAGGTTAAAGTCATTCTCCTGCCTCAGCTTCTCAAGCAGCTGGAACTACAGGTGTGCACCACCATACCTAGCTAATTCTTGTATTTTTAATAGAGAGGGGGTTTCACCATATTGGCCATGCTGGTCTTGAACTCTTGACCTCATGATCCACCTGCCTCAGCCTCCCAAAGTGCTGGGATTACAGGCATGAGCCACCATGCCCAGCCCAGAGGCAATATTTTTAAGATCCCAACCTCTATGGTGAGATTTTGTGGGTTTATAGTCCATTTCTAGCACCTCAGAGTTGTATTACTTAGAAAAAGTCACTAAATAATCTCTGAGCCTCAGCCTCAGTTCCTTGCTCTTTTAACATAGGTTTATAATTATTCCCACATCATAACATTGTAGTGAGAATTAAATGAGTACCTACAGAGCACATGGATATTTAAAATCTTAAATATTATCCCCCCTTTCTCTTCTAATGTGTTTTCCTCTTTGAGTCTAGCAATGTATCTTGTTCATGTGAGGGCATCACAGGCATCCGCTAGTGCAGAGTGCAGTCTCTGCAACATAGTAGATATCAATAAGTTTTACTGAGTGATAAATGGACAGATAAAACACTGCCTTTCTACAAGTAAATTTGACAGAAATTTTACTGAAGGGAAAACTAAAATCCTAGATATAAAGTAACTCATCTGAAAATACAAAACCAGAAAGTAGAGACCAGAGCTCAACTTTTTACCATTCTAATTTCATAAAGTACTCATGACTACACTGCATGTTCACAATTGATGTGTGTGTATTATAAATAAATAGAAGGAAATGTACAAGGAAAGAAGGAAAGGTGAAAGAGTAGGGAGAAAAGAAAATATGTTCCATTTAATTACAGTTTTTTTCCATGGCCTCTGAGCAATTGGGGAAATGTTATAAAGTTTGTCATCTTTTAACCAAACTGATATTTGTGATTTGGAAATTTATAATGCTTCCCTTGACCACTGCTGTGTCTACACTACCCTCCATTTTTTCTATAGCCAGGCACATACTCTACCCTCTTCCAAATAAAACATACCTGCCAGTATTTCTAACCATTTGTTCTATCTAGACACAGATTGTGTTATTCAAATAGAATCATAACTACATGAAATATAATTTAATTAATATTTATTGAGAGTCCCTAAGGTGCATTCATTAACTAAATGAAGAATGATTTGTTTTGAATTTAATAGCAACATGACATAATACAATCTGAAAGTGTAGTTGGAAGCTCCTACAATCAGTAATTTAAAAAAGAATGAGTATATTAATGACCATGAGGGCCTTTGCCACTGGGAAGGGGAGATTTGGATGACACATATAATCAACAATGAAGCAAAGGGTTGGTTTATTTTCCCTTTATAGTCTAAATCCAAACTTAATGGCTTGGACACTAATATAAGTTAATGAGAATTTCACAGGAGAAATTCTGTGTAGTGTATGCTGACAATGCAAGTGCTGTGAACTGACTAAAAGCAGAAACATTCTTAACAACTCGAATAAAGAAACCTTTTATAGTCAAAGAGTTTCATCATAGGTAATGTTTATTGCCTTTTTCTCTCTAAGCATATCACTGGAAAAACATACTCACATGCACATAGATATGCATATTATACTAAAACACACATATTCACACATATATGAATAAACCAGAATGGCTTTCAGAAGACCTGCAAAGAGTAATTCTACCAACAAAACTGAAGTTCTCCTTGGTGGTTATGTTGCCCCATTCTTTTTATAGTTGCATGTGAATTACTGCAGATGACACCTTCAGTGAGACAAGTTATCAACATAAAACATTTCAGGAACAAAGCCAACTGGAAAGATATGCCAGTTACAGCAGAATAAAAGACAGTATGTCACCAAAGCATCTACAGAACGAGTGTTGTTCTAAGGGTCCATAAGCACAGTGTACACTGCAATGTTGTTTGCAAGGATAGACTGGGGCTCAAACATCAACAGTGTTCACTACTGAGTCAGTCATCTATGAGTAAAGTAATGATATACCTCAAGTAAGTTTTCAAGTTTTCAGTAGCTTTTAAATGTATTCTTTTCATTGTTCATATCTCTGTTCATCTGGATGCCCTCTAAGTGGTAAAATTTAGGCTTTCCACATCCCTTAACTGAATTGTTCCTGCTAAGTCCTTTCCTTCCGTAGTGGAAGTGCATACCATTTTCTTATTCTGTCCTAAGATGATCAAAACTTAACTCTCCTACTTCCCCCCCCCTCCCATCCCTGTTGCCACTGTTTCAATAACTGGCATCCTGTGAAACACTGGGTTCCAAACTCTAGCATCATCAGAATCATCTAGAGGGTTTATTAAAACACACACTGCTGGGAGCCAGAGTTTCTAATTTAGTAGGGCATTTCTAGTAAGTTCCCAAGTGATGCTGATTTAGCAGGTTATTTCCAGGAAGTTTCTAGATGATGCTGATGATGCTGGTCTAGGGGCCATTTTGAGAATTACAACCTATAAAGTATTTAAACACTCATTAACATTTATCCATTAAAGGGCAATGATAATACTCCATGATCCCTTTAAATGTATTTTGTAAAAATACATAGTATAATTAATATCGATGACTGTACCTTTCAGAACATGGGTGAGTCCCTAGGACATAATAGGTATTTGATAATGTTTTATTAAATGAATCTGAATTCAAAATAATAAATATATAATATCTTTATTTCTCTACCAGTAATTTCAAGATTAGGCAGTAACTTGAGAGGGAAGAGCCTTTCCCATAGACAGTCACCTGTTCTGTGATACAGGAAAAGCACAAGAGCTCACAATGGTAATGACAATGATAGTAATAATACAAAACATTTCCATGAGGAGAATTTTGAAGATTTTAAAACACTTTCATCACCTTCGTATACTGGACTCGAAACAGTTAAACAACACATCCAAGGCTGCAGCCTACTAGAGAAATGTGTGCAGCACAGCACAGCACAGCACAGCACAGTACGTGTCCTAAAGTCATTGGCATCTACACAGCAGGGGAAGGCTTTCTCAGGTTGTGACCAACTGAATGTTATTCACTTACAGCCAATATCCAAAACAACCCAGGTGTTGCTTCTCCTACTAGAAAAGGGTGCTACTTCTGGCTTTATAGATAGGTACTTCACAGAGCACATATTAAAACAGAACTCATATTCTTAAAGTTGCAGCTGATCAAAAATTCTAGTCAGAACCAAATTAGAAACAGTGAGAATCAGAACCAAAATCCATGAATGTGAAAGATGCCGTTTAAGAAAATGCAGATAGAAAAAGGAGGGCTCCCTGAAAGTAGTTTAAACTCTGGAACAAAGATGCATCCATTTTAATTCAATGAATATGATTTAGAAATAGCATGGGACACAGAAGATTAGTAGGGCAGTAAAAGAAAAAGTTTCCAAGAAAGACTAGGACAGAGACAATTCCATAAGCCATAAATGAATAATTCTTTTTTTTATTATTGTACTTTAGGTTCTGGGGTATATGTGCAAATCATGCAGGACTGTTGCATAGGGACGTACATGGCAATGTGGTTTGCTGCCTTCATCCCCCCATCTCCTCTATCTGGTATTTCTCCCTCATCCCTCCCCACCCCACTCTATCCCTCCTCTGGCCCCCTCAACTGACTGCAGTGTGTGATGCTCCCCCTCCCTGTGTCCACGTGTTCTAATTAAATGAACAATTCTTAACTGTTGAGGTAAGAGAGATTCAACAGTATGTGTAAAGGGGAAATATATAAGCTTATATTCACTGTATATAGAAAATTGAACATTTAGAAACTATTAAAATTATTCTAGACAAAAGCAGTATACCTTAAGTCTTGGTTTTATAACAAGGCATATTTCTTTTTTTACGTTATCTTCTTTAAAAATTTTATTTGAAGTTCTGGGTACATGTGCAGGATATGCAGTTTTGTTACATAGGTAAACATGTGCTATGTGGTTTGCTATCAACATATCACCTAGGTATTGAGCCCAAAAAGCATTAGCTATTTTTCCTGATGCTCTCTACAACCCCCTCCCTCCCCCGACAGGCCCCAGTGTGTGTTGTTCCCCTCCCCCGTGTCCATGGGTTCTCATTGTTCAACTCCCGCTTATAAGTGAGAACATGTGGTATTTGGTTTTTCTGTTCCTGTGTTAGTTTGCTGAGGATAATGGCCTCCAGCTTCAGCCATGAAGACATATTTCTCTATGTGTAGCACAACACTTCCTTTCAACCCTAAACACTCAACCCTGTGAAATCAGAATGTTATGCCCACTTTACAGATAGAAAAAAGGTAATTGAGGCTGAGAGCTGGGACTTTAACTCAGGTCATTTGAGTGAAAACTCAGCATGTGTTTCATATACACAACTGTCTCTTTTTGGTACACTGCAGTTAAGTCCCTGGTAATTATTTAACTGAATGTCATACCCAGGAAGAACATAACAAAGATTATTCAGGTCTATTCTTCAGACAAAATTACAGTCTACATGATTTTGCAGCAAATATCTCAGAAAACAACTCGTTCTTATTGGTCTATTCACATTTATGGGAAAATACCAACTTTGGTGGCAGGATTTGGAATACAAAGAAAACCTAGCTTCTCAACAGGTTCACAGGGAACTCTTACTGCATTATGTATTTTAAAAATGCAAGTTACTATTTTTAGACGAACGGTTCCACCATTGTTTATAGCCTATACTTTACCATATCTACTATTTTAATTTCATACCAGTATTTAATTAGATATTTCTAATGTTACTAAAAATAATTAAATGATCGCTACAGAAGCAGCTTTACTGTTGAGTCACTGATATTCATGAACACAGCCTATGTCATGTGAATATCAGCATTTTGGGGTTTGAAGGTGCCTTACTAGCCCACTGAAGTACAATGAAAGTGCAGACATTGAGATTGGATAGATCTGGATTTTAAATCCAACTCCAGCACATATTAGCTGTTGGACATTAACCTGTCTGAGACTCAGTGTATATCTGTAATTAGGATTTTCAGTGAATTATAATTTTATGTTGCCTTGGCATCCATTTTGAATATGTTTAATTTTTTCATATCAGGAGCAAGGTGTAGTCACCCTTGTTTACAGTTCTCCGCCTCTCTAGTTTCTTAATGTGTCCAATCTAGATATCTAGTTTATACAACCAACTCCTGGTGACTATCTCCCTATGGAAAAACTATTTATAACCTATTGACTCCACACACCTCATGCACTGCTCAGATACGGTATAGTGACTGCCTCTCAGTCACAGTGAACTTCATGAAACTCATCCCTGCTTGCTCTAAACTCATTATTAGAACTCTCCGCAGGAAACCCACCTAAGTAATGGCATGGATTTTAATAAAGACTTCAGCACAAGATCTCTGGCTCACTTTCTCTCACTCCCCACCCACTGGTTGGGCATCCATGTCCTGGACTGCTTGCCTTTTCCCATTGGTCCTCAGGGGATGTGCTGCCCTCTCTTTCTGGGACCTGTAAATAATAAAACTGTTATTGTATGTTGTTCTGTTGAATTGCCTACTCTGTGTTTGTCCTGAATGAACCACCGAAACTTATCCCTTTCCCAGGTAGGACCTCTTTTAGAGTTGATATCTTGGTAGGAATAAACTGGACACAGGTCGGACAAAAGTCACAAGGGTGTCTTAGTATAAATAAGTTTCCAGACAGATACCTGGTCACAGGTTGGACACTTAGGCATTAGGTAGTCTGCCAGGATAAAGACACAGCTGATAAAAGGCACATTGTAGTCATCCAAGACTAAGTCTCATGAATTTCTGGTCAGGCAAGGCTAGCGCTTATGGCCACTATCATTAGGTAGGTCTGAAGACCAAACTGGTGAAAAAAAAATATGCAATAGTATAGAGAGAGGAATACCCTGGCAAATTTTCAAATATATCAATTATGCCCTATATGTGCTCTCTATTCATGTTTTGCATTATAATATATATTTGTTGACTTTATTATCAGACTTTATCAGTCAAAGGAATGCTCCATGAGGTCAGAAAACACATCTGTCTGTTTTTTTGCCACTGCAATCCCCGTGTTGAACATTATCCTGGTGCACAGCTGATGATCCATATTTTTTTACTGGAGGGGGAGGGGAAGGAAGGTAGGTTGGTTGAAGATTGGTTGTGGTGACAAACACTCTATTAACATTAATTGATATCATTTATGGTAAGCATGAGTCTCTTAGGTTTATAAAAGGTGAGTATAACTTTGCAGAAAGTCACCAGTGGAAGCACATTTACAGTTCTTGAGACAGCCCATTCCATATCCAGAGACTCCTAATGGCAGCAGCATCCCTCCAAAACAGAGAAGAAATTTCTGGATATTGGATCTTGTTCTCACCACTTATATTCCATAAAGCAAGTTTATTTTCCATTGGCAGAAGTAATCTTCAAATATTTAAATACAAAATGTTGTATCTGTTTCCTTAAGAAAATTTGCCTATCTCTGTCTCTCACACACACACACACACAAGCAAAGGCCATATTTATTTAGATTTTATCTTTGAATTCTGTTTCTGCTTAAGGTTACAGCTTTTTTATCTCATTAATTGAAACTCTTTTGGAGACAGTGCTCAGAATTAGGTCCACAGATACAGTTTAACAGGCTAGAGGCTGTTAAACCTCTAGCCCGTTAAACCTCTAGAACAGCATAACCACATCTTTCCTTCTAGAATCTATACATGCATTCCTTTTATCTTCATGCTTTTCAGGCACTTAACCACTAAGTTAGCCAGCAGAGTGAAGGTGTATGTTGCAAATACTTCATAATTTAGTACTTATTAGGTAGTGAGAGAGGCAAGAATATTTCAGAGAAGAACTTTAAAATAATAATGTGGAATTTAGTTAGGAGGGCCTAATGTATGAATGCAGTATACATGTTAGAGAGTTTCAGTAGAAGGAAAATGCACATTTGATTTGTAAAATGAAGGGAGAAGGAGACATTTTTAGACAGAATATTGTGGTATTAATCAACTTTTGCTGTGTAACAAACTATCAAAGAATCTCAATGACAACAATTATTTTTCTTGCTCATAGGTCTGTAGCTCACTAAGGGAAGCTCTGCTTCAGGTTGCAAAATGACTGCACATTCCAGGCCTGAGGGCAAGTTAATTCCACTCCACGTGTTTCTGCATTCTCCTTGAATGAGAAAATGTCAGCTGCCTTCTCATGTGAATCCAAGAGTGCAACAGGGTAAGTAAAAGCTGATGATTATTTATCATATCTTGGCTTAAGTCAGTCTCAATCAAATAAAGTCAGAAGGCAACAGAATGGGAAAATATTCTACACCTTTCTACTGTTGCATAATAGCACAATACAGAGATTAAGGATTGAATGCACTAGGACATGAGTATCTAGTAGCAACCAACTCCTTCACACATAGGGTAGTGGTGGGGAAAATGTTCAAGGATATTGCCTGACCAGACCAACTTGTGTTCCATGAAGCTGTGTGCTGACCCCTGCCATGGACTCTGTGATGTACAAAGCCACCCAATTACCAATCAATGGCATGAATAAAAAAATCATACCTTTAAGTACACATAAAATCTGTCTTAAAAATAGAGTCTGAGAGGTCCTTCTACCAAAAAGATTGAGAATTTATTTTTTAAATATATTTTATTGCGTTTTAGGTTTTGGAGTACATGTGAAGAACATGCAAGATTATTGCATAGGTACATACATGGCAATGTGGTTTGCTGCCTTCCTCCCCATCACCTATATCTGGCATTTCTCCCCATGTTATCCCTCCCCCAACTACCCACCCCCCCACTGTCCCTCCCCCTGGTTCCCCCTACAGACCCCAGTGTGTGATGCTTCCCTCCCTGTGTCCATGCATTCTCATTGTTCAACACCCACCTATGAGTGAGAACATGCAGTGTTTGATTTTCTGTTCTTGTGTCAGTTTGCTGAGAATGATGGTTTCCAGATTCATCCATGTCCCTACAAAGGACACAAACTCATCCTTTTTTATGGCTGCATAGTATTCCATGGTGTATATGTGCCAGATTTTCCCCTGTCCAGTCTATCATGGATGGGCATTTGGGTTGGCTCGAAGTTTTGCTATTGTAAACAGTGCTGCAATGAACATACGTGTGCATGTGTCTTTATAATAGAACAATTTATAATCCTTTGGATATATACCCAGTAATGGGATTGCTTGGTCAAATGGAATTTCTATTTCTAGGTCCTTGAGGAATCACCACACTGTCTTCCACAATGGTTGAACTAATTTACACTCCCACCAACAGTGTAAAACTGTTCCTATTTCACCACATACTCTCTAGCATCTGTTGTCTCCAGATTTTTTAATGATCGCCATTCTAACTGGCATGAGATAGTAGCTCAATGTAGTTTTGATTTGCATTTCTTTAATGACCAGTGATGATGACCATTTTTTCATGATTGTTGGCCTCATCTATGTCTTCTTTTGTAAAGTGTCTGTTGATATCCTTCACCCACTTTTGAATGGGTTTGTTTTTTTCTTGTAAATCTGTTTTAGTTCTTTGTAGATTCTGGATATTAACCCTTTGTCAGATGGGTAGATTGCAAAAATTTTTTCCCATTTTGTTGGTTGCTGGTTCACTGTAATGATTGTTTCTTTTGCTGTGCAGAACCTCTGGAGTTTAATTAGGTCCCATTCATCTATTTTGGCTTTTGTTGCCAATGCTTTTGATGTTTTAGTCATGAAATTTTTGCCTATGCCTATGTCCTGAATGGTTTTGCCTAGATTTTCTTCTAGGGTTTTTATGGTGTTAGGTCTTAGGTTTAAGTCTTTAATCAATCTGGAGTTAATTTTAGTGTAAGGTGTCAGGAAGGGGTCCACTTTCTGCTTCCTGCACATGGCTAGCCAGTTTTGCCAACACCATTTATTAAAGAGGGAATCATTTCCCCACTGCCTGTTTTTGTGAGGTTTCTCAAGATCAGATGGTTATAGATGTGTGGCATTGCCTCCAAGGCCTCTGTTCTGTTCCATTGGTCTGTATCTCTGTTTTGGTACCAGTACCATGCTGTTTTGATTACTGTAGCCTTGTAGTATAGTTTGAAGTCAGGTAGTGTGATGCCTCCAGCTTTGTTCTTGTTGCTTAGAATTGACTTGGCTATGTGGGCTCTCTTTTGGTTCCACATAAAGTTTAAGGTGTTTTGTTCCAGTTCTGTGAAGAAGGTCATTGGTAGCTTGATGGGGGTAGCATGGGATCTATAAATTACTTTGGGCAGTATGGTTATTTTCATGATATTGATTCTTCCTAATCATGAGCATGGAATATTTCTCCACCTGTTTGTGTCCTCTCATTTCGTTGAGCAGTGGTTTGTAGTTCTCCTTGAAGAGGTCCTTTACATTCTGTGTTGTTGTATTCCTAGATATTTTATTCTCTTTGTAGCAATTGTGAATGGCAGTTCGTTCTTGATTTGGCTCTCTTTAAGTCTGGGTTATTGGTGTATAGGAGTGCTTGTGATTTTTGCACATTGATTTTGTATCCTGAGACTTTGCTGAAATTCCTTATCAGTTTCCGGAGATTTTGGCTGAGATGATGGGGTCTTCTAAATATACAATCATGTCGTTTGCAAATAGGGACAATGTGACTTCTTCCTTTCCTAATTGAATACGCTTTATTTCTTTTTCTTGCCTGACTGCTCTGGCTAGAACTTCCAGTACTATATTGAATAGGAGTGGTGAGAGAGGGCATCCTTGTCTAGTGCCAGATTTCAAAGGGAATGCTTCATTTTTGCCCATTCAGTATGATATTGGCTGTGGATTTGTTTTAAATAGTTTTTATTATTTTGAGATATGTTCTGTCAATACCTAGTTTATTGAGAGTTTTTATCATAAAGGGCTGTTGAATTTTGTCAAAGGCCTTCTCTGCATCAATTGAGATAACCATGTGGTTTTTGTCTTAATACAATGGTTTTATCATTAATTTCAGGGTGTAAAATTACATAATTTTGTAATTTTTGCAATTTGACAAATATTTATCTTATTCTGTAATAAGACAAATATTTATCTTATTCTTGGTAATATTTTAAAGCTTTTGATAATCTTTCAAGGTGGTAAAATGTACTTGGAATTGCTTCAGAAGTACATAAAATTCACAATTATATTAGAACTGACATACACCAATTAAAATATAATGGAAAAACAGATTGTACCTTTTAATTTTTAAAATAAATACATCATCAAATAATAGTAATTCAAACATTCCATGATTAAACTAATAAGGAATTTTTTTTTAGAAAAAAAGACAATCAGCATAGCAATGTATGTTTTTTTTTTCTTTGTATTGTTAGGACTTTGACGAATGGATATGAAAATTAATCTACATGTTTTTAATGAGTATTAAATTTTTTATGTCAGTCTTCTAAGTTTTGGTTTTATTTTGTTCAAAATCAGTTAAAAGCTGTAACCAAAATGTTCATAAATTGATGCATCAAACATTTCAATTGTTTAAGCTTTAATCAAATAACTTTTGAAAGCAATTCAATTCAATTCGAAGTTATAACTTTGAAATTTATATCTATCTATCAATGATTGATTGGGTAACTGATGAGTTAAAATTAGGAAGCTCAATTAGTATACAAGATTTAATTCTGATAGTTATGATTGTGTTTTGAGATATCTCAAATTACAGAAACAACCTATTGCTGGGGCCCTATTTTCTACTGGATAAATTCATATTCTTATTTGAAATAAAATTGCATTGTGAAAATTTGCAACTGTTGCCACATGTACATTTCTTGAATCATCAAAAGAATTAGAGACAGATTAATATAAGGCCTTTGTGTTAAAAAGATATTCATCATAGGATGTTATTTTTAATGTAGTAAGAAAGAGAGTAACTGAAAACAGTTTGTGTAAAATATTTATACATTTCATTATCAATTTATAAATTATGAATTTATGCTCATTAGAAAGAACATGCTTCTCAAAAGATGACAAAACTACAGGGAGAGAACACAGAACAGTGATTGGCGAGGGTTAAAAGGAGGGAGAATGTGACTACAAAGGACAAGCACAGAGCAGTTCTAAGGTGAAATAACTAATCAGACTCTAATTATATTGGTTGTTTCATGAATCTGTAAATGTGTTAAAATTCTTAGAAATGTACATCCAAAAAGTAAATATGTGTATGATTTTAAAAAATTAACTGTATCAGTCATTGCCTACATGAAAAATCAATTGCTTTTATCAACAGTTTCAAATGTATTATCTTTAAAATGAAATCAATTAGGACAGCATGGAGTGGCTGACAAGATGACCAAATAGGAACAGCTCCAGTCTGCAGCTCCCAGTGAGATCAATGCAGAAGACAGGTGATTTCTGCATTTCCAACTGAGGCACCTGGCTCATCTCATTGGGACTGGTTAGATGGTGGGTGCAGCCCACTGAGGGCAAGCAGAAGCAGGGTGGGGCGGTGCCTCACCCAGGAAGTGGAAGGGACCGGGAGCTCTCCACTAGCCAAGGGAAGCCATGAGGACTGTGCCATGAGGCATGGTGCATTCTGACCCAGATACTACACTTTTCCCATGGTCTTCACAATCCTCAGACCAGGAGATTCCCTGAGTTCCCCACACCACCAGGGCACTGGATTTAAAGTACAAAACTGGGCGGCCATTTAGGGAGACACTGAGCTAGCTGCAGTTTTTTTGTTTTTTTTTTTTCCCCATATCCCAGCAGTACCTGGAATGCCAGCGAGACAAAACTGTTCACTGCCCTGGAGAAAAAAAGCTGAAGCTAGGGGAGCCAAGTGTCTAGCTCAGTGGATTCTACCCCCACAGAACCCAGCAAGATAAGATCCACTGGCTTGAAATTCTCTCTGCCAGCACAGCAGTCTGAAGTTGACCTGCAATGTTTGAGTTTGGTGGGGGAGAGGGGCATCCACCATTACTGAGGCTTGAGTAGGAGGTTTTTCTCTCACAGTGTAAACAAAGCCACTGCCTGGAAGTTTAAACTGGGTGGGCCCCACCACAGTGCCACAAAGCTGCTGTAGCCAGACTACCTCTCTAGATTCCTCCTCTCTGGACAGGACATCTCTGAAAGAAAGGCAGCAGCCCCATTCTGGGACTTAAAAATAAAACTCCCATCTCCTTGGTACAGAGCAACTGGGGGGAGGGGCGGCTGTGGCAACAGCTATAGCACACTTAAATATGCCTACCAGCTGTGAAGAGAGCAGCAGAGCACTTGAGTTCTGCTACAGGACAGACTGCCTCCTGAAGTGGGTCCATGACCCCCCTGCATCCTGACTGGGAGACATCTTTTAGCAGGCGTCAACAGTTACCTCATACAGAAGAGCTCCAGCTGGCATCAGGTGGGTGCCCCCTCTGGGACAAAGCTTCCAGAGGAAGGAACGGGCAACAATCTTTGCTGTTCTGCAGCCTCCGCTGGTGATACCCAGGCAAACAGTGTCTGGATTGGACCTCCAGCAAACTACAGTAGATCTTCAGCAGAGGAGCCTGTTAAAAGGAAAACTAACAATCAGAAAATAGCATCAAAATCAACAAAAAGGATGTCCACACAGAAACCCCATCTGAAGGTCACCAACATCAAAGACCAAAGGTAGATAAATCCACGAAGATGAGAAACATCAAAAAAGGCTGAAAATTCCAAAATTCAGAATACTTTTTCTTCTACAAAGGGTCACAACTCCTCACCCACAAGGGAAAATATCTGGAGTTTGATGAATTGACAGAAGTAGGCTTCAGAAGGTAGGTAATAGCAAACTCCTCCAGGCTAAAGGAGCATGCTCTAACCCAATACAAAGAAGCTAAGAACCTTGAAAAAAGGTTAGATGAATTGGTGGCTAGAATAACCAGTTTAGAGAAGAACACAAATGACTTGATGGAGCTGAGAAACACAGCACGAGAACTTCCTGAAGCATACACAAGTATCAATAGCCAAATTGATCAAGCAGAAGAAAGGATATCAGAGATTGAAGATCAACTTAATGAAGACAAGATTAGAGAAAAAATAATGAAAAGGAATGAACAAAGCCTCCAGGAGATATAGAACTATGTGAAAAGACCAAACCTACATTTGACTGGTGCACCTGAAAGTGATGGGGAGAATGGGACCAAGTTGGAAAAACACTCAGGATATTATCCAGGACAAATTCCGCAATCTAACAAGAGAGGCCAACATTCAAATCAGAAAATACAGAGAACACCACGAAAATACCCCTTGAGAAAAGCAACCCCAATCTGATGATTCTGTAATTGTCAGATTCACCAAGGTTGAAATGAAGGAAAAAATCTTAAGGGCAGCCAATGGAAAAGGTCAGGTTACCCACAAAGGAAAGCCCATCAGACTAACAGTCATTCTCTCTGCAAAAACTCTACAAGCCAGAATAGAGTGGGGGGCCAACAGTCAACATTCATAAAGAAAAGAATTTTCAACCCAGAATTTCATATCCAGCCAAACTCAGCTGTATAAGTAAAAGAGAAATAAAATTCTTTACAGACAAGAAAATGCTGAAAGAGTTTGTCACACCAGGTCTGCCTTACAAGAGGTCCTGATGGAAGCACTAAATATGGAAAGGAAAAGCCAGTACCAGACACTGCAAAAACATACCAAATTGTAAAGTCTATTAACACTATGAAGAAACTGCATTAACTAACAAGCAAAACAAACAGCCAGCATCATGACAGGATTAATTTCACAAATAACAATAGTAACATTAAATGGAAACAGGCTAAATGCCTTAAGTAAAAGACAGACTGGCAAATTGGATAAAGAGCCACACCCATTGGTGTGCTGTATTCAGGAGACCCATCTCACATGCAAAGACACACAGACTTAAAATAAAGGGATGGAGAATATATACCAAGCAAATGGAAAGAAAAAAGAAGAAGGGATTGCAATCCTCGTCTCTCAGAATTAGAAAAAAACTACTTTAAATATCATATGGAACCAAAAAAGAGCCCATATAACCAAGACAATCCTAAGCAATGGAAACCATCATTCTCAGCAAACTGACACAAGAACAGAAAGCCAAACACCGCATGTTCTCACTCATAGGTGGATGTTGAACAATGAGAACACGTGAACTCAGGGAGAGGAGCATCACACACAGGGGGCAGTTGGGGGGGGGGTAGGGGAGAGACAGTGGGGGGGGTGGGGAGGGATAACATGGGGAGAAATGCCAGATATAGTATGCACCTAAAGTTAAATAAATAAATTTTTTAAAAAGCTAAAGTTAAATAATAAAAAAAAAAGAACAAAGCTGAAGGCATCACACTACCTGACTTCAAACAATACTACAAGGCTACAGTAATCAAAACAGCATGGCACTGGTACCAAAACAGATAGACCAATGGTAAAGAGCAGAAGCCTGAGAAGTAACACCACACATATACAACCATCTGATCTTGGCACATCTGACAAAAGCAATGGGGGAAAAAATTCCCGATTTAATAAATCATGTTGAAAAAATATGCTAGCCATATACAGAAAGCTGAAACTGGATCCCTTCCTTACACATTATACAAAAAGTAAATCCAGATGGATTAAAGACTTAAATGTAAGACCTAAAACCATAGAAACCATAGAAGAAAACCTAGCCAATACCATTCAGGATATAGGCATGGGCAAAGACTTCATGACCAAAACACCAAAAGCAATGGCAACAATAGCCAAAATTGACAAATGAGATCTAATCAAACTAAAGAGCTTCTGCCCAGCGAAAACCAAAAAGAAAAACAAAAAAAAACTATCATCAGAGTGAAGAGTGAACTTACAGAATGGGAGAAAATGTTTACAGAATGGGAGAAAATGTCTATCCATCTGACAAAGCTATCCATCTGACAAAGGGATAATATCCAGAATCTACAGGGAAGCTAAACAAATTTTACAAGGAAAAAACAACCCCAACAAAAAGTAGGCAAAGGATATGAAGAGTCACTTCTCAAAAGAAGGCATTCATGCAGCCAACAAACACATGAAAAAAAGATCATCATCACTGGTCATTAGAGAAATGCAGATCAAAACCAAAATGAGATACCATCTCATGCCAATTAGAATGGTGGTGATTAAAAAATCTGGAGACAACAGATGTTGGAGAGGATGTGGAGAGACAGGAACACTTTTACACTGTTGGTGGGAGTGTAAATTAGTGCAACCATTGTGGAAGACAGTGTGGCACTTCCTCAAGGACCTAGAAATAGAAATTCCATTTGACCCAGCAATACCATTATTGGATATATATCCAAATGATTATAAATCATTCTATTATAAAGACACACGCACACGTATGTTCATTGTGGCACTGTTTACAATAGCAAAGACCTGGAACCAACCTAAATGCCCATGGATGATAGACTGGATAAAGAAAATGTGGCACATATACACCATGGAATACTATGCAGCCATAAAAAAAGGATGAGTTCATATCCTTTGCAGGGACATGGATGAAGCTGGAAACCATCATCTCAGCAAACTAACACAATAGAAACAGAAAACCAAACACCAAATATTCTCACTCATAAGTGGGAGTGGAACAATGAGAACACATGGACACAGGGAAGGGAACATCACACACTGGGGCCTGTCAATGGGTTGGGGGGAGAGGGAAGGGATAGCATTAGGAGAAATACCTAATGTAGATGATGGGTTGATGGGTGCAGCACACCACCGTGGCACATGTATACCTATGTAACCTGCATGTTTTGTACATGTATTCCAGAACTTAAAGCATAATAAATTTTAAAAGAAATAGAAAAATAATAACTTACCAAAAACTTCCTAATACTAATGGTTTCTAGATTCTGGAGATAGATGCTAGAGACCAAAACAACCGTGAAACTATTAAGTATACAAAGAAACATAATAATTATTCTGCTTCTATTGAATTTAATGCTCAGATAATCAAATAACGAATTTTAATGTTGTCTTTAATATACACATTATTTCCTAATTGTTAGAAAAATTACTTTTGAATTAGATTTTATTAGAATTAACATGTCTATCAACATATAAAACTCCGTTTGTGGGTCAATAATACTTTAAAGCATAATATAATTTTAATTATTCGTGTTCTCTTTACTCACAAATGCATCTCAGTTTTGATGACATATATCATTTTTCTACACACCCACCCAGTTCTTTCATATCTCTTAGTCACCTTGTTAGCAGTATTCTCTATGTGAATCTTCTTTATCCTTTGTTCATCTGACAAACTCCCATTCATCCTTTGTGGTTCAAGTCAGCTCCCAGCAATTAAGTGATTAATTTCTAAATCGGTAACTGAGTATCCATAATACCTTGGTATATCTAGATTTAATTATTATTCTGTGCAGTTGTCGTGTATTTAATTTCATGATTTATTGGTGGGTGGCACCTTGTGGGGCAGCTGTAGTGGAGGAATCTTGTCTTACTCATTTTCTCCTTTTGCCACTTTATGTACTGCTTGACAAATGTTAATTACTCAGCAGATATTTGTTTAATAAATACATTAAAGTCCTATATAGTAAATATCAGAATATTTAATTTATTTCAATATAAGTATGAAATAAAGCATATAATTGTGATTTATTTTAATATACTCAAGGGAAAATGCAATTGCCTAATGATAAATTATATTTATAACCTCTGTTATAATATTTTTGTGAGGGTTGTTGTTATAGAAAGCATAATTCTGTATTTTGTATGTCAGTCCCATCATACACAGGTAATATGATATCTATTATACAAGTATATAATACTCTATTATATAAAAATATGAGCCTGTGGTGTAAAACAAGTAAATCTTCCAGTGATATTTCATTAGTGAGCTTTGAAAATCAATGAACAAATAGAAAACACTAGGCCTTATATTTACATAATTTTCATTCCAAGAAAAATCAGTGCTGTACTTGAGCACCCAGAATTGCTCAAGGCTTGCCAAATTCCACTAAAATACAAGTAATTTTGTTGTTGGTATTGTGTTTCTATCCCTCTTCACCAAGTTCATAGTAGCTTTATGGTTAAGAAAGATCTAAAACCACTCTCGGCTTTAAGGGACATCCCAGCTGTTGAGATCTTTTTTGTTGTTGTTGTTTTTCTTCTTGCTGCCATGATTAGTTTAAAGATGATCAGTGAGCAAACTTTATCCAGTGCTAAATCCCTTTATATTTGTGAATGGTGTGTCCTATGGATGTGAGACCTGGAGCTGCTCATTACACTTGGATTCCATGGAGGAAGTTGATGTAGCCAATGCATAGAAAAGGAAAGGAAAAAACTTAAGTCAGAACCCTCATTAAACTATGACTGAAGTCTGAAATCTCTATGAAATGTTCAGTCTTACTATGGTAAAGTGGAATTTTTCTTTGCTTGAACTGAAATAATCTCAATAGATTCCTACTTCGTATTATTAAGAATTCCTTTGTGAGTTCTCCATTCTGAGATGGCACTTACTCTAATACCCAAGACTTGAATTACATGAGACTGACCGGGTAGAAGCCATACTTCCCAGAAGTGAGGGAATCATTCGGATTACCTACTTTTCAGCAAGACGAGCTCGTTAGCCCACAGCTAATATACTATGTATTTGATTAAATGACTGTGAGGGGAACCATATGTCCAGTAAGTAGAAATATTCTCCTTGAGAACCATCAATGCTAGCAATAATTAACACCATGCTATAAAAATAAAAAGAATGAAGTCCATGTACCCTCATGTACCTCCCATCTCTTTTCACTCTCAGTTCAGATTATATAATAGAAATAATAAGTTCAAATAATCTGAAGGTTTGTTAACAAACATATTTAAAGGAGTGTGGTATAAAAGAAGAAAAGTAAATTAATCACTATTAAAGATTAAAACACTATACATTTTGAAAAAGGATCAGATTATATGAGATCTGATTGTTTTAGATTAAATATACTATGTTCTTTACCTGTGCATGAATATAAATAGCGCAATTTCCCATGTAGTTAATAAATTCATTTTTACTTGCTTCCCATTTTGAAACTAAATGTCTGACAGCAGCAGGAATCTCTGGGGCTTACAAGTGGCTCCTATTCCATGAGATAAATATTATCTTCTTGATTTCTGCTTTTGTATTTCATTTGCTCTAGAGGTGAGATCTATTTCTGAAAGGCTGTGCAGACTTTTCTGAGTGCCATCTTCTGGGCATTTTCAATTCTTGACTTTAGAAAGGAAGATAAACATTCTCACAGTTTTGATCACTAAGAATAATTCGTCCAAACTCTGTCAAAAATAACCATAACATGAACATTTTAGGAAGGACTTTAACATTTCTAGAAAATACATTCTCCTTGGACTCTGCCTTTTCTGGCAAGGCAAAGCTTTTGAATTTATCAAAATCTTTCTCAGCAGTGCTGCTCAAAATTATGATTAGTGTCCTCTGTATTTGGGAGGTACATGTGTTGTTAATGTCAAGGGAGAAAATATCAAGTGAGGATGTTTATGAGGAGGCAGACACACTTAATGACATGAATGACAAAACTCAAGGTACATTTTATAAACAAACATTACAAAATTTGCCATAACAAATTCTTTGAATCTATTTAAATAACATGATTATATGATCTTCAAAATCAACCTTCAAATGTTTTTTTATTGTTTACTAAATCTCACTTGTGCTTTTTGCATGTTTATCTTACAAAAACTGTTTCACCCATGGAAGAGATTAAATGTGCAACATACTTGGTGCTTCCTGCTTTGGAAATCAATTCAAAGAAATATCAAGTCTTGACATTTTACAGTATTTGTGGCAAACCCATGAGGCCACACCAAAAGAAATTCACTTTTTTTTTAATCTCAGAAAATCACTTTTAAAAGTCACTCATTTCATAAAATATAATATTACCTTCAACTTCCCCAGTTCTATGATACTGAATTTATTTTTGATTGATGTATCTACATAAATGCTGGTCAGGCAAGAAAGTAGGGTTTTACATTTTTATTCCATATGAAATTAAAACATGAGGAACACAACACATAACATTTATTGTTCAAAATTCTAATTATTTTTTTGATGAGGGTGTTTTTTTTTGGAGTCACTGAAGGCAGCTGAATTGGATGGGTTTGCCTAAATTCATCTGGGAATGTAGGATGTCTATGAACAATCAGTTGGCCTACAAGAACATTTTTTTCTCTCTAAATGGCACCTCATAAGAAAAAAAAATAAAGATGAAAGGGCTTCAGCTTACCTCCATTTTTGAATGCCAACTGCTTGACTTACATGAACGTTATTTACTCCTCACAAGGAGTAATACTATTATTATTCCCATTTGGCGAGAAACTCCTTCTTAATAGATTTACCCAAGTCCACACCTGAAGGAGAGAGATTGGAATTCCAAAATTTTTCTTTTGCTTTTTTTTTTCTATTTCTGTAAATTATTGGGTAACAGGTAGTGTTTGGTTACATAAGTTCTTTAGCGTTGATTTGTGATATTTTGGTGCACCCATCTCCCGAGCAGTATACACTACACCCTATTTTTAGTATTTTATTCATCACCCCCTTCCTCCCCTTTCCCCCTTAACTCCCAAAGTCCACGTGTCATTCTCATGCTTCTGCATCCTCATAGCTTAGCTCTCACTTATGAGTAAGAACATACAATGTTTGGTTTTCCATTTCTGAATTACTTCACTTAAAATAATAGTCTACAATCTTATCCAGGTTGCTGCAAATGCTAATAATTCTTTCCTTGCTATGACTGAGAAGTATCCCATCATATATATATATGTGTGTATATATATCTCTATATATCCCATCATATATATGTGTGTGTATGTATATATATCTATATATATGTATATACATCACATAGATGTATATACATCTATATATGTGTGTGTATATATATAGATATGGATATATATCTCACAGTTTCTTTATCCACTAGTTGATTGATAGGAATTTGGGTTGGTTCCACGTTTTTGCAATTGCAAACTGTGCTGCTATAAACGTGTGTGCAAGTATCTTTTCCCTATAATCACATCACCTCCTTTATTTAATTTCATCTAAGGTAAACTAGATTACTAAAATGTAATAAGTCTTTTCTTGTTTATAATTTTAAAAAATCAAGTTTTGGTTTTGTTGACCCTTTGTATGGATTTGTATATCTCAGTATTGTTCAATTGGGATCTCATTTTAGTTATTCATTTTCTTTTTCTACATTTGGGGTTAGTTTGTTCTTTTTTTCTAGTTTGTCTAGTTGTGGTGTTAGATCGTTGATTTGAGATCTTTCTAACTTCTTGATGTAGGCATTTACTGCTGTCAACATTCTTTTAATACTGCTTTACTGCATCCCAGAGATTTTGGTATGTCGTGTCTCTATTTTCACTTGTTTCAAGTAATTTTTTGAATTTCTGCCTAATTACTTTGTTTATCCAAAAGATATTTAGAAACAAGTAGTTTTAATTTCCATTTAGTTATATGGTTTTAAGAGATCTTCTGGGTGTTCATTTCTATTTTTATTCCAATATGGTGTCAGGATATGGTTTTTTGGATTTCATTTTTTTTTAATTTATTGAGACTTTCTTTATGGCCAAGAATGTGATCAGTCTTAGAGTATGTCCTGTGCACACAGAAGAATGTACATTCTGTGGTTGATAGGCAGAGTGTTCTGTAGATATCTATTACATGAAATTGGTCCAGAATATCCTTGTAAGTGTTTTGCCTCAGTGTTCTCTCTGTCAGCAGGGTGTTAAAATTCACAACTATTATTGTGTGCAGTCACCTAAGTCTTTTTGTAGGCCTAACAGCATTTGCTTTATGCATCTGGGTTCTCCATTTTGGGTGCATATATATTTAGGATAGGTAAGCCTTCCTGTTGAATTGAATCATCTATCATTATGTAATACCCTTCTTTGTCCTTTTTTACTGTTGTTCATTTAAAATCTGTTTTATCTTGTATTAGAATAGTGAACTCTACTGTCTTTTGATTTCTGTTCATGTGGTAGATCTTTCTCCATCCCTTTACTTTGAGTCTATGGGTGTCATTACATGTGAGATGAATATTTTGAATATTTTGAAGACATCAGGTAGATGGATGTTTTTTTTCATCCATTGTTCTACGCTATGCCTTTTAAATGGGGCATATAGACCATCTACGTTAAAGGTTAGTATTGATATGTGTGGTTTTGATCCTGCTTGTGAAGTTGTCAACTGGTTGCTGTGAGTAGTTGCTTTATAGGGTCTATGTGCTCTGTACTTAAGTGTTTATGTGGAGTAGGTATCAAAACTGAATAAGAAAAAAAATAAGCAACCAAAACATGCACTGAGTCCAGAGGGATTCATTGCCACACTCTGCCAAAGTTACAAAGAGGTGGTGGTACCAATACTTCTGAAAGTATTTCAAAAAATTGAGGCAGAGGACTCCTTTTAAACTTAGTCTATGAAACTAACATCACCCTGATAGCAAAATCTGAGAGTAGCAATTATTAAGCAAAAGTAAAGCTTTCAGCAAAGAGAGGTGACCTCAAAGCAAGGTTCCAGAAATGGGGCAGAGTTCTGAGTCTTTTATGTTGCAAGAGCATGGAAGTCTTCTGTGGGTTCTGTAAAGACACAACAACAAAAAAACTACAGGCTAATATCCCTGATGAATATAGATGTAAACAGTTTCAAGAAAATATTAGCAAATTGAGTCCAGCAGCACATCAATATTTTTTTTTTTTGAGATGGAGTTGTATTCTTATTGTCCAGGCTTAAGTACTCACCGCAACCTCTGCCTCCCAGGTTTAAGTGATTGTCCTGCCCAGCATCCTGAGTAGCTGGGATTATAGGCACCCGCCACCATGGCTGGCTAATTTTGTATTTTTAGTAGAGACAGGATTTCTCCATGTTGGTCAGGCTGGTCACAAATTACCAACCTCAGATGATCCCTGCTCCACTCAGCCTCCCAAAATGCTGGGATTACAGGCAGGAGCCACTGCTCCTGGCCAAAAATTTAATTCACCGTAACCAACTAGGCATTATTCCTGGGATGCAAGTTGGGTTAAACATATGCAAATCAATACATATGGTTCACCATATAAACAAAACTAAAAACAAAAACAATAAGATTGTCTCAATAGAAGCAAAAACAATTTCAATAAAATACAACATCCCTTATGATTAATATCCTCAGCAAGCTAGGCATTGAAGGAACATACCTCAAAATAATGAGCCATCTATGACAAACCCACAGCTAATATCATTATAAATAGGGAAAAGCTGAAAGCATTTCTCTTGAGAGGTGGAATAAGACTAAGATGTCCACTCTCATCATTCCTATTCAACATACTACTGGAAGTGCTAGTGAGAGCAATGAGGCAAGAAAAAGAATTCAAAGATATTCGAATAGGAAAAGAAGTCATATTATGTATTTTCATTGAAGATATGATTCTATACTTAGAAATCCCTAAAGTCTCTGTCAAAAGGCTTTTTAAACAACTTCAGTAAAGTTTCAGGACACAAAAATCAGTGTACAAAAATTAATAGACTTTCTGTACATCAAGAATGTTCAAGCTGAGAGCATAATCCACTTGTAACAGCCAACAACATAATTCATTTGTAACGGCCATAAAATAGTAAAGTACCTAGGAATATATCTAACCAAGAAGGTGAAAGATCTCTACAAGGAGGGCTACAAAACACAATAAAAGAAACCATAGATGACAAAAACAAGTGGAAAAACATTCCATACTTACAGATTGAAAGAATTAATATTGTTAAAATGGCCATATTTATCAAAGTAATCTACTGATTTAATGTTTTTTCTATCAAACTTCCAATGTCACTTTTCAAAGATTAAAAAAGAATCCTAAAATTCGTATGGAAGAAAAGGAGTCTAAATAACCAAAACAATTACATGCAAAAAGAACAAAGCTGGAGGCACCACATTATCTGACTTCAAACTATGCTGTAAAAATACAGTAACCAAAAAAAGCGTGGTACTAATACAAAAACAGATGCACAGACTAATGCAACAGAATGGAGAACCTAGAAATAAAAATGCACAGCTACAACCATCTAATCTTTAATGAAGTCAAGAAAAATAAGCAATGGAAAAATGTCTCCCTATTCAATAAATGGTGCTGGGATAACTGGCTAATCACATGCTCACTACCTGTGCGATGGGATCATCTGTAGTTTAAACCTCAACATCACACAGTATATACTAACATAAAAATTTGCACATGTACCCCTGAATCTATAATAAAAGTTGAAATTTTTAAAAAGTCTTTTCAATTTCAGTCTCAAAGATATATTTGAGGAAGGAAAGATGGACAAGTAATTTGAAAACTCTAGGAATAAAGTGCTGGGAACTCAAGTGAAAAATGAATCCTCCTGCAGGTCTATTCCAAAGGTGAGGTTTCATTTTGTATAATATCAAATATTCATACAATATATTGCTCAAATTTTTCTATGTGCACGTGAAAAAAATATGTAAAGAGACAAATTGTGGAGATGCATTGCTGTTTGCAACAGAGTTAAAACATGCAAGAACTTTGTTAAACAAATTTAGTAAGTAATAAAAAAATAATTGCAATTCGCCATCCTAAAGAAAAAGTTTTTTTTTTTTTTTCTCCTTTAACACAGTCACTGAGTTAGAGCTAAAAAGAACAAAACATACAATATGAAGTCTTAACTACCAGTAAGACTTTACTAAACAGGTTCTGACTTTGTGATTTTTTTTCCTCAAAGTATTTTGAAATAAGCTTCATTTGGAATACATCCTGAAAGCCAACTGGGTTGGAAAATGTTCACAATTTTCTTGTAATTTTTAATCTATTTTCTAAACCAATCACCAATCATGTCATATAAAAAACTGTTGAGAGCCACCCAGAGGCAAAATTTTATATTACTGCTGAAATATTCAGTGATTTCTTAGAAAATCAAATACCTGTAAATTTTAAAGGATTACATTAACGACTAAAGGGCAACATTACTAAACCTTTATTTCTCCCTTTAGAATATTTAGGAAACTGCAAATTGGTTACATTCACTTTTGGAAAATGCCCTGCTAGTCAGTAATCCAATCCCTTCAATTCAGCCCATTAAAAAGATTCAAAACTCAGTATAATTTCTTTGGGAAATTTCATTTCAGACATTGCCTTGTACTAGGTTCCAAAAATATTGGCTGTGTATGGCCTAAAGCAAATTTTACAAATGTAGAAATTTCATTGTTTACAACTTCAGCTACATGTACTTTCCGTAAATTTTTTAGAATATTTTCTTTTGTACTCTCCTACTCAATAATTTCCATAACTTTCATTTATATTTTCACTCAAAACATTAAATATTAATATAAATAAAAATGACAATAGCATATTTATCTTATATTTGATTGCACATATTATATCTTTATTTGACACACACACCCACACACTTTTTTTCTGACAGCTCTTGAGGGCAAAAAATATTTAATTTCTTTTAGTTATATAGCTTAGAGGCATTCAATAAATATGGTTAAGTGAGTCGTAGCAAATTGTTATCAGGAGGGCTACAAATAAAGGGGCAAATAAAATGGTATAAAGAGGAGCGGTCTCTTGGGAAAGCACTTACTTAAGCAACTTCAACTATATAGTGCCTTATCACCGCATTACAAAATATGGTAGTGGGAAAAAATCACATTGGAAAAGATGGATTCCTTATGTTTTGGAGCTGATGCTTTGATTCAGTCTAGATATAATGTAAAGCCAGAAGTAATAAGAATCATGGCAGCCATGGTTAAGGTACCTTATTCTTTAAGGAAGTCAACTTTCTAAAATTAGACTCATATAATTAAATCAGACCAATAATAGGTTAAACTTGAGCTATGTTTAAATACACAATATTTCTTGTGTTTGATTGAAAAATATCAAAAGGATTTGACAATAAAAGAACTTTAATAGTCATTATATGTTAGTGGTACCATTATTAAAAGTTAAATGCAAAACTACACTAGAAATTGACTTGTGAGAAGATTGTATGCTGAGCAAGTGTGCTTACCAAACTTCATGGAGCATTTAATATATTAATATATTTTGAATTAAGAATACTTTAAAAATATATTTTCCCTCTGATATTAGCCCATTTTTCTTAGTTCATCAACCTTGTTCCTGACATGGTCACTCACACTACATAATGCTGTATGATGCCACATAAGTTTTGGATTGTTTAATGGAAGTGAAAATAATGCTGAAGTATATTTTCAAGTACAAGAAAATGTTCAATGTCTCTTGCAGTCAAGTGAATAAGAATGCTCAGACCAAAGCTGAGATTAAGCATCTTGTGGTACTTTTGGTCCTTTTTATAGGTCTCAAAGAACATTCAATAAATTATTTCAAAGTCAATGGCATTAAATTGCATGTAAAATACAATAATATAAAATTTTAAATTCATTATTGTTTTTAATAATCTCCTGTTAATAAAATCAAATAATTTTATGTAAGCATGCAGGTTAAATATTTGGTTGTATTTAAATAATTAG
This sequence comes from Ateles fusciceps, assembly GCA_036589455.1. NCBI lineage: Eukaryota > Metazoa > Chordata > Mammalia > Primates > Atelidae > Ateles > Ateles fusciceps. Next base: position 2,176,138 of record JAZHEH010000589.1, read on the forward strand.
TCCTCTAGTCTGAATGTTTGTGTTCCTCAAAATTCATATGCTAAAACCTGAATCCCCAAGGTGATAGTATTTGAAAGTGGGGGCCTTTGGGAAGTGATGAGATCATGAGGATAGAGCCCTTAAAAGAGACCCCAGAGAGCTAACTGGTCCCTTCTATTGTATGAGGACACAGGAAGAAGGTGCTGTTGGCTGGGCATGGTGGTTCACATCTATAATCCCAGAACATTGGGAGGCTGGATAGGTGGCTAGCTTGAGCTCAGGAGTTCGAGACCAGCCTGGGCAACATGGTGAAACCTTGTTTGTATCAAAAATACAAAACCTTAGCCAGGCATGGTAGCATGCATCTGTGGTCCCACCTTGGAGGCTAACTAGGGAGGATTGTTTGAGCTAAGGAGGTGAAGGCTGCAGTGAGATAAGATGGTACCACTTTATTCCAGCCTAGGAGATAGAGTGAGACCCAAACACAGGAAAAAAAAAAAAAAAAAAGAAGAGAGAAGGTGCTGTCTGTGAACCAGAAAGAGAGCTCTTACCAGGAATTGAATCTACTAGTGCCTTGATCTTGGACATACCAGCCACCAGAACTGAGAGAAATAAGTTTCTGTTGTTTATAGCTAACCAGTTTACATCATTTTATTATAATGGCCCAACTGTAGTAAAACAGTAACTATTTCATTTTGTTACAAGTAGTAAATTAACTTCAATTAATTAATTCAATAAAACATGTATTATTTGGATTTTATTGACATGAAATAATTAACTATTTGGGTTTGTAGTAGACAGATATTGTTTTGTCTATCAATCATTTCCCTTTATTAATAAGCATCACCTATTTTTATCTGTAAATCTACCTGGCCTTCATTCAAAGTTCTTGTAGTTTGAATAGAGCTAGCATTAAACTCTACCTCCAAGAATGTCATATGAGCCAGGGCAAATCAATATGAGTATTCCTACCTCTGGCAAAAGAATTGCTTTCAAGTATAAATGTGTGACCTAATTCTGTCTAATAAAGATTCACTCTGGTAATTTGAACTGCTGAGAAAAATGAATTCTTATTCTCAGAATTTTAAGTCAGTAAACTATATTTTTAAGCCTGGAAATCCTAGTATCCATCTTGTTGCCTTTTGAGTACTTCATATGCAGCAGATACTAAAGATATCTGAGATATAGAGTCAGAGATTACCAATGATCTGGGTCCAGCACACCTGGAGCAGTGTTGTAGACATTGCCAGACCATTTCCCATTATCTATTTCAGCTTTCTTTCATTGTATTCAAACAAGGTCATTTTTGTGGAACTGACTATAAACGAATTTTGAAGAATGGGCTGTGATTGTCCCATGCCACCAAGTTTAATTATATTCCACAAGCCACAATGACTGGCTCACAGATGGATATTTGGCCCAGAATTAAATTAATCAATAGATAGCATCTTTTTATTCACAGTGATTGACTCAGAATTAGAAAAATGTCATAACTTGATCCCAAAATATTAGATTTTAGGAATTTGTATAAAAGTTGTGGGAAAATAAGTTATTTCTTCCTCTTAGACATTCAGTGTATCAGTGTGAGACTTGGAATTGCTTCAAGCATTTGGCCACCACTATAAGCCTCAGACTTTAGGATAAATCTGACATATGGAAATCGTAGAGAGAAAATCATACAGAAAGGAAGCCAGAACCCCAACAAATCTGCTCCTCCCTACTAATGGATTTTTTAATTAAATGAACTATTAAACTAATAAGCTTCTTGAAATATCTTAAGTTGGGTTTTCTCCTTGAAATACCCAAAAGTATTCAAATTGACATACTTTTTCTACTCCTGGGCTTTTAGGTTATATAAACCAAGTAATCTCCTTTATTTGTTTAAGGTAATTTAGACTGACTTTTGTCATTTGCAAGTGGGAAAACACAGAGTAATGCAAACAATTGTTTTGGGCTTCAGACATATGTATAAATCTTCTAACCAGGTCGTTCATACACACAGACAGATGATGGATAGATAGTAATTTTTAAGCATGGTGACATATTAGCTTTCTCCCATTCCTATTCTAAAAGAAAAGGGTTGTTTTCAAGTAATAGGTCATTCCTTAAAAGAAACAGCATGTCTTCACATACTTTAAAAATATGTTCTTAAAAGCACTATATTTTTAATTTTAACAAGCTTTTAATTTGAAACCCTGAGAACTCAATTAATTCTCAAGAAAAAACCATAAACATAGTTTTATATTAATCAGTAGAGACAAAGCGAAATCCTTCCATATTCGAGACATTATTTTATATATCAAGTACATGAGCTGCTCCTAGTCTCCAAGAATAATCCATCTACCTGAACTCAGGTTCCCATTTCCTTGTTCCTTCAGAGGAAATTGCTTCCAGTTTTCCCTCTTTCCAGTCTCAACACAGCAACCAGATTTCTAAAACACAAATCATATCATACATTCCTCTACTCAAAATGCTTTCATGTCTTCTCATGAGTATACTTTCTCATGAGAAGAGTATACTCTTAAGCATGGCATTCAAGGGCCTTCCTGAACTGGCTCTGCTGACTTGACTATGCACTTCTACAACTCCTTATTCCCCATTACCAGATTTGTGTTTCAGAAATACTGAAACATAAATACGTTTCCAAACATGGCTTGTCCTTTCCAGCCTCCATGCCTTTACAAGTGTTCCCTTTGTCTTCCTTCAATGATGCAAAGAATTGAACCTATATATCCTTCCAGTCTTATCTCAAAGATTATCCTTTCAATGTAAATTTTCCAATGCTACCACCACACTTTGTATATACCTTTATTATAGTATATATTATATTAATGGGAAAATATTTAACAGAAGCTGTTAATCTATTTGGCTACAGAGATTAATCAAGTTCACAGATTGTTTTTTGTTTTGTTTTTTTTTGTCTACATAGTATTTCTTGACATAATAAAATTGAAATGTTTTCCAACAAAGTCTCTCATTGTAATTTTCTTTGTGCAGATTGATTTTACTGTATTTTTTTAGTTTTAAAGAACAGGAACAGATCCAAAAATCTAGAATCCATGTGAGAATAAATTATTCTATGATAGCTCTATAATGTGTGGAACATTTTCTAACAAAATCAAAAGGATAATTAGAAAAAGAACAGATCAACAGAGCTAGCATGTCTGATTAAATGCCATTCTAATAAGAAATAAGACCAGGCTATTTTACTTTTTTGAGTCAGGTTAATAGTATGCATACTCAAATGTAAAATCCTTATGTTAAAAACATCCACCATAGTAATGAGCAGACAAGCCATAGATAAGAAGCAAATGACCCAATTAAAAAATGGGCAAAAAATCTGAACAGATACCTCAGCAAAAAAGATACGTACTTGGAAACAAGCATATAAAAAGATGTTCCATATCATATGGCATTAGGAAAGCAGAGAATTGCAAATTAGAATAACAGTGAGACACTTCTTACCTGTTAGAGTATCTAAAACCCTTTGTTAGTTGTATTCCTAGGTATTTTACTCTCTTTGTAGCAATTGTGAATGGGGAGTCTGCTCATGATTTGACTCTCTGTTTGCCTGTTATTTGTGTATAGGAATGCTTGTGATTTTTACACACTGATTTTGTATCCTGAGACTTTGCTGAAGTTGCTTATCATCTTAAGGAGATTTTGGGCTGAGATGATTGGGTCTTCTAAATATACAATCATATCATCTGCAAATAGAGACAATTTGACTTCCTCTTTTCCTAACTGAATACCCCTTATTTCTTTTTGTTGCCTGATTGCTCTGGCTAGAACTTCCAATACTATATTGAATAGAAATGGTGAGAGAGGGCATCCTTGTCTAGTGCCAGTTTTCAAAGGAAATGCTTCCAGTTTTTGCCCATTTAGTATGATATTGACTATGGGTTTGTCATAAATAGCTTTTATTATTTTGAGATACATTCCATCAATACCTAGTTAAGAGTTTTTAACATAAAGGGCTGTTGAATTTTGTTGAAGGCCTTCTCTGCATCTGTAGAGATAATCACGTGGTTTTTGTCTTTGGTTCTGTTTACATGATGGATTACATTTATAGATTTGCAGATGTTGAGCCAGCCTTGCATCCCTGGGATGAAGCCTACTTGATCATGATGGATATGCGTTTTGATGTGCCATTGCATTTGGTTTGCCAGTATTTTATTGAAGATTTTTGCATCAATGTTCATCATGGATATTGGCCTGAAATTTTCTTTTTTAGTTGTATCTCTGACAGGTTTTCATATCAGGATGATATTGGTCTCATAAAATGAGTTGGGGGGGATTCCCTCTTTTTGTATTGTTTGGAATAGTTTCAGAAGGAATGATACCAGCTTCTCTTTGTACATCTGGTAGAATTAGGCTGTGAACCTATCTGGACCTGGACTTTTTTTGGTTGGCAGGCTATTAATTGCTGCCTCAACTTCAGACCTTGTTATTGGTCTATTTAGGGTTTCAACTCCTTCCTGGTTTAGTCTTGGGGGGATACAAGTGTCCAGGAATTTATCCATTTCTTCTAGATTTACTGGTTTATGTGCATACATTGTGTGTAGTAATCTCTGATTGTAGTTTGTATTTCTGTGGAATTGGTGGTGATATCCCCTTTATCATGTTTTTATTGCATCTATTCTTCTCCCTTTTCTATTAATCTGGCGAGTGGTCTATTTTGTTGGTCTTGTCAAAAAACCAGCTTCTGGATTTATTCATTATTTGAAGGGTTTTTTATGACTCTATCTCCTTCACTTCTGCTCTGATCTTAGTTATTTCTTGTCTTCTGCTAGATTTTGAATTTGTTTGATCTTGCTCCTCTAGCTCTTTTAATTTTGACTATAGGGTGTAGATATTAGATCTTTTCTCACTTCTCATATGGGCATTGAGTGCTATAAATTTCCCTCTAGAAACTCCTTTAAATATTCTGGTACATTGCATTTTCATTCTCATTGGTTTGGAAAAACATCTTTATTTCTGCCTTCATTTCATTATTTATTCAGTAGTCATTCAGGAGCAGGACCTCTTCAAGGAGAACTACAAACCACTGCTCAAGGAAATAATAGAAGATACAGACAGATGGAAAACATTCCATGCTCATGGTTAGGAAGAATCAATATCATGAAAATAAGCATGCTGCCCAAAGTAATTTATAGATTCAATGCTAGCCCCATCAAGCTACCATTGACCTTCTTCACAGAACTGGAAAAGACCACCTTAAACTTAGTATGGAACCAAAAAAAGAGCCTGCATAGCCAATACATTCCTAAGCAAAAAGAACACAGCTGGAGGCATCATGCTACCTGACTTCAAAACATATTAAAAGGCTCCAATAATCAAAATAGCATGGTACTGGTACCAAAACAGAGATATAGACCAATGGAATAGAACAGAGGACTCAGAAGTAACACCACACACCTACAACCATCTGATTTGACAAATCTGACAAAAACAAGCAATGGGGAAAGGATTCCCTGTTTAATAAATGGTGTTGGGAAAACTTGCTAGCCATGTGCAGAATGCTGAAACTAGACCCCTTCTTTACACCTTATATAAAAACAAGATCAATGGAACAGAACAGAGGCCTTGGAAGTAATGCCACACACCTACAACCATCTGATCTTTGACAAACCTGACAAAAACAAGCAATGGGGAAAGGATTCCCCTGTTTAATAAATGGTGCTGGGAAAACTGGCTAGCCATGTGCAAAAAACTGAAACTGGACCCCTTCTTTAAACCTTATACAAAAATTAACTCCAGATGGATTAAAGATTTAAACATAAGACCTAACACCATAAAAACCCTAGAAGAAAACCTAGGCAATACCATTCAGAACATAGGCATAGGCAAGAACTTCCTGACTAAAACACCAAAAGCAATGGAAACAAAAGTCAAAATAGACAAATGGGATCTTACTAAACTTAAGAGCTTCAGCAGAGCAAAAGAAACAATCATTAGAGTGAACTGGCAACCAACAGAATGGGAAAAAATTCTTGCAAGCTACCCATTTGACAAAGGGCTAACATCCAGAATATACAAAGAACTAAAACAAATATACAAAAAAAAAAAAAAAAAAATCGAAAAGTGGGCAAAAGATATAAACAGACACTTTCAAAAGAAGACATTTTTGTGGCCAAAAAACATATGAAAAAATGCTCATCCTAAGTATCAGCATGGTTCATGCATGAAAAAAAAAATGTTCTTCATCACTGGCCATTAGAGAAGTGCAAATCAAAACCACACTGAGATACCATCTCATGCCAGTTAGAATGTTGATCATTAAAAAATCTGGAGACAACAGATGCTGGAGAGGATGTAGAGAAAAGGAACGCTTTTTACATTGTTGGTTGGAATGTAAATTAGTTCAACCATTGTGGAAAACAGTGTGGCAATTCCTCAAGGATCTGAAAACAGAAAAACCATTTGACCCAACAATCTCATTACTGGGTATATACCCAAAGGATTTTAAGTCATTCTAATATAAAGACACATGCACACATATGTTCACTGAAGCACTGTTTACAATAGCAAAGACTTGGAAACAACCCAAATGCCCATCAAAGATAGACTGGATAAAGAAAATGTGGCACATATACACCATGGAATACTATGCAGACATAAAAAAGAATGAGTTCATGTCTTTTTCAGGGACATGGATAAATCTGGAAACCATCATTCTCAGCAAACTGACACAAAAACAGAAAACCAAACACTGCATGTTCTCAATCATAAGTGGGTGTTGAACAATGAGAACACATGGAGACAGGGAGGGGGAACATCACACACTGGGGTCTGTTGGGGGGTGGAGGGCTAGGGAGGGATTGCAGGGGGTGGGGAGATGAGGGAGGGGATAACATTAGGGGAAATACCTAATGTAGGTCATGGGGGGGATGGAGGCAACAAACCACCATGGCATATGTATACCTATGTAACAATCCTGCAAGATCTGGACATGTACCCCAGAACTTAAAGTAAAATAAGAATGATCCTTAATGGAAACTAGTAACTTTGAATGATATTGATGTGTCAATGTAGGGTCATTCATTGTGACAAATATACTAATCTGCTGTAGGATGTTAATAACGAAGAAGACTGTGCCTGTGTGGAGAAGCGAGTATATGGGAAATCTCTGTCATTTCTATTTATTTTTGGATAAACCTAAAGCTGCTCTTTAAAAAGTGTACTTTAAAAAATTCAAATAGAATTTGTGTTGAAGCTCACAAGTACCAGTAAATATATATAATAAAATCAGGCCCCATTTATACTTCTAAAAATCTAAAATTCCATAATAATTTTTGTTCAAATGAAAAATCACTGCAGAACTAATCTAAAATTAATGTTTGTGCAACCCATCAGTCCTCATATATCAGTATCAAACAATCATGGTTACATTTTTAAGTACATGCTTATGTAAATATACCTCATAAACAACATTATTTAGTAATAGTGACTACTATAACAGTTATAGAATGGCTCAGTTGTAAACTACATTGAGTAGTAATTAATCTATTGTCAAGAACTGTAAATGATCTGAGATTTTATCCTTCTTGCAAGCTAACAAGTGATAAAGTTTTATGGATGCTGACACAAGACATGAGACTCCTGCATTTGTGAAGTATGAATTATTACACACAGCAGTACCAGTATCTCCAGAAACGACATTCCTGTGCTGTTTCCCTAAGCCATAATTCCCAAATGGCTATATGAAGTAAGTCAGATGACAACTAACAGGCAGTATGTTGAGTTTGGGAGCAAAACTCCAAGCTTAGGACTTGAATACTTGATAAAGAGTACTGAGCATGTTTGATGTTTGTTCTGGAGGAAGGCATTGCCTTTATCTTACTAGATAGTAATCATATTTGTGTATTGTTCCAGAAGGAGATCCTATCTGTATCTTCCAAGATGGTTTGCTATACAAACATTTTAGAAAAGATAGCAAGGAACAAAGGGCAGATATGTAGCAATGTGAGATATTCATGGAGAATTGTCCCCTAAATTCTGTAAACATCTGAATATTTTTTACTCTTTTAAAAATTAAACTATACTGTACCAACCAAAATTCAATTTCTGTATCAGGCTATTAAAATGAAGTTTTAAGGAAGAGTGTTTCATTTATTTCTCTTTTTATGAGATTTAGTTTTGTCAGATATTTTTGACATTTCATCACTAAAATATAATTTCTGCATATCCAAGGGTTTGAGAAACACTGAAAGTCACTTTAAATGTTGAGCCACAGGAACTGAAGGTACTTGATACTATCTACAATTAGAGATTCAGAACAGCTACACATGAACAAATGTTTAAGCACTCACAAAGGTGAAAAATGACTTTGATTCAAAATGTTATTTTTATTTTATTACACAACAGTGCAAAGTAGCCTCAAGGTGAACTTTGCATCTATTTGGAAAATTAGATTGTAGTGTCATTATGTCTCAATGTAACCTCATGAAATCTGAGAATATTTTTTTCTTCTCCCAAACTGAGCATATCAGCATTAGAATTTCCTACAAGGTGAAAGCTGAGAAGTTTATCATTGAGTCCAAATTCATGCTTTATTTTTAACAACTTCATTGTGTATAACAGAGTGAACTGAATATCACTGAGACAGAGTAAAATAAAATTACAAAACATTTGCAAACAAAAACCCACCAAAATTGGTTTTATATACCTTTTAGATGTTTCAGAATATCAGCACACTAAAATCATTGAGCTTTTAACCATATCAGAAATAAGTCATCTTGTGCAACTTAAAGCAAAAACTGTAACCAGTTTGGGGGAAAAGAAAGACAAAACCAAAAATGAATGCAGCACTTATAAGCAAAGGAAACTCTAGCTTCCAAGAGAAATATCAAAAGAAAAATAGATACATTTTTTTCCAGAAGCAACATTTTTTTCCTAAAACAATGGATTACTGTTAAAAATAGGGATTCCAGACAAAGGAATAGGCTCTTCAAATCCTAAAATATGACTTCAAAAGGACAACAATATAGTTTTTGATAATTGGACATTATTGAAACCATGGTACGTCTTAGTTATATTAGCAAATAACAAGAAAATGGGGTTTTCAATTTTTATCCAAATGTCTATAGTCACAAGGAGAAAAAACTTAGAACACAGCACTGTCTCAAGGAATTTATAATTTACTTTTGAAATATCAGCATGAATATAAGGAAAAAAAAGCCAAAAATACAATGCTGGTTAACTCACTTTTCTTCTTGCCTTGAAATTATACTTTTCTACTTCAGTGTATTGATGTATGTACTTGCCTGTGATGGTTAATACTGAGTGTCAGCTTGATTGGATTGAAGGATGCAAAGCATTGATCCTGGGTGTGTCTTTGTGGGTTTTGCCAAAGGAGATTAACGTTTGATTCAGTGGTCTGAGAAAGGCAGACCCACCCTTAATCTCAGTTGGCACCATCTCATCAGCTGCCAGCACAACCAGGATATAAAGCAGGCAGTAAAACATGAAAAGGCTACACTGGCTTAGCCTCCCAGGCTACATCTTTCTCCTGTGCTGGATGTTTCTGCCCTCAAACATTGGACTCCAAGTTCTTTAGCTTTGGGACTAAAACCTGCTTCCTTGCTCCTCAGTTTGCAGATGGCCTATTGTGGGACCTTGTGATCATGTGAGTTAATACTACTTAATAAAATTCCCTTTACGTATATACATATTTATCCTATTACTTCTATTCCTGTAGAGAACCCTAATACACTGCCTGTATTATTAAACCATAAGCTTTTCTTTCCCCTTAATGTAGATGGCTCCTTTTTAAGCATTCAGGGTGGGAATCACATAAGTGTATTCGCTTATGTAGGTAATGGAAGCCGAATCACTTGAATCCCTTAGTCTTACCTTGTCAGAATCAGCCTTACAATTCAAACCTTCCCAATTATATGAAGAACCCATGACTAGCTTAAGAACTAAGTTAAACTAATTTAAGTTGTGTTTATGCTACTTGCAACTAAAAGTGTGTTTAGAACAATTAGAATCTGGTATAGTAATTGTTACATGTTTACCAAGTATCAAAAAGCGAATCATCATCACTTGTATGCAAGTAGCATGTATCTCTCTTCCAAAATCCACATACAGTAAAATTATACCAGTATCTTGAAATCAGTCACAGTGTGATATTTACACCACAGAAATTGGTAAATGCTTCAAACTAGGTCCTTCTCACCTTTTCCTGAGAGTCATTTATTCAATATTTACAAGAACACCAAGGGATATAATCAACAGAATCATGCCTCCCAAGTTGGATTCGTTCAGCTTTATCATCCAGCATGTAGCTTTTAAAAATTGAAGATCTACTAATAATGCTAATTTCCTCATCTGGAGATATTTTTGAAACTCTTTGGCTTTAATTATAAATTATATTTATGCAAGTAAACCCTAAAACCAAATTTGACTTCATGGGAAAATATTCAGAATAATTTATGTAGTTACAATTTCAAGAAACTTTGTATACACTGGAATGAAGCAGGGCTTCTGGGTATCTTAATAAAGATATAGCACTTACTTGGCTTTTAATACCAAGGAAACTAGCAGCTGTTATTACTAATATCACTTATCTTATTTTAATTAATCAGTTTCTCCTATGATTATGTATTTTACTCTGCTTGTGAATTTTTCTCTGCATCTTCTCTTCACATTTTTAAATCTCTTTGTGTTAGAAGTTTTTGTTTTTTTCACTGTCTATGGCTCAATAATATCTCAAAGCCAGTCTACTTTTGCTTCTCTGTTTGAACATGTTTGTTTATCTGTTTCTAAGAAGGGCTTGAGTTAATGTTGTTTTTTGCTTAACTCTGATGATATCTGAAAATACCAAAATCTGAATAATAATTGTAATTTTAATGACACATTATAAATACACAGTAAGAAATATTCTATCTTGGCCAGGTACAGTGTCTCATTCCTGTAATCCCAGCACTTTGGGAGGCCAAGGCAGGCAGATCACTTGAAGTCAGGAGTTCAAGACCAGGCTGGGCAACATGGTGAAACCCGTTCTCTACTAAGGATACCAAAAATTAGCTGAGCATGTGGCAGGCACCTGTAATCCCAGCTACTCAGGAGGATGAGGCAAGATAATCATTTGTACCAGGGAGACAGAGGTTGCAGTGAGCCAAGATTGTGCCATTGCACTCTAAGCTGGGCAACGAGAACAAAAACTGTCTCAAAAAAAAAAAAAAAAGAAAAAGAAAGAAAGAAAAGAAGAAAGAGAAAATAAATATTCTATCTCAATAAATAAAATTATTTCAGTTGCATTTGCTATGCCATTAATTTATTTATTTGGCTTACAAATTAAGTATAAATTATGTCCTTGCCTGTATGTTAAGCACAGGCAAACTAAAAAGCAATGCTTGCTGTCTTTTTCTAAAGAAAAATAATCCAGATTCATAAATGTGCTGTTAAAATACAGTCTGAGAAGAGCCTTCTGGTAGTATGTACACAGTGCACCTAAGAGAAAGCACAACAAATCAGGAATTAAGAAGTCAGGAAAGATATAAGGAAATACTGCTGATGTCTTAGCTGAAATATGATGAAGAAGGAGCTATCCAAGAAAAGGATGTAATGTGAAGAAAAAAAAATGTTCTATGTAGAGAGATGATCATATGCAAATGCATCAAGTTTGGATAATGACTAAACTTGAGTAATGTATGTGTGAGGATTGGTAAGGACAAGGCAGCAGACAATTAAAGATTTGTGATCTGTGTGATCTGGAAAACTCCTTTTATCTTACTTAGTCTTTTCTATGCCATTTTCCTATCCACAAGCAACTAAATCACACAAGGATTGATTTTTCCATTTATGGATGATTTGTCTTGGGCCCTTTGCTTTTTACTATCCCTCTGAATATTTATTCATGAATTATTCTCTCTCACTCTCACTCTCCCCCATCTTTCTCCATACAACCGCCACCTCTTCTCTCTTGCAACACCTCACTGTTAATACATAATTTCTCATCATTGCCAGGACAGAACAGTATGGCTTGATCTATATTTTAGACTTAAAATGTGTTTCAAATAATCTTACATTTTTATTATACATTATTATTTACCTGTGCATAGTTTACCTAGGAAAATTTAATTCTAAAGTCTAGACCACCACACACATCACAGGAGGCAATCATTTTTCCACTTGCCTATAAAAGTTAGGAAAACAAATTGAGAGTCACTGTTACATGAATATGTAATGCATGCCTTTAGTGGGCAACGTTGGATCAGTTTCTCCAAGCAGGTCTACCTTCTCCAGAGAATTGCCCTCAGTTGAACAGTGATCTGCTCCCCCAAGAGCTTATGCTATTATGCCTAATAGACAGCAGTCAAATGATTGACTGATGACTGATGTGGAGTTAGAAAGGCAGGGCCTCTTCCTTAGATGGCACTAACTTGAGATGCAATTTCTACCCCAGAACACAACATTGTTTAATCTTGTACTACTGTCCTTTTCCTCGTTCCCTTTCTTTTGAGAGTTCTCAGTAAATCCTTTCACAGGATCCTCTTACTTAGCCTCTGCTGCTAGAAAACCTGACTGGAGACAGGTTTTCTACCTACACTTTCTCTTAAAACATAGGGCCAGAAGTTCATGAAAATTTGACATCCCAAGCCCCTACATGCTGATGTCAAAAGAGCACAAACACAGCAGGCATCAGGACATCAGATGCATTCCTACAATCATGGAGAACACAAATAATATTTGAAAACTATGGAGTGTTTACAAAATGAAAACAAATGAGGATTTTAGTATGTCTTATTCTTGTTTGCCTACTTGACAAAAACTCTATGATATGATGTGTTCTAGTGTGACATTGTGAGCTATGGATCCTATGGTATAATCTATTCCCCCTCTGCTAAGACTTAGTTAGCATGTGACTGAATATTCCAGAAAGACTTTAAAAAGTTCTGTGCAAAATCTGGCCACACTGAGAAAACTGTCTTAACTTTCAGTTAGAGGTTTGGATGCTGGGGTGGATGACCTTCTTTATACTTGTGGGATTTTTTTTTTTAATTTCTCTACTTTTTATGATATCATCTCAATCCCCCCCTCTTAGCCAATTAAGATATCCCAAACACCTACTTTGTGAGATACTGTGTAGACTCAGTTTTCTCATATTTTAGGTATATTAGCTTTTCTAAGCTGCTCCTCTACTTCACCCACTACCCCTGCTCCCAAAAGATATGGCTTTGAGATTTTACTGTTATTCAACTTCTCACAAAGGAAGTTAGAAAATGTTAAACATTTAAATTTCCAAATTATTTTTCACATATTTTAGGATAGTAATTGGATTTACCTCAAACCTACATATTTTGTAAATTTTCTATACTAATAAGCTCTCTCCAATAGAACTTTATGAGATGATGGAGATTTCTATTATGTTAAATATGATGACATGTAGCATAGCCACCTGTAGCTATTAAATATTTAAAATGTGGCTAAAAACTACATTTCAAAATTTCTATTTTTAAAGAACTTCATGTGAGTAGTGGCTACCATCCTGAATAGGACAGCTACAGATTTTAAAATAAACACATTAGAGAAAAATGTCCAAATTGGTTCCGGTACTACTATTCTGTTTATTTTGCTAATTTTTTCAATTAATTCAGACTGAAGTTTAAAATATCTCTTCAGTACTACTATTGCAAGAATATTTCTTCTGCATTATTTTAATATATATAAACATGTAACACATGATACTTTGTGGTAGGTAGAAATCATAAAGAATGAAGGTTGGCGGGTACGTGTCAGAAATTTATGCTTCATTTTCCTCTGTTATCTTATAATTCAACGCCAGTCCTTAAACTTCCAATTCTGTTTATCAGGTGCTCAGATAATTTCACTTTCCTCTCACCAACTTTGCTCTGTGCCTTACATTTCAAAACCACAAAAATTACCAGTTTTTTTGGTCCCCCAATGTCATGAAGTATGAGTAGGAATTTGTCAGGTAATGAAGGAGAAAAGAGAGTTGTTTCAGCCAGAGACAGCAGAACATGGGATGAATGATGGAAGAAAATATTGATGTATTTTATACAAAACAAGGTCTTTCTGTGTCACCAAGGCTGGAGTACAGTAGTACTACCTCAGCTCACTGCAATCTCCACCTCCCAGGTTCTAGCAATCCTTCCACCTCAGCCTCCCAAGTAGCTAGGACTACAGGCACACACCACCAGGCCTGACTACTAATTTTTGTATATTTTGTGGCGACAGCATTTCACCATGTTGCTCAAGCTGGTCTCGAACTCCCAGGCTCAAGTGATCTGGCCACCTAAGCCTCTCGAAGTGCTGCAATTACAAGTATGAGCTACCATGCCTGGTCCTAGAGTAGAACCTTAAAAAAAAGTTTGCCTACTATGGAAGAGAACAAGAGAAAAAAAGTGTGAGGACAGTATCATATTATCATATAAGCAATAATACTGATATTCACTAGGGAAATGGCATCAGACATGGAGTGAATACATTTAAGATATATTTAAGAATTAGGCTAAAAGAACTTGAAGTTTGATTAAATTAGAGCAATTAAGTAATAGGAAGAATTAGTAATATAAACAGTCTCTGTCATGAGCAGCTGGATGAATTAGGATGACTTTTACTGTGATAAGAGGTATAAATAGAGGAAAGGAGTCCCCAGGGCAGTGACACTTTATTCCCCTAAACCTGTGACCTGATTATGGTGTTATTTATCAAATATGACAGCTATTTAATAGTTAACTATTTATATCTGTTAGCAATGGGTTAGAAAAATGATAGAATACAACAAAATGACAGAATGTGTGTGATTACTTGATGCCAATGATTATATTACATACAACTGTAATTTGCCTTCCAAGGAACTCTTCCTGGCTGGCTTTGAGGAAAAAGATTACTGTGTTGGGAGCTGTGACACACCAAGGAGCTGAGAGAAGCCTCCATCCGTTAGGGGAAAAACTGAGACCTTCAATCTGGCAGCCTTTTAGGTACTAAATGCTGCTAAAAACCACAACATGAGTGTGAGAGTAGGTCTATCCCCAGCTGAGCCTCAGAAGAGACTGTAGCCCTGGTCAGTATCTTAACTGCAGTTTTGAGACCCTAAAGTAGAAGACTTAGTTAAGCCATGCCCAAACTTCTGACCTACAGGAACTATGAGATTTTTAAAAATGTGTTGTTTTAAGCCTTAATGTTGTTAGTAATATTGTTACGTGGCAATCTTTAATTAACACTTCTCCTCACAAAGAAGAAAAAAATCTAGACATCCTCTTTGCATGCAGTCCTAAATGAAGGAAGTAACTTTTTTTTTTTTTTTAGATATTCCCAGCAGTATTATTCAGGCTAGTTTAGATCAAGTGCCATTATTGAACCATTCACATTGCACTCTGATTTGCAAGATTGGGTCATATGTAAATGCCAGAGTAATGGATACTGATAATATTCAAGGGTCATTTCCAGAAAGAAAAATAATGGCTGGATATGAGAGAGAGGAAGGAATTCTTACAAAAACTTATTTCTACTGTTAACACTCTTGCATCACAGCATGAATCTTGCTTTCTATTCACAAGTGATTCAGACTAACATAAGTGGTTGTGGCAGTTAAATCTAACTTACATTTTGAAAACAAACATAAATATTTTGGAGGTCATAATAACACACTCACACAAAACTGGAATGTTATTAAAACCAGGTGTTTACTCTAGGTCCCATTGCTTATTACACAGAAAGCCAATCACTGAGATGACTATTGTCAAGGAAGAAGATTTTATTAGGGTGCTGCAGAGAGATGGGAGGTCAGTGTCAAATCCATTTTTTTAGCCAATAAAAATTATGTGTTTATATGACAGGGAAGAAATGTATCCATGTTTGGGATAACAGAAACTGGGGTATAGTTAAGAAAGAGGAGTTCATCAACAGGAAGCAGGTGGTCAGATAGGCAATCATAATGGTTGAGTGGTCTGGTATCTTAATTTTCCAGATGCAGTGATCTGGTAAATTCCAGTCCCTTGATACTATCTGGGAGGCCTGATGGTTGGTTGCTGAGAAAGGAACCTAAAGATAAGAAAAATGTAACTTTCTCAAGTTTTAAGACTGAGGGGGGGTGTCAATTTCTCTATTTACTTAAAAGAAACCATAAATACTAGTTCTATGGGACAATTAGGCTGGTTTCATATCCTTGAAGAGTATTCACTGATATGTAACCATGAAATACAAACACGTTACCAAAGATGAAAAATAAAAATAAAATTTTGAGTTTTATAAATTTAATACAGTTGACGATAAAATTGGGAAGTGAGGAAGATGGCCGAAGGAAGCTTCTCCGGAGTGCAGCTACCACCAAGAGAGACAGAACCAGAACGATATCCGCGTCTCCGAGCAAGGTACCAGTTTTGTTTTAAAGGGACTGGTTGAACAGGGGATTAACCCCCAAAAAAGGCAGCAAAAGCAACTCAGAGGGGTCCAGCTAAGGCAAGGCAGGGCACTGCCCCACCTGGAAAGTGTATCAGGCACTGAGGATCGGGGGGGGGCATCACCTCCTCGGTTCTCTGAATCAGATACAGCAATTCACTCCAAACTTCGGCAGCACACAGACCAGGAAAATGCTGCCTTGCTGAGAACTGCCTGGAGTCACAAACCCAGGCAACAGCTCTGGCCGGCAGCCCTGGCCAGACCAGTGCCTCATCAGCACAGACCAGTGTGGAGATGTGGACTAATACTGAGAAAGCTTGCAAAAAGGAACTACCTGTCCCACAGAAGGGAGAGTTGAAAGTGGGGGAGTGGGATACAACCAGACAGGCCCCTCCCCCACAAGATCCAGCAACCAGAGTCCCTCTCCTGGGAGAGTTTCACAGTTAACACATCCTCCATCCGGGAGCAGCAGGCTTGGCAGAGGGGAAAGAGCCTGCCATTGGGAAGGCAGGGCTAACCCCACCAGTACAGAAACAAGGTGAAGAATAAACAGCAGCCTTGCTGAGACCGAGGCAGCCCAGCAGCGCCTCCACAGGCAGACAATGGACAGACTGTCTCAAGTGGCACACTGACACTTGTGTTTGAAAAAAAAAAAAAGCCTCATACGGGAGAAATAACCACAACTTTAACATAAAGGACGTCCACTCAGAGAAGATGGGAAGAAACCAGTGCAAAAAGGACAAAAACATCAAAGTCCAGAATGCCTCTGCTTCCCAGAGAGAGCACAATGACTCACCAGCATAGCAACAAAACAGGTCAGAAAATGATTTTGACAAGCTGACAGAAGCAGGCTTCAGAAGATGGATAATAACAAACTTCTCTGAGCTAAAAGAACATGTTTTAACTCGTCAAGAATAAACCTAAAAAAGTTAGATAAAATGCTAACTAAAATAACCAGCCTAGAGAAGAACATAAATGACTTGATGGAGGTGAAAAACACAGCACGAGAACTTCATAAAGCATACACAAATTTCAATATCCAAATCAATCAAGCAGAAGAGAGGATATCAGAGATCAAAGATCAACTCAATGAAATAAAAAGAGAAGGCAAGAAAAAAAGAAAAAAGAGTGAAAATAAATGAACAAAGCCTCCAAGAAATATGGGATTATGTGAAAAGAACTAATCTATGCTTGATCAGTGTACCTGGAGAGGATGGGGGAAAAATGAATCCAAGCTGGAAAACACTCTTCAAAATATTATCCAGGAGAACTTCCCCAACTTAGCAAAGCAGGCCAACATTCAAGTACAGGAAATACAAAGAACACCATAGAGATACTCCTCAAGAGAGCAACCCAAGGCACATAATCGTCAGATTCACCAGGGTTGAAATAAAAGAAAAAATGCTAAGGTAGCCAGAGAGAAAGGTTGAGTCACCCACAAAGGAAGACAATCAGACTCACAGCAGATCACTCAGCAGAAACCGTACAAGCCAAAAGAGAGTGGGGGCCAATATTCAACATCCCTAAAGAAAAGAAATCTCAATCCAAAATCTCATATCCAAACAAACTAAGCTTCATAAGTGAAGAATAAATAAAATCTTTTATAGACAAGGAGTTACTGAGATACTTCATCACCACCAGACCTGCCCTACAAGAGCTCCTGTAGGAAGCACTAAACATGGAAAGGAACAACCAGTACCAGACACTGCAAAACTAAAACAAATAGTAAAGACAACAACACAATGGAGAAACTGCATCAACCAACAGACAAAACAAACAACCAGTAACAAAATGGCAGCATCAAATTCACCTATAACAATATTAACATTAAATGTAAATGGCCTAAATGCCCAATCAAATGACACAGACTGGCAAACTGGGAAAAAGTCAAAGTCCATTAGGTGTGCTGTATTCAGGAGACCCATCTCACATGCAAAGACACACATAGACTCAAAATAAGGTGATGGAAAAAGATCTACCGAGCAAATGGAGAGCAAAAAAAAAGCAGGGGTTGAAATTTTAAGTCTTTGATAAAACTGACTTTAAACCAACAAAGATCAGAAGAGACAAAGAAGGACACTTCATAATGGTGAAAGGATCAATACAACAAGAAGAGATAAGTATCTTAAATATATATGCACCCAATACAAGAGCACACAGACACATAAGCAAGTTCTTAATGACCTACAAAGAGACTTAGACTCCCACACAGTAATAGTGGGAGACTTCATCACTCCACTTTCAACATTAGACAGATCAACGAGACAGAAAACCAACAAGGATATCCAGGACTTGAACGTAGAACTGGAACAAGCAGACCTAATAAACATCTACAGAACTCTCCACCCCACAGCCACAGAATATACAGTCTTCGCAGCACCACATCGCACTTACTCTAAAATTGACCACACAATTGGAAGTAAATCACTCCTCAGCAAATGCAAAAAAACGAAAATCATAACAGTCTCTCAGACCACAGTGCAATCAAATTAGATCTCGGGATTAAGAAAGTAACTCAAAACCACACAACTTCATGGAAACTGAACAACTGGCTCCTTAATGTTGATGGGATAAACAATGAAATGAAAGCAGAAATAAAGGTATTCTTTGAAACCAACAAGAATGAGAACACAACATACCAGAATCACTGGGACACATTTAAAGCAGTGTCTAGAAGAAAATTTATAGCAATAAATGCCCACATGAGAAATGAGGAAAGATCTAAAATCGACACCCTATCATCAAAATTGAAAGAGCTAGAACAGCAAGATCAAAAAAAAAAAAAAAAAATCTCAAAAACTAGCAGAAGACATGAAATAACTAAGATCAGAGCAGAAATGAAGAAGATAGAGACACACACACACAAAAAACCCTCAAAAAATCAATAAATCAAGAAGCTGGTTTTTCAAAACATCAACAAAATAGACTCACCGCTAGATTAATAAAAAACAAAAGAGAGAATTAAATAGATGCAATAAAAAACAATAAAGGGAATATCACCACTGATTCCACAGAAATACAAACTACCATCAGAGATGACTACAAACAACTCTATGCACATAAACCAGTAAACATGGAAGAAATGGATAAATTCATCGACACTTGCACACTCCCCAAAACTAAAACAGGAAGAAGTTGAAACCCTGAATAAACCAGTAACAAGGGCTAAAGTTGAGGCAGCAATTAACAGCCTATCAACCAAAAAAGTCCAGATCAAGACAGGTTCCCAGCCAAATTCTACCAGACATGCAAAGAGGAGCAGGTACCAATCCTTCTGAAACTATTCCAAACAATATAAAAAGAGGGAATCCTCCCCAGCTCATTTTATGAAACCAACATCATCCTGATACCAAAACCTGGCAGAGACTCAACAAAAAAGAAAACTTCAGGCCAATCTCCATGATGAACATAGATGCTAAAATCTTCAATAAAATACTGGAAAACTGATTGCAACAGCACATCAAAAAGCTTATCCATCATGATCAAGTAGGTTTCATCCCAGGGATGCAAGGCTGGTTCAACATAAGCAAGTCCACAAATGTAATCCACCACGTAAATAGAACCAAAGACAAAAACCACATGATTATCTCAATAGATGTAGAGAAGACCTTTGACAAAATTCAACAGCCCTTTGTGCTAAAAACTCTCAATAAACTAGGTAATGATGGAACATATCACAAAATAATAAAAGCTATTTATGACAAACCCACAGCCAATATCATACTGAATGGGCAAAAACTGGAAGCATTCCCCCTCTGAAAACTGGCACTAGACAAGGGTGCCCTCTCTCTCCACTCTTATTCAATATAGTATTGGAAATTTTAGCCAGAGCAATCAGGCAAGAAAAAGAAATAAAGGGTATTCAATTAGGAAAGGAGGAAATCAAATCATCTCTATTTGCAGATGACATGATTGTATATTTAGAAGACCCCATCGTCTCAGCCCAAACTCTCCTTAAGCTGATTAAACAACTTCAGCAAAATCTCAGGATACAAAATAAATGTGCAGAAATCATAAGCATTCCTATACACCAATAACAGACAAACAGAGAGCCAAATCAAGAGCAAACTCCCATTCACAATTGCTACAAGAAGAATAAAATACCTAGGAATACAACTAACAAAGGAGGTAAAGGACCTCTTCAAGGAGAACTACAAACCACTGCTCAATAAAACAAGAGAAGACACAAACAGATGGAAAAACATTCCTTGCTCATGGTTAGGAAGAATCAATATTGTGAAAATGGCCATACTGCCCAAAGTAATTTATAGATTTAATGCTATCCCCATCGAACTAACAATGACCTTCTTCACAGAACTGGGAAAAAACACTTTAAACTTCATGTGGAACCAAAAAGAGCCTGCATAGCCAAGAGAATCCTAGGCAAAAGAGCAAAGCCAGTAGCATCACACTACCTGACTTCAAGCTATCCTACAAGGCAACAGTAATCGACACAGCATGGTACTGCTATCAAAACAGAGACATAGACCAATGGAACAGAACAGAGCCTCTGGAGCAATAGCAAACATCTACAACCATCTGATCTTGGACAAACCTGACAAAAACAAGCAATGGGGAAAGGATCCCCTGTTTAATAAATGGTGTTGGGAAAATTGGCTAGCAATGTGCCGAATGCAGAAATTGGACCCCTTCCTGACACCTTACACTAAAATTAACTCCAGATGGATCAATGACTTAAACATAAGACCTAACACCATAAAAACCCTAGAAGAAAACCTAGGCAAAACCATTCAGGACATAGGCAAACACCAAAACCAATGGCAACAAAAGCCAACACAGACAAATGGGATCTAATTAAACTCCAGATCTTCTGTACAGCAAAAGAAACAATCATTATAGTGAACTGGCAACCAACAGAATGGGAAAAAAAGAATTGTAATCTACCCATCTGACGAAGGGCTAATACAAAGAACTGAAACAGATTTACAAGAAAAAAACCCATCCAAAAGCGGGTGAAGGATATGAACAGACACTTTTCAAAAGAAGACACATATGAAGCCAACAAATCTATGAAAAAATGCTCATCACTGGTTATTAGAGAAATGCAAATAAAAACCACATTGAGATACCATCTCATGCCAGTTAGAATGGCGATCATTAAAAAATCTGGAGACAACAGATGCTGGAGAGGATGTGGAGAAATAGGAACACTTTTACACTGTTGGTGAGAATGTAAATTAGTTCAACCATTGTGGAAAACAGTGTGGCGATTCCTCAAGGATCTAGAAATAGAAGTTCCATTTGACTCAGCAATCCTATTACTGGGTATTTACCCAAATAACTATAAATCATTCTGTTATAAAGACACATACACAGGCATGTTCATAGTGGCAATGTTTACAATAGCAAAGACCTGGAACCAACCCAAATGCCCATCAATGATAGACTGGACAAAGAAAATGTGGCACATATACACCATGGAATACTACCATAAAAAATTACAGCCATAAAAAACGATGAGTTTGTGTCCTTTGTAGGGACATGGATGAACCTGGAAACCATCATTCTGAGCAAACTGACACAAGAACAGAAAACCAAACACTGCATATTCTCACTCACAGGCAGGTGTTGAACAATGAGAACACTTGGACACAAAGAGGGGGAGCATCACACACTGGGATCATTGCGGGGGGATGTGGGAGGGGATAGTGGGAGAGGGGATAACATGGGGAGAAATGTCAGGTATAGGTGATGGGGGATGGTGGCAGCAAACCACCTTGCCATGAATATACCTATGCAACAATCTTGCATGATCTGCACATGTACCCCAGAATGAAGTATAATAAAAAAGAATGAAATCACAAAACATACCAGTAGATAAATTACAGTAAAAAAAAAAAGGCTACAAAATCACTGTATCTATGCTGATGACAAAATATCCAAAATATCCAAGCCATAAGTATTTTCTTGGGATTTTCTTTCTGTATTAGGCTTAGAGCATTCGCAAGTAAGGCTAGAGTTTCTTATTTTCTTATTTTTATTTATAGAGTTTAAAAGTTATCAGAAAAGCAAGGCTACTATGACAATCACCTATTATTGATTAAATGCACCCAAAGACTCAAGTGTGTTATTGACTGTAACTATGGAGGGATAAGCATATCGAACCTATTCATTTATTCTTTGAAGATATTTTTAAGAATTTTTAGATACCATGATGTTTCTTCATATTAATACAAGCATAGCTTATTTCGTATACAAAAATCAACTCAAAATTAATAAAATACTTAAATGTTTGACTTGAATCTATGACACTAATAGAAGAAAACATAGAGGAAAAGCCCTAAGACATTAGTCTCGGCAATGATATTTTGGGTAGAACTCCAAAAGCACAGGCAAAAATAGACAAATGTGATTACATCAAACTAAAAAGTTTCCACACAACAAAGGTAACAATTAACAAAGTGAAAAGATAATCCACAGACTGAGAAAAAATACCTGCAAACAATACATCTGAAACAGAACCAATATCCAAAATACATAAGGAACACAAATAACTCAACAGCAACAAAACAAATAATGCACTTTTCAAATGGTCAAAGAGTCTGAACAGACATTTCTCAAAAGAAGAGATACATATTGTCAAAAGATATATTAAAAATTACCAACATCTCTAATCATCAGGGAATTACAAATTAAAACCACAACCAGATAAATCCTTACTCCTGTCAGAATGGCTATTATCAAAAAGACAAATGATAACATGTGTTGGTGAAGACATGTAGAAAAAGGAATTCTTGTGCACTGTTGGTGGGAATGTAAATTAGTACACTTTGGAAAATAGCATGGAAGTTTCTCAAAAAACTAAAAATAGAGCAACCATATGATCCAGCAATCCCCTTTCTAGGCATATATCCAAGAGAATTGAAATTGGTATATGGAAAAATTATCTGCACTTTCATGTTTATGTAAGCATCATTCATAATAGCTAAGATAAGAAAGCAAATTAAGCATCCATCAGTGAATGAACACAAAATAAATATGGTATGTACACATTATGGAGTACTATACAGCCTCAAAAATGAAGAAAATTACATCATTTAAGACAACACTGATAGAACTGGAGGACATTATGTTAACTCACATAAGCTAGGCACAGAAAGACAAATACTGTAAGATTTCAGGAAATCTAAAAAAGTAGTATCTGTGCAATTTAAAATGTCGATCTCAGATGTAAGTAATATAGTATACTTCAAAACAATATTCTATGTCCATTCAGCTTTTCTTCCTCTGTAGCACTATTTTTTATTTATTTAATTAACAAATAATAATTGTCTATATTTATGAAGTACAATGTGATGTTTTGATATAAGTATTCATTTTTATTCTTTTAAAACTTTTATTTATTATTTATTTTTAAATTTTACTTTAGGTTTCTAGTTTTTCAAAATGCAAGCAGCCAAGTGAAAAAAACATTACCCAATTTATTTGTTTGTATTCTTTCTGTTCATAGCCAATAACAAAAGAGTTTGGCTGGGTGGCAAGTCTCCCCCTCATTCTGGAAAATCAAACATATTTAAATAAGTTTTTGATGAAACATGTCAGAGAGCAAATTCTCTCTCTTTATTAAGAAACTAATGCATATGTCCATATGGCTTGATTTATCATTTTACAGAATAGTGCCCTGTCATTAAGTGTAGTAGTGAAAAGTGAGTTGCAGGTTCTCAAAAAGGGAGAACCCCAAGAATTTGAAAATGAGTTTGGAAAATATTATTGAAATGAAAGCTGGTAAGCGGATTATGCAAGTCAAATAAAGTAACTATTTCCAAGAGTGCACCTTTGTGTGGAAATCAGATATATCTTTACTAGTTTAATGTGAAATGAATCTCAAGTCACCGCTCAAAACACAGAGATGAACTACTTCATCTGGCATGAGAGTAACACAGTATTTTACATAAAAGGGAGAAAGAAGAGGCTTGTGTATCATTAAAAGCAATCCAGAATGTAAGTTGTATAAATAATTATTATGAGTAACACAGGATTGAAAAATTAGAGGTATGTAAGGGAAGATCAATAGAGAAAACCCATCACATTTACTCATTTAGTACAAGTCTCAAAACAATATAAATACACCATTAGATCTAAGACGATGATGGAGTAGACAATATGGGCACAGCATAACTAATTTTTCTGGACAGATATGTTGTAAAGAAAGATGTATCAGGTATCTTTCACGACTACCATATCCTTTTGCTCTGACATGTGATTCCTAAACCATTTCCATTGATCCAAGGGAAATAATCAAAAAGTAATTGAGTACCTTGTATTATTAAGTAAAGATTTATGTTGGCCTTTGCATTCTGAACCCCAAAATATGAAAACCTGCCTTTCAGTCTGACCTATATCAAGGTACAGATATGAGACACCACTGAAAAAGGCTGTCCTCTCTTTTCCCTCTCTCTCTCTATCCCGTATGTTCCTTAATTACACACCAGGAGTATGAAATCTTAAGTGATTTAAGCAGAAGAAATTTTCTATTACTCAAATATTATAGTATTAATATGCAATAATAGTTCCAAATTGTACTAATTGGACACTTATTGTGAAGAAGAACAATTAATATAAGCAAAACAGAAGTTATGAAATGGATGTTGAAATAAAGATCTACAGAAAAGTAAAGGAATTTTAAATTAGCTTACATTAAAATATTATTAAAACTGAGGCAAGCCTCATTGTACATTCTTGGTGTTTGATGAGGATATTTAATTGTTACATAGAATCCATTTTATACTCTACTGTATACCAGCATGTGTTTTTTTTTTTGTCAATACATAAGTAGAGCTTAAAATTATGAAAATGTCAGAATACCAGTAAGATTTCATCTAAATTTGACTCTGTTTAACCAGAGCATTAATAGAGTTTGAATTGACATTAAATTAGCAAATATACTTTATTTAAACTAAATTCAAATCTACCTTAACCCCATGATCCTCTTAAAGAAAAAAAGATGCTATTGAGTCTTGTACTAAAAAGATTTATGAAAAATATGTTTACGATTTTAAAACAATGTCTAGACAATACACAAAAGTTATGTTTATCTACCTGTTACCTACTTTGGTCATCAGAAAAAAGAAAAGAAAACTATATCTACATCCTTCTTGTTTAATTTATGATTAAGTTTCCTAATCTAGCTTCCAAGATCCAGACATCAGATAGCTATTTCCAGCTTCAGATGGAGAGCAGCCAAGCCTTTCTAAGATATAGAGGCAGACATAAAATTGGATGAGAAGTTAGTTGAAGAGAAGCCAGAAGTAAGGCCTGCCTGAAAATAACCAAAGTCTAAGAATGTCTGAATTAAAACCTCACTCACAAAAACTGTGGTGAGGAATGAATAAATATAAAAGTTCATAAATGCAAGTTGGAACCAAGTTTATCTTATGGTACAGGGAGAGGAGTCAAGAGAAAGTGCCACCTCTACGCTATGCCATGAAGAACCCCAAAAACATAAGTCTATGGGCAAATTATTCACATTTTTAAAATATAAATTTCTAAGTCTAGATCACTGAGGAATTGCCATGCTGCCTCCCACAATGGTTGAACTACCATTTGACCCAACAATCCCATTACTGGGTATATACCCAAAGCATTATAAACCATTCGACTATAAAGACACATGCATGCATATATTTATTGCAGCACTATTTACAATAGCAAAGACTTAGAACCAACCCAAATGTCCATCAATGATAGAGTGGATAAAGAATGTGGCACATATATACCATGGAATACTATGCACCCATAAAAAAATAATGAGTTCATGTCCTTTGCAGGGACATGGATGAAACTCAAAACCATTATTCTCAGCGAACTAACAGAAAACCAAACACCGCACGTTCTCATTCCTAAGTAGGAGCTGGACAATGAGAACATACGGGCTCAGGGAGGGAAATGTCACACATCAGGGCCTGTCTGAGGGTGGGGGGCAAGGGGGAGTGATAGCATTAGGAGAAATACCTAATATAGATGATTAGATGACGGGTTGATGGGTGCAGCAAACCACCATAGCACATGTATCCTAGAACTTTAAGTATAATAATAATAAAATACCAAAAAACTCAAAGAAATAAGTTTCTTCATCTGCAAAATAAAAGTGCAAGTAATAGATAGCTCATAAAAATTAGAATCCTATAAAAATTAAATCCAATAATAAACATAAAACATGTAGCTGTGACTAGTACTTAAGTGGTCAATAAAGTATTAATAAAAGAATTGTCTATTGTAATTCCTGCCTAGAAGATCTAAGTTATTTCAGATAATATTTGTAAAGGAATCAATTGACTTTGAGTTAAGAACTAGAAAACTATCAGAAGCAGCTGGAGTGGGAAAATAAAACGTTTGAAAATCAAAATTGATGGAGTCCTGCACAAGAACCAAAATAATAAAAATTTGGAAGCACTGTCTAGGATAGGCCCCTTGTTGACACTGAATGAAGTGCTACTTAGTAATTATCCAAAGTCAAAATATGTGAACTTGATTTTATCACTTTTCTATAATGTCAATATCTACAAATAGCAAGGATTTTAAAACACAACCCAAACCCTCTCTATCTTGGCGGAAATACACTAAAATAAATACTCAATGGATTTAATAAGGACTTTCTATAGGATTTAAAATTTGATTTTCTAACTCTCCTCTTCTTAATTTATTCTTGGGAGACACATTCATTTGCTATACTAATGGATCAATAAAGAAAATATCATTCAGTTAATCACATGCACATAAAACAGACAATTATAGAATTTCTGATAGAGTTCTGAGGACTATAGAAAAGCCTTTATTTCACTTGAGACTTAACAGATTTTTTTGAAAACTTAGTGCTGAGATTAAATATGTAAAAAGGTTCTACTATAGTATTTGTGACATTGTTACAAAAATATACACATGAAACCTATTCATTTTTATTACATAGTAAATATATATTAAACACCTTTTACATATAACACTGCTGGGATATACAGGAAAATTTAAGGGAGTTATAGTTTCTCTAGAGACACAAAAGTTTTTATCCTATTTATGCAGTTTTTGAATTATTCTCACAAGTCAAAATAAAGCAATTGGGTTTCTATTTTCCCTATTCATAATTTATTGGTTTATCTTATATAGGCAATAAAGGAAAATGTCAAATTAAAGTAAATAGAGTTTAAAACTATGAAAATATCATTTAAATATGACACTGCAAGAATAATAGAACAAGAGTTTGTCACATTTCAATCACGTTCAATTACAATGCCAATTAGGCTGTAATTGCCCATGGGGCTAAATTTCATTTAGCCAATGCAAATATTTGACAGTATCTTTTTAACATCCTGATAGTTCAAATATATTATTATAAATACTAGGTTAAAAGTGTTATAAATGTTTACATGGGCTGGAAACCTAAGGACATGTCTAGATCAAATACTGAGAAATAAATATACCTTATTTTATATGACTCAAAATTAAACTGGATTAGTCAATGTCTTTATTCATGGCTAGTTCTACGAACATATGGGAGTAAGGTTATAATCTATAGTTTTCTTTGTTCAGAATGTTGAAGGTTAGCTGTATGTTTGAGTAACAGCTGTAAGTCTAGCAAGGTGTAGGGTCTTGCTGTCTATGGAGTTACATTCTAGTTTCTTATAATAGAAACATGCTGTTGGATCTTCATCTACCTCACTGAAACCCTTCTGAGATTGAAATGGGACAAACTCTTTGTCCTATTATTCTTGTAGTGTAATATTTAAATAATTAACTCTACTTAATTTGACATTTTCTTTTATTCCCTGTATAAGATAAATCAATAAATTATGAAAAGGGAAAATAGTATGTTAAAAACATACTTTCTATAGAATATTACACAAAAAATACATTTAGATACATTTTAGCACCTCACAAAACAATGCATTCATATATTTGAATTTGTTTCTCTATTTTTTAACTAAATGTGAAAAAAAAATTTCATAATGAAATTATGAAAGTCCATTTCACAGTAACCCAAGGGTCCACCTTATAATGCTCCTGATTTCTAACCTCATTAAAATTCAATATGTACCATTTGAAAATACTGTGTGCTTGGGGTGAAGGTCTTTTACATTCATGTTGTGAGAACACTGCCTGCTTTTCCTTTTCCTGAAGCACTTAGTTCTCCAAAGCTGTAAGTAACAGAGGTGGAAACAACAAACTTCCCAGAGGATGGCCAAGGATTATACTTTATTGGATAGCACATATAGAAACTGTGACATATTTTTCAGTATTTTAAAAGCATTTTTACTTTCTCAAGTAAACCATGCTTACCAGGTAGATTTCTGATATAATGAATGAGATCAATCGTATGGGCTAAAACTGTTTAGGGCTTTGTTATTGCATTGTTCTAGAGATGAGATGATGGAAAAAAATCTATACCTAAAGTACATATATGTGTGGGAGATGTTTCTAGAGTGTGAGTAAAGAAAGGAAAGGTAGGATATAAATTAGACAACCATCTATTAGTCACAAATTTTCTTTCATGTTTTATATTGTGTCTGCCACCATGCCTGGCTAACTTTTTGTATTTTCAGTAAAGACAGGAAATTGTCTTATTGGGCAGGCTGGTCTTGAATTCCTGACCTCAGATGATCCGCCCACCTCGGTCTCCCAAGGTGCTGGGATTACAGGTGTGAGCACTGTGTCCGGCCACAAAAACTTGATTTTTATGCTGTCCAGATCAGGGGGGATGCTATTATATTTCATGTTCTCCCTACTCCCAATTAAAATGCAAGCATTTTCAGGACAAGGAATTTTGACTTTTTGGTTTACACATGTAGCCACAATTCTAAGAACAGTGCCTGGCACACAGAAAATGCTTGATAAATACTTACAGAATAGACAAGTACTTTTTTATCATATTTTCCACAGTTGAATATTTTCTCTGTCAAAACAGTAAGTGTGAAGAAGACATAATATGAGTGAAATGTTGAGATACAA
This sequence comes from Ateles fusciceps, assembly GCA_036589455.1. Taxonomy (NCBI): domain Eukaryota; kingdom Metazoa; phylum Chordata; class Mammalia; order Primates; family Atelidae; genus Ateles; species Ateles fusciceps. The sequence continues at coordinate 2,205,448 of JAZHEH010000589.1, forward strand.
TTTCTGAGCATAGCAATAGATTATGCTTCTAAACCCAGAGAGGTTTTTCTAAAAACACATAACCTTAATCACAGAGAAGATCAGGTACAAATGTGACTTAATATAAATATATCATCATACTAAAAGAAAAAAATTGATTTGTCAGAAGGCTTAAGACACTTAGTCAAAATAGGATCACAAATCACTGTGAAATAACAGTCATTGACTTAACCAGAGTGACAATCAAAAGATTTCAAAGGCAAATGCAGAAAGCTGCATGGATATTACACACACACACTCTCTCTCTCTCTCTCTCTCTCTCTCAGCACGGGAAATTATCTTGATAAAAATACAAAAATTTTATTTTCTAGGCCTCCAAAAGGTAAAGCAACAGCAACAACAAAAAGCCCTCCTAGACAAATTGTTTCTTCTTATGGGAAGCGCATTTTGATAATCTCAAAGTCAAACCTGATGAAAAGATACTTGAATACAATTGAACATTGGAAAGTATAATCCCAAAGTTATAAATGTACATCATATTATGAAAGAAAGAAACAAGAAGACTAGTCCTTTGATCATGGGAACGCATGGCTTTTAGAGAAAACAAAAAGAGAACACATGAAATTTTAGGATTTCATTGTGTAATTCAGATACATCAAGAAAAGCAAAGTAGAGAATCAAGTAACACCAAAGGAAAACATTGCTCTTCAAGGCCTTCAAGACAAACATTTTTAGTGTCAGGCTTCAATAGCTGAGTCTGAACTAAGGGAAAAAAAAGCACTACAGAAACTGTAGAGATAATTCTCCAAATATCAGAGAACAGTGACTTTTGAAAAATGTTTATTAACTTGTACTGTTTAACGTATCCACACTGAAGAGGGTAAAGCTAGAAAAGAGTTTGACCTGGCAAATCAAGTACAATATTCTATGGCATGAAAACTGAGAATGGCAAAATTGATTTAACTGAACCTAAAGTGATTGAAAGATTTGTAAATAAATGTACTTTATTAATTATTGCTTTCTTTCCTTTCCAATTCAGCAACTAATATATGTGTGAAGAAATACATACACACAATGAATGTTTGTGGGTAAAGAAAGGAGAGGGAGGGGAATAAATCAGATGACAATCCAGATGACAAACCAAACAAATTTTCTTTGGTTTCATGTTTTATCCTAAACAAAATTTGATTTTTATGCTCTCCAGAACTAGGGGGATAATATTATATTTCATGTTTCCCCAATTAGAATGCAATCATTTTCAGGGCAGGCAATTTTGACTATCTGGTTTACACATGTAGCCACAATTATAAGAATAGTGTGTACATGTATACACACACATATTACATATATATTTTCTTCTCTAGCTCCCTCATGGCAATTGAATACCTGGAGTCCTTAAAGAATTTCAACTATTTATGCAACTGAATGTTCCCCTTCAATTTCATGAAATACTTCAGCCCTAATCTAAAAACTCCTTAATAATATTAGAATTGATATAGATCTAAGCTAGAATTGTCTTAACTATATTAACTTTACATCACAGCCTCAGAAGAACACTAAACAAAGTCAAGGTAAGTGTGAGGTGTGAGTTTTCTGAAAAATCTTCAGTGTGGAAGTGTGAGGGGTGTTAGAATTCAAATAGATTTCCATAGTAAAAATATATGTCAGCAGGAGGAAACCTCAAATGGAAAAGGATGCAGTTGATATTGAGGAATGTGTCAGAGATGTTATGATTTGACTCAAGCAGAACACCTACACTGGGGACGATGGGATCAGTTTCCAAGCAAGCATGCATTAACAATGAATTCCTTCTCTCTCCCTTGCTTGAAATATGATCTTTTCACAAGAATCTCTTTGACATTCTCATCTCAGTGATTTTACTTAACCCAGTAACTTCAGCATTATCCTCTTCATAGCTTCCTGAATTATTATGCAGTGGTTTCAAATTACACAGACATGGATCTGAATCTTTCATAAAAATACTCTTTTAAAATTTTTATTTATTTGTGAGTACTTAGTAGGTATTCACAAATAATTTAAAACATATGTTTAAATAATTAAAAACATATTTATATATATATGTGTTATATAAAATATTTTGATACAGGCATGCAATGTGTAAATAATCATATAACAATAACTGGGGTATTCATCACCTCAAGTACTTATCCTTTGTGTTATAGAAAATCCAATCATATTCATTTATTTTTAAATGTACAATTAAATTATATTTGACTATAGTCTCCCTGTTGTGCTAGTAAATAGCTTTTATTCATTCTTTCTAACTAAATTTTGTACCCATTAATCATCCCTGCTTTCTCCCCACCACCATCCCTACTACCCTTCTCAGCCTCTGGTAACCACCCTTCTACTAAGTTCGGTTATTTTAAATTTTAGCTTCCAGAAATAAGTGAGAACACGCAACATATGTCTGTGTCTGACCTATTTCACTTAACATTAACCTCCAAATAATCCATATTTTTGCTAACAAGATATCATTTTTCATTATAGCTGAATTGTAATCCAATGTGCATAGGTACCACATTTACTTTGTCCATTCATCTGTTGTTGGACACTTAGGTTGCTTCCCATTCCTAGCTATTGTTAATAGCACTGCAATAAACATGGGAGAGCAGATATCTCTCCAATAAACTGATTTCCTTTGCTTTGGGTATATACATAGGAACGGTATAGTGGGATCATATGTAGCTCTATCTTTAGTTTTTTAAGGAACCTCCAAACTGTTCTCCATAGTGGCTGTACTAATTAACATTCCCACCAACAGTGTATGAGGTTTCCCTTTTCTCCACATCTTTGCCACCATTTGTTATTGCCTGACTGTTGGATTTAAGCCATTTTAACTGTGGTGAGAAGATGTCTCACTGTAGTTTTGCTTTTCTCTGATGACCAATAATGTTGAGTACATTTTCATGTAGCTATTAGCCATTTGTATGTCTTGCTTTGAGAAATATCTATTCAAATATTTTGCCCATTTGTTCATAAGATTATTAGATTTTTTTCTATATAGTTGTTTGAGCTCCTTATATCTTCTGATTATTAATCCTTTGTCAGATGAGTAGTTTGCAAATATTTTCTCCCATTCTGTGGGTGGTCTCTTTACTTTGTTGAGTATTTACCTTGCTGTGTGATATGGTTTTGCTGTGTTCCCACTCAAATCTCTTATTGAACTGTAACTCCCATAATCTCATGTCAAGGTAGACACCCAGTGTGAAGTAACTGAGTCATGGGGCAAGATTTTTCCTGTGCTGTTCTCATTATAGTGAGTAAGTCTCATGAGATCTGATGGTTTTATAGAAGGCAGTTCTTCTGCACACACTGTCTTGGCTGCTGCTATGTAAGATGTGCCTTTGCTCCTCATTTGCCTTTGCCATAACTGTGAGGCCTCCCCAGCTATGTGGAACTGTCAGTCAATTAAACTTCTTTCCTTTATAAATTACCCAGTATGAGGCATGTCTTTATTAGCAGAATGAGAACAGACTAATGCACTGTGCAAAAGATTTTCAATTTAATGTGATCCTATTTGTTCATTTTTGCTTTGATTGGCTGTGCATAGGGGGTATTATGCAAGAAATCTTTGCCTAGTCCAATGTCCTGGAAAGTTTCCCCTATGTCTTCTTTTTATTAGTTTCATAGTTTGAGATTACAGACTTAAATATTTAATATATTTTTATTTTATTTTTGTGTATGGCGAGTGGTAGGGGTCAGCTTTCATTTTTTGGCATATGAATATCCAGTTTTCCCAGCACCATTTATTGACAATACTCTCCTTTCCCCAACATATGTTATAAATGCCTTTGTCAAAAATGAGTTCACTGTAGTTGTATGGGTTTATCTTTGGGTTCTCTATTCTGTTCCACTGATATATGTGTTTATTTCTATGCAAGTAGCATACCATTTTGGTTATTGTAGCTCTTCAATATAATTTAAAGTCTAATAATATGATTCCTCCAGTCTTGTTCTTTTTGCTCAGGATAACTTTGGCTATTCTGGGTTTTTCGAGGTTCCATATAAATTTTAAGATTTTTTTCCTCTGTTTCTGTGAAGATTATCATTGGTAGTTTGACAGGGATTGCACTGATTTTGTAGATTGCTTGAGGGAGTATGGACATTTTAACAATATTGATTCTTCCAACCAATGAACATAAAATATCTTTCCAATTTTGTATCCTCTTCAATTTCTTGCATCAGTGTTTCATAGTTTTCATTGTAGAGATCTTTGACTTTTTGATTAAATTATTTCCTAGATTTTAATTTTATTTGTAGCTATTGTAAACAGGATTACTTTCTTGCTTTCTGTTTCAGATTTTTTTGTTGTTGTCAAATATAAGTACCACTAATTTTTGTATGTTGATGCTGTATCCTGCAGCTTCACTAAATTTGTGTATTAGTTCTAATAGTTTTTTGGTGCAGCCTTTAGTTCTTTCTAAATATAAGATTATATCATCTGCAAATAAGGATAATTCTACTTTTTGCTTTCCAATTCAGATGCCCTTTCTTTCTTTCTCCTGTCTGGTTGCTCTAGCTAGGACTTTCAGTACTATGTTGAACAACTGTGATTAAAGTAAGCATACTTATTGTGTTCCTGAACTTACAGGAAATGTTTTAAGATTTGCTGCACTCAGAATAATACTAGCTGTATGCCTGTTGTTTGTGGCTTTTACTATGTTGAAGTGTGTTCCTTCAATACCCAGTATTCTGAGTTTGTTTTTAATTATAAAGGTATGTTGAATTCTGTCAAAGGACTTTTTCAGCATCAATGGAAATGATCGTATGATTTCTGTCTCATTCTGTCAATATGATGTATCACATTACTTGATTTGTAGATGCTAATATACGCTTTCATCCCTGAGATAAATCCCAATTGGGCATGATAATCTTTTTAATGCATTGTTGAATTCATTCTGCTGGTATTCTGTTGAGAATTTTTATATCAATATTCAGTAGTGGTATTAGCCTATAGTTTTGTTTTGTTTTTTTAATTTGTATCTTTGTGTGATTTTGGTATTAGTGTGAGAATGCTGGACTCATAGAATATGTTTGGAAGTGTTACATCTCTCTCTATTTTTCAAAATAGTTGGAGTAGGACTGGCATTATTTTTTCTTTAAATATTTGGTAGAATTTAGCAGTGAAGTCATTGGGTCCTAGGCTTTTCTTTAGAGGCAGACATTTTATTATGGCTTCTATCTCTTTACTTGTTATTGATCTGTTTTGTATAACTTCATGGTTGAATCTTGGAGGGTTATATATTTCTAGGAATTTGTATATTTCTAGGTTTTTCAACTTATTGGCATATAGTTGCCAATAGAAGCCTCTAATGATTTTTTGATCTTCTGCATTATTAGTTGTAATGTCTCCCCTCTTCCCCAATTTTATTTAATTTGTATCTTCTCTCTCTCTTTTATTTCTTAGTCTGGCTAAATGTTTGTCAATTCTGTTTAACTTTTTTTAAAACAACTTTTTATTTCACTGATCTTTTGTATTGTTTTCTTCATTTCAATTTTATTTTTTTCTGCTCTGTTCTTTATTATTTATTTCTTCTACTAATTTTGAGTTGGGATGCTCTTGCTTTTATAGTTCTTTAAGACACATAATTAGGTTATTTGAAATTCTTATCATTTTTGATATAGACATTTATCACTGTAAACTTCGCTCTAAGTGCTACTTTTGCTGAATATCATAGATTTGATATGTTGTGTTTTCTGTTATCATTTGTTTTAAGAATTTTTTGGACTTCCTTCTTAAGTTCTTCATTGATCCTCTGGTCATTCAGGAGCAAATGGTTTAAATTTCATTTCAAAAATTCCTCAGTATTAAATTCTAGTTTTTTTTCTACTTTGGTCAGAGAAGATGCTTAATATTATTTTTTGAATATTTTAAAACCTGTTTTGTGACCCAATATATGTTCTATTGTTTAGAATAATCCACTTAACTGAAGAAAATAATGTGTATTCTGCAGCCATTGGATGAAATGTTCTATGAGAATCTATTAAGTCTATTTGGTCTATCATGCAGATAAAGTTTGATGTTTCTTCATTTTCTGTCTAGAATACCTGTTCAATGCTGAAAGTAGGGTGTAAAGTCACCCACGATTATTGTATTGGGGTCTCTCTTTAGCTCCAATACTGTTTGCTTTATATATTAATATCTGGGTGCTCCAGGATTGAGTGTATACATATATTTACAATCATTATATCCTCTTGCTAAATTGACCTATTTATCATTATATAGTGGCGTTCTTCACTCTTCTTATGGTTTTGTTTTGAAATCTATTTTGTCTGATATAAGTAGAGCTATTCCTGCTCTTTCTTGATTTCCATTGACATGAAATTTCTTTTTCTATCCTTATACTTTCAGTTTATGTGTATCTATATGGGTGAATTGTATTTCTTGCAGGCAAGAGATAATTGATTCTTATGTCTTCATCCATCGAACCACTCTATGTCTTTGTTCTTTTTTTAACTTTTTTGAGATGGAGTCTCACCCTGTTGCCCAGGCTGGAGTGCAGCAGTGTGATCTCAGCTCACTGCAACCTAAACCTCCCGGGTTCAAACCATTCTCCTGCCTCAGCCTCCTGAGCAGCTGGGACTACAGGCGCACACCATCACACTGGGCTAATTTTTTAGTATTTTTAGTAGAGACACGACGCCATATTGGCCAGGCTGGTCTTGAACTCCTGACCTCATGATTCACCCTCGTCAGCCTCCCAAAGTGCTGAGATTACAGGCATGAGCCACTGCACCCCACCCACTCTATGTCTTTTGATTGGAAAGCTTAGTCCGTTTATATTCAATGTTATAATTGACGAGTAGGGACTTAACTCTTGCCCTTTTTATTTTTTCTGCTTATTCTCTAGTTTTCTCTTCTGGCTTTCCTTCCTTCCTGTCTTCGTTTTGGTGAAGGTGATTTTCTCTGGTGGTATGTTTTAATTTCTTGCTTTATATTTTTTGTGTACCTGTTGTATTTTTTTTAATATGAGGTTAACATGAGGCTTGCAAATACTCTTATAACCTGTGACTTTAAACTGAACAAATTAACACTAATGTGTGTTAAAAAAAAAAAAAAAAAAACTACTAAAAACTACACTGCAACTTCATCCTCCTACTTTAAATTTTTTTTTTCTCTTTATATCTTATTGTGCTGTCTGAAAAGTTGTTGTAGTTACTAGTTTTGTTGATTATTTAATCTTTCTATTTATAATAAGCATAGTTTACACAACACAATTGTGTAATGTTATAATATTCTGTGTTTCTCTGTGTGCTATTACCAGTGATTTTGTATCTTCAGAATATTTTTTCTTGCTCATTAACATCCTTTACTTTCAGACTGAAAAATCTGTAGCATTTCTTGTAGGACAGCTTAGTGGTGATGAAATCCCTCATCTTTAGTCTGTCTGGAAAGGTTTTTATTTTTCCTTTATTCTTTAAGGATATTTTTCTCGGATCTACATTTTAGGGTAAAAGTGTCCTCCCTGCCTTTTTGGCACTTTAAATAAATCACCCCCTTCTCTCATGGCCTGTAAAGTTTCTACTGGAAAGTCTACAGCCAGATGTATTGGAGCTCTATTGTACATTATTTTTTTCTCATGTTGCTTTTAGGATCCTTTCTTTATCCTTGACCTTTGGGAGTTTAATTATTAAATATTATTTAATATTGTAAATATTATTTTGAGGTGGTTTTGAGTTAAATCTGCTTGGTGTCCTATAGCTTTCTCCTACTTGAATGTTGGTTTTCTTTTCTTAGGTTTGGGAAGTTCTCTGTTATTATCCCTTTGAATAAACTATCTACCCCTGTCTATTTTTCTACCTCCTCTTTAAGCTGAATAACTCTTAGATTTGCCCATTCCAGGTAATCTTCTGGATCTTACTGGTGTGCTTCAATTTTTTTATTATTTTTTTCTTTCTTCTCTTCTGATTATTTTCAACCAGCCTGTGTTCAAGCTAATTCTTACTTTTGCTTGATCAATTCTGCTATTAAAAACTTCTGATGCATTCTTGAATGTGTCAATTACATTTTCAACTCTAGAATTTCTGCTTGATTCTTAATTATTTTTATCCCTTTGATAAATTTATCTGATAGAATTCTGAATTTCTTCTCTGTGTTATCTTGAATTTTTTTGAATTTTCTCAACACAGCTATTTTGATTTCTGTGACTGTAAGGCCACATATCTCTGTTTCTCCAGGATCAGCCCCTCATGTCTTAGTGTCTTTGGTGAGGTCATGGTTTCCTTGATGATGTATATACTTGTAGATGCTCATCGGCGTCTGGGCATTTAAGAATTATGTATTTATCGTAGCCTTCACAGTCTGGGCTTTTCGTTCCTGTCTTTCTTGAGGATTTCCAGGTATTTGAAGGGACTTGGGCCCCAGAACTAGTAATACTGTGTTTTTTGTTTGTTTGTTTGTTTGTTTTCAGATTCATAAAGGTACCACCTTAGTGGTCTTAGATAAGATCTGGAAGAATTCTGTAGATTAGAAAACAGAGACTCTTGTTCTTTTCCCACACTTTTTCCAAACAGAGTCCTTCTCCTTGTGCTGATCCACCTGGACCTGAGTGTGTGTTGATACAAGCACCTCATAGCCACCACCACTGGGACTGCACTGGATCAGACCTAAAGCCACAGCACCAGGTGCTGCCCAATGCCTGCTGTAACTACTACCTGGCTACCACCTATATTCACTCAAGGCCTTAGGGCTCTATAATCAGCAAGTGGCAAAGCCAGTCAGTTCTATGCTCTTTCCTTCAGCGTGATGTGTTCCCCCTGGCCCTGTGCAAGTCCAGAGATTCTGTCTGGGAGACAGAGATTGGAGTCAAATGCCTTAAAAATACATGTAATATTTTATTCTACTACAGCTAAGCTGGCATGCAAACCACAACACAAAGTCCTTCTCACTCTTCCCTGTCCTTTCTACAATAGTACCAGTGGCATCAATGGCACCAGCACACAGGGTGTTCTGCCAGGCCACCGTTGATGTTCACTTTAAGCCCAAGAGATCTTCAGTTTGCTTGTAGTAAATGCTCCTAGGCCTGGGACTCCAAATTCAGGAAAGTCAGCTTTACTGCAGCCCAGAGCAGTTTTCAGAAATGTTGTCTAAGAGCCTAGGCCTGGACTCAGGGACTCTAAGAGCCTACTTATTGCTTTACCCCACTGTGGTTGACCTAGCATCTAAGGTGCAAAAGAAAATCCCCTTTATTTTAATGTCTGCTTTTCTCAATCAGGAGTCTTTTACCATAGTCACTACAGCTAGGAGTTTGCTGGGCCACACCTGAAGTTAGCATATCTCAAATCCCAAAGCCCACAGTGTAATACCTGGGTATTGCTTATAGTTATTTGGGGTCCAAGAGCTCTTAACTCAGCAGGTGATAAATCTTCCCAGGACTGAATCCTTTCCTTCAAGGCTGCAAGTTTTCCTTTGGCCCGGATGTGTCTAGAAATGTCATCTGGGAGCTGGTGCCCAGAAAGGAGGCTCATGACTCTGACTGCTGCCCTGCTGTACTGTGGCTGAGCTGGTATCCAAGATGCAAGATAAAATTGTTATTTCTCTTTTCTCTCTGTCTTCCAGTGGAAGGAAGGTGTCTTTTCTGGAGCTATGCACTGGGCAGCCTGGGGTTGGGGGAGGGGGTAGCACAAGTGCTCTCTTAGTCTCCTAGCTGGGTTCTCAGTGGGTCACATGCTCACCTGGTTCACTGGCTCTGAGCTCAGTTCAGCACTTGTACTCACCCAGGAGTTTCAGTACTTGTTGAAAGCCTGCCTTCCAAGTTTATTTAGGACCCAAGAGCATGTTAGCCTGTGGTGACAAGTCTGGCTGGAACTCAAGTTCTCATCTCCAGAATGGGAAACTTCCCCTATGGCTAGAGCTGGTTAAGTACTCCCTCTGTGTGTTGGCATCAGGTGAGTTCAGCCCGATTTTGCTTTCTGCTGTGACAAGGCACCACTGCATTCAATGCAATATTGCACAATTGCCACACTCTCCCTCTCTCAAGTGCACAGATTCTCTCTCTGTGCTGTGCGGCTACTGCCAGGTGATGGGGGAAGGGGTGGTGTTGGCAATTCAAGCCTGTCTCCTACCCTCCTCAGTGCCTCTTTCAGTGATACGAAGTTAAAATCAGATACTGTTAGTTCTTATCTGCTTTTTCATCTTATAAAAGTGCTTTTTTTTGTAGAGGTAGTTGTTAAATTGGTTTCCTTGCTGGGGTGACAAGTAGAGGCTTCTATTTGGCCATCTTGCTCTGATGCTCAGGTCTGAATCTTGACATATCAACTTACGCAAAAGGAAATGTTGCAAGTTAAAATAACTCTCTTATTTGTACAATGGGTATAATATTGGCCTTAACAGAGTAAGTTTATTGTAAGGATTAAATAGCAAAGTATATATATATATATATATATATATATATATATATATTCATGTTCTGTAAATGTCTGTTAGGTCCATTTGGTCTAAAGTCTAATTTAAGTCTTTTTGTTGTTGTTGTTTGTCTAAATGAGCTGTCTAATACTGTGAGTGGGGTGTTAAAGTCCTCAACTATTACTGTATTGCTATCTATCTCTCTCCTTAGGTCTAGTAATATTTGTTTTATGAATCTGCGTGCTCCAGTGTTAGGTGGAGATATATATATATATATACATACATATATATATACACACACACACACACACACACATATATATATATATATATATATATATTTTTTTTTTTTCTTCCAGAAGCCTCTGAGAGTGCTTGGCTTTCTCTAAAGCAGCAGGTACACAGAAGCCAACCTTCCTTTCCTGAGAACAAAATCTGTTCAGATTCTTTTTTTTTTTTAAGAAAAAGAAAGAAAAGAAAAAAGAAAGAGAGAAAGAAGGAAAAAAGAGAAAAAGGGAAAAACAAGAAGAAAAAGAGGGAGAGAGAACGGAAATCTTGCTCTATTGCCCAGGCTAGAATGCAGTCTAAAAATGGGTATTGAAAAGCTCTTTTATACTAATAATTGTGTTATACAATGGAGACAGGAAGGAATAGGGAGGAAAATAAAAACAAACAGCCAACCAATATTTCATTTAAACCTGTGAAATGCTATGCAATTGCTGGGGAGTGATTTGCTTCCAAACCATGTGGTCACTTTTAGAACAGATGTGATGTGTTACTGAAGAAAATGTATGTTTTGTGGATTTGCAGTAGAGAGTTCTGAAATGTTTATTAAGTTTACTTGTTCGAGGTCTAAGTTCAAGTCCCAGGTATCCTTGTTATCCTTCTGTCGCATTGATCTGTCCAATATTGACAATGTAGTGTTAAAGTCTCCCGCTATTATTGTGTGGGAGTCCAAGTCTCCTTGTAAGTCACAAGAAGTTGCCCTATGTATCTGGGTGCTCCTCTATTGGGTACACATGGACTTAGGATCATTAGCTCTTCCCATTACATTGATCCCTCTACCATTATACAATGTCCTTCTTATCTCTTTTGGTTTCTGTTAAAGTCTATTTTATCAGAGATGAGAATTACAACTCTTGTCTTTTTTTTTTTTCTCTCCATTTTGTTGGCAAATCTTCCTCCATCCCTTTGTTTTGAGTCTCTGTATATCCTTGCATGTGAGATGTGTCTGGATGCAGCTTACTGATGGATTTTTTGGAATGGCTGATATTAGTTGTTCCCCTCTATATATAGTGCCTCCTTCAGAAGCTCTTGTAAAGCAGGCCTGGTGGTAATGAAATCTCTGAGTACTTGCTTGTTTGTAAAAAATTTTATTTTTCCTTCACTTATAAAACTTAGTTTGGCTGGATATGAAATTCTGGGTTGAAAGTTCTTTTCTTTAAGGATGTTGAATATTGGCCCCCACTCTCTTCTGGCTTGTAGGTTTCTGCTGAGAGATCTGCTGTGAGTCTGATGGGCTTCCCTTTGTGGGTAACCTGACCTTTCTCTCTGGCTGCCCGTAGTATTTTCTCCTTCATTTCAACCCTGGTGAATCTAATGATTATGTGCCTTGGGGTTGCTCTTTTTGAGGAATATCTTTGTGGTGTTCTCTGTATTACCTGGAGTTCAGTATTGTCCTGCCTTGCTAGGTTGGGAAAGTTTTCCTGGATAATATCCTGAAGAATATTTTCCAGCTTGGATTCATTCTTTTTGTCACATTCAGGTACACCTATCAAATGTAGATTAGGTCTTTTCACATAGTCCCATATTTCTTGGAGACTTTGCTCATTCCTTTTTACCCTTTTTTCTCTAATCTTGTCTTCTCCTTTTATTTCGTTAAGTTGGTCTTTGACCTCTGAAATCCTTTCTTCTGCTTGATCAATTCGACTGTTAAAACTTGTGCATACTTCTCGAAGTTCTTGTATTGTGTTTTTCAGCTCCATTAATTCACTTATATTCCTCTTTAAATTGTCCATTCTCATGAACATTTCGTGAAACCTTTTTTCAAGGTTCTTAGTTTCCTTGCATTGGGCTAGAACATGTTCTTTAGCTCACAGAAGTTTCTCATTATCCACCTTCTGAAGCCTGATTCTGTTGATTCCTCACATTCATTCTCGATCAGGCCTTGTTCAATTGGTAATGAGGAACTGCAATCCTCTGTAGGAGGAAAGGCATTCTGACTTCGGGTGTCTTCAGCCTTTTTGCGCTGGTTTCTTCCCATCTTTGTGGATTTATCCACCTGTCGTCTGTGTAATTGCCGACTTTCAGATTAGGTCTCTGAGTGGACGTCCAGCTTGTTGGTGATAAAGTTTTTTCTGTTTCTTAGTTTTCCTTTGGCGGACGCCCCTCCCCCACAGAGGTGGACCTTCCCGGGTTCAGCTGTACTTGCTGTGAAACTCTCAATCCTCAGCAGTTCCAATTGCTGGGTTTTCTCTTTGTGGGGGGGGGGGGGGGGGGGGGGGCAGGCTTCTCCAGCGGTAACCCACTATCCCCGCTGAAATAGCGGCATTAAGATTCGTGGTGCTTTCTGCCCTAGAATCTCCCGGTCTGGTTCCCCACTTCAGTCCGCTTTTCAATCAGCTGAATGGGAGACTCTGCCTTCCCGGAGCTCCAACGCCAACTAAAAAGGCACTCAGTCCTGTATACTCCTGCAAAACGGTCGCGCAGGCCAAAAGAGTCTCGCTGGCGACCCGTGGGGCTCCTCCACTGGGAATCTCTTGGTCCGTGGGCAATAAAAATTCGTCTGAAAATGTGGCGTCCACTCATTCTCTGCGCTTTCAATCCTGAGCTGCTGCTAATCGGCCATCTTGGATCTCTCTCCAGCAAAGTATATTTTAAAGTACTTAACAAAATATCAACCCTAGCAAGTACTCAGTAAATATTGTAAATTGTAATTATTTCTATGAAAATTTTATATTTTCATTTCGATCTACACATTGATTCGTCCTTTTAAGCCTATTTTCTGCAATTGCTTTTCTTTTTCAGCAGTGCCTTTTTTCTCCATGTTTATTATTTTAACAATGAAAAATGTAGAATTATTTTCTATGCACATAGTTTAGTTTTTATTATAAATTATGTAATCTGCAATATTAGCAATTTAATTATGGCATTTTCCTCATTAAATTGTATAGACATTGTTTAATGGTTTTATAGCATTATTTTATGTTAACATATGAGAATCTATTTAACCACTTATTCTTTTTTTATGTGTGTAAAGAGTATTGCAATGATTGTGTGTATGAATTTTTTTGTGTGTGTTTGGGTGTTCTGTGAAGAATTTTTCCCCTTAATATAAATGCCTTTAATTGATATTTCTGACATATATAGAATGAGTTTATACATTATACTTCTATAAGTAAATTAATGTCCTAAAATTGTGCAGCAATATCCATGCTTAGCAGTCATGTATGTTTTACTTTATTCTCACATTTACTGGTTAGTGGTTTTTAAAAACAAGTGATAATTTGATAGTGCTGGAATGGCTTTCTATTTCATATTCCTCACTTCAGTTTTCTTTTCAAACCATCCCCCTTACCACCACTAGGTTATTACTCATTAATCACTGATTTTATATGGGAGTTTCTACACAAATCATTTAAAAACTTCCATCACCTCCCAATTTAAATTCCAGCTCTTTATCTTAGAATCAAATACTTTCACAGTCTGATCATAACATTTTTAAATGCCTTATCCACTTATTTATCCACCTAAAATTGTAATTTTACATTTATTTGGGACTGACCTTCACAACTTATTTTGTGAACTCTTAAGAATCTTATTTATATAAAACTCTCTTCAGAGTCCCAGTTCTTACATTTAACTGACTTCTTGATATCACCACTTGAATGTTTCAAAGGCACTATAACCCTAACACATTAAAAATAGAACCAACAAAAGCATGTATGTTCCACATTCTTTCCCATTTCTGAACATGGCAACACTACCCATGCGGTTTCTCAGGTCAGAAAGTCTCTTTAGCAAATCCACCATCTAAACTACCAGCAAGCATGGTGTCCCTACCTGCACAATATATCTCAAATCCTGGAACGTGTCTTCATGCTCACTGCAATCATCTCAACCAAGCTGCCATCCTCCCTCTCTGAATAATGCTGCAGCTTGTTAACACATCTTCCTAACTATATGTTTCACTCTCTCCCTCTTATTCTTATATTAGCCAAACTCACAGAAAAGTTTAAAGAAATAAAAGACAATCTCATCTTTTTTCTAAGCCCTTGTCTACTTTATTAAACTTTTCTAAGCATGTTTCTACTTATTTAGTGTAAATAATAAAGAATATTATGTCTTTAAAAGTGCTTAAATTATTATAACGTATGTTGACTGAAAAAACACAAATATTGAATCATCTGTTTCTATGTGGAATGTAGAAGTTTGATCTCAGAAATAAAGTGTAGAATGGTGGTTATCAGAGACAGGGGCAGCTGTGGAGGAGGATATGGCTATTGGGGAGATATTGTATAAAGGATATAAAATTGAAGTTATGTTCAGCTGGGTTACAAGCACCTGCCACCACACCAGCTATTTTTTTGTATTTTTAGTAGAGACAGGGTTTCATCATTTTGGTTGGGCTGGTCTGAAACTCCTAACCTCAGGTGATCCACCTGCCTCTGCCTTCCAAAGTGCCGAGATTACAGATGTGAGCCACCGCACCTGGCCTGATTGTTTTTAATCATGAAAAAGTATAGGAGTTTGTCGAATGTCTTTTCTGTGTCAATCGAGATGATCATGTGGTTTACAACATTAATTATCTTTTGCTGAGCTACCCTTGTAATCCTTGGGTAAATCCAACTTGGTCGTTTTTTATACTGTTGGATTTGGTTTGCTAGCATGGTATTGAGAATCTTTGCATCTACGTTCATTACAGATCTTTGTATTTTTTGTTTTCTTACAGTATATTATCTAGGTTTGGTATCAGCATCAGGGCAATTGTGGTCACATAGAATGAGTTAGAAAGTGTTCTTTCCTCTTTATTTCTTGGAAACATTTGAGAAACATTGGTGTCAATTCCTTTTAAATGTTTGATATAATTTAACAGGGATGATATCTGGTCCTGGACATTTTTTGTTGGTGGGGAGATTTTTTATTACAAATTCAATCTTGTAATTGTTAAGATTTTTCTATTAATTCTTAATTCAGTTTAGGTAATCATGTATTTCCAGAACTTGGCCATTGGTTGTTTTTTGGCATATGATTGTTTATAATATGCTCTCATACTCTTTTGTATTTCTGTAAGATCAGTAGTAATGTCCCTACTTTCAAATCAAATTTTACTTGTGTCTTCTCTTTTTTCCAATAGTCAAACTAAAGAACTGCCATTTTTAAAACTTTTTTCAAAAACCACCTTTTGCTATTGTTGATTCTCTCTACTGTTATTCTGTTCTTTATTTATCTCCTGTATAATCTTTACTATTTCATTTTTTCTGTAAGCTTTGGCTCAGTTTTTTCTTTTTCCAGTTCCTCAAAATGTTAGGTTATTGATATATGTATATATATATATATATATAATTTAATGGCCCTTACTCTTTGAACAAGGGGTCCTATGTTTTTATTTTGTACTGAGACCCACAAATTATGTAGCTGTCCCTACCGCAATCATCCAGGACTTACTTTCGTGTCCCACAGGCTTCCTCTCCACCCCAGGACCTGGCATCATGCTCTGCAATTTCGGCATTCATTTGGCTGATCCATATTCCAGGTACATATGCTTTCGAAAAGACAATGTGTTATATACACATGAAAAACTTATAAAAAAAGATCTGATTTTAGACAAGGTTGTTTATCTCAACACTTTTTATAATAGCAAAAATTTGGAGCAAGATATCTGTTGCAATATGGGAGATTAATTTATTAAATGATGTCCATGCAGTGGACTATTTTAAGCCTTTAAAACTCATGTCAAAGCTACATATTTATTGATATGGAAAAGCATTCTTGCTGTATTAATACATTTACTGGTTGAGATCTTCTTTTTAATGTAGGATTTAGAGTTACACATTTCCCTTTAAGTACTGCTTTTGCTACATCATAAAACTTTTGATTCTGTTTTGTTTTCATTCTTTTCCAATTATATTCTGATTTTCTTATCATTTCTTTTTTGATCCATTGGTTAAGGGTGTACTTAGTGTACACAAATACATTTTTTAATTTTTCAATTTTTCTTCTATTGCTGATTTCTAGATTTATTCCATGTTAGTAAGAGAAGATACTTTGTATGATTTTGCTCTTTTTTGTGGAATTTTGTTTTTAATCTAATCTAGATAATATCCTGGAGAGTGAGTCATGTATCCTTGAGAAGAATGTATGTTCTGCCGTTGTTGAATAGAGAGTACTGCATATGTCTGTTAGGTCTGGTTGCTTTAAAGTATTGTTCAAGTCCACTCTCCCTATTGATCTTCAGTAAATATGTTCTAGTAATTATTGAAAGTGGGATATTAAACTTTGTTTGGTTGCTGTATACATTTTATTGTTTTCCAGAGGTCTAACAATGTCAATTCTGACAATTTCTGTTTATTATTTGATGTTTTTGTGGGATAATATAAGCTTGGAGCTGAAATTTTGCTGATTGACTTCTCTATAATTGTTTTTTGAAGGTTTTCTATGTATTACCTAAAAGCTTCTTGAAGATGACCAGTGGAACACATATTATACTTTATAAAAACAATAAATTATAGTATATTCTGAAAATTCAAGCAGGAACATTCTATGTTAGAATAAAACTACTACAATTAGAATATCTTACCCTTGTTAACCCATTCTGAACTACAACATTTTTTGACTTTAAAGAAAAACATTTTACTTGATTGACAGAAATGAAGAAACATAAGAAAATCTAGCATGTATATTTAACTTTGTAATAGAGGGAGACAAATTTCTGGGTAAAGGAATGTTATTGATATTTAATAAGCTGAATTTAGAATAGATAAGAAATGTTCTAGACGTAAAGATTTGGGGGAAAGGATGTTTAGAAGGATGATCAATACCAAGTATATGATTTATAATATTCCCACATTTGCTCAGTCCCATTACTAGTAGTAAAGCAAAAATTAATTAGGAAAAACTGATGAGTTCAATATAGTACACTTTCCAATGATTTATTAGAAAAAAATTAGAAAAACTTATAAATTTTATACATTATTTTGGACCCAGAAGATTGGGTGACTGTATATGTAGGAGAATCTCAATGAAATGGCTCATATTACAATTTGTTGTGTTATAATAAGCTTTCTTGGAAGAAGTATCTCTTATAAAAATGAACCAGAAATGGTCTCTGCTTTTTGGCCCATAGGTGATGTGCTTCTTCACAGTAAGGTGAAACTCCTTAGCTGAACAGCTTGGTACTTCCGAACTCAAATTTTTAAACATACAATTGTTGACTTCTTCTTTTCCTAATTGAATACCCTTTATTTCTCTTTCTTGCCTAATTGCTCTGGCTAGAACTTCCAATACAATATTGAATAGGAGTGGTGAGAGAGGGCATCCTTGTCTAGTGCCAGTTTTTAAAGTGAATGCTTCTAGTTTTTGCCCATTCAGTATGATATTGGCTGTGGGTTTGTTGTAAATAGCTTTTATAATTTTGAGATACGTTCCATTGATACCTAGTTTATTGAGAGTTTTTAGCATAAAGTTCTGTTGAATTTTGTCAAAGGCCTTCTCTGCATCTATTAAGATGATAATGTGGTTTTTGTCTTTGGTCCTGTTTATGTGGTGGATCACATTTATATTGTCCCTATTTGCAGACGACATGATCACATATTTAGAAGACCCCATAATCTCAGCCCAAAACCTCCTTAAGATGATAAGCAACTTTGACAAAGTCTCAGGATACAAAAATCAATGTGCAGAAATTACAAGCATTCCTCTACACCAACAACAGAAAAACAGAGAGCCAAATCAAGAGCAAACTCCCATTTACTACTGCTACAAAGAGAATAAAATACCTAGGAATACAACTAACAAAGGATATGAAGAATCTCTTCAAGGAGAACTACAAACCAGTGATCAAGAAAACCAGAGACGACACAAACAGATGGAAAAACATTCCATGCTCATGGTTAGGAAGAATCAATACTGTGAAAATGGCCATACTTCCCAAAGTAATTTATAGATTCAACACTATCCCCATCAAGCTACCATTGACCTTCTTCACAAAAATGGAAAAAAAACACTTTAAACTTCATATGGAACCAAAAGAGAGCCCTCATAGCCAAGACAATCCTAAGCAAAAAGAACAAAGCTGGAGGCATCACACTACCTGACTTCAAACTATACTGCAAGGCTACAGGAATCAAAACAGCATGGTACTGGCACCAAAACAGAGATATAGACCAATGAAACAGAACAGAGGCCTCAGAAACAATGTGACACATCAACAACCATCTGACAAATCAGGCAAAAACAAGCAATGGGAAAAGAATTCCCTGTTTAATACATGTTGTTGGGAAAACTGGCTAGTCATATGCAGAAAGCTGAAACTTGACTCCTTCCCTATACCTTATATAAAAATTAACTCCAGATGGATTAAAGATTTAAACAAAAGAACTAACACTATAAAAACCTTAGAAGAAAACCTAGGCAAAACCATTCAGGACACAGGCATAGGCAAGGACTTCATGACTAAAACACCAAAAGCCAAAAGAGGCAAATGGGATCTAATTAAACTCCAGAGCTTCTGTACAGCAAAAGAAACAATCATTAGAGTAAACCAGCAACCAACAGAATAGGAAAAAACTTTTGCAATCTACCCATCTGACAAAGGGTTAATATCCAGAATCTACAAAGAACTAAAGCAGATTTATAAGAAAAACAAACAAACCCATTCAAAAGTGTGCAAAGAATACAAACAGACACTTTTCGAAAGAAGACATACATACACCCAACAAACATGATTAAATAATCATCATTGGTCATTAAACAAATGCAAATCAAAACCACATTGAGATACCATCTCACGCCAGTTAGAATGGCAATCATTAAATAATCTGGAGACAATGGATGCTGGAGAGGATGTGGAGAAAAAGGAACACTTTTACACTGTTGGTGGGAGTATAAATTAGTTCAACCATTATGGAAGACAGTGTGGCGATTCCTCAAGGATCTAGAAATAGAAATTCCATTTGACCCACCAATCCCATTACTGGGTATATATCCAAAGGATTATAAATCATTCTATTATAAGGACACATGCACACGTATGTTCATTGCAGCACTTTTTACAACAGCAAAGACCTGGAACCAACCCAAATGCCCATCAATGATAGATTGGACAAAGACAATGTGGCACATATACACCATGGAATACTATGCAGCCATACAAAACAATGAGTTTCTGTCCTTTGTAGAGACATGAATGAATCTAGAAACCATCATTCTCAGCAAACTGACACAAGAACAGAAAACCAAACACCACATGTTCTCATGCATAGGCGGGTGATGAACAATGAGAACACTTGGGCACAGGGGAACTGAACAACACTCACTGGGCTAGATGGGGCGGTGTAGAGGAGGGGGAGGGGAGGGACAGCAGTAAGGCGAGGAGTGTGGGAAGGGATAATACTGGGAGAAATGCCTGATGTAGGCAACAGGGGCAGGGGGGCTGGAGAGGGATGGAGACAGCAAACCACCATGGCATGTACGTACCTATGCAACAATCCTGCAGGATGCAGGATTTGCACATGTACCTCAGAGCCCAAAGTACAATAAAAAAATATAAAAACTAAAAGATGAAACACAATCTATCATAGCCAAAAAAAAAAAAAAAAAAAAAAAAGACGTATATATATATATATATATAGAAGAATGCTCAGGACAGAGCAGGTACTAAACATAAATGAATATTTTTAAATTGACTAACATTGAGCCAGTGTCAAGTGTGGCAGCTGGTGTAAAGCAACTTTGCAGTGACTCTTCCTTAAATAAAATGAAAGCTTGTTGGCAGCAGTCTATCCTGCCATGGCTATCAACTTTGCATGTGGCCAGATTAGATTTTAAGTATTAAAGACACCCTATTATGAATCTGCCACATCTAGCCACCAGAAGCTTTTGTGTAATTATAAAATATATTTCCATCCCCCCTGCCTCTTTTAAACTCTCCATAATGCCATAATGATCTCAACCCTCATTTACTATGTCTTATTAAATGGGATCCTACCATACTGATTTGGCTCACTTTTGTTATTTTTCTGAGTTTTAGTCCTTGCTAACACAGAATCTATAGTATTTGTGCCTGTT
Source organism: Ateles fusciceps (assembly GCA_036589455.1). NCBI lineage: Eukaryota > Metazoa > Chordata > Mammalia > Primates > Atelidae > Ateles > Ateles fusciceps. The sequence goes on from JAZHEH010000589.1 coordinate 2,226,083, forward strand.
TTAATCCCCAGAAACTAGATCTCATCCATCAAACAGTAGCTGTAAATTATTTGGTAACAGAATGGTTGAGATTAGAAGGAATATAATAGAAAAAAAACACACTTTAAAAAATATTTCTCCACAAAATAAGGAGCAATATATTCACAGAAGAAATAAAAGTAGAAGTCATGCTGTGCTTTTAGAAGAATGGTTTTTCTGGCAAATGTCTTATTCAAGACACTGTGAACTTTGTCAAATTCTAAATAGTCCCTGCCTCAAAAGTAGTTTTCACAGTAAAACTGAAATAGAAAAGAAAAAATATGTGAGTTTTTGCTACAAGTGTGTTATATTTGATAAAAATTAATAGATTCATTAATATGAAATTGTGTACTAAAGATTGTTAGATTCAAAATGAAATTCAGAGAAAGAGCATTAGGGCTAAATTGCTTGTCGTCTTTTGTTTCCATGTGTAGCAGTATGGCCTTTTAAAGGCAAAAATAGAAATGGAATGAGCTTGTAATCATAGAAACTGCATGTGGCAGTGAAGAAAAAATGCACTTAAGATGTAAAAGCACCAGGTGAATACACAGCACATAACAAAAACATATTGTTGTCAAGCTAAAGTATGGGCATTAATATTGTTCACAATAGGCTGACACTAATCCTGATTCTTAAGGAGATACCGGCTAAAAACATAAAGTCTAGTAAATATCTCCAAAGACAAAAGGAGAAAAAAAATATCTTTACTGATATTAGTAATTGTAGTCTTTGAGTATGCTAGTAAGAGTTTAAGGGAAAGCATACCAAGCTTAATAAGTTATATTTCATTTAAAGTTACAAGGGTCTTTTGTCAATAATCAAAGAGCATTTATTGATTACATAACCATGAATTTAAAACTCTCTAACGTTGGGCATTATTTTCTAGAGGATATAAATGAGAATATTAAGTTCTCAAACTAACCTTACAGACACACGAATATTATGAATAAATGAGTGATAAAATCAAGCGATTATATAAAAGATCAAAGGCAGAGAATTGAATTTTTCATAACAAATACATCAAAATTGTATAACACTATATTAAAAAGTCACTAGTAAATATGTTCACTACACTTTTCTATTATAGTCTTTATTGGAATATTATTTCCATGAATGTCAGAGTCATCTTTTGCTTGTTGTGTTTCTCCCCCAACCAGACAGTAAGTGCCATGAATTAGTAATCACGCTGTTCATTATTACATCCTCAGTGCTTACCACCGTGCCATCCATGGAGTAGGCAACTCGAGTATTTGCAGAATAACTTAAATAAAAAATATCTCTTGGGGAAATCAAAGTGGTTAGGCTCAGGTGAAGAAAGACTGTAAAGTGGGAAAAAGAATAGAAGAAATGAAACTGATGCTATTAGAAATTCATTAGTGTTTCAAAGTCAAGAAAGAACTACACCTATTTCTAAAGTATGATGTCAGCTTTACTACACCCACATTGTTTTTGTAGAAAATCAGAAGGATTTTGAAGCAGCTCTAAGGAAAATGCTATTAAATGAATAAGAAAACTTGCACTTATGAAACTATCTATAAATGTATGAGAAGTCTAACTTTTTAAAGAAGTTATATTTCTAAAAAGAACCAGAAGCCTGTGACTGCCCCCAAAATAACCAAAGTCCTAAAACTGTACCAACAGCAAGAAACCTGTAAGTTTTACTGCCCCCCAAGAAGTCCAGTCTATCCAGTGGACAATAATAAGGAACAAATAACAATTTCTTAGAGTTGAAAACAAGGCCAAGAAAGACAATAGACAGTATACAGGGGAACCCCCACTTCTACCCTTGGAATACAGAGAGAAGGGTCACCATATCTAGCAACCAGAGCTGTTATTTCATTTCTGGGGCAGACAAGGCAGATTTCATAATTTTTGTTCAATGGGAATTATTGATTACGAAGGACCATTGATTAATGTCTGTTTTTAGTCTTTACATTCCTCGACAGCAGTTCTATGGCATCTGCCCTGTTTTTACACTGTTATTTTAAAATGGGTATATATTGGTTATGGTTATGGGTCTGTAGATAGTTTATCTTTTATTTTATCGTGGGTCATACCATGAGTACTAATATCCTGACATAATGGAAAGAATGAACAGGACACAATAACTATGAACTTTGAACTGGACACAATAACTATGGTTTTTAGGATTGTTCCTTGGAGAAGGAGTGAGTAAATTCTGTTTGTAGGAAAAAGGGTACATAGGCACTTATTTGGTCACAGTACTCTGCTTTAGAAGAGATCATTCAACACTTATTTTTCACTTCTTCAATAACAGTTTTGGCTAAGAACACAGCCACTCAGCAAATGAGTATGACTTCAGCCTTCATTGCAATTAGGTATGGCCATGTTTCTGTACTTTGGACAATGGAATGTGACTGAATCTAATGTAATCAACTACCTGGTCAAGTCCATATATATATATATATATATATATATATATATATATATACATACACACACACATACACACACACACACATGTATATATCTCTCCATGTATATGTACTATATTTTATATATATATATATATTCACACACACACACACACACTTTTTAAGTTCTAGGGTGCATGTGCAGGATATGCAGATTTCTTACTTAAGTAAATTTGTGCTATGGTGGTTAGCTGCACCTATCAACCCATCACCTAGGTATTAAGCCCAGCATGCATTAGTTATTTTCCCTAATACTATCTACCCTTGCTCTCCTCACCCTCTCCCAATAGACCCCAGTGACTGTTGTTCCCCCCTCCCTCTCCCAATAGACCCCAGTGACTGTTGTTCCCCTCCCTGTGTCCATGTGGTCTAATTGTTCAGTTTCCACTTATAAATGAGAACATATGGTGTTTGGTTTTCTATTCCTGCATTAGTTTGCTGAGGATAATGACTTCCAGCTTCATCCATGTCTCTGTAAAGGACATGATCTCATTCCTTTCTTATGGCTGCATAGTATTCCATAGTGTATATGTACCATATTTTCTTTATCAAGTCTATCATTGATGGGCATTTAGGCTGAATCCATGTCTTCGCTATTGTGAATAGTGCTGCAATTAACATACACAGCGTATGTTTACATAATAATTAAATGGTAGAATGATTTAAATTCCTTTGGGTATATTCCCAGTAATGGGATTGCTGGGTCAAATGGTAATCTGATAAAGTTTTAATACCCAGAATCTACAAGGAACTTCAGAAAATTTATAGGAAATAAACAAACACTAAAAAGTGGGCAAAGGATATGAACAGACACTTCTCAAAAACAAAAAAAAAAAACATACATGCGGCCAACAAACATGAAAAAAGGCCCAACATCGCTGATCATTAGAGAAATGCAAATCAAAACCACCATGAGATACCATTTCACACCAATCAGAATGGTGATTATTAAAACTCAAGAAAAAACATGCTGGCGAGGTTGCAGAGAAATTGGAATGCTTTTACACAGTTGGTGGAATATAAAATTAGTTCAATCATCGTGGAAGACAATGTGGCAATTCCTCAAAGATTCGGAACCAGAATTACCACTTCATGGATATAATTATGAGGTCTTAAAGAAGACTATGATCACCCAGAAAACTATTCCAACAGTTTCTTGGTTCAGGGCTAATTTATAAAATATGCAGAATCTGATGGCTTTCATAATCATCCTGGCCACTGATTTACTCCTCAGTAGAAATATTTTAGAAAACTCCTTCTGTTGCTACTAATTAAAAAGAAGAGGGTAACAGTACAAACTATATTTCAGGCTGCAGGAAATGGTAAGAATTGGTTGCTACCATTTACACTTCTCCTGGATATCATAAGAAGGTAAAGAAGAAAAGACACTAAGATTAATGAACAATAAAGGATTTTTAGAAAATAATGTATCTCTGATCTCCAAATTTTTCTTGAATGGAGAAAAGAAGTAATTTTTATGATGCAAAGTCATGGGTAAAATTTCCTGTCTAGATACTTCTAGTGGTGGGTATAGAACTACATATTTGGTAGAGAGTGTATGTGTGTAAACATTCAAAATGAGCATGGCCACTGCAATGCATTCAAAGCCCAACGAGTCTTAAGTTGCAAAGCAAATGGCAAATCAATTTTGTCAAACTGCAAAGGTGTTTATTTTGCCTTGAGAACCAAGCAGGCATATATTTATTCCCTATTGTAACATAAAGCATACATCATTTCTTATAGTACCAAATAATTATTCATGTTAAGTGATTTATATGTAAACAAAAAGCCTATTGGTTTCTTTTTTTTTTTTCACTTAAACTTACGGTTTTTATTCCTAACATCTATTCATTAAGCTCACTTTTTATATACTAGATCTAGGGCTTGTCTCTAGCAAATCAATACCCCACAAGGTACTCGGTATGTCTTACGACATAATGGGCAATAAAAGAGGCTCTCTCAAGAGCCAGATAATCTGGGTTCAAATTTTGGCTACACTGTTAACTATAATGTGAGCATGAGCAAATTAAACCACCTCTCTGACTCTTTTATACCAGTAAATCAGGGGTTATAATAATACCCACTTCAAGGGCTCCTATGTTAAATCAGTCACCTAAGAGACATAGTATATTTTCTGGTATAGTAACCATATTGAATTAGAAATATTTGCTATTACAGTAATGAAGATATACCAGATTCTGTATTGATTCCTAGAGACTTAAAAGTGGATAAAATGGAATATGCTTTATATATATATATGTGTGTGTGTGTGTGTGTGTGTGTGTGTGTGTGTATATATACACATACATACATATATATGTATATATATGTATGTGCATATGTATACATATATACATACATACACACACACACACACACACACACATATAAGCTCCCTGTCTTGTAGGCACTACCTTCTAAAAGAGAAGTTTACACAATGTATAGCAGGTGCAGAGCAGAGAGTGGCCAACTATAGCTAAGGAAATTAGCAATGGTTTTCTTCAAGAAGTGTCATTTGATCTAAGCTTTAAAAAATAAAAGAAATCAGGACAACAAAAATGGGTTGAGGTATTCCAGAAAGCATGAACAATATGTGCAAAGGCAAAGAAGGCATTTTCAGGGAAAATGTGGTATGGCTCCGCTGAAGAATCAAGTATAATAGCAAAAATGGTGGCAGATGAAGCTAGATGGAAAATTGGAATCCTGGTAATGTGAAATCCTTAACTGATTTTCATAGATCTTAAAATCTGTTAAGGTATGTGAGCATTTCCATTAGAAAACTGGAGTAAATTGGTCTTTAAAATATTTTTTTAATAAGGAAGAAACATGATTACTTGAGAATCAGTAAAAAGTTAACTTCAGGATGTTTAACAAGAGAATTTAAAAAATTAAACCATGACCATAAATAATCATAATAATTGAGCTGGAACTGATGTTTCTGAAGGTTTATATTCATGTCTTATTCTCAACTGAAAAAAACCTACAGATTGTGGCTTCTAGGAAAGTTAATAAAACAAAATCTAAATATAATAAGCAAGCTAAATTAACAAACCAGGTGGTGTGGAGGAGTGTTTTAGACATGTCTCAACTACCCTACACAAATTAATCTATTTATATTATATCATTATCATTATTAGACAGAAGTAAAAAAGGGACAGGAGGCTAAGGGTGCATTTTATAGGTACAAAAGACATATTTAAATATTCTAGAAAGTTGCAGAGCCAAAGTAGATATACATTAGTTTTAATAAAGTTCTTTTGAAGAATTCCAACACAAAAAGAGAAAAGTTCAAATGGAGATTAGTTTTCAATGACAAACATTCAGTGAGGTTGTGGAAAAGGTAATAAAAGTATTGTCATTGACATCTTTAAAATGAAAAATTTAGTTTTTTTTTCTGATACAATATTTTCAGTGTTTTACATCTACACACTAAATGAAATTTAAATTCCACTAAAATATCTTTGTTTCTTATAGGTGTATTAAACTCAATACTTGTTTTCATATTCTGTTAGTAATTCAATGACTGGCTTGTGAGAATTCACCAATGATTTGAAGTAACTTACTTATAAAAATATTAACCAAGTAGTTTATGCCCTTAACACACACATATAAAAATTGTCATAAAAATTATTATATTTTTACAACAGATATGTCTTTTTGAAATACAGAGATGTTAAACTTTAAAATTACTTGAGTGTTTACATATGTCTAAATTTATAAAATTGTATGCACTAAATATGTATACTCATTTTTATGTAAATTGTACCTCAGTAAAGCTGTTAAAAAGCAAATATTTCCACTACACATGCACTAACAGGCTCAGGATGACTACAGCCAGCAAGCACCTGAGCATACCATGGAGGGCCTGGAGATCACCCTGTCCTGCCCAGCACAGCCTGCTACCAATGCACACCACAGGGGGGGACTGAAACCAGGCCCATATTGCCCAGCACTGCCTCTTCCAGGGTCATTGCACTGTCCAAGGGCCTAGGTATCAACTTGCTCCTCCTGCTGCCACCTGTGCACAGCTTCCTAGAGACCCAAGAGTGCCTTTCTCAGTTCCCAGAAACTGAAAAAATTGACCAGACACACCTGCCACAGCCTGTGATTGAAGGCCTGAGGACAGATCAGCCCACCCTACATATGCTCACCAATGCCCACATGCATTATCTGGGGGTCTGGAGATTGACTCACCCTGTCTAGCACCACCAGCATCCCCTCATTCCTACCCAGGGCCTGAGAAGGAGCCTTCCTATCCTGTCAGTACCTGCCCATGTCAGCTGAGAACCTGGGGATTGATATGCCTGATCCACCAGCATCTGCATTATCCACACACTCCTCCTGGGGCCTGAGATGGCCTTCCCATTCTGTCACCACCACAACGTATGGCACTCACTCTCACATATGTCACCTGGGAACCTGGGGGAGTGCCTTGTCTAGCCCACTGCTGCCACTGCTGGCACCCATGTGTGCCACCTGGTGAAATGAGGGTTGGCCCACTAACACTACTGCCAGGTTCACTTAATAATATATATATATATATATATATATATATATATACACTTTATCCAGTCATCTATTCATGAGTCATTCATCGTGGATAAAGGTTGATTTATATATAACGTGTGTGTACATATATATATATATATATATATATATACATAAAATGTAATACTATTCTGCCATTTAAACAATGAAATCCTGTCATTTGCAGCAACACAGATAGAACTGGATGGCATTATGTTAAGTGCAATAAGTCAAGCAGAGAAAGACAAATATCACATATTTCCACTCATATGTGGCAGTTTTATAGTGTTTGATAGCACAGTAGGTAAGGTGACTAAAGTTAACAACAATATATCATATATTTCAAAATAGCTAAAAGACCCGAGATGTCCCCAAATAAAGAAATGATACATATTCAAGGCAGTAGATATTCTAAATACCCTAATTTGATCATTTCATAGTAGGTATATATAAAAATACCACATGTACCCTCTGTATATGTACAAATGTATCAAAAAATGTTTTAAAAGCAAATAGGCAAACAAATTTAAAAAGAAAAAAACCTTTGAAAACAAGACAATACCAAATAAATTACACATGTAATGTTTCTTTGTTGAGAATTGTAGAAATAATTTTCTAAAAATAATTTGTTAATAAATTGTCTAAAAACTTATGGCTAGTTAATTGGTTGTTTTTCACCTATAGATATGTGCACTGTTTATTGTTCTGTCAAAAACAAAAACTAAGGTATGTTGCCAGATCTTCTCAAAAGTTTAGAAATCTTACACAGTTTGTTTTTGAAGAATGATTAAGTCTATTTCAGGATAAAGAATCAAACAAACATCAATAGCATTTGTCAATAGTGAAATATCTGAAAAATTAAAAAGTAATCTCATTTGTGATAGTCACAAATAAAACTACATATGTAGGAATTAACCAAGGAAGTGAAAGTCCTGCATAACGAAAACTATAAAACACTAATAAAAGAACTTGTGGACCACACACAAAAAAATTAAAAAATTCCATGTTCACAGACTGGAAAAAAACAACTTTGTTAAAATTTTCATACTAATCAAAGCAATCTACAAATTTAATGACATTTCTATCAAAATAGCAATGATATTCTTCTCAGAAATAGAAAAACATCCTAAATTTTTTGTTGTTGTTGTTTTGAGACAGGGTGTCACTCTCACCAAGGCTGGAGTACAGTGACAGGATCTCAGCTCATTTCAATCTCTACCTCCCAGACTCAAGGGATCCTCTTACCTCAGCCTAACAAGTAGCTGCTACTTCAGGTACCTGCCACCATGCCTGGCAAACTTTTTGTATTTTTTTGTAAAGATGGGGTTTCGCTGTGTTGCCCAGCCTGGTCCTGAACTCCTGGGCTCAAGGAATCCACCCACCTCAGCCTCCCAAAATACTGGGATTACAGCCATGACCCACCATGCCCGGCTGAAAAAACAATCCTGAAATCTGTATTTAATCACAAAAGATCCAGAATACCCAAAGCTATTCTTAGTAAAAAGAACAAAAATGGAAGAATCATATTACCTGACTTCAAATTTTACTACAGAGCTATAGTAACCAAAACAGCATGGTACTGGCATAAAAACAGATACATAGACCAATGGAACAAACAGAGAACCCAGAAACAAATCCACATACCTACAGTGAACTCGTGTTTGCCAAAGGTGCCAAGAACATACCCTGGAGAAAAGACAGCCTCTTCAATAAACAGTGCTGGGAAAACTGAATATCCCTATGCAGAACAATAAAACTAGATCCCTAACTCTCACCATCTACAAAAGTCAAATCTAAATGGATGAAAAAAATACTTAAATTGAAGACCTCAGACTATGAAACTGCTACAAAAATCATTAGAGAAACTTTCCAGGACACTATCTGGCCAAAAACTTCTTGAGTAATACCCCAGAAGCAGAGACAACTAAAGCGAACTTGGACAAATGGTATTATGTCAAGTTAAAAAGCTTCTGCACAGCAAAGGAAATAATCAACAAAGTTAAGAAACAACCCACAGAAAGGGAGAAAGTATTTGCAAACTATCCATATGACAAAGTATATAAGGTGCTCTAACAACTCTACAGGAAAAAGTGGAATAATCTGATTATAAAAATGGGCAAAGAATCTCAGACATTTTGCAAAAGAAGACATACAAATGGCATATAGGCATATAAAAAGGTGCTCAACATCACTGATCATCAGAGAAATGCAAATCAAAACTATAGTAAGATATCATCTCACCTCAGTTAAAATGGCTTATATCCAAGGCAGGTAATAAACAAATGCTGGCAGGTATGTGGAGAAAAACGAATCCTTGTGCACTCTTAGTGGGAAAGTAAGTTAGTAAAATTGTTGTGGAGAACAGATTAGAGATTCCTGAAAACCTAAAAATAGAACTGCCATATGATCCAGCAATAACACTCCTAGTCATATGCCCAAAAGAAAGGAAATCAGCATGTCAAAGATATATCTACATTCCCATGTTTGTTGCAGCCCTGTTCACTATAGTCAAGATTTCTGAAAGCAACCTAAGTCCATCAACAAATGAATGGATAAAGAAAATGTGGTACATATACACAATGGAGTACTATTCAGCCACAAAAAGGAGAATGAGATCCTGTTATTTGAAACAACATGCATGGATCATTATGTTAAGTGAAGTTAGCTGGGCACAAACAAACACAAACACAAATATCACATGTTCTCACTTGTTTGTGGGACTTGAAATTCAAAACAATTAATCTTATGGGAATAAAGAGTAGAAGGATGGTTACCAGAGGCTAAGAAGGATAGCGAGGGGCTGGTGGTAGGGTGGGAATGGTTAATATGTACTAAAATAATAAAGAAGGAATGATACAAAATACAGCACAACAGGGTGACTAAAGTCAATAACAATTTAATTGTACATTTAAAAATAAAGGAGTATAAAAACAATTAAGTTATATACATTTAAAAATAACTAAAGCAGCATAATTAGATTCTTTGTAACACACAGGATAAATTCTTGGGGGGACAGATACCCCATTCTCCATGATGTGATTGTTATGCATTGTATACTTGTATGAAAATATTTCCTGTATCCCATAAATATTTATACCTATTATGTACACACATGAAATACATTTTAAAGAAAAAAGAAAATGATTAAGTGTAAAAAAGAAATAAAATATGAATAGAATCATGTTTTGTTTAAATGAGACCAAGAGGGTTCATCTTAGTCATTATGCTTCTTAGTTTCATGGGAAGTGGCTTAGTTCAAGTGGGCACAGCTGTCTGCCAGAGCTTGACTCTGGTACAGGCGTTAACTTATATATTGCCATTTTTGCTTGCCTGAGCTTGGATAGATTAATTGATTTTATCCCGTGGTAAAAAAAGTCTCATCTTTTATCTATCACATGAAAACTAAAATAGCATCTAAGCTGTAATGTTGTTATGAGACTCGAATAACATTATAATTTAAAGCACTTATAACTGAATCAAGAGCAGAGTCAGGACTATATAACTATTATCTATTACTTTTTATAAACATCTTTTTATTATACTTTTTTTCTCTCCTTCACCTCTACACATATGCTTGTGTGCGCGTGCGCGCAAAACACGCGCGCACACACACACACACACACACTCTTACATATCACAGTATTTCAGGAAACAGCAACCACATATGCAAAGGCCAAGAGATAAGGCAGTGTTTTCAGGTATAATGTGATTTGGTTCTAGGAGATAATTGTTATAAGATGAAAACTGGTGGGAACTAAGGCAAGACAGAAAATTGAGATCCAGGTAATTTTATGTAAAAAGAGATATCGTTTTCAAATACTTGTTGATCTTACCATATTTGCCCAAAAAGACAACACTAATTTACACCTTTATTTCAAAAATAGGCAAAAGCATTTATCAAGTGCCTACTGAGTGTGTAAAACAGAAGCTAAGTGCCACAGCACATCCCTTAATAAACACAAAATGCTTATAGCTTCAACAAATCTTAATTAGCGTACATTATAGTAACAGAACACCAATCTCTTCAATAAGACTCAATATGGGCCATCCTGGCTAACCTATCAAGACTTTGCCTCCACAAAAGTTAAAAAGAAAAGTTAGCCAGGCCTGGAAGCAAGTGTCTGTAGTCCCAGCTACTCAAGAGGCTAAGGTCAGGGGGATCACTTGAGCCTAGGAGGGCAAGGCTACAGTGAGCTATGATGTCACCACTGCACTTCAGCATGAATGACAGAGTGAGACCATGTCTTAAAAAAAAAAAAAAGGCTGAATGTGATGAATGCCACAAAATCCTCTCAATATTTGCTATTTAGAAGAATATGAAAAGATTACATCTAGTTGGAGAGATAGGGGACAATTTTAAGAATGGAGTGACATTTAAGGACATGCACAAGGGTTAAATTTCAGTATCTGAAAGTGTAGTTTCCAATATCTTTCTGTGTCTTCAGTGGAATGTCACAATCCCTGTCTTTGGGAGAATAAAGCCATATACTCCATTATTATGCAATTTCCAGTTGAAACCTGGTTAATGTAATTCAGGTTGTATTCCTCAATATCCTCCTTAAGGGGACCTTCAAATTAAATAAGTGATATGATTGAAACATCTAAATTCATGACATCAGAAGCCTCGGCCAGATGTGACTTTTGCTGGCAGGGAACCCTGAATTTTTTGGTCTGGAACAACAAAGTCTAACATACTATTAAATATTTACTCATACATTTTGAAAAATTCAAGACTGAATTACTTGACAAAAATCAAAAACACTGAAATAATTCCCAGATACATAAATTTATGTTGATATTTCCACAATTCTTAATAAAATTAAACATTATGATAAATACACTTAAAATGTCATTTAGTAAACAAAAACAAAAAAGTATTAACCAATTTTTTTTTTTTCGGTTTGACTATAAACTTCAACAAAAAAGTTGTTAACTAAAAGGTAAGGTCATTTTCTGGGCCAAACATACATCATTCAAGAAGGAAGCACTAACAGACCATGGTGACCTCAAGAAAGCTAGAAAGTGCAGGCATGCACACTGCATTCCAAATATGGGAGAAGTGAATAAGCAACCCTGATGCTTGATCCTAGAGAGATGCCTTTTCCTTAACCTTTGTTTCTGTGCTCAATATTAAGTGTTCCATTCTCTAGCAATCTTATATTTTCCCCAGCTTTGCTTGATTGGAGTTTCTTCAGATAATAAGACATAAAATATTGCAATAAAAGGCAAATGTGAGAGTAAATATTGTCAGAAATTTGGGGAATGCAACACAGTATAGGAGGAACAGCACAAGATTTTGTAAGTCAACCTGGGTTCCATCTCAGATCTGTCATTAATGGCAGGGTAACCTTTGCAGGTCACTTGATCTCACTAAGCATCACCATTTAAATGACTGGTAATCGCCTCCCTGACTTATTGGTAAACTTACATATGGTAAGATATGTGAAGCATCTACCTTACCGTTTTCTATGCCATGCAGACTGTAATTTAGGTTATTGCACTTTCTATGGAAATATAGATAAGCAAACCAGAAGTATGCAAGTGATTTTTTCAAATACAACCAATGATCTAATTACCACATTTAATTTTCTTGTTCTTTTTCTAGTTCTCATATTCTTCACTGAAGCTTTTTGCTTCCCCATGTCCCCCTATACAATTTTTTCTTCCTTTAAGTACTTTCCTTTCTGTTTCTCATTCTGTATCTCAGATGATAGTTTATTTTGTTTGTTCTTCTTTTTACTGAATATCCTTAAATATTAGATAGGCTGGTATTCATTAGGATTCCATTCTTTGTTCTCCTTCTCTAATGTACTGATAATTTGTCTCTGTGGATTAACTTCTACTTTTAATTCAATAGCTCCAAAATCATAGCTCCTATGATTTATGTATGGTATTTGTAAATACCTAAGTTGCATTCACATTCATATACCAAACCAAATTCAATATCTTTCCTTGCAAACCTAAGTCTCTATAGCAGTCAACAAAAGTAACATGTCAGATATGTGATTCTTTTTCTCACTTCTCAATTAACAATATAAAACCAGATTCTGTTGATTAAAATTTTTAAATAATCTCTTCAGTTGATTTCTCACCATTCTAACTGCAACACTCTATTTTTAACCCTCATCAATGTTCTTTTCTAAAAAAAAATCATATCTTTATTCATTTCTAAGGCTTTAACCATTTATCCCTTGTTATCCAGTGTAGAAGGCACTAATCACATGTGGCTCTTGAGTACTTGAAATTTCATGCCTAGTCCAAATTCAAATATGCTATAAGAACAAAGTAAACACTCTAGTCATTATATAAAGAAAATATAAAATATTAAGTTAATAATTTCTTATTCATTACACATTAAAATCATAAAATGTGAGTATATTAGATAAAATAAAACATTAAAATGAATTTTACCTTTTTTTTACTTTTCAGACATTTTTAGAGTTATATATATGGCTTGCCTTCTACGTTTGTTAGATAACAATGTCTAACCTACTCCTCCATTTTCTTGGCAGAGTCATTTTTGATACAAACTGGACTGTGTCATTTCCTGCATTAATCATCTTGAATAGGTCTGTCATATCTTGAAGCAAGGTTACCTCATTGTGCAATTATAGAATAAAATGGGAATAATGTTGCTTTCAGTTGTACAACTGTACTTGCAAGACAAGCTTAAATTCTCTACCATGGATTAAGAGTCCTCTTAAATTATTTACCATCTTTATCCATCCCATGCCCTGACCTAATATTGAACCCTGATCACTTTAGCCATACTTAATTAGTTGCATTTCTAAACAATCTATTCACTTTTATGACTTTATGCCATTTAAGATGCTGTTTAGAAGGCTCTGAAATGCCGTATTCCAAGCAATCACTTACTAATTTTAAAGGCCCAACTGAGACCTTAACTTTCCAGAAAGGATTTTCCTTCCAACCTACTACCAAGAAAAACTAATTACTTTCTTCCTCATTCTTAATAACACTTAACCCATGCCTGTATTTTGTACTTATTACTTGTTGTAAGGATTAGTTTATATGCATCTCTCACATTACAATGCAAGTGGCTCAGACAAGAGACCACTTGAATTCTAATGTAAGTGACATGCATGTAAATACATGCATATAAATATGTGGGCTATGGTTAAGCCTACATATTTCCTCTCTACTCATATTCTATTCTGTAGTAGTTGAATTCCTTTTCCTAAACAGAAAGACAGACATGTCTGGGCCTGGAGAAAATACTGGGGGATTCTGGAATTCTTTAGAATATTTTTTAAAATATGGTTATTTTTCATCTAGTAATATTAGCCAGGCATAGAAAAAACAAATAGCACATGATCTCATGTATATGCGGAATCTAAAAATGTTGAACTTATAGCAGCAGGGAGTAGAATGTTGGTTACTAAAGACCATGTTTGTGTTCCTAGGGAAAACTGGGGAGATGTTGGTCTAAGGATACAAAATTTTCAGTTAGATAAGAGAAATAAGGTCAAGAGATCTATTGTACAACATGGTATCTGTAGTTAATAGCAATATATTGTACTGAAAATTGCTATGACAATAGATTTTGTGTTCGCCTCACAAAATAGTTTGCGAAGTAATGCATATGTTAATTAGCTCAATTTAGCCATTCTACAATGTATACATGTTTTAAAGCAGCATGTAATACATAATAAACATTATAATTTTAAAATAAATTTTACTGTGTACATTTAAGATATAAAATATGACATTATGAGATACACACAGTAAAATGGTCACTATAATGAAGTAAATTAACATATCAGTCATCTCACATATTTACCCATTTTTTGATTTTTGCTTTGGTGGTAAGAGCAGCTAAAATATACTCATTTAGTAGGAATCCAAAATGCAGTATAATTTTATTAACTATAGCCCTCATGTTGTACACAGGGGACTCTAGACTTGTTCATTTTACATATCTGTTACTTTGTATCCTCTGACCTGCATCTTCCCATTTCCTCTCCCTCTCCACCTCCTGCTTCTGTTAAACACTGTTTTATTCTCTGTCTCTGGTATATCTGACTTATTAAAGAAAAAAAAAAAAAACTCCACATGTAAGTGAAGTCATGTAATGTTTTTTTTTTCTGTTTCTGGCTTGTTTCACTTAGCACAATATCCTCCAGTTTCATCCATATTGTGGCAAATGGCAGAATCTCTTTCTTTTTCTAAGGCTGAATAATATTCCTTTATATATGTATACCACAATTTATTTTCCTTTTGTCTGTCCACAAAAACTTAACTTGCTTCTATATCTTTGCTCTTCTGAATAATTCTGCAATGAACATGGGACTCCAGATATATTTAGGAGATGATGATTTTATTTCTTTGCAGATATGCCCAGAGAGGGATTGCTGGAGTATATGGTAGTTCTAGTCTTAATTTTTTTAGGAAATGCCATACTGTTTTCACAATGGCTGTACCGATCTACATTCCTACCAACAGTGTTCAAGTATTTTGTTGTCTCTATATTATCACATTAAACAAACAGTGTGTATGCCATTTATTATCTCTTTATTTTTTATAATAGCCATCCTAATAGTAGTGAGGTGGCATATTTTGTGTCATTGATTTGTATTTCCCTGATGATTAATAATCTTTTTATTATCTATTGTACATTGTTAAGTCTTCTTTGGAGAATGTATCAGCAAGTCATTTGCCCATTTTTAACTGGGTTTTTGGTTTTCTTACTAGTAAGCTAAATGAGTTAATAAAATTTAGATATTAAGATACAGAGTTATAACCCTTATCAAATATATGATTTACAAATGTTTTTCCCAATCTGTAGGCTGTGATTTTATTTTATAGATTGTTACCATTGTTATGCAGAAGTTCTTAGTTTCATATAGTCCCATATATATCTTTTGTTTTGTTTTTATCACAGAGAACAAAGCTGCTGTAGTCTCATTGAAAAATATAAATGGTAATTTGGTCATGTTATGCCCCATTTTGCTTAAATAAGGAATCAAAAATTATACAAATTTGCCTGAGAGTCTTTGCCTCAACATTTATGCTATGTTACCAATTTAATTTTTAGTGGCTTTTCTGAGTCCATAAAACCACAGCAACACAAAACTATGGCTGTGTATTAGTCTGTTCTCATGCTGCTGATAAAGACATGCCCAACTCTGAGTAATTTATAAAGGAAAGAGATTTTAATTGACTCACAGTTCCACATGGCTGGGGAGGCCTCACAATCATGGGCTCTTTACTTATGCAAATTTCTGCAGCAGGCTTGAATCTCTCCCCAGAAAATGGGTTTTTCTTTTCTATTACATAATCAGGCTGCAAATTTTTTAAACTTTTAGGCTCTGCTTCCTCTTAAGCAATTTGCCACTTAGAAATGTCTTCCACAAGATACCCCAAATCATCCCTCTCAAGTTCAAAGCTCCACACATCTCCAGGGCAGAGGCAAAATGCTGCCAATCTCTTTGTATAGCAAGAGTCATCTTTAACCTGGTTCCCAACAAGTTCCTTATTTCTATGTAAAACCACCTCACCCTTGACTTTATTGTGTGTATTACTATCAGCACTTTGGTTAAAGCCATTCCATAAATTTCTAGGAAGTTCCAAACTTTCCCACATCTTCCTGTCTTCTGAGCCCTCCAACTCTCTACAAAGTTCCCAACTTTTCACACTGTTTTATCTTTTTCTGAGCCCTCCAAACTGTTCTAACCTCTGCCTGTTATCCAGTTCCAAAGTTGCTTCCACATTTTCAGGTATCTTTACAGCAACACTCCACTTATGCTACCAATTTATTGTATTATTTTGTCCTCACTCTGCTAATAAAGACATGCCAAACACGAGGTAATTTATAAAGAAAAGAAGTTTAACTGACTCACAGTTCCACATGTCTGGGGAGGGTTCACAGTCATGGCAGAAAGCGAAGGGAAAGCAAACACATCTTATATGTCAGCAGGCAAGAGAGCGTGTGTAGAAGAACTGCCCTTTTGTAAAACCATCAGATCTCATGAGACTTTTTCACTATCATGAGAAGAGCATGTGAAGGAACTGCCACCATGATTCAATTACCTCCCACTGGGCCTCTCTCCTGACAAGTGGGAATTATGGGAGCTACAATTCAAGATGAGACTTGGGTGGAGACACAGTCAAACCGTATGAGGCTAACTTTGAAAAAGTTGGAGAATATATTTGGAAGATTACTAAAGGTCTACATAATTAATGGAGATTGAAATTCTTGACTTTATAACTAACAGAAACTAAGATATCTCCATATTTTAACAAGCAGGGAATTCTATCAGTCCTTGGTTGCAATGCACTTACCATAGCTGTGTAGGTTGTCTTCAGAGGCCTTCACAGGCCTCCACTGAAAATCTGGAGCAGACATTTCTTTTGTGGACCTGGAGCCTCTTCTACCATAACACCTCATGATTGTTGAAATCTCTATTTAATTATTTAACTTCTCAGTGACTGCAATTTTATTCTTTGGTGTCTTGCCCCTGCAAGAATAGCTAAGAATGAGGCCAAAAATGGAGGCATATGTAAGGCTGACCTCAAAGTTTAACCCTTTACTCTGAGACATTTCCCTCATTTCTGAGTGTCTTGATTGTTCTCTGATGTTTCAGTCAGTTAATTTTATAGTTTGTATAGATTTAAAAGATGTTTTCATGAGAAATTAGAAAGTACTAATTAGTAGTCTATCGACCAGTAGACTACTAATTAGTAGTCTATTAGAAAGTACTCCATTATAGGTAAAAGGTGATGACCCTCCATTACTGGGGTTTTGTTTAGAGGACTTTGAAAGTAAGTCAATATTTCAGACTTTCTAATTGGCTTACATGATGGAGTATAGAATAATTCACCAACATGGTAGATATAAAAAGAAGATAAGGTTGAAAGGGATGCATAGAGGGGGTGTTAAGTAATAACTCCAGTTTAATATACGATGAATTAATATTAGAGGGAAAATTGGTGAAATGTGTAATGCTTCATAGATGTTATGCATTCTAAAGTTATTACTGGACATACATGACTGAGTCACTTGATTATAAACAAATGTGCTATGCTCATATAGCTGTTGATTTGACTTCATGTCTTGAGTACCAAGGTAAGTCACACATGTTGGAAGCACACAATTTGAAGCAAACTTAACGACATACTTTCTCTAAGTGAACAAATCTAATAATGCTATGATAATACTAAGGATTTTCATATAAATCACTTTATTTTAAATATTGTCAAGTTGATATGTCAAGTGTTCTGATTAGTTATCCTCAAATGTTCAACTCAACGAAACAAGAAGTCAATGAATTTTCACAGGATTCTACCTAGAGTAAACTTGTAACCTCACAGTTCTTCTAGGATATATCTTGATGTTCATTGTTTCAAAATAGTAGAATATGTTAGATTCTGAAAGAAAAACTAGCATCTCTTATGTCTTATATGTTTTGTTTGTATTACCAGTCTAAATATGTGGTAAAGTTGACTTGGCAAGACCTCTTTACCATTGCCTGATCCATGATTTGTCTTTTTTTTGCTCATCAAATAATACATTTTAAAATACATTGATATCTTTAAAACTCAGGCTGCTTTCTTAGATTAGCCATCATCTATCCAACCTAAGTGCTATTTTTTAGACTAGAACTTTAATAAAACTGAAACATCAAATATGGTAAGATTTTATATATTAAATTTTTCAATTGCTGAAGAAAGTTCACAGGGGCCTAAGGGGCAAAAACCTTTTCAAATGGATAACTGTTCCAAAGGTCATAAAATGTACCCAAAGCCTTTAAACTAATTAGATTGAAAAGCTTGATTCAGCAAATGCAGTTTACTAAACCTTATTTCACCTCCACCAAGTTTAGAAATGATTTACATTACTTGTGACATTACAATGATGCCTCTATAACGTTTCTTCAATGTAAGAGGGCAAACCTTCAACCCTGGAGATGATCTATCATCCATCTCCTTACAATTATTAGCAAATGCATATAATTCATGATGGCTTTAGAGTACGATGTACTGGCTTACCTTTTGCTATGGTTTGAAAGAGTCCTTAAAAGTTCACCTGTTGGAAGCTTAATCCCAATGTTGAGAGGTGGGGCCTAATAATAAGTGATTAGGTCATGATAGCTCTGTGTTCATTAATGGATTAATGTTATCACAGGAGTGTGTTAGAGGGAAAGCGGGCTTGCTGTAAAAATGAGTTCTAGTCATACTTGCTCTCTTGTTCTCTCATGCTCTTCTGCCCTTCTGAAACCTCCGCCATTAAATGAAGCAGCAAGAAGACACTCACCAGATGTTGACACATTGATGTCAGACCTTCTAGTCTTCAGAACTATGAGAAATAATTTTTTTATCGATCTAAATTACCTGGTATGTGGTATTCTGTTATAGCAGCATAAATAGGTTAAGATGCCTTTAATATTGCTTTTATAAGTGAGAATATTTCCCTTTAATTAATATCTACTGAGAGTAATTTCCAACCATGGTGACAGACAACACCATTGTGAAAATCACAAGTGAAGGGAATTAATTGTTTTTAATTCACCTTATAATTTTGAACAAAAATCACAGTGTATATCTTTGCTACTAAACAATTTGCTTGTTAATCATCAAAACTATTTTTTTGTCAGTATTACATGGATTTCATTTATCTTGAATATGTAACTAGAAGTAGCTTTTAAAACATCAGTATATAAAATTAAGGAGAGATAAGTGAATGGAGAAGCAATTTGTCTTAATTTGTATACAGTTCAGCTAACGTATTTTATTTCTGTTTAAAGTCAAACACATTACATAAGACATAAAAGCTTCATTATATATTGGGAAAATACAAACCAAGTATAGTGGCTGCCTGGCTCACAATAATTACCTCATCTCTAAAAAAGGCTGAATAATTTAAGGGTGCCATCATGTCTACCCTAGTATCCATAAACGTTTGCTTGACCCAGGCCAAGTTGATCCATGATTCCTATGGTAATTTAAACTTCAATGAAGAATCAAATTGACCTGGAGGTCACTGAACCTGAGTTGTCTGAATTCAAGAAGAAGCCACTGAAACTTTACTTTTATAATACTAAAAGAACCCTAAGCCTTAGGGTTGTGGGTTTTTTGTTGTTGTTGTTGGTTTTTTTCTTTTTTTTTTTTTTTTTTTTTTTGAGACAGAGTCTTGCTCTTTTGCCAGGATGGAGTGCATTGGCACAATCTCGGCTCACTGCAACCTCCGTCTCCTGGGTTCAAACAATTATTCCACCTCGGCTTCTGAGTAGCAGGGACCACAGGCGCATGCCACCACACCCGGCTACTTTTTGTATTTTTAGTAGAGACGGGGTTTCACCATGCTGGCCAGGATGGTCTCAATTTCTTGGCTTCATGATCCGCCCACCTTGGCCTCCCAAAGTGCTGAGATATAGGCGTGAGCCACCGCACGCGGCCTACCCTTAGTTTTTAGCTGTTACCTCGAGTTTATTAGTTACCCCAATATATTTTCAACAAATAATTTTCTTTTTCAAAACCTTATATGTAAGTAGTAGGAATTCAACTCTGAAACCGGTAAAAGCACAACAGGATGTTATCTCTTTTGCATATCTCATACATGTATTTCTCATGCAGAGAGACAGTATTGTATAATGATGAAAAACAGCTATTTTTGTGATCCAGTCTTAACTCCAAAATCTATTTAGCTATGTAACCTAGAGTAACCATGGTTTTTCTATGTCTCCGTTTTCCCATTTTAAAAATAGAGTAATAGTTCCATATATCTAATATAGTTGTTGGCATTAAATGAGTGAACATAAAGTATTAGATTTAAATCTAGCACATAGAAAACAATATTTGAGTGTCATGCACTAGTATTTAATAGCTACTAAGTCATAGATAACTGCAATTTTTAAAGAAAAAGAGAACTCAGAGCTGGAGCAAATCCAAAAGCAAATACAAAAGAGGCAGACTACAGGTTAGGGTTCAGGAGCAAGTAATACAATGAAATTTTCACAAATAATTGCTTTCTATGACCAAACCTCATTTGAAAAGCCATGTGCTTGTTTCCAAAGTTAGTGCTTGTTTTTAAAGAAATCACACCCAGAATATACAATCTCAAAACTGTATGATTTCCTCATATAGCTGCTTTATACCAAATGATAATTAAACTGTAAACTATTGATATTAATTAGGTGGTGCCATGCATGTTCTATTTAAGTCTCATTTTCTTAAGGAAAATATAGTAGAAATAGTTGTGACTGAAATAATTTATACTTTAGAATTGTGATATAATAAAATTATGTCAAATAATAGCAAAAATCCTTAACTAAAATATTAATAAAAGGAAAAATACCCAATCACTCAAGAAACAAATCACCATAGTTTGGTATCTATACTATGAATCCTTTATGAAAAGGAGTTATTTGAAAACGTTTTTAAAAATGTGGTTCAATGTAACAAAGACTCAAAATATACATTGTTTCATTTTATGCTATATGGATAAAACATAAGACAAAACACATCTTAGGCATTACTAACAAAATATTTATTATCTTTCAATGCTTTAAAAAAGTATTATGCTGGCTATTTGGATAAGCATTCTGTGTTAATCCGTTTCCACACTGCTCTAAAGAACTACCTGATACTGGGCAATTTATGAAGAAAAAAGGTTTAATTGACTCACAGTTCCACAGGCTTTACAGGAAGCATGACTTGGAGACTTTAGGAAATTGACAATCATGGAGGAAAGCAAAGGGGAAGCAAGGATCTTCTTCAAATGATGGCAGGAGAGAAAGAGAGTGAAGGGAGAAATGCCACATACTTTTTAAGCCATCAGCTCTCATGAGAACTCACTCCTATCACGAGAACCCCAAGAGAGAAATCCACCCCCTGTTCAATCCCCTCCCATCAGCCCCCCTCAACCCAACTCTACATGAGATTTGGTCAGGGATACAAATCCAAACAATATCATATTGTTATGAAAATTAATCATTTTTGCTATAAGGTTAAAATGATAAAAAAATATATGTGAAAGTATGACTTGCATTTTTATACAATTTAAATTTATTAGAGAGACAGATGTGTACCAATAAACAAGTACTACACAAAGTAACATGATTTAGAATGGAGCAAAGTAGAAGATGGAGTGTAAACAAGGAGAAAGAAGTTACTAAGTACTCCTGTGAAACTAGGGAAAACCCCAAGAAAGTAACACTGGAGCTGAGGTTAAGTGAAGGGCACTATATGCAAAGATATGAAAACGAGAGAACATTTCATCTTTAAGGAACTAAAAATGGTATGTATCCTAAATTTAAAGCATCAAAGGTGATACCTAAAGGGAAAAAATACTGGACATGTAGGCAGGGAGCAAATCTATATTAGATATATGAAATTATTGTTCAATTTTAAAGATGAGAAAATTGAGACATAGAAAAACTGTCTTGTCCAAAGTTGCATAAATTATAAAGGAACTATGTGTGTCCAGGAGTCAACATTTTATATCTTACAATAAAAATACATACACTGAAGGATTTTGAAGTTCTATGATACTTGGATACAACATCCTTATTTGTAGAAATCAGGCTGTAAGTCTTTAGTATTTGATAGGCATTCAGTAAAATAATGAAGTTGATTAATACAGAGAATTAATTACATATACTTGAATATCTTGTTGAGATATGAACCCTGCTATTAATTGACCTGAAAACTACTATGAAGGACTTAAATTCATCAGGTTTTACAAAATGATTAGAGAAAAAAGCAGCTACAATGAAAATTAAATATTCGCTCAAAGCAAATTACTTTCTTTAAACTTAATATAATCAGAGAAATCCCTGGATTAGGAATAAATAGGTCTTAATTCTAGACCTCTTACTATTTTTATTATCTAACTACCTAATAACCGAACATGATTTAAAAACTAGTAAAAACAAAAAAGTGCTTCTTAATGCATTCTCTAGTCTTCTGATAAAACATGAGCATCTGATCTGAGTTCTAAGCAGCAGCAATAAAATTTAGGATGTTATATCTTTATTTATGTTATTAACATTAACTGTTTTATTACAATCATAAAATATATGGATTCACAAGTTTTAATTTGTATTTTACTCTACAGACCATCTGTTTCCATGTACTTGTCACTTAATCTAAATGATGGGAATACATAAGCAAATTCTGCTGTCTGGATTTCCTGGCTACTGACAAGTTAAAACCACTTCCATGGCAAATGGGTACATTCTTGGTTTTACTTTAGAAAACAAATAAATGGTGCATGATACAGAAGTTAGTGTATTAACAGAAGTACAGTCCTTTTGGCTAATTGGAAGACTACTATATAAATTATGACATAGTTTTGGCTACTCTAACAGAGACCTAAATAATAGTGACTTAAGGAAGATGCAGATAGACTCACATGTCCGTTTAAGTAGTCCATCAATAATATGCTGACTCTGTGGTGGCAGAAATCTGGTACCCTATCTTTTTACTTCACTATGGAGTGTTGTCCTGTTTTCCATGGTTTGAGAGGGCTCACTACTACCGTATAGGTATTCCAGCCAGTGAGGTCGAGATATGTCTACTTGAACATATCTATTTGGCTAGCACTTAATCACATGACCATTCATAGCTGTAAGACAAATTTGTTCATCTAGTTTTTATTATGAGTAGCCATGTGTTCATTCAAAACCTGCAAATGTTATTCCAAAGAATGGTTGTCAGGAGCATCCCATATCTGCCACATCCCTGATAAAATTTTCATGGAGAAAACAATGATAAACTTAGAATTAAGGAATTAATAATGATATAAAAAGTCTTTCAACTATTTGCAGTAAATATCTGTAAATCTTCTACAAGTTTCTGTCACTCACAAACAGATATTTAATAAGGGGTAAAAGATTTTGAAGTATATTTAAATCTATATAGCTACTTTTAGTAAATGAGGTTTTAAATAGTTACCATTTTTATTTTACCAATCAAAACTCAATTTTATTTTCTTTTCATACTCTGCTGATTACTAGGAATATGGAAGAATAAATAAATTAACTAATTAAATTGTAGTACAGGAATCATTTAAAAACGTAAGTTTGATTGCTTTGTATGTGAAAAGTATGTCAATATGGATTCTCGTGTTAAGGATGATGGATTCTTGTGTTATGGATTCTTGTCTCACCAAGGGTGAGAAAGTTTATTATACCAAGTTATGGGCTCCAAGTTTATTACATCTCCTTTATCTTTTTAATTTTTTGTGTATTTTTCTGCACACTTTCTAACTCCACACATGATCCTATATTCACCAAGCTTTTGTATTAATCTTATTTCTCTCCTTCAAGAAGAACTGTTGCCCGATAAACCAATCCATTATATACTGTTAGTGAGTCATGATGCTTCTCTTTGCCAAAGGCTTTTATTTCATATGATAACTGACAAGGAAGGATAATACATGACCAGAACAAATGAATCCAGAGCAATTATTTTTAGAAGACTGAGGCATTGAATACGAGAAATAATTTTCAAGCATTTCAGCCTTTTCAATGCTCCTCATTCACAACCCATTAATATATATCTATTCTCTTACAGAAAGATTGTTTCATTTCAACACATGACAGATAACTATAGACATTCTTTCACTGAATTAAATGTAATGTTTCATAAAAAGCTGAAATCACTTTAATAATGGTTTATCCAAGAAATTAAACATATCAATATAATTAAAGCATTGAAGTATCATTTTATCATTCAATTTGTCATTTTTTGCCATGCATATGTGGCTATAGAACTTACTAAGCTTTTGTGGAAGAAATACTTAAACATTATAAATAATATACTGAAAATACTTCTTGAATCTGTATGGTTGAAGCTTAATTTTCAACTTAAATCAGGACCTATGATGATCTTCTTAAGTATGGGCTGCATATTTTTTTACTGATTGAGAATTTTAGTAGGATAATTTTATTCTTGAATCTTTTCCAAATAAGTCATACATCTTCATGGAAATGTAATGATTATTTTCTATATAGCATTCTATTGCTATATGCATAAGAAAGTGATGTCATACAGTGCACAAACTGGGTCATTAGAATTTATTTACATCAATACATGATAAATAATAAATCTTTAATTTTTAAAATATATTTTAAGGTTAAAGTAAGATACTTCAACACTGCTTTTAATTGTATAACTTTCATACAAAAGCTTTAATTAGGTTTAGGAAATGAAGAGCATATATATATATATATACACACACACATATATATATATATACATATATATATACACACACACACACACACACACACACAATGTGAAGTACAAAACTTTCAAACAAAATCTGAATTGCTTGACACAATTATATGAATTCAGTACACAACTTACTATTTCTGAACTAAACTGATAAATTTTCAAAGCCTTGAGTGTAGGGTGTGCACCAAATATCTTATTCCATATAATATTTTTGTATACTGAAGTAACTGAATTCATCTTATATTGTCACATAAGTCTAAAATTGTGTCAACCTGGTGAGAATATAAGCTTTACAAAAGACACAACATAGAATGGTTGAGAGTGCAGATCCTTGAGCTATATTTACCAGCTTGAAATTCTGCCTCTGTTGCTTATTGGCTGTGCAAGCTGGTTTGACTTACTTAACCTCTCTGAAATTCTGTTTTTCCATTTCTAAATTACAAAAATAGGTACTTAGAATTGTTGTGAAATTAAAATTATTTGATACAATATAGCACTTTTTCTCACGTGGGAAAAAATGGCCATTTAAGTCCTTAACCAGGTGGTTAGAATAGTCATTGTTATCTGTATGCTTTTCTGTTATTGTTGTTGGGTAGTTGTTTCTAGTTTACATAATGAATGGAAAAATTTTCTAAAGGCATGGCTTGTCTCTCACTTTTCATCTCTATTCTCAAGCCACTAACTTAAGTTTATAAAAATATGTAATAACAAGTGACAGAAAATATATTTTACCTAATAAACATCAGATGATCAGATATCCATTTTAATCTTTATATTATACTAGTTTTATATTAGGTTTAATCAATTATTTTATAATTTTAATTTTATACATTTTTATGATGAAAGCAACCAACAAAATTTTTAACAATTACAAAATTTAAGAATTACAAAATAGGGAAAAGAAAAGAAAGATTCTAATGTTCTAATGCCATCACTTTTAGTATTTTCTTTTCTTTCCCTATATTATTATTCTCTGCACATTTTACTTACTCAGAACTATGGTGCATGTAAAATTGTACATCCTGCTTTCTTCCTTAACTTTGTAACATAAATTTCTTCTTACTAGTATATAGTCTCTATAAGCATTATCGTTTAACAGCTGCATAACATTTCATGAGTCTTATGACAATTAACCATTTCACAAACAACTTTGCTTTTTATTTCCTATTTCAGTCAATAACATGCTTAATGTCTAAAGCAGAAGTTAAAATCTTGCCTGACTCTTTTCTTATATACTTCCAACTTTCACAAATCCCATCAATTATAAAACTGAATATTCTTATTTTCTCAACATAAGGTGAATATAGACACCTGTCTCCAGCAACTGTGCTGCTATTTCAATTCAGGTCATAATTTTCTCTAGTATAAATTATTATACAATCTCCTAACTAATCTTCCTCCCTACTATCTTGCCTGTTAGAAATCTATTATCTACTCTACAGTCAGGGTGATTCTTTTAAATGACAAATTTAAGCAGTAGCTTTCATGCTTAAAATGCATAGCCAGTATTCTCAGGGTAACGTTCCAATTCTTTAATATGTCACATAGGCCTTCCCTGATTTGTAAGTCTGATAACTGCACTAGCCTCATTTCATCATTGTATACCTTTTACTGTGTCCTCTGTTCATAATGAAACTTTTTACATTTGTCAATATGAGCCATTATTACCCTGGATATGTACATGCTATTTCCTTTACATGAATTACTTCCTTGCTTTCCATTCTACACTTTACTTTCAACCACTGATAATCACTTAAGATTAATTTGAGATATTAGCAATTAAAGCAAGCTCTTGATTACAGGCAATAATAAATTGAAAGCTTCTTCTATGGACTTTCATTAAAACCTACACTTACCTCTATGCTGACCCTTATCATACACTATTGTCCTTGCCCTACTTATAAGTCTATTTTCCACAATCAACAAAGTAATCAGTCTGGGACTAAATTTTCTCCATCTTTAATGTAGAATTTGTCTTGAGTTTAGCAAAATTAATTTCAAATGGTTAAACTAATGAGTATTATTTTACCTTTTTTTTTTTTTTTTTGCCATTACAAAAAACACTTTTATAAACAGTTTAATGATGGCGGTGGCAGTGGGGGCAGCTGCTGCTGCTGCTTCTTTTTCTTCTTCTCCTTCTTCTTTTCCTTCCTCTTCTTCTTTTCTTTCTCCCTCCCTCCCTCCTTTCCTTTCTTCTCTCCCTCCCTACTTCTTCTTCTCCTTCTTCCACCCCCATCTCCCTTTTCTTCTCCTTCTCCTCCTTCTCCTTCTCCTTTTGTTTTTCTTTATATTTAAATGTTTTTAAATGCCATTTGGGTATGCTGATTCTGCATTCTAATATAAATTTTTTAATTAGGTAGATTTTGTATAAATTTAAGCCTTTTAACCTACTTCCAGATGTAGGCTACTATTAAACTATTGAACTTTGTGGGATGGTTAAATATAGTACTCTGCAACAGTTAGTCCCTGAGATTCACATTCACTCCTTAAATTAATACTTTTCTTCTAGATTGGTTTTATCATTGAAAGCTCTTATTTCTAGAATCAAGAATGCTTTCCCTCTGGTAATTCTGTATGTGTTTCACTTCATTCTGCCCCATGTCTTGTAAACAGGACAAGGATTGATATCAATCATTAATACAAGAACTTTGTAATTTGTCAGTAATTATCTCTTTTACACAAGACACTTTTTCATATTTGTATTACATTAATCATTAAGATATAGAATAGAAGAAATATGGTATTGCTATGATTAAAATAAGTGAAAAGTTCTAGAGATGAGTTTTTCTGGAAAGTAGAGTAAGAGAATCCATGAATTTATTTGTAAAGGCTGCTATAACAAATTGACAAAAACTTGGTGGCTTAAAAGAACAGAAATGTAATTGCATCAACTAACAGGCAAAATAACCAGAGAATATCATAATGACAGAACTAAATTCACACATAACAATATTAACCTTAAATGCAAACAGGCTAAATGCACCAATTAAAAGACACAAACTGGCAAATTGGATAAAGAGTCAAGACCCATGGATGTGCTATATTGAGGAGACTCATCTCATGTGAAAAGATACACATAGGCTCAAAATAAAGGGATGGAGAAATATTTACCAAGCAAATAGAAAGCAAAAAAAAAAAAAAAAAAAAATCAGGGGTTACAATCCTAGTCTCTGATAAAACAAACTTTAATCCAATGAAAAACCAAAGAGACAAAGAAGGGCATTACATAATGGTAAAGAGATCAATGCAACAAGAAGAGCTAACTATCCTAAATATATATGCATCCAATACAGGAACACACAGATTCATAAATCAAGTTCTTAGAGACCTACAAAGAGACTTAGACTCCCACACAGTAATAGTGGGAGACTTTAACTCCCCACTGTCAATATTAGATCAGCAAGACAGAAAATTAACAAGGATATCCAGAACTGAACTCAGTTCTGGACCAAAAGGACCTAATAGACATCTACAGAACTCTGCACCCAAAATCAACAGAATATATTATTTTCAGCCCCACATTGCACTTATTCTAAAACTGACCACTTAACTGGAAATAAAACACTCCTCAGCAAATGCAAAAGAATGGAAATCATAAGAAACATCTCCCAGAACAAAGTGCAATCAAAAGAGAACTCAGAATTAAGAAACTCACTCAAAATCTCACAACTACATGGAAATTGAACAACTTGCTCCTGAATGACTAATGGGTAAATGATGAAATTAAGGCAGAAATAAAGATTCATTTTTAACCAATGAGAACAAAGACACAATGTACTAGAATCTCTGGAACACATTTAAAGCAGTATGTAGACAGAAATTTATAGCACTAATTGCCCACAAGAGAAAGCAGGAAAAATAAAAAATTAACACCCTAACATCACAATTATAAGATCCAGGGAAGCAAGAGCAAACAAATTCAAAAGCTAGCAGAAGACAATAAATAACTAAGATCAGAGCAGAACTGAAGGAGATAGAGACATGAAAAGCTATTCAGAAAAATAAATGAATCCAGGAGTTCATTTTTTGAAAAGATCAACAAAATAGATGGACCGATAGCCAGACTAATAAAGAAGAAAGCAGAGAAGAATCAAATAGACAAAAAAAGTGATAAAGGGAATATCACCAATGACCCCCCCTTAAATACAAACTGTCATCAGAGAATACTATAAACACCTCTACGCAAATAAACTGGAAAATCTAGAAGAAATGGATACATTCCTGGATACATACACCCTCCCAAGACTAAACCAGGAAGAAGTCTAATTCCTCAATAGACAAAAGTTCTGAAATGGAGGCAGTAATTAATAGCCTACCAACAAAAAAAAAAGAAAAAAAAAAAAGAAGGCCAGGACCAGACAGTTTCACAGCTGAATTCTACCAGAGGTACAAAGAGGAGCTGGTACCATTCCTTCTGAAATTATTACAAACAATAGAAAAAGAGAAAATCCTCCTTAATTCATTTTATGAGGCCAGCGTCATCCTAATACCAAAACCTGGCAGAGACACAACAGAAAAAAAAAGGAAGGAAATTTCAAGCCAATATCCTTGATGAACATTGATGAGAAAATCCTCACTAAAATAGTGGCCAACCGAATCCAGCAGCACTTTAAAAAGCTTATCTACCACAATCAAGTTCCCTTCATCCCTGGGATGCAAGGCTGGTTCAACATATGTAAATCAGTGAACACAATCCATCAAATAAACAGAAACAATGACAAAAAACACATTATCATCTCAATAGATGTAGAAAAGCCCTTCAATAAAATTCGACAGCCCTTCATTCTAAAAAATCTCAATAAACTAGGTATTCATGGAACATAATTCAAAATAATAAGAGCTATTTTTGACAAACCCACAGCTACATCATACTGAATGGGCAAAAAATAAAAGCATTCCCTTTGAAAACCAGCACAAGCCAAGAATGCCCGCTCTCCCCACTCCCATTCAACATAGTATTGGAAGTTCGGGACAGGGCAACCAGGTAAGAGGAAGAAATAAAGGGTACTCAATTAGGAAAATAGGAAGTCAAATTGTCTCTGTTTGCAGGTGACATAATTGCATATTTAGAAAACTCCATCATCTCAACCCAAAATCTCCTTAATCTGATAAGCAACTTCAGCAAAGTCTCAGGATACAAAATCAATGTGCAAAAATCACAAGCATTCCTATACCTCGATAACAGACAGAGAGCCAAATTACGAGTGAACTTCCATTCACAATTGCTACAAACAGAATAAAATACCTAGAAATACAACTAACAAGGGATGTGAAGGACCTCTTCAAGGAGAAATACAAACCACTGCTCAAGGAAATAAGAGAGAACACAAAAAAATGGAAGAAAATTCCATGCTCATGGTTAGGAAGAATCAATATTGTGAAAATGTCCATACTGTCCAAAGTAATTTATATAGATTCAATGCTATCCCAATCAAACTACCATTGACTTTCTTCACAGAATTGGAAAAAACTACTTTAAATTTCATATGGAACCAAAATAGAGTCCACATAACCAAGACTAAGCAGAAAGAGCAAAGCTAGAGCACTAGCCTGACTTCAAACTATACTACAAGGCTACAGTAATCAAAATAGCATGGTACTGGTACCAAAACTGATATATAGACAAGTGGAACAGAATAGAGGCCTCAGAAATAATGCCACACATCTACAACCATCTGATTTTTGACAAACCTGACAAAAACAAGCAATGAGGAAAGGATTCCCCTATTTAATAATGGTGTTGGGAAAATTGGCTAGGTATATGAAGAAAGTTGGAACTGGATTCCTTCTTTACACCTCATAAGAAAACCGAGGCAGTACCATTGAGGACATAGGTGTGGGCAAAGACTTAATGACTAAAAACGCCAAGAGCAATGGCAACAAAAGCCGAAATTGACAAATGGGATCTAATTAAACTAAAGAGCTTCTGCACAACAAAAGAAACTTTCATCAGAGTGAACAGGCAACCTACAGAATGGGAAACAATTTTACAATCTATCCATTTGACAAAGGACTACTATTCAGAATCTATAAAGAACCTAAACAAATTTAGGAGAAAAATATAAACAACCCCATCAAAAAGTGGGTAAAGAATATGAACAGACAGTTCTCAAAAGAAGATATTTATGCAGCCAACAAAATATGAAAACAAGATCATCACTGATTATTAGAGAAATACAAATGAAAACCACATTGAGATATCATCTTATACCAGTTAGAATGGCAATCATTGAAAAGTCAGGAAAAAACAGATGCTAGAGAGGATGTAAAGAAATAGGAACACTTTTACACTGTTGGTGGGAGTGTAAATTAGTTCAACCATTGTGGAAGACATTGTGGCAATTTCTCAAGGTTCCAGAACTAGAAATTCCATTTGAGCCAGCAATCCCATTCCTGGGTATATACCCAAAGTATTATAAATCATTCTACTATAAAGACACATACACATGTATGTTTATTGTGGCACTGTTCACAAGAGCAAATACTTGAAACCAACCCAAATGCCCATCAATGACAGATTGGATAAAGAAAATGTGGCATATATTCACCATGGAATACTGTGCAGCCATAAAAATGCATGAGTTCCTGTCCTTTGCAGGGACATGGATGAAGCTGGAAACCATCATTTTCAGTAAACTAGCACAAGAACAGAAAACCAAACACTGCATTTTCTCCCTCATAGTGAGAGTTGAACAATGAGAACATACGGACACAGAGAGGGGAACATCAGACACTAGGGCCTGTCAGGGGTTGGGAGGAAGGGGAGTGATAGCATTAGGAGAAATACCTAATGTAGATGATGGGTTGATGAGTGCAGCAAACCACCATGACACATGTATATCTATGTAACAAACCTTCACGTTCTGCACAGGTACCCCAGAACTTCAAGTATATTTAAAAAAGGACATAAATTTATTCTCTCGCAGTTCTGAAGGTTAGAAGTTGGAAATTAAAATGTATGCTGGGCCTCCCTCTCCCTAAAGGCTCTAGGGGACAGTCTGTTTCATGGCCCTTCTCTTAAATTCTGGTGTTTCTGGCAACCCTTGGTACTTTTTGGATTATAGATTCATCACACCAATTTCTGCCTTCATCATTACATGACATTCTCCCTGTCTGTTTCTGTTTCTGTGTCTCTTTCCTCTTTACACAAGCATGGAAGTTATATTAAATTAAGGGCCTACTGTTCTCCATTATTCTCTCTTCTAAAACTAATTACATCTGCAAAGATGTTATTTCCAAAATATTTCACATTCTGAGGTTCCAGAAAGAACTCAGTTTTGGGGGAGACAATATTCAACCTTATACAGTTTGTTTGTTAGTTGTCATTATTACCACTAATGAAGAATTGTTAAGAACACAGAAAAGAAAAAATAATGACAAAAGAAACATTTTAAATGTATTTGGAAAAAAGAATATTTGAAATGGTCAGGGTTTATCATATAGCAAATACTCAATAAATACTTCTGAAATGGATTCCTAGAGATATAAATAAATAAATGTTACTACAGGCAGGCATATTTGTTTTGTTTAACTATAAATCCCCACTCAGAATTGCTAAGGACCATCAGTCTGAAGTTGGGAAACCTCTGAATTTTATTAAGATTGTCTATTGTTTAAACCTTCTTTAATTAAATCATACATATAAAATGTCACCAGTATATTTTACTAAGATTATCCTTTGACTTGATAAATATAAGAGTGGATCATAGGTATCATATAATCTCTGACAAAACTCAAAATGCTTTAAAGATTTTTGTTTTCTAGGCATAGTAAAGAAAGTTAATAAAAATTTACATAATTACATGTAAATTATAAATTATCAAAGAGAAAAGTATCTTAACATATACATAGTAAGTATACAGAAATAATCATGTGTTCCTTTAGAATATGCAAGAAACACTTTAATTGTTGAACAAAATTGTCCAACAAACAATCAAAATTGGCATATTCCAAATTAAAAAGGTTTAACTGAATGTATTTGCAAAGTTCATTACATCTTAATAGACTCTAATAGTGAGCTTTATTCTTTATTTCCATATAAATGATAAAATGGAAGTTGAGAATTGTATGAGTTTTTATTTTTCTATTGGAAACAGGAAGACACGTTTAGGGATTTCAGCAAACTATTTTATCCCTGATTCACACACACACAAAGCTTTCAGAGCTGTGCATTCTACTTTCCTTGGAAAATAAAATATGCCTTTGGGACCATAATTTTTCAATATTCTCACATGAAAGAATATGAATAAATAAGCTAATGCTTACTATTAAAGAAAAATTGAGAGAAATGAGAAAAGGAAGGAAGGAAGAAAGGGAGGGAGGGAGGGAGGACAGGGAGGGGGGAAAAGAAAGGAAGAAGGAAAAGGTAAAAGAATGGTGGGGAGGAAGGTGTGTAAGTCCATTCTCATGCTACCACAAAGAACTGCCCAAGATTGGGTAATTTACAAAGGAAAGAGGCCCCAGGAAACTTACAATCATGGTGGAAGGGGGAAGCAAACATCCTTCTTCACATGGCACAGCAATGAGAAGTATGGAGCTGAGAAAAGCAGGAAGCCCTTTATAAAACCATCAGATCTCTTGAGAACTTATTCTCCATCCCAAGAATAGTAGGGAAAAACTGCCCACATCATTCAATTACCAAATTCTATGGGATCCCTCCCACTACACACTAGGATTATGGAAACAACAATTAAAGATGAGATTTCAGTGGGGACACAGCCAAACAATATCATAAGAATAAGAATAGGAAAGGAAGGAAGGAAACATAAAGAAAGTAAATAAAAAAGTAAAGAAAGAAGGAAGGAAATAAACAGTAACTTTGGAGTTTTTCTTAATCATGTCATATGGTTGCTAACTTCCATTTGCATATATTTGTGCTTTGATATTCAACATTGTAATGATTCAAAAGAGCCACCAAATGAAACAAGTTTACTTCTTTTCTATTATTATGATTAACAATGTTTTGTCTGGTACTGTTTCTTAATTTAATCCAGATTTATGTAAAAATGATGATGTTTTCTAATCCTACCTCTTTCCATGAAAAAAAAATGAGTGTGCATGTGTCTCTAGTGTTTTTTTTTTTTTAAATATTAAGCTATATAGGTAGAATGAAAAAGAAATATAAATGGCAGTATCCATCACAAAAATACAGTAAATTACTTATTTAACATTGTAAATAAACTGCAGGCTTTTAAGGAAATCATCAAACAAAGAGTTTTATTAGAGGATTACAGAACACTCTCAAAACTTGGTTGTATCAGATAGTCATCTGGATAGCACTATTTTCAATCAATGATTTGAAAATCATGAGCCTTGAAGAACTCATAAAATATCATGGTAAAAATATTATTTACAAAACATGGATATTTTTTAATAGGTTTGAAAAAATGCCAGCTATTAGGCTCAGGGAAACATATACAATGATTCATGAGCAATTGAGCATTAATTACTTTTATATCATCCTTACCAAATAATCTTAAATGTTCTCATGCATGTAGTTATGGAGTTGGCATTAACCTAAGTCATTAGAATCATAAAAGTTAACATAGTACAGAAAAATTCAATGTGAACATTAAGTAAAGTGCAATCTATTATACATAAGTATCAAAGAGACAGAAATCAAATTGAAGTTTTTCAAAAGTTAGTGTATGTCAGTAAATTAGATACTCAATATTTATGTCATACCTGCCTCATTTCTGTGAATTTAGCAATCCTCAATTCCCCTGAAAATGTAATTCTTTGGTTTAGTCCTTCCTGGTTCTCTGAACAATAAAAATCACAAAGAGTGAGTAATCAAAAATCATCATCTCCATGCAAGGGTTCCTACTGGTGAATCACCTTAACAACAGAATATCTCAGTATTAACTCTGAGTCCCTGCATTATTATTTCAGTCCTTTCTCCTAGTAGCCTGGCATGAAAATACGTGCTTCATGTTGACCACTGGTTACAGGAAATGTTGCCACTGCAGTGTTTTTCATCCTATGTTGAAGCCTATGTCTAATGCATCACCTGGAGATGGGCTTCTGCTAAATATCTAGTGTCTAGATTGTATTTCAATAAAAATCTGGTTTCCGTTCTCATCCTAGGGACAGAAACATGCTTTCAGTTTGGCAAATGCAATTCCCAGGGACAGAGCAACATTCCTAATCCAGGCTGTGATACTGAGGCCTAGATGCTCATAAATGACCAACTGTGATTTCTTGAACCAGTATCCATGAATTCTTCCTGAGTGTTTGCTTGACAAAAATGATGAGGAAAAAGGAAAAAATTCAACCTAAAATTAGAATGATTAACCAAATAAGAATAGTAACAGAAACCTGGAAACTTTCAGTGAAGAATTAACCAGCCAATCCAACTCAGATAATCCAAATTTATTCTAATCTGAGTTAGTTTCATTACCCAAGAGATCAGACAGAACTGGAATATCCAAGTAATTTTGTTATAAGCATCATTTAGGAGTGTGACTTCCTTAATGAGAAGATGGAAATAGGAATTCTAGAATACATGTTCTGCCCTAGGGATGGGATTGGTAAGGGGGCAGATTCCTTAGGATATTAGAATAATAGCCCAGGGTACGATCTAGTCCCAACTCTAGTTGGATTCCTTCTCTAGAGAAAAAAAAAAAAAAAAAGAACCAAAGCTTGAATAGAAGGTTATTCAACCACTTGCATTAACAAAGGACATGTGGATTTAAATCTTCCATGCTCATTAATAATAGAAGTAGCAATGTGCAGATCTCACTAATGAAAAAAATGTATTCTGGTGAACTTTAGACAAGACTCCCCCTGCCTTTGGATCTGAGGAGAATAAAACCCCAAAATATTGGGCCTTTGGTCTAATGTTCTACAACCTGATTCTTCCAAGACTTTAATCACATAGGTACCAAAAGAGTGTTAAATATTATAAATATTAATACTATATGAGTGTGGAAGAGGTAAAGAGCTTTGTTCAATGAAACTCTTTCCTAAAAAGGTAGAACATGAGCTGAGATTTGTAGGATAAATAGGAAAAGTGTGGTAAAGTGATCAGGGTTTTTTAGGAAGAAGCTATATGAGAAGCAAAGGCCGAGAGGCAGGATAAACTTGCCTATCATATCTAGAAGACTTACAGCAGACAACTTGCTGTTGTGTCTATATTATGCTAATTTGTATTTAGATAATGCAATCCTGAAAAATAACCATTAATTAGTACATAATCTGGGAAATTTTAATGAAAGAGGTGAAATTTCAGAAGATCAATGTATATTTTCTTGTATTTTATGACAGTTTATCCTTTAAACACAATCAAAATTCAGTGAAATTTGAGAATTTAAACAACATGTAGAAAAGAGGCAAAATGCATTTGTTTTGCTTGAATTATAAAGATCAATGATTTAATTCTTTATTTAACTTTTTAATAATATTACTATTCAGTAAACTCTAGTGGAAAAACTGAAAAAAGAAAAACACATCTATTGGTATGCTACACTCCTAGGGCATATAAAATAGTATCAGTGTCATATTTGGTCCAATTCTTTAATAGTCTAAACTAAAGATGAAGTCATTTTATTTTCTAAAAACATAGAAACCTTCATAAAAGACTCACTTGAAAGTTAAACTATTCTGACTTCATTATATAGCCAACACCTTGAGGACATGGGTGACACATAATTCTCATAACCTATAAAGTATATTGCTCTCGTAAAGATAAAGGTTTTGGCTAGTAGGTTGCATCTAGTACCATGCTCAAAGGTTACTATAGCAACTCTTTTACGCAAATATGCATGAGCAGTCTCACAACTCTCAGATGATTGAAATAAGGGAGGAATTAAAGCATATGAAAGATCTTTGGAGACTGCTAAGTTGTCAATATTACTCTTCTGTCAGGTAGACACTAAATATTTCTAATGCATCAATTTATTCCATCCACAGGGATGTATTATAGCTACTGGAATTATTTTTCCTTTAATGATGTGTATTTTAGAGCCGAGGTACTAAATTAATCTCTGGAAATTTATAAATTGTTAATTGTTTTTTTTCTGTTTATTCAGCTCACATAGAAAAAAAAGAAATCTGACTAAATATCTCAGTCATATATCTGACTAATATTTGTGTCTAAGATATCCTGCTTTTAGGAGAGAGAGGAACAAAGCACAGGCTGTCCAGAGAAATTCCTCTCTAACTCAAGATGTCATTTTCCCTAGAAAGGACAGGAATAAGGTCATTAAAAGTTAAATAACAAACGGCAAATGTTAGAGTCATGAAAAGAACATGGGTTCCTCCTAAGAATAAACCAGGAGGGAATTGAATCCCTGAATAATAAACTAATGAGTTCTAAAATTGAGGTAATAATAAATAGCCTATCAACAACAAAAAAAAAGCCCAGGACCAGACAGATTTACAGCTAAATCCTACCAGAAGTAAAATGAGAAGCTGGTACCAGTTCTTCTGAAACTATTCCAAATAACAGAAAAGGAGGGACTTCTCCCTAACTCACTTCATGAGGCTAGCATCATCCTGTACCAAAACCTAGCAGAGATATAACATTAAAAAAAAAGAAAACTTCAGACCAATATCCCTGATGAACATCCATGCAAAAATCCTTAATAAAATGCTGGGAAACCAAATCCAGCAGCACATCAAAAAATTTATCCACCATGATCAAGTTGGATTCATCCTCAGGATGCAAGGTTGGTTCAACATACACAAATCAACAAAAGTAATTCACTGCATAACAGAACTAAAGACAAAAACCACATGATTATCTCAATAAAAGCAGAAAAGGCCTTCAATAAAATTTAACATCCCTTTGTTTAAAGCTCTCAATATACTAAGTAGTGAAGAAACATACCTCAAAATAATAATAATGACAAACCCACAGCCAATATCATACTGAATGGGCAAAAGCTGGAAGCATTCCCCTTGAAGAACTGCACAACACAAGGATGCCCTCTCTCACTGCTCCTCTTCAACATAGTACTGGAATTTCTGGACAGGGCAATCAGGCAAGAGAAATAAATAAAGGATATTCAAATAGGAAGATAGGAAGTCAAATTGTCTCTGTTTGCCAATGACATTATTGTATATTTAAAAAAAGAGAAGAAAAAAACTGTTTAACTTGTTAATTTTAATTAAAATGTAACACATACTTTGAACAATATGCATTGTTTTGTTTAAAAGGTTGAAACATATAAGAAACCTTGAATTTTTTCATATTTCTAGGAACTTGGAAATGTTGTTCATTGCTTTTAAAAATGAGTTTGCATTCTTTGTTTTTAATTTGCTTTACCTTTGAACTGAATTAAAGCAATACTGACATTTAAAAGAAAAGAAAAGAAAATCTCCATAACTCCTTAAGCCGATAAGCCGCTTCAGCAATGTCTCAGGTTACGAATCAGTGTGCAAAAATCACAAGGATTCCTATACAATAGAAAAGCAGAGAGCCATATCATCAACGAACCCCCATTCCCAACTGATACAAAGAAAATAAAATACCTAGGAATACACCTAACAAGGGAAATTAAGGACTTCTTCAAGGAAAACTATAAACCACTATTCAAGAAAATTAGAGAGGACACAAATAGAAAAACATTCCATGCTCATGAATAGAAATAATCAATATCATGAAAATGACCATGTTGTCCAAAGTAATTTATAGATTCAATGCTATTTACATTAAATTTCCTTTGACATTCTTAAAAGAATTAGAAAAAACTATTTTAAAATTCATATGGAATTGAAAAAGAGCCCTTATAGCCAAGACAATACTAAGCAGAAAGAAAAAATCTGGAGACATTACACTACCAGACTTCAAACTATACTAACCAGGCTATAGTAAATAAAACAGCATGGTTCTGGAACAAAAACAGACACACAGACCAATAGAACAGGATAGAGAACTCATAAATAAGACCATACACCTACAACCATCTGATACTTGACAAACCTGACAAAATAAAGCAATGGAAAATTGATTCTCTATTTAATAAATGTTGCTGGGAGAACTGACTAGCCATATGAAGAAAACTGAAACTAGAACTCTTCCTTACACCTTATAGAAAAATTAACACAGCATAGAATAAAGACTTAAATAAAAACCCGAAGTTGTAAAAACCCTAGAAGAAAACCTAGGCAATATCATTCAGGACATATGCATGCGCAAAGATTTTATGAAGAAAAACATCCAAAGCAATTGCAACAAAAGCAAAAATTGACAAATGGGATCTAATTAAACTCAACAGCTTCTTCACAGCAATAGAAACTATCATCAGAATGAACAGACAACCAGTAGAATGGGAGAAATATTTTGCAATTTATCCATCTGACAAAGACCTAATATCCAGAGTCTACAAGGAACTTAAATACATTTACAAGAAATAAACAAACAACCTCATTTAAAAGTGGGCAAAGGACATAATCAGCCACTACTCAAAAGAAGACATTTATGTGGCCAACAATCATAAAATAAAGCTCAACATCATTGATCATTAGAGAAATGAAAATCAAAACCATGATGAGATAGCATCTCACTCAGTCAGAATGGTTATTATTAAAAAATCAAGAAACAAGAGATGCTGGCAAGGTTACGGAGAAAAAGAATACTTTTACACAGTTGGTGGGAATTTGAATTGGTACAACCACTGTAGAAAGAGTGTGACAATTCCTCAAAGATCTAGAAGCAGGAACACCATAACTCAGCAGTTCCATTACTGGGTATATACCCAAAGGAATATAATTCATTCTATTATAAAGATACACGCACACATATATTCATTGCAGCACTATTCACAATAAGATGACAGAGAATCAACACAACTGCCCATTAATGATAGACTGAAAAAAGGAAATGTGGTACATATACACCATGGAATACTATGCAGCTATAAAAAGAAATGAGACCATGCCTTTTGCAGGGACACTGATGGAGCTGGAAGCTGTTATCCTCAGCAAGTTAACCAGGAACAGAAAACTAAACATCACATGTTCTCATTTACAAGTGGGAGCTGAACGATGATGGCAGGACAACACACACTGGGCCTGTCACTTGGGTGTGGGGTGTGGAGGGGAGGAGAGCATCAGGAAGAATAGCCAATGAATGCTACACTTAATACCTAGGTGATGGGTTGACCTGTGCATCAAACCACCATGGCACATGTTTAACTACGTAACAAACCTGCACATCCTGCACATGTACCCCAGAACTTAAAAGTTGAAGGAAAAAACAAGCAACAAGATCATGTCCTTTGCAGGGACCTGGTTGGAGCTGGAGGTCATTATCCTTAGCAAACTAACATGGGAACAGAAAACCAAATATGGCATGTTGTCACTTATAAGTGGAAGCTAAATGATGAGACCACATAAACAAATAGTGAAGAATGACACACACTAGAACC
Organism: Ateles fusciceps; assembly: GCA_036589455.1. Lineage (NCBI taxonomy): Eukaryota > Metazoa > Chordata > Mammalia > Primates > Atelidae > Ateles > Ateles fusciceps. Next base: position 2,266,632 of record JAZHEH010000589.1, read on the forward strand.
TTTTGGAGGTTGGAGGGTGGGAGGAGAAAGAGGATCAGGAAAAATAACTACTGAGTATTAGGCTTAATACCTGGGTGAAGAAATGATCTGTACAACAAACGTTAGTGACACAAGTTTACCTACATAACAAAACCTGCACATATACTCCTGAATTTAAAAGATAAAACAATTTTAAAAATATTTAAATAATAAAAAGAAAAGGACATGGGTTCTAAAATATAAATTACTGAGTTCGAATCATGGATTCACAAATGCTACATAAATGAACTATGCACATCATTTGAAATGATCTGGACCTTAGTTTTCTACACTTTAGAATCACAATAATAATACCAACCTAGTACTATAATTGTGAGGATTCTGTAAATGTGTATGAAGTACCTATCATAACAGATAGAATACCACAATTTCTCCTTAATATTTTTGTCATAACAGTGAATTTTCAAGGGATATACATCTAGAGTCATCACTGTTTTAAATAAAGCACGGTAAAGTTCTAAGCTGGTTTATCCTGGGGAGGATAATTTAGCGAAGAGTAAAACATGATGTCAGCACTGTTGAAATCATCACATAGTAATAATTCCACAGTGTTTCCCTTGATAACGCTGAATCTATCCGAAAATTGTGTGTGAATCTGCAAATATATAAATATATTGTATAAATCTAACTGTGCACATATATTTATGTTTTCATTTGTATATTGATGCACATATGACCATGTTATGCAGATGTATGTGTAATTTTGTATGCATGTGTAGTGTGTGCACATAGATAAGTCTGCGTATATGTGCATATGCACACACACAAACACACACACACCTAAAAGTATATTAAAATTCTTACAAAGAACTCTCTACAGCTTTGACTTCAGGATCATAGGAAGTTAAAGGGGTTATAATGTGGGTGCAAGGGGTGGAATAGGTTTACTGTGTTCTAGTTACCAACTGATATGCTTAGGTTGTGTCCCACCCAAATCTCATCTTGAATTGTAGCTCCCATAATTCTCACGTTATGGGAGAAACCCAGTGGGAGATATTGAATCATGGAGGCAGTTTCCCCCATACTGTTCTCATGATACTGAATAAGTCTCATGAGACTGGATGGTTTTCTAAGGTGAAACATCTTTTGCTTGTCTCTCATTCCCTCTTTGCCTGACACCATGTGGGATGCACCTTTCACCTTCTGCCATGATTGTGAGGTCTTCCCTGCCAGGTGGAATTGTGAGTCCACTGTACCTCTTTTTCTTTGTAAATTACCCAGTCTCAGGTATGTCTTTATCAGTAGTGTGAAAATGGACTAATGTACCAACTCATCTGAGTCTGATGAAGCAGAACACACTCACATGCCATATGTTATATGAAGCAAATATATTACGTACAGGTAGGCAGCAAGAAACAAAAGCAGCATAGAATCCATTGTGACTCAATCTTCCAGGGCTCAGAAACCTGTCCCAGGGTGAATGGGGTCTGATCCATGTGCATCACAGCTAAGGGACCCCACAAAAGGCTCAGGATCATATATCACAGCAACACCATCAATCACTGGAAAAAGCCTGAAAGATACCCTGCTTTTAGGGGAGAGAGAAACAAAGCCCAGCCTGTCCAAAGAAGTTCCTCCCTATCTCAAGATGTTATTTTTCCTAACAGGGACAGGAACAAGGTCCAGGCTGTTTCAGGCAGTTTCTCTCTGTTAGGACATTGTATTTCCACACATCCTGCAGTTATTCTTGAGAACTACAAGCCAAAAAGGGGACATAACTACAAGCAAAACATGGGAGAGAACATGGCCACCTGGAGAACTATTTTGTCAGGGGAAAGATCATTAAACTGTCTAGTTAGCATAGTGTTTAAAAACTGATTAAACAATGAGCTGTTTCAAGACAACAAATGGCTCACATTCTCATAATAATTTCCTTTACACAAAGACTTTTTTACTTGCCTTCAACTATTGAGGATGATAAAGATCATTTACTTAGCTAACACGAGAAAAAAAATGGCTGTATCTTTTCCAAGTCTAGACTACATTTCATGTGTTCAGAAAAGCTATCTTTAGCTGACATTTGACCATTGGCCTTCAGATTCCAAGAAAGAATCTGTTGTGAAATTAACAGTTATTCAAGAAACCACTGGATACTAGTCAATATAAGAGGGAATTATTTCCCCTTTTTTATATTTATTTCATTAATTAAAAACTTGTTGAGCCAGTGAGTGACCTTTTCCCTTCATGTCATCAGGTAAAAATGAGTTTAAATTAATCACATCACAAGAAGTAGATCTAAAATAAATGCAAAGTTATAGTTTATGCCACCCCAGTCTAGAATAGCGTATTAATTCAAAATCTTTAGATATCAAACATTGTAATAGGTAATGTTGTTAATGAAAATACAAATCCCTAATTGAAAAATAAAATATTTTCGGGAGAGAGATCCAAGATGGCCGATTAGCAGCAGCTCAGGATTGTAGCTCCCACTGAAAGCACAGAGAGTGAGTGGACGCCACATTTTCAGATGAATTTTCATTGCCCACGGACCAAGAGATTCTTGGCAAAGGAGCCCCACGGGTTGCCACTGCGACCCTTTTGGAGGGCGTGGCCATTTTGCAGGCGCCCCGACGCGGCGGTTCTCAATCCGGAGTATACGGGACTGAGTGCCCTTTGGTTGGTGTTTGGAGCTTCGGGAAAGCAGAGTATCCCATTCAGCTGATTAAAAAGCGGACTGAAGTGGGAAACCAGACCGGGAGATTCCCGGGCAGAAAAGCGCCACGAATCTTAATGCCGCTGTTTCAGCCGGCGTAGTGGGTCGCCGCAGGGGAAGGCTGGTACCCGCCTCCACAAAAATAAAAATAAAAAATAAAAACAGCAGTTGGAACTGCTGAAGATTGAGAGTTTCACAGCAAGTACAGCTGAACCCAGGAAGGTCCAGCTCTGTGGGGGGAGGGGCGTCCGCCGGAGGAAAATTAAGAAATAGAAAAAACTTTATCACCAACAAGCTGGACGTCCACTCAGAGACCTAATCTGAAAGTCAGCAATTACACAGACGACAGGTGGATAAATCCACAAAGATGGGAAGAAACCAGCGCAAAAAGGCTGAAAACACCTGAAATCAGAATGCCTCTCCTCCTACAGAGGATTGCAGTGCCTCATCACCAATTGAACAAGGCCTGATAGAAAATGAATGTGAGGAATCAACAGAATCAGGCTTCAGAAGGTGGATAATGAGAAACTTCTGTGAGCTAAAAGAACATGTTCTAGCCCAATGCAAGGAAACTAAGAACCTTGAAAAAGGCTTCACGAAATGTTCATGAGAATGGACAATTTAAAGAGGAATATAAGTGAATTAATGGAGCTGAAAAACACAATGCGAGAACTTCGAGAAGTATGCACAAGTTTTAACAGTCCAATTGATCAAGCAGAAGAAAGGATTTCAGAGGTCGAAGACCAACTTAATGAAATAAAACGAGAAGACAAGATTAGAGAAAAAAGGGTAAAAAGGAATGAGCAAAGTCTCCAAGAAATATGGGACTATGTGAAAAGACCTAATCCGCGTTTGATAGGTGTACCTGGAATGTGACGAAGAGAATGAATCCAAGCTGGAAAATATTTTTCAGGATATTATCCAGGAAAACTTTCCTAACCTAGCAAGGCAAGACAATACCCAACTCCAGGTAATACAGAGAACACCACAAAGATATTCCTCAAAAAGAGCAACCCCAAGGCACATAATCATTAGATTCATCAGGGTTGAAACGAAGGAGAAAATACTACGGGCGGCCAGAGAGAAAGGTCAGGTTACCCACAAGGGGAAGCCTATCAGACTCACAGTTGATCTCTAAGCAGAAACCCTACAAGCCAGAAGAGAGTGGGGGCCAATATTCAACATCCTTAAAGAAAAGAACTTGCAACCCAGAATTTCATATCCAGCCAAACTGTTTCATAAGTGAAGGAAAAATAAAATTTTTTGCAAACAAGCAAGTACTCAGAGATTTCATTACCACCAGGCCTGCTTTACAAGAGCTTCTGAAGGAGGCACTATGTATAGAGGGGAACAACCAGTATCAGCCACTTCAAAGGACCCATCAGTAAGCTGCATCCAGATCCATCTTACATGCAAGGATATACAGAGACTCAAAACAAAGGGATGGAGGAAGATTTGCCAACCAAATGGAGAACAAAAAAAAAGCAGTAGTTGCAATTCTCATCTCTGATAAAAATAGACTTTAAAGTAATAGAAACCGAAGAGATAAGAAGGACATTGTATAATGGTAGAGGGGATCAATGTAACGGGAAGAGCTAACGACCCTAAGTCTATGCGCACCCAATATAGGAGCACCCAGATACATAGGGCAACTTCTTGGGTGACTTACAAAGAGACTTGGACTCCCACACAATAATAGTGGGAGACTTTAACATTACATTGTCAATATTGGACAAATTAACGAGACAGAAGGTTAAGAAGAATACCCGGGACTTGAACTTAAACCTCAAACAAGTAAACTTAATAAACATTTGCAGAACTCTCTACTCCAAATCCACAAAATATACATTTTTTTTTCAGTAACACATCACATTTATTCTAAAAGTGACCAACCACATGGTTAGGAGTAAATCACTCCCTAGCAATTGCATAGCATTTCATAGGTTTAAATGAAATATTGGTTGGCTGTTTGTTTATTTTCCTCCCTTATTCCTTTCCTGTCTCCATTGTATAACACAATTATTAGTATTAAAAAAGCTTTTAATATCCATTTGTAGACTGCATTCTAGCCTGGGCAATAGAGCAAGATTCTCGTTCTCTCTCCCTTTTTTTTTTCTTCTTTTTCTCTTTATTTCATTTTTTTCTTCCTTCTTTCTCTTTTTCTATTTTTTCAAAAAAAAAATAAGAAATAAGAAAAATAAAATATTTTCTATTTTTGCATCTCTGATTAGAATTTGAGAACATCTGCAGTATAATATCCTGTGTATGCCAAGTGCTTACCAAATACTTGACACTAACTGGCACTAAAATTAGGATGCCATTTACTTGCTATTTTCCTACTACCTAGTATATTTGTTCTACATGATTCAACTATCATAAAAAGCCAGTAAACCTTAATTACAATTTATCTTATTTTCTCTCATTTTTAATTTTATTCTTGTAAGAGATATTATTACTAAATAGTTTCAGTATGTTTCTTAAGCCTTGATAGTCAATTTAAATGGGATACATTGAAGGTTAAAGAAGGTCTGTACATTTTTGTTAGACAACAGAGGCTACTGGGATTTCCTTGAAACTAGCATCATATGCTTTTTCTGTTTTCCTAAAGCCATGGGAGAAAGGCTTTAAAGCAGTACTGTGAATGGGCAGTTAGTCTATGTTAACTACTCAGAAAAGTCTATAAAATGGATTATTCCTGATGCAGCTAAACTGCACTTATTTCCTGAGAGAATCCAAGAGGTCAAATTCATTATTATAAAATAGAATCTAAAATGGAAGGTCTATCAAAAGTCACAGCTCTAGTCATTCATGGCAAGGTTCTGACTGCTGCCAGCTCTCACAAATGAAGCCGAAGTTGGATGGTCACCTCTATAACATGATTGGAAAAATGTGCTCCATGGTATTGCAGAAGTGGCAAATGGTAGCTGACAATGTCCACAGCAATTCTAGAGTTGAACCATTTCCAAATAATTCCAAAGGCACCTTTCATTGACTTGTGGGGGATTTTTCCACCATCTGGAAGGAGCATTCTGGAAGCCAGAATACATTTTACTTAGAAATAGTTTAAATAGACAAGAAATGTCTTCAAGATTCCATCTTGAAGCAATAATATTAGTTTATATCATCATATTCTCTGCTAAGAAATGTCTGATTATTTTCAAAAGCAACTACCCTCTGTATGTCAAGGCACAAGATCCACTACATCACATTCCTGAGAGAAGTATGTGACTTAAGTACTATTATTATAACTGTTTTACAGATAAAGTACCTGAAATGGAAGAACATGAAGAAATTTTGCAAAGATTACATGGCTAGTTGGTGGCACATTTAAGATTTAAAACCCAGGGTGTTTGACACAAAGATGCTGTTCTAAATAATACAAGGCTGGCAGTCTATATCATTTTCTCTATTACTTGTGATATTTTGATTTGCTCCAGATTTAAAAGATGCCATTAGAAATGCTAAAATAGCCTTCAAAGTGATGACCTCATTATTCGCCCACATAATAATCATTCTTGTGTTTTTCACTAATACCAGAGCATCCCTTTCCTTTATCTAGTCACATGTGTGTATCATATAAATATATAATGTGTATATATGTATGTATACACAAATATATAAAGTATATATGTATATATACTTTATATATTTGTATACTCACATATATACACAAATGTATGTATACAAATGTATATATTTGCATATGTATATATACTTTTTATATTTATATATACACATATACATTTGTATATATACATATTCATATGTACATATACACATATATGTTTACATACATATACAAATGTATACATATGTATATGTACATATACATATGTATATGTGTATACTTTTTATATTTATAGATATACATATACATTTGTATATACACATACACATTTGTATATGTATATATATTTGTAAGTATAGTGTAAAGATCCAAGAAATAGAAGTAATATTCAGGAGTTCTGTTGTATCTATTTTTCTCTTAAGCTAAATATTTCCATAGTGTTTTGAGCTTCCAAAAAGCTTTCAAAATTTCAACCTTCCTTTTTCCTCACTCAAGCTAAGATTATTAAGCCATTTTCCAAACAGGAATTCAGACTTAGAGCAGAGAAGTGACCCACTCAATATCACATACTAAGGGGAAAAAAAGCAGATTTTTAGCCCAAGATTTTTTACCTTGGAGTTCTTTCCAATAACTCATTTCTTAAATAATTTATACTTCTTTTTAGAGAGTGGGCATTCATAAATTTGGTTAATGAGGTCACTGTTATTAAAAGAAAAAGACATCTTTGTTTCTGAGGGCTCTCCAAATGACCCATTGCCAAAGTATTTCTCTACAAATATAGTGATATATGTAATTTCTTTATGATATTGAAAGTCAGGCTTGGAAACCACCACTTGCTGTTTTGTTTGGGGAAAATAAAGTACAAAGTCTATAAAAAGAAAAAAAAAAAACATTGACTTTATGGTTTTATTAGTGGCCTTAGGACACAAATCTAAATAAAAATTTTGTGTGGGATCTGGCTAGTGCTTTATACTTCTCTCTAACAAGAAAATTCAAAGCATGCTTTCCATAATTTTAATTCAACAAGTTATTAGCACATTGCCTCACAAACCATATTACTGAAAGCATTCTCTCAGGCATGGTCATTCACAAATTGCCTGTGTGGTTCAAAACATCACACAGGGCTGAGTTTTCTTACCTATTTGCATATATAGGTGTTTTACACTAGCAAGGCCAAGGCTGTAGTGGGCATCTAAGGTCTCCTTAATTCCCAGGATATTTTTCAGCAGTTAAACTTAGGCCAAACTATATAGAACTGTTTGTAGCTAAACAACACCTTCTATTTTGTTGCACAGTTTGAATATTGCAGAGTAAGTGGGACTTTGAAGCTGTCCTCCAGGGACAAGTAAGGCAGAAGTTCACCTGCTCCTCCATTTGGACCAGTGATCTGACAACCTTAGGCTCTGCTTTGGGGTCAGACAAGACTTCATGAAGATTGAAAAAAAACTCTCCTCATTTTTTTTCTATCTATACTTCTGTAAAAGAGAAACTGAGACTGTAGTGTCTAAAAGTGCTTCAAAAGTGTATATATAGCATACATCTGAGTACACTGAACAACCTTAAAGGAAAACTAACTCGATTTATATTTTAAGAGCAGAAGCTTGCTTAACAGAATCAACACAATGAGTGTAGAAAAATCTTGTCATCTCCCATTTAGTAAAACTTGGAACATATTGCTTCTCTTTAATTTACATGTTCTATAATATAATAATCAGTCTTTTGTCATAATTTGTAAGCACCATTTATATTCTAGTAATTATTTTCATTTTTTTGTTTCCTTGTTTCTTTTTTCCTAGAGTTATAATTGTATCATCTTTCACCACTTAGGGATTGAAAGGTGATAATTTAAAAAAATTATTTTTCCAAAAGCTGTTTAACGTGGTAGTACATTATTCTGAAAATGGCTTAAAGTTGATATCTGAATATTCCCAAAAGGAGAGATTTTATCTAATAATATTTTATGTAACTATACCAACTTTATCTGACCACAAGGGCCAACATGCCATCACAGATGGTCATTATAAAGACAGGCAAGGCACATGTCATTCTTTTTAGCTGCCCATTTGATAACTACCCTTCTAATGTTTGCAAAAGCTCTTACCTTATGAGTGTTCTTTCATAGATATAATTTGAAAATGCCAGAAATTCATATCAAAATGCCCATGCATTTTGTTGTTAGCAAGCACATGATCTAGACTCATCAATAAAATACACTCACTGAAACTTCAAAGTAGTACCTGGCAGTAGTGATATTATCCGGAAGCTGAGTTAGTGACGTTGATAGTGCAGGCTTCCTTGACTAATATGGGGTCATGGCATCAAGATGATTACCTGATACCATTTCTGAGATGTATTTTGAAATCTATTTGTTTCAGCTGCACAGTCTTCAGTCTGTTTCAATATTTCCTGTTGATTTTATGGACATCAAAATTTTCTTAATAAAATAGGAGTCCTGTCTTTATTTTGAAATCCATTTAATAAGCTTTGATTTCTAGGGATATAAAACACTACAAATAAAATAGTAAATGTTGCAAACTGCTACCCAATATTATACTTCAAATACACATAACATTGACCATTTAAGAAGAAAGAGAACCCAAATCCTAAAATTACTGACATTAGATATCATGTATAATACATGTATTAGTCCTTTTCACACTGCTGATAAAGACATACCTGAGACTGGGTAATTTATAAAGAAAAAGATGTTTAATGAACTCACAGTTCCATGTAGCCGAGGGGGCCTCACAGTCATGGCAGAAGGCACATACTACATGGCAGCAGTCAAGACAGAATGAGAGCCAAGTGAATGGCGTTTTCCCTTAAAAAACCATCAGATCTTGTGAGACTTATTCACTACCATGAGCACAGTATGGGGGAAACTGCCCATGATTCAGTTATCCCCACCAGTTCCCTTTCACAATACATGGGAATTATGGGAGCTACAATTCAAGATGAGATTTGGGAGAGGACACAGCCAAACCGTATCAATACATAAAAGAGGGGGCATTATTATCTTAGTATAAACTAATCTGTAAGAAACCTAAATCAAAAATTGACCATGAAGTGCCCCATGACACTCTTATTCTTAAATCAAAAGTGTTCAAGGACAATGGTATGCCTACCATTGTCAGATTTTACTGACAATGGAAGTAAAATGGAAGTCAGATTTTACTCTATAACTCACCCAATTTCTGACTAAATACTCCATTTTTTAATTTTTTTTTTTTTTTTCTTTTTTTTTTTTTAGAACTGGAGTCTTGCTTTGTGGCCCACGCTGAAGTACAGGGGCATGGCAATCATAGTTCACTACCACCTCAAATTCCTGGGGACAAGGAACCTCCCACCTCAGCCTCCCAAGTAGCTGGGACAACAGGCATGTGGCACTATGCCTGGCTAATTTTTTTTTTAAACTTTCTATAGAGACAAGATCTCACTATCTTTCCCAGGCTGGTCTCAAACTCCTAGGCTCAAGTGATCCTCCCACCTCAGCCTTCCAAGTGTCTGGGGCGAGAGACAGGTGGCACTGTGCCTGGCTAATTTTTTAAAACTTTCTGTAAAGATGAGATCTCACTATCTTTCCCAGGCTTGTCTCAAACTCTGGGCTCAAGCGATCCTTCCACTTTGGCCACCCAAACTGCTAGGATTACAGGCTACTTCACCAAGCCTTAATAATCTATTTTTAAGAGGCTATCAACATCTGCACTTTTGAAAAATCAAGATAAATCCAAAGTAGGAAAACACTGAAGAGATTTATTTGATATGGGTCAAAAGTTCTGGATAGTCCAATTAGCATACTTATCATTGACCTTTGTAAAGAAAAATAAATCTACAATGTGATGATGTTAGCTGGTAAAGGCACAACTAGAAATCAATAACCAGTAATGTACAAATTTAAAAAGTATTGTTTGTTTCAAAAAATATTCCAGCTTATTTGAGGATTAGTCTACTTTTTTCTAGGTAATTTTATGTAATGGTGAAGCCAAATTTATTCTATGCTATATAAAATGTTTTCAACAAATATTTTCTATCTACTACTCTCAGACTGCATCCACCCAAGATGAGACATCTGGATTAAAAATTTTATTATTATTTATTTTACTTTAAGTTCTGGGGTACATATTGCAGACTGTGCACAATTGTTACATAGGTATACACATGCCATGGTGGTTTGCTGCATCCATCACCCTGTCATTTACATTAGGCATTTCTCCTAATGTCATCCCTCCCCAATCTCCCCACCCCATGTTATCTCTCTCTTAGCCCCCTGCCCCCCAACATGCCCCAGCGTGTGATGTTCCCCTGTGTCCATGTGTTCTCATTGTTCAAATCCCACTTATGGGTGAGAACATGTGGTGTTTGGTTTTCTGTTCTTGTGTCAGTTTGCTGAGAATGATGGTTTCCAGTTTCATCCATGTCCCTGTGAAGGACATGAACTCATCCTTTTTGATGGCTGCATAGTATTCCATGGTGTATATGTGCCACATTTTCTTTATCCAGTCTATCACTGGTGGGCATTTGGGTTGGTTCCAAGTCTCTGCTATTGTGAACAGTGCTGCAATGAACATATATGTGCATGTTCTTTGCACATGCATCAATCCCATTACTGGGTATATACTCAAAGGATTTTAAATCATAAAGAACAATTTATAACCCTTTGGGTATATACTCAGTAATGGGATTGCTGGGTCAAATGGTATTTCTATTTCTAGATCCTTGAGGAATTGTCACACTGTCTTCCACGATGGTTGAACTAATTTACACTCCCACCAACAGTGTAAAAGTGTTCCTATTTCTCCACATCCTCTCCAGCATCTGTTGTCTCCAGATTTTTTTAATGATCACCATTAACACTCTAGGTAATTCCAAATTCACAAATATGTAGAATTATGCTAAAACAATATTTGAGAAAAAATAGTCTTGAAGGAATTTAAAGCCCATTGCCTGGTACTGTATGTTTGAACAGATCCAGCAGACTGGAAAACTGGGGTTTCTGCAGTGATCATTGTAAATTAGCAAAAAGCTTAATCTTTTCTAACTGCTTTAGATGTTTCTATATTTGCAGCAGTGGACTTGAGAGAACTCTAGGAAACACCGTTATCTTGCATGCCACTGAATGGATATTCATGAAGGTGGAGAGGTATGGACTCTCATCTCATCACCTGAATTATGAATAAATATCAATGACTATTTTTAGCATAAAAAATTTTGGAAGCCCTAAAAACTTGAAATCTGGACTGAGAAAGGAGTAAAGAAAGGAAGAGGACATAGGTTTAGAAAGGGAGAAGGAATAAGGAATTGGTACTTTCCTGGCCACTTATAGTTCCAAAGCTTCCAATTACAAAGGATATATTTAACTCTAGAAAGTTATAAAGAAAAAAATTAACTTCTATTTAGAATTTTGTATATTTAAACACAAAAGTAAACCCTGCTTTTATTGCCTCTGAAAATTAAATAATTTAAACATACTAAAATTTTCTTATGTAATTGATGTAAATAATCCTTTAGATAATATTACATGCCCATGGCTCTTGTAAAAAAATAATCAAATATCTTGCTAGTCATTCTCATAAGACATAACCTCTTTTGCTAAATCCTATGACTCTTGGAAAAGAAGGCAAAACAGTTTGAAATACTGTTCTATTAAGCTTATCTGACTGAGAAACATACGTATACCACACCCATAGAGATCTTTCATAGGTTGTTTTGGGTAATTATATTTACTAAATATTCATGTTAAGAGTTATCAGTTTGAGTTTAGTTGAGACCAGTTCTTAAGTGAAACACTTAAATTACAAGGCATGATGTAATTACTTCTCTTTCTACAAGGAAACGCTAGGGACTCTCAGAGTCTTGCACTGAAAAAATTCATATGTATGTATCGTTGCCAACTGATTTCAAGACTAGCACACTGACGGTTTACACAATCTTTTACAAATATAACTGTTTTTCTATGAGAAAAATGTGTTTCTCTTTTATAGCTATGATTCAATAATAAGGGTTACATAGTCTGCCACATCAAGCCTCTTCTGGATCACAAAGGCTCCAGTTGTTCCCTTTAAACAAAATGTTTCATAGATGAACAGTGCTCTCCTGTGATCAAAGGAAGGAACTGCTTTCATCATAAACCAGATAATCACTGTCTTTTTATTGTCTCTGTTTCACTTCCTGTTTTCCTGGGATTATTAGCAAGATTATCTTCTATGTATTATGTTCATTATTGCTCAGAGGAAGTCTTCCTCTTTCTTTCCCACAGTGAAGTTATTACTATACTAATTATTTTATTCACATTATTATAATTAAAATTCTAGCTCATCTTTACCCTTGTTAGAGTCATAGTAGAAGAGTTTGTAAAGATAACAAACCTTTTAAGAATTGATCACATAACTGTTGGTAAATCAAAAGATAATTTATTTGAGAAATTTTCTCATATAAACCAGTGTGCTCATGTAAAATTAGAGCCTTGAATTCTACAGTTTGTTTAGTCCTGTCTTTTATCAAAAAAAAAAAAAAAAAAGCTCAATGCCATACCTTAAGGAAATAAGCTTCTATGGGTATTTTCCATTTTAAATGTCCCCTGCACTTTGCAAAGCATCAAATAGCACTTATTCTCTAACAGTTTTTATTTTTATTAAGAAATAGAGGTTTAGGCTTCTACCAGTGGTGTATTCATAAGAAAGAGTTTCCTGAGGTTTCTGTAAAACCACCATAATTTCCACTGACACATTTATCTAACAGTTGATATCATTTTGGTGAGAGAAGGAGGGAAGCTAGGAAGCTTGTTCCCTGTGAGCACTGATCCAGAACACACTGCAAACAAGTCTGTCAGAGCAGTCTTCTGTGGGGAAAGTAAGCCCAATTGCTACATAATCAGGCTCTGCCACCTAGATTAATGCTTTAAAGAAAAGGCTAAAATGTGTGCCTCTCTTAAAGTGGTAGACACATATCTGTCAAATAAAACATAGTACAGGGTTTCTGAGAAATCCTTCTATTATATCTAGATAGATATAAAGCTAATTGCGAGAATATAATTATATATTAAATTATATATATATGTATATATATATATATATATATATTTAATACAGGCATAATTGCAGCTGGCATATATTAGAAGAACCACCTGCCACATACCTGCTAAAGCCAATGCTGATAGTGCTAACAGCAGTGAAACAAGGGATCGATTTCCCAGAAAGAGTAAGTCAGAACCTTGGGGAAAAGCAATATAGGGAGGCATACAAGAATTTGACTTCTGTATAGTCTAGTGTAGATCACCTTATTTGAACAAAACTAATGTAGTCTAGTGTAGATCATCTTATTTGAGCAAAGAGAACACAAATATCTAGGGAAACAGCTCAGCAGACACTCATATAATCGAGGTATTTCAATGACCCATTGCAACACTTTGCTACTTGAGATTTTTAGGAAGGCCCACAGTATGGATTGTCTAGATTACTCAACAAGAAATTCTGAAGCAGTGAAACCTCAGCATCAGCAGTGATGGTGGAGCCAAGGATGAGGATACCAGGAGAAGTGGAGGTGTTGCAACACAGAAAGTATGTCATTTTTCCACAATAGCAATTATTTTTTCAAGTAGTGCAAAGAAAACAAATCAAAAGGAAATCTGGATTTTTGTTTTCAGAAAAGAGATATTCATCTAAACAATCCTGGATATGATAGGTAACCGTACCTTCTCCACACGTTGGAAATTAAATATCCAGACCCTCATCCCAATGTAAACACACCCCAAGCTTCCCTAGATTAAAATTTGACATGTATGATAACAAAGTGAATATTAACAATTTGATTGCCAGGCTGAGATGTCTGGTTCAGGAATGAGAACATGACCAAGATCTAGCCAACAGCATTCTTCCGGAAAACTTGGAACTGAAACTGGTAAGAGATAAAAGAGTGAAAGAAACTGAATTACTTGTTTGCTGTGGATTTCCTATGTTAAATTTGTATCAAACAAATATTGTTACCTGCTTAAAACATGGAAGTAGAGAATATGTGGTAAAACAAGAAAACTATATAAACAACAGTCTAGTTTTTCTTAAGAAGGTTTTAAATCCATTGCTTCATATTAAAGGTGAAATGAAAGCACTGTGCCTTTTATCGTTTGATGTTGGAGCAGGATTCTGCAAACACTCAATTCAAAAATTCAGATAAAAAAATAAATACTAGTGGATTATAATTAATTTAACAGGATAATTACCTGTCTATACCACATTCCTTTGCTTCAAATGCCCTTGTCAGCAAAATAGTCTGCGACTCTCTGTATTACAGAAGTCTACTTTCAGTTTGCATCCTTATTCCAGAAGGGAATAAGACAAGACCAAGTACTTATACAGAGATAACAGAGTGTGTTTATTCAGATATGGATCCTTTTTTCTGCACTTCCATACAGCTCAATAAATATTTGTAGAATGGGACAGATACTGAGGAAATGACTGAGAACACAGAAGTAGGAAGCCATGGTCTCTGGAAAGGAGTTGCTAGACAATCTATTGGAGAGGCATATCGGTAAACAACTGGTCTGATGGTCTCCAATACTCTATTGAAATGAACAAAATGCAATAGAACCACAAAGATGGGAGTGATTAATTTTGTGAGGAAGGATGCATAGAAGGCCCCCAAAAGTACATTAAAGTTGGTGCTTGAGGTATGAGGCAAACCCATAACACATGAACACTTACTTATTTGTTGAGAAAAAAATTGTTTATCAACATGTACAAAGTGAAAAGAAAAGAAAACAAATTGTGATTTAATGATATCCTTTAGGAAACTATTAGAAAAATAATTGGAAGTCCATATAAAACCATGACATACCTTGCCTAATGGCTGTTGCAAGGCTAAATTCTCTACCTCTTGATTTTCATTGCTTAAACCCCCTCCATCATGGCAGGAAAAGGAGGTTAGAAAGGCAGGAAGGGGTGCAGATCAAAATCCTGGAAACACAATCTGAGATACCATAATCCCAAATATTGAAATCCTGAAATATCAAAATCTCAAAAATTGTGGAAATTTTAATTCTTTAGAAGATATTTACATTTTTAAAAGGAATTTACTTGAGAAGCATATAAAACATGATAGAACAATTTATAGGTCACATTACACAATAAATAGGCAATAACATACATATTTTTGCAAGCATAAACACTCAGTACTACTAACAACGGTATAATAGTTATGAGCGGATAAGCCATATTTATAAAGAAATAGGTCAAAAGGGAAATGTATAAATTCATATCACTATGGTTGGTAATTATGTGCCCAACTTTATAACTACTCTCATCTGAAATACTGTAATGAAACACCTGTCTTTTGATGAGATCCACCAAAATCTTTTTTGGGTCATCACCTCATATGCAATCACCCAAATTGCCAAGATCTCAAAAAAATTATCTTTCATAAATGAAGATGTGGATGGAGGCAGCAAACCACCTTGCCAGGCATGTACCAATGCAACAATCCTGTGTGATCTGCACATGTACCCCAGAACCTAAAGTACAATAAAAAATTTTTTAATAACTATATAAAAAGATATCTCTTAATTTTTTGAGGAAGTTGCAATGTTTTTATGTATACACACAATGCTTATGAAGTAAATGTTGTGATAATGTCCTTTCAATGAATCAAATTTGCAAAAAATGCATAAAATTAATTAGAACTCTTGAAAAGTCTCTACACAATTTATAGGCCGATACTGGAAATGATGCTAACATAAAATGTATGGCATAGTGAATTGTAAAAAAAATAATCCTAACAATTTAAAATTATTTTTAAAAACTTTTTAAAAAGAGAAAAAACTAAAAAGAAACTGAAAAGAATATTTGACACATGAAAAAGTATATGACAGAGATCAATTATGGGCAATTTCATGGATATAGTCCATATGAGCTGACCAAATTTCATGATCATTAACTATATTTTGAAGTCTTGCATCATGATACATAGCTTCTTTTTATTTTTTTATTTTTTGGACATGGCTCTCCTTGGAAAATATGTTCACATCCATTTATTATGTGGCACTGCTCTTTTTGAAATTCTTCTATGGTTTGAGATACAGCAATATGAGCACTCCCTATTAAACTTTTTCATCTTCTGTGCTATGATTCTATGTTGTTTTGGGTATGTGGTATATGTATTCTTATACAGACTAGACCACAAAATGAGTCAAAACAATACCACTGATCAAAGAGCAGCACCATAAGAAGACATATTGTCTTCCTATCCTACTGTTCACATAATTGTTTTTGAACCAGTGAGTAAGTTCACTGGCTTCTTCAGGAAAATTGAGATTTGATTCATTAGAAGGTCCTGGAATGTCATTAGTGGAAAGGAATATCAATGCAGGCAAATGACATTTTTCTACTGAAGTTTTTATTGTTACTGTATTTTGTGGCTAACCTACTCACCTGAATTTTCCACCAAATGCAAATAAAGACAGTAACAGGGTAATAGTCAAGACTAACATGAGGCGACTAACATGATATAAATATCCTGCATATAACTAATCCCTTCCCCAGAATGTGGCCTTCAGGATTTCAATATTCAGAATTTTAATCTTTCAGGATTGTGATTTTGGTTACTTTAGATGTTATGGATTTTGATCTTTAGGGGTCTCGGCATTAGGGATTATGATGTTTGGGATTGTGTCTTTTGGGATTATAATTCCAACCCAGTGGAAAGAGGAATAGATAAGTTGCATTGGTATGTGGCTCTGGAACATAAAGGCACTACAAAGCTTTATGTGATGAAAGAAATTACCATACCCTGTATACTCTGGGTGCACCAGACTTCACATACATTGGCTCACTTTATTGACTATAGTAGCCAAAAATGTCATGACGTGATAGTTTTGTGATGCTATTGCTATTGGTTTTTATCCTCAGGATGAAAGTACACATCATCAATTATTTCAACTTTCACAAAATAAGTGTTATACTCTTTAATTTCAGTAATAATCTCGTATCCTTACTTATTTTCTTCAAATATCCATTAAAAGGGCATAAATACTTGCTAAGCAAAGTGGAAAAAAATGAGAATTCAGTAAAAATATACTTCCTGATAGTCCAACATCAAACTAATATATGAATAATGTTTGTTCACAATTCTGAACATTTATTCCTAATTAACTTCTTTGCATAAAATATTAAATATATATTTCCATTTAAAATTCATTTCTCAAGCTTTTTGACAAACATTTCCCAACACAGCCAAATCTTCAGCACTGTCAAGTTAAAAGTATTCCTATTTCTTAGATTCATAAATTAAGGAACAGGAGGGTATCATAGGCAAAAGAAATCATACATAAACCTGAGTTGTGCCTAAGGCCAATATTGTCATTTAATTTGTTTGTAATCTACTACTTTTCTGCTGATTTAATTTCCTTTTTAATTATATTCATACTAAATGCTACCTTGCTCAAATTCAAGGTTTCTTGAAAGAGCACTATAAATAAAGAAACAATAAAATTCCCTATGACTCTCTTTACTCCTCTGCAGCTGGGGAGATATGCAGGGATAGCTCTTTTCAGACAGCTGCTAAATTTATATTTACGTCCTTCCTGCATGTTGTCTCTTGGCTACTGAAACGCACTGTTCATATATTTCTGCACTCTTTGGGTAGAATCTGATGTAATTCTTGGCAGATGCTTTAAATGGGTTCCAGGCTGTTGGATTCTGGCACTAGGGGCTTTGGAGGAAGTCAAGCAGATCTTTCATAATAAGGGATGGTTGAAATGTGCTTTATATATTTCACAATAGCTTTGAAACTATACTGTGGCACATTCCTCTTAGCCTTGCTGTCTCAACAGTTCTCTTGTCTGCAACAGACTCTTCTACTGGACCTTTCTAATCCCGACAGCATGCTAAAATCCTAGTAACCCAATAATTACCAGCAGCTTAACAGCGATTCAAGTGTGGCTGCCATCAAGTCACAT
Source organism: Ateles fusciceps (assembly GCA_036589455.1). Lineage (NCBI taxonomy): Eukaryota > Metazoa > Chordata > Mammalia > Primates > Atelidae > Ateles > Ateles fusciceps. Next base: position 2,284,836 of record JAZHEH010000589.1, read on the forward strand.
AACTACACATCAAAAACAGAATATTTTTGAAAAGAGGAGGTACATCTCATTCAGAACATTTTTTTATTGTTTTACATGTTCAGTGTATTTTGATTATTATTTGTTATCCAATATTTTTGCCTCGTTTTAATTTTTACTTGATGTGAATTGGATAATTTTCTTTTTATCCCTTTTCTTTTCTAGACAGTGAAATGTATTGTCCTCCAGAGAGTCCCTTCATGAAAAATTATATTGGGAGTATAAAATATAAAGTAATTACAGTTTTTATGGATTTAGGAAAAGTCACTTGCACAATTGAACATTATTATTTAGCCTTCAGAAATAATTTACAAGTTGATATCTGTTACAGACTACAGAGCTGTAAATAAACATTATATACTAGCAAAATTCTACTGCTAACACCTACAATCCAAAAAGGAAAAACAACAGGCTGCATTGTTTCCAAAGATTCTCAGAATATATTCAGACAGTAGATCTTAAGCATGATTTTTAATAGTTTCTGGTGGTACAAACTCTTTAAAATCTCATTTTCATAAAAGTGACCTTGTTCATTAACTAGAAACTAAGTGTGAAGTGAATGAGAACAATGTATTATGGTCCTGTGAGGTTCCTCCCAAAGGACCAGTTTAGTTTGTATTGTAAAGCTACTCATTTTATACACTTCTAAAGTTTATTTTAAATTGTTTACCTTTATTCAAAGACAGAACAGAATAAGCTATTAAAAAAAAAGTTAGACAAATTCAGATTTAAGTCTAAGCCCCTAAAAATTGGAATGTCTGATTTTCTCAATCAGCGACATTCATTAGTAAGTTGCAACCATTTGATCTGAACTCCAAAGCTCCAGTCTTCTATTTAATGTGATATTATGTTAATATTTAGAAAATCAGAGCAAAGACAGAGAAACTTTACCGGACTCATGGGATTCTAATAAACATGTCAAGCAATTCTGAGCACAAGCCAGACAGCAAGTTAATACAAGATGATATTCTTCACATTTTAATGGCTTTATAGACATATATTTTACCTACCATAGCATTCATCCATTTCAATTTACAAATCAATGATTTTTAGTAACCTTATTGAGTGGTTCAACCATCACCACATATCAGTTTTAGAATGTTTTCATCCCCTGAAAAAAATCTCTCATGCTCATTTACAGTTAATTCCAATTTTCCTTCCAGCCTCAAGAAACTACTAACTTACTTTCCGATGCTATAAATTTGACTTTTTGGACACTGCGTATAAACAAAATCATATAAGAATGATCTCATGTCTGGATTATTTCACTTAGCGTAACATTTGTGAGGTTCATTTATGACATAGCATGCACCAGTAACTGCTTCCTTTTCATTGCTGAATTATATGCCATTGTATGAAGACCACATTTTACCTTCCATTTAGCAATTGACACTAAAGTCAATTCCAGTTTTCTACTATTATGACTAACGTTGCCATGAACATTTAGGTGCAGTCTTTGTGTGAATGTGTGTTTTCATTTTCATTGAGCAGATATTCTCTAAAGTGGTTGCACTATTTTATGTTCTCACAAGCAATATATGGTAATTCTCGTTACCCCACATCCTTGCCAATATATTTTATTGACTGTCATTAATTATCAACATTTTCTTGGGGGAAAGAGTGGTTTTTATTTGCCTTTTCCTCCTGACTAATGATGCTGAGCATCTTCTTATTTGATTGTTAGTCATTCATATATCTTATTTGGTGGAATATCTGATCATATCAAACAAGCCCTTTATCAAACTGCATTTTATAAATGTTTCTTCCTAGTAAATTGTTTCTCTTTCAATTTTTAATGGTGTCTTTTGAAGGAAAAAAATTATAACTTCAATGAGTTCTAATTTATCTTTTCCTTTTATGGGCTCTGCTTTCATTGTAGTATTCAAAAAGAACTTACTTATCCCAGTGTCTCAAAGATTTTCTCCTATGGCTTCTTATAAAATTTCATTGTTTTAGCTCTTTTACTTAAATCTATGATCACTTTTTGGGTTAATTTTTATGTATGGTATAAATTCATAATTTTCCATGTAGATATCCAATAATTAATATACAATTTGTTGAACACACTATCATTTTCCCACTGAATTTCTTTGACACTTTGTTAAAAATTAATTGGCTATAATTATAAGGACTTATTTTTATGCTCTAAGTGCTATTCCATTGATCTATATGTCTAACCTATGTTAGTACCACATTGTGTTAATAACTCTAGATTACTGGTAAGTTTTTAAATTGAGAGGTGAAAGTCCTTACACATCATTCTTCTTTTTCAAAGTTATTTTGACTATTCTAGGTGTTTTTGCATTTCCACATAAAATTGATGGCTATACATTTTTAAAACAAAAAAGCTTTCTGCAATTTCAATAGTGATCGTGTTAAATTTATAGATCTGCTTGAGAACTGTCATCTTAACAATATCAAATCTTCTATAGATAAACACGGGATGTCTCCTCATTTATTTAGACCTTTAATATCTGTCTACACTTTGTGATTGTTAGTACACAAGTTTTGCAGTTTTTTTGTTAAATTTATTCTCTTCATAGATTTTTTTGTTAGTGGTGATATTTGTCTTTGTTTTAATTTCGGTAAATGACTAAATAAAGCACAACCATTGGACTCTTGTAATAGAGCAGCCAGGGAGTAAAACAGGTATGAAGAGATAAAGAACTGGAGCTAATGGGAACACTGGACATGACAGGGAGCAATGGTGGCCCCGAGGAAGGGCCAATCATAAACACAGACGAAGTAAAAGTAGGTTGTGATTATTTTTAGTCTAGATTCAGTATATATAAGTGATTAAGAATAAAATGCTGGAACTAGACTTCTGGGGCTCAAATTTTGATTTTAACAAATACTAGATTTTGGCCTGGGGCAATTTATTTAACGACCTTATGTCTAAATGTCTTCACCTGTAAAATCCCCAGTAAAATATTACTGGTATATACCTCCAACTTTATAGACTTGTGGGAATTAAATTAATTAATAGCTATTTATGAAAATTATAAAATCAGGCCTGGAACATAGAGAACATGCAAGAAAAGTTAAATATAAGCATTCTAAGAAATTTCAATCAGAAACATAGTGGAATGTGACTTTAGAAATGAGGAACAGAGAGAATATGAGCTTCTAGAAACATAGGGCACATTTGCCAGAGAATAACTGATTACCAACAAAGCTGGAGAATCCAGGACAATATGCAATCAGTTACATGTATTTTCAGCTCATCATGTTTTTAAATACACAGACAAACCTAATAGAATCCTCCTGGCTTCTGTTTCCATCCTATTCAATTATTCTTCCTCATGGGAAAATGAAGGCCTTATAGATTGATTATTGACAAGAGGGGTGGAGAAGCCCCAAATATTTTAAAAATATATATATATAATAAATCAACGGAACACAGATACTGGTCCCAAGATTCAGAACATATATTCCAGAGTTTTGGGGGTTTCCAAGCACAAAGCAGTCCAAACTATGTGTAAATCTCACTGCTTAATGAGGTATAAAAATTTATTTTCCTTCTAGTTAACTTGAATTTAATTCTATGGGAAGAGAAAGGCAGCAATAAAATATTAATAACTATATCCATGGCATAAATAGCTGACTTAAAGCATAATATTATTAGTTATCAAACATCAGGTATATTATTAATTATGGCTCTTATTAAAAATGCAATTCCCTTGGATTACCAAAAGAAATTCTGATTTCTTAGATCGACGGAGAGCTTGGAAATGTATATTTTAGGAAACACTGATTCAAGTGGTCCACACTGAAAATCATTTGACAAACATGAATTTCCAGCAGTTTGATGTGGCAAAAACATTTGTCTCTGCTCTTTTTACTAAATGATAAAAGAGTCCAACTTGTGGCAGCTTCTAGAGGACAAGTGGCATGAATATGCATAAAATATTCAGTTTCCCTCAGATAGATGGCTAAATTGGGCAAGGTCTCAATATTTTCTTCTGAAATTTTATTATCAGTGTCCTAAAAAAGAATACATTGTGTAGGCCCACTATCTACAGACAATAATATCTATTGGACTAATTTAACCTCTTTGGCAACCACTGGCTTGTTGGCCCCAATTTCTCAATCTGGGACTGGGGAGAAGTATCAAAGCATGTCTAGAAATGCTTTGTCTAGAAATACCAAAGCATGTCTAGAAATACCAAAACATATCAAGAAAACACCTGAAAGTTCTAATTGCCTGATGAATTGTGTAAGTTTCTGTATAAGCTCCACAGATGACAAAATGCTGCATAAATTCAACGTATTGTAATGATGAGTTCATCTTACTGGAAAATATCTAGCTTAAAATTAAAAGACAAATTAACCTTTGCATGATGACTGAAATCAATAAAAATAAAATAGTTTGTCTTCTAAATTTTAAATATGACTCATATTTTGACCTTTCCATTCTAACTATATTATCTCTAACTCATCCAAGCATTTGTTATACACAAATAACTTACTTCCAGAAAACTTTGATCGTCTAATATATCATTAAGTATCACACATGCCTATTGCCACATATACAGAAGACACAGCTGTGCAGTTAGACAGTGACCAAAGGAGTAGTGAATTAGATGAGCCTCTGTTCAAATGTTCAAATACTTCAGTTCTTCGAAGCTCATTTAGTGTTGCTACTAGAGTCTAAACAGATTCATCAAATATACATAACACTTTATTGACAATATATATATATATATTTATATGTCTGTCTTTACTAGACTACAAATTCTTGTTGACAGGACTTCTATATTATTTTTTTCTCTCCAGAACCTAGAAGTATAGAATTGTACTTAAGCATTTGATCTTTAGACTTGGGAAGCCCTGATTTCAAATTCTGATTCTGTCACTTATTAGCTATGAAATAAGGCACATTACTTAACGTTTCTGAGCCTCCATTTTCTCATCATTAAAAGGAGACACTAACACTGTCCTCATATAGGTGAATGAAATTTTAAATGACATGCTATCTGTGAAACTGTACATTACACAAGATAAGTCTGCATCAATATGGTAGCAGTTGCAATAGCAGCTGTAGCAGCATATATTTGACACAGAATATTCACACAATAAAATGTCGCTGAATAAATTAGATAATAAACATAATTTGTATATTTGCTTTATGTTGGCATCATAATATTAGTATTTTATTATATTTAAATATCCTATACTTACATATAGTATCCTACATACTTTATTGTCTCTGAACCTTGAAAATGAACTACAATGAAATAGAAAACTAGTTAGTTAAGATCTTAACACCCTGAACTCATAATGGGTCACCTATTGTTGTCACATGGAGATACAGGAAGTAGAATGGGGACAGCATATACAAAGTAAATGTTGCTCTGGTAACCTTTGACTCCAAGACCCATTGTCACCTCCTGCTGAATTTGGCCAAATAACTCATGACCATGAGAAATTCTTCAGTATAGATTTGGTAAATTAAAGTGGCCAAGATCATTAATCTGTCCCCCTAAACCCTACCTAGAAAAATAGGGGAGGGAGACCTAAAACTTGAGGCTGTATAGAATTCTATGACAGAAAAGCAATTCAAAGAGGAAATATGAATTCAAAAAAAGAATATTCCAAAAAGGCCAGATGATACAGTAGGAGAGTCATTAATTGCTTTGTTCCCTAAACCAGAAACCCTAAATCTGAGCCCTGTGCATAATAGCTTAGATTTTTTTTAAAGTACTGCTCTTTCTTGGGGTTGAAATATTAGGAAAGCTGTCTTGAACTCTCTCTAGATGACAGAGCACCAGAAGAAGACATGGAAATTCGCATGTTTAATGGACAAATTTTATTAAAATTGACAGATGTTTATAAAACATTAAAATATATATTTTAAAATATAAAAATATGTTTTGAAATAATATAAAATAACAAAAAGATACAAGAAAGGAATTCCAGATTTTTTTTAAGAAAAAAGTAAATGAATAAAATATGAATGAAATAATCCCTTGTGATGAATTCCACCATTATAATCAGCTATCCCATGAAAATGATTACTATAAACTTCATATTTTAATATAATTTATGGCTGAATACAATTAATACTTTCCCAACACTTAAATCATTTTAAAAATTAAACTTGGAATCTATCAGTTAAGATGACTTTTAAACATCACTATCTGATTTGCTATCTCTACCTCTCATCAGAAAAAAAAAAAAAAACATGGAAAGGGAAGAACCCCACAGGAAAAAAAAAGTATTAACTAACAGACTGTCAGATTCTGGAAGAATTTTATCTACAATTCATCTACGATTTCATCTATATGAATGGAGCTAAACTAAAGTCAGATCTATGGCACACACAGTTACACCTTGAAACAAATAGGCATGGATAGAGAGAAAGGAAGAAGAGATTTCAAAGTATTTTACCTTACTTCTCTGTAAAAATTCGAGACCAACATCTAAGTAAGTAAAATCATCACTTTTTTACTGTAGCAAAGGAGAAGGGCATTTTCTAATATTACTAGGACCTGAATGAAGTGTTCCACATATATAAATATACATATACATACACTTGAGTCTTTCTATCTAGATATCTATATGAAGATTATATCTAGATAGACAGATATAGATATAGATAGATAGATATATTGAGACAGTCTCATCTTGTCATCCAGGCTGTAGTGCAACATATACATATACATATGCATATACATATACAAAGAGTCTCTCTATATATAGATATCTATATAGAGATTATATATATGTAGATATATCAAGACAGTCTCACTTTGTCATCCAGGCTGGAGTGCAGCAGCATGTTTTCAGCTCACTCCAACCTCTGCCTACCAGGTTGAAGTGATTCTTGTGCCTTACCTGGGATTACAGGTGTGCACCACCACACTGGCTAATTTTCGTATTCTTAGTAGAACCTGTTTTCACCATATTAGCCAGACTAGCCTCAAACTCCTGGCCTCAAGTAATCGGTCCATCTCGGACTCCCAAAGTGTTGGGATTACAGCCTTGAGCCACCATGCTCAGCCACTTTCCTCATTTATAGATAAGAAATTTCCCTACTCCCCCTCAAAAATGAACATTTAAAAAGAGATAATAAAAAATGGTTATCTCTTTGGAAAAAGAGATCAATAGATCTTCACCTCACTTCGTAGCCTCCACACATTACATTATTAAAACTCAAATGATAAAATATAGAATTAAACACAGGAGAATATAAATCTAATCTTTGGTTCATTAACTGAAAGAAGCATTAAGCTTAAATATACAATTTTAATTTATGTGAAAAAATATAAATGCTCAGAGAATTGTCAGAAATACTCTGTAATGGCAGATATATTTGTATTATAAGTTAAAGTATTATTTCTATATGTTTTAAATATTAGAATGGCCAAGAATTAGTTTCACTTATGTATTATTTATATTTTATTTTTAATTTGCTTAGGGGTAGAAATATCCACAAGGTATCACATTCAAAGCAGTGAAAACTTGACCTCTAGGTACGCACATCTAATCAGTTTCTAGGGTATCTTTCAGAGACTATATATACAACAAGTATATCATTTTTAAAAACCACATGGTAACAAACGATACACACTGACCTGATGTGTATGTGGTACTTGGCTTTATTTACTTAACAATATTTTTGGAGCTCACTATGAGCTATTTTGCCTTCTGCTTGTGCTTTTTTAGACACTGCATATTATTACATTATAGATTTGTTTATGTTTTTCTCAGGGTAGTAACTATATAATTTCACACATATGAATATATTTACCTTATAAAGACATGAATAGAATAACTAGATCAAAGTACATATGCATTGACAATTTTCATAGTTATTATTACAGTTTCTTTTAGAAATACGACTGAATTTTTATTAGTTTCTTTTAGAAATTGGACTATTTAACACAAACACCATTAATGTATGAGAATACTTTTTTGAAAACACTGGCTGATAATGTATTTTTGAAAACTTTTGTGTACTTTCCAACCAGAATAAAAATATCTTAGTTTTCATTTGCATTTTGTTATAATAAGAAAAACATTTTAAGGGATTAACTTCTCCATCACTTTTCTAAATGATTTTCACCACAAATGATCATCATTGTTCTAAACCTCAGTACTTTCCCATGTACTTTCGGTTGTCCTTTTTTTCAACTTGTAGATAGGCCTACCATTCACAAGCTCCAAATTAACGTTCAACTAGAGCTCTCCTTTAAGCTCAATTTCCTAATAGGATTTTCTTTCCAAGTACACAACATCAAAACTCATTATTTTGGAAGAGGGTAGATGTGTCTACAGTCCTACTCTTCACCTTTTAACAGCTGCCTGTTTTGTGGTAAAGATGTATGTAGATCCAGGCTAAAACTAAACCCCCTCTTCCAACAGATTGATGTTAGAACCAGGAAATAGCCCTCCTTTTACTTCTCTCACATTCAACCTTTTGTCCATTGCAATTATGGCCAAGAAAGAAAGTATGAGCCTTCTGATAAATATAAATATATGCATTCTCTTTAACTCAATTACTGATTGTAGGCTAGGCTGAATGGTTATTAATTAGATGCCATAATTAGCTTGGGTGCCATGTGATTAATTTGCAAGGGCAGTCTGTATATTTGGAAAACCTTTTCTCCTAGACAGACCAAAGGTGAAATAGAGAGCCTGTTTTATTGCTATGGTCCCTGAATCCTTTCCATGTGAAAACATTATTGTCTAAGCAATAGAATGCAATAAACTTTTCAAAAACAGTTGCTATTTCGCAAGAAAAATGCCATGTTACAATAATTCCATGTGTTTGACTTTAAATGCTCCTTGAAACCAAATACCATGTGCTTCATTGAGGCTGGAGACAGGACCCTTTATGATCTGCATCTTGAATTTAAAGTTTAATTTTTGCATAATGAACCATATAGAAGATTCTAAATTAAAACCTAAAATCATTTTGATTCCATTATAAAGGTCAAAATATTTAGCATTACTTTATATTAGTTTGTTTATATGAAAATAACCATCTTCTTTAATCAGCCTTTTCAAGAGAGAGCTGTCTTACTTCAATCTGCATGTGTCACACAAAAAAAAAAGTAACCAAAAAGGGACAAATGAAATGTTCTTTATCAAAGTGTTTTGTATTTGTTTTCCAAAAACATGTGGTTGACATTTTACGTATCGTTCATTTCTCAGTAAATCAAGTCAAATTTTCCTTAGCTTTTCTGTTTGTTGTTGTTGTTGTTTAAATCATAGCATGAAAGATGTTGAAGAGTATAATCCTCCCATCTATGGCCTTGCGAATTCTCCAATTCAAGAAAAAAAAAAAAAAAAAAAAACAAAAAAAAAACTCTTTTCAAGGGTAAGGTGTTTCTACGACTTCCGTCTTGAGAAAACACCAGAAAATCCTTAATACCCTTTATGCCAGGCCTTAATTTTCCCCCAAAATGAAAGAAAGCCCAGTGTCTGCTCCAGGTTTTGAAAATAGTTCTGCAGCATGTAAACTTAATTTCTTTGTATCAATATTGCTTATGTGGCAATCAGCCCATTCCTTTCTATGATTCTGACATTCCATTCACCATTCCACTGACCCTTAAACCATTACTCCTGTATGCTTCAATATATAAACAGTTCTGGCCTCCTACTGTAATTTTTAGATTAATCTCTTGAAGGAATCTTAGAAATGATACACTCTACCCAGCTAATTTTGCAGATAAGAAAACAGTCTCTGGAAGAGTAAAGAAAGCAGCAGACACCATTCTATAGCCATTCTTCGAGTGGCTAAGTGGAGATGGAATCTGGGCATGGTTATGCTGGCTTTGAGCTTTGCACCACAACATATCCCTGCCCTACTGGAAAACACTTTTCTCTTTCTACCCCTCAACAAATTACCTCAAAATAATTTCAACTGTCTTTTTAAATGTGCAATTTATTCAAGTCACACTTCAGAGTAAAACTGAGTTTGCCACAACTTTTGTCAGCAAAGAGTTTCATTCAAAAACAATTTAAGATTAAGTGACATAGAGAAGTAATAAATACGGAAATTTAAAATAAGAAGCAGTAGGTTCCAGGTAGGAAGAGTCAGGAAAGACTGACTTTATGTCTTTCGTATGAAGATTACTCCCAATTTTTATGACCAGATGTATTAGTCAAGGTTCTCTAAAGGGACAGGACTAACAGGATAGATGTATATATGAAAGAAAGTTTATTAAGGAGTATTGACTCACATAATCACAAAATAAATTCCACAATAGGTCATCTGCAAGCTGAGGAGCAAGAAAGCCAGTCTGAATCCCAAAACCTCAAAAGTAGGGAAGCCGACAATGCACCCGTCAGACTGTGGCCAAGGTCAAAAAGCCCTTGGCAACCCACTGGTGTAAGTCTAAGAGTCCAAAATCTGAAGAACTCAGAGTCCAATGCTTGAGGGCAGAAAGTATCCACCATGGGAGAAAGATGGAAGCCAGAAGACTCAGCAAGCCTAATTCTTCCAACTTCTGCCTGTTTTATTCTAGCCACGTTGGCAGCTGATTAGATGGTGCCCACCCAGATTGAGGGTGGGTCTGCCTCTCCCAGTCTGCTGACTCAAATGTTAATCTCCTCTAGCAACACCCTCAGAGACACACCCAGAAACAATACTTTGTCAGCTGATTGGATTAAAGGATGCAATCAATATTAACCATCACACCAAATTCAATCTTCTTCCCAATCCAAACATGATTATTTACCAACTGTAGATTTCTACTTAAGCATAACATCATTATCAGAACAGTAACAGCTATCATTCATGTAGTATTACTCTGTGTTAGTTTATTGCCATCACAATTCTGAAATAGGTCCTATGATTATGTCCATTTTACAGACGTACCTTAGTCATTATAAGTAAGCAAATCCAGAACTAAACATGATTCAGCAAATAGCATAAAGGAACATGTACTTTCTCAATGCTTAACTTGTCTCCTCATACCCAAATTCACATCCTTAATATTTTTAAACTATATTTTGTTTTTTTTATTTAAGTTTTTTGAGTACATAGTAGGTATATATATTTATGGGGTATATATTTTGATACAGGCATGCAATGCATAATCATCACATAATGGAAAATGGAGTATCCACTCCCTCAAGCATTTATCATTTCTGTTAACAAACCATCCAATTATGATCTTTTGGTCATATAAAAGTGTACAATTAAATTATTATTGACTATATTCACCCTGTTGTGCTATCAATACTAGGTCTCATTCAATTTTTTTTTGTTCCCATTAACCACCCCAATCGCACCCACCCCCCAACTACACTCTTCAACTCTGGTAACCATCCTTATATTCTCTCTCTCCATGACTTCAATTGTTTTGATTTTTTAGATCCCACAAATAAGCGAGAACATACAATGTTTGTTTTCTGTGCCTGGCTTATTTCACTTAACACAATGACCTCCAGTTCCATCTATGTTATTGCAAATGACAGGATCTTACTCTTTTTTATGGCTGAATAGTAGTACTCCATTGTATATATGTACCATATATTCTTTATCCACTTATCTGTTGGTGGACACAAATCTTAACTATTGTGAACAGTGCTGCAACAAATATGGGAGTGCAGATACATCTTCCACATACTGATTTCTTTTGTTTTGGGTATATAACCAGCAGTGGGATTGCTAAATTTTAGGAGAGCTCTATTTTTTTCAATTACAGAGGAAACTCCAAGCTCTTCTCCATAGTGGTTGTACTAATTTGTATTCCCATTAATAGTGTATAAAGATTCCCTTTTCTCATTATCCTCTCCAGCATTTGTTCTTGCCTACATTTTGGATAAAAGACATTTTAATTGGGATGAGATGATATCTCACTGTAATTATGATTTACATATTTGTGATGATCAAAGATGTTGAGCACCTTTTCATATATTTGTTGGCCACTTGTATGGCTTCTTTTGAGAAATGTCCATTCAGATTTTTTGCCCAGTTTTAAATTGTATTATTTGATTTTTTTCTATTGAGTTCCTTACATATTCTGGTTATTAATGCACTGTCAGATAAGTAGCTTGCAAATATTTTCTCCCATTCTCTATATTGTCTCTTCATTTTGTTGGTTGTTTCTTTTGCTGTACAGAAGCTTTTTAACTTGATGTGATCCCATTTGTTCATTTTTGCTTTGGTTGTCTATGCTTATAAGGAATTACTCAAGGAATTTTTGCCCAGACAAATATGCAGGAGACTTTCCCAATGTTTCCTGTAGTAGTTGTATAGTTTGATGTCTTAAATTTAAATCTTTTCTTATTTTGCGTTTTTTTTTTTTTTTTTGACACGGAGCCTCAATCTGTCGCCCAGGCTGGAATGCAGTGGCAGGATCTCGGCTCACTGCAACCTCCACCTCCCAGGTTAAAGCAATTCTCCTGTCTCATCCTCCAAGTAGCTGGGACTATAGGCACCTGCCACCATGCCCAGCTAATTTTTGTATTTTTAGTAGAGATAGGGTTTTACCATTTTGGTCAGGCTGGTCTTGAATTCCTGACCTCAGGTGATCGACTCCGCCTTGGCCCCCTAAAGGGCTGGGATTAAGGGTGTGAGCTGCCACACCCAGCTGATTTAAATCTTTAATCCATTTTGATTTTATTATTGTATATGGTTAGAGATGGGGTCTAGTTTCATTCTTCTGCATCTGGATATCCAGTTTTCCCAGAAACATTTATTAAAGAGACTCTTTTTTCTCTGGAGTATGTTTTCGGCACCTCTGTCAAAAATGAGTTTACTATAGGTATGTGGATTTGTTTCAGGGTTCTCTATTTTGTTCCTCTGATCTATGTGTCATTTTTATCCCAATACCATGCTATTTTGATTATTATAGCTCTGTAATACAATTTGAAGTTCAGGTAATGTGATTCTACCAGTTTTGTTTCTTTTGCTCAGGATACCTTTGGCTCTTCTGGGTCTTTTGTGGTTCCGTTCAGTTTCATGATTTTTTTTCTATTTCTGTAAAAAATATCATTGGCATTTTTGTTAAGGATTGCATTGAATCTGTAAATGACATTGGGTAGTATGAACATTCTAACAATGTTAATTCTTCTGACTGCTGAACATGGAATGTCATTCCACTTATTTTGTCCTCTTCAATTTCTTTTGTTAATATTTTATAGTTTTCATTATATAAATGTTAGTCTTTGTACTTAAGAGTAGTCTACACACTGCAATAACCGTGTTATATTATTCTATGTTTTTCTCTGTGCTTACTATTACCAGTGAGTTTTGTATCTTCAGATGATTTCTTCTTGCCCATTAGCATCCTTTTCTTTTATATTGAAGAACTCCCTTTGGCATTTCTTGTAGGACAGGTCTGGTGTTGATGAAATCTCTCATCTTTTGTTCATCTGTTAGTTCTCTGTTACTATATTTTTAAATAAACTTTCTACCCTTATGTCTTCTTTACTTCCTCTTTAAGGCCAATAACTCTCAGATTTGCACTTTTGAGGCTATTTTCTAGATGCTATTAGTACTTCATCTCTTTTTATTATTTTTTCTTGTTCATCTGTGAAGGTCTTTATTTCTCCTTCATTGTTGAATGATATTTTTGTACTTTGTTCTATTCTATGGTAAAAGTATTTTTCCTTCAGCACTTTAAATATGTCATGCCACTCTCACACGGCCTGTAAGTTTCCTACTGAAAAGTCTGCTGCCAGACAATATTGTATGTTATATATTTATTTTCTTTTGTTGCTTCTAGGATCCTTTATCCTTGACATCTGCAAGTTTATTAAATGTCTTGAGGTAGTCTTCTTTGGGTTAAATCTGGTTGGTGTTCTATAGCCTTTTTAGACTTGAGAGTTGATATATTTCTCTAGGTTTTGGAAGTTCCCTGTTATCATCCCTTTGAATAAACTTTCTACACTTATCCCTTTGTTTCACCTCCTCTTTAAGGCAAGTAACTCTTAGATTTGCACTTTTGAGGCTATATTCTAGATGTTATTAGGGCTTCATTTATTTTTATTCTTTTTTCTTTTGTCTCCTCTGTGTATTTTTAAGTAGCCAGTCCTTAGACTCACTAATTCTTCTGCTTGATCAATTCTGCTATTAAAAGACTCTGATGAATTTTTGAGTGTATCAATTGCATTTTTTTCAATTCTGAAATTTCCGCTTGATTCTTTTAAATTATTTCAATCTCTTTGTTAAATTTATCTGGCAGAATTATAAATTTCTTCCGTTATCTTGAATTTCTTTGAGTCTCCTCAACAAGGCTATTTTAAATTCTCTCTTTGGAAGGTCACGTATCTCTGTTTCTCCACAACTGGTCACTGGCGTTTTATTTAGTTTGGCCAGGTCATGTTTTCCTGCATCATCTTGATGCCTCTAGATGTTTATCTAGAATTAAAGAGTTAGGTATTTAAAGAGTTGGGTACTTATTACAGACTTTGCAGAATGGGTTTGTTTGTTCCTATCCTTCTTGAGAAGGCTTTCCAGGTATTCAAAGGGATTTGGGCCCCAAGCCCAATAATTCTGTGGTTTTTGCAGACTGGTAGAGGTATTGCTTTGGTGGACTTGGATAAGATCCAAAAAAATTCTTTGGATTACCAGGCAGACTTTTGTTCTTTTCACTAGTTTTTCCCAAAACAAACACCATATTTCTCTCTCCCTCTTTGTGCTAAGCCACCCGGAACTGAATGTATGACAATGCAAGCACCCTTGTGGCCACCACACCTGAGACTTCACTGGGTCAGACCTAAAGCCACTACAGCACTGGGTCTCACCCAAGGCCTACAATAACCACTACCTGGTTATCATGTATTTAACTCAAGGCCCTAGGGATCCATGATTAACAGGTGGCAAAATCAGACAGGTTTATAACTTCTCCTTTAGTGTGGCAAGTTCCCCCAGACCCTAGGTGGTTCTAGAGATTCTGTCTATGAGCCAGGAATTGGAGTCAAAAACCTTAGAAATTTGTCAGGCTCAGTGGCTCATGCCACTGGTCTATGTGATCCACTTGCCTCAGTCTCACAAAGTTCTGGGATTACAGTCCTTAGGCTCAGGAGTTCAAGATCAGCCTGGGCAACATGGTGAAACCCCCCTCTCTACCAAAAATATAAAAAAATCAGCCAGGCACAGTGGTGTGTGCCTGTAGTTTCAGCTACTTAGGAGGCTGAGACAGGAGGATTGCTTGAGCCTGGGAGGCAGAGATTAGAGTAAGCCAATATTGTATCACTGCACTCCAACCTCAGTGACAGACTGAGACCCCATCAAAAGAAAAGCCTTAGAAATTTACCTGATGTTTTATTCTACTGTAACTAAGCTGGCATTGAAACCACAACACAGAGTTCTTCTTGCTCTTCCTCCCCTTTCCATAGGCAGAGGAGCCTCTTCCTGTGACTACCACCACCACCACCAGCCCATGGAAGGTTCTGCTAGTCCATCACTGATCTTCACTAAAAGCCCAAGGGCTCTTCAGTTAGCTTGTAGTGAATGCTGCCAAGCCTGGGACTCACTCTTCAATAGAATGGGCTCCTCTCTGGCCCAGGAAAGGTTCATAAATGCTGTCCATGAGCCTAGGCCTGAACTTGGGGGACCCCAAGAGCCTGTTTGTTGCTCTACTATGGACAAGCTGATACCTAAGGTACAAGACAAAATACTCTTCATGTTTTATTCTGCTTTTCTCAGAGCCTTTCACCTTATCCACCACAGCTATGAATTTGCTAATCACTCCTCAAGTCAGCATATCTCAGAGTCCCAGGCCCACAGAGTACTACCTGGGTATTGCCACTGGGTTTCCAGGGTCCCAGGGTTCTTTAGTCAGCAGGTGATGAATCCTGCCAGGACTGAGTCCTTCAAGGCAGTGGGCTCCCTTTTATCCCAGAGTATGTCAAGAAATGTTATCTGGGAGGTAGGACCTGGAATGGGAACCTCATGACTCTGTCTATGGCCCTATCCTGTTGTGGCTGAGCTGATATCCAAGATGCAAGACAAAGTCCTCTCTTCTCTTCCCTCTCCTCTCCTTAAGCAGAAGGAGGGAGTCACTTTAGTTGCTGTAAACTGTGAAGCCTGGAGTTGGGGAAGTCATGGCACAAGCACTCCCTTAGCCACCCTAGCCAATATCTCCCTAGATCCCATGCCATCCTAGGCCACTGGCTCTGAGACCACCCCAGCGCTAGGAGTTGCCTGGAAATTGAGTCCTTGTGTCCCAGACTGCCCTTCAAGTTTACCTAGGATCCGAGAGAACTTTGGCCTGCTGCAGCAAGACTTGCCAAAAAACACAAGTTACATCTGCTTGGAGGAGTGATTCCCCCTCTGGCTAGGGCTCCGCCAAGTGCCCAGACTCTCGCATGGCAGGGCTGCTGCCAGGATATGCAGGAGGAGTGGCATTGGTGATTCAAAACTGTCTTTTCTATCCTCATCTAGGGCTTCTTTCAGTGGCATGATATTTAAACCAGGTTCTGTGAGTGTTCACATGATTTTGGATCTTTTTGTTAAAATGTGATGTTCATGAGGGAATGCGGGAACACAAAGGGTGTAGACGCCTAGTCTGCCATCTTGCTCCCTAACCTGTATCCATATTTTCTATCCCTGCTAATATTACTCTAATCCAGGCTCTCTTCATTTCTTACCTAAAATATTGCAATTCTTTCTTCCTCCATATTTATCCCTTTTCGAGGCATTCTCCATTCTTAATCTTTATTAAGTGGAGCTATTTTGAGGCATTCATTCCCAATCACCATCACTTTAAGCCTCTTATTACCTACAGTAATAGTTTTAAATTTTAACTAAGACAACTTCCATTGAAGAATTTCCCCTACTGAGAAAATAAGGCTTAAAACCACTGTCCACAAGAATAAAATAGAGCCTCCTTATTATAGCACGTCAGGCCCTCATAACCTGACCTATGTCAATTAACAGAAGTGTTACTATCTGTTCTCTACCTTCTCTTTAAACCCCATTTTTCTGCAGGTGGAGTTATTCCTGCTCCTGCTACATTTACCTTTGCCTCCACGTTGTGGGTCACATTGCTCTTTTGCCTGGAATACCCTTTTCTTCATCATTCTCAGCTCTTTCAAGCCTTCCTGTCTCATATACTAAAATTGAATTCACCTCAATTGATTCAACCTCTATAGATTTCCAGCATATACTTGTAACACACTGCAATTACTTTGTAAGTTTGTCTTTTCACACTAGATTATAATCTCTTTAGGGCAGAAACTATAATGTATTTATCTCTATATACTCAGTGGCTGGCTATATATATATATATATACACACACACACACACACACACACATATATATATATATACACACACACACACACATATATATACACACACACACACAAACACTGAGTGACTGCTAATTTTAAAAACTAGTGAACAAAGTAATTATTTACTTTGGATCCCTAGTATTTCTCACTCTTTAATTAAAAGGAGAGAATTAAAGTTAAAAAATCTTAGCTGACCTAGAAAGGGAGACAATCTTTACTAAGTGTGGAATTCTAATAAAAGAGCCAAACACAAAATGAGTGACACCGGAATGAAGAAAAACCATTGCTCTGAAAACTCTCCAGGGCCTTACATTTGGAAAGGGAAGCAAGCACAGAGTTGAATTTAATCTGCAAGTCAGGCATCAAGACCTCACGTAACAGATGCCAACCAAAGCAAAGACATCACCCGAAAGAAGGACGCACTGATGCAGAACTTAGAAAACTCCAAGACCAGCTTTTGGAAGATAGTGATTCTCCATGAATGCCTGACACTGCTTCAGTTTGAGTTCTCTGAGCAAAGGCTTGTGTTGCCCAGGTAGAAATGTTTGTGTAAGAAGACTTTACACAACAGTAAATCTTAGATATGCCTCCCTCCCCAGAAATCATCCAAGATTGTAAAGACAAAGACCCCTTTTTCTACTCCTCACAGTGGATCTGCTTGTATTTCAGAGTAAAGTTTTCTCTCTGGAGAAGAAGATGGGCAGGTGGCAAGAAACCCCATTTATGATCAGAGCTGTTGCATTGTTTCTAATTTCTAGGTTATTATCCTGTAATATAGCTCATGTACAGGTACCATCTTGCACTCAGCAAATAACATTAGGTTGACTGGGACAGTAATCTGGATGCCATTTTTATTACAAGTAATTAACTGCCTTTTTCCCTCTGACCTAAAAGCCTTCTGTTTTGTCAGTAATATATCCACACATATAAGTTATGTGTGTATATACATAATGGTATGTAAACAAAATATATGTATATTGTGCCAGTTTTATATATATACACACACATATACATATTGTCAGTTATACATAACTGGCATATACATTAATATGACAGTTATATATTTGTATGTATTATGTATACATATATTATGCTAGAAATACACACATATTATCCACTATACATAGCTGGCATATATATTAATATGTCAGTTATATATGTGTGTATGTGTGTATTATGTATACATATATTATGCTAGAAATATATGTACATATACTATATAGTGTATACATATTATATGTACACATATATTATGCCAGTTATATATACATATATGTGTGTGTATATATATATAACTGGCATATATGTATATTTTGTATATAATATATACATATATTATTTTTATATACACATATATATTGCTTCTATAAATGTATACATTGTATTCATACCATTATATATATATATATTATGTATATCTATACATATATATTGACAGAATAATATATGTAATATACATACACATATGTTACATATATACACACATAGTATGCCAGAAATATATATATACACATATATATGCATATATATACACACATACATGTTTAAGAAACATACATAAACATAAACATATATATACACACGTTTGTGTAAGAAACATATATATATATATATACATATACACATATATACGTATACATATATACATATATACACATATATACATATATAAACATATATATACACATATATACACATACATGTTTGTATATATATACATGTTTATGTATATATATGTGTATATATATTTCTGGCATACTATGCATGTATATATATACACATACTATTATATATAGAATCATTTTTATATAAAAATATTTATAATATCATATTTTAATATAAATAATTTTAGCCAGCTAATTTATTTTCTAAATAGGGTTAACTCTTAGAACTTTCACAAATCCTGACTTAACACTAACCTATATTATTCTCTTTATTAGGCAAGTGGTCTTGCCTATCTTTTTAGCAAAGAACTATTACTGAATTAACAAATATTACTATATTTATGTTCTTAATTAATATTTTATGACCTCACTGCAGTTCCTTGAAAATAATAAAAGGCCATTTCAATTTCAATGTGGTTTCTCAAATAAAATAAATGCATTATTTCTCACCCTGAATAGTGAAAATTTTTTAAATGGTAGGTTTTCTTGCTGATAAGAAAACAGAGAGAAAACCAATCTAAATAAAATATGGCTTGGTCTCCAAATTGTTGAATATTTGAATTTCACTGAGATGCTGTTCTGAAGTTTTCACTATTTTTCTTTTAATGAACAAGGTTATGGGCATCCTTTATATGTGAAAATCAATGATGGCATGACATACTTATTTGAAGAGTGAAGGATGTAGAGACATATCATCAGACACATTTTTATATCATGTGTTTATAAGGTTTAAGAAAAATTTTCCAAAGGAGTAGACAATGAAAAGATACAAAAAATTCATTATTTTAATTTGGAAAAGACCAATTTCTATGCTGAAGACAGAACAACAAATTATAAATAGGATTAAAATTTAAAAATAAAAATTCCAATTTGTTTAATTTTTAGCTACATTTTTACCTCTATAAGTATATTTTGTCCTCCACAAAAATGGGAGAGTTACTGTACTACCTTATCTTCCTAGGGTCCCTCCCACCACCAGACACATATGATCAAGTTATTGATTTCACATAAAAACTTAACACTTGTTTACATTAATCCTGGTTAATATAATTTTTTAAAAAAGAGCTTCTACATTTATTTATATATTTGGTTAAATCTATTGTATTAAGCTTATATAATATGTTTTGAAAATAGAATGAGAGGATCAAGTTAATAGAATGCACTTATGATAATCAAATTCTAGATTTTTAAATAACTGGAAAAATAGCAAAAGGATATGATTTTCCATTGTCAGTGACACAGAGCATTTTAAAAATTGAGTTTCATTTAAACTAATTAATTTTAATTGTGTATTGCAGAATCATGTTGAAAGGCTTTTATTGATCTAATTTCTTTGATAAATTTTCAGTTTGATGTTCTGTAGTGTGCAATACTTTTAAGATACCTCAGCTTTAATACCAGTTAGGTTCCTTTTACTCAATGGAAAACCCAGATGAATATCTTGGTGATTAAATTTGATTTCCCAGCATATATCACCATGCAACATTGAAGTTTCGGCTTTTGATTATCTGTGAACCACCTTTTTCATGCTTGTCATCTATATGATGAAATTATTCAAAATTTATGACACAGACTGTGATCGTTACTTTTAAAATTTGACAGTGAAAAGTGTAACAAACTATAATAAAAAGAAGTAACACTGTTGCTCTCAGTTTGAAAAGTGACAGCATCATTTCTCTCTCCTTTCAGACTCATAATCAAACAGGAAAGGTTTTCTTGTCTCCTTCACAGGGCGTGTGATGGGGGGTGTGGCTCGCTCTTCAGTGCAGCACGACTTACACCTCTAGGGGGGCATACAGACCGCAGGCTGTGGGGCTCCAACCGCATGGCAGTGTCTAGTGGTGAATGCTTATAGCTCCTAAAACCCCATTGGTGTGTGTTACAGGACGCTCCTTTAGTTTGCTGTCTATAGGTGGCTTGTGTTAACCAGCTGTCACAAGGACAGAGGACTTTCTGTATCACAGGATTTCTTGCCTTGGTATACCAGAAGAGTGGAATCGCACATGGGTTGAAGAGTGAGTGAAAGGTTTTATTGAGTAGAAGTAGCTCTCAGCAGATGGGGAAGCCAGAAGGGAGATACATTGTTTTCCCCTGGAGTCTGGCTGCTCCTGCCAGACTCTGGGTCATTCCACCAATCAGTGCGCATTGGAGTGCTCTCCATGACCGGCTACTTATATCTCCTTCCGCCAATGTGTTCCTCACAGCATCCCACTGCTTGTGTGTCTGCCTGCTAGGGCCTCACAAGGGTTTTATAGGCACAGGATGGAGTGTGGCAGGCCAGGGTGGTCTTGGGAAATGCAACATTTGAGCACGAAGGCAGGAGTATCTGTCTTCACCTAGGTCCCTGGGGGTAGGGCCCTTGCCAGGGACCATGCCTTCTACTATCCAGCACTTCCCTTCCCCCTCTTCCATATCATTTAGAGGGACCATGCTGGCTCTTCCCTTCCCAGCACTCCCACATCAATAACAGGTAAGTAATAGAGCTTTAAATAAGGACAGATAACAATTTTAACCTGAAGAGTTCTCTTATCTAAGAAATCTCCAACTTCACTTTAATTAGAGCTGTTGAGTGTCAAAGGACATGAAATACAGAGAAGAAAAGAATGGAAAGAAATATTAGGTAATCTTCAGTGGGTTTTAACACCACCATTTATAGAAAGCACAAAAAATACTCATTTGGATGATGTAAAATTATACTTACTAAAACATGCCTAAGGTAATAATTGCACACCATTAGATAAGTTACTCTAATGGATATTTTACTCATCAACCCTTTAAATTATGCAGAATTTTGTGTCAGGTTTTTATATAATTTGTACAATTAGAAACAAATTCTGCCCTTCATTATGCATATTTCCCTTTAATTTTGATATATGCTACACATTTAAATACCTTGCCCTTTTCAGAATTTGAATGTATGTACTCATATTAAGTAGCAAAACCCTAGTAACTCCTTCTCATTTCCCTCACTTTGACCCCACCTGATATTTGTGTGTAAGAACCACAAGCACAAAATTATGTGGTAGACAAGAATGTAAATCCACAAGAGCTTTTCTTTTCTGGTATTTTTAAACCTGGTAAATTTACCTGGTAACTGTCTCTTGCTAATAACGCCAGTATTATTGGCTTATTTGCTTCTTCTCTTTAGAGGTCATATAGATTAGTTCCATGATGTAAAAATTAGAACCATACTCCTAATTCTAATTATTCATTTTGTAAATTTTCTCTTGATTATATTGAGTACTAAGGAAGAAAAATTAAATGAGAAAATTATAAATGTATTATTCTATATTAAAATAACACTATTAAAAATTACACAAACTGTTTTATTAACACAGTAATATGATACACACATACACACACATGCACACAGAAGTACTTTTCTCATAATGAGTGATAGATAACAAGGATTTGTACTAAGCAAATTGCAAAGCACAGTGCTATTAAACATTATTCATTGAGGAAACTGGTAATTAAATGACCAGACCAGAGGTATAGAGGATCAATGGTAGATCTACCGTAAACTAGATATATAATCTTTTTCATTAAAAAGATATCAAAGAATTTCTAAATTCTATCTCTAATTCTAAATTATTGGCTACAGATTTAGTCAAGCGATACTAATTTACTTAATATCCTATCTAATGTCTATCATATCTTATTGACATAAACACTATCTGATTAATATTTAATGTCTTTTGGTTTTATCTCAAGATAAGCTGATTTGGAGAGTGTCCATCAAAATCTTAGATTATATAAATTCACACAAAGACTGTATGTACATCTACCTATTAAATTTGCATATAAACTACATGACAGTTATTTTTCCATCATATTCTTTTTAACTGCAGCAGATTCTAAATTACTTAATGTCACTCAAGCCTTTTGTTTTTAAACAATTTTCAGAACTTGCAATTTCTGTAAACAAAGCAATTTCTTCACTGACTTTCATTTGTATCCACTTACCATAAATGATATTCTAGTAAAGTCCTAAGATAATTTTTTCCACTTATTTACCAAAGACACAGTAACTATGTATCTTTATCCCTTTTTTGCCTGCAGTAGTATTGGAATAAATAAAGACAATCTATGCTCTTCACCCTGAGAGACTAACTGGCCTTGAGAAAGAGGAAGTCACAGACAGGTAGTAAAAATAATACAGACAACACTAACCACAAAATTAATAAACAAATAAATAAGATGCAGACAAATTCTTCTTGGCGGGAGGGGGCGCGGGGCCGGGCCCGGAGGGGAGGCAGGGGCGCGGGGGGGGCGGGGGCGGCCCGGGGGGGGGGGCGCGCCCCCCCCCCGCGCCGCGGGGGGCGCGGCGGCCCCCGGGGGCGCAGGGGGGGGCGGGGGGGGGGGGGGGGGGGGGGGGGGGGGGCGCGGCGGGGCAAGAGAGGGGGGGGGGGGGGGGGGGGGGGGGGATTGAGCCATCTCTGTGGAGCCACATCTATGTGGCCAACTGTAGAAATCTTATAATCCATTTCTTAAAAAATTGTATAGACTGTGAATTACAATGCACACAATATCCATGTTACTAAAATTATTCTAGCCATTAAAAAATTGTATTCTCTCACAGAGGTATGGTCAAATTTGAATTCTGTGTAAAACAACTTCTAGAGATTAAATATACAGGGAAAAGGCATACCCACAAACATGTGTGTTATAGTTTTGATTATCTGAGCAACAGATCACAGTATCTTACACATCATTGTTCTGCACAGCAAAAGAAACTATCAATAGAGTGAACTGGCAACCAACAGAATGGGAAAAATTCTTGCAATCTACCCATATGACAAAGGGCTAATATCCAGAATCTATAGAGAACTTAAACAAATTTATGAGAAAAAACAAACAATCCCATCAAAAAGTGGGTGAAGGATATGAACAGACACTTTTCAAAAGAAGACATTTATGCAACCAACAAACATGAAAAAAAGTTCATCATCACTGGTCATTAGAGAAATGCAAATCAAAACCACATTGAGATACTACCTCATGCCAGTTAGAATGGCGATCTTTAAAATGTTAGGAGACAACAGATGCTGGAGAGGATGTGGAGAAAGAGGAACACTTTTACACTGTTGGTGGGAATGTAAATTAGTTCAATCATTATGTAAGACAGTGTGGCAATTTCTCAAGGATCTAGAAACAGAAATACCATTTGACCCTGCAGTCCCATTACTGGATATATACCCAAAGGATTATAAATCATTTTATTATAAAGACACATGCACACGTATGTTTACTGTGGCACTCTTCACAATAGCAAAGACTTGGAACCAACCCAAATGCCCATCAATGATAAAGAAAATGTGGCTCATATACACCATGGAATACTATGCAGCCATAAAAAAGGATGAGTTCATATCCTTTGCAGGGACATGAATGAAGCGGGAAGCCGTCATTGTCAGCAAACTGACAGAAGAACAGAAAACCAAACACGCTCATGTTCCACTCATAAGTGGTTGTTGAACAATGAGAACACACGGACACAGGGAGGGGAACATCACACACTGGAGCCTGAGGGTTGGGGAGCTAGGGAAGGAATAGCAGGGGGGTGGGGGGAATTGGGGAGGGATAGCATTAGGAAAAATACCTAATGTAGATGACAGGGTGGTGGATGCAGCAAACCACCACAATGGCACTTGTATACTTATATAATAAACCTGCATGATCTGCACATGTACCCCAGAACTTAAAGTATAATAAATTTTTAAAAAAAGGAATTGAAAGCAGGATCTCAAACAGAGATTTGCACACCATGTTCACAGCAGCATTGTTCACAACAGACAAAAGGTAGAAACAACACAAATGTCCATGGATGGATGAATGGATAAAGAAAATATGGTACATACATACAAGGAATATTAGTCTTAAAAATGAAGAAAATTCTAATACATGCTACAGTGTGAATGAACCTTGAAAACATTCTGTTAAGTGAAATACCAAATCCCCAAAGGATGTGTATGATTGCACTTATATGAGGCACCTAGTGTAATCAAATTCATAGAGAGAGAAAATAGAATGGTGGTTACTAGGGATGGAGGGAGGGATAAAGGGGAGTTATTATTTATTGGGTACAGAATTTCAGTTTGGGAAGATTAAATAGTTCTAGAGATGGATGGTAGTGAAGGTTGCACAATGATGTGAATTACTTAATGCCACTGAACTGTACACGTAACAGTGGTTAAGATGTTAAATTTTGTCTTGTGTATATATTACCACATTTTTAAAAAGTTGTTTAAAATATGTGCATGACCTATGTGTAAAATAATAAAACATACAGAAATATGTGAAGAAAGAAAAGTAAATGTAGAGCTATCTCAAGGTCATGAATAAAAGTTGTCAATTCTTCTCCCCCCTCAAAAAAAGTCCCTAAAAAATTTTTTATGAAACCAAAGTCCCCCACTGTTTACAACACTCTACCCAATCTCACTTTGCCCATATAAAAAGAGATGTTACTCTTGAGAAAAATAATTACGCTTATCTTTAAAGAAATGGCAAGGAATCTTGTAAACATGAAGATACCCCAAAAATGCATGAAGTATAAAAATACAGATATGAATTTAAAATAATTTATTGAAAAGTAAACATTTCTTAGACAATTTTTATCAAATTATAAATTGTATCTTGTGGAAAGATTACAATAAATATTCCATCCATTCTAAAATTAACAGTTTTCTCTCCTGGAAAAGAGAAATGAATTGTAAACTAGATATGTCATATTTATCGGCTAGCCTATATAGATTAAGATGGAATCAGGATTCAAAATTTCATAATTAGGTATTACTAGTAAGATTTTCAGAATTGTTCAAAACTCAAATTGTTGGGTTCCTCACGTTTTCAATGTCACCTCAACACCCTCAGGGAGAACGCTGATGAAACTTCCGTACTTCCTGAAAGAGCTCATGATATTGAAGGTTTCCATGATATTGGGAATGTTTTTTTCCTTTTCCCTTCTAACGCCCTCAGAAATAAATTAAGTGATGCATTGTCCTACCTACATATCAAAATTACTTTTGTCATGCTTTCTATCCAATCAAACCTGGATGGAAAAAAAGCACTCTATAAATTTAACCACTATCATGTTTCAAATGTCCCATATTTTATCACTATTTTCACTGACTTCATTAATTACCAATTCGGAATCTCCCCCCCAAGTCAAGGAAATATGATCTTATAGACATAAACAAAACAAATAAAATCACTTATAAAAAGAATGAGAGATTTTATTCTTAATACATCACTGCATTTTTATAGAAAGGCCTTCATCCACCATCACGGATCACAACAAAAGGTAGACTCAAAAGATTCACACTTCACTGCATATCGTATTAATGGCTCTTGATATTTTTCTATTCTCTCTTCTTATATTTAGCAGGTATTAGAAAAATAGGAGGAAAGCAGTGTTATCCAACATCATGAATATTGTCAAAAAGATGTGATTTTACACTTGGAATAGCAATCATTTCCAAAATTCCCTTCAACTCACTAACACCTTTAAAATCACATTATCATATTATACATAGGAAATAATACTGCCATAGGCTAGTTTTTTTTCATGAGATTTTAGCCATTAAACAGGACATATTTGGAATATAAGCAAATCTGGAGTTATAGATTATACCAATAAAACAAAGGCACAGGATAAAATAAAAACCAAATTCAGCTTTCATTTTAATGTATTAACTATTTTTCTTCAACATAGATGGACTGTATTTCTAATGTAATGAATAGATAGCCCCTATATTTTTTTCTTCTAAAGTAGCATAGTAAAATATTCTAGGTCTCTGTGAAACTTTAAATATAAAACAAATTATTTTATATATGATACATAAAGGTTTTAGTAACCTATAAAATATCAAATACATATGAATGCTAAAATTTAAAGAGAGCTATACTTCCCAAACAAAGTTATGATTTAACAGGAATCACCAAACAGTCACTTCCAGAAGGAGAAAAGCATTCTTTTATTTTGTACACCCACTTACTGAAAAATCATTGGGATTTTTTTATGATGGTTAATAAACTTCTTAGAAAAATGTTCCTTTTATGAGGTTTGAAACATACCTAGATGATTTCACATTTTTTGTTAGTTAAAATGAAGTGAATATTGGCTGTAAGCCAGAAAAGTAATTCCATTTTGAAAGGGTTTTAGCTTAAAAGTATTTCGAGGAGAAAATGATTTTCACTTGCTTCTACCATACAATAGCAGCAGCAAACTTTTTGGCAAGAGGTTTTGGGCTTCACATTATCATAGCATTACAGAAATGGAATTATTCACAGACTCATTTATCTAAACACTGCTTTGGTATTATTTTCTCTGGAAAAAAAAAATGTTTAAAAAGATGCAGAAAACCTTTTTTCTATTTGAATAAGTAGTAAGTGAATAAAGAAATTGATTACAGAATCAAATTGATGAACTATAAAACAATGAATGAAATCACCATCAAGAAGAAAAAGGGGGAAGGTTTACCAACTGCCTTATGAAAAATTTCCAGTATCTGACATTTCTTGTTCTCATTTCCTGAAGTTAACATTAAGCATGCATTTTCTGTATCATTATTATTTGTAATTTACTAGGCCATATTTTTAAGATGGCAATAAAAATATTCAGCAATAGGACTACAAGAATTTCTAAATATTAATTTTGGAGCTTCAACATGGAAACTGGTGGAAAGACAAGGCACTATTTTATTTGTTAACAGAAGTTAAAATTAATATAAAGTAATCAGAATATACAAGGCATTTCCTTCATGGAGTCAATTAGGATAATGTCAATGGCTTCAATTCAAAAAGCATTTCAGAAAAGAGAAAAATTTAGGCACAAGTTGGAATCAATTATTTCATTGCAGTCAATTTACCTGCTGTGTAGGATGATAGTGATTATTGCGCAAAAAAAAATTTCTTGCTACTAGTACAGCATTATCACTTGCATTTTAACATATGTTAATAGTAAAATGTCACTGCATAAATGAAGCTTTAAGTATTATCTCCCATTAGAATTTATAATATCCTCTCTCTTGGTTTCCATAACTACCCACATATAATTTTAGATTGAACTTTGAACTCTAAGGCATTAGAAGGCTACGGAATGAAAAACAGAACTAGAGAGCAAATATATTACCATGAGCTCCGTACTAAAATTGGAAGTGTTTTTCCATCCCTGGGGGCCACAATCCTAACTGTACATTATGAACTTTAAGAGAATTTTTAAAAATTCTGATGTCTGGAGTCAACCACAAACCAAATGAAGAAAAATCTCAGGTACAAGGCCAAGATTTTAATTTTAACCTTTTAACTTTAATTACTTAAGATAACATAGCAGTTCATAAATGACTCTTGAGGTATTTTTATTATCATATTGGCTAAGATCATGTATTAGTACCTTCTCAGGCTGATAAGACATACCCAAGACTGGATAATTTATACAGGGAGGAGGTTTAATTAATCACTGTTCAGCACGGCTGGGGAGGCCTCAGGAAACTTAAAATCATGGTGGAAGAAGAAGAAAACACATCCTTCTTCACATGGTGGCAGCAAGAAGTGCTGAGTAAAAGGGGAAAAGCCCCTTGTAAAACCATCAGATCTCCTGAGAACTCATTCACTGTCACAAAAACAGCATGGAGGTAACCACCCCCATGATTCAGTTGCCACTCATCAGGTCCCTCCTGGGACACATGGGAATTATGTGAACTACAATTCAAGATGAGAGTTGGGTGGAGACCTAGCCAAACCTTATCAGCTAGAGAACTCTGGTATAAAACTACCTGGGTTTGAATCTTAGATCAGCCTCACTATGCATATGACCTTAGCAAGTTCAAAAATTTGATTAGATTTCTCATCTGTAAAATATGTATAATAATAATACCTGCTTCACAGAATAATTTCAAGTGAATAAATGGAAGGAACTTGGGACAAAACAAAATATACAGCATAGCTCAATGAATAAGAGCTGTTGGGATTTTTATAATTATTATTATCCAAATGGATATTTTCAATTCTTTAACAGCAATTTGAACACAATATTACTTTTTGTAATTCTTAGGCACAGAGGCATGCCCACATATACAAAATTAAACATCTATCACAAAAGAAATAGTCTGGTTTAAACTAGTTCAGTGATTGGCTCTACTACTTTCAGACAGTTAATCATTACCAGTAATTCATGAACCATAAGTTCCGCATTTTTCTTTAATTGTACTTTAGGTTCTGGGGTACATGTGCAGATTGTGAAGGATTGTTGTATAGGTACACACAGGGCAATGTGGTTTTCTGCCTCCATCCCCCTCCATCACCTACATCTGGCATTTCTCCCCATGTTATCCCTCCCTGACCTCCCCACCCCCCACCACTGTCTCTCCCTTCCCTCCCCCACGCAACAGACCCCAGTGTGTGATGCTCCCCCTCCCTGTGTCCATGTGTTTTCATTGTTTAACACCTGCCTGTGAGTGAGAACATGCAGTGTTTGATTTTCTGCCCTTGTGTCAGTTTGCTGAGAATGATGGTTTCCAGATTCATCGATGTCCCTACAAAGGACACAAACTCATCATATTTTATGGCTGCATAGTATTCCATGGTGTATATGTGCCTCATTTTCCTTCTCCAGTCTATCATTGATGGACATTGGGTTGGTTCCAGGTCTTTGCTATTGCAAACAGTGCCACAATGAACACATGTGTGCATATGTCTTTATTATAGAATGATTTATAATCCTTTGGGTATATACCCAGTAATGGGATTGCTGGGTTAAATGGAATTTCTATTTCTAGGTCCTTGAGGAATCACCACGCTGTCTTCCACAATGGTTAAACTAGTTTACACTCCTACCAACAGTATAAAAGTGTTCCTATTTCTCCACATCCTCTCCAGCATCTGTTGTCTCCAGATTTTTTAATGATCACCATTCTAACTGGCGTGAGATGGTATCTCATGTGGTTTTGATTTGCATTTCTCTAATGACCAGTGATGATGACCATTTTTTCATATGTTTGTTGTCCTCATATATGTCTTCTTTTGAAAAGTGCCTGTTCATATCCTTCGCCCAAGTTTGGATGAGTTTGTTTTTTAAAAAAAAAGAAAAATGAGAAAAATAAAGATAATCTTTAAAGTCTTTTCTGGTTCTCATGCTATGAGTGTATTTTAAAACATGATAAATGCTAAAAAAAAAAAAAAAAAAAAAAAAGAGTGATATTAGGTTTTATAAAAAGCAATGTTCATGAAATTTTTAAAACTATCCTCAACCAAAACTTTCAAACAGCTAACATTGACAAAGATATGGAGGAAAGAGAACACTTTGATACTGTTTATGGAGATATAAATTAGTACATCCATTATAGAATACAGTATAGAGATTCCTCAAAAAACTAAAAGTAGAACTACCACATGTTCCAGCAACCCCACTCCTGGGTATATATTCAATGGAAATGAAATCAGCCACTTGAAGAAATTGCTACATTCCCTTGTTTATTGTAGCATTATCCACAATAACTAAGCCATGGAATCAACTTATGTGTCCATCAGTAGATGAATGGATAAAGAAAATAGGGTATATATACAAAAAAATATTATGCAGCCATAATCAGAAGAAAATCCTGTCATTTGTGACAACATAGATGAATCTGAAAGACATTATGTTAAGTGAAATAAGCCAGGCACAGAAAGACAAATACCACATTATCTCATTTACATGTGGAATCCAAAAACTTTGAACTCATGAAAGTTGAGAGTAACATGGGTTGGACGGGGTGTTGGGACGATGTTCGTTAAAGTATACAAAATTTTAGTTAGATAGGAGAAATAAGTTCAAGAGACCTATTGTGCAACACAGTGACGACAGTTAATAACAATATATTACATTATTGAAAAATGCTAATGGAAATGTTAAGTATTCTCACAACAAAAATGGTGAATATGTGAGGTAATAAATATATAATTTGGAATTAGCCATTCCATAATGTATATGTGTATTTCAAAACATGTTGTAAATAAATATCTACAATTTACAAATTAAAAATTAAATGTTAACATATGGCCAACACTTACATTGCAGACATGGTTCTTAAGATTTGAAAGTGTTCATGGCAAACTGTGAGAGTTCTGTTCTCTAATTTCCCTGCCTTTTCCCCTGATGAAAATTATACTTGAAAGTCCTTTCTGGCCAATGGGAAAACTTTAAAAATATATATTCCAGTATATTATATATGATCACAAACAAAATGGTAGTCAGTAGAATTCATTCACCAAAAAAGTCACCCAAAGAGTTTAGTATTATATTTCTAGTTCATTTTTAAAATTCTATAGTATTAAATAAAGCTCCAACACAATTATATTTTAATCATATAAAGATATTGCCTATTAATTTTAAAATTATAGTAAATAATTAAAACAAATGGGAACAAATAAGCACAAAAATAGATGAAATTTCTCTTTTTGTATTTTTTTAACTTTTATTTTAAGCATAGGGGTACATATACAGGTTTGTTTTATAGCTAAACTTGTGTCTTGGAGGTTTGTGGAATAGATTATTTCATCACCCAGGTAATAAACCTAATACTCATTAGTTATTTTTCCTGATTCTCTTCCTTCTCTCACCTTCCACCCTCCAATAGGCCCCAGTGTGTGTTGTTCTCCTCTATGTGTCCAGGTATTCTCATAATTTAGTTTCCATTTATAAGTGAGAACATGCAGTGTTCGGTTTTCTGTTCTATGTTAGTTTGCTAAGGATAGTGGCCTGCAGCTCTATCCTGCAAAAGATATGACATCATTTTTTTGGCTGCATAGTATTCCATGAGTATATGTACCCCATTTTCTTTATCCATGCTATCACTGACAGACATTTAAGTTGATTCCATGTCTTTGCTATTGTGAATACTGCCACAAAGAACATGATATCCTTTTTTCTGGATGCACAGTATTCCATGGAGTATATGTACCACATTTTCTTTATCCAGTCTATCACTGACAGGCATTTAGGTTGATTCCATCTCTTTGCTATTGTGAATAGTGCCGCAATGAACACACATGTGTGTGTATCTTTATGATAGAAAGATTTATACTCCTTTGGTTATATACCCAGTAATGGGATTGCTGAGTCAAATAGTAGTTCTGCTTTTAGGTCATTGAGGAATTGCCACACTATCTTCCACAATGGTTAAGCTAATGTGAACTCCCACCAGAAGTGCTTATGTGTTACATTTTCTCTGCAGCCTTCTTAGCATGTGTTATTTTTCTACTTTTTAATAATAGCCATTCTGACTAGTATGAGATGGTATCTCATTGTGGTTTTGATTTCCATTTCTCTAATGATCAGTGATATTGAAGTTTTTTTCATATGATTCTTGGCCACATGCATGTCTTTTGACAAGTGTCTGTTCCTGTCCTTTGCTCACTTTTTAATGGAGCTGTTTGGTTTCTTTTCTTGTAAATTTGTTTAAGTTTCTTATAGATGCTGGATATTAGAACTTTGTCAGATGGATATATAGCAAAAATTTTCTCCCATTCTATAGGTTGTCTGTTCACTCTGTTGATAATTTCCTTTGTTGTGCAGAATTCTTTGGTTTAATTAGACCTCATTTGTCAATTATTGCTTTGTTGCAATTGCTTTTGGCATCTTCATCATGAAATCTTTGCCCATTCCTATGTACAAGATGGTATTGCCTAGGTTGTCTTCCAGGGTTTTTTGTAGTTTGTGTTTTACATGTAAGTCTTTAATCCATCTTGATTTAATTTCTTGTATATGGTGTAAGAAAGGGGTTTAGTTTCAATACTTTGTATATGGCTAACCAGTTAGCCCAGCACCATTTATTGAATAGGGAGTCTTTTTCCCCATTGCTTGTTTTTGTCAGGATTTTTGAAGTTCAGGTAGTTGTAGGTGTGTGGTCATAATTCTGAGTTCTCTATTCTGTTTCATTGATCTATGTATCTGTTTTTGTACCAGTACCATGTGATATTGGTTACTATAGCCCTGTAGTATGATGCCTCCAGCTTTTTTTTTTTTACTTAGTATTGTCTTGGCTATTCAGACTCTTTTTTGGTTCTATTTGAATTTAAAATTATGTTTTTCTAGTTCTGTTAAGATGTCAATGGTACTTTAATAGGAACAGCATTGAATCTATAAATTGCTTTGAGCAATATGGCCATTTTTACAATATTGACTTCCCATTCATGAACATGGAATGTTTTTCCATTTGTTTATATCATCTCTGATTTCTCTCAGGAATGTTTTATAGCTCTCTTTTAGAGATCTTTCACCAGGGAATGGCTTTTTTTCTTTTCCTATGAAGAAATATTTAGATTTTAAAATAGACTGAACACAGAGAAGGATCAATATGTTCAAAAACACAGATAGTCCAAGATACTGAGAGAAAAAAAATTGTCTTATGTTAAAAATAGATGGCTCCTTTCCACACTACCTGGAGAAGGGTTCCTACAATATCCATTCGGATTCCCATTGTAACAAAAAGGGAAAATCACAACGTCTGGAGCCTTTGATGTCCTGCAAATGAAGGAGGAGGATATCCTCAAAATGCTTGCAGTAGCAACCCACTCAGGTGGCACAAACCTTGACTTACAAATTGATCAGTAGATCTACAAAATGAAAAGTGATCACATCTATGACATAAATGTCAAGGGGAACTGGGAGAAGCTTCTGCTGGCAGCTTTTGCCACCGTTGCCATTGAAAACCCTGCTGATGTCAGTATAATGCTCTCTAAGAATCTTGGCCAGCAAGCTGTGATGATGTTTGTTGCTTCCACTGGAGTCACTCCTATTGCTTGCTGGCTGCTTCACTCTTGGAATCTTCACTACCAAGATCCAAGAAGCTATGTCTGCTGGTGATTACTAATCCCAGGGCTAACCACCAGCCTCTCAGAGGCACCTTATGTTAATCCTCTTACCATTGCTTTGTGTAACAGACTCTGTAATGTGTGCATGTTGATTTGTTATACAACAAATAGGGAGTTCACTCAGTGGGTCTTATGTCGGGAATGCTAACCTGGGAAGTTCTGTGTATGGGTAGCACTATCTCCTGTGAACACGCATGGGAGGTCATGCCAGATCTCTGCTTCTGTAGAGATCCTGAAAAGATTGAAGAGGAAGAGCTAAAAAATACAAAGCTGTGACCCAAGGAGAAATTTCAGGGTGAATGAACTGCTCCAGCTCCTGAGTTCACTTCTACTCAACTTGAGGATGCAGACTGGTTCGAAGGCATGCAGGTGCCCACTGTGCTTATTCAGTAGGTCCTTACTGAAGACTAGAACACTCAGCCTACCATTGCAGCAGGTCTGCAGTTCCCACTGCTCAGGACACGAAATAAATAGGAGCCACTGAGTGGTCTTAAGCTGTTCTTCCACAGGCTCTTAAGATGAAAACAAAGTTGATGGAAAATAAACATCAGTTTCTTAAAAAAAAAAGTTATCTATATCCTAGAAAGATTTTAAGCATATAAACTGTAGAAAACTGCTAATAATCTGTTCTGAATAATGTCTGACACAATGCCACACACACACACACACACCACAAAAAACAGAGAGTGAGAGACAGACTTGATTACATATTAAAAATACCTTCTATTATTTCTCAACAAGATAGCCTTGAAATACTTTGTTCAAACTAGAGAAATTAATTTGCTTTGATCGTTACAAATATTTTACAAACTGTTAAAACAAAAAGGGAAGAATGCATGAACTAATTTCCCAGGAAGGATATCACATGAAATCTCCCGGATTGGTTATCCAGAGAAACACGGCAGTTTTTTCTGCAGGGTAGCTGAGAGATTGAACAAGGACTGTAGTATGAGCCTATTGTTTCCATAGGAATAAGAAGTTGTGCTAAACAAGAAACCAATCAACGGCAATAATTTAGCAAGCTGAGGTTACTTCAATTCAGCCAATTTTACTGAAAAACAATTGCAGACTTGAAAATGGGAAGGACTAAGTGGTTATCCAGAGAGCAAATCAGCAGGGATAAGATTTTTGAAAGTTTACAGCCTGAGATTTCAAATATGCAATGTACTTAAGGAAAGTAATCGAAGAAAATATCCTAATTCTCTGAGAATAAATTTACTACCAAAGTAGAAATGTAGTTAAGAGTTCTTAGAAGCTCTAAGATGCTTCAGTTTTAGGAAGAAGCATTTCAACACAAAAGATTTGGAGATCACCATTTCATCTCCTTCACTAACTCATACTTTGATCATTCTGTGAATTAATAGAAAAGAGAGTCAGTATTTTTATTTGTTTGTTTGTTTATTTGGAGATGGAGTCTCCCTCTGTTGCCCAAGCTGGAGTGTAGTGCAGCAATAAGGCTCACTGCAACCTCCACCTCCTGGGTTCAAGTGATTCTCCTGCTTCTGTTTCCTGAGTAGCTGGGATTACAGGCACAGGCCACCATGCCTAGATATTTTTTGTCATTTTAGTAGATACAGGATTTCACCATTTTGGCCAGGCTGGTCTTGAACCCCTGAACTCAAGTGAGACATCCACCTTGGCCTCCCAAAGTTCTGGGATTACTGGTGTGAGCTACTGCTCCCAGGCAGTCAGTATTATTTATGTGGAAACTATGTAGAATAAACAATCCACTGGTGTTCACTCAGATTCTGCAGAAGGCAGTCTTCATGCAAGGACACCTGGAGCACCACGTATATCTATTTCAAGCAGAGAAATAGGGCCTTTCTTCCAAATCTATGCCTTGGTTTCTACCACAAACCAGTATCAGCTCCAAAGACAGTATAAAATAGAGATGGTGCAATTATACTACAGGTGTAGACTTTCGGATGCTGGCTCTGTCCATTTTGTATTACATCCCCAAAATCATGTTAGTTGGCTTCTCAAACATTGTTGAAAAACAAGAATTCACCTCAATATCTAAAAATGACTTAAACATTAATAGTTCAAATGGTATTTATTAATTCCTGGTCAATATCAGATATTGAATATACAAGACAATTGAAGCAGGGCCACATTCCTTAAAGGTCTTTCAGAGGCATAAGCAGACAAGTAGGACTCCATCCATTTACATGATAAATTCACATCAAATTGGTTTAAGAAGGAAAACAAAAAATGTACTGCTTAACTGAATAATGCATGAGTACAACTAACTGCAGGTGGAATTTGATTCAAAGACTCAAAAGACAATATCAGGACCCTATTTCATTTCTCTCCACTGAATCCTGCTCTGCCCTAAAGGTAGTTTTATTCTCAGATGGGTTTTTTTTCCCCTCGAGATTCAAGATCTGTGTAACAGTTAGAGACCAGCAGTTCCAGGTACAAAGTCACAGGCTGGGAGAAAGGAGAGAGAAGGGACCTTAAGTAAAAAGAGTTTCTTTCAATGCATTTCTTTCAATCAAAACTACATTGAGATACCATCTCACACCAGTTAGAATGGCGATCATTAAAAAGTCTGGAGACAACAGATGCTGGAGAGGATGTGGAGAAATAGGAACACTTTTACCCTGTTGGTGGGAGTGTAAATTAGTTCAACCACCGTGGAAGACAGTGTGGCAATTCCTCAAGGACCTAGAAATAGAAATTCCATTTGACCAAGCAATCCCATTGCTGGGTATATATCCAAAGGATTATAAATCATTCTATTATAAGGACACATGCACATGTATGTTCATTGCAGCACTGTTTACAGTAGCAAAGACTTGGAACCAACCTAAATGTCCATTGATGATAGACTGGACAGGGAAAATGTGGTACATGTACACCATGGAATACTATGCAGCCATAAAAAACAATGAGTTCGTGTCCTTTGTAGGGACATGGATGAACCTGGAAACCATCATTCTCAGCAAACTGACACAAGAACAGAAAATCAAACACTGCATGTTCTCACACATAGGCGGGTGTTGAACAATGAGAACACATGGACACAGGGAGGGGGAGCATCACACACTGGGGTCTGTTGGGGGGGAACTAGGGGAGGGACAGCAGGGGGTGGGTAGTTGGGGAGGAATAACATGGGGAGAAATACCAGATATAGGTGATGGAGAGGAAGACAGCAAACCACATTGCCATGTATGTACCTATGCAACAATCTTGCATGTTCTTTACATGTACCCAAAAACCTAAAACGCAATAAAAATTATATATATATAAAGAGTTTCTCTCTTCTAGTAATTAAACAAAAATCCTGGATGTGCCTTTTGCCCTGAATAGGGTCACGATGTGACCAGAAGTATGAGGATGCTAACGGGCTTATGTCTGGAACTAGACACAGGGTCAACTTCATCCAAAGCATGAGGATAGAGAGAAGGAAAAAAAAAGTTTCTCATTGTAAATTGACTATGTGTTATCAGACAAAAGACCAATGAATACTGAGGAGGTCAGCAACAGGTATCCAACATGTGTCTTATAGAATGTTTGTTTATTTTAGGGAAAAGGCTATTTTCCTGGAAGACCTACTGGCCTACCACCTCCAGCTGGGAGTCTGGATAAAATTCATAACTTTACCTCTGTGTCACAATAGGATAAGAAAGTCCATTATGTCTAGTGGAAAGTTTTTCTCTGTACAATATACTATAAATGTGGAACTTTTTCCTAACAAAGACATTTTTCTATCTGCTTCCTTCTCAGATTTCTTCTTTAAAATGTTCTTTCAAAGACCTCAAGGAGTTTAATATAAAGAATATCTGACCTCAAGGAGTTTAATATAAAGAATATGGGGTTCGCCACCGCCCCCCCCCCCCCCCCCCCCCGCCCGGGCGCGGCGGCCCCCCCCCCCCCCCCCCCCCCGGCCCGCGGGGCCGGCGCCCCCTCTTGGGTTGTCTGTCTCGCCCAGGGGAGAGGGGAGGCTGACCTCAAGGAGTTTAATATAAAGAATATCTTTATTTATTAAAAATAAAAAACACAACAGCAAATGTAGCCAAACCATATAAAATTTAAGGTTGGCATAGCAAAGTTCCTGCCAATTTTTTTAAGCTGTAGCAAAGCAGAAAAGGGATGTAAATCCTGCTGAGGGGAAGGCCACAATGCCAACAATGATTTGCTAATGGAAACGGGGCTCCTGCGTGCAGGCTACTGAGCACAGGCAAGCCTAAATTAGCATTTCTGGGACACAGCCTCCAAATGGCCCCTGAAGGACCAGTACTGTGTTGAACCATGGTAGACAGTTGAGGATGGAAGGCCAGCACCTGGGTCAGTGGTGTGGAACTACCGTGCTAGGAGTAAAAGAATAAAATAAATAAAGAATAAAATTAAGTCCTGGTAAGAAGTCTTTATTAGTCTTTCCGAAAACCAGGTGAAATTTCTGTCTAGAAAAATACATAAAGGCACACAAAATGTTGTATTTAGTTACAAGGAGATCAAAGCTGCCCTAAAGTACAACTATAAACACCCCATGAATACAAGTCCCAAGTTAAGAGACCCTGTTATGAATTAAAAATACTAAATCATCCATGCAAATAATTTCCTGTAAGAAGAGTGTTTTAAAATAAAGTACCTTAGAATAAAAATAAAAACAAGAATAGATTGTAATAAAGAAGCCTTACTATAGAAGCATATAATCTGAAATGATTGCATATATACTCAAGATACACATCAGCTTGGTGTAAGATGACTATCTCCCTCGTTATAGTAAATGTGACAATAAATGCTAGGAGATATGTATTAACAAAGAATTTACATGACACTCTAAAATACAAAATGGGTAATATTTTAGTGGAACTATTCCCATACAGTGGTATTATCAATTCGAAGAGTTTAACTACATTGATTTTAAGAAGCTATTTTCTTTAGTGTTTTCAATGTATTCTTAACTTTTCATTTTTGTTAAGTCTCATTTCCTACACTTGATCTGAAAAAATAACCTCTTCAAGAACAATGACCCAGGAAACAAAATCCATCTATCATCGCCATAAACTTAGTCTGAGGCAGCTCTTTCAGGGTCTGTCATTGCACATATCACACTCAGTAAGCAGAGTGACTAGCTAGGTGACAAGGATTCTTTGAGGTCCCCACTATGTTTTAGGGGATTTACAGCTTCAGCGAATTCAGTTGAACCACCCAAATACACATTTACTACTAGAAAAAGTGACTGAATTTACAGAAGACAGATTTTTAAAAAGTCTTTGGTGTCAGAAAAACTTCTGGATTGTCTCACACATCATTATACATTTAACATTTTCTTATCATTTCAAAGGAAAGAAGAAATGGAAACAGGATTCACACACGAAAGAAATATTTATCATCTAAATTACTCTTATGACGTGCAAAAGTGCTTGATCTAGCTAATAGGAAGTTCATCTCAGAGTTCTAAAAGAAAAACAGTAAAATGTATAGTTCATAAATGTTACATCAAAGCAAAGAGACAACTGGGGTAGGACATAAAACATAGAAATGTTATATTAAGTCTAATGCCTTATTTTCTTGACTACAATAACTTAACTGATGAGTATACTATTAAAATTCCTGTCTGAGAAAGACTTGTTCAGCACAGAGTTAACATTACGACTAGCACCCTGAATAAACCATACTCCTCTGAGTTCATCCCACCTTCTATGCTACTCTGTATATACACTGTCAGGACACAGAAGAGAAACAAATAACACCATTTCTGTGGACTTCAAATTCTAGGGGAGAGAGACACTGAGCAGCCCCTTAATGGTTCTAGTTACATATTTTGTAATAAAAAATGTGTGGCAATTTCTTTATAACATTGGCTTGAAGAACAGTACTGGAACAAGCTTCAATAAAATGTAATTACATTTGGACCTTAATATATGATATTGGTTATGATGAATTCCATACACAAGACAATGGTAAATAAGCGATTCTTCTTATCCCAACAAAAATTATCTCGTGAGCCCCAGTTGAAATTATAAATAGTTAGAGAAAGCTTAGTTTATAGGAAACAATACGTGACCAAATTAAAAGGAGTGACAGTAAAATTCAAAATTACCTTGGGCTTTAGACTTATATTGGCATAGTTCCAGCTCCTTACTGCTCCTTGGGAAAAAATGTTATTGTTTCTCATGGTTTTTCTCATTAGCAAAATGTAGATTATAATATTTTATAAACTTCATGGGAGAATTAAATGGAATATGTTTTAGAAAGAGCAAAATAATGCCTGGAAAATAATAAGCATTCAATGAAAGAGTTAGCCAGAATAAGAATGAAGCTAACAGGCAGTCAGTTGTTGATTTTTGCAGTTCCAATATGCTCAAATTTCAGTTTTACCACTAGCTACCTAAGTATAAATAACCAAGTTCTCCCAACATCATGTTTAAATTTTAGTTATTACAATCTATTAACTGAGTAATTATATAAAATATAAACTTTGTTGTTAAATCTTTGGCCTAAAAATAATAAATAATCAATGTGCATCATAATTAGTGACCACATCACTTTTTTGGAGTCTGTTGGTGACTGGTCACTACATGTCTGTTATTCAGTCCCTGCACAGACAGCAAAGCATTTCGTTGCACAGCTTACACATCTCTCAGTGACAAACCCAAATACCATTATGCAGAAAATAAATAATCAAAGGAGAGAACAGTCAACAAATACGAAAGTGAAGCAAACAAACAAAAATCTATCAAAAATAAAATATAAATTAATGTAATTGGAGCTATACCTAATCCTGGAAATGTTGACATTATTGCCATGCAAAAGACCCCAGAGACTCCAGATACGTAGTCAGAGGAAATGAAAACAGTGGTTGCAAGAAAAAGAATGAAGATGCCCCAGAGGAAGTGGAAAGCACAAAGAATAAAATGTTGGAAGCTGACCCAAATTTTAAAAGAATATGACAATTTGTTGCCAAGGCATTGAAGAGATACGGGCTCCACATTTTAAGTTACGCAACAAGAAGAAAAAGACAAGCAGTATTCAAACTATTTTAACAAGAGGTTTACAAACACCTGTGAATGTTTCTAATGTTTTAAAATAGTGTGCCAAATATTAGTTTCATTATTTTTCTATTTTTCTATAAACCTGTAACAGATATCGAGAGAGTGTTTAATGTTGTAACAAAAATCTTTAAATGTCATGAAACAGTCATAATTGTGTCCACTGATTACTAAGAATGTTTTTCATGCTGTCAGCCTACACACCATTTTTATGGTTCTGGACTACCACACCAAGCAAAGACTGTGCGTATTCACGTCGAAGAGATGCTGATGTGTATTTGCTGTACTCTGCATCTTTCTCCTAAATTCTCTACTAGTGTAGAAACTTACTTCTTGGCAGGGTCGGGCCTGGTTAGTACTTGGATGGGAGATGACCTGGGAATACCCGGTGCTGTAGGCTTAAAAAAAAAAAAAAATTAAAAAAAAAAAAAAGAAAGAAACTTCCTTCTTGGGTTTGAAGTGTGAGGGGAAGGGCAGAGAGCAGAAGACATAATGTCAAAAACCAAGAATTGCTAAAAAAAAAAAAATTTTGGAAACAAGTAGTCTATTCTCAAAGAATGTATACCACACTCTCTTCAAGCTCATTCCACTAAATACGCAGTTCCTGATAATTAAAAAACATATACATTATGAAAAATAAGTACACTACAGTTTTTACAATAGTCCTTTAAAAATTTTAAGCAATAGTGGAAGATATATTGAATCTAAATAAATCTCTCTCTTCAATGTACTTTCAAATGCTTCATTCAGGCTGTTTCTAAATATCCTCAAGGATTATATTAGAAATATTGTGTAAAATAACCCAATCATTTAAGCTTTCTAACCATAATGAGTTGTAATAAGAGTGAAGTGACAGCCAGAATAATATTTTCAATAATCTTTGTCAATTTAAGCTAACCATATAGTGATCTTCTTTAGTGTGGATATTTTAAAATTATCTTATTTACTGATATTACATATGATACAGAAAATTGAGAGAAGAATGAATCTATTTTCTAGTCCTAAATGGCAGGCAGCTAGATATGTAATTATTATAAATGACATTCATACTAAATTACAGGCAGGTAAAAGTTTTAACATTTACAGAACAAATGAACCAATAAAAGACTACACATACACACATAGCTGTTGTCTTAAATCTATTGAGGAATGGTTTCATTTCAAGAGATATATTGAATTTTAAAGAAAAGCAAGAAAACCTTGAGGGAAGACATAGATCAATGTTCCTTCTTCTCAGATACTAAATACAAGGAAGATTTCAGTTCAGGCTTTTCTTTGAATTAGTTGCAGATAGAAGTATTTCTTAAACTACTTGATTTCAACTCATTTCTCAGGACGAAACGTTTCTGAGATTTAGTTTTACGAGTTGAAAATCAGAGATGAAGTTTACTGTTTTGAATAAAAAAGAAAATGTAGGAGAATCTTCTAGCACAATAGCTGGAAAGGTGAATTAAGACTGGTGTTAGACTTAAACATTTAAATTTTTATTCTGAAACTTAGCTATTAGGTATTGATTTGTTTTGCAGTGAGTTACTAGCAGTGCACTGATTTGAGGTTATCCTTTCCAGTACTTATTGGCTATTGGATTTGGAGAAACATATTTAACATCTCTATAACTTAGTTTTGCCTTATGTAAGATACAAATAATAATAGTACTTACTCTCAAATATCTGGTGAAAGTTCTCATTTAGTTCAATGAGATAATATATGTAAAGCACTTACAGCAATACCTGGCATGAAATAAGATCATCCGTTTATATCATTAAAACTATATTGACCACCTACTATATACATGAAGAATTCATCTAAGTGCTGGAGACATAGCAGTGAACAAAACAAAGCCGCTACCGTTAAGTAGTACATTGTGGGAAAATAGGCCTGCAAAATATTTCCAAATCACATAAAAATGATTTTGGTAGATAACCATTTCTGGTCCTAAAAGGCCATTGTATGTAGAGTACAAGGAGTAAGGAAATAAGGTCCAAAAAGTAGCAGAGAACTATATTGCAAGATAAATATGGTGGAATCACCAGGCAGCATAAAGAGCCACCTTTTACTGAATTAAAGGGAGACTAGACTGGGTATGGTGGCTCACACCTGTAATCCCATCACTTTGGGAGGCCAAGGTGGGAGGATCGCTTGAGGCTAGGAGTTCAAGATCAGCCTAGGCAACATGAT
Source organism: Ateles fusciceps (assembly GCA_036589455.1). Classification (NCBI taxonomy): domain Eukaryota; kingdom Metazoa; phylum Chordata; class Mammalia; order Primates; family Atelidae; genus Ateles; species Ateles fusciceps. The sequence continues at coordinate 2,327,750 of JAZHEH010000589.1, forward strand.
GAGACCCTGTCTCTACAAAAAAAAAAAAAAAAAAAAAAAAAATAGCCAGGCATGGTGGTATACCTGTTTCAAAAGAGAGAGAGAGAAAGAGAAAGACAGACACCAGCTAACATGATTATTGGTATTTTTCTAGTTGCATTCATCTGCTTCTATTACTATTTTACTTATTCCTTCAGGCATCAATATTTCCGTGCTCTTCTCTTCCTCATGCTCCCCTTCCTCCTCCCCCTATTTGTCCTCCTCTTATTGTTGTTGTCATTGTTACTATTGTAGTTTTTCTCTTCCTTCTCCTCCTCCTCTTCCTCCCTTCCTTTTCTTCTTTTATTCTCCCTCTTCTTCTTTACCACATAGTACAAAATAATAATTTAGCTTTTTGACTTACCATTAATCAGCAAAATTGCATAATATAATTTTGAAGTTTGAGATGTGTGAAAATACATATTATCATGATATAATCAGCTGTTAAAAATAATTCTGATTATATTCATATGTCATAAATGATAGTTGAATCTGAAATATATAGAGTTTGAAAATGTGGGTATTTGAGGGATTATGACAGATTTCCCTGAACTTCTGAGAAAGAAACTTTATACAATGTTGTCAGCAGCAATAGTTGTTTTACCAGCAGCTTGAATGGTATAACAAATCTCTCTCAGAGCTTCTCATGTTCAACTCATTTAACCCTAATGGAAACTCTATGAGGTATTTCCATTATTACATCCCCATTTTACAAATGAGAAAACTGACACACAAAAAGATTAAGTGCCAAAGTTGCAAAGGGATTAAATGATGAGCCATGGTGTAAACCCAGGAAGTGTGGCTCCTCATTCTGTTATTTAGCCTGTCCACTATGTTTTGGTGAAATCCTAAACTTAAGACTATCAAAGAAATATATCAAGAACAGTCATTTCAAGAAACCAGCATGGGCCAGTGTGGTGGCTCATGCCTGTAATCCCAGCACTTTGGGAGGCTGAGACAGGTAGATTGCTTGATCCAAGGAGTTCAAGACTAGCCTAGGACATATGGCGAAAACCCCATTTCTACAAAAAATACAAAAGTTAGACAGGTGTCGTGGTCAGTACCTGTAGTTTCAGCTACCTGGCAGGCCTAGGCAGGAGGAACACTTGCACCCAGGAGGCTTAGACAACAGAGCCAGATTCTTCCAAAAAAGAAGAAGAAAGAAGGAAGAAGAAGAGAGGGAGAAAAGAGAGGGAGAAGAATAGAAGAGGAAGAGGGAGGGAGGAGGGGGAAGAGGGAGGAGGGGAGGCAGGAAGAGGAGGGAGGGGGGGAGGGGGAGGGAGGAGGAGGAGGAGAGAAAGAAAAGAAACCAGCACTATAATAGTAGAGAAGAATATTTAAAGTTTAGGAAGATAAAAATTTGAAATCAAAACAACCAAGACGGGAAAAAGGGGAACTATTTTTCTCTAATTCAGAAGCATAACGAATGTGACTAATCAAAAAACATTAGCAAGTCTAATATGTACAAGAGCCAATCAGTGTATAGCATAATATCAGGTCCCTGTTCACTTCTGCCAGAATTATCAACCTTTATTTATTTTTTATCTTTTCATATTATTTTTCCATTTGCATTTCTCTATAATATGTCTAAACATTCATTTTATCATATGCCTGTTAACAACACTATTTTCCCTACCTTGCTTATTTACATTATTTGTCCATTTTCCCATTAGTTTCTTACATTTTTCTTTTTGACATGCAGCAGTTTCTGTTTATTAAAGTCTTTATTTATAAACACATATACAAGCAATACTTGTGCTCAATGTATCAATCAATATAAAAAGACATTTGTAAAATTTAGCAAAATATTATATTTGCAGAGCTGAAATAAAACAGAAAGACAATTAAAAATTAAATACTGTCTCTGTATTGACACTGGGAACCTTATATCAAAGATTAAGTGTTCTGCATAGAACCACAAAGGACCACAAGGTGGTGGGAGAATTAGGGTAGGACTCCAGTTGCCCTAATTTGCAATTCAGTACTTATTTCCAGCAAGTCATCCTTCTCACAAAAGAGGGATTATCCAGGTTTATGTGATTGTGTATGTGTGTAGGTTTATGAAACCATTTGCCAGAATGTTAACAGCATTGGTTAAAAACATTTTATCTAAAATATATTTTCTCTCTAAATATCAAAGAGCATATTTTGATTTGGCTGAAAATAAAACAATATGAAACAAAAGGTCTGTAATGACTTTTTCTATTTAAAGTCGTGGTGAATGAATAATTTCATTAAAGGAAAAGAAAGGCATATACTATTCATTGCCAACTTCAATGCAGAAAAAATAGCACAAAATATATTCATTCTTATATATTTGAAGAAGCTTAAAATATTATTTTCAAAAGAATAATTTAGGTAATTGGATGGTATCTCATTAGTAACAAAAGCAACCTGTAGGCAAAACTTTGCAATTAAACCTAATATACATCAGTAAAATCCGGGATCCATTAATTAAAAGGCTGAACTACTATCATTTTATCTTTAGTTCCTTGAAAATAATGATAATGAGAATGTATTGACAAAAAAACTTGTTAGGCATAATATATAAATTCAAATAATATATATTGCATATAAAACTTACACATGCCTCTCTAAACTATTTTTAATATTATAGAGAGGTATATCAAATACATTCTTCTGATAATCAGAACTGTAGAATTTAGCAAATCTGCAAATTCTTACATATGAATTTCAAAAAATAAAATTTTTTATTTTGGGGGTGAAAACTATTTTTATGCCATAATGAGGTTTACAATAATGGGAGTTTCATTATTTTATCTTAAGTTGGTCCCTTTTTAGTGATAATAATATTATTCATACAACTGACCATTGTTGTATGCACACTTTGTATGAAGACACGCAAAGTGTGTCTGCCTTCTTGTTTAGAGTTTTTCAAAGCCAAAATCAGGCTGTCAAATCTGTACCCTTCTTCTACTAGCTAAATTCTAGCTAATTCTTATCAAAACTCATCCAAAGAGGGTCAATATGAAATCTTTCTTACATACAAAAGGGAAAAGACAGCTCCCCTCATTCTCACATAACAAGAATTTGTTCACACCCATAATTGCTTACCTAAGAGCCATAAAAGGAGCCTCAATAATTCTATCTGTCATGTCAATAACACTGAGCCACAATACAAAGAAATCACTGTGCTTTAATATCTTAGAAGAGCTAACCATATGACCCTTTCTGCTTGCACATTCAATACCATACCTGAAATTTTAGTTTACACTGGAGATATGTGAAATTCTGTAACTTACATGTGCAACTTAATCTAACTTTGGTCATTTAATTACCTAATAAATACTCTGAGACCACACTTTGTACCAGAAATTATATTAAATTCGTAGCTAGAAAGCACCTTGGCAGTCTTTTATTTTCAAATGTACAAGTCATAGCCTGCAGAGGCTTCGCCATGAAGCATATGGCCTTTATAGTGAGGTTCAAACAAAGCAAAACAAAACAAAACAAGAAACTTAGGGCATTATCAGCAGGTTTATGGTTTATGATAACTGTGAAGCTAGGTCAGCACTTAAAATTCCAATATACAGAGAAAATTTGCACATTTTCACCCTGGATGCCATTGATCTTTTGTCTCTGACCATTTTTTCTGACCCTAGTGAGTAGTGTGTCATGGCCCAGAGTCTCTGAACAGAAGTCATAATTATAGTTTGATTCATTGGTTGTACCACATATCTTAGTGCATTGTTTGGAATGAAACAGAGCTTAAGTCAGTGACTAGAGGAAAATATCAAAGTACTTTGTGGAAGAAAATAATGAATATACTCTGAGACCCACTAAACAGACAATGTACATGAGTGGAATACACACGTCATTAGGGTGTTTCATGTTCAAGAAGCCAAGGCATTTGGACTAGGCATTTCATATTGTGACTTAATCAAGAGCCATAACAGCTTGGAAGGAATGAGAATTCTTAGGAGCATATCCCAAAGTTTTACTAATAGGGAGTACTTAGAAAGCACAAATAAACCAGAGACCAGAATAAGAAGGTCAAAAAAGGGGAAAATGCTAAATAATAGCACTGATTAAAACCTCAGATTGCAATGAAAGGTCTGTAAATGAGGAGCTTCCTTTGGCTGTCTCAAAGGCACTTCAACCTCAACATGACAAAGTAAATTCATAAATTCTGTTTTCCATATTAAACATAAATTCTCTAGTGTTCACTGAATCATACTTCTATCTACCCAGTCCCTCAAAACAGAAATCAGGATACATCCTTGACACCTCCATCTCACCTTGAAATTCAATTCATTACTACTTTTTAATTGTTTTAATTTCTAAGTATCTATACTTCACTACCCTACCCAAGCTAGCAGCATCTCTTTCTTTAATCTACTTCGCTACACTACAGTGAGATTCATCTTTTTAAAATGCAAATAGGATTGTGACACTCCTCTGTTTAAAATCGTTCAACAACTCCCTAATGTTATGAACATCATGACTTGAATCTGGACATAGCTGCATTTCAGTGCCATTTATTTCACCTCCACTGCAGTCTCATTTGGCCTCACCTTGGCTCGTTACACAGGTTTCTTTAGTTTCTTTAGTTTTAGTTTCTCTAAAACCTATATATACACACATATACACAAACACAATGTTTGGCTTAGAGTTACATGTGAAAATTTTTAGAAGAGAAAATGATTCTCTATAAATGATGGATTAGAGATACAGAAAAAATGATGTGATAGTTGCCCCTATGGAATTATATAACCAATGAAAACATAATTTACTTCCAGCCCATTGTTACATCATTTAAAAATAAAGCAACCAGGAGACTGGTCAAATGAATTATATCGAAAATGGAATACTATGTGGCAATTAAAAATGATACTGTATAGAAAAGTTTCTCAATTCTTAATTTGAAAGCAGCTACTCAAAGATAATATTAAAATGCAGAGTCTGACTCAGTAGAACTGGAGTGGCATCTGTGATACTATATTTTTAAAAGTAACTGATATCCACACTGTTGGTTCCATGGACCATGGCTATAGAATTATATGTAATATATGATAATATGTTAAAGATTTGTTATTTGTTTTTAAAATATTCCAATAGGATATATGTTGAATATAATATTTGACAAATTATAGTTAGACAGTGACAAATAAAGGTAGATACATCATAAGTAAATGACTATCTCACCTTATGTGAAACAATAAGTTTAAATGTTTATTTTTTTATTTGTTTTCAATTTTAGTAATAATTGTCTTACGTTTGTAATAATAGAACATTAAGATATTTTAAATGTAATAAGGAAACTTGACTGTTTAAAATTTTAAATGCGTAATTTAATAAAAAGTATATAGACAAGCTCCACATGCTATTTGAATTAAAACTAAAGACAAATAAAATGAAGGAAATTTTCAACAGGGGTAATTTGGGGGCTTTTATTTCTACTTGTCAGTATTCATTATATTTTCTGTAATAAGTTTTAAAAAAGGAAAAATTCCAAGATGCCATGCTAAAAATGTCAAACTTAGTAGGCCATTCTCTACTAAGGTAGTATGATTTGGCTGTGTCCCCACCCAAATCCCATCTTGTAGTTCTCATAATCCCCCACGTATCATGGGAGGGACCTGATAGGAGGTAATTGAATCATGGAAGTGGTTAGCCTCATGCTGTTCTAGTGACAGTGAGCTCTCATGGGATCTGATGGTTTTATCAGGGGCTTCCCCTTTCACTCAGTTCTCATTCTCTCTCCTGCCACCATACAAAGAAGGACACATTTGCTTCCCCTTCCACCATGATTGTAAGTTTCCTGAGGCCTCCCCAGCCATGCTGAACTGTGATTCAATGAATTGGCTGTCCTTCATAAATTACACAGTCTCAAGTATGTCATTATCAGCAGTGTGACAATGGACTAATATATGAGGCAAAGTAATTTTTAAGCAAAAGAGTGAAAATCCATCACAGTTCTTTGTTTTGTAGAAGAATGTCACAATTAATATGAATGATAAATTGTAAAGGCCAGAGAATGTGACTATTGTGCAAATTTCTTTGTCTATTAAAGAGGTACCAAGAAACAATTATCCACAGATAACCAAAATATAAACGCAAAAACAAAAGTGTCATTTGACATCATCTGAAATCTGAGAATAGTACTATGTATAGCATTATTTTACATTTGTATGTTCTTATCTTTTGCAGGAAACAAAATAATTCAGAAAGTTTTGTCACAAAGGAGTTAATATAATTTAATTCATTTATTACATGTCCACTATCCACTCCATAGCCTATGAATTGTTGAATAGTTATATAAAATAATGAAACCTGAATTCAAGAATGACCTATATTATTGAGACTACTTGGTAGTAAAAGTTTTCAATGTTGGTTGATCTGATAAGTTATATAAAGTCTATCTATATTACTTCTCTAGTTTATTGAGTTTTAAAGTTGTTTTGTTTTGCTAATATAACTGCATTTTTTCTTGGTTGAGCATGCAGAGGAATTACAGAGCAATGACAGAACACTATCTCATGAGAAATTAAAGGAAAATTATGCCTAATATGAATGTTGTGTCTAAGAAATAAATATTGGTGGCAATTTTTACAAAAAAATACTCTTTTGACAAGATTATTGGTCAGTATTAAAACAAGCAACAAAGAGGGACTGTAGTGTGGCTCATCTAGACAGATCATAGCTGAATGAATTTGCTTTAAGATAAAGATCTGGCTGTGCCTGTCTTCTTGCCATTGTGTAGGCTCAGGTCTTCTCAACATTCCTTGAAAAGCAGGCTAGCTGAAGTTTGTTTTTCTCATAGTAATGGCAGAAGTGGAAATTATTAACAAATTGTGTCCAGATGGGATGTTACGAAATTATCAAAATCTAAAATATAAATTCCATTGCAAAAAATGGGAAATGCATGTGACCCACTGAATGTAAAAATGATATAAACAATACAATTTTAACTACATAAAGATTGTGTACATGTAACATAGTGTGTAAACATTGTTACACATTTAAAATTATAAAAATATTTTATTATTTGAAACTGTTTTCAAGTGTTGGTTTGAATTTTAAAATTAAAATATTTTCTTTGTTTTTTCTTTTATTTTTCTAAAATTTGGATATACGTTTTCAGAAACATGAATGTGCCAGAAATGATAAATGTTTTAAAGTTGTTTTCAAGTCAAATTTAACAAATTAAGAGACGAAACACACATTATATGAGCAGAACTAAGTAACCTCAATGTCAAGTAGACTGCAAATTTATAACATAAATAACATTATGCCTAGAGTCACCATAATTTTAATTATCAGAAAACAAATTTAGTAAAAAGAGTGAAAATTATTTCTTATAAATATTAGATGTACATATCTAATAGTTTAGTCAATCTTATAATTCATCAATAAAAGTACTCTACAATGGTAATAAAAATATTTTATTGTTCCCAACTTATTGGCTTATGTAGAAAAATTACACTATTAGAATTATAGGCAGTTTTTGTTTTGCAAAGCAGAGCGTTTGCTGAAACTTGGACATACTGGAACTGCGCCCTTGCTTTACATGGCTCAGTACACAAGGAACTGTACAAAATGAAATGATTCCAATAGTCAAGGGTTTCCATTAACATGGCACTGTACACAATGAAGGCTGCCTGTATATCACTTACACCATTGAATCTTATGTTTATACAATTTTATTGTGCCAAAAAGGAATAATAAATAGTTTGAATTTTTGGAATACTCACTGGAAAAGTTGGCTTAAAAAAACTAGCTGTTCTTGATAAAATTTACTTTTAAAATAATGAAGTAAACCTAAAAAATCAATAAATATACATTTTTAATAATGTTTTTGTTTGTTAAAATTTAATACTGCCTTAATACAATTATTAATAATTGAAACATGAAAAAAATTTTTTCATGGAAAGATTCAGTATTCAAAAAAATGGACCATTCTCTAAAATCATTTAAGTTGAGATGGTAATGGACCAATAACAATTTGGCAGTGAGCAATACTCTGGCTGGTACAGAGAGAATTTTCAAATGTGTAGAACTAGATGAACTATGCAAAATCCACTACACTAATGTGAGCAGTTTCAGAAATAATAAATAGAACAAACAACACATATCTAATTAGTCAAAGAGACAAGGGACTACTTCAACACTGCATATAAGCGGCCATCAACATAACAGCCGACACTATTTATATTTACTCTAATAACAAAGCAATAAAAAATCTGAAGACGCTTTTAAGCAGAATTTACTTACATTGAAATTTTTAGAAGTTTCCAGAGATGTCTATAAAACAGAGTTTTCTATTATTAATGAAAACGTTTATCTCATGGAGAAGATTTTTATGTCATCCCATTTGTTTGTCCCGAAGAAAAAAATTTATTCAACAGTTATTAATAAACTGGTTCTTCTCCAGCAGCCATTCTGTTCCCATGATGTGTGATGCATGAAGCCATAAGCAGGCTTTGCCCAGGTAGCTTTCCACAAGAGATGCAGCTTATCTGTCAGCCTGATTGCCTGAATTATTGACTGGAGATCCATCACGATCAAGTACTTTGTGCTTCTTAGAAATAACTTATAACTTATTGTATTCATTCAATTAAGTAATTTGTGAGGATGACAAGTACATTTGTTGAGAAAAATCCAAGCAAAACATTTTATAATTAACCATGTGCAGTTCGCTTAAATAAAATATAATCATAACTTTGATTTGAGTGTTCAGAGCTATAAACTTTCCCCTCAATTCTGCTGTAGTTGTGTCCCAGAGAGTCTGGTAGCTTGACCTTTGTTTACATTTGTTTCAAAGAATTTCTCAATTTCTGGCTTAATTTCATTGTTGTAAAAAAATTCATTTCAAAGCAGATTGGTTTCTTATATTTTATTTTGTTTTTGTTTTTATTTTTTGAGACAATGTCTCACTCTATCACTCAGGCTGGAGTACAGTGTCAAACTAATTTAGAGGGTCTTTAAAGCTGTCCACCACCTTATCATACATTTGAAGAATCAACCTATGTGAAAACTTAAACAAAAAAGGAAGGAATTGAACCTCCAGAAACTGGTTCCAAGCCAATCCCATAGCCCCTATGACTTTCTCGATAAGATATTAGTAAAATATGGCTCACTGCAGCCTTGACCTCGTGGACACACTGATGATCCTCCCACTTCAGTTTCCCAAGTAACTGGGACTACAGGTGCATGCCACCACACCTGGCTGATCTTTGTATTTTTGTAGAGATGGCTGGTTGCTATGTTCCCCAGTCTGGTTTCGAACTCCTAGGCTCAAGCAATCTGCCAGCCTTAACCTTCCAAAGTGCTGGGATTATAGTTATGAACCACTGTGCCCATCCCAGAAGCAGATTGTTTAATCTTCATATAAATCCATGGTTTTGAGATATCTGATTGGTATTAATTTCTATTTTTACTGCACAGTGGTCCAAGAGTATGGTTCATATGACTTTCTTTTTTTTTTAATTTGTTGAGAATTGCTTTATGGCCAAATATATGATTGGTTTTACAGTATGAATCATGTGCACATAAGACAGATGTACAGTCTGTTGATGTTGAGTAGAGTGTTTCATAGATGTCTGTTAGGTCCATTTGATAAGGCACTGAGTTAAGGTTCAAATGTCTGTTAGTTTTCTGTCTCAATCTGTCCAATACTGTTGGTGTGGTGTCAAAATCTCCTGCTAATATTGTGTGGTTGTCCAACTCTTTATAGGTCTCTATAAACTTTAGACTGAAAAATCATACAAAAAATCAAATAAACCAAACAGAATCAGAAATGACAAAATGAGCATTATTACTGATCCCACAGAAATACATAAAATCCTCAGAGACTACTACAAACAGCTCTATGCACACAAATTAGAAAACCTAGAAGAAATGGATAAATTCCTGGACCCATACAACCTTCCAAGACTGAAAGAGGAAGAAATTGAAACCCTGAGGACAGATAGTGAGTTCAAAATTGAATCAGTAATAAAAAAGCTAACCAACCAGAAAAAGCCCTGGACCAGATGGAATCATAGCCAAATTCTACCATACATATAAAGAAGAGCTGGCACCAATACTACTGAAACTATTCCAAGAAATCAAGGAGGGACTCCTCGCTAACTCATTCTATGAGGACAGAGTCATTCTGAAACCAAAACCTGGCAGAGACACCATGAAAAAAGAAAAATTAGGCCAATATCCCTGACGGACACAGAGCCAAAAGTCATCAAAAAAAATACTAGCAAACTGAATCCAGCAAAGGTCTAATATCCAGCATCTATAAGGAACTTACAAGAGAAAAACAAGTGGGCAAAAGACACAAATAGACACTTTTCAAAAGAACACTAAGAGGCAGCCCACATTCATATGAAAAAAAAAAGCTCAACAACACTAATCATGTAAGAAATGCAAATCAAAACCACAAAGAGTTACAACCTTGTATCAGTCAGAATTGCTATTATTAAAAAGTCAAAAAATAACAGATGCTGGCAAAGTGGTAGAGAAAAAGGAGTGCTTATACATTGTTGGTGGGGATTGTAAATTTGTTCAACTATTGTGAAAGACAGTGTAGGGATTCCTTAAAAACATAAAGACAGAAATACTTTTCATACCATTCAACCTAGCAATCACATTACTGGGTACATATCAAAAGGAATAGTAAATTTTTATATTATAAGGACACATGCACATGTATGTTCACTGCACTACTATTCACAATAGCGAAGACGTGGAATCAACTTAGATGTCCACCAATAGTGAAATGACTAAAGACATCATCGCAGGTATACACCATGGAATACCATACAGCCATTAAAAAGCATGAAATCATTAATTACTAATTCATCAAGATACCTTATTTAAGGGGAATATGTGGGCAATCTTAGTAGGCATGGACCTGAAGTAAGAACCAGATGTAAGGTACAGTTTCAGTGTAGTCGCCCTCAAGTTTCATGGGCCAGGAGCAAGGAGGGTAGAACTTCTGGAGAGAATAGGTGATTTCTCAAAGCTTGGTAGTTAAGAAAGTGGGTTGGAGGCAATAAGCATATTAAGGAGAAATGATTGGACTTAGATGTACTGTGTAAGATGAATGACTGAATATACTTAGCATGTCCTTTGCAGAAACATGAATGTAGCTGGAGGCTATTATCCTAAGCAAATTAACACACAAACAGAAAATCAAATACTTCGTAAGTGGGAGCTAAACACTGAATATACATGGACACAACAAAGGGAACAATAGGTACCTGTTCGGGGTGGGGGATGGGAAGAGGGTAAGGAATGACAAACTATTGGGTACTATGCTTGCTATCTGGGTCATGAAATAACAAAATTCCAGTGACACACAATTTATGCATGTCTCAAACCTACACATCTACCCCCCAAACCTAAAACATATAAATAAAATATAATTATTGGTTGTAACAAATAATTATTTACGGAACCATTCTTTCTCATCATATGGAAGTGCTAGAACGAAAAGATTGTTTTCTCTCTCTTCAAAGTCAATGTTTCTCCTAAACAAACATGACAGATCTCATTGGTGAGTTTAAGAAAAGGAACAGGCAGCCACCATCCTACTTTATGATTTTAGGAGTCTGACTATTTATGATTCCACATAAAAGTGAGATCCTTCGATAACTGTCTTTCTGTATGTGGCTTATTTCACATAGCACAATGCCTTCTAGGTTCGTCCATGTTGTTACAAATGGCAGAATTTCCTTCTTTAAGGTTGCATAATATCACATTTTATAATATGCATACATCATATTTTCTTTATCCATTTACATCTCAATTGATATTTAGGTAGTTCCCATATTTTGGCTATTGTGAATAATGCTGCAATGAAGTGCAGACATCTCTTCAGAATCCTGATTTTAATCCCTTTGGATAAATACCCAGAAGTAGGATTGCTGGATCATATGGAAGTTCTATTATTTGAAGACCCTCCATACTATTTTCCACAAAGACTATGCCAATTTCTATTCCCAATCAAAAAGTACAGAGTTTCCATTATACAAGAAAATTAAGTTCTGGAGATCTACAAACAAACACTATAGTGTCTATAGCTAACAATACTGCAATGTATGCTTAAAATTTGCCGGAAGAGTAGATCTTATGCCAAAAATCTAACAATAATAATAAAAATAATAAAGAGGGTGGGAGGAAACTTCAGGAGGTGACAGATATGTCTATTGTCTTGATGGTAGTGATGGTTTCACAGCTTTATGCGTATCCCCTACCTCACTGAGTTCTTTACATTTGGTATGTACAACTTTTTACATGTCAATCATAACTCAGTAAAGTGGTTTCTAAAAAATAAATAAAGCAAAGGAATAGGACTTGCTTATTTCTCTTATTTTAGATATGCTGAGCTGCAGCAGGTACCAATCTCTCTTCAACCACATGGCAATGTTTTAGGATAGACCCTGGCACTCCAAAGCAACTTCTTCAGTATTGAGGGGGGGAATAAGTTTTGTAATGGGTTAAACTTTAAGAAAACCATTGTGACCACCATGTTACTCACATTCTCCACTTACAATTACCATCCTTCTGACACTAGTGTGTATCTTTTTATTGGACTAAACTCAAGAAAGTTATAAAGGGATATGATCTATTCGGCCTCTAAAACAGGAAATATTAGAAGAGTGTGGTTCTGGAGTAAACTTCCTATTCTGGTTTAGGCTAGTTTGATACCAAGTTTTTGTTCTTTTTCTTGTTATCAACCAGATCCTGCTTCATTGTTAAATGTTCTTCCATGCTCCACTCTGTTTTTATTCCAGGTATGTCACTGTCTGCATAATATGCAGACCTAACATTTGAGTGCCTATCATGTTAAAGATACTGTAAGTTTACAAGTACCATTAAATTTAAATCAAATTTAAAGGCAAATCAATCATATAAAGTAGGTACTTTTATTTTGCCAATGTAAATGATTTACCAAGCTTAAATAACTTCATTAGCTATTACAAGATTATTTTGCCAATGTAAACGATTTACCAAGCTTAAATAACTTCATTAGCTATTACAAGATCATATATCTAGAAAATGACAGAACTGAAGCTGAAACCCAGTTTTAGATAATTCTAAATCCCATGGTTTTAAAATGTTTTATGGTGAACAATCCTGACAAAAATCTAGTTAATTATACAGATATAATAATTATTTATTCAATTATTAAAATAGTTGAACAACTACTTAATAACTATTTATAATGTGCCAGTCACTGTTGTATGAGCTGGCCATAGAATACTGAACAAGACTGAGAAATTTTTTGCTCAATAAACATGATGGAAGGAAAATGAGTAAATTACTAGATTGATTGAAGAATAGCTAGCTAGACAGAAAGAGGCATATATATATATACACATACATACATATAGTAAAAGTGCTACAAAGGATTTAAAAAACAGCTAATGGAATCAACAGTGATGGAATTGAGAAAGGAGGTGCAGCAAGACCAGTTTAGACTGGTTGATACTGGGAAGCCCGTCTGCATCAGTGATTTTTTTTATCTCAGTCCTGAATGAGAAGACAGCAAAGAGAAAATCTTGTGTTATGAGAAACAGAAGTGTGAAAGGGAAAGAACATAAATTCTGAAGGTAGACACTTTGCATTTGAAACCTGACTGTAGAACATACCACATGTGTGAACATAGGCAAGCTATTCCATGTTATTATTTGTCAGTTTTCCTTTATAAAATGGAGAAAATGGTCACACTTTATAAGTTTGTTATGATATGAAATGACTTAATTTATACAAAAGGTTTAGGCTAGTGCTTAACGTAGCAAACAATATATTAGTGTTCAGTACTACTACCACCATCATCACCGTCATCATCTTCATTATCCTCATTCAAAGGAGAACAAATGGCTTTCATGGCTTTAAAGCTGCTTTCTGACATTACTTTTATTATTACCCCAAATATACAGAAGATTGAGGCCAGAATCAACTGGTTTTCTATTACAGTGTTCCAAGTACATTGAATACTAAAAAATGCACTAGCTAAAGGCTGTTACTTTCAGTGTTTGTGTCTGAGACTAAAGGTGATAATCACTTGCTTTAAGAAATATAAATAATTTGGAGCTAAATAAACTTATAAGGAATTATTCATATATTAATATTTATCACCTGTATTTATTTTTACTATAACATCAGAGCACAGGATAGAGATCACACTAGTTCTTATAAAGTAGTATTTGTGCTCAGATGTATTAAAATATTGGTACAAAGAAAATACTTTCTCTATTTGTGGGTCTCAAATCTAAAGTTCTTATTGGAGTATTGCACAGTATATTTTTATGATTTCTACCAATTTAATCATAAGAATATATATTCACTCATACTTATATTCAGTTAAATAAAAATAATTCAAGACAAGATACTTTAGTGAACCAATTATACTTGGATAGCATTATTTGCAGTCTTAGCGGATCTGGAATAATGTTTATAAAATATTGATGAACAAGAGTGAAAAATGAAGTAAACTGAGGAAGGTTATTTGTTGTCATTAGACTTGTATGCACTTTTACATAATTAGATTAGTTGATTTAGAAAAAATAATATGTATAAATCTTTCCTAAACACAGAGAAATCAGAATTGCTCTAGCAAAACTCTTTGAGAATTGAAACCTTTGTGTAGATTCTAGCTTACAGCCATTATCTATCACTTTCATTATATGGAAAAAAAAAAAAGTATACCTCCTCATGCTGAGTCTGAAATTACAGAAGGAAAAGGGCAAGTAAATTTCAATGTATAAATTAATTACCAAGATAGTCCATGGCAATGTAGCTCTCTTCACCAACTCAATTTCAATACCTAAATATTTTTTTTAAATAATTCAGAACAAGCCATCAGTAACATAAAGTGACCTGTGGCTGAATCACTTTATTTAAGTGACTAGGAAATACATTAATGAGTGGAAGAAAAATTTTAAAGTATTTAAATGTGGCTTGGATTATCATTCCCTGATTTTCTATATTTGCTTTCTATTTCTGTAGTATAATATCTAGTTATATCCATTACACATGTGATAAAAATTTGATGGTGATAAAATGTTAAGGAATTTAAAATATTTTCGATGTACACATTAGGGATATACTCCTCAACATGCATGTAACCCAACTTCAAACTAAACTACAGGGTTACAGTAATCAAAACAACATGGTACTGGCACAAAAACAGGCACAAAGACCAATGAAACAGAACAGAGAGTTCAGAAATAAGCCTGCACAACTATGACCATCTTATCTTTGACAAAGCTGACAAAAATAAACAATGGGGGAAAAGACTCCCTATTTAATAACTGGCTAGCTATATGCAGAAGATTCAAGCTGGACCCCTTCCTTACACCATATACAAAAATCAACTCAAGATGGATTAAATACTTAAATCTAAAACCCAACACTATAAAAACCCTGTAAGACAACATAGGCAATACCATTACAATATTACAATTACTTATACAAATAGAACTATTTACATAATTTGTTTGCTCTTTTCATTTTAAACACATTTTTAAAATATATTTTTGTTTTTAGCTCTTTTTACTATTTTTAGCTCAGGCACAGATGGTCGTAATTATATATAAAATTTGTGTAACTCTAATACTGAGTTAACTCCATTTATATTATCTTGAATATTTTATTTTTATCAATTTATTTTGGTGAAGTAACATAATGCAGACTCAAAGTAAAAGTTATATGGTCATTTAATCTACGGGAAAGGATAGAATACATTTTTTATCTCATTAAATTATAATTCAATATTACATTAAATTTATCTTAAATCAAAGTCAAGTCCTCCTTTCAAAATATTTTCTTTTTCTTCCTTCTCTACTTCTCCAAGAACATGTTTTGGTTATCCTTGTTCTAAACTTCAAAGTATTTTTTTATTCTTTTTTCCCATTTTTCCTCAATACATTCATTTAGATACTAGTTCATTTCATTTTTTTATCCCCATATTATTTAACTTTAATAAGGTATAGCAAGTCATCATTTACCTTGCATTACATCCAATCTCATCTATTTTTATTTACTTCACATTGAACTCTTTATCAAGAATGGTACTAATAATTTTACTCTTTGCCTCATAAATATTTAATTACCTACTGATACAGTTCAGTCCCTTTGTGCTACTAGCCAAGGTCAGAAATCTAAGTTTTCTTTGTGGAGAGTATTACATCAGCTGAATGAGTCTGTAATTTCAATAATGACATCTATAGACTATTGACTAAATTATTTTAATCAAAGGCTGTCAGAGTACATGCTTGTCTGCTGCTGTTATGGACTACATTAGAACTTCTGTGTCCCAAATTGTCTGTAATGTATTTTGTGATCCTGTATTATTCCATTACTATAACATTACTATTCCTATTATTTGCTTGCTTAGCCCTGTCTTGCCTATATTTGGTTAGGTACTGCTATGGGCTGAATGTGCCCCTCCACACACTTAAGTTCATATGTTGAAATCCCAAACCCCAATGTGATGGTGTTAGGTGCTGGGGCCTTTGGGAGGTGATTAGATCACAAGGATGGAGCTTTCAAGAATGGGATTAGTGTCCTTATAAAAGACACCAGAGAGCTTGTTTTATCTCTCTACTCTCAGCCATGTTTATTTGCATAGAACATTTACATTTAACTACCTTTAGCGTTTTTCAATGAAAAAAGTAACACAGACATTTATGGATAAATAATAATAAACAGATTAAAATGTTAAGACTGACATACCCTTTCACTCTTTCTACATTTACTCTAAACTGAAGGACACCCATCTGTCTACTCTGCTATTGAAACTGTACCATAAAATTTGAAACCCAGGGAATAAACCATTTACAAGGAAGCTGATATTTCACTTGGAATTTCAGATTTCATGTATCTTCAAGCTTTCTTGTGAATAACTGTGTACAAATAAAATTCACATAACTGTTTCTGTGAAAACATGCTGCTGAACAGCCATTACAAATGTGACATATTTTCAGACATTTTTGAGGATATGGTGAAAGAATTAACTCCAACATGAACATATATAAATACTGAGGGAAACTTCAAATAATTTATCATCAAACATTGTAAACAAATTATAAAAATTACTTATGTAAAAGAAAGCAAGGTCAACGAAAGTTAGATAAGTCAGTAAAGACTTAACATCTAGGATGTAATCTGGCCATTTATTTATTAGGAAGAAGATAAAATGTATAATCATCTATAAGTAAAAAATAAATAAAACCACAGTATGAAAACTATGATGTTCAAATTTGTATTTTAGAGAAAAGGGAAATGGAAATGCTTGGTCAACTCTGGACATAGAATAGCTTATACAGCCAAAACAACTATGTGCTTTCTTACATTACTAACTGGAAACAAAGATCTTCACTTTCTGCAACTCACCCCAGAGTACTGGGCATGCAAGAAAACCTTGTGGTCAAAGCATCCTAGGATAGATTCCTGACACTCTACCTGTCTTAATCAGTTCAGGTTCCTACAATGAAAATACCATACACTAGGTGGCTTAAAAGACAGAATCTATTTCTCATAGTTCTGGAGGCTGGAAGTCTAATATCAAGGGAACAGCAGATCTGGTTTCTGGTGAGCACCAACTTCTCCTATAAGTTTGGAAACTTACACTGATTCTTAGTGATTACACCATTTTCTATATAAATGTTCAAAACTAATCTGCATAATACTTAGTTTTCCCAAAGACCTACGTAATGTGTTAGCTACTTTTTTCTCTAGTTTATCCAAACCTCTCCTCTACTGCTCATTTCTTACCTCTCTCTGAGAATTCATGCCATATATGTTGACATTTTGATTACTGGAATCTCTTTTTTTCTTAGCCTATCAGAGATAATTGACAGTGGTTCAGATTATGTACATCCATCTAATATTATTATTATGTACATCCATCTAATAGAGTATAATTAATTTAAACAACTAGATGCTTTAAAAACTGCATTTCTCATCAATTATTGCTTTATAATTGAATATTTTACCATCCTGGACTTAGGAACCAGCAAAGATTTAATGACAAAGATACCAAAAGCAACTGCACAAAAAGCAAAAATTGCAAGTGAACTCTAATTAAACTAAAGACTTTCTGCACAGCAAAATAAACTATCAAGGGAGTAAACAGACAACCTACAGAATGGGAGACAAATTTTTGCAAATTATACATCTGTTAAAGGTCTTATCCAGCATCTACAAGGAATTTAAACAAATTTACAAGAGAAAAACAAACATCCCCATTAAAAAGTGGGCAAAGAACATGAACATACACTTCTCAAAAGGAGACATTTATGTGTCCAACAAGCATATTCTTAAAAGCTCAGTATCACCAATCATTAGAGAAATACAAATCAAAACCACAATGAGATACCATCTCACACCCATCAAAATGGTTATTACTAAAAAGTCAAAAAAAGGCAACGTTGCAAAGAACAGGGAACACTCATACACTGTTGATGGGAGTGTAAATTAGTTCAGCCATTGTGGAAAGCAGTATGTAACGATTTCTCAAACTGCTAAAAGCAGAACTACCATTCGACACAGCAATACCATTACTGGGTACATACCCAGAGGAATATAAATTATTTTACTGTAAAGATACAGGTATGTGAATGTTCATTGTGGCACCATCTGCAATAGCAAAGACATGGAATCAACCTAAATGCCCATCAATGACAGATTAGATAAAGAAAATATGGTACATATACACCATGGAATACTATGCAGTCATAAAAAATGAAATTATGTCTTTTGAAGGAACATGCAGGGAGCTGGAGGCTATTATCCTTCTTAAATACTGCATGTTCTCATGTATAAGTGGGAGCTAAATGATAAGAACTTAAGAACATGAAGGAAACAACAGACACTGGAGTCTACTTGAGGGTGGAGGGTAGAAGGAGAGAGTGAAGCAGTAACAATAACTATTGGGCACTGGGCTTAATACCTGGGTGATAAAACAATCTGTACAACAAAACCCCATGACACGAGTTTACCTACATATTATAACAACCTTCACATGTACCCCTAAACCTAAAATAAAAGTTAAAAAAAATTAAGTAAAAAAAATATTTTATGCTTTCGTTTTAAAAAGCAAGTTGTTAATATGAACATTTATGCATTAAAGACAAAACTCATATCAACAAGCTGGAATTCTATCTTAAAAACAGCAACATGAAATTCAAAGAATGCCAAATATAACATTTTGCATTTACACAACAGAGATCGATTGGGTATGTATATAGTCTGAGGAATATGAATAAAAAACATTGCATGTGGAAGAAATTTAGGAATTAAATAAATGTGATTTGTACATATTATACTCTAAACCAACCATGGGATGTATCAAGACTCATCAAGGGGTAGGTGAGTCTGTCACAGAAATGAGAGTGATACAGAAATTAAGGATTTTGGATAGGCCCTTGGAGAAGCAATTTCTACAATCATCCCAGGAGGTTCATAAGCCAACCTTGGATAAGGAGAAATATACTTAAATAAATAAATAACATAAATAAAATTAGGTTACAGAGCACAAAGAATATGGTTACTGAATATGAAATCTGTAAAAAATTAGTAATTGGAGTTACTGTAGATGTAAAGGTTAATTCAACTTAAAATCTCAAAGGCAGAACTTACCATAAAGTGTCATACATGTGTTGAGGTGACAAGGGTGGAAATAATTCACATTTAGGAGTTCACAGAAACACTGAATATTATTCATGTTTGTATCACAGAGTCTGATACAAGGTAAAATATTATTGAATAAATTACCATTAAATAAAGGACAAAAGTTTTTTTTTTTTTTTTTTTTGAGACAGAGTTTTGCTCTTGTTGCCCAGGCTGGCTGGAATGCTGAAGTGCAATGGCATGATCTCAGCTCACCACAAACTCTGCCTCCCAGATTCAAGCGATTCTCCTGCCTCAGCCTCCCGAGTAGCTGGGATTACAGGCATCCACCACCTGGCTAATGTATTTTTAGTAGAGACGGGGTTTCTCCATGTTGTTCAGGCTGGTCTTGAACTCCCGACCTCAGGTGATCCACCCGCCTCAGCCTTCCAAAGTGCTAAGATTACAGGTGTGAGTCACTGCGCCAGGTCCGGACAAAATCTTATACGGGGCAAGGCCAAACAGATATGAGATTAGAAGTGGAGGTCAGCTTTGTTTGTTTTTGATTTATTATAAATTTTAATGGCCAACTTGAAAAGGTGGGGTTTGCTAAAAAATCCAAAACTGGGACTTGAACCCTTCATGCTACGAATCTCCAAACTGAATGTTACACCTGCTCATGGAAAAAACTTTATTTCTAAACAACTGTGGTACAGATTTCTTATTTTAAGACCATATTTTTATTTAAAAATTGTAATTTCTATCCTATCCCCTGGTCAGACCTAACATGACTTTTCCTGGCTTCGGAAAGGTTTCCCTGAGGAATTATAGGTAGGAAAATAAGGCTGCCCATGGAGGAAAGAATATAAAAGCCAGATGTGAAGAGTCTTGAAGATGGTTCTAAGCGGTTTGGACATTATTATGAAGAAAACTGTCAAAGCAGGTTGTGCCTCTTAAATTTTGTCTTCATTATGGAGGATAATTTAATGTAGAAATATTAGAGAGAAGCAAAACTATTAAGAGATTTTTACAGGGTTAATAATATTGAAACACGAAAAGTAGAGTAATAAATTAAATGACATTATCAGGAGTCAAGTAAGTTCAATTCAGAAAATGTGGAATATTCTAAAACAAAATTGATCTGTTTTTTTCCAAGTGATATATTTATGGGAAAAAACAGGAAGATGAAAAGATACTTCAGAGACATAATAAACAAAATTAATAATATTTGATTGGACACTGACATCTTCCCCAGAAAAAAAAAAATACATTTTGGTGACTATTGGGGAAATCCGACTTATGAGTTATCAGATTAGATGATCTAGTAACATTAGTAGATAACTTTCAGAAGTTAAGTGTAATTTTTATATAATGACATAGAGTTGTTAATGTATTTAGGGATAAATTGCCACCATTATTGTAATGTACTATAAAATGTTACAGCTAAAAATAAGCATATAAACATGTAAAATATGCAGGTGATATGTAAAATGTGCAACAAACATCAAAATATTGAAAACAGTTTTGGATAGAGGTGATGGGTATATTGTGCTTATTTTACTGTTCACTATGCTTTGGAGTATACTTAGTTGTTTTGAAATTGTTTTAAAAAGCTATTACATTAAAGTTTAGAAAACCTCAAAATGCAAGGGACCAGCTAGGTAAGAAAGCCAGTATTTTGGGAAATGAGGAAAGCACTTTGGAAGGCCAAGGCAGGAGTATTGCTTGAGTCTAGCTTGGGGTAACATAGTAAGACCCTATCTCTATTAAAAGTTTTAAAAAAAAAAATTAGCCAAGCATGGCAGTGCTTGGGGTACAATGAGACCCTATCTCTACCAAAAGTTTAAGACTAGCTTGGGGTAACATAGTAAGACCTATCTCTACCAAAAGCAGTGCTTGGGGTAACATAGTGAGACCCCTATCTCTACCAAAAGTTGTAAAAAAAAAAAAAAAAAAAAAAATTAGCCAAGCTACTCAGGATCCTGAGGTGGGAAGATTTCTTGGGCCCGGGAGGCTGCAGTGAGCCAAGATCGTTCCACTGCACTCCAGACTGGGAGACATAGCAGGAAGTGTTCCAAAAAAAAAAAAAAAAAAAAAAAAAGTGTGTGGTGTGGAGGATGGAGATTGGTGGGAGAGAGAAGAGAAACTGGAATTAAGAACAATACTAAAGCAGAAAATTTTATAAAGTAGGTGGTATTTCAAAAATAGGTATTCAAAACAATGCAATTTTTTATTTCCTTCTTCAGGATCAAACCTTTTAAAATTTTTAATGTAAAATTCATCCATTATTAGTTATCTAAAATTGCAAATTTAATAATCACAAAGTAGTTGCTAGAAAACATTAAAACTAACTTTTGAGAAGGGCAGTAACTTTTGTAATATTTTTACCCATCTCCTCTTTACATGGGTGTTTATTCATTTAAACTTGATCTGTATCTGTTCTCTTTCTATTTGAGTCCCAGCTTCCCATTCTTGTGTAATTGAAGTGTTTCATCTTTCGAGTACCTCTTCCCAGGTCCTGAATAGCTTACATCCTAATACTCTAATTCTCAAAGCCTTATCTGCTACATTGATATCAGAGGGTCCTTATGAAAGAACCATTAAGGACTATCAGAGATGACAGTTAGACTCAAATTATGTAATGAGGTGCCTCTGTGACTTTAGAATTTGTAATAGCCTATCACGTCTGGGTTATTCCTTTCAACTCCAATCTAAGGCAGTACTAACTATAAGATGCACCACTAACATGCATTTGCCACTAGGATCTTTACCTGTGTCTTTACCTTTTTTTTACTCAAAAAATTGTATTGATGCAGTGATGTATTCATTGGCTTAATAAGAGGTTGTAATTGTCTTCTTTTGTTCACAGAAAAATCTGGTGACTCGTAAAAACTGGAATCGCATTTAATTTCTAAAACAAGACTTTCACCAGAATAACAATGCTCCACATACAATGGCAATACTGATCCTCTCAGTTGTATATTTTGTCCTTTTTCAAATAAAGTTTAAAATGCCTTTATTCTGAAATTATTTCTAAATCTATTATTTAGAAATGCTATTCAGTATATTCTCTCAAACAATAAATGACTAAATAAGTTGAAGACATGATAAATGACACAGAACATGATCATGAAACATGTTAAAAATCCAAAGCAATAAAATAAGGCTAAAATCAAATCAGCCTTCAAACGTCTTAAGGTGCTAGACCCCACAAATTGTAGAATTAAGATTTTGTGTTACCCAGCACTGAAGAGGACGTGTCCAGCACAAAACCATGAAGAATATAATTAAGATCAATTTTTAGGTCCAGCCAATATCTCAGTGATTACATGAAAAAGGATATGCCTATGTTAATTTCATCTCTTGATTAAAGAAATCATAAAAATTAAACAAGATAGCCCACCTTTTTAGTCACTATGAGGCCATATATACTCTTGTATGTATCACTTACTGATATGTTCTGGAAAATGTGCCCTTAGGCAATTTTGTCATTGTGTGAACCTCATGGTTTACGTACACAAACCTAAACGATATAGCCTACTACAGACCTAGAATAGATGGTATAGCCTACTGCTCCTAGGCTAGACTATATACCATATTAGGTATAGCCTACTGCTTCTAGGCCACAAACCTGTGCAACGTGTTACTATTCTGCATACTGTAGGCAATTGTAACAAAATGTTAAATATTTGGGTATCTAAACATATCTCAACATAGAAAAGGCATAGTAAAACCACAGCATTACACAGTATCATAATATGAGATCATCAAAATATATGTGGTCTGTCATTGATGAAAGATTGTTATGCAGCTTATGACTGTATTCTGAAAGGATAGTATTTATAACACATGTAGAAATATTCTATTATACAAAATATTTTGACAGTATATTTAAAATACTTGATTCAAAATGTAACTATTATAAACATATTCAAATATCTTTATTCTCTGTAGCAAATAAAAAAATTAACTATATTTAAATGTATTACTGTATTGTATGGCTTCCAACTAAATGGAATTAATATCACATTTGAAATCATTCATCTACAAAAAATACATCTGACTCAAAGAATCCATTGCAAAATGTTTACTAAGTAATCTCTAATGGTACTAGAAAAATAGAGATAACTATATTTTATAATGACACTTTTGTTTGTTAGAAAATCAATTTTTGGTGACTCAAGTTAACTGCAAAAAAAAAAAAAAAAAAAAAAAGGCAGATCATAACAGCTCATTGAGCATGGCCTACTTACAATCCAGCTAACTGCTTGTAAGAGAGCTCGGTAGGATGACAACGTGAATTTCCCGTGTGTGCCTTTAGCAGGCGGTATCCCAAGCAACTACACAATATCACCCAAGGAATCATCAGGGTCTGCCTATTGATGTTGTGCTCTTCATTGTTTATGAATCCAGAAGGTGAATTTTCGCACAAAGTGTTCCAGAAAACACCAGTCATCCTGTTTTTTCTCTTTGTTTTTGAACTTGAGGATCATAAGTTTGTTAAAATAGCTTCTACTGACCTCATAGGCTGTATAGGCTCAACCAATCTCTTGATCGTCTTTATTCTATCAGATGCTTTATTATAGCAAGCTGTCATTTGTAACTAAGTTCATTCTTTCAAAAGTTTTTGTGACTTTTTTTCCTGGGGGAATAAAGAAGTGGGAATAATAACCTCCTTTTTGCTGTTTTAATTCAGCCAGAGTAATGTACATTTTAATATGAACCTCTTTTTTTTTCATGTATTTGATTTTTGCAGTCAACTATATTACTACTTGCTGGGTGACACAGTAATACCCTGTCTCAAAATAATGATAATAATGATAATTGTCCTCTCTGAGTTCCAGTAACAATCTCCTTCCTCTGTCTCTTTAAGCCAAAGGTGGTAATAGTTCAACACCCCTTTTCCCTTCTTCTATATCCTTCCCACATCTTCATAAATTATCCCTTATTAACTCTTTTTTGTAATGACTCCATGTTCATCCCCTTCTACTTTAATGCTGGGGCATTCATAATATTTTACTAATATTTTATCATAGTGCTTAAAACACTATAACAGGTTTTAAATACTTACATAAACATTTATTTCTCCAAATAAAATGTGAGTTATTTGAAAAAAAAAATCTTATTTATACATATTGATATATTTTAGCACATGTAAGTGTTTCCATCTATTGGGTACCCAATAAATATTTTTTCAATTGAGATTGACTTTGAGATGTTTGGTTTTTCGTATAAAGATAAAAAACAAAATTTCAAACTCTTACTTTAGAAGCTGCCATTTATCAGCTTACTGACTTTGCATATGTAATTTAATTTCTTTCTTAAATCACCTTTAGACATTGATGAAATTATGTCAGCTATTGGTGGATGCAGAAAATCTTTAATGAAAGATCATGGCCATGATTAGGGAATCAATGCTCTAAAGGGCACTGAATTAAATTTTATGTCTTATTCTGTGGAAGATTAATTTAAATGATTTTATCTTTGGCAAAAAAAAATTATTTTGTCTGTTGATACCCTATGCACTTGATGAAAATGTGTGCAGTTATTAGAGAAACAATCAGGACCATTCTGTAATGGAGAAAATAATGCTATGGATGGCAACAGCCAACTTCAATTTATAACATTCTTCTAACAGTTCAATATATTGCATGTATAAAAAACCTAAATAAATAAACTAATTACTGGGGAACTTTAATCTCATATCCTTTGCTTATTATCCTACAACAAGGTATTTCATTTTTTCTTACAGGCACACTTACAAACAAATCAAAATGGTTATCTAATGTTTAAGCAGAACACTGTTAATTCTTAATAAGTTTGTAATATATTTAGAAAAACAACGGATATGTAACATATATATGGCAATATAAAAAAGAAATGAACCTTCTATCCCATACCCAAAAATAGTCACTAAGTAGGCATGATTACTGACCAAGTAAATGGCACAGGTAGTGATCATTATGAGACTTGATAATTAAATCATTATAACAGGTGTATTATGCAAGGAAATAATCCGGTACCAAAGATAAAAGATAAAAAGTGAAATATACTAACAACAACATTGTACCCTGTGCTGTTTCACCCTGGTGAAATAAATTAAATCTTGTATAGGACTGGTTCAACATTAGATGACACACTGTTCTTGTCATATCTTTAGCAGTTAAGAGGTGTAGCCTGGGAATTCTGGGGTTTGTGGGCTTGTACTTTAGCCACTGAAGATTCTGCATCTTTCTTGTATCTCCCTTTCTCTATTGTAAAAGACCAAGGTGGCCATTTTCAGGAGGCCCTCTAAAGTACTATCTAGTCCCAGGGCCCATTTCTGCAACTTCCTCCTGATATCAGGGGCTGTCTGAGTAATAAATTTATCCTTTACAATTAGCTATCCCCCAACCAATTCATAAGATAGAGAGGTGTGCTTTATGAAGGCCTCTCTTAGCCTTTCCAGGAAGGCAGTGGGATTTTCATCAAATCCCTGGTTGGTCATTGACAACTTAGTATAATTGAGAGGCTTGGTCTTAGTCCTAGGTAAGTCTAGGTAAGTCTTCTATTATGCACACCTGAAAATGATTCCTTTTCCAGTCTTCTATCTCATCAGTGGGATCCCATTTAGAGTCATTCACTGGTACTGCTTCTCTTCCAGTTGGATAATGTTCCCCCCTCTTCCCTGACACTATATGTGAGGCAAAGCTTATCCCCAAATTGCTCTGCTGCTTGCAGAGCAACCTGCTTCTGTGTCCATCAGGGTCTGATTCAAAAGTAACATAATGTCTCTCCAGGAGAGTTCAAATATTTGGGGGAAATTTGGGAAACCCCTCTATCTATCTGTCAGGGTCATCTGAAAACTTGCCAAGATCTCCCTTAATTTGCTTTAAGTCTTGTAGGGAGAAGGGGACCTGAATCTAACTAGGCCCAAATTCACTGGGCATATGTTGGAGGGGCAAGAGTGAGGCTGGGGCTTGCTTAGGGTGAGGATTTCTAGGAGGGGGCAAGTGAGTGGCTGAAGCTGGATGGGGAGCTGGGGGTGGAACCGGAGGAGCAGGGCTTGAAGGAGCTGACTTCTCTGCTGGGAGTGCCTCCGGGATTTATATCTTTAATTCTCTGGGCTTGCCCCTTGTAACCTTCCCTGAGGCAGCAAACAGGAGGGTTAGATCAATCCTACATTGTCAGCAGAGGTCTAGATTGCCTTGCTAGAAAGCCTGCACATATGGGGCCAAAGACTATCTGTCCTCACATCCACAAAAACTTCCAACTGCTGGATGGTATCAAAATGAATGGTTCCTTCCTGAGGCCAAGCCAATCCTTGCTGTAAATCATAATTTGGCCAAACCTTCATGCAGAAGGTTATGAGATGTTTTTCCTCCAGATTCTGAGGGTCAAAACCGTCCCAGTGGTTCAGGACACACTCCAGAGGAGTATCAGCTGGGGGTGGTTAAGTAAGTTGGCTGCCCATTCTGAACCACAGGGAATACAGGCACCCCTCATTCCCTCCCTTCTTTCAGTCAATACCCAGGGTGTGATGGAGAGAGAAAGCAAGTGTCCTCCCTTTCCATTGCTCCTCTCATCCCTTGAGTTCCGGAGACCTTGGCAGGTGCCGGCCATTGGTAGCAATGCAGTGCCTACCCATGAGAAAGGGAAAACCTGGAGAATGGGAATTAACCGCCCTCACCTGTGCCTCCCTTTCTCCCTGCTGATGGCAATCTTTGCATTCCCTGGCCCTGTTAATGCCATGGAGCATGGCCTCCTTCTGTGTGGTGGGGGATTAAGTCATCAGGAATTGGTCCTGACCATTTACTTTGTGCCTGTTGCCTGACTTTGGATGCCTCAGACCTTGTTTTTCTTTTCAGGGCCTCAGTCTGAAGCTTGGAATTGAGCTTGGAACTGAAAAGCTATTTTAGAGGCTGTATATATTGGGCTAAGTGTCTCAAATAAGCCCTGCCGAATTTGCAGTTATCAGCCAGCAGGTGGTGTTCCTTCGTTAATTTTCCCATCAGAAACAGAGTGCTGGGAGTGGGGGGAGCCCTCTCACTATGAAAGAGAAAAAAGAGAGAGAAACGGTTTAAAGGGCAAAAAGGTGAGATCCTGGGCGAAGAACCCCTTACTCAGTGCAAGTGGATCCCTCTCATCTTTATATGTTTCCCATGGCTCAGACCTGTTGAATTCCTTGGCCAGGGGAGAAACATTCCATTGGCCCTGTGGGGTAAGAGCTAGGCAGGGTTGTCTCCCGCCCCTCCTCCTAGGAAGCAGAGGCTGCAGCCACAGCATTGCTCGGCCCCACCCCAGCCGCCCTCATGGCTGTTGGGCTGGGCCTTTGCCTGCTGCAGGCACCCCCAGGTACCCCAGCCGGGAGGGGAAAGGATAAGGAGAAGTGCCCTGAGCCCTGCATGCCTGCTGCTGTAGAGGTGAGGGCCTAGACAGCACCTCTAGGAACAGTTGGTCTGATCTACACCTTTGGCGGCTCAGCCAAATGCTGGTTTTTCTTAGTAACATTACCGCAGCCAGTAGCAAAACTCAACATTATTAGGTAAGAGATAAGAGCTATTTCAAACCGTGAGAGAGAAAAGAGATGAAGTCTGGTGGTTTTCACCAGCCAGGGTTAGGGCAGACTTGTTAAAACTCCATGAAGGGAAAGAGCCTCTTACACGCAGGAAAGGGAGAGAAGTGGCAGGGTTTTGGAAGAGAGGCACAACTGACAGTTTCGCATTCACACTCACCTTCCAGGATCCGGGGGTGACGTCCCAGTCTGAAACAGGAAAAGTTCCCTTGTCCCCCTCAGTGAGTGGTGGCTTCTTTGGTGCCCCGCTGCTCAAACCTCTAGGGGGAGCATGCAGACAAGCAGGTTGCGGGACTCCCATCCCGCAGCAGGGTCTAGGGGTGAAGGTTTACAGCTGAAGCTCCAGGGGGCCATACGTTACAGGGTCCTCTTTCAGTTTAGCCATCTGTAGGCAGCTTGTTAACTCAATTAGTCCCCCTGTCCTATCCCAAGGAAGAGGGCTTTCTGCATCCCTGGGGTTTCTTGCCTTGGTTTACTAGAAGAATGGGATCACACGTGGGCCTGGAGAATGAGTCCAAGGCTTTACTGAGTGGAAGCAGCTCTCAGTAGATGCGGAAGCCGAAAGCGAGATAGAGTGAGAAGGTGGCTTTCCCCTGGAGTCGCCGCTCAGCAGCGGACTGTCTTCCGACCGCCCCTCCGAGTAGTTCCACCTGTTGGGAGCCTCCTGGCGTCTGCAGGTGCAGGTCAGTGCGCTCTTCCGCCAGGTGTTCCTCTTGAAGTCTAGCTCTTGCGCGTGCCCACTAGGGTCGAAGGCTTTTTAAAGGCACAGGATGGGGCATGATGGGCCAGGGTGGTCTTGGGAAATGCAACATTTGGGTATGTAAACAGAACTGACTGTCCTCACCTAAGTCAGTGGACACAAGCTGGGGGGCGGAGCTTGAGCAAGGGACCTGCCCTTCTCTACCCAGCACTCCTCTGCCTGCTCCCCATATCAAATGTTATTTAGCATATAAGGCCATTGTATGTAACAAATTGGATACTCTTGCAAAACACTTAAGTGTCGGACACATTATAAGTACTTAAAACAGTTATTAAAAGTTCTAAGCAACTGCTGTTGCTTTTGTTGGTGGTGGTAATGAACGTGTTTAATAATATGCAGATACAAGAAAAACAATTAGAAGAACATTTCTTCAGTAGTCTAAAATAAGATTCATATGTAAAATGGTGGTTATGACTGTAAGATAATAAAGATACATTGTTTTAATCTACCTAACATGTGCTAATTTGCTATGCCAACAATGGGAAACCAATACACATGTTAATACCTAAATGTATGGAAATGCCTTTGCAATTGGTCAGATGGAAGAGGCTGGAAAAAGTTTGAAGAAGCAGGATTTTAAAAGCCTAGATTTTTGTAAACAGACTGCTAATAGAAATGTGAATGTTAATGACTGCTGATGAAGTCAGTGTGGAACATGGAAGAGGAAAAACCTTTAAATTTGAGTTGATGCTATAATGGATTCAGACTTTTAGAGATATTGGAATGGAGCAAATGTATTTTGCAAATAGTACAAATGTGACCTTCTGGGGGTCAGATGACTGTGATAGGCAGAATAATGGCCCCCCCCAGTAATGTCCATGTCTTATGAATATGTTACCTTACATGGCAAAAATAACTTGCAGAAGTTACAAATTAAGGACCTTGAGATAGGGTGAGTATTCTGGATTATTTGGTTTGATACACGGGGACCCCTATAAAAGTGAAAGAAAGTATTTGTGTTAGGGTAAAGAGACAGATTTGATTATTCCAGCTGCTGATTATAAAGGAGAGGAATGAGCCATGAGCCAAGGACTCTAGTCAGCCTCTAGAAACTGGAAAACACAAAAAACCAGACTGCCCTAGAGCTTCCCGGAGGAAAGTGGCCTACTCACACTTTTATTTTAGCTAGTAAGACCCATTCAAATGTCTAACATTTGTAACTATAATAAATAGATTTTTGTTGTTTTCAACCACCAGATTTGGGACAGTTTGTTACAGCAGAAATAGGAAATTAATATATGGTGAGAATGAAAAGGAAGAAAATACCATGAAGGATCAGCAAAATGTGGCGACTGATTAGATGTGGAGGCTGGAAACAAATAACTGAGGAAGTTAATAATAATACCGTCATTTCAAGCCAGAGAGTAGGAGAGTAATGTGTCCATCTCACAGACATGCCATATTAAAATGTTTTATTATCTCTAAAAGCCCCTCACCAGTCACATTATACCTGGAAGTTCTACTTTCTAATTTGTCTCAATTATAACTCTCTTGAGGAATTATGGTATTATTGTGCCAATGCTAATATCTCATTTTTAGAAATATCATTGAATCTGTGGTTCTTTTTCATTGTGATGTCATGTATGTGGTTCTCTTCACTTCTCTGTTGAAAATAAGGCCCCATAACAGCAGGCACATTGCCCCTCTAACACTGCAAGAAAAAATGAATAAAATAAAACTTGAAATAAAGAAAAATTAAAATTTTTATTCACTTTTCAAATGCATTGTGCTTTTCATCACAAAATAGAGCTTTAGAAAGGACAGAAAGAAGGTCTTCCTGTATGTGACACACAGTTCTATAGCACAAATTCTGATCAGCCTTATAAGATTTTGTATCTCTATTTCAGGAATCATCTTTTGTACATTGGCCAAGATAAGTGATTCAAAGATATTTTTTAAGTTGTGGCACACCAACTCAATCAATAACTCTCCACTTAACCATTGATGAAAGTTACACAATGATTAAGGAAGAAAAAGCCTCATAAATGGGAAAGTAGAAACTTATATATAACTTTCTATTTCTGACCTCTCCAGTATATACAGTTTCTTCTCATCACCTAGCTGTCATACTGGATTTCTGCCACCATGTGATTTATAGAAATATATCCAGCAATTTCAAGTAATTTTTCATACTTATTTTTTACTTAAGAGGTATAATGTAATTTTGACCTGCACCTAAGCTCATAGTCCCTCCAGTTGAAATTTTACTGATACTCAGAGGGACATAAACATACATTCACAAACTTCAAGTGGTTATTTAATTTACTTTAGGCAGGACACCATTAATCCTTAAGAAATTTATACTCCATTTGCTTTTTGTGGTCTCTGGGCAATAACTGCTTAATTAAATAATGATCCTGTTTACTTTCTCATTCAGTATAAAAACACCTTTTGTGATTGATTAAATGCTAAGAAACGAACATCTTAATTGTGAAGATAGCTAATATAATTTAATAGACTTAATGGTAAATATTAGTGGTTTTAGATTACAGGGCAAAGCTAAAAAGGCAGTATGGGGTTCTAAGGGAAAAGAAAACCACTTCAAACGGGACTAAATGTGAGTCTCAGCTTTTTCTGGTACTATTAGTATTAACTTGGACAAATCAGTAACACTCTATCAGTCTCAATTTTCTTATATGTAAAACTTAAATAAAAATACCTACCTTGCATATTTTTTGAGCCAAGAAATATTATACTGTGCATATAACATGAATAGCACATAATGTGTTCAGTAAATGATATTTGTTACTTAAATAACACTCTTCTCAACACTTAGTTGTCTGAGCAATGTGACAGAACTTTTACACTTTTGATTTAAGATTTCATAGGCACATTGGACAGGAAATGAGGAAGTGCTAACTTATGACAGATTCTTTTCTGGTGCCATTAACCCAAAGTCTTTAATTATCCATGAAACTTTATATAAGCAAGAAAATGTAGTCCCTTCCCCCCGCAAGGCTTCTTATTAAAAACATTTTCCTTTTAAATGAAATATTTAACATTATTTACCTCAAACATTTTTCTGGTCATTATCTTGACTCTCAGATTGAATTATGATCAAGGCAATTGTCCATGTATACCAAAGTTTAAATAAAGCTGAAAATTTTTGGTGACTAATTTACATTTAGCTACGTGTTTTAAAGCTTTACAAATAATGGTCTCCACTTGAAGAAATCAGTCTTTAAAGTGACAGTTCTACTAACAGGAGTTTTCAAAGGCAACCTAACACAAAGCAATTTCCTTCTTTTGTAACAAATGGTTACTGCATGTGGCCATAGTTACATTTTCATGTATCTACTATTATAGCCATAATGTAAAAGTTAAACAATGTTTTATTTTAAATTCTTATTTCTACTCACCACTGTTACTGATTAGTTCAAAATGGGAAACTAGCTATAATAATCTTTGTCTTCTATAGCAATTATTTCAACATCAAGCAATCTTTTACTCTAGAAAATGTTTCCTGCAGTTATTTTCACTGACTGCTTATAAGGTCCCAGAGTTTACATATTTGAATGTTGTGGAGCCCACACTTAAATTCCCAACAGGATTTTAATTAGAGTCTGAGCAGTCCAGAATGCATATATATTTTTTTCCATTCTTGATGAAGCAAACTCACCTCAAGAGCATATACAGCTTATAAACTACATTGATTTCTCAAATATTTTTCAGTTGTATTTATATGTAGCTAATATTTTACTATCTCCTCTTCATGGCATTTCATTTTTTATTCCCTTATACTCCAGGAAAGGCAGATAGATATTTTAGAAAGAAATTATAGGTGCATATATACATGAATGTTCATTTTCAATGAGATAATAAAATCATCAAAACATGCAATTTAAATGTATGTGTTCTGCTTTATTAATGATTCAAATGTGATTTTGAATTTCTGTTAATGCTTCATAGGCAAATGGAAAAGATGGGAAAGAATAGTATTAAAATATCCCTTGGGACTAATTAAACTAATTTTACAATCACATGAGTTTCATCAAATTAAGTGAATGTCTCATCTTTGTACCAGTGTCATTTTTTCTTTCTCTGTTCTTTAGTTCATTCCACCCAAACTCCTGAAATACCAGTGCCTTTTTCTATGTCCTTTACTCTTCTGCAAATAAAAATGCTGCATAATTGCTAATGTATACTGAGTTATCAGTGTGAAGATACTAATTTAGTCATAGGAATACTAACTGCACAAGAGTAAGGTGATTATGGGCTAACTGAAACATAAAACATGAACAAAGATATAACTGGAAATGATGAACGATAAGTACAGACACATTTCAAAATCATATTGGCCTGATTGGAAAAGTTGAAAATGAAGTTCCAAAAAAGACATCAATGCCACAATGTTCATGTAGGAAGGTAATTTTAGAATACATATACACTAGATTTCAAGGCAACACAGAATCCTGCAGTGAAAAAAGATGGGAGTGAATCTAAAAGCAAAATGTTTCATCTAAATACCTAGATGACAACTTAGCTATTGGATACTGTACAGGCAAATTGTTATTTTAGATATGACAAAAGTTAATGGAGGGTTAATG
Source organism: Ateles fusciceps (assembly GCA_036589455.1). Classification (NCBI taxonomy): domain Eukaryota; kingdom Metazoa; phylum Chordata; class Mammalia; order Primates; family Atelidae; genus Ateles; species Ateles fusciceps. The sequence continues at coordinate 2,361,204 of JAZHEH010000589.1, forward strand.
CTACCAAGAATTAATAAATTTTGATGTCAGGTAATGTTGAGAGCATTTATTCAGTATTGGTGAAAAATATTTAGTAATGAAACCCCATCTAGTCTAAAACTAAACCAGAATTAGTAGTAAAACAAAACAGGCACATTTGACAGTATAAATGCTGATATACATATTTAAATATATGTATTACTGATTATGTGAAATATTCTAGAATTCACTGTTGATAGTACTAGTAATTATGACCTGAGAACAGAAAAGTATGTCTCTTACTTATTTTCTGATGGCATTATATGTTCCCTACCCTAGCTTCTAGAGCTGCTCACGTCACATCAAGTCAATTCACAAATCAAGTCACACTGCATCAAGTCACAAATGATGAAGAGATTACCTGACCTACCAGCCTCAGTTTCTTTATAGTTGTATTTGAAAAGTGCTTTATAAATTGAAACTATGTAGTCTGGTACTATAGAACCCTATCCTGCGTGTAGAAGCCAAAGCTTAACAAATATTTTGAATGAAGAAAAAATTCATACTTCATAAATTGATTTTACTCTAATAATATTAATCAAGAAAATTAAAATCCCCATTATCTTTGCAGGTTCTTTAGATGAAAATCACTTTTAGACAGGGTTTTAGATAAGGGTAATAGCTTTAGATATGGTTAATGGTCTTTAAGGAAATACTAATAGTACTGGGCTTTAAAGGCTTTGGACGGCTTATATAAGAACAAACAGATAGTATTTCTGACTCAGAAAAGGCCTAATGAAGATGCTCAATAAATGCTACTTACTTTCTTTGCACACTGTCTGCCCTTCCTATGCATATCACTCTGATCGTGAGTTCCATATCCCCTGCAATATACCAAATGACCCCGTACCTTTTACTCAAGTCATTTTAAAATAAGTTTTTAAAAATATTGAACCATTTCATTTGACTTCTGTCACAAATTCCAAGTATGTGATAGTCAGAAACCTCATACCCAAAGGGTATACTTGGAATTTGTTTTCCATTGAGTTGTTATACATGGCATGTCAAATTGTTTTACATGCTAGATCCATAATTTAAAGAGAGAAACAACACTTAGTTCCTAGTCAGAGAAATTTGATATGCTTTTCCAGGTCAGTGACAACCATAATTAATGCCTTCATACATTTAAGCATTGCCATTTAGGGTGGACAAAATACATCCATTAAGGTAGGGGAGATTATATTTTTTTCTTTGTATCACTTCACACAAGTAAATATTACTAAAGTTTAAGATACATTAGGTTGAAAAACATGAACACTGAAACTCCTCTCAATAATACCAGTATTCTCCTTGCTAAAAAGTCCATGGAGTACTTTTAGTTGTTTGGGGTTTTAGGTTTTGGTTTCTTTCCTCCTAACCTTTCTGCAGGATTTGATGAGGCAGGCTTCTCAAACTTAAAATTACAATTCTCAAAGTATGATCTGTGTACCCCTCAGGGGACCTTACGACCCTTTCTGGGGATCTGAAAAGTCAAAACTATTTTTACACTAACACAAAGTCATTATTGGTCCTTCTTGCTTTTTTGACATTTGTATTAATTGTGCAAAATCAGTGATACCTTATCAGGAATCAAGGCAAAGACCCCAAACTGTTCCACAATTCTTCACTACAACATGCTCACAGATTTAAAAAAAAAAAAAAAAAAAGCCGTTTTCACTAAATAACATTTTTGAAGAAGTAATGAGAATTATGACTTTTATTAAGTCTCATCCATTGAGTACAATGTGTTTATAATATGCCATGTGACAAAATGAGAAGTGTATATTAAGCAATTCAGTTGAATACCAAAAAAAAAGTGTTTGTGCAATTGAGTTGTAAGTTTCTGAATTAGCAGCTTTGTTCACAAAACATAATTTTTACTTGAAAGAACAATGAAAGATAAACGATGGTTATTGAGATTTGGGTATTTGGCAAACATTTTGCTAAAAATAAATGCAGTAAACCTATTCCTTTGATGGAAACAACTGATAGCACGTGTGGCCAATGACAAAATTTGAGTTTTCAAGAGAAATTTAAATATTGGGAAATAAAAATAATCTTAAGATGTGGCAGTGGAAAGGGAGAAAGATATACCAGTTAACAAAATATTCTGGCGGTAAATTGTGTAAGATATAGTGACTGAATGTGGGGATTAAGGGAGAGGCTAGAGTCTAGGATGGCATTCTCTTACTTCAACATAAATTTATTAAATAAGTAGATGGATAGTATTACCATTCATGAAAAGTGAATATTGGGAAATTAAATATTGCCAGTGTGAACTTGACAGTGTGAATATGAACTTCCATATTCATTTTTCTAATACTAATAGCAGTTAGATTGATGAATGCAAATTTTTATATTATATAATGATCTGTTTCAACATTTGGAAGATCAATATAACTCAGTGAGTCAGTATTTTCCAAATGACCAATGATAATACAAAATTATGCATGAGTTAAAGATTCACTTAAAGTTTAAATATACTGAGGGATTTTAACATAACAAAGTGTAAAAAGTTAATTAATATGGTTTAATTTCCACATTGTAACTAACTTTTAAGAAACTATCATTAGTTCACCAAACAGTGTGGCAATTCCTTAAGGATCTAGAAATAGAAATACCATTTGGCCCAGCAATCCCATTACTGGGCATATAACCAAAGGATTATAAATCATTCTGTTGTAAAGACACAGGCACAGGTATGTTTATTGTGACACTGTTCACAATAGCAAAGACTTGGAACCAACCCAAATGCCCATCAATGATAGACTGAATAAAGAAAATGTGGCACATATACACCATGGAATACTATGCAGCCATCAAAAATGATAAGTTTATGTCCTTTGCAGGGACACAGGTGAAACTGGAAACCATCATTCTCAGCAAACTGACTCAAGAACAGAAAACCAAACACCACATGTTCTTACTCATAAGTGGGTGTTGAACAATGAGAACACATGGACACAGGAAGGGGAACATCACACACAGGGGCCTGGGGGGATGGGGGGCGAGGGGAGGAATAGCAGGGGGTGGGGGTATTGGGGATTGATAGCATTAGGAGAAATACCTAATGTAGACGACGGGGTGATGGATGCAGCAAACCACCACCATGGCACTTGTGTACCTATGTAACAAACCTGCACGATCTGCACATGTACCCCAGAACTTAAGGTGTAATCAATTTTTTAAAAAAGAAACTATCATGAGTTAAAGAGAATATTCATAATTATCATGAAAGGCTATGAAAATACAATATGTATGTGTGTCCAAAAATACCTTAACCCAAACAATATACTATACCAGGTTAAATGCAAAAGTAGATATGACAGTCCAGCTACCTTCTATTAATATACGTACTCAAGAGATTTGCATAAAACAATGTCATCCATCTCACTACATTTTTTTAAGTCATCATTTTAACAAAAGTATGTTATTTTGGTAACATCCAATGAATGTATAAATATTTTAGTTAAATTAACTAATAAAGTTTTAAATCTCAATTTTATTCTTAATATAATAAATATTAATAGCTATAATCTATGTAAACAAAAACTATTTGAATTCATCAAAATTTTTTAAATGTGTAAAGAAGTCCTGAGGCCAAAAAGTTTGAGTATTGCTGAATTGAAGGACAGCATGTGCTCTAAGCTTATATGACATCACTCTCTGGATATCCTTCTACTTCTCCAATAGCCCCTTATACTCTCCTCTTTCAGTGTTTTTATTTGTTCTTCCCTTCTGTATTAGGGACTCTCATGATTCATTAGTTCAGTTTTGTCTCATTCTCTATTTCTCTGGAACTTTTCCAGAAGCTTTGAATGTGCTGATCACTCCCAAATCTACATTAGCAGAGAAAAACCAAATATTTTAAGGTTCTTATCCTATATCTAAATGTCTACTGAGCATTTCTATTTGTCTGTACCACCATAATAACAAACTACACAAGTCTAGCCATAAGCCCATCATATCTTCGGCACAGAAGCCCTAATCTGTAGTCTCACTTTTCATGAATGATATCACTATGTATCCACTTATTTAATAAATTTATGTTGGAGTAAGAGAATGCCATCCTAGGCTCTAGCCTCTCCCTTAATTCCCACATTCAGTCACTATATCTTGTAGAGGTTACCCCCAGAATATTTTAATTAGTATTTATTTCTCCCTTTTCACTATTGCATCTTGGTTAAATTTATTATTATTTATTAACTGAATTATTGTAATAACATCTTAGCAGATTTTCTGTCTTTAGCAATAGTCTCTTAAACTCCATTTTCTACAATGAGCAAAAGTGATGTCTCAGTTTCTTCTCTGATTAAAATTTTTCCCATAGGCTTTAGTATAAAATTAAGTCTTTGAATATCAGACCTTCATGATCTGGGCCATATCAAACTCAATACCTTCATCTCTCACCACTGCTCAAAATAAAGGACTAGAATTTCAATGACTAGCTCTCAGACAATTGATCCCACATCTCATCTCTAGGCAACATCAAAGAATACTCAAGTTGAAAGGATCTTTGGAGATAAAGTAACCATATAATTTATCATCCAAACCAGGACACTTTTGAGAATGAAAAGGATACTATTAATAATTACGTTGGGATAACAGATGCAAACCGGGACTGTCTCCAGCAAAGGAGCCTGTATGATCACCCTCCCTGGAGATCAACTAGTCTATGAGAGAACTTGAGTCATTAAAGTGAAAGTGCTCATGCTGGTCATAACAATGATTAGATGAGAACCAGCCTTTCCTATCTCCTGGTCCATTGCCTTTTCTTCCACATTATGCTGCTTTTCTAATAACTTTCTCAAGATAAAAATGGAGTAGCCTTGACTGTTTACAGAAAGATGTTATATAGCAAAATGTTTGTCATTTTTTAATGTTATTACAGTAAGTATATGTAATAACTTTACAGCAAAAAGTATCACTATTAAGGGGATCTCTGTAATGTGTAAGAGGGATCAAAAATATCAGCTTGCATATGCAAAAGTGGTTTCATTTCAGTAGGAAAGTAGAGTATCGTCTAGTAATAATAAGAGATGCCCCAGATCCCAAATCCCCAAATACTTGACTAGGTAACTTAGCCATTGCTACTCCAGCTGTGTATGTGTGTGTATGTGACAGAGAGAGACAGAGAGAGAGACAGAGAGAGAGAGAGAGAGAGAGAGAGAGACGGATCCTCTCCCTGTCCGAAGAAACTAGACTGAATCATATAAAAAGAAAAACCTCGAGACTCATTTATCCCGGCCCTTCCTTTGATAATTGCCTACCTTGTAGTACAGGCAGACACATATGGCTTCTTGCCTTCATTCCCATGAACCTATCCAGTTCAAAAAACTAAGTTCCAAAAACTAAGTTATCTTCAACTTGGATATTGTTCCAAACTTGTTGTTTCAAATCAGGGGCATGAGACAGAGTGACCCCAAACAGCAATGCAAAGGCTCATTGAAGACAGAACTTACCCCCTCTCCTGTTCCCCGAACATCTCATTATCATCATCCATTAAGCTGTATCCTTCAACTTCATTGTTTCCATTGTGCCATATATAAGTTTATTTCCCTTGAAGACGAAATAAAATTAGAGAAATCTTGAGTTATCTTTAAAGTCTATGGTATGAGAATAACAGGGTGTTCATCAACTAATGCGTTAATGTGTTATGCTCCAATGAAACTTTCTGCCTTTAAGACTAGATTCTGAGCTTAAATTATTAGTATCAAGACTATATTGAAACAGAAATCTAATTATAAAACCATAGTCAAAAACAAATAAACAAAATCAAGACTGTATTTGTCTATATCACCTAATTCCCATCATTGTGACATACTCAAGTTTTATGTATATTTGTAGATATCATAGAAGGTTATACTCTGTATATTATGTTGACATTATAGAATATGTACTTTTTTCATTTTGCTGCAGATTGACATCTCAATTTTATGAATAAAACAATAACTTTTATTTCTCATAATTAAGAGAGGGGAAATATCTTCTGTTCTACTCTTTCCAGTCATAACAAAGCACTTCAGTCATAGCCCATATAAAAAATACTAAGAGCCAAACACAAATATCATAGCATCAAAAGAAGATGCATGCTTGATATGGGGTTAATATGTCCCAAATGCTTTAAGGATATCTAAGAAAAATTCCTAAAATTCTGTCAGTGTGTGGATGTTTCTCTAATTACAAAAATAGCAATAATATTAAAAAGTATTTTCTTATATTGTACTTCCATTGTGACTTGCATGTCAGGAAGCATAATTCAATGGTGAATCTATCCCTGCTTCAGTCAACAGGGATATTAAATAGTATTTTCCAGTAAAAGATATGGACTTTCAAGCATTTCTTCAATGGTTGATTGAGCCCAGTTAAAGTTTTTCCTTTTCTAGACAAAAATCAAGGAGAATAATGCCATTTCAATTCTCTATAGCACAGTAGAACAAAGAGGAACTCAAAAGAATATCAAGTAAAATGTTGTAATGTCATATAAATACTTCTATTTCCAGATAACTAGAAACTGAGAGCTGACCATACTTGCAAAATATAAAACAGACCATATTACATACCATTTCCATTGGCAATATATATGTGTTTAATATAATTATATTGAGAACACTACATTGTTCTCTTTCTATACTAGGAGTTTGAAAATTCTTACTTAATGCTTTTGCAGTTAGCAAGAAGTCCTCTTCAGAGAGTTTCAGAGTTAGATATTTTAATCAGTGTTGTCCTAAATGCCTGCTGTCAAGATTCTAGCACTCCCCACAAAAATGGTATTTTAATAACATTTTTCTTTACGTGCTAAATATTTTGCATTTGTCTATGCTCTATTTGACTGTACTATTAAAATTTACTAAACATTCACTTCTCTACCGGTTTTAACTTCCTCTCTCAAAACTCCAATTTTACTAAGGACATTGTTTCTTAGGCCCTTCCCTCCATTCTGGGCCCAGCAGCTTCAGACCCAGCCAAATTAACCAGTGTCATCCATACAGAGCTTGTCACTGCTATGCTCCAAAACATTAAATCTATTGCTACAGATGTACTTTGCCTCCTAGAGCATCTAAGATGGCAACTATCCCATTAAAATAATAAACAATGTTAATAAAGAAAGCCTAACAAGTTTCACTTTCTTCCTAAAAAGAATGAATGCATTCCAAAGTGACATTGCTTCATTAGTGGGCAAACGCAATTCTAAGTATAGAAACTGGATGTACAGTCAAAGGGAGAACAAGATGAGTAGGAATTTAGAGAACAAATATTTCCCTGTGATCTCCATCATGTAGGACTACTATACAGTTCATTTATTCATTTAAATATATATGTTGAGTCTTTACTATGTGTCAGGCACTGAGGCTAAAGAAACAATATTTCCTCTCCCTCAGTAGTTTACAATCTAAGAGTAAGTAATATCTACATACAGGAACACCTCTGCTTAAGAAATATCCTTGGGCATCTCATGCATTTTAAAATATTAAAACTAGAAGAAATTATAAACATCATCTAATCTATCCCCTTCACTTTATAGATGAGAAAACTGAAATTCAGAAAAGATAGTTAAATTAACTACCTTCAAAAGTCCAAACTAGATCCCAAGTGTTCCAATTCCTAGTCCAGGGCACTAAACCATAATATTCCTCTCAGGTCACAAATATCTCTGAGATATTAAAAAAAAAAAAAAAAAAAAAGAAAGAAAGCAAAATCTGGGCTAGGCATGGTGGCTCACGCCTGTAATCCCAGCACTTTGGGAAGCCGAGGCAGGTGGAACACCTGAGGTCAGGAGTTCAAGGCCAGCCTGGCCAACATGGCGAAACAGGTCTCTATTAAAAATACAAAAATTAGCCGGGTGTGGTGGCAAGGGCCTGTAATCCCAGCTGGGCAGGACAATCTCTTGAGCTTGGGAGACAGAGGTTGCAGTGAGCCGAGATCGTGCCACTGCACCCCAGCCTGGGCGACAGAGCAAGACTCTGTCTCAAAAAAAATACCAAAACTACATATGCCTTTCTTGGGGTTATTTCCACTACAGGAAATATGACTTGGCACTGAAATAGACCTTTGAAGTGAGACAAAATAAAGTTAGAAATAATTTTACTAAGGATCCGGGCATTGAGCAATGGCATCCAGCCAATAACCATAGCCCTGTAGCATTGTCATCTGTCACCTTTCTTCACGTGCTGACTAGAGAGAGGAGTTGGCAGCACATTGCACATAGACTCTAATTTCATACAGCTAATGGTTTGCAACTAAGCTACACAGATTGTGAAACAATGGCAAAAAATATATGAAATTTAATAAGAAAAAAGAAATGCTCTAAAAACAGAGATACTGTCAGAGAAGACTACTTTTAAAAAGCTATATAGAGCCACCTAGTGACAGAAATTTGTGTTAATGGAATTATATTTGCTCATAAACTGAAAGCAAGTTCACAGACTGAAAGATATTATAAATGGCTAGGTCAGGAACAGAGGCTAGTTTTGTGTGTATATAAGGTCCTAACTGTGAGGGAGACACAAATCATCTGTCAAGGTCTTCATTTTTATATTGTTTGTATTTTGCATTTACTGTCAACAGAAAGCTTAAGTATGCCTTCTGCAATAGCTAAAAATTTTCAAATTTAATAGCTCTTCATCACAGTGTACAAGATAGAGATAGGATTCCATTTCTAAATTCTTATATTTCACCCAACCAAATTAGGCTAAAAAGTCAATTTCTTTACATTGGAAAATATCTGTCAATATTTTCAAACAGAATAGAACGTGCTTTTTTTTCCCCCTTATGAACTTTAAGAGGCTTTTATCCATGAGACACATTTTAACAACAAAGCTACATTTCTAAGGAAACTAAGGCAGCAGAGAATTGTTGCTCCAAATAAAACTCTTTGTATTTTCAAATAAGATAGAAAAAACAATTGTATGTATTTTCTTAAAGGAATTTATATAAACACATACCTAATTAGAACATCTCAGAAATGTTGTGATTGTTAGGACAAATCCTGAGTCAGAATCACATCAGCTTTTGTTAAACCCGTAAATCTCTTTTTTCATCTGAGAATTGATTTAACATTAATTAATCCTGAAATCTTTCAGAATGATGGATGTTTTATAATGATGAATAAATACTAAAGATTGGTATAAATATCAGCTTTCACTGTTATATAACTGAATCTTCTATGATATAAACATTCAGTGAAAAAGTATTAAAATTGCTAATGAAGCCATAGAAAAGAAAGTGAAAGCTAATTCAAAATAGTTTATTTTAACTTTATATGGTCTTTGCTCGACCAAAACTAAACTTGAAAATATATTTTGCTTTATTTCTTAATGCTGAAAATCATTATTTAAAATACTGGAGGCTTGCACCCTTTACTGACTGAGCCTCTGTTTTATGAGGGAAAGGGCACTGAGAAAAAAAAGCAGATGCAGAATCCCTTGATTCATATCTATGACCTACGATAACACAATAAAGTATACATTGATTTCTGATGAATGAGATTTTATTGTATATTGAGATGTCAGCACATGATTAACATCGAATTCTTTTTTCTAAGCCATTGTATTACATGCAGCCATAAGTCAATTAACTAATATTTGCAATAAGATAGAAGTCTATGAAACTGAAATCCTGGGCATAACATTTTTAAACTTTTAATAAGACGAAATAGAATCAGGTAACATAACACAAATGTGTTTTTTAATGGTGTGGATAATCCTACCAAAAAAAGTTAGCAAAGTTAAGACAGTTCTGATGTGTAATTTTAGACAATATGACAACGGGAAATGTAATATGACTATGGAAAAATTAAGGAGGGAGAAAGGCTGATGGAAACCTAGAATTACAGATATAGGCTTGATTAAATATCTGTGGCATATTTCCAACCAAGTAAGTGATGTGCATATCAGCAGGATCCTCAGGCAGTCACTATAGCTACAAATCCAAGAATGCCCATGCCCACCAGTGTGTGTTGTGCAGACCAAAAAAAAAAAAAATCACTTACTGTGGATAAGGCTGTTTTAATGATGTCACCATTGAACACAAAGGAGAATAGGATAAAGATACCTGTCATTATGGAACCTCTACTGTGTATTTGACACTAGACTAGGGGCTTTACGTATTCCATTTCAGTTAACAGTTACAGATTCCTTGAGCTGGTATTAATAAGTTATATTTAATAAGAGAAGAAACTGAGACTCTGAGAAGTGTTCTGAATGCTTTGACTGCCTCAAGAGCCATTGTTTTTTTCTCTGTATTTAGTGAGCTACATAGTAAATACAAGTATGCCTTATATATCACTATTATAAAACCAAAATTTTATTCTAATTCTGTTTACCTAATAATAAAGGTACTACATTTTTTTGAGATCAGAAAATGCTTTAAAACAGGTAAACTAAAAATGTTCACTCCTTTTTCTTAAGAATGTAAAGTCCAAACAGGAACAAAACTCCAATTTTAAAAGATAAAATAAAGTAGTCTTTTAAAAATCAAAGACAATAAAATACTGTAACATAAAATATATTTTTTGAAATTTGATATATTCAAAGATGCAGTTTTACTATTCATCTTTACAACATAGTCAATAATTTTTTATTTATGGAAGAGATGTATTCTCATTGTATTTTCTAAATATGAGCAATATATAGAAACTTAAAGAATTTTAGTGGATTAGTCTCAAAGCCAACATTAACACTTATACATAAGAGACCATAAGGATCACCTCCACGTCTTTTTAAAATACAGATTCCCGAGTCCTACTACTCAGAGACCCTGGCTCAATGGTTCTAAACTGGAGTCTAGAAATTTACATTTTGACTCATACTCTTCCCTCCACTACTCCAAGAGATTCTGGTGCACACAGTCCGCAAACTATATAGGAAACATTCCTATTATTACCACTTCAAATTTTTTATTGATTTTCATGAAATTTCATGTCATGTCCTCAAAGTAGTTATTTATTTATTTATTTTGTTCTTGTTGTTGTATTTATATCTTTTTTCATGACAGATCTTATCAGAATTTTTACCTGATCTTAAATGCAAGAAAAAATGATCATTTTGTGGGGTTGATTCTTAAAAGATTCTTAAAATATCATAGTTATTATGTAAGAAAAGCTATGACTTATGTTTTTAGAATTTCAAGAGTAAAATATGCTTTCAAAACATCAATGACATCTTCTGTGATTGTTATAAGGGTCTTCATTTCATGTAATATATTTAAAATTTTACGTATGTGAAAAATCACTTGTACCAAGCCATTCCTATCATTGTACAAATGAGCAAAGAGATGTACAGATACAAATAAGCATAACCTAGCACTGGACATCAAGTTGCAGCAGGACCAGATCTCCCAATACACTGCCCAGGGCTGTTACCAGGACACTGCTGTCACCCCCCCATGTGAACGTTCACCCACAAACCTGAAACTTAAGTGATTACCACACAAGGTTCTTCCCTGTGCCATTCATAGCATAATAAAATGATGAAAACACTGGACTCTTCCTCTCGTCTAAAATCTAAACTAATGGCAAAAAAAAAAAAAAAAAAAATGAACTAATTCAAATGATCCTTTGCTAAACTAAGGTCCAGAAAAAAAAAATGCATTTAAATCTTTGTCGTAGATCGTAACAGAAGATTTAAGTTAAATATGTATTCCAGGAACCTCCTTCTGTGGAATGGCACCCAAAAGAAAGAATCCATTTTGCAAAAACTCAAGGCTATTTAAGCGGTTATTTTTCACCTCGACTCTTAGAACTAGCCACTGGTTGTATTAGGTTGATGCAGTTTTTGCCATTACTTTCAATAGCAAAAACCACAATTACTTTTGCATCAACCTAATATATGGCGTGGTCCCTTTAATGCAAAATAGTCATGTTGCCAGTTGATTTTTACTTCTTCATCTCCCACACCAAATTATTCCTTCTACTTGATGCCATCAAAAATATTCTTCTATTATATATACTATGTTTTCTTTATCCATTCATATGTTGATAGACACAGGTTGATTCCATATCTTGGCTATCGGGAACTAATTCTGCAATGAACATAAGGGAGCAGATATCACTTCAAATATTGATTTCAATTTTTTAAAGTATATACAGGATGATCTCATTTATGCAGGGAATCTTAGAAAAGCAAAATTCATAGCAGTAGAGAGTAGAATAATGGGTAGAGAGCTGGTGTGTCAGAGAGAGAATAAGGAGTTGTTGGTCAAAAGGAACAAAATTCCAGATAGGCAGAAAAAATATGTCTTGAGATCTATTGCACAGTAGGAGGGCCACAGTCAATAAAAATGTGTTGCATATTTTAAAATAACTAAGACCATAACTTTCAAATGTCTCACCATCAAAAATTGTAAGTAAGCAAGGTGATGGATACGTTAAATATTTTGATTTACTTATTCCACATTGTATACATAAATGAAACCACATTTTATTCCATTAATATATACAATTATGATTTGTCAATTAAAAACAGTATTTAAAAATAGTCTTCTAAAATACAAACTGTACTTCATTCTGCTTTTTTCTATCTTTGAAGGATCATGAGAATAAACCCAATCAACACAGAGAATGTACAGGAGTAAGTCTTGAATGCAGTATCTACATATCTATTCCACTATTTTTTTTAATTTGTGTACTTTTAGAAACTCCATCTACAAGAAAGGAGCCAAGTGACAGTTTCCAATGGGGGGGAACATTCTCATGAAGGTACTGTAAGGCTAAGTCTGTCCACTTCATTTCTTGTTCTTGATAGATTCTGTATGCCACCATTGTCTTGTTCAGGTTCAGGAAGCTCATTCAGTGGTCTTGCAACATCCTAATAAGGCAGCTTGTCTTCTTTCCAAGCATCATCAGTCAAATCTAAGATCCTTCCATCTCTCTGAATTTCACCCTCCATTTTTCTGCAACTTTGATCTTGTCAAATCATCACCTGGCACACCACAGCAGACACTTACCACTATTTTCATTAGGGGTAATACAATTCTACTGTGTTATAAAAATAATGCCAGTGATCATATTGCTAATATCTAGCAGACCACAGCAATAACTTACTATTTACTAGACTCTAGATGGCATCATATTTTCAACTTATCACACTTTCAACTTCCATTTTACAATGAGTAATAAACTCAATTATATCTCTAGCCATTTCTTAGTAGCAGTGCACCTGCAGCTACAATCCCTTATGAGACACCTATGACTCTACATTCTTCCCTTATTCTCCTTTCCCACCAACCCCATTTCCAACTGACTCACTGAGTTCTGCTCATTTTGCCTTTCCCTGGTCAAGCCATCAAATTAACTCTTTCATGCTTTTCTGGGCTGTTTATCCTTTTCCTACTGCCAACAGTAGGTTTTTTGTTTGTTTGTTTGTTTGTTTTTTCCTGATAGCCTTTCGGCTTTCTTCCTCATGAGATTAATGTTAGAGAATTCCTTAATGGTTTTCTTGGAAAATAGCTCTTACTTAGAGACAAATACACCATGCTTTTTACAATGTTCTGGAGACCCGCAGGTGAATCTTATAAAAGTGCTGTATCGCTGAATGAGCTATAGAAATTAGGTGCCAAAATTTACAAACTGGATCTAACTAAACTAAAGAACTTCTGCACAGCAAAAGAAACTATCATCAGAGTGAACAGGAAACCTACAGAATGGGAAGAATATTTTGCAATCTATCCATCTGACAAAGGGCTAATACCAGAATCTACAAAGACCTTAAACGAATTTACAAGAAAAAAAACAAACAGCCCCATCAAAGAGTGGGTAAAGGATATGAACAGACATTTCTCAAAAGAAGATATTTATGTGGCAAACAAACATTTGAAAACAAGCTCCTCATCACTGGTCATTAGAGAAATGCAAATCAAAACCACAATGAGAAAAGATCTCATGCCAGTCAGAATGGCGATCATTCAAAAGTCAGGAAATAACAGATGCTGGAGAGGATGTCGAGAAATAGGAACACTTTTGGTGGGAGTGTAAATTAGTTCACCATTGTGGAAAACAGTGTGGTGATTCCTCAAGGATCTAGAACCAGAAATATCATTTGACACAGCAATCTCATTACTGGGTATATACCCAAAGGATTATAAATCATTCTACTCTAAAGACACATGCACACATGTGTTTATTGTGACACTCTTCACAGTAGCTAAGACTTGGAACCAACCCAAATGTCCAAATGATAAAAGAAATGCCCACATTTTCTTTATCCAGTCTGTCATTTGGGTTGGTTCCAAGTCACAATAGCAAAGACTTGGAACCAACCCAAATGACAGACTGGATAAAGAAAATGTGGCATATATACACCATGAAATAGTATGCAGCAATAAAAAAGGATGAGTTCATGTCCTTTGCAGGTACATGGATGAAGCTAGAAACCATCATTCTCAGCAAACTAACACAAGAACAGAAAACCAAACACTGCATGTTCTCACTCATAAATGGGGTTTGAACAATGAGAACACATGGACACAGAGAGGGGAACATCACACACTGGGGCTGGGGGGATGAAGGGCGAGGGGGAGGGATAGCATTAGGAGAAATACCTAATGTAGATGATGGGTTGATAGGTACAGCAAACCACCATGGCACATGTATACCTATGTTAACAAACCTGCACATTCTACACTTATATCCCAGAACTTAAAACAGAAAATTTAAAATTAAAAAAAAAAGAAATTAGGAGCTATTTTTATTCTAAAAAGGTAAAGCTAGTGAAAGTATTTCTTAAATTTTTATAATACAATAGGATAGTAAAGTTGTAAAATTAATATTCATATATTTTGACAGCCAAAAGTATGCATGAAAATATATCTGAGGCTGTAAAACAAATATTACATAACAAAAATGCTAAATTCAATACACTATGATTGTTCATATGTAACCTCAAAAGATACTTGGGAATGTCTGGATATTTATATGTAATACTAATTAAATATTTACATAATAAATAATTTTTTAATTTTTTTTTTTTCTTTTTTTTTTGAGACAGAGTCTCACTCAGTCACCAGGCGCCAGGCTGGAGTGCAGTGGCACGACCTTGGCTCACTGCAACCTCCGCTGCCCGGGTTCAAGCATTCTCCTGCCTCAGCCTCCCGAGTAGCTGGGACTACAGGCGCGCGCCACCACGCCCAGCTAATTTTTTTGTATTTTTAGTAGAGACGGGGTTTCACCATGTTGACCAGGACGGTCTCGATCTCTTGACCTCGTGATCCGCCCACCTCGGCCTCCCAAAGTGCTGGGATTACAGGCGTGAGCCACCGCGCCCGGCCTAATTTTTTAATTTTTTAAAAAATATTTGGCCTCACCAATACCATCACTTCAGACTATTTTTATTTCATAGCTATGTTTTGTGCAAATCAAAAGTAAAATTAGATCAAGGGACTTTTGGACAGAGACTATGGGGTTGATCTAAAAAGCAACTGCAGCAGAGTTTCAGGATACAAAATCAATGTACAAAAATCAGTAACATTCCTATACACAAACAAAATTCAAGCTGAGAGCCAAATAAAGAACACAATCTCATCTGCAATAACCACAAAAAAAATAAAATACCGAGGAATATGGCTAAGCAGGAAGGAGAAAGAGTGAAATTTCAAGAATTCACAATGAAAATTTCAAGACACTGCACAAATAAATCAGAAATGACACAAACAAATGGAAATACAGCTCATGTTCAGGAATTGGAAGAATCAATAATGTTAAAATGGCCATACTACCCAAAGTTATTTATACAATCAATGCTATTTCTATCAAGCAACCAATGACATTCTTCACAGAATTAGAAAAAAAAAAATTGTTTTAATCATATGGAACCAAATATCCCAAATAGCCCAAGCAATCTTAAGCAAAAGAACAAAGCTGGAGGTATCACATTACCTGACTTCAAACTATGCTATACTACAGTAACCAAAACAACATGGTACTGGTATCAAAACAGACACATAGACCAATGGAACAGAATAGAGAGCCCAGAAATAATGTAGTACACCAACAACCATTCAATCTTTGATGAAGTCAACAAAAACAAGCAATGGAGAAAGGACTCCCTATTCAATAAATGGTGCTGGGATAACTGGCTAACCATAGGCAGAAGACTAAAACTTGACCTTTATCTTATACTACATACAAAAATCAACTCAAGATGGATTAAAGAGTTAAATTTGAAACCAAAAACTATAAAAACCCTAGAAGGAAACCATTCTGGACACAGTAACAGGCAAAGATTTCATGACGACCACTCCAAAAGCAATTGTGACAAAACAAAATTTGACAAATGGAACCTAATTAAACTAAAGAGCTTCTGCACAGCAAAAGAAACTATCAATAGAGTAAGCAGACAATCTACAAAATGGGAGAAACTATTTGCAAACTATGCATCTGACAAAGGTCTAACACCCAGAATCGATAAAGAACTTAAACAAATTTACAAGCAAAAAGTAAGCAATCCCATTTAAACGTGGGCAAAGGACATGAACAGACACTTTTCATAAGAAGACAAACAGATGAACAACAGCACATGAAACAATGCTCAACATCACTAATCATTAGAGAAATGCGAATCAAAACCACAATGAGATGCCAACTCATACCCGTCAGAATAGCTGTTAATAAATAGACAAAAATTAACAAAGGCTGGCAAGATTGTAGAGAAAAGGGAAAGCTTAAACACTGCTGGTGGGAATGTAAATTAGTTCAGCGATTGTGGAAAGCTGCTTGGCAATTTGTGGAAGAACTTAAAACAAATTACCATTCAACCCAGCAATCCCATTATTGAGTATATACCCAAAGGAAGATAAACCATTCTACCATGAAGACACATGCACACAGCACTATTCACAATAGCAAAGATATGAAATCAACCTAAATATCCACCACTGGTAGATTGGATAAAGAAAATATGTTACATATACACCATGGAATACTATGCAGCTATAAAAATGAACAAGATCATGTCCTTTGCAGCAACATGGATGGAGCTGTAGGCCATTATCCTAAGCAAACTGGCACAGAGACAGAAAAATACTACATATTCTAATTTATAAGTGGGAGCTAAACACAACAACAGACACTGGGCCTACTTGAGGGTGGAGGGTGGAAGGAGGGTGAAAATTGAAAAAAACTACCTATCCAGTACTACCCCTACTTACATGGGTGATGAAATAATCTACATACCAAAACCATGTTACACAATTTACCCGTATAATAAATCTGCACAGAAACCCTGAACCTAAAATAAAATTAAAGCAAAACCCTGAATATACATCCAACAAAAATAGATTAGAATGTCCAGATTCAGATATGAAAGAATTTAGTGAATAGGATTGGGGTGCCAGACAAACATGAGTTTAACCTTTGCCTCAAATTTTCTAACTGTTTGAACTGATGACATTCACTTGTATCAGTAAAATACAGATTCAAGTACCACTGTTAAATGATAACAGAATTGAAGGCACTGTTTAAGAGATACCTAATATCAAAGCTTTCACATACTAGGAGTTGAAATAAATAGCAGTGTTTTCCCACCTTGAAGCTATTTTCTCTTTTCAATTTTCATACAATATCCTACAATAAAGCAAGAGATTCTTGAAGATCCTGTTCATCTTAAGCTAAGTCACATCTAGCAAAATGAGGAGCCTTACCCTGTATAAGTCAAGCCTCATTTTTGTAAACATAACAGGCTGTGCTATCTCTTTCAACTCATGAAGTTTTATTTATTAAAGTTCCACTCATAAAGTAATAGGAATAGTAGTGCCTATAAACATAGAAACATCACTTTAATAGATACCAAATTGCTGACAGGAAAAGGGATTTAATTTTCCCTTAAAGCCAATAACTCCTCTCACATTTACTTTGAAACAAAATGGATTTAATTTGTTAATAGCATTTTGTGACAGTAATATTTAGCAACTTTTAAAATGCCTGAAACTTAGCTTCCTCTGCCCTAAATGCATAGACTAAACAATTTATACATTTTTACTGCAGAATTAAAGAATGTAGCTTATTATATCTGTTGCACACAAGGTAATACATTACAAATGTGCTTTTTTTTTAACTTGGGTTAACTCATATGAATTTGTATATAGTACTATCCAGTGTTTCATTCTGTGCCTGTAATTCTTTAAAGGATGTATGTAGTACAGTTTTAAATATAATTAATTTTTACTTTATAATGTCACATTCTACTCTTACACTTTAGTTCATTGAAAGTGATGCCCAACTTTGAAAATTTTAGTATTGAAGCAAAATTGAATGGAGTAGAGTGAGCTTCTAAATCTGCCACATATCTAGAATTAAGATTCCATTGCTTTAATGATGAAGAAAGAGTTGCTAATATATCCTCTCTACTGCTTTATGCCACCAATGTATATCTGGTTTGAATGAGAACAATTAGACTACAGTGTTATAATCTAAATATTTGACCAGCCAAAACAATGTTTTGAAACCTTATCACCAATATAACAATATTGCAGGGGTGGGGGAGAGCCTTTGGGAGGTGATTAAGTCATCAGGGCAAAGTCCTTATGAATGGATGTAGTGCCCTCATAAAAGAAGCCTCAAAGAGTTGCCTTTACCTCTTGCACTGTGAGAGGACACAGCAAGAGTGCAACATTTATGAATCAGCAAGCCCTCCTCAGACCTTGAATCTGATGGGGACTTGATCTTGAAGTTTCCAGTCTCCCCGCACCACGAGAAATAAATTTATGTTGTTTAAAAGTCACCCAGTTTATGGTATTTTGCTGCAGAAGCCTGAGGTTAAAGGTAAAAATAATAGCAAAGCTAATGTATGCCTATTTAGGTGCAATGTTTTCAAGTAAAATGTTGAATGTCACAGACTATTCGGTAAAAAATAGACAGTGTTTATTTAATTTGCTTATTTATTTTTTCTTTTAAACATCAAGTGCAAAAAAGTGGAGTTAAGCATGTTTCTTGCATCAAGTAACGTTTTCCTCATGAATCCAGGTAAGATTCCACTTCTGTTTCACTTTTCTCTTGCATTCCCACTTCTCATTTGCATCCCTTCTCCATCCCAGTCATCCACTGTAATGTGTTGGGTGTATCATTTCTTGTAAAACATGTAATGTTAATTTATATGTGGCTGTGGATTTTATTTACATAATATATATGCTGGCAGGACTCATGATTTATTGCAAATATATTAGATTAAGCAAATGATTTTTAATGACATTCTTGCTGCTGTAAGGTTGAAGGACAGACTTGTGTGGACCAAGAGTACAAACAGGGAAGCTGTCACCAGAGAAAGAGTCATGTTGCAGGAAGTCAGGAAAGGAGGTTTCAGCAAGGCTGGCAGTAATGGCAATGACAAGTCTCCACATCGATTTCAAAGGAAAATCAAACAGATTTGCTGATAGATTTGATGTGGACTCTGAGCAAAGAGAGAATCAAAGATGACCCAACGTTCAGGAGCTGAGCTGGGTAATGAGAAAGACTACAAATGAGCAGTATCATTTCGAGGGAAGAATAGGAAATCAAAGTTCTGTTTTAGATGGGTTAAATTTGAAATGCTTATTTGATATCCAAGTAAAGCTAATACATAGACATTGAGATCACTTGGATCTACATCTAAAGTTTCATGAGGACAATAGAATAGAAATGTGAGTGCCATTTTTTAAGCCATGGGCTTGAACAGAGCTCACTTCTGAGAGGATCAAGATCCAAGCACAGAGCCCGAGAGCATTCTAAAAACTTAGAGGCCAGGAAGAGAATGTCAGAAGAGACTGAGAAGGATCAGCCTATGAGTTACAAGCCAAAACAAAAATCATAACACAAAATTAAAACATGAATCTTGTGGTACCCTGGAATCCAAGTGAAGAAATGGATTCAAGGAAGTGGTGAGAAACTCTGTTGAATGGTGTTTAGAGACCTAGTGAGATGAACTGTGAATTGACCATTATATCAAGATAATGATTGATCTTGACAAGAGCAGTTTCAGTACAGTGATAAGATAAAGCGCTAATTGAGTGGAAAAGAACACTAAGTAAGGAGGTATAGACAACAAGAATAGATGCTTTTGAATAGTTTTCTTATAAAGGGGAGCTCAGAAATAAAGTCAGAGGAGGATTTTTTAATGGGAAATATTACAGACTTTTTTCCTTGTAATGGGAATAATCCAGAAAACAGGGCCAGGGGTGGGGTGTATTAGTTCATTCTCACGCTGCTATGAAAAAGTACCCAAGACTGGGTAATTTATAAAGAAAAGAGGTTTAATTAACTCACAGTTCCACATGGTTGAGGAGGCCTCAAGAAACATATAATCATGGCAGAAGGCATCGCTTCACAGGGCGGCAGGAAAGAGAATGAATACCAGCAGGGAAAATGTCAGACTCTTACAAAACTATCAGATTTCATGAGACTCACTCACTCATGAGCACAGCATGGGGGAAACCACCCCCATGATCCAATTACCTTGGTCCTGCCCTTGACACATAGGAATTATTATAATTCAAGGTGATATTTGTGTAGGGACACAGAGCCAAACCATGTCAAGGGGGAATTGTTGATGAGGTCCAGAGAGGGAAAATTTCTGGTTCAGTGACTTGTGTAGGTCAGAGAAGATAGTACACTAGGCCAAACATAGTGTACTATGTTTGGGTTGGATGGGAACACTCTCTATTCATCTTCAGGAGTACGTTTCTATTTCCTCTTTCCTGTTAAAGTGAATTATCCACATCACATTTCTCATAATACCATTAGCTTCCATTCCTACCTTACTGAGTCTATTCTCTTTTACAGCAGTGAGAGTGACACTGTTACACTCTTTTTTTTTTTCTTAATTCAGGAGGTAGATTGCAGGTTTGTTACATGAATATATTGTATAATGGTGGGGACATGCTTCTTTAGAATAATTTATGTTTGCTTACAGCTAACTAGAAGTTGATTTATATCACTGTTTGATTGAAACTCAACAAATAAACTGCTTTAAGCCAGTGCTTCATTAGATCAGTTTTTCAACGCATGGCCTGATGTTCCCTCAGATGGGGGTATCTGAGATCCACCCAGAAAATCAATGAAGTCCACATTTTTCCAAGTGTGTATCTATGTGAAGTCAGATTATTGAGATACTTCAACCAAAGCAACATACAGGAAGATATTGAATGCATAAGCATAAATGAGCATAAGAGAACATGTCTTCTATTAAACAGATTTGCAAATCTCTAAAACAATTCTGAAGTACTATTTTTTTTGTTTTCAAAGACATAGTGATTGTAAATAAAATGTCATTTATTTTAACATGTAATGTGTTTATTATTTCTAAGTGAATTAATAATTACATATTTTTTAAATTTCTGTTTTAACTTCTAATATAGTAAATTGGATAGACATAAATCATAAAATTCAAAACTCGTCTGAGCCTTCAATATATTTTAATAATATTTTTAACCCCTATTTTAGTAAGTTATTTAAGTATTTAAATAACTTAATATTTAAGTAAGCATTTCCTGAGACCAAAAACTTTGAGAATCTGTACACAAGATAAGCACCAATGTTCCTTGCCATTCTGAAATGACATGCCTTAGCTCTGTACCATCTGTCCTCAAATTGAAAGCAATTCAAAGCAAGAATCATGAATTTTTAAAGACTATTTATTTTATTACTTTTCTTTTAATTAAAGATGGATTAAAGATACCTACATTTTTTATATTCTCTAATTAAAACTAACTCATAATGGGTGCTCAATATATATTAGATGGATTTTTAAGTGAGAGACACTTACATAGATAATTAGGGATAATCAGGAAACAAGGGAAATAGTTTCAGAGTGGGAGTGCTGGGCCAGCTTCTTAGTGCTGAGACTTAAGCCCATTGAAGTTGCTATTTCCTCTGGGTTAGTTCGTATAAGTATTCTGGTGATGGAGAAAGTATTCTTCCCCCTATAAAGTGCCATAAAGCATAATAACTAAGCTCAAGCCCTTTGAGACCAGAAAGTTCTAAATTTAAATATTATCTCTATTATAAAATGTGGCCCTGGGTAGAGTGTTAAAGTGGTTTGAACCTAGGGATTCACGTACCTAAAATGGGAATAATAGTGCATAGCTCAGTTTGTCACATTGCTTATCTTGTGGACAGAGATCAAAAAGTGTTACTTAAACTTTTAGTTGCTAGACAATAAGAAGAGGGCATGGGTATCTGGGGCCTAGGGTAAGGGGAGTTGGCGGCTTCAAGGTCATAGTTATTGACCAACAGTTGTAAAAGTATTTCAGTAGTGTAAAAGTGATATTGTATTGCCAAATAGTGCTTACAAACTAAATATCACTTGTAGTCATTGATAAGAGCAATACATGTGTTTACCTCAAGCTCTCACCATATGTCTTGCAGTAAAATAATTCTCTGGGGTCAAATTCTGCCATTCATCTAAACATTGAAAGAACAAGCAAAAAAAAAAAAACAGTCACGTAACTTGTTGAGGGAAACCCACTCTCTTCTCCAAGCCTCACATTTAGCATTTTGCATAAAAGGAACCCTCTGGGCAGATACAAGGAAGCATGGATGGCAGAAGCAGCAAGTATGTACTAAAATCAGGTGACAGAATCCTCTGTGATGTTGAGGCATATAGAACAAACAGAACTCTAAACCATTGACATGATACTGCTGAGCTTGCACGACGGATAAAAACCACTCCTGCAAGAGAGTGGGATTTGCACGATCTTCCTAATTCATCTTTTTGATCCTATGTTAAATGCCATACGTTTCATTAATTAAAAATTATCTGTAATCTCTTATGACAACATACACCCTCTGATACAAAATTTAAGAAGTCCCAAATCATGAGCACCAAAAGGTTGATTTTTGTTCAGAGTTTTTCAAACATAAAATAATTGCCTATTTATTAGAGATTTTACTTATTGTTACACACCTGCAAAACATTGTTTACACTAAATTATTTTTAGCAATCATACAGATAACAGAAACATGATTGTGAAGCCTTTTAACTATCTAGACCAAATGCTGGACCCTCTGAAAACCTATCTTCATCCATTTCTCTTTCCATATCTGCAATGAACCTCCAACACACTGAACCAGATAAATTTGCAGAGACAGTTCAAGAAGTGCCCTGAATCTATTGTGCTCAGAAAGTTTCAGGTATTCACAGAGATATGCTCTATCCCACATGACCATAAAGCTGCATGCCTGGAGCAAATTGCCTGCCATTGACTTGTTTTTAATTCCTACTAAAGTCAATGGCTTTAGTGGTTTCAGGTGATAAGAATGTAATCTAATTTAAAAACTAGATGCCACAGACAGAAAACTGCAGAAGTCTCTGTACATTATAGCAGACATTGCTTTAATTTACCCATTTTAATTTATAAGCAAAAAAGAAAGGAATGACTATATTCATTAACATTTATTCAGTTAAAGAATATTCTAAGAATCTTTTATTCTGAATTATATATATTTATGTTATAAATATTATAAACATTTTATATAAATATAATAAAATATTAGGACTATTACATAATATTTTCATGTATTTTTATATATATATAACATACATATATACGTATATTTTTTTGAGACCGAGTCTTGCCCTGTCATCACCCAGGCTGGAGTGCAGTGGTGCGATCCATCACAGCTCATTGCAGCCTCAAACTCCTGGGCTTAAGGCATTCTTTCACCTCAGCTTCCAAGTAGCTGGAACCACAGATGTACACCACCATGGCCAGCTAATTTTTTATTTTTGTAGAGATAGTGTCTCACTATGTTGCCCAGGCTGATCTCAAACTCCTGGGCCCAAGCAATCTTTCTGCCTTGCCCTCCCAAAGTTCTAAGATTACAGATGTGAGTCACTGCACTGGGCTATGAATTATATTTTATTTATTGATTTGATAATCTGAAAAATGAATTCAGTCTAGAATCCAAAAGCTATTTATCACAAATTAAGTTTGTAAAGTTTAATATTCTCCATGTATAAGCTTACTTAGCATAGGTAATTTCTAATATCCAATTTGAATAAATTCTAAACATTTTTTAGAATTTAAGAGAAAAAGTATTAACACTAATATTTCTGTACCTTGCATAGTATGCTATCAGTAGTTTCCACAAGCTTTTGTTCTAACTCCTTGATTATAAATGTCAAGGTTTTCCCTTCTTCTGCTAAAACTGTGCTTCTGCCCCATAATTCCTTGACATGTCTTACAGTGAATACAATGCATAAATACTTGCATTAGCCATTCATGATTTTTACCAAAATCATCCAGCTCTTATCCTTCTAGGCACTTAGTAGGATTGTACTTCCTGGTCCCTTTGAGGAAGAACAAGGCAGTATAACATTCTAGCCAATGAGTCATAAGTAAAAGTGATATGTCACCCTCTCAACTCAAAGCATGTATTACATATATGAAAGCATCTAGAGCTGTCTTTATTTCTGGCATAGTGACCACAGAGCTTCAAGATGATGGCTATTTTGTTGGCCGGGGTCTCTGAGCGACCACTGAGAGCAGAGCTCACCAGCTGATCTATGATGAACATGTAGCTTGAGGAGGAAAGAAACCTTTGTTTTCAGCCAATGATAATTGGGCTGTTGATTATTATAACATAATCTAACCTATCCTGACTGAGCCTACTTCAGCCAAGGGCACTTTCAATTCCTCCCTCAGGCCTTTATCCCCATTCTTAATCTAGCAAGGTAGGCTGCACATTGTAAAGGCTTTACGATCACCCAGTTGTCCATCTCCCTTCATTATTTTTCAGAGCATAATCCTTTTCTAGCATTGACCCTAAAACTGAAGTCACTTCCTAACAATACTTTCAATTCTACTAATTACTCTGCACACAATGTTTTTCAAAGTATGTCTAAGAAAAAGAGTTGGTCCAATCAACAATTTTCTTTTAAAGTTTCCATACTTAAATTTAATTGTGTGTGTGTATGTGTGTGTTTAGCCTTCATTGCATTTCTTAATTTGGGAAACTGTTAAAAATGATTCCCCCTCAATTCTAACAGATTTTAGCTAGTCAGTCGTATGTCAATCATGTTGGTTGGGCACGTTAGGTGGCTCAAACCTATAATCCCAGCCCTTTGGGAGGCCAAGGCGGGAGAATCGCTTGAGCCCAGGAGCTGTAAAGGAAGACCTCCTCTGTACTAAAACAAAGCAAAACAAAACAACAATAACAAAAAGGAATATGGGTGTCACCCAGGCCAGCCAGTCACAGTACATTACTGTGAGGAGAACATGGTGACACAAGGACAGGCACAGGGCCTAAACTAGGCCAGCCATAAGCCCTTTGAGGGGTTGACATAGATTCTGGTCCAACGAGGGTTGTGCTTTTTTTTCATAAGATCGCTACATATAAGGATGATATACATACTGGTCTGCCAGGGATCATCCTATTGTTACATGGAGAAAGCCTGCCCAAAAAAGGAAATGAAACTGAAACTGAGAAAAAGTTGGGGGGTGTGAGGGGTTGTGTTGTGTTGGGG
Organism: Ateles fusciceps; assembly: GCA_036589455.1. NCBI lineage: Eukaryota > Metazoa > Chordata > Mammalia > Primates > Atelidae > Ateles > Ateles fusciceps. Next base: position 2,386,631 of record JAZHEH010000589.1, read on the forward strand.
GGATGTGGGGGATGGTAAGAACAGGGATTTCTGATGACATCAATTGACTCCTTTTAGCTATATCATGCCTAAGTTTTGGATCTCCTAATTTTGAAGAGGCTTGTATTTTTTGTTTGTTATTTGTTTTGTTTTTTTGCTGGAGCTAGTTTTAGTTGGGTGATCAACGAAAGTTTCTTTTCCCCTGACTCCTCTTCTCCCACATATCTGCATGGATCCTTCCCACGTCCTTTTCGGATTTTTAAGTAAAAGCAATCACCAACACAGAGGCCTCTGGCCTGGCCACACTGATGTATGTACCACCTTCACTTTTGCACTTCTTATATAACTTTGTGTTTGTTTGATGGGATCCTCTAGAAAGTAAAGTTTTTAGAGTGTAGTTCACTGTTACATCTCTCATATCTAGTGTAAGTGTCAATATAGATTTGTCAAATACAGGAATAGATAAATAAATGTATGGTCTTCCCCACTATGGCTACATTAGTTGTCTTATTTTTCCCTAGCTCCACAAGATTCTTATCTATATGGCGATTATGAAAATACTTTTATGACAAAATTTAAATTGGTCATGACCTTACCTTTCCCTCTTCTTCTGCCTAAATACTGTTCCTTTGCAGAAGATTCTCCTTGCTGTCTAGCTACATTCTAAGAAGCTACACTGCTTTTCAAAATCATCTGAATACCATTTAGTAAATTACACTTTTAATAAATTTTTATAGGTTTAATACTTAAACACTTTAATGGACTAATTTACCAATCTGTGACCTGTGGCAATGAAAACAAAAAGCAACTTCTTTCAAAAGTCTCTACGTACCTGACAGGGAGTAGCTAAGACAAAGAGATAAATTTTATTTTGTTCTTTAATTTTTATTTTATTATCACTACTCTTCCTCACAAACCCTTCCCATAAACTAGTTTTCTTTTCTGTATTCACAGACATTACAGTTGACCATGCAAATCAGACAGATAATAGAGAGAGAGAGAGAGGCATATATGCATCGCACACACAGACATAAACACACACACACTTGCATTCACTTATTAAATGGTGTATTGCCTCAAGAATCATATCAGTATAAATTAAATGAAATCCAAAACTAAATATGGATTATGCAGTATTGAGAACACTCCTCTCTTTCCCCTTTTCCAAATCTCCACAGAAAAAGAAATTGTTTTAAAAGGCAAAGAAAAAAGGAGAAAGCAGAGACAAACCAGTAATACAGATTTAGACATCGAAAAGTAGATGCATTTGAGTAAGCCAAAGCTTAAATTACAATTAGTAATTTCAAGAGGCAACTCAATTCACCATCCAGAATTACCAAAGTGCTGTGGAATTGGCAGCTTCCAGTTCTTCTAGATATTGTGGAGAAAAGAACTATTTCTTATTAATAAGTGATTAATTAAATTTTTTTTAAGAAACAGTCATACCTCCAGATGCCCTTCCTCACACTCACAAAATCTAAAGTTTTACTCTGCAATAGTAATGCGGAGAATTCCTATTTCAGATAGTATACAAGATGCAAGGACTCTGACCCACTTATCTCCCTGTATTCCAAAAGGCTGACATGTAGGTGTTTGCCATTTAAAAGAAAACTAGTTAGTTTCTACTTTGAGGAAGATGTACAGTATGGCTACACAGCCCTGCCAGAATGTCCTGTAGTGAAGCTCACAGTGAACAAACCCAACCATGTTCTTAGAGTGCCCAACCAGCCTTTAAGTTCCTCACTGTTACCGATGAGTAGCCGTGAAAGATTATCTGACACTTGAGGGAAGCCTCTTTGAAAAAAATCAAGGCCAAGTAAAAACAGAATAGGGTCATTTAAAGGGAACAGAGATCATGAAGTGTTAGTATGCATATATTAAAAAGGAAAATATAATAAAATTAGACCAAGATACTATCAAAATGAAGCATTAAGATAATTAAAAAGAAGTACCCTTGAAAATTAAAAGAAAATTATGACAAAGGTTTTAAAATATTAACATAAGTTAAAAGGTAAAATTTAGGACATCTATTTTTTTAAAAAGTTTTTAAAAGGGAATGAAAATAAGAGGTAAAAGAGAACACTAAATCAGCAGATCATTGCACAAATTTCCATAACCAAAAGATAGCAGTTTCAAAATAAATGAACAGAGAAAACTGGGGGGGAGGGGGAATACTCTCTGAAGCAATTAAGAGATCTTCCAACAAATAAGAACATGAGTTTGTACATTGAAAGGACCCATAAAGTGCCCAGCATGAAGGATGAAAACAGACAAACTCAGCCGTTTTATATTTCACTTTCATACCACGAAAGACAAAGAACAGCTCATCTAAGCTTCCAGAAAAGGAGAAGAAAAAGTCACATAAATTGGATCAAGGACTAGTATGGCTTCATATTTGATAGCAATAATACTAAAATGTATAAACAAAAATTATTTTAAATTTAGAATTTTATATCTAACCAAGCTTACACCTATAAGATATCCCATTCAAAGTTCAGTGCAGGAAGCAGAGACCACCATAGTTAGTGTCAAGTAGTATGGCAGGTTGTCAAGTGACTGAAGAAACAGACTTTATGTTGAGCTTTCAGGAATGACTTTGAGAGCTTTGCTAACACACCAGGTCATGAAAGGACTGCTAGCTCCTCTTCTATTCAAAAGTCACCACAATCAAGAAACCTCCATGATCAAAATATATCTGTTCACAGTGGTACTTTCCAACAAAACTTGGCAATTCCTCATTAATAAATTTAAAATTTGTGTAAGTGTATCTTATTGGTACAAACTACAGAACTTTTAGAACCCCACTCTGTGGAAGTCTCAAAAATATACTTTTTAGCTTTTGACACACTAAAAGACATTTGGAATTCATGCTGAATAACAAGTCACTGTACCCATGACACAAAGTCTCAAAAACATATTTCCAAAGTATTCTTTCTATTGAAGTTCCTGGAGGGCATATTTTATATCTCTAAACCTAAAGATAGTAAGATGTATACAGAAAACAGGAGACCCAACAACATGGGCAGAAGATGAGAGGATCTCCCAGGATGATGAAGGCAAATACAGGAACACATCTGTGTCCCAGGCAAGGAGGGCAAACTAGGGTTGGAGCAAGTGAGAAGGTTTTGGGAAAGACTTGTTCAAAAAGATGGAATAAATAGAATACCTGAGGTGTCTGCAGTCTTGGTTTTAGTGAAAAACCAATTTGAGACTGGATTAGTCGGAAATACATTGAAAACTAAGTAAATGATAAACATGAACATCTCGGCTGGGGACCAGTGGGAAGGTGAGCAGGAAAGGAAAGTTATCGAAATTTCTACTCATATATATGATCTATCCACAGTGGAAAAAAAAAAAAAGAAAAACCATTAACTACTCTTCTTCTCTAAAGCCTAAAGTTGAAAAAAACAATCAGGGAGTAATAATAAGCATGTTATTTCAGGCATAGAAGCAAGTATTAATGTAACTAAAATAAAGTGAGTGTAATTGTCTTTAGGGAAAGAAAATAGGAATAAAAAGTGATATGGATTTCTGTTTTCTGTATCTAATCATATAGAACTATTTGACTATTACAACTACATGCATTTAGATATTGGGTAAAAATTAAAACTTGGGGGATGATTTGAGAAATAAATTACAGCTCTTTATGTTACTCTATTCTTAAAAGAAATCTATTCTATAAAGGCATACAAACATTTTTCAAATTGATCTCACAATCAATTCCTCTTTCAATCTTGGCTACATCTGAAATAGCAAAGGCTGCTCCAAGACTAGAAATAAGATGACATATGATGCAGCAGTAGCTTTAAAAAAGTTTATATGCTATTGGTTTTTGAGAATTCATTAATCATTCACTAGATGGGGCTAACACACTGTGGAGAGGTGATGACTAAACTCTTCCATTTTGTAAGTAATAACCACATTTGAAAGGAAATATATTCTGTAGATTTGTTAGGAATTTGCAATTAGACAACATATTATTTAAATTCTATTTTATAACATAAATAGAAATTGTTCACTTGTAATAAAAAGGCAAAGTATTATAGAATTTTAGATTAAAAGAAAAAAAACTTTAGTGATTATCTAGTTGAACTTCCCAATTTTACGTATAGGAAGACTGTGGTCCAGAGAAAAAGCACTTGCCTAACATAGAGCTAGGTATAGTGCCCAGGCTAAATATCCTAATCTGCTGAAAGAAAAAAGCCCACGGATCTGAGCCATATAGGCAAAAAGCTTACATAACAAATGTGTATTGAGCATCGTATTGAGACACTGGGTTTAGGGAAGACAAAAAGATGAATCAGAATCTCATTCCATTCTGAGGCTCTAGGGAAGGGGTGAGTCTACATTGAATATGGTGAAATGTAAACAATATGTGGCAAGAGTGCAAGATTTGGTAAATTAAAGATGGCCAAAAATATTTTCTACTCTTCATATTGAGAGATAGAGCTTAATTTTGTTTTTCCATCACTGGCCTGGCATCAGTGACTTGTTTGGCCTATAGAAAGCAGTGAAAGTGGGATTCTGGCATTTCCTTAACCTAGCTTCCAAAGTTTATGAAGTCAAGCAGTTTCCACCTGAACCTTTTAGAACGTTTGCTGTCAGGATGCTTGCTTTTAAATTCTGCTTAACCTTCTGTGAGCTGCCCAAGTGCTGTGGAAAGACCACCTATAGTTGCTCAGACCTAACAAACAAATGAAGAATGCATGCATTATTTAAAAATTGGTACTGATACAACTAGCTATTTGTAAAATACCAAAACTAACATAGATTTCTTTATCCCACTATACTCCCATTATACATTATAAAACATAAATTGCAGGTAAATTAAATATTAAAATGTAGTAATTAATATTTAGAAGAAATAACCAAGTCAAATTTCTCTAATCTGTAGATAGAAAGACTTTTGTATATAAAAGTAATAGGAAAAAATTACAAAGCAAAATATCTGTCAACTTTCACTATAAAAATAATTTTTTAAAACTTCTAGACATAGAGAAATGACTAGGACAGGAAAAAAATTACACAGAATAAAATGTTTCATTTCTTTAAAAAAAAAGAGATTCATGAGATATAATTTCTGTCTTAAAAAGAATGAACAAATTAACGAGAATGATATATATCCAACAAATATCATGGATTCAAAGCAAGGGAAGAGTGTGAAAGAAGAGAGACTGACCACATGTTTAAAGTGTAAGCTTTTCAAATTAGGAATTAGTCATGGTTTCCTTTTAAAACATAGTCTTAGCAAGGGTACGGTGAGTCCATTATTGTGTGGGTGCAAGAAAGCTAAACAGATGGAAGACTGTCTTTAAATAATTTTGTATTGAGAGACCCTATTTCAGCATTGAAATATATAAACTTCCTACTGTTTAATCACTAGTATAAACTTCATTAAGATGAAACACATTTTACTCTTATAAAAATACATTTACCAGTCAGATAGGCAAAGATAAAAATAATTGATAATGCTTAATACCGGAGACTTTGCAGAGAGACACTCTTATTCACACCCAGTCACTATTGATGTCAACATAAATGGGCCTCAGTTTTCCTTCTCTAAAATTGGAAAATGTACATTCTATTTGAATTGGCATTTAATTTCTGAAATTAATCATAAATGTTGATGTAGTAATATACAAATGTGCAATGTTATCTTTACAAGGATATTTATTATAGCATTATTTATAATAGTGAAATATTTGAACTGAAATGCCTAACAACTATAAATTGGATGTAATAAATCTTTATGCTAGTCTCTCCTTAGGTTGTTTAGTCATGCTTTCATGTGTTAGGAACCATCCTTTATTCTTGTCTACCTGTAAATAACAACAGAATCCTAGCAGCTACTTTGCACAATGACCTTACCCCTTAAACCTCATTAAAATGAGGTGAGTGTAGTCACCTTCAGGGAAAGAAAATAGAAAGAGAGAGCAGCAGGGAATTTGTTTTCTGTATCTAATCATATAGATTTATATAACAATTTCAATTATGTGAATTCATATGTTGGGTAAAAATTAAAATTTGGGGGAGGATTTGAGAAATAGGTTATAACATTTTATATTGCCCTGTTTTTAAAATAAATCTATTCCACAAAAGCATGTAAACATTTTCCAAAATAATTACCAAAGAAATTCATGTCCTGACTCTGGGTATATATAAAATAGCAAAGGTTCAGACCTCACCTAAGTTGGTTTGCTGTTTCGTAGCCCAGGAAGAGGTTACCAATTACTAGAAAAATAAAATCATTACAAGCTAAATTCTAATACATGAGTATTCATTGATGCTGCAGATAATTCCTCCAACATCTTTTGCAAGTCAAATATTTGAATGAGAATTGGATTTGATGATGCAACCATCCAGTTTTAGACAAAGCATTGACATTTCATTAAAAGTAACATCATTGAAGATGAAATCTTCGAAGTCAAGTTGGCAACTAGCCATAATTATTTGGTTTGTGAACTCTCTTGTATTTAGGTACAAGTATCATATTCAGTCACATGCACCAGAAGATCTTTATGGTCCATGAGAGACCACTTTTGCTGTAAAGTCACCTGAAGTGTGCAAAATTTGATTGCCTCTAACATCTGTAGGGCATCCTGTGAAGGAATGATTTCAACCCTCCATCCCTCAGGCTCATATGAAGTAACTGAATGCTGATCTATTCTCCTGCAGAAAATTTTGTTTGTGACCCCAAGCTGGAGAATCCAAGAAATTGGATGTAGAAATTATGACAAGGAATTGAATATTTTTATTAGAGCTAATGAAGCTGTGCTTATATTACACATTGCCTGTGTCACATGGAAACAAATCTGAAAACTCTCTGGGTATACTACGGTATGTCACATGTTCATTCCTTGTTATTAAAATAGCTGTGAGAATTATTGTCTTATTCTTACCACCAAACCTCATCCCTCTAAGCAGAATTTGATGTAGACTATATTACATTAGAAGATAATATCTTTGTCATTAATTGAAGTTTCCTTCCCCATGTTTTCTGCTGGGAAAACATTTCCCAACATTAAGGTAGCAATGACAGTTTTATATTTACACTATCTTTAAAGGGTGGCAAAGAACAGATAGTCTGTTCTTGGCCTATAAAATTCTTTCTTCCAGTTAAGCCTGTGACTTACTAAGGAAAATGATTTCCCTGGATTCATGGCCTGTTATAAAAGGAGAAAGATATTGCTTCAGTAGAAATTACAAGATGCAGAATCTGGATAAATCATCACTACTGTGGGTTCAGAAATTCCAGTAACCATGTCTTCTGAGTTTCTCATAAGCTTTTCATTTAGTCAAAGTATGCAGCAAATATGCTCCTTCATGTACAGAATATTAGATAACTGATTGAATTTCATTTCTACATCACACGATTAAGTCTTATACTAGTCATTAAGCCATTTTACGTATTCTTAGCACAGTAGAAATTTATCTTTATGAGCAACATTGTCCACTTATTTCAGCCTATTAAATATTTACACACTTAGATAAAATAAATATATAATATATTTATGTGAAATATCTACATACATAACCATGTTGTAACACGTTATTTTGGCTCAATAATAGAGTAATACTGAGGAATACTTAGTCATTTCTACATTCTTATCCAACTATGCTATTATCTCATGAGACAAAGATAAAATAATGCATGTTTGGAGTCAGCAAATTTGTGTTTAAAACATGTTTTCACCCACTACTAACAAGGTGACCTTGGGGAAGTCAATTTACCTCTCTATGAAATGTTGTATTCATTAATAATGATAATAATAATAATAACTTTTACTAAGTACTTTATGCCAGGCACTGTCCTAAGCATTTTTCATGTAGTAACTCATTTGATTCCCATAAAAACCTTTGATTTAGATAACTATTCAAGTCTCATAGGTGAAAAGTCTGAGACACAGAGAGAGTACTAACTTGAATAAGGTAACATAGCTATATGTGACACATCAAGAATAAATTCAGGAAGCATGCATCATAGTCTATATACTCAAAACTACTCTATCACCTCTCTTAAAGTTAAGAATGGAATTAATTAGATATTTTTAATTTTTTTAAATGTATATGTGAAAGAATATATGTAAAACACTCAAGCCCAAAGAAATTGACAGGGTAGAATATCTATATTTGGTGTCTTAATAATTTGTAGTTGTATGATATAAAAAGTGATTCCTGTTTATTAAACAGTAGTCTGTCAGTATAACCTTTATTTAAATGAACAGGAGAGGCATAGTTCTAATACCTAATTAGAGGCTGGTTTTTGTAGTTTTCATATCTACTATGTCATCTGCTCCTAATTATGACTCTATCAAAAAAAAAGAAGTGTTCATAGTTAATAGTTCATGGTGCTAAGCTGAGGGAGGTTAAACAATTTGCCTCCATCCCAAAGCAAGGAAGTGGAAGAGCCAGGACTCTTCCCCCAGTTTTGCCCTTAAGAACTCACTACATCATTCAACAAAACCTCAACAGATGGCACTGAGTCACTAAAGCCTAAGTGACATGCAGTTTCTGAAGGTTATAAAAAGCACTATCATGCTACATTGTACACATGTTAAATAGCAGGGTGTAAGTTGTGTTTTACTGGAAATTATAGCACATCATGAACTTATGACAGAAACAATTAGTAACAGTTCATAAAATTTTCATTGCTGTAAGTTACAAATTTTTATCATCCTATTGAATTAAGGAGCAAAACATGATTGAAATTGAGGTCAGTGTAAATGACATTTCTATAACCATAATTATTGTATTTTTGTAAGTTGTTTTGTACAGATGAAAGAGAAAGGGTAACATTAGATTTTTTTTAAAAAAACTTGGTGTAATAATTTATTTCTATCCTTCAATTAAAAAAATCTGTTCCCATGGAGTATAGATTAAACCTATCCTGTGAAAAAATATTTTCACTGGCAAAAAGATACAATTGGGAAATCTTAAAGCAGTTTTCTATTTCTATAGTTGACTAATTTAGCTGAATATAAACAAATTCATGATAATAATTATGTTATAGATCATCAAAAGGTACATATCTTCAGTTAGGAACAAGTTCTGGTGATGTAGTGCACAGCAGGAGTGGTGATGGATGTGTTAATTACTTTATAGTAATAATATAATATTTTGATATTCAATGTACATATATATCAATCACATTATACATTTTGAATATATATAATTCTTATTTTTCAATTAAATATTTTAAACTTTTTTTAAAAAAGGAACTGAGGCCCCAAGAGAGCAAGTGACATGCTCAATTTAACCCAGCCAGCCAGTGAAAGAGTTGGAGTTTGACTACAAGAAACATTAATTAATTTAGAATGGGATAATTCAGGAAACTAGCAATGAAAGGCATTTCAAGATTCATGAAAACAGTAAAAAACTAGGATTGGAATTGCAGGAATGGTGATGAAGGGCAGTATTGATTAGTGTTTACATATCTGGATACTGGAATGAAGCTATCTAAATTTAAATCTGACCTTTATCAGTTATTTGCTGTGACTTTAGTGGAGGGGGAGCATACAAATTTTAGGTCATAGACTCTTTACCTATACAGTGGTGATTATTATAAAAGTGCCTCCAAGTTACTGTGAGAACTTAGGGAGTTAATGTCATAATATTTATAGAAGAATGCATGAAATATAAGAAATACTAAATTAATATTAATTACTACCAGGATGACCTTTTTTAAGTCAGAGAGTAATCAACTTTCATATTTTGACTAAGAGATGAAACCGTCTAGGGAAAGTACTTAGTGTAACAAGATGACCTAAGGGAGATTTTTGAATTATTCAATATTGAAAGAATTGGTGCTGAGAAGTAGGTCTCATAAAGATACTATTAATAAGGAATATTCAGAGAATTAAGGAAAAATATTGAAAGTGCTAATGTCATGAAAGCCAATTGTTTTGGCAGTAAATTCTGGAGAAATGGTAAGGTAAATTCTTTTTTTTTCTGTAAGATTTCCTTGAAGATAATATGTTTCCAGTTTTATTGAGGCACAAGCTGCATAAAATAAAATTCAGCCATTTTAAGTGTACAATCTGACATGTTTTGGCAATTATATACACTCACGTAACTGCTAGTAAAGGACGACTTGTAAATGGTAAATTCATGACTCTCTTAGAAATGTAAAATGAACATTTGTCAAAGATTTTATGTAACTTGGTAATTAACAAGACAACCAGAAAAACATTATACCTACTCAAAGGAGAATGCAAAGACCATATGAGCCCCTCAGGAATGTTAAATTAAATTTACTAATAAATGCAAAAATGTCAAAAATGATCAATATATACAAAGCAATAATCAATTGCTATCCATGAGACAAGTCTGTATGTCTATTAACAAGAACTATTTCCCTTATTAGTAGTTTTTTACAACTTACAGAGTTGGAAAATAGATTTTTAAAAAATGAAAGTCACACAGGCCTTATACAATCAAATAACTCACAATAATGTCCACTAAATAATGCAGAGTTCCACTGAAAATTCAGCAATCCTTTAATCCATTTAAAAATCTTTCACAATTTTCCTACAGTAGCAACATAATCAAAAGGTATAATATTTCCATTCTCGATAAAATTTTGCATTTCTCTTCTGTGATCCACAAAATATAGAAAGCAAATACGTTGAACTCCAGCTTTCAACCTTGAGAGAGTTTCTAGGCTGTGGTGCAGGGAAAGAAACATTGGCATTCACCCAAAGTTAAATAGAGCTGGGAGAATAGAGAAGCAAATCAAATGTATATATATGACCAAGTAGAATTTAGCACAGTAATGCAAAATTGGTTTACTATTCAAAATCAGTCAATGTAATTTACCATATCAAGGGACTAAATTAGAAAAACCATAAGATCATCCAAATTGAGGCAGAAAGGCATTTGAAAAAAAATAACACCCATAACTAATTAAAAATAAGCAAACAAAAATTATACTGTTAGGAAATTACAAAAAAAAAGAGAGAGAGAAACACTGTCAATCTCATAAAGTGAATCACAAAAAAATTAAAACTTACAACAATCATATCCCATCTAGCAGCACCTATGCCTACACACATCATCAGTGGGCCGGAGAAAGACCCACCCTGTATAAGCAGCACCCCTCCCAATGCCTGTGTATATTGTCCGGGGGACTGGGAATTGATCTGCCTCACCCGCTGCCATCAGCACCCACTTATGCCTCCTGGGAGCTGAGGAGGTGCTACTGAGCATGTCACCACCACTGACACCAGTACTCACCTTCATGTACCTCTTGAAGGCCTGGGGACTGGCCTTCCCAGTCCATTGCTGCCACTACTGTTACCTATGTATGCCACTGGAAGCTCTCAAGATTCACCCACTGCTGCTACTGCCATCACCAATGCCATGCCTGCTGCCTAGAGGCCCAAGAACCTGCCTGCCCATCCAGTCCACAATTGCCACTGCTAATACCTGAGCAAGTTACCTGGAGGCCCAAAGATTAGCCCACCCAGATTCACTACCACTGGAGTCCACATATACTTCTTGAGGTCCCAAGGTCTGGCACACCACCGCCACCACCACTAATATCTAAGGACTGACCCATCTGGTACCCTTGTCCCCAGCAAAGCTCCATTGCAGCCTTCATTAACAATCACAGTCTAAGCTACTGAAGAACTTAGACACTACTGACCTGAATAGTAGCTGAAGAGATCATATGGAGCATACACTATTAACCCCACCCAAAATCAAAGCCACAGGGCCATATCCAATGTACTCTATAGATACATCTATAAGAAAATATATTTTCCTATGAAAGCCAATTCATATAATTGGAAGAAGTGAAACCTGTTAAACCAAATGTGCAGATATCAATATAAGGACAGAAGCAACATGAAGGAAGGAAGGAAGGAAGGAAGGAAGGAAAGAGAAAGAAAGAAAGAAGAAAGAAAGAAAGAGAAAGAAAAGAAAAGAAAGAAAAACATGACACCTCCAAAGGAACACAATTATTCTCCAGCAATAGGGTCCATGAAAAAGAAATTATGAAATGATTGAAAAAAAAGATTCAAAATGGTGATATAAAAGAAGCTCAGTGAGATGTAAAGGAAAAAAAAAACTTTTAAAAAAGGCAAAGAAATCAGAAAAACAATTCATGATCTAAAGGAGAAATTCAACAGAGTTAGATTCAGAAAAACGAAGCAAAAACCTGGAAATGAAGAATTTAACAATACAATACAATACAATAAAGAGTTTCAACAATAGACTAGATTAAGCAGAAGAAAAAATTTCCAAACCTGAAGACAAGTCTTTTAAAATTACCCAATTATGTATGCCCAAAAGAAAGGAAATCGGTATATCAAAGAGATATCTACACTCCTATGTTTGTTGCAGCACTGTTTCCAATAGCTAAGGTTTGGAAACAACCTAAGTGTCTGTCAACAGATGAATGCATAAATAAAATGTGATACATATTTGCACTGGATAACCATTTGGCTCCAAAAAAGAATGAGATCCAGTCATTTGCAAAAACATGAATGGAACACAGATGATTATATGAAGTGAAATAAGCCAATCACAGAAAGACAAGCATCACATGTTCTTACTTATATGTGGAATCTAAAAATCAAATCAATTGAACTCATGAATATAGAAGTATAAAGATGATCGCCAGAGGCTGTGAAGTGGGGGTTGGAGGAAGGTGGAGATGATTAATGAGTACAAAAAAGAAGGAAAGAAATAATAAGAGTTACTATTTGATAGCACAATAGAGTGACTGAAGTTAGTAGTAAATTACCTGTATTTTTTAAGTAACTTAAAGAATGTAACTGGATTATTTAACTCAAATTATAAATGTTTGAGGGGATGGATAAAAAATAACATAAAAATAAATGAGGAAAATAACAAAGAAATAAAAAAAGAATAAAGAAAACTTACATGACATAGGGGACACCGTAAAGCAACTAAATGTTTGAACTAGGTGTTTTAGAAGAAGAGATGAATGGGCAAAAATATAGAAAACCCTTTAAACAAAATAATAGAAAACTTTCCAAGTCATGCAACACATATAGACAGTAAGATAGGGAAATTTAAAAATTTCCAAATTGATTTACCACAAAAGATCTTCTCGAAAGCATATTAGAATTCGACTGTCAAAAGTCAAACAAAGAGAGAGTTATAAAAACAGCAACTTTAAAAAAAAGAGAAAATGTCAGGTCATATATAAGGGAATCCTCATCAGACTAACAACAGATTTCTCAGCAGAAATCTTAAAGGCCAGGAGAGAATGGGATAATATATTCAAACAACTGAGAGAGAAAAAAGATACTAGCCAAGAATACAATACTCTGCAAAACTTACCTTCAAAAATGAAGACATAAAGTCTTTCTCAGACAGGCAAAAATTGAAGGAATTCATCACCAATCAACCAACCCTACAAGAAATACTTAAGTGAATTCTGCATGTGGAAGCAAAAGATAATATTTACAATTATCAAAACACACAAAAGCATAAAACTCACCAGTACAGCAGACACACAAATGAGAAAGACAAAGGATTTAAATGTTACCACTATATAAATCCACCAAACCACAATGATAAACAATAAAATGGAAAGAAAAGAGCATAGGATACATAAAAAAATAAAAAAACAAATAACAAAATTATGGGAGTAAATCCCCATTTATCAATAACCTTGAATGTAAGTGTACTAAATTTCCCTCTTAAAAGACAGAGACTAGCTGCATGAATTTTTTTAAAAATGACTCAGCTACATGAAGTCTATAAGAAACTCACTTACCTCTAAAGATACATATAATCTGAAAATTTAAAAAATGGAAAAATATTTCATAAAAATAGCAACAAAAGGTGAGCAAGAGTAGCTATATTTATATCAGATAAAACAGACTGCAAGTTAAAAGCTGTAAAAAGGAACAAAAAATGATAATATATAATCTTAAAGGAATCAATTTAGCAAGAAGATGTAAGAATTCTAAATATAAATGTACCCAAAAAGAGAGCATCCAGATATATAAAGAAAATATTATCAGATCTAAAAAGATAAATTGCTTCCAATACAACAACAGTTGAGGACCTCAGTACCTCACTCTCAGCATAGGACAGATCATCTAGACAGAAAAAAAAAAAAAAAAGTCAACAAAGAAACATTGGATTTAGACCAAGTAGACCTAACGGATATTTGCAGAACATTTCATTCAACAGTTGAAGAATACACACTATTCTCACCAGCACATGGAACATTCAACAGGATAGACCATATGTTAGGCCCATGAGACAAGTCTTAACAAATTTTTAAAAATCTAAATTATATTAAGTATTTTCTAGGACCACAATAGAATAAAATTAGAAGTTAATAGCAAAAGAACTTTCGAAAACTCTACAAATACATGGAAATTTAACAGCCTGCTCCTAAATAACCATTCGATTAATGAAGAAATTAAGAAGGAAACAAATTTCTTTTTTGCAATGAACAAAAATGAAAACGCAACATACTGAATCTTATGAGATAAAGAAAAAGCAGTGCCTACAGGGAAGTTTATAGGAATTAACACCTATAGCAAAAAAAGTAGAAAGATTCCAAATAAACGATCCTAACAATGCACTTCAAAGAACTAGAAAAGTAAAAACAAACCAAATACAAAATTAGTAGAAGAAAAAAATAAGACTAGAGCATAACTATATATAAAATTCAAAAAACAAAGGAAAAGCAAAACATAAACAAGTCTGCAAAATAACCAGCTAGCATCATGATGACGAGATCAAATCCACACATAACACTACTAAACTTAAATGTAAATGGACTAAATGTCCCAGTTAAAAGAAACGGAATGGCAGGCTAGACAAATAATCAACCCCATCAGCATGCAGTCTTTAAAAGATGCATCTCACATACAAAGACACACATAGGCTTAAAATAAAGGGATGGAAGAATATTAACCAAACAAATAGAAAATAGGAAAAAAAAAAACGGGGTTTGAAATTCTAGTTTCTAAAAAAACAGACTTTAAACCAACAGAAATCAAAAAAGACAAAGAAGGGCATTACACAATGGTAAATGGTTCAGTTCAACAAGAAGAGCAAACTCTCCTAAATGTATATGCACCAATACAGGAGCACCTAGATTCATAAAGCATGGTCTTAGAAACATTCAAAGAGACTTGGACTCCCACACAATAATAATGGGAGATTTTAACACACCACTGACATTATTAGACAGATCAATGACACAGAAAATTAACAAAGATATTTAGGACATGAATTCAGCTCTGAATCAAGTGGACTTGATAGATATCTACAGAAGTGTTCACTCAATAACAATAGAATATATATTCATTGCCACATGGCACTTACTCTAAAATTGATCACATAATTGGAAGTAAAACACTTCTCCCAAATACAAAAGAACTGAAATATAGCAGTCTCTCAGACCACAGTGCAATCAAATTAGAACTCAAGACTAAAAAATTCACTCAAAATAATACAGATATATGGAAACTGAATAACCTGCTCCTGAATGACTTTTAGATAAATAAAAAACTTCAGGCAGAAATCAAGATGTTATTTGAAATTAATAAGAAAAAAAGAGACAATGCACCAGAACCTCTGGGATGCTGCTAAAGCAGTGTTAAGAGGAATATTTATACTACTAAATGCCCACCACAAAAAGCTAGAAAGATTTCAAGTTAGCAACCTAACATCATAACAAAAAGGGCTAGAGAACCAAGAGTAAACAAACCCCAAGCTAGCAGACAATAAGAAATAACCAAGATCAGAGTAGAACTCAAGGAGATAGAAAAATGAAAAACCCTTCAAAAAAAAAAAAAAATCAATGAATGCAGGAACTGATTTTTTGATAGACTGCTAACTAGGCTAATAAAGAAAAAAAAAAAAAGGAAAGAAGATTCAAATAAAGACAATCAGAAATGATAAGGGAGATATTGCCATTGACACCACAGAAATACAAGCAATCATCAGAGAACAATATAAAAACCTCTATACACATGAACTAGAAAATCTAGAAGAAATAGATAAATTCCTGAACACATACATCCTCCTAAGACTGAACCAGGGAGAAGTTGAATCCCTGAAAAGACCAATAATGAGTTCTGAAATCTAGGCACTAATAAATAACCTACCAATCAACAAATAAAAGCCCAGGACCAGATTTATTTACAGCTACCTTCTACCAGAGGTACAAAGAAAAGCTGGTACTATTCATACTGACACTATTTCAAAAAATTGAAAGGTGGGACTCATCCCTAACTCATCCTATGAGGCCAGCCTCATTCTGATAACAAAACCTGGCAGAAATACAAGAGAAAAGAAACTACAGGCCAATATCCTTGTTAAACATGGATGCAAAAATTCTCAACAAACTGCTAGCAAACCAAATTCATCATTACACCAAAAAGCTTATCTACCATCATCAAGAAGGCTTCATCACCGGGATGCAGGGTTGGTTCAAAATATGCAAATCAATAAATATTACTCATCACAAAAATAAAGACAAAAACTACATAATTATCTCAATAGATACAGAAAAGGCCTTTGATAAAATTCCACATCCCTTTATGTTAAAAACTCTCAATAAACTAGGTACTCAAGAAACATGTCTCAAAATGAAGTGAGCCATATATGAGAACTCACAGCCAATATCATACTGAATGGGCAGAAGCTGGATGCATTCTCCTTGAAAACCAGCACAAAACAAGGTTTCCCTCTCTCATCACTCCTATTCAACATAGGAAAGTTCTGCCCATGGCAAATCAGGCAAGAGAAAAAAAATAAAGGACATTCAGATAAAAAGAGGGAAAATCAAACTATCCCTGTTTGCACATGACATGATCCTATATCTAGAAAACCCCTTCTTCTCAGCTCAAAAGCCTCTTAAGGTAATAAGCAACTTTATCAGTCTCAGTATACAAAATCAATGGGAAAAAATTGCTAGCATTTCTATACACCAAGAATAGGCAAGCTGAGAGCAAAATCATGAATAAATTTCCATTCACAGTTGCCAAAAAAAGAATAAAATACCTAAGAATAACAACTAAGGAGAAAAGTAAAGGGCCTCTTCAAGAACTCTAAACCACTACTCGATGATATCACAGATGACACAGAAAAAAAACATGGAAAAACATTCCATGCTCATGGGTAAGAGAATAATCAATATGTTAAAAATTACCATATAGCCCAAAACAATTTTTACATTCAATGCTATTCCCATTAAACTACCACTGACATTTTTCACAGACTTAGAAAACTTATTTTAAAATTCATATGGAGCCAAAAAAAAAAAAGACCCTTACTAACCAAGGTAATTCTAAGCAGAAAGAATAAAACTGGAGGCATGCTACCCAACTTTAAACTGTACTACAGGGCTACAGTAACCAAATCACCATGATACTGGTGCAAGGACACATAGACCAGTGGAACAGAATAGAGAACCCAGAAATAGGACAGCACACTTACAACCATCTGATCTTTGACAAACCTGATGAAAACAAGCAAAGGGGGAAAAAAAAAAATCCCCTGTTTAATAAATGATGCTGGGAGAACTGTCAAACCATAGGCAGAAAATTGAAATTAGACCCCTTCTACATTAGCCTGTTTCACACTTTCATAAAGAAATCAAACACCGCATGTTCTCACTTATAGGCAGGTGTCGAACAATGAGAACACAGGGACACAAGGAAGGGAGTGTCACACACTGGGGGCCTGTTGGGAGGGGCCAAGGGAGGGACAGTGACGGGGGGTGGTGTGGGGGAGGTTGGGAAGGGATAACATGGTGAGAAATGCCAGATGTAGGCGATGGGGGGGATGGAGGCAGCAAACCACATTGCCATGTGTGTACCTATGCAACAATCCTGCATGATCTGCACATGTGCCCAGAACCTAAAGTACAATAAAAAAAAAAAGAACTACCTGAGAGATGGTAATTTATAAAGAAAAGATTAGTTGACTCATAATACCACAGGCTTAACGGGAAGCATGACTGAGAAGCCTCATAAAACTTACAATCACACAGAATGCAAAAGGGAAGCAAGAACCTTCTGCACATGGTGGTAGGAGAGAGAGAGAGATTGAAGGGGGAAGTTCCATACAATTTTGAACAAACAGATCTCATGAGAACATACTCACTATCATGAGAACAGCAAGGAGGAAGTCCAACTCATGACTCAATCACTTCTCACCAGGACCCTCCCCCCAACACAAGTGGATTAACATTTGAGATGAAATTTGGGTGGGGACATAGAGCCAAACCATATAATTCTGCCCCAGGCCCCTCCCAAATCTCATATTCTTCTCAAATTTCACAAATAATTATGCCTTACCAACAGTCCCCCAAAGTTTCATCTGAGACAAGTCCAGACCCTTCTGCCTATGAGACTGTAAAATCAAAAGCAAGTTAGTTGTTTCCAAGATATAATGGGGGTACAGGCATTGGGTAAACAATCTCATCCTAAATAAGAGACACTGGTCAAAATAAAGGGGCTACAGGTTCCATGCAAGTTTGAAACCCAGAAGGGCAGTCATTAAACCTTAAAGCTCCAAAATAATCTCATTTGACTCCATGTCTCACATCCAGGGCACATGGTTGCAAGAGATGGGCCTCCAAGGCTTTGGGCAGCTATACCCCTGCAACTCTGCAGGGTACAGCTCCCACGGCTGCATTAACAGGTGGACATTAAGTGCCTACAGCTATTCCACATGCAGGGTGTAAGCTGTTGGTGCCTCTACCATTCTGGGGTCTAGAGGATGATGGTTTCTCTTCTCCCAGCTCCACTAGGCACTGCCCCAGTGGGGACTCTGTGTGGGGCCTCAAACTCCACCTGTCCCCCAATACTGCCCTAGTATAGGCTCTCCATGAGGGCTCTGCCCATGCAGCAGATTTCTGGTTGGACATCCAGGAGTTTCCACACATCCTCTGAAACAACTCTTGCCTTTGGTGCACATGCAGGCCCAAAACCATATGGAATCCACCAAGGCTTGGGGCTCTCACTTTCTGAAGCAACAGCTCAAGCTCTGCCTTGGTCAATTTTAGCCATGGCTATAGTTGGAATGGCTGGGATGCAGGTCTCCATGTTCCAAGGCTGCACAGAGCAGTGAGGCCCTAGGCCTGGCAAACAAAACCACTTATCTTCCTAGCCCTCTGGTCCTGTGATGAGAGAGACTGCCATGAATGTCTCTGACATGACCTGGAGACATTTTCCCCATTGTCTTGGCTATTAACACTAGTCTCCACTTTACTTAAACCAATGTCTTCAGCCAGCTTGTATTTCTCCCCCAGAAAATAGTTGTTTTTTTTTTCCTTCTACATGGTCAGGATGCATATTTTCCAAACTTTTATGTTTTACTTCCTTTTTAAATATAATTTCCAATTTTAGACCATCTATTTTTTATGTACATGAGTATATAATTTTAGAAACGTCCAGGTCACATCTTGTGTGTTTTGCTGCTTAGAAATTTCTTTTGCCAGATACCCTAAATTATCTCTCTCAAGTTCGAAGTTCCACAAATCTCTAAGGTAGGGGCAAAATGCTGCCTGCCTCTTTGCTAAAACCAAACTAGAATAATCTTTAAACCAGTTTCCAATAAGTTCCTTATTTCCATTGGAGGCCACCTCAGCCTGGACTACACTGTCCATATCGCACATCTTCCTGTCTTCTTCCAAGCCCTCCAAACTGTTCCATCTTCTGCCCATTAACGAGTTCCAAAGTCACTTCTACATTTTCAGTTATCTTTATTGCAGTGCCCCACTTTCCTGGTACCAAATTTCTGTACTGATTTATTTTTGCACTACTATAAAGATTACCTGGGCCAGGCCCAGTGGCTCATGCCTGTAATCATAGCACTTTTGGAGGCCAAGGTGGGGGGAATCACTTGAGGTCAGGAGTTTAAAACCAGCCTGGACAACATGGTAAAACCTTGTCTCTGCAAAAACTGCAAAAATCCAAGCTACTCTGGAGGCTGAGGTAGGAGAATCTCTTGAACGTGAGAGGCAGAGGTTGCAGTTATCCGAGATTGCATCACTGCACTGCACTCCAGCCTGGGTGACAGAGTGATATTCTGTCTCAAATAAATAAAAAAAAAAAGAACTATCTGAAACTGAGTAATTTATAAAGAGATTTAATTGACTCACAGTTCCACGGGCTTAATAGGAGGCATGACTGGGAGGCCTCAGAAAAACTTATAATGATGGCATAAAAAAGAAGGGAAAGTGAGGACCTTCCTGACATGGTGACAGGAGAGCAAGAGAGAGCAAAGGGGGAAGTCCACACACTTTCAAACAACTACATCTCATGAGAACTTATTCACTATTACAAAAACAGCAAACAAAAAGTTCACCCCATGATTCAGTCACCTCCCACAGGCCCCTTTTCTGATACATAGGGATTACAATTTGAGATGAGATTTGGGTGGGGAAACAGAGCAAAACCATAACACCTTCCTTATATCATATATAAAAAATCAAGTCAAGATGGATCAAAGATGTAAATGTACAACCTAAAACTATAACAACCCTAGAAGAAAACATATGCAGTTCTATTCAGGACATAGGCAAGGGCAAATATTTCATGACAAGATGCCAAAATCAATTGTGACAAAATAAAAAAAATGATCTAATTAAACTAAAGTGCTTCTGCACAGTCAAAGGAACATCAAGAGAGTAAACAAACAACTCACAGAATGAGAGACAATTTCTGCAATATATCTATCACAAAAAGGTCTAATATCCAGCATATATAAGAAACTTAAACAAATTTACAAAGGAAAAACAAACAACCCCATTAAAAATTGGGCAAAGGACATGAATAGACACTTTTCAAAGAAAAACACACAAAAGAACACAGAGAAGGAATTCAGAATTCTATCAGATTAATTTAACAAAGAGACTGAAATTATAAATAGAATCAAGCAGAAATTTCAGAGTTAAAAAATGCAATTGAGATAATAGAGAAAGCATCAGAGACTCTTAATAGCAGAATTGATCAACAAAAAGAGAGAATAAGTGAACCTGAAGACAGGCTACTGGAAAATATAGTAAGAGGAAATTAGAAAAAAAAAAGGAATATAAAAGAATGAAACGCATCTACAGGATCTGGAAAATACCCTCAAAAGGAAAAATTTTAAGAGTTATTGTTTTTAAAGGGGAGATAGAGAAATAAAATTGTATAGAAAGTCTATTCAAAAGGATAATAATAGAAAACTTCCCAAAGCTAGAGAAAGATATCAATAACCCAGTACAAAAAGATTATAGAACACTAAGTAGATTTAAACCAAGGAAGACTACCTCAAGACATTTAACAAACAAACTCCCAAATGTCAAGGATTAAAAAAAAAATGTTAGCAGCAAGAGAAACAGAACAAATAACATATAATGGAGCTCCAATACATCTGGTAGCAAACTTTTCAGTGGAAACTTTACAGGCCAGGAGTGGCATGATATATTTAAAGTGCTAAAAGCAAAAACTTTATCCTAGAATAGTTTGTCTAATGAAAAAAAACCTTTAAACATGAAGGACAAACAAAGGCCTTCTCAGATAATAAAAGCTGAGAGATTTGATTACCACCAAATCTGTCGTACAAAAAAATTTTAGAGGGAGTTCTTTGATCTGAAAGAAAAGAGCATTAATGGGCATTAAGAAACCATATGAAGGTACAAAATTCACTGGTAATGGCATACACAGAATATTATAACACCAATTGTAATGTGTAAAGTACTCTTAAGCAGGAAGACTAAATGATGAACCAAGTAGAAATATCAACTATGACAACTTTCCAGTTCAGAGATAGTATAATGAGACATAAAGATAAACAAAAAAAAGTTTAAAAGTATGGGAATGAAGTTAAAATATAGTTTCTATTCATTTCTTTTTACACATTTATTTATAAAATCAGTAATAAGTTATCATGACTTTAAGATAATGGGTTATAAGATAGTGCCTGCAAGTGTCATGGTAACCTCAAATTGAAAAACATATAACATATACCAAAATAAAAAGCAAGAAATTAAATCCTACCACCAGAAAAAAATCACCATCTCTAAAAGGAAGAAAGAAGACCACAAAATAACTAGGAAACAAATAACAAAATAGCAGAAGTAAACCTCACTAATCAGCAATAACATTGAATGTAAATGGTCTAATCTATCCAATCAAGATACAGAGAGTGACTGAATATATTTAAAAAGAAGCAAAATGTAATGATCTGTTGCCTACGAGAAACACAATTCATCTCTAAAATTCACATAGATTGAAAATAAAGAGATGGAAAAACATATATCATGCCAATTGAAACAAAAAAAGAGCAGGAGTAGCTATAATTATATCATACAAATTAGATTTCGAGACAAAAACTGTAAGAAGAGAAAAAATACAGTCATTATATAATGATTAAGGGGTGAATTCAGCCAAAGGACATAACAATTTGTAAATACATATGCATGCAACACTAAAGCACCCATGGACAGATCTTCCAGACAGAAAATCAACAAAGAACATTTATAAAACAAATGGCCCTAATGGATATTTATAGATTATTTTATTCAAGAATCATTCTTCAGTACATGGATTATTCTAAAGGATAGACCATATGCTAGGCCACAAAAACAAGTCTTAAAACATTCAAAGAAAATTGAAACAATATCAAACATATTCTCTAAACAGAAAGCAATAAGCTAGAAATCAATAATGAGGAATTTTGAAAAATATATGAACACATGGAAATTAAACAATATGCTCCTAAATGATTAGTGGGTCAAGGAAGAAATTAAGAAGGCAATTGAAATATTTCTTGAAACACATGGTAATGGAAACACAACATACCAAAACCAATAGCATACAGTAAAATCAGTAATAAAGGGAATTTTATAGCTATAACTTTATACATCAGAAAAGAAGAAAATCTTCAAACAAATGAAGTAATGATGCATCTTGAACTAGGAAAGTAAAAGGAAATCAAATGCAAAATCCATAGAAGCAAAATAATAAAGATCGTAGCAGAAATAAATAAATTAGAAATGAAGAAAATACAAAAGATCAATGAAATTAAAAGTTGGTTTTTGAAAAGATAAATATAATTGAAAAACCTTTAGACAAACTAAAAAAAAAAAGAGAGAGAGAGACAGAAGACCCAAATATTTAAAGCAGAGATGAAAAAGAAGACATTAAAACTGGTACCACATAAATTAAAAAGATTATTACTGGCTACTACAAGCAACTATATGCCAACAAATTGGAAAATCTAGAGGAAATTGACAAATCCCCAGACACATACATCCTAACAAGATTGAACCAAGAAAATATCCAAAATTTTAACAGACCGATAACAAGTAGCAAGATGAAAGCCATAATAAAAAGTCTGTCATTAAATAAAACATTTAAAGAATTAACATCAAGCATACTCAAACTATTCCAAAAAATAGAAGGAATATTTCCAAATTCATTCTACAAGCCCAATATTACCCTGGTACCAAAACCAGACAGTGATACATAAAAAAAAAGAGAAAAGAAAATTATGGGCCAATGTCTCTAAAGAATATTGATACAAAAATCCTCAACAGGGCCGGGCACAGTGGCTCACACCTGTAATCCCAACACTTTGGGAGGGCAAAATGGTAAGATTAGGAGGTCAGGAGTTCAAGTCCAGCCTGGCCAACATGGTGAAACCACGTCTCTACTAAAAATACAAAAGTTAGCCAAGCACAGTGGTGGGTGCCTGTAATCCCAGCTACTTGGGAGGCTGAGGCAGGAGAATTGCTTGAAGCCAGGAGGCGGAGGTTGTAGTGAGCCAAGATCATGCCACTGCACTCCAGTCTGGGTAACAACAAGACTCTGTGTTGGAAAAAAAAATCCTTAACAAAATACTAACAAACAAAATTCAACAATACATTAAAAAATTATTTATAATGACCAAGTCGAATTTATCCCAGGGATTCAAGAATGATTTGATGTATGCAAATCAATCAATGTGATACATCATATCAACAAAATAAAGAACAAATACCATACAAGTATTTCAATTGATGCTGAAAAAGCATTTGATAAAATTTAACATTCCTTCAAGATAAAAACTCTCAAAAAACTTGGTATAAAAGGAATATACCTAAATATAATCAAAGCCATATGCAGCAGCCACACAGTAGTACCACAGTGAACAGGGAAAATTTGAAATTCCTTCCTCTAAGATCTGGAACACGACAAGATTACCCACTTTCACCACTATTACTCAGCATAATTCTGGAAGTCCTAGCTAGAGAAATCAAACAACAGAAAGAAAGGGCATCCAAACTGAAAAGGAATCAGTCAAATTATCCTTGTTTGCTGATGATACGATCTTTTATTTGAAAAGAAACCTAAAGACTCCACCAAAAAATTAGTAAAACTCATAAACACTTTTAGTAAAGTTTCAGGATAGATTATCAACATACAAAAATCAGAAGCATACTTATATGACAATAGTTAACCATATGAAAAAGAAATCAAAATAGGAACCCTATTTACAATACCCACAAATAAAACTAAATACAAAAAAATTAACCAAATAACTGAAAGATATCTACAACAAAATCTATAAAACACTGGGGCAGGAAATTGAGGACACATGCAAAAAAATGGAAAGATATTTTATGTTCCTAGATTAGAAGGATCAGTATTGTCAAAAATGTTTATACTGTACAAAGCAATCTATAGATTCTATGCAATGCCTATCAAAATACCAATGACAATTTTTGCTGAAATAGAAAATCAATCATAAAATACACATGAAACCACAAAACACTCAGAGTAGCCAAAACTATTCTGAGCAAAATAAACAAAAGTGGAAGAATCACCTTACCTGACTATGAATCATAGCTCAGAACTATGGTAACCAAATCAGTATGGGACTGGCAATAAAAACAGACACATAGATGAATGGGACATAATAGAGAACCCAGAAATAAATCCACACACCTACTGATATAGTTTAGCTCTGAGTCCCCACCGAATCTCATGTCAAATTCTAATCCTCAATGTTGGAGGTGGGGCCTGGTGAGAGTGATTAAATCATGGGTGTGGATTTTCCATTTGGTACTATCCTCATGATAGTAAGTGAGTTATTGTGAGATCTGGTTGTATAACAGTGTGTGGCACCTCCTCCTCCTCTTTCTTGCTCCTGCTCTGGCCATGTAAGATGAGCCTGCTCCCTCTTGCCCTTGACCATGATTATAAGTTTCCTGATGCCTCTTCAGAAGCAAAACAGATACCAGCAATGCTTCCAGTATATCCTTCAGAACCATGAGCCAACTAAACATCTTTTCTTTATAAATTACCCAGTCTCAGGTACTTCTTTATAGCATTGCAAGAATGGTCTAACATAGAAAACTGGTATTGAGGAGTAGAATATTGCTATAAAGGTACCTGAAAATGCAGCAACAACTTTGGAACTAGGTAATGGGCAGAGGTTGGAACAGTTTGGAGGGATCACAACAAGGCAGGAAGATGAGGTATAATTTGGAAATTCCTAAAGACTTGTTGAATGGTTGTGACCAAAATGCTGATAGTGATACAGGCAGAGATGGCCAGACTGAGGTGATCTCAGATAGAGTTGAGGAACTTACTCGGAAATGAAGCAAAAGTCATTTTTGTTATACATTAGCAAATAGCTTGGTTGCCTTGTTCCCTGCTCTAGAGATCTGTGAAACTTTGAACTTGAGAGTATTGTTTTAGGGTATCTGGCAGAAGAAATTTAAAAGCAGCAAAGCATTCAAGATATGGCCTGGCTGCTTTTAACAACCTGTATTCATACACAGGAGCAAAGAAATGACCTGAAACTGGAACTTACGTTTATAAGGAAAGCAGAGCATAGAAGTTTGAAAAATTTGCAGCCTGGCCATGTGGTAGAAAATAAAAGCCCATTTTCTGGAGAGGAAGTCAAGCAGCCTGCAGCAATTTGCTTAAGTAAAAAGAAGGAACCAAGTGCTAATACCATGAGAACATCAAAAAGCCCTGGAAGGTTTTTCAGAGACCTTCTCAGCAGCCCCTCACAAAACAAGCCCAGAGTCCAAGTATGGAAGAATGGTTTGGTGGGCCAGGCTCAGGGCACACATCCCTGCAGAGCCTTGGGAATCGGTTCTCTGTATTCTAGCCACTCCAGCTCTAGCCATGGCTCAAAGGGATCCAGGTAGAGCTCAAGCTGCTGATTCAGAGGTGCAAACCATAGTCTTGGCATCTTCCATGTGGTGCTATGGGGCATTCCCTAGTGTATCTGTGAGACAAGAGATTTGGGGAGGGCCCAAAGTTGGAATGACATCATTTGGATCTGTGTCTCTACCCAAATATCATGTTGAATTATAATCCCCAATGTTGGAGGTGGACCTTGGTGGGAGGTTGATTGGATCAGGGGGAATGGATTTCCTACTTGGTACTGTCCTTATGATAGTGAGTGAGTTTTTATGTGATATGGTTGTTCAAAGTATGTATCACCTCCCTGCCACCTTGCTCCTGCTCTGGCCATGTAAGATAAGCCTGCTCTACCTTCACGTTCTGCCATGATTGTAAGTTTCCTGAGGCCTCCTCAGAAGCCCAGCAGATGCCAACATTATGCCTCCCATATAGCCTGCAGAATTATGAGCAAATTAAAACTTTTTTCTTTATAAATTACCTAGTCTTAGGTATTTCTCTATAGCAACGCAAGAATAGTCTAATACACCTACAATAAACTCATGTTTGACAAAGGTGCTAGTTAAAATGGAATGCAAGGATGATTCAACATGTGCGATCAATAAATGTTATACATTATATCAACATATTGAAGGGGTAGCACATGCCTGTAATCCCAGCTACTTGGGAGGCTGAGGCAGGAGAATCACTTGAACTCGGGAGGCAGAGGTTGCAGCAGTGAGCCAAGATCATGCCATTGCACTTCAGCCTAGGCAATAAGAGCAAAATTCCATCTCAAAAAAAAAAAAAAAAAAAAAAAGAAGAAGAAATTATCTCAACAGATGAAGAAAAAGCATTTAATATAAAATTCAACATCACTTTGTGATGAAATCTCTCAGGTAATAACAAATCCTGTCTAAGATGTGGAAAGAAGAGAACTTCTATATGATGTTCGTGGGAATGTAAATTAGTGCAACCACTGTGGAGAGCAGTTTGAAGGTTCCTCAAAAAAACTAAAATTTGATCTACCATAAGGCCTAGAAATTCTGCTGCTGGGTATATACCCCAAAGCAGAAAATCAGAATATCAGAGATATCTGCACTCCCATATTTGTTGCAGCACTGTTCACAATAGCCAAGATTTGGAAGCAACCTAAATGTTTGTAAACAGATGATTGGATAAAGAAAACGTGGTACATATACACAATGGAGGACAATGCAGCCATAAAAAGTGATAAGGCATGTTTCTCTTTCTTTTCATATGTAACAACAGTGACTTGCTGAGTCATAGGGTAACTCTGTTTAACCTTTTTAGGAACTCCTAGTCTGTTTCCCAAAGCACCTTTGCCGTTTTGCACTTCTACCAGCAAAAACGAGGGGTCCAGTTTCTCTTTCCTCAATTTTTCCTGGTAAACTAGCTAGCCTTAGGTTTAGGTTTTTGCTCTCTTGGACCTATCAGCTTCATCTCAATTATTACAATTATTTTTTAGGGTACTTTTATGTTTGATTTTTCTCACATTCTATTTCAAGTCAACTCGTTTGGGGAGAGCTTTGGAGCTCCCTGTTCTTGTTACAGGTAGTAGATAGGCATGAGCTAGGCAGGAGAGGGCTCTCCCCAACCCATTAGGAATGTCAGGTTACTGTATGACAATTGTCACACTGCCTCTCTAAAAATAATTTGGCAGCCCACACAGGGTACTAGGGAGAGGCCATTTTTTGATGATCCAGCTATTGACATTAAAGCATTAACTGAATGCAGATACTAGGGAGAAAAAACTTCCTGGGTGTGCACACTAAGAGACAAAATGGTGCATTCCACCAGAAAAAGGAAGAAAGCCTCAGATAGGCATGTGTACAACTTCCTAAACACACTGCAGAGCTCAATTCCTAAGGGTAAGGAGAGCACTGCACATGCAGGAAGCCCACCCTAAGGGAAGAATCATGGGAAATAAATGAGCCTATAAAGCCTTAGAATCAAGGTTAAACATCCCCCCCGCTCTTTTTTTCTTTAATCTTCATGTGCCTGCTTGGGTCTCTTCCAAGCACACCTTCATTTCTTTCCTATTCCAAATTGTGGAACCAACCCAAATGCCCATCAATCAAGGAGTGGATAAAAGAAGTTGTGGGATATATATATATACACACACACACACACAAACACAATGGAATACTATATATATATGTATATATGATGGAGTACTACTCAGTCATAAAAAGGAATGAATTAACAGCACTTGCAGCTACCTGGATAAGACTGAAGACTATTATTTTAAATGAAGTAACTCAGTAATGAAAAACCAAACATTATATGTTCTCACTGATATCTGGGAGCTAAGCTATGAGAACACAAAGGCATAAGAATAATACAATGGACTTTGAGGACTTAGGAGAAAGGGTGAGAGGAGGGTGGGGATAAAAGACTACAGATAGGGTGTAGTGCATACTGCTTGGGTGATGGGTGCACCAAAATCTCACAAATCACTACTAAAGAATTTACTCAGGTAATCAAAAACCACCTGAACTCCAATAACCTATAGAAAATAAATAAATACAATTTTCAAAATGTTATAAGGGAGGTAGTAAAAAATAGTGAAATAAAAATACAAAAATGTTTAAAAGCCTAGGCGTGGTGGCTCATGACCGTAATCCCAGCATTTTGGGAGGCCAAGGTGGGTGGATCACTTGGGGTCATAAGTTTGAGACCAGCCTGGCCAAAATGGTGCAACCCCATCTCTACTAAAAATACAAAAAAATTAGCCAGGCGTGGGGGTGGGCACCTGTAATCCCAGCTATTTTGGAGGCTGAGGCAGGGGAATCACTTGAACCCAGGAGGTGGAGGTTGCAGTGAGCCGAGATCATGCCATTGGACTCCAGACTGGGCAACAGAGCAAGACTCTGTCTCAAAATATTAATGATAATAATAATAAAATAAAAAATATGGCTAGATGTGCCAACAGAGGAAGATTTTGTCTCAAAAAATTTAAAAAATGAAATAAATATATATATATATATATATATATATAGTCATTTTAAATAAACTTCCACTCCAGCTCTGAAATTTGCCTTGGTCTCTTTTTCTGCTTTATGCCCCTCAGGTGAATTTTTCTTCCAAAGAGGCAAGGACTAAAGTTGCTGCAGAGCCACCGGTAACTTGGGATAACTGGATCTCTTCCACCAGTAACATTCTTATGGACTGCCTGCCTCTCTGAACCACTGCTGTGGACAGCCTGCTTCTCTCAGAGCAACATCTTTGCTTTATGAGCAGGGCATGGTCCAGGGGTGGTAACCTTTATTCTTTCTAGGATTGCATCTCCCAGCATGAAACCTCTACCTACAAGTGAGCTGTGGCAAGGATGTTTGGGGTTCCAGTGTTCTCAGTCTGCTTTACACGGACAGCTAAGGTGAAGCTTCCCTTCCATTATTGGAGATGGAGTAAAGGAAGGGAACTCCTGAACTCTTGGCCATGCTTACCTGGAATTTGGCCTCTGTAACACAGTTGTGGGTAATGAGAAATGCTGGTGCCCTGCATTTCACGGAGAGATATCATAGCCCTCAACTAGAATCTAAGAGTACAGAGGGCCCCTGTCTTGTTGGTCATACCTGCCAGAGCAAAGCCAAAGCCTTCATCACACTGGACAGGAATGGGACAGAGAGGAAGGGTGTTGTGGCTCAAGTGCCACAGATTCGCAGTGTTGTGACAAAGATTTAGTAGATTTTCTTCAATAAACATTTCTCCATTTGTTTTATGCACTTGAGACAATTTCCATAGACTTTAAATTCTTGATTTTTAAAATAATTTTCACTTGCTATGTATGCTTCCCTAGAAACAGTCCATGGAACTCTGCATACTATCCTATCATTTGTGAACTGGAACTCACCTTCTGTTTCATTACATGGCAAGAATTCCATCTATAGGTATGATTTTAAAAATCACGCATCTTTATTGAGTTACTGTGTTTTTTCCTCTGTCAGCTCACGAAAATTGAGAAAAGCATTTTCTTTTTTGTAATCACGTGAGTTAAACTCACAGAAAACTTCAGTTTTTACTTGACTGTAACTTAAAAAATATTTTGTATTATTATATACAAATATGGGGGAAATTCAAAACTGAATGATAAAGCGAACTCTCACTAATTTCTTGCCCATACATGATTGTCATTTTTTTTTTAATTGCATTTTAGGTTTGGGGGTACATGTGAAGAACATGGAAGATTGTTGCATAGGTACACACATGGCAGTGTGATTTGCTGCCTTCCTCCCCATCACCTATATCTGGCATTTCTCCCCATGCTATCCCTCCCCAACTGCCCACCCCCCCACTATCCCTCCCCTTTTTCCCCCCGACAGACCCCAGTGTGTGATACTCCCCTCCCTGTGTCCATGTGTTTGCATTGTTCGACACCCGCCTATGAGTGAGAACATGCGGTGTTTGATTTTCTGTTCTTGTGTCAGTTTGCTGAGAATGATGGTTCCATGATTGTCATTTTTAAAGGAAGACAGGAAGTTTCCATCACAAAGTGAATGTATTCAAGTGAAATAACCTTTGTCTCCTACCACAGAAAAATGAGCTATAGAAAAGCTGTTTCAAATTTTCTCCTACCTCAAAGTGCTGTCAACACTTTTCTGTAGTCTTTCAATTACAAGACCCAAATTAGCAGCAATTGTCACTAATAGCTTACTAATTAATGCATATTCCCCTAGGGGGTCTAGTCTGTCAGCTAGACCTCAGCTCTGAAAAACATACTGGGCCCATTTGCCAAACTATCTCATTCTATGGAGTTTCTGTCATCAAACAATAATACCATGCAAAACTAGTCTACTCAGACAATTCCTTTTTTTATTATTTCCTTTGATTAGCACTGAAACTATACCCCAAGGTTAATCATAGCTAAAATTTTTAATTAGATTAAATTTGCCCTTAAAGTTCTCTCAATTAACCTTACTGCATTTCTCTCTCAACTCCTAACTCTTGTTTCTCTAAAGGTAATGTCATCAGATAGGTTTATTTTCACTGGAAATGTCTCTACATTCCAAAATTATATTTCCACAACTTGCTTCCATCTCTAGGGTACCCCAGCTTTAACTGGATGATGCTATGTCACATAAAGCTGTGCATGGACAAGGACACTTCAGTGCTTTCCTCTTCTTGGGGGATATTTTTATTCTTTAAGTAGACACATTATTGCATGCAAGGTACCCATGTAAATACTGATGCTAGTGATGACGAAAAAAGTCAAACTTTGTAAAATATTTGAAGAGATTTATTCTGTGCCAAATATGAGTGACTATGGCCCATGACACAGTCCTCAAGAGATCCTGAGAACATGGCACCAAGGTGGTTGGGATGCAGCTTGCTTTTATACATTGTTTTGGTCCAGAAAGGCAGGACAACAACTTGAAGGGGGTAGTGTGCTTTCAGGTTATAGGTAGATTTAAAATTTCTGGTTGACAGTTGGTTGAGTTTATCTAAAGACCTGGGATCAATAGAAAGGAAATGTCTGGGTTGCAATAAGAGGTTGTGGAGAGCAAAGTTTAATAATAAAGATGAAGCCTCCAGGTAAGGGCATCAGAGAAAATAGATTGTAAATGCTTCTTAACAGACTTAAAGGTCTGTGTTGATGTAAACACTGGAGGAGTATAATTAGACTTGTCTGAAACCCAGTTCCTATCATGGCCTGAACCAGTCTCTCAGGTTAAATTCTAAAAGTGCACTGGTCGAGGGGGCAGTCCATTCAGATGGTTGGGGTGCCTTAGAATTTTATTTTGTGTTTACACTATGAATTCAAAGATGAATGAAACAAAAATCTGTGACTTCAGTGAATTCCCAATTTTAGGAGAGACATCAATTTGTTATCAATAATAACAATATCTAGCATTTATTAAGCCTCCATTGTATATGAGGCAATGTGCTAAGCTTTTCTTTGCATTATCTTTTTTAAACCTCACAGCAATCCCTCAACGTGGGCATTGTTTTTATCCCCATTTTTACAAAAGAGAAAACTTCCAAAGAGCAAAGTCTCATATCTAGGAGGAGGCCAAGCCAGAATTTGAACCTACATGCATCTGTTCTCAAAGCCAGAGTTCTAACCCCTGTGCTATACTACTTGTCATACAATAAAACTGATATAATAATAAGAAGAAATACTTAGTAGTTGTCAAGCAGTGTGCTAAGTGTTTTTATGTCTTATCACAAGCACTAGTCATTGCAACCTTATTTTGGGTTAAATTAAAAACTTAAGACAAATTTAACAGAGTTTATTGAGTAAAGAATAATTCTCAAATCATGCAGTCTCCAGAACAAGAATAGGTTCAAAATGACTCTGGGGCTACTGCATGGTCGGAAAACATGAGAGGGCAGAAAAAAGGAGAGTGAAGTTAGGTAAAGAAACAGCTGGGATGGTTACAGGTGAGCATTTGACTTCATTGAACGTGCTTAGAACAGGTAGATGCCTGTGATTAACTGAAACTCTGTAATTGGTACAAGAGTAGGCTACAGAATGTTTAGACATCCAGTTAGGTTATAGTTTACTATGGGTGGACATAGCATCATCCAGTTGAAATATGTAAGATGGCAGCTTTAGGTTAAACTTTTATTTAATATATGGAAGCATCATTCTTTTCTAGAATTTAAAATAAGAATATTAAGACTGGTTAATTTGCCCAGAAATACAGAACTAGTAAACAGAAGAATTAAGATTTGAACTCAAGTTGAGACAGTACAAGTGGTGGCTATATCAATAATCTGATATATTTAGAGAAAAAAGAGAATATTAAAATACTATTTATAATCAGAAAATCCCTTTATTTGTTGAAAAAATACTGAGGGCCTATTGAGTATTTATTAAGTGCTTGTCTCCATAGTAAAGGCAAAGAATAAGAACTAAAAACACTCACTCCCTTTAAAGTGGGTGTTGTGGATGTGACTGGCTGGGGCTGGTGTCAGAGTAGGTGGTAAAGGATTTTACCAAGACATTCGTAGGTGAAGAATGGTAGATTTATTACAGGGAATGTATGTTGAAGGGAAGCAACAGGCAGCACAGCAGAGAAGGGGCTGTCTGCAAAGAGGCAGGTGCTGGAGGGAAGTTTTATAGGCTCCTGCTAAAGAGGCTATGTGTGGAAAGAGATATTTAGGAACAGGATGTTGTGCCAGTTGGTTGTTTGCAATTAGCCATCTCTTAGAGCATTTGTTTTCCCTTACCAGGGACCCCGTCCTTGTTGTTGCTTACCAATCTTATCAGGACTCCACAGTGGGCCTCAGTCTCCCATGAAAAACAGCAGATGGGTAAATAAGCAACCACTCTGGTGAGATAAACTCAGAGGGTATATGGGACAACAACAAAGGAGCACCTCGCTCAGACTGAGTGGAGGAAATTCCTAGGTTGAAACCTAAAGAGTCCGGTAGGTGAAATGAAGAAGAAAGTTGCTCTACATAGAGAGTGTGGAAGCCTAGATGCAAAAGACAACAGGACTCATTCTCAGAACTGAGGCAGCTTAGGATGGCTTGAAAAAAAGGAGCAAGAGATGAGACTGAGAGAAGACTCTAGATCCTAAGCCACTTGGACAAAAAATGAAGCAAGATTCTTG
This sequence comes from Ateles fusciceps, assembly GCA_036589455.1. Classification (NCBI taxonomy): domain Eukaryota; kingdom Metazoa; phylum Chordata; class Mammalia; order Primates; family Atelidae; genus Ateles; species Ateles fusciceps. The sequence continues at coordinate 2,420,301 of JAZHEH010000589.1, forward strand.
AGAGTTATGCAGAGCCCTTGGTGGGTTTTAAGCAGAATGGTATCGCCAGATAAGTCAGTTTAAAAGACTGCTCTGATTGCCAAGTGAAGAATGGGTTAGAACCTAGCAAAGAGTGAAATATTAGACAGGGAAATTAGAAAACTTTTGTTGTAATCAGTGAAAAATATAGTAGCAGCTTAAACAAAGAAGGTTGGTAGTGAGCCCTAAGATAAAGATAAATTTACTATACCTTTGATTCATTTTTTGTTGTGCTGTTGTTGTGGATCTAGTCAGATGTTAGATACAATTAATAGAACTTTTGAAAAGGTGTAGTTTTTATTATTAAAGATAATATTCAATAGCTGGAATTTTTAGTAGTGAGAGTTTTAATGGGAATTTTGAGCATATTGACCTTCTCAAATTTTTAAATAGTAGGTGTCTTATTGATAAAGTAGAAAAGTTTTCTAGTCAATTTGAGCAATTTGAACCATAACTACTCGTGTATTTAATGCAATACTTTTGTATTCCAAAATTGTTTGAGGCTGAATTACATATATAATGCATACAATTAAAATTTGTGACTCGGAAACTGAGACACAAGTCCTAAATGTCATATTCAATCCTTAATTGTAGATATAAATTAACTCTCTTATGTAGATAATTAACTCTCTAGTATGTCTTAGAACATGTTGTTACTGTTATTTTCAATGAAGTCTATAGAAAACCAAACATTCATTGTAATTGACTAAATATGAAAGACTATAAGGCATAGTTTAATCTTTACCAACATAACAAGTTGGATTTCCTATAAGTGTGGTTTGAAAAAGTAATCCAAGAGAAATGAAAGTTAATTTGCAACACAGTCAAGTTTGAAATATGAACACAGAAAAGAATAATAGCTGATAAATAGCTTACTCTAACAAAGATGTATTTTCTTATACTTCCTCCTTTGATTCCTACCTATAGACTTATTTGAGCTTTGTGATAGAACATAGTGCTCATCAGATAAGGCAGATTAATATCTCACTTTTTTTATTTCATTATACTTCACATTTTCCAAAAATTATTTAAGATTGCTTAAACATAAAAAATAAAGCAAAAGAAAAAATAAAAGTTTAGAAAAATAAGCTAGATCCAGGTGGAACGCAATCTACTGAATTCGGCTGTATTCACAATTTGATTCCAATGTTTTCTAGTTGTATGACTGTGGATGATTATTTATCTTTTCTGTTTTTAGTTTCTTTATATGCAAAATAGGAATAATATCAATATCTATATCATAGGATTCTGAGAATTAAATGGAACAATCCATATAAAATATTTTATAGGATACTAGTGAGACAGCTAAGTAAAAAGGGATCCCCAGAGAATCTCCCACCAGCCTATGCACTGGGAGGATGGGGCATAGCCTCAGGAAGTTTGCACCCTTTGCAGCAGGGAGGAGCCTGGCCTCTCCTCTTCCTGTGTTGTAACCTGGGATTCAATTTGTGAGACGGAGGCCTGTTAACAGGAACCCCTCTTCCTTTGCTGAGTTTTTTCCATTTAGCCCAATAAATTCCATTTCCCCCTCACCCTTCAAAGTGTCTGCAAGTCTAATTTTTCCTGGTCACATGACAAGAACCTTGTACAACCCTAGCTCATGGTAAGCACTTCATAAATATTAATCATCATGTTTAAAAAACAAACCTCCTTGAATAAATACTCTATGTTCCAAAGCTCATAGAGCAAAACAAATGCATTAATAACAAGCATTCTTCTATTTGAGGGTGAAGAAAATTGTATAGTGGAGATGCTGACAGAGAGGACAGTATGTAATGGAATGGGTCTCATCCTCAACAACATCATTCCAGTAAATGCAATGACCTGCTTAAGACTCTTTCTTTTAAGGTCCATTGACATAGGGCAGCAATGATAAACGAAAATGTAACTCAGTTAATAATCAACTCTACATCAGACCAGTTTGATCCCAATGATCATTGATCCCAGTGAATGTCTTCATAATGGTCTGACTAAATCAAAGTATAAAATGTAATAACTAGATTAACAATGGACTGAATACCTTTCAAGAAAATGGCCACAAATATTTTTCTCAGTATTGCCAAGCATCTGAAGGATCTTTAAGAGCATTGAGCTTGAGCTTATATTATGATTGATACAACATAAATCTTGTCTTTAAAGTCTCCTGTAGATTATTTATGCAAAAAAAAAAGCATTGCTAGGAAGATAATGTATTTTTGCAATATTCTAAGAGAGAACAATAAGCAAGTCTTACAACCAGTCTGTCTATAAGAAGACAATGTCCCCAGCTCTGGCATAGCTGCAATTTTTCATTTAAATGTATATAAAAACATGAATATATATTTAAATGAAAGATCTATTTGTAAATAGTTGTATTTTTATATATATGCACACAAACACACACACAAATATCTCCAACCCTGAATTTGGGAACTGCTACATTGCACGGTCACGTGTTAAAATTGTAATAAATAATTGTCTATAAAATCAGTAAACATTTATTGAGTTCCAGTGTGCAACAGGCTCTGTATTAGGCTCTGAGAACACAGTGGTGTACAATAAAGGTGAGACTACTATCCTCCTGAAGCTTACATGGTTGTGTTGATGAGAGATGATGAAGCACTAGGTATTAGAAATATCCTTTTATTCCTCACCTTATAACTGATCTTAAATAAAACAGAAGAGATAGGCAGGAGAAGATTGAAATGACCAGCCCATGTGGTTACAAATAAGTGATGGGAGAGGTCAATGAGAAGAGCAGAAGCCTTGAAGGTCGTGGAAAGTAATTTAAATTTTATTCTGTGTGCAGTGAAAAGGAATTAAAGGCTTTTAAGTAGGGAGCAGTGTTACATAATTTAAACTGTGCAAATGTCATGATGCAGCCTATGGGAATTTGGTAGAAATCAAGACTGGAAGCACTGAAGCTTTTAATGGACATGAAGAGTTGATTCTCAGACTAGAATAACAGTGGGGAAGTAGAGAAGAGGATGGATTAGAAAAATATTTTGGAGAGAAAACAAAGCTCTTTAATTTCATTTAATTCAAACACACATTTGATTTTTTCAGAAAATATTTTACAAAACATCTTTTAATAGCCTGACAGAGTTCCGGAAGACTTAGGAAATGTTAACAGAAGCCGTTCATTCAAAATTGTTTCCACCTCGTACCACTGACCAGCAAAAACAAGCAGGAAGGACTGTCCTTGCCAAACACATTCTACATACTGAGAATAACCCTCATCAATAATAAAATAGTCTGTTATCAAAATTAGAAGCTAAGCAGCTCTGATCTACCTTCAAACCCCACTGGGTTAAGCATATGAGAAGGATGGGTAAGGTAACGATGCCCAGACATCTTATATCTGTGGAGAACTGAACCAGAGCCAGCAACAGCAGAAGTAAGAAATGGAGAACAGATATTGTTAAGACTGTGCTGAAGCTCAGTTTCAAGCAATAAATAAGATTCGCTGAATACTTACAAGGAGACACAATTGAGCATGCCAGGTGTGCAGTAATCAGAGTCCATCTGGCTCTTTTTGTGTCTGGGAATCCATTTTAAAGAAAGACAGACTCTGGAATAGGGGCTGAAATCATAAGGAAAATGACTCTTTTCTGTCTGCAATGTGTTCCAGAGAGAAATGAGTATCAAGAATTTACTGCTTCTTTTTCTTATCAGTCAAACACATAAATAGCAATTACTAAATGTTAGAAACACCTTAGTGTTTTATGCCCAGGAAAGAAAACAAAACTAAATAAATAAATAATAAATCTTATGTCTCAAAATAGTTCATAAATTATCTCAGTCCTCCAATGTTCTGATCTCCATAAACACAACAAACTTTCATCATGAAAATGTTTGGATATCTTCATTTATAGGCCTTATTGCTCTCTGCCTTTTCCTCTTTACCTGTCTTTAGGAAAAACACTCCTCATTTGTTTCATAGATTGATACTTAGCTGAACTTTCTGCGAATGCTGTTTCTTAGCAACCTAATCAAAGCAATTCATCTAAGTCTTCATCTATTAACCTTTTTATCTGTCCATTAAGCTTGGTTCTTGTACTCCAGTGAATACCCAAACTTTGCCAGATTATCATTGCATTTTTTTGGACAGTTTTAAAATACTTCTATGACTTTTCTGATTCAACTTTCTAATCTGTCCCTCATTACAGATTACTGAACATGTGTCAGAAAGCATAATATACAAACAAGTTTCCAGCTCTGCATTGCTCATGAAAAATTTGAACTGTATGTTATAATTTCAGAGTACACTAAAAAAATCATTTTACATCGTTATCAGTATCTTTAAACCACAAAATGTCAAACAAAATTTACTAAATTCACAAGACAGACACAAAGAAAAGAAATTACTAAATTCATATTAAGGTGACAGAGCATGAACAGTAAAATAGTAACCAAGATTGTGAATACTGAAAACAAAAGAAAAAATTTGTTATGGACTCAAAACACACTTCAACAGTAAGGCAACTTCTGGCAGAACCTATCTTTATTTTCAATTTAACATTTTACAGAAGAACTAAAAAAGAGATCAATCAAATACAAAAATTCTAAAAGATGACATGAGTTTCTCTTATGATATTAGTGTCAATAAAACAGCTAATTCACCTTAAGCCTGCTGTGAGGCAGAAGACATTCAGAGTATACACAATGTACTGGATATTGTTATGGTTTTTGTAACTTTTGTGCTAACTCACACATCATTGCCTTTTTCTGAAATTAAAACATCTCCAAACCTTTCACAGATTCTGAGTCACTCCATTTTAATTCACAACTCAAGAAACATTCGTCATGCAATTTCTTTAATTTTATCTACCAAGAAAAAGTCAATTCAAATGAGTTGCTCTCATCAGACATGAAACATGCCCAGTACTAAATGTATTTTTAAGAAAAAAGATAATAAAATGAAATGCAAACTGTGGGATAGTTATAGGGAATGTCTATCTTGGCAAATTTTTCACATTCCAGTGAAAAATATTAAATGTGAATTCTTTCAATATTACACATTTTCTAAAGAATTAATATTATATAAGTTATAGAGAATTCTGATTCCAAAATGCAAAGCTTATCAATAGAGTTCTAGAAATTTTGTATACTATTATGCATTTTGTATATATATTTTTAAACAGAGTAAGGGTTGGAATATTCTGAATGAATGATATCAAAAAATAACTAAGTTACATTTTATTAATTATTTGCACTCCATTTAGTTATTTTCACATGCAAACTTCTTCTCACATGCAAAAGGGTCAGAAACAAAATTAATAAAGAGCCCGATGAATAACGTATAGGGAAGTGGATATAAAAGCACTGCAAAGCCATTCTGAAAACAGTGAGTTTTGTTTGTCTTTTTGGACATAAAGCTGGCAACTGGCAAAGAGATGGTTCAGGATATTATATCTCTAAGAAAGCTCACTAAAGACATTTTAAAAATTATTTAAGCTTTTTATGAAGTCTTCCAGGAACCTTTAGATAAAAGTTTAGCTGTGGAATACGTATGACATATTGTCTCTATAAGGTGTGCCAAGGTCCATCCGGTGGGATGTCTACTTCAGTGAAGCCAGGTCTGTACCTTTTCAACAATTATCACAATAAAATCATCTTATTTTATGGTAGATTTTAAATATATATGCACATATATACATACTATTTCTTGTGCTTAATGTGTCATCTCTATGTAATGACACTAGAAAAAAAATTACAAATTCAAAAGTCTAATGTATGTACATACTTCATAGAAGGACCATAATATCTTTTATTTTTCCGATCCATGACTTTTTTCCTTTCAGTCAGCCTAAGGTTTTCATCTGGAGGGTTGTGGGAAGGCTTGTCTAATCAGTGTTGCCTTGGTTATAGAGACCACGGCTAAGCTGTGAGGCTTTCTTCCCTGGAGTCTGAGGAATTTGTATCCTAGAGCAGTGTTTTTCACAAGAGTGCTACTAGCATCTGGGAAATGTCAATTCTTTATTGCTCGTAAATTAAAAGATGTTTAGCATCTATGGATCCCTCGCCACTGCACTCCAGCCTGGCGCCTGGTGACGGAGCAAGACTCGGTCTCAAAAATAAAATAAAATAAAATAAAATTCTCCAATTATTATGACAGGTAAAAATACCACCCACCACCAACAGTATGACTGCATTTCCAAACGTGTCTTCAAGATGGCAGTACTAAACTGATTGATAACCCCTGATTTAGAAGCAGAAGGAAAAAAACACATGAATAGTTATTAAAAAAAAAAAAATAGGTGATGGGAAGAGGAAGGAACATAAATTGATCAGTTACAGGGCTTCTGTATCCTCTATAAATACATATATACATTGATGACAAACCCCAGCAAGTCAGGGACGGGCTTTTAGAAACTTCCAGAAGGTACTGGCCAGCCCAGGAACATGTGGGTTAACACTTTGCTATTGGTGTTAGTGAAAAGCTACAAGCTTTAGGAGATGCTCTATACTTGCCACTTGCAACATGAGACAGGAGTGATTTTTGTGCAAGCAGTAGTAAATTACAGATAGATAAACCTAAGATATATAGAACTGCTAAAGAGATACAGAGTTGAGGTGCTGGAGAGGCTTGATAAACCATTTATAACCAGAAGCCAATGGGAACAAGCCTAAGTGAGGAAGAATCTAGAGACCAAAAGCTAATGGCCTCTAGACTTTATACTCATGAATACCCCAATAGCTATTAGTCCAGGAACCCTGGAGTAATAGTCCTATTAACCAGTGATCCAACTGACCCCACTTAGACTAGACCAGAGATTGTCTTTTCAGGCCACACACTGCCCATTTGGAGAAAGGTAGAAAGGATGCCAAAAATCTGAGAGACTGAACTTTTTTTTTCCCAAAAGACTATGCATTACCTAAAGGGAATATTTAAATTAGTAAATTAGATTATATGTATTTAATTATACTAAAAAGTAGGCTTTACCTGATACCTAGGGTGAAGAAATTTATAAGAAATAGCTGATCAATTGGAAGTAAAATTAATCACATTTTCTCTGCCTAACAATATGTAAATATTCATATGTTTACCTCTCTCTCTATTTCTCTCTCTCTCTCTCTGTCTCTCTCTCTCTCTCTCTCTCTCTCTATATATATATATATATATATATATCTGTGTGTGTGTGTGTGTGTGTGTGTATCACTACATAAGATATATTAGATGCAAGAGATATTTTGGTGAAACCATGCAAAGAAAACCATACATACAAGTCCTATACTTCTTTCTTTCATTTCTTAACAATGTAAACATTATAAATACTATACTTAAATTATCAAAATAAGTATATTCTCTGTAACAATAGTTTTCAAAGTGTGCTCTGTAGACCCTGGGATTTGATCAGAACCTTTAATGTTAAGCTTATTAGAATGTTTGATGTTAATGTTTGATGTTAGGAAAATGTTTTTTTTTTATTCTAAGACAATATTTGTGTTTTTCACTGAGTCTTAGTTTTCACTGATGATGAAAATCAATGATTTGTACAACTGCTCGTGTTTTAGCACACCTCAAAGCAGTTGCACCAAACTAATCTAGTTGCCACTGTATTCTTTGCATACTTTCAGGAAATAAAATTCCAGTTTCACTTAACAATATTTTCAATGAATAAGAAAAATTAATTTTATTAAATTTCATGATTGAGTACATTTCTTTTTAATAGTTTATTTGACTAAATTGGAAGCACACTGGAGGCCTTCTGCAACATATCTCAGTACCATGCTTATCTCCAGACAAAGCAGTAGTGTGGCTGTTTTGAGTTGCATGATGAGCTAGCCACTGTTTCTATGGATCACTATTTTCACTTGGAAAATAAAGGCTGATAGATGAACTAAGTTTATTCAGAGGTTTATAATAATTTCATAAATATGAATGCATGGAACCTGACACTGTCAAGGAAACCTAACAATGTTTTTTTGCTGATGATAAAATTTGACCTACCAAGTGAAAATTCAAATTTTGGAAACACATTTCTGCTACCATATACTTGATAACTTCCCAATCATTAAAAACTTGGTCTGATTAAATTGGTGGTAACATTTTAAAAAGTGATTGTTTTGTGGTTGTTTAGTAAAATATGTCACCTTTGGGAAGGTCTGCTATCTAAACAACCATTTTCCAAGTAGTGCATGACATAACAAAATCATGTATGGATTAAAAAAAAAATCATTCCAAAGGCAAGATAGATCATGGATTTTAATACAACTGGGTATGAGAAATTCATTGATATAGTTGCAGGCTTCATGTTGTAACTAATCTGTCAAGTTCTGGAGTAGTATCAAAGACAAATTTATATAATGTATGCCAAAGTTATTAAAACACCTTCTCTTTCTTAACTGCCTATCTGTGTGACACTAGTTTTCTTCATAAGATTCAACCAAAATACCAATTAGCAACAGTTTGAATACAGAATAAGATGTTAAGTCAAATATGAAAGTGATATGAAAAATTATAAAACAATGCTATTCTTCTCACTAATTTAGGGGAGACAAATACATTTATTTTCAAAAATGTGTTATTCTTATTTATAGGTATTGGATTTGTTATTTTAAAACAATTTAATAAATAGATATTTTTATTTTTTGTTTTAATTTTTCATATGGCTAATATTAAGATATAACCCACATAAATAAATCCTGTTTAGGGCTCTCAATAATTTTTAAGAGAATAAAGGGTTCCCAACCCTACTGCCTTCTATAACAGCCATGATTTTAAAATCTAAAGCCACAAGAATAACTTTTTAAGTAGAGTACCTCATCCAGTCTTTCTTCTATAAGAAAGTAATCTCTAACACTGTTTTGGAGAAAGGCTCACTTACTTTAGGAGTCTTCTTGCTCCAGGGACAAGTGCTGATTCAAATATGATTCAAAAATGATGAAAAGAGATCATAATTTCACAAGCAAATATGGCTTCTATGTCAGACAATGTTTCCCCATGCTGACATTGACAGAGGGCACATGCTGCTTTATCATGGTCTCATCGAAGCACTTGTATGTTCAAATACACTCATACTTCCTTTTTATTTTACATCTAGTCATCAATAAATATTTTACAAACAGCTAAATTGCCAGCTATTAACATGCTATTATACCATTTTCAAACATGAAGTGTTTTTTTCTTACTTATGCTTAAATATTTTTTGATAGTTTCCTACATATTAAACAATATCAAGTGAGGAAACACAATTTTAGTACACCTATATCTTTTTTGTTTATTTATTTTTTGAAACAGGGTCTCACTCTTCACTCAAGCAGTAGCACAGTGGTGTGATCATGACTCACTGCAGCCTTGACCTGGGCTCAACGATCCTCCAGCCTCAGGCTCCTGAGTAGCTGGGACTAGAGACACATGCCACCATGCCTGGCTAGGTTATTTTAGTATTATTTTTTTTTTTTTAGAGTCAGGGTTTTGCCCTGTTGCCCAGGCTGGTCATAAACTCCTGACCTCAAGTAATCCACCCACCTCAGCCTTCCAAATTGCTAGGATTACAAGTGTGAGCCACTCCACCTGGCAATTTCTTAATTTTAAAAAATCAAATTAAAATACTTGTTCTGTACATACATATAAACACATACTCAAAACTTCCATTTGATTAGTCAGTAATTATCTGTTCTTGATTTTTCATAAGCTTCTGCTATTAACAGTAAGACATATGGGACCCAGAGTCATCATAAATATTGAACCTATGACTACATTGATGATTTCTTAAATGTATTTAAAAAGTCTTATTTATTTCTATTCTTTTACAAATTATTTTATTTCCATTTTTAAAAAATTATAAGTATAAAATGATATTTCTTGTTGTCACCTTAAGAATAAAACATTCCCTTGTACTAAACGGATAAATTTGACCTTATAGAAATCAAAGAGAAAAGCAGGCTTATCACAAATTTACTATGTTTTGAATTCCCTCTGGATTCTCATTTGGTTTAGATTTCCGGGAAATCTGTTTGTGGGAGAACTGTGAGGTTGAGTCTATAACTGAGATGTCAATCAGCTGCAGTGGTGTAAAGGAGAAGCCATATGGCTCATTGCTACTCTTCATGTTGCAAGAATGTCAAATTTGTATATTTAGTTGCCATCAATATAATCACATGGTATAGAGAAATATATTCTGGAATACATGCACTGATCCTGGGCTCTTTTTAAAAATAAACAAGATTTATGTGTACATTCCATATTTTTTCTTTTTTGGTACTAAAGAGAAGAGTAGAAGAAAGTAGAACATGCAGCTAAGTTTAAAAAGCATTGACTTGGGAGTTAAAACAGAATTGAGGTTATCCCATTTGTATGCAATGATTTAATATATATAATATTTACATTAGTGTTCTATGTGCCTTGACTGAGATTAGAATTAGAATAACAAGTATTCTATATAGTTTCACAATCTGTTTAACAAAAACATTTTGGCACAGATTTCAGCATATATGTCCTAAAAAAGTTACTTCATCTTTTTTCTTTTATTAGATTATGTTTAAAATGCCGTGAGGATGTTATTTAAAAGGACTGTGCCATATACCTAAGAACCATTTTGTAGAGAAAAATTGCCTTTCCTCTTGCTTATCTTTCCTATTTTTTTTATATTGCCTCTGATTGCTGATTACTTTCCTTGTATAGATTAAGAAAATGTAATCCACCAAACTAGTATTCATTATAAACTGCAATGTTAGTTTTTCATATGCATGTGATGGATGTGTATATTCATATGTATTGTATCTGTGATATATGATACTTTATATACATATTCTATCTATGTATTCTCATAACTACCCCCTAATATTGTAAAAGTACATGTCCATAAATATTTATTGAGTGATACACTTTTCAATTTTGAGTAGATTATAGAAAAACCAAGGAAAATTAACATTAAAAGTCTCGTCCGCCAGGTGCCCATTCATTGTCAAAAATGAGTTCAAGGCGAGGCACAATGGCTCATGCCTGTAATCTCAGCATTTGGGGGTGCTGAGGCAGGTGGATCACAAGGTTAGGAGTTCAAGAACAGCCTGGCCAACATAGTGAAATCCCATCTCTAGTAAAAATACAAAAAATCAGCTGGATATGGTGATGGGCCTGTAATCTCAGCTACTCAGGAGGCTAAGGCAGGAGAATCACTTGAACCTGGGAGGCGAGGTTACAGTGAGCCAAGATCACACCATTGCACTCCAACCTGGGTGACAAGAGTGAAACTCCGACTCAAAACAACAACAATAACCAAAAAAAACAAAAAGCCTCGTAGCAGTATGGAGTGCAAAGATTACCTTTCTTCCAATTACAAGACGAAGTTGAAGTTTACTGAGTTCCTTGATAATGAAGGAAAGTACTAAATAGAATAAGGAGTAAGTCTAAATGCAATTTTACTTCTAGTATTAATAAATAAAATACACTCAAATGAGAAGCACAGTTTTTAATGGTTTCATATGACTCAACCTTTTCTATCAACATAAGGGAATTCGACAGAGCTTAGTAAAAAGAATTTCATTGGAATTTCAACTTCAATATTGGGTTCACATAACAGCTCCTAGAACATGATGAGCAGAGAGCTTGAGATGCTTTTGCTCCACTGCTTCTAAATCTTGTTTATAAAAGTTTAATTTCAGTGTAATTATAATAAGCAATCTGGTGAATAATAAGTGTCCTGAGTCTATGCATTTCTTGATAATTCAAAAAAAATTTGACATGTCTTTGGTATATCATAGTGGCACAGTGAAAATCATTTAATGATCAACCCAATTGGCTATCTCCTTTGGAGAATGACGATTAGAAAAAAAAAATTGAATTATTTAAATGTGAAATCACAGTCATATGTTGGTTACTGCTGACAAAGTATAGTTATTTCTTAATTATTTGGAGTATATAATAGAAATGTTCCTTTCTCAAAATTATTTGTAAAGAAAAGAGGAAAATGTCTAACAGTGATTTCTCATCATCACATTATTTTTATATCAATGCTCTTCAATGAATAAAGGCTTTGAGCCAAACAAATGTGTTCAAATCTACATCTACTATCTGTTTGACAGTTAGAAAATTATTTTAACACTCTGATCCTGGTTTCTCATCTGGAAAACAAAAATAACAATATTACCTTCTTTGTTAGGTTATGTAAAATATAAAAGAAATAAGATCATGTTTGTAAAGTTCTTAACATGATGCCTATCATTTGTAAGTTTTTCATTAGGTACTTGGGGGGTAGGGGGAAGTACAGAAAAATTCCTGAAACATAGCAATAATAAAAATGACAAGAATAATGACACTGCACTATACATTTTACATGGATTATCTCATTTAATTTTAAAATAATAACATAAAGTACTATTGTTATCCCCATTTTACAGATGAGAAGAATGAGACTTACAGGGCTTAGGAAACTTGTTAAGGTCATGCAGCCTATAGAAGGCAGAAAAGGGACAAATACATAAAGGTAGCAGCTATTATCATCATATTATTATCTTCACCATCACCGTCATCAACCCATCATGCTATCTCTGTAGCAGACTAGGCTATAAAAATGATTTCTTGGGTACTTCCAAAGATAATTGCCTTCCCTTGGAAGAAATCCAGAACAAGCCCACATTAAGCTAAATTCTGCATTAGAGTGGGCTGTCATACAGTTGGAAGGATTTATTCCAAGCGCCTAGAAGGCACATGAAAGATGAATAGATAGAATATGTCAGATTTTCTTTTACCTTTAAACATATCCCAATGCAATGAAGGAAAAAAGAATAAAGCCATTTTGTTCACACACAAAGACATTTTTAAACATCATCACAATTGGTACATCTATCTTGTTGTCAGTTCCTGAGAAATCAAACACAGAGCCAAAGATATACATACCTCACACAAAACATTGTCGGCATTGTTGATGAATGATAAAAATTAAATGAATTCAGTGTAAATGTGTGAAACAACAGGAAGGGAATTAAAAATGAAAATCTAGAATTTAGTTGAATTTCATAAAGCTGTTTATTCAAGATTATTCACTCATTATATTTCCCATGTCTATCTAATTATCAAAAAAGTTGCATATTTCAGATATAAATTAATAATGAATGTACATTTTCCTAAATAATTTTAATGACATGATTATATGTGTATAATTGTTTTAAACATTCATATTAGTGATAAGCATTAATGATTTGACAGAAACATCATAATATATTATTCAAATGTATCACAGGTAAACAGAATATGATATCAATATAAATATTCTGATGATTTATTCAAAGTGTAAATGAAGTGTAACATATTTTTAACAGTAGGATTTTCTAATAAGCTTAAAATGACATTTAACTTCTATTTTCATAATTGTTATCGAGTTAGACATTTAAAGAATGCCATGATTTTTCTTTTGATCTTATTATAACTTTTAAGAATATACATTGTTCATGAAAAAACTTAAAAATACTCATAAAAAATGAAAGAATTAAACACACTAGTTGTCACTGGAGATTCCATATTCAAGTCCACACAGATAGACTTGATAGATGAAGCCAAAAGCAAGTAGAGTTTTTCATAACAAGAGTCTCAATGGAAAATCACTGGAATATAACATCTGATGACTAGGGAATATACCCAAAGCCTTTAGACTGTTGAGTTTTCACATTACAGTACTAAGCAACCTCCTACATGACAATCACATTCCTCCCATGCTATGTGGAAATGAAATGGAAAGCAAGACCTCACCACCCCCAATTACTTATCAGCAGTTCTCCTTTGACATACCTCAGGTTATACCCCAGGTCAGGATTAGGGATAAAAAAAAGTATCCTTCAAGTGGACATATTTCCCTTTTTATTCTATGATATGCTCTTCCTTGGAGTCTCTGACTAAAACCTGAGCCATCAAAGAAGGAAAATCAATAGCCTTAAGGGAAAGGCATGGAGTACAGGTGGGGGAATTTTATTACTCAAGACTCTATATTTTAAAAAGCGGTCATTTATATTTATATACTTTCTGTTGACTAATCATCCCTCTAGTTATGATTGCCTTGATTAGTGTAAATTGTTATAACTACAATCAATGCCCAGTTGAAACATTTAAGCTGTTAGCAGTTGAGATAGAATCAGGAATCAGAAAGGGCCTGTTTCAAGCCTTTCATATACCCCTTCCCGTATTCACTATGTAAGGTAGAAAGTTACTTTCTTAGTGCTTATGAGCATCCAAGTTAAAATCTGTAACTAAGGAGTACAATGCTTACCTCGTAGGATCATTGTGAGAAGTGAGATGTGTAGTAGAGAGCCTGACTCTTAAGGAGGGGTTATTATAACTACTTCTACAGGACAACATTCTTCACAACTGAGGTTCAGTAGCTTAGTGGCAGGGGAGGAGACCCAGAAGCCTCAGTCATCTTTCAGTAACCTCTGGTTACTTGTCCAAGATCTCTCTCCTCACCTAAAACCATCATTCTCCTCTGAATGCTTTCCTCCTTCCTCACCATATTCTGTAAAACTAGTATAGACTTTTATTGCTAATCAGGGTATGAATAAAGCTTAACAAAACTAAGGCCTTTGGCTTTTTTCAATACATAAATAATCTTTAATTGAGATGTTGGAGGAGTTTCTTTTGCTGTGTAGGGAAAAGTTCTGCTACATTAAAAAATAATAACACAATACCTATACAGAATGATGAACTATTTACTGCGATAATTCTAGCATCTCTGTATTTACTGTATGAAGAGTTCTTTATGGAGAGAAGTTAACCAAATGGATGTCTGTCAAAAGAATCATGCCTGTAAATATTATAGTTTAAAAACGTTTATTGATGTTGTCCATTTATTCTCAGAGGGTTGCTATAAGCACCACAAGGACAGAGATCTTGTCTGTTCTTCATTGCTATATCTCAAGCAACTTAAATAGCACCAGTATATAGTGAATGCTCAGTAAACTTTTGTTGAAGGAGTGATGAATATACCTCATTAAACTCCTGTCCTTCATTAGAAACTTGCAAACAAAGAAAATAATATGTTTATCATCAAAAATAATATGTTTCTAGCATCTTGTTTAAAAAGGCAGCCTCTGACATGTAGTCCTGGGTTTGATTTCAACTGTGTGGCCCTTTATAAATCACTTAATTTCTCTGTGCCTCAGTTTTCCTTTCTGTAAAATGAGTATATGTAACCTCATAGTGTTGTCATTATGATTAAATAAGGTACTGCATGAGTAAAGAGCCTTCAAATTTCCCGGCATAAAGTAAGCACCCATTAAATGTTGGGTGTTCTTATTAAAACTCGAAATTTCACTGAGAAAGCCACTGAGATCCTTGAAGTAAATAATAGACGTCCCACAGCCAGTTGGCAAAGCTAGAACCATACAGCCACACTTCTGTTCAATCTATGAAAAAGCTTATCTTGCCTGCTTATGTCTTTACATATACTTCCTAATATATGTGTATATATATATGTGTATATATATATGCTTTCTAATATATACTTATATATGTAAGTGTATCCATAATATATGCTTTCCAATATGTATTCTATATATACTTACTAGAAATCAACAAAGATGAGTGTGGTTCACTCTCTCTGGCAAAGACTTGAAAAATGCATGATTCTGAGATGCCTGCTGAAAATGAGAAAACCTTGAACCATGCCAAACAAAGCAGTTAATATAACTGCCCTAACCTCAAGTTTAGCACACAGTTGGAAATTTTGTTCTGGAGCATTTGCAAAGACACAGATCCAGGGAAACGGGAATCAAATGCAGCAATTCTTCAAGTGTGTTCAGGATGAATATTATATTCAGTGTCACGGAGCACCTTACTCCCCCCACCCCCCACTCTCGCTGTCTCACCTCCCTCCCTTCGATCCTGCCACTCCCCTCTGCTGGTGCTGGAAGCACCGGGCGCGTGGCTCTCTGAGCTAGCGCGGGGCTAGGGCGGACACGCTTAGCCTGAGCCCAGGGGCCAGGAGCCCGGGAGGCAGGTGGAGGCAAGGTGAGGCAGCAAGTGCTGGGTAGAGCTCAGCTGGAGCACAGTTTCCCTCCTGGACCAGTTGAGTCAGACCTCACGTGTAGACCAAGAGGATCAAAGGACGGGTATGTCACCTGCAGCGCCGGCGCCGCTGCGCGCAGACCAGATGTGCCGGGAGCTGCAGGTGAGTCACTTGCTCTTCCCTCCCGCCCCCACCTCCTCGACCCGAGTCCAACAGGTTGGCTGGAGCAGCGCGGCTCCCAGGGGCCCCGTGGGCACACTTCCAGTCTCACCTGGGCGCCGGCCTCGGCTTCTCCCTTTAACGAGGGAGGCCGTCGTTACTATTTAAATTCCTGCCCCAGCCCACGCTTGTTCTATTCCTTGTCTTTTTGCCTTTCCTTCTAAAATGAGAGCTCCGCGGTGCTCAGAACACCTGCTCTCCGGAAAACTTGCAGGGACAGAAATGGCCAAAAGAAGGGTGCCTCAACAAAGTGCCTCAATACTGGGTGGGCACTTGACAGGGTGGAGGCTGGCCGTGACACTCCTAGTTCTTAGTGACCCACTGGGGCTTCAATAAAAGTCATCATTAATTATCCTTGTTTCTCAACCAGGAGGTCAAAACTTAAGGGAGACGGGGAGAAGAAAATGGAGCATCGGTGATCATCAGACTAGAATGACAGTTAATTGGGAGAAAATGGTGCGGCCCCTTCACCCAGAGCACCCTCCCCACGTGCTCACAACCCCAGCGAACCGGGGAGGCCTATGAAGCAGCATTAAAAGAAGAGGGAGGAATATAAATTCTCAAGTTGGAAGGGACCAGGTTACCACTTCCTCTGCTTTCTGAACTTTTTGTTTTGGTCTCCTGCGGGCAGTAGTAAGTCTCGCCATTCCCCTTGCTTGCTTGCTTTCAGCTAAGAGTCATCTTCTCTCCTCTTCCGCCTCCTCCTCCACCCCACATCTCCCTCCTTCCTCCCCTCCCCAACCCCTCCACCCACCAAGTAGCGAGTCATTCAATCTGTACACCTCCTAGTCTGGGAATCGCAATTGCGAAGTTGGGAGGCGGGGTGACAACGTTTGGGAAGGGCCACGGCGACCGGCAGTGTGCACAGGGGCTGTGTCGGGCTCGGACCTCACCTGATCCTTGCTCTGAGCGAGACCCTTGCTCTGCTCCCCGTCTGTCTCCTCTCTCTGCCACTTGTGCGCTGCTTCCGCGCACTCGCAGCTCCCTAGCGGCAGGAGGAGGAAGGCGCACAGCGGGTGGAGAAAAGTAGGGGTGCGCCAGGGAGAGAGGCAACCCCTTCCGGAGCCCTGGGAATCCCGGCCGCCACCGGGGGCCGTGCCACCGCCCTCGCGGGATCAACGCTTTCGGCGTGTCCCCAACTTTGTGGCGCCCTCAGGCCGCGGCGACTGGGTAGAGATGCCTTCCAGCGGCAGAGCGCTGCTGGACTCGCCGCTGGACAGCGGCTCCCTGACCTCCCTGGACTCTAGTGTCTTCTGCAGCGAGGGTGAAGGAGAGCCCTTGGCGCTCGGGGACTGCTCTCACGGTCAACGTGGGCGGCAGCCGCTTCGTGCTCTCGCAGCAGGCGCTGTCCTGCTTCCCGCACACGCGCCTTGGCAAGCTGGCCGTGGTGGTGGCTCCTACCGCCGCCCCGGGGCCCTGGCCGCCGTGCCCAGCCCTCTGGAGCTTTGCGACGATGCCAACCCAGTGGACAATGAGTACTTCTTCGACCGCAGCTCGCAGGCGTTCCGCTACGTCCTGCACTACTACCGCACCGGCCGCCTGCATGTCATGGAGCAGCTATGCGCGCTCTCTTCCTGCAGGAGATCCAGTACTGGGGCATCGATGAGCTCAGCATCGATTCCTGCTGCAGGGACAGGTAACCCGGAGGCGCGCGGCGGCTGGGCGGGGGAGGCGGGCACGGCAGAGAAAGAGAGGGAGGCACAGGTAGATCTGAGGCTTTACACAAGCTTCGCTGGAGCCAGGCCTAGTAATAGGTGTGGCCACTTCTGGGCTGACAGGTGGGGTGGGGGTGGGGACAGAAAAGCGTCAACGCCAACTTTTGAATAGAACTTTTTGAATCTCTTTGTTCCCTTTTTTGTGTATGCTAATTTAACGTATAAGGCAAGGGACTTTAGGCCCACAATAAATATTTGGTGACTGAATAAATGAATCAGAAAAGCGATGCTCCAAAAGTTGCATGCGTAGGAATGAAAGATTTGGCATGCAGCATTATCATTTATCAAACCTAGAACCCTGACTTGGAAAATCTTGAATGGAAAATTGTTTTAAATATAGAAGATAAAAGATTGGTCCCTTGATTGAAGCATTGTGGAACTTGGAGGGTGACTTTTCTCTTATTTTGCTATTACAACCATTTCTTCATGAATATCCTTTCTTTACACCCAAAAAAAATTCCACCTGGCAAACATCTGTTCTTGTTACCAGAAAATAGGTAATAAAATGTATTAATCCAAAGTAATTTTGCTATGTATAAACTTCTACTAAGAAAGTGTTATTTTTAAAAATTATAATCCAGGCCAGTTGTGGTGGCTCATGCCTGTAATCCCAGCAGTTTGGGAGGCCAAGCCAGGTGGATCACTTGAGGCCAAGAGTTCAAGACCAGTCTAGGCAACATGGCAAAACCCTGCCTCTAGTAAAAGTACAAAAATTAACTGGGAATGATGGTGCACACCTGTAATCCCAGCTACTCAGGAGGCTGGGGCAGGATAGTCACTTGAACGCAGGAAGTGCAGGTTGCAGTGAGCCGAGATTGTTCTGCTGCACTCCAGCCTGGGCAACAGAGCGAGATTCTGTCTAAAAAACAGAAAGAAAGGAAAGAAAAAAGAAAGAAAATCATCATAATCCTAAGTAAGAAATTCTATGCGCAAGAGAAAACCAAAGTAAAACATAAATAGACATTTTTCTGCATTTTATTGAACGAAAAAGGCTGACCTCCCTGCCATGTTTAATTATATTCTACTTCTGTATTTTAACAAAGTTAGACTAATCACCAAATTATCTTCTTTAAAAGATACTTCAGAAGAAAAGAGCTGAGCGAAACTTTAGACTTCAAGAAGGACACAGAAGACCAGGAAAGTCAACATGAGAGTGAACAGGACTTCTCCCAAGGACCTTGTCCCACTGTTCGCCAGAAGCTCTGGAATATCCTGGAGAAACCTGGATCTTCCACAGCTGCCCGTATCTTTGGGGTCATCTCCATTATCTTCGTGGTGGTGTCCATCATTAACATGGCCCTGATGTCAGCTGAGTTAAGCTGGCTGGACTTGCAGCTGCTGGAAATCCTGGAGTATGTGTGCATTAGCTGGTTCACTGGGGAGTTTGTCCTCCGCTTCCTGTGTGTGCGGGACAGGTGTCACTTCCTGAGAAAGGTGCCAAACATCATAGACCTCCTTGCCATCTTGCCCTTCTATATCACTCTTCTGGTAGAGAGCCTGAGTGGGAGCCAGACGACGCAGGAGCTGGAGAACGTGGGGCGCATTGTCCAGGTTTTGAGGCTGCTCAGGGCTCTGCGCATGCTAAAGCTGGGCAGACATTCCACAGGTATTCAGATTTCATTGATGCCTTTTCATTTGCCATTGCATGTAAGCATTTATTATTTGACCGCAGTACAAGGAAAGTAACGCTGAACTAATATTCAAAATTACCAACTCCCATACTTTACCTGATCATGACCTCTAAGGAAATATTGGGAAGCAAAACCTTGAAGTTGTTATCACAAGTATAGAGGAGAAGTGAGCTCTCACATACCTCCTCTTCATAAGAGAAATGTTGAGACACAATTTGACCATTTGCTAACCTCAGTTTATCTGAAACCATTGCCCAGAAGATGTCCGAAAATTAAAGGCACGCTGCCTCTTCAAGGTTCTAGACAAAACATGCATAAATGACATAAAAAGATACACATAAATTATATATGACATATAGGGACATAAGCCAGTTTCTCTTCTGTGTCCAAGAGGTGCTTGCTACATATGCTCTGTGGCAGAAGGGAAAGTTAGCCTTCCAGGGCATTCTCTGGCCATACAGAAAGAGAGATGACTAGGTGCAGGTGCCCTTCCCAAAATTTTTGAAGAAGCAATGGAAATTTTTTGCTTTGAAAGAAAGCAAAATAATTAAATTCTTGTCCCTAACCTGGGATGCGTGAGAGAGGGGAATACAGAGATCCCTTAGTTTTTTGTGTGTGCCATAGAGCCTTTGAAAATCTAATTAATATTTTCCTAGAAAAGTCTCCATACAACACACACACAAACACATAAAGTACATGAAAATTATAATTAATATCAGCAAAAATCACAGGAACTGATTAAAGATGATTTTTGCATTCCCAACAGTAGTAGTTATCAGTAGCTGGTCCTGCAGCTGTTGGATGTTCTGGAGTACATATGAGTTTCCTTATGACATACCTTAATGAAAATAAGAATCCCCAGACAAGCTTGTTGAAATACAGCTTCTACCTACAATCCCCAGAAAGCTTGAGGTTGGATCTAGTAGCAAATATTTTTTAAATAGTAAGTTCACCAATGACTTTGATGTGGGTGGTTCTTGGATCACACTTTGAGAAACACTGGAATGCCATATTAATTTTATATATGTTGATAAAAATACTATTAGTACAAACAAATCAGCTAGAGATTCCTATTCCTAGATTATTTCCATAGGTATGTGCCCTGACTAATCACCTAAAAAAGGTTGATGATAGTTGTTTCTTCCTATAAATACAGGGTGAAATTAACCTCTGATATGTTTTTTTTTTCAACATTTCTCTGGTAATTAGAACTTATCATAATATAATTTTGGTAGTGTATTTTCCTAGCTAGTCTCACATACCAGGAATTTGATAATGGGGTTTCCAACAACTCTTACAACTACCACACTGTTTGTTTTCTGACACAGATAATGGGATGCTTTCTTCAAGTATTTATAAACTCTTCACAAGACTCAATTTAAAAACTCCCAGTAAATACTACATTTTTTTCCAAAAGAAAGGAAAAGGAAAATAATTTCCACAATGTCACCTCTTCAAAGATTTTCTCCATTCTAAAACAAGTATAAAGTTTTAGTAAACTCTTAATTATTAAAAATATGTGAATTGCATATTTAACAATTTTGCCTCAACACTCCACTTATTAAAATGTAAACATAGATGGCATATTTCCCCATGTATTAATTATGAATAAAAATTAAGAGGTGTTATAGAATAATGGGCTTTTGGACAGACAGCTAGGTTTAAATCCTGGCTCTGTAGCTTTCTACTAGATAAGCTGCCTCTTCATGCCTCAGCTTCCTCGTCTGTATAATGGCATAACAATTACCATGGCCCTCTCATATCCTTTCTTTTAAGTTAACAGAGATCACATGCTACAAATTTGGCCCACTTTACTTTCCTTATAAAATTTTGTTGTATTATTTTGTTTGTTTTTTGTTTGTTTGTTTTTTTGAGGTGGAGTCTCACACTGTCACCCAGGCTGGAGTGCAATGGCACGATCTTGGCTCACTGCAACCTCTGCCTCCCCGGTTCAAACCATTCTCCTGCCTCAGCCTCCCAAGTAGCTGGGACTACAGGTGCACACCACACCCAGCTAACTTTTTGTATTTTTAGTACAGATGGGATTTCGACTTGTTGGCCAGGATGGTCTCAATCTCTTGACCTCGTGATCTGCCAGCCTTGGCCTCCCAAAGTGCTGGGATTACAGGCATGAGCCACTGCACCCAACCTACAAAATTGTTTTGAACATTTTGCCTTTAAACAGTATTCCCAGACAAATGCTATGCATCTCCTCATATATTGTGAATTTATTTAAGAAATGTAATTTCACGTAGACATATCAAGGCCAGTTATTTTTTAATAAAGGTAAAGGTATTATAAAGGTATTCTGAAAGATATTCTTTTGAAGTTAAACTTCAAAATATTCAGTGATCTTTAAAAATAGCTGGTTAATAATTCAAGAATATCTCAAAATTTGAGGAGCAAAATCCAAAATAATGAGAGTATGATTCGTATGCTAATGCATTTGAAATAGTCTCTGGTGAGCAAATAAAAAAAAAAAATGATTCTAAGAGGTATTGTTTTGGACTTCTGAGGCAATATCATTTTGACATCATGTTGATATGATTTTAAAATGTGAACAAACTTTAATAACCATCTCTCTAGTATTAGGGAGAAAATCTTACTGTTCATTCAAAGCCTGGTTCTGTAATGGGCTCTTCTTACTCCCCCCACAGGGCCTAGTGTCTTCAGAGATGGAATTGGACTATCGTGGGTCTGTCTCCTTGGGTTTTAATAAATCCTCAGATCTAGGAATGGAAAAGCAGCCAATGTTTCATAATGAGTAAATTCTCTAGTGGTTCCATTTCCCATACCTTTTTGCAATGGAGGAATATTCTGTATTCAGGTCTATGTTATTATAGGAAAGCAGAAATTTTATGTACTCAAGGGAGATCACTTCCTATAGCTTTGGTATTAAGGACTAGGGTTTCAGTGGGTGTCCTGGGAGTTCAGACCTCCTCCTGACATACCATTAAGAATGTCCCCTGAATACACATGTGATATTCTCATGTCGATTTTATCACCAATGCCTAACTCGCTTCTGCTGCTTCATTTAGTTGCTATGGTGTCCATCCTTTACTTTTTCTGGCTTTCCAATAATCAGGTTCCTGATTGTGTTAAACTTTACCAGGAAGGTGAGGAAAATGGACACATAAAATATAAGACAACATAAAATTGGCATTAGAAACAAATGCTAAAACGATGCATTGAAATGCAGATGTCACCAAATGAGCCCTCCACATGCAATACTGCAAAGGCCCCTTATTTAACAGACTAAAGTCTGTACTAACTAAAGTCTGTACAAAACTCCTATCATAAACCCCCTGCCTGCCTTCAGCCTTACCTCTCACCTTCTTTTTAATAGTAGAAGTTCAATAATTCTATAGGCAAATTAATGAATCTAATTATATTTCTCTCTAGCCATCTCAACCTGGCTCCATCAACTAGACCGTGAGCTTCCTGAACACAAGGATTATGATTTAACCAGCTTCGTATCCCCAGAACATTGCCCAGGGCTGGGGACTTATTAAGTGTTCAGTGCAGTTTGTGGAGAGCAAGGAGGGAGAGAAGGGAGTGAAGGAAGAGAAAGAAAAGAGATGCCAGTGACTGACAGCATTTGTTCTATTGCAGGATTACGCTCCCTTGGGATGACAATTACCCAGTGTTATGAAGAAGTCGGCCTACTGCTCCTATTTCTATCCGTGGGAATCTCTATATTTTCAACTGTAGAATACTTTGCTGAGCAAAGCATTCCTGACACAACCTTCACAAGTGTCCCTTGTGCATGGTGGTGGGCCACCACCTCTATGACCACTGTGGGATATGGGGACATTAGACCAGACACCACCACAGGCAAAATCGTGGCCTTCATGTGTATCTTATCGGGAATTCTTGTCTTGGCCTTGCCTATTGCTATTATTAATGATCGCTTCTCTGCTTGCTACTTCACCTTGAAACTCAAGGAAGCAGCTGTTAGACAGCGTGAAGCCCTAAAGAAGCTTACCAAGAATATAGCCACTGACTCATATATCAGTGTTAACTTGAGAGATGTCTATGCCCGGAGTATCATGGAGATGCTTCGATTGAAAGGCAGAGAAAGAGCAAGTACCAGGAGCAGCGGGGGAGATGATTTCTGGTTTTGAATTAATTTTCAACTTATTTACAAAAGCTATGTACAATTAACTAAATTGATAAAGCAGTGATGTAGATTTCTGTATTCTGATGATGAGTCTCTTCGGAGCACTGCTCATCTTAATTAATTTTTGCTGATACATTGCTTCGTCTACTAGAATATTTCGCATCACCTATAACAACTGCACAGTGTTCTGACACATCTGAGTGTCCAAAATAGCCAATTAACACAACCAAACACAACTGGGCCAATATAAACATGTTTGAATTGTCAAATATAAGGTAATAGTATTCAATATATACAAAAAAGTTAGATTTTATCACTAATTTTAGAAGTTTTTTGCACCACTAATTTTTTAAAAATGAAAGTTGAACTGCATAGCCCAGAGAAAGATAAGTGAATATTTAAGAACATACTGAACAATTTTGCTATTTAAAGATATTATCCAAGTACATAAATCACTCCTTTCTCTATCAGTTAAAGCTATTGAATATAATAATTGCTTTGCAAGAGAAATCCCTTTTCTGATGGGCAGAGATTGTATCCCTATTTTCTTTTTCGTGCAAACCACCAGTCACAAATGAACTGATCTCTATATCCCATTATTACTATAAGAGGTGGGAATCCCAAAACTCCTTAGATTGCAGTACATGAGTCTACACAAAGACTTCAACAATTCACATCTTCATTTTCCCAACTGAGTATAATATGTGGAGCATAAAACAGCATATTTCTTAGTACTTCATGAAAATCAGATGGTCTTTTATGGATATATTGTTCACATTATGGTTTTAAAATAATGAATATGTAAAAATGAGGTAGTGAACATCCTAAATTTATACATTGAAATTATTAAATAATCTTATTTCATAAAATGAGAAATATACGTTGAATGACATCACTGGATATACTTGAAGACCTTTTATTTATTAAAAAAATATTATGGACAGCTTTCTGGTTGTTGGGGTAAATAGCGAATGTTCAAACTTTGCAGGCATTTTGACATTTACGATAATAATATGATTCCTAGACATTCTGTTATATAATTAAAGCCAAAACTGCTAAAGCTAAGAATTAGCTCATGATTCCCATTATCTTAGTAAATGAGATTCTAAAACCTAAGAACAACAAGGAATCGATCACCTTAATACCTATGTCTGCAACGTAATAGAGCCCTCACGGGGGAAGAAAATTGGCTCATGGGGAAAATAAAACTTACTCATTTCATCTACAAAACACAGATATGCATACAGAGTATATCTGTAGTATTAACATTTCATGGAGGTGAGAAATTAGGGGGAAAAAGCATAGAAAGCTCTTTGCCAGGGGTGAATGGTGATAAGAAATAAGCATTGAAAAGGACTGCTTTAATATGTAGTTATAACATTTCATCAAGTCTAAGACATCCTATTATGCTATGCACTACCAAGAAAGAAAGGTATTAGTCAATTGTAAGATGCCATTAACTGTAAGATGCATCTGGATTTCAGATATGTAAAAACTTAAAATAAGCACCTTAAAATCAATGAAATATCGCATGTACTACCTCCTGTTTTCTGGTATGCATGCTTAAGCTCTGAAAACATTTTCACTGATGGCATGAGTTTTAGATTGTGTGCTAAAGTACTTTAATTCATTTAACTTGTTTCCCATTTCTCCTAAATATTATGAAAGATTTAGGAGATATGAATATTAATAAGATAAATATTTTCCTTCTTACATACATACATGGGTGCTAGAGTGTGGCACAGGACCACTAGTCGTAGTATAAATCCCTTCCACAATCTGAAGGGGAAGTAGAGGTTAGACACAGAAGGTAAACTTACTCCAGCTTTCCTAGAACTTTCCCTAATAAGAATACTCTAATCTAGGACTTTGCTCTGTATTCATCATACATTATGTTATTTTATCCTGAAAACCATCCCTATTATATAATTATTATTCTTATACTCTTCAAAATACATATTTTATATGTTTATGAACTCCACAAATATTTATTAAGGACCTTTTGGTGTGCTGTGGACTAGGAAGTCTTACAATGAGACTAGGTTCTGTTCTCTTGTACTTAATACTGTATTCAAGGGTATGTGAAAGAAAGACCGTGAACCTGAAACATTAAAAGGTATAAACTTGCCTAAATTCACACAGGCTATAGATGGCAGAGCCAGGGTTGAACACCAATCTGCCTGACCCTGAAAATGACACTCCTAAAAGTCAAATTGCAGATTTCATTCTTCCCACACGAGTTCTGCATAAAAACTTATTTTTTAGGCAGGCAAGCCAACTTCTTGTGCATGGAGAAGTTCAATATGCCTTAAGTAAAATAACAGCTTATTCTCAGAGGTGGAATGGTGCTTTTAAGAAAAGGCTGTGGTGACACCTTATAGTCATTATTAGATAGAAAAAAATATTAACTTTAGAGTAAACAATAGTTGAAAAATAAAAAATTTAAAAACTACTTGTATACATATGTATATATGTTTTTATCATGGAGGATCCTAAACATCTTCTATACAAATGTGCTGTTAGCTATATAAATGTTGTCAAGATGTAGGTATTTCAAAAGGAATTTTAAAATATTATTGCTTACTCAATTTTGCTGTTAAATAAAATATCAGTTTATTTATTCAATGAATGTATATATAAACAAATCTAATTTCATTTAAGTAAAAAAGTCAAGGCAGGAACTCTGCTAATTTTATATCCCATTATTTTAAAACATTGAACACTTTTTAAATATCTAAGAATTATTGTTATAAAACAATATTTAATTTTTTAAAATATAAAAGAATTGAATTATTGTCTTTCTCTAAGGTATTTAGAGAACACTACTTTGTTAATTTAACTTTTAAGTTCAGGGGTACATGTGCAGGTTTGTTATACAGGTAAACTTGTGTCATGAGTTTTTTTGTACAGATTATTTTATCACCCAGGTATTAAACCTAGCACTCATTAGTTATTTTTCTTGATTCTCTCCTTCCTCCCACCCAGCACTCTCTGATAGGCCCCAGTGTGTTTTGCTCCCTTCTATGTGTTCATGTGTTCTCAGCATTTAGCTCCCACTTATGAGAACATGTGGTATTTGGTTTTCTGTTCCTGCATTGGTTTGCTAAGGATAATAGCCTCCAAGTCCACCCACGTTCCTGCAAATGACATGATCTCATTCTTTCATATGGCTGCATAGTACTTCATGGTGCATACACACATTTCCTTTATCCGGTCTACAATTGATGGGCATTTAGGTTTAGTCCATGTCTTTGCTATTGTGAATAGTGCTGCAATGAACACATGTGTGCATGTGTCTTTATAATAAAACAATTTATATTCCTTGGGTATATACCCATTAATGGAACTGCTGGATTCAATAGTATTTCTGTTTTTAGGTCTTTGGGGGAATTGCCACACTGTCTCTCACAGTGGTTGAACTAATTTACACTCCCAGCAACAGTGTATAAACGTTCCAATTTCTCCACAACTTTGCCAGCATCTGCTTTTTTTTTTTGACTTTTTAATAATAGCCATTCTGACTAGTGTGAGATGGTATCTCATTGTGGTTTTGATTTGCATTTCTCTAACGATCAGTGATATTGAGGGTTTTTTCATATGATTGTTGGCCACATGTATGTCTTTTTTTGAAAAGTGTCTGTTCATATCCTTTGCCCACTTTTTAATGGGGATTATTTGTTTTTTCTTGTAAACTTAAGTTCCTTATAGATGCTGGAATATTAGACCTTTGTAAATGTATAGTTTGCAGATAATTTCCCCATTCTGTAGGTTGTCTGTTCACTCTGTTGATAGGTTCCTTTGCTCTGAAGAAGCTCTGTAGTTTAATTAGGTCCCATTTGTCAATTTTTACTTTTGTTGCAACAGCCTTTTGTGTCTTCATCATGAAATCTTTGCCTGTTAGAAAACACTACTTTGAAACATTTAAATGCACATAGGCAATGCTTGAGTACCTAAAAAAGCTATTTTAAGAAATTACTGAGGTATCTCTATTAAGAGTGACATATTCATATTTTCTTTTATGTATATATTATTTATATAACATACAAGAAATTGTTGCATTTATCATTTGAATGCAAAGTAGTATCAAGTATAATGGATTAGATGCACTAATAACTGAGGTAGGAATCTCAGTTCTGTGTTTTAATGTGGAATTCTTATGCTTATTAAAGTATTTTGATTAGCTGTTGCAGAAAATATATATGCTGACCCAATTTATCTAGCAAAGCATTGTCTTTGGATAAGCTTACTACTTTGAGAAGTATTTTCATTGATACATTGTGTTACCAAGAAAAGTCTCTTCTCTTCATGTATTAGCCATTAATAACTGTCTTATGAATCCTTCAGTTCAGATCCAGAAAGATACTGGATAGCAGGTAAATGATGTGTTCTAATGCTTTCCTTCATGATTTTTCTTTACAAAGCATCACCACCCCAGAACTCTCTCCAAGCCATACTAATATAAGAAAGAAAAGAGAGCTTTACTCACAAACAGGCAATTGCTTACATGGTATGTTTCAGGGAAGATAGGACAACCTGGATATTCACCATCCTTATGTTTTCACTTTGCTTATATTATATTATATTAATCACTCCCTTGCTTGCCCCCTCAACTCCAGTGCCGCTCTTTTCCTTCCTGGTATTAAATTGGCAATACCTCGACCCTAATTAAATCCAATCCAATGCCTTCTTTTCCCTACCCTTGTAGAGCAGATCCTGCTTTACAGAAAAAAAAAAAACACAATGCCTGCAGACTCCTCTCACTTCACATTCATGCCTACAACCCCAAATGGATTCTTAAAGCTGCCAGGAAATCTCATACAGCAATTCCTGAGTCCATTCACTCTCTTGAGACAAGTAAAAACCTCTAACACCTCCCTTTGATTCCGCTTTAACTCAAAATAGAAGAGACTTTTAAAAAAAGAGTCATCACCCACATTTATCCACCTACCTCCATCTGTGCTTATTAACTCTGCCTTTCCTCACTTTACAAGGATTGGATCGTCCAACTATATTTTCTCTCCAACTCTAGGACATTGCTACAGACAGCTTTTCCCCTCTTCTTACTATATCATCAATTTTGCACCTTCCTACTTCATATCAGCACACAAATATGATTTTTCCCATCTTAAAATTAAAAGGAAAACAACAGGCCATCAAAATTCCTTGAATCTATTTCATCCTCTAGAAAACATCCAATTCTCTACTCTTCTTTATGATGAAAGTCCTTGACAGCAGTTTCCATACTCACTCTCTCCCTTTCTATATTCACTGTTTATTTTCCCGTTCTTTCTTAAAAATTCACATAACTCTACCACCCCTACAACTTCTATAAGACTTTTTCTTAAGGTGAGCAGCGACCTCATCACTGCCAAATCCAATGATTTCTTAGAACTCGTGTGGTCAGATCCGTCAACAGCATTTTGCAAGATTAATTACAGATTCTTCCCGAAACACTTATTCACTTGACTTCCAGCCCTTCATGCCTTCCTAATTTAATCCCTACTTCATTGGTCAGTCATCTTTTCTAATCAAAGTCATCAATCAAGACTTAATCATCAGTCCTCTTCTACACTTCATTTATTCTGTTCCCTTGATAAAAATCACCTGATTCCATACCACTGATTCTTGGTCATTCTCAGATTTCTACATCCAGAGTAAAACTTTCCTCTCACTGTATTTCCAGAATTGTGATCTAAATGCCTATTCAACATATGTCTAATAAACATCTCATAATTTGCACATCCAATATCAAACTATTTATCTTTTCCCCAAAATCTAAGTTGAAGTCCTCTGAGAAGCAGATGTCAAAATAGGTAATTCTTCCAATATTGATTTTATGCAAGACATTTACTGGGGGAAAATGCTAATGAATAATAAAAAGAAGGAATTTAGAGAAAGTGGGAAGAATCATTGGACTGTGATACAGATCTGACAGCTATGAAAGAGGGAGAAGGAGGACAATTGAGTGAAAAAAAAGCAATGATTGCATCCCATTTCTAAGAAACTTCAGCCAGTTTGATGGAGGACACTTGAGAAAAAGTAGCCCATTAAGGAGTCCTAATTTCTTTTTTAGAAATGGGACTATTGGCATATCTCAGAGATATTGCAGGTTAATTTCCAGACGACCCACAATAAAGTGATTATCACAATAAAGTGAGTCACACAAATTGTTTTGATTTTCCATTCCATATATAATTGTATTTATACTATACTATAGCATATTAAGTGTGCAATAGTATTAGGTCTAAAAACCAATGTATAACAATTTAAAAATACCATTAAGAAATGCTAATAATCATCTGACCATCAGCAAGTTGAAATCTTTTTACTGATAGAAGGTCTTGCCTTAATATTGATGGCTGCTGACTGATTAGGGTGGTGGTTACTGAAGCTTGGGATGGCTATGGCTATTTCTTTTTTTATTATTAGACTTTAAGTTCTGGGGTACATGTGCAGATCATGCAGGATTGTTACATAGGTATACATATGCCATGGTGGTTTGCTGCATCCATCCCCCCAACATCTACATTAGGTATTTCCTCTTAATGCTAGCCCTCCCCAATTCCCCCACACCCTGCTATCTCCCCAAAACCCCCACCGCAAAACAGGCCCCAGTATGTGATGTTCCCCTCCTTGTGTCCATGTGTTCTCATTGTTTAACTCTCACTTATGAGTGAGAGGATGTGGTGTTTGGTTTTCTGTTATTGTGCCAGTTTGCTGAGAATGTTGGTTTCCAGCTTCATCCATGTACCTGCAAAGGACATGAACTCATCCTTTTTATGGCTGCATAGTATTCCATAGCATATATGTGCCACATTTTCATTGTCCAGTCTATCATTGATGGGCATTTGGGTTGATTCCAGGTCTTTGCTATTGTAAACAGTGCCGCAATGAACATATGCCTGCATGTGTCTTTATAATAGAATGATTTATAATTCTATGGATATATACCCAGCAATGGGATTGCTGGGTCAAATGGTATTTCTAGTTCTAGATCCTTCAGAAATCGCCACACTGTCTTTCACAATGGTTGAACTAATTTACACTCCCACCAACAGTGTAAAAGTGTTCCTGTTTCTCCACATGCTCTCCAGCATCTGTTGTCTCCAGATTTTTAAATGATTGCCAATCTAACTGGCATGAGATGATATCTAATTGTGGTTTTGATTTGCATTTGTCTAATGACCAGTGATGATGAGCTTTTTTTTAATGTGTTTGTTGGCCTCATATATGTCTTCTTTTGAAAAGTGACTCTTCATATCCTTCGCCTACTTTTTGATGGGGTTGTTTTCTTCTTGTAAATTTGTTTAAGTTCTTTGTAGATTTGGCATATTAGCCCTTTGTCAGATGGCTAGATTGCAAACATTGTTTCCCATTCTATTGGTTGCCAGTTCACTCTAATTATAGTTTCTTTTGCTGTACAGAAGCTCTGAAGTTTAATTAGATTGCATTTGTCAATTTTAGCTTTTGTTGCCATTGCTTTTGGTGTTTGAGTCATGAAATCCTTGCCTATGCCTATGTCCTGAATGGTATTGCCTAGGTTTTCTTCTAGGGTTTTATAGTGTTAGGTCTTATGTTTAAATCTTTAGTCCATCTGGAGTTAATTTTTGTATAAAGTGTAAGTAAGGGATCCAGTTTCAGTTTTCTGCCTATGGCTAGCCAGTTTTCCCAACACTATTTATTAAATAGGAAATCCTTTCCCCCATTGCTTGTTTTTGTCAGGTTTTCAAATATCAGATGGTTGTAGATGTGTTGTGTTGCCTCTGAGGCCTCCGTACTGTTCCATTGGTCTATATCTCTGTTTTGGTACCAGTGCCATGCTGTTTTGATTACCGTAGCCTTGTAGTATAGTTTGAAGTCAGGTAGCATGATGCCTCCAGCTTTTTTTTTTTCTGCTTAGAATTGTCTTGGCTATGTGGGTTCTCTTTTGCAGTTTGAAGTCAGGTAGCATGATGCCTCAAGCTTTTTTTTTTTTTTTTTTGCTTAGGATTGTCTTGGCTATGTGGGCTCTCTTTTGGTTCCATATGAAGTTTAAGGTGGTTTTTTTCAAGTTCTGTGAAGAAGGTCAAAGGTAGCTTGATGGGGATAGCATTGAATTTATAAATTACTTTGAGTAGTATGGCCATTTTCACTTAAAATAAGACAACAATGCAGTTTGTACATTAATTGGCTTTCTTTCACAAAGAATTCTCCATAGCATGAAATGCTGTGTGATAGCATTTTACCCACAGTAGATCTTCTTTCAAAATAAGAGTCAATTCTCTCAAACCCTGCTGCTGCTTTATCAACTACATCTTTGTAATATTTTGAATCTTATGTTGTCATTTTAACAATGTTCACAGCATCTTTACTAAGAGTAAATAATATTTCAAGAACTTTCTTTGCTGCTCACTTATTAGAAGCAACTCTTCATCTATTCAAGTTGTGTCAATAGATTGCAGCAACTCAGTCACATCTTCAGCTATCACTTCTAAATTTGAATTTTCTAGCTCTTTTCATGCCATCTGTAGTTGGTTCCTCCACTAAAGTCTTGAATCTGTTAAAGTCATCTATGAGGTTTGGAACCAACTTCTTCCAGTCTCCTGTTAAAATTGATATCTTGACATCCTTCTGTGAATCAAAAATGTTCTTACTGGCATCTAAAGTTGTGAATTTTTCCTAGAAGGTTTTTCAAATTACTTTGCTCAGACCTATTAGAGGAATCACTATCTATGGCAGCTATAGTCTTATAAAATGTATTTCTAAAATAATAAGACTTGAAAGTTAAAATTACTCTTTGATCTATGGGATATAGAATGAGTATTGTGTTAGCAGAATAAAAACAATATTAAACTTGCACATCTCCAGCAGAGCTCCTGGGTGACTAGACACATTGTTAATGAGAAATAATATTTTGAAAAGATTTTTTTTTTTTTTCTGAGCAGTAGGCCTCAACGGTGGGCTTAAAATATTCAGTAAGCCATGCTGCAAACAGACATGCTGTCATCCAGGCTTTTTTGTTTCACTTATAAAGCACAGCAGGAATAAATATAGCATAATTCTTAAGGGCCCTACGATTTTTCAGATGGCAAATATGAACTGGTCTTGCACTGGATTAGGCTTTGGCTTAAGGAACGTTGTGGCTGCTTTGATCTATCTAGACCACTAAAATTTTTTCCATATCAGCAATAAGGCTGTTAACTTTCTTATGCATGTGTTCACAGGGATAGAATTTTAAATTTCCTTCAATAATGTTTTCTTCACATTCACAACTGGCTAACTTTTTGGCACACAAGGCCCAGTTATTGGCCTGTCTCAGCTTTTAACATGCCTTCTTCATTAAGCTTAATCATTTCTAGCTTCTGACTTAAAGTGAGAGATATGTGGCTTGTTCTTTCACGTGAACACTTAGGCCATTTTAAGGTTATTAATTGGCCTAATTTTAATATTGTCATGTCTTCAAGCCTAAGGGGAGAAAGAATGGTTGGTGAGTGGATCAGTCAGAACACACACATTTATTAAGCTTGCTATCTTACATGGATGAGGTTCGTGACACCTCAAAACAATTACAATAATAACATCAAAGGTCACTTATTACAGATCACCATATTAGATATAAAAATAATTTTAAAAATTGAAACATTGTGAGACACAGAGATACGATGTGTTCACATGTTGTTGACATGTATGCGAAGCTCAATAAAGCAAAGCGCAGTAAAATGAGGTATGCCTCTATGTTAATAAGGTCTACAGCTCAGACTGTTAGTCAATTATACTTCATTCAGGAAAGATAAGAAAAGTACCTTTTTATTTTCACCACAGTTAATCTATAGAGCTAATGCAGGTTTAGAAATAGCCCCTCCATGAAGCCCATGGTCTCTTTTGAGGGGAAGCTTAGTAAAAGAGCTTGTGAAATAAACTGGAGCCCTCATTGCTGCAGTTAGTCTCTGGATAGCAACTTGTGGGTCATTTGCTCCTTCTCCCACTGTCAAAAATAGCCCATCAAAGCACATAATTTTTTCCAGTATACCCTAACACCCTTAAAAAGTTATAAAAAATATTTAGGCTGTCTATATTAACCTCAGATAATAATTTTACATGCTGGAACACACTTTTATTGTGTACTAAAGCACACCATAATTAGTTTTCCTGCACAAATTTGTCATTGCCATGCTATTTACTTTTAGCCTTGAACAAAGAAATAGCATGAGCAAAAGGTATTTCAGAGGGAGATTTTACAACCATCTAAATCTCATTTTTTTTCTTTCTAAACTGGTAACATCTCACCTAGTAAGATACTGTTTTAATGGACACTATTACTAACCCAATTACTGAAAAATAATTTCATGTTTACAAATTAACTTCTGTAAGGCCATTGAGAGAAATAAATATGTTCACTTTCAATAACATGATGAAACTTAATTAATTAACTTATAGATTTTCTTCTCAAGTTAATTCCAATTATATGAAAGCTTGCTTTACCTTCTTTAAAAAACTAGACTAAGAAATTTGGTAAATAAAAAGTCAATTTTAATGCATATACTTTCACATTATTCTGTTGCCTAATACCCAAATTGTTTCTGAAGTAGTAGTAGTTGAGCTGAAGATTTGACAAGTCAGGTACATGCATGTAAACACACTCAGGAAAAGAGAAATTAAAAGTTTATGGTAACAAATGAAATTTTAAAATTATAGTAGGGAAATGTCCCTTGACATACATCAATAATTACCTCAAACTTCACACTGGATTTTTTTTTTTTTTTTTTGCTTCAAACAACACAAATTTATTCCCTTACAGTTCTGGAGGCCAGAAGTTCAAAATGAATTCCATGAGTTTAAAACCAAGGTGTCATTAGGGCTGGTTTTTTCTGGAGGCTCAGAGGGGGAATCCATTTCCTTGTCTTTTCCAGTTTCTAGAAGCCACCTGCGTTCCTTGGCTCATGACTCCTTCTCTATCACCGAAGTGCATCACTCCGGCCCCTGCTTCCACGGTCAGACCCCCTTCTCTTACCTTTGACCTTCTTCTCTCCCTTTTTTTTTCCTTCCTTCCTTTCTTTTTATATATATATATATATATATATATAATAATTTTTTTTTATTGCATTTTCGGTTTTGGGGTACATGTGAAGAACATACAAGATTGTTGCATAGGTACACACATGGCAGTGTGATTTGCTGCCTTCCTCCCCATCACCTATATCTGGCATTTCTCCCCCATGCTATCTCTCTCCAATTCCGCCCCCCCGCTGTCCCTCCCCTTTTTCCCCCCCCCCGACGGACCCCAGTGTGTGATGCTCCCCTCCCTGTGTCCATGTGTTCTCATTGTTTAACACCCGCCTATGAGTGAGAACATGCGGTGTTTGATTTTCTGTTCTTGTGTCAGTTTGCTGAGAATGATGGTTTCACACTGGATATTTAAATAGAATTTCAGTCATCTACCTAAGTAAGAAAATCAAGTCTTTCTTAACAAGTAATTTAAGTTTCTCTAAACCAGGACTATTTTTCTGAAACCCTGTCTTTATACATGTCTCTGCTGTACAGAAAATATTTTAGCTTAAGTGGTCTATAATTATTGTCAACTAATTCTAAATGGTACATATGAAAATAAAAGACAGTTACAGTTGCCACGGAAACTACACTTTGTAGGAAATTTATTTCAACAGGCATTGCTTCTAAAATTAAAAAAAAAAAAAAACACCTTTATAAACAATAGTACAACTCTGACCACAGGCTGTCAGGAAAAGAAAAAAAAATGAAGGAAAAATGTAAAAATAAAAATAATTCTTCCACCATTAGCTGAACTCAGCTTCTTTCCTCATATGAGCTTTATTATTTATTATTTATTTTTCTTTAAGTTTTTAACCAAAGACAATAACTACTCCCTGATAAAAACGTCTATGAATAACAGTACAATTTGTTATATAATTTTAATAGAATATCTAATTTTGTAATAATTTTAATAAATGTATTATCAAAAGATTTTTAATAATTTTTTAAATTTAGTATGCTTCAACTCTCCCTTTTCAATAAAATATTCTATATTATTTTTAACACAGGCTAATAAAATATGCTCAAGAAATAACCTAAATAAATCAGATTGGTTGATTTCAAAATCTGCAATGCATGGACAAATAGGTCCTATCTCTTCATGTTGCATCTATGTTATTATACTGTAAACAAATCTTCCGAGAACTTTTAGCAAGTATATCTTATAATTCAGTTAGAAAAATCATTTCTCACATATTCCTGAAATTTATTTTCCAGAACTGTTCTTCAGAGCACAGAGCAAGACTTCTTCTTCCAATTTTATATGACACCCTTTTAAGAACATTGCCCATATTAAAAAAGAGAAACTAGTTAACTGATACAAATATGAATAAGATAATACATGATCTAGAAAAAAAAAGGATTGTGGCATAATTTGTCCAATTCATAATAGAACTGGCAAGGACAGTATAATAATAGCATTTTCCTATCTTCTTTCAAATTTTGAAGAAAAAATTTGTACCTCAAAGAATGCATTATGAAATGAAGCAATCATACATATTGGAGTCAAACAAAAGTAATTTTTATAAAACAAATACTGGAGCTGTTTTGATACCTGTATAATAAAGGCATAATTCTATGTTATTTTAATAATAAAGTTTCTATTAGAAATAATTACATGGCTCTTACTCCAAGATTTGGAAACAACTTGAATTATTTTAACATACATACCATGTTATTTTTAAAACTGCAAACCAGAAGGAATTAGTGGGCTATAAAATACATTTGAGTTGTGACTATTGCTTTTAAAAATGGAGTTGGAATAAAATGGAATGGAACAGGACAGTACAGAATGGGATAGGATGGGATGGAATAGGTTGCATAGCATAGCATAGTATACAATAGAAGATATCAATTTGCACCTCACAACTTCTAAGCAAAAACTGAACACATTGCAAAAAGCATTGTAGCAAATTGTGAAAGCACTGGGAAAGGGACACACAGGGGATGAGCTCAAAGCACACATTGGCTAGGAGAGGATAACTTGATCTTATTTATTGATTATATGGTACGTGATTTTCACCGTCATAATTGGGGAGTTTAGATTTTACAGTTCAATTTTATCTGAACAATTACAGTCGGCGGTTCTGAGGTAGGATAAGTCAATGTTATCTGCTATTGACTAAGAAAAGGATATCTGATATAACGGTCTTTAAATTTATGGTAATAGAAATATGTTAATTTAATTGAAACAAATTACCCATAAAATGGATTACTTTATTATCCTAAAAAATTATAATGAGACTTATAATTTCTGATTCAGCATGTAAGGAGATTGGTAGTCACCACTCTGTCCCAACAACAAATAAAATGCTGAACAGACAGAAAAATCAACAACTCTCCTTGCATTTGTAAGAGAGGCAAGGACACAGGGCAAACTGCTGCTCCCAAAATTAGAGAGACATACAGGCAAAAACAGGTAGTCACATCCTACTGGAGCAATTACTCATCAGTGGAAACTACTGCAGGAAACAGTCCTGGGCTAGGAAAATCTGAAATGTAATTGATGAATTGCTGAAGACTCAATGTGGACACATCTGAGAGTTAAAAACTCCAGGGGGATCCTGTCATGGTGGGAAGGGGAACACAGTGCTGTAAGATTTACCTTCAGGAGATAAATCAAATTCTCACAGTAAATATTAGAGAACAATCCCCTCATGCTTTGGGCAGGGAGAGGAAAAATGAAATGATTCTTAAATACTAATACATCAGAGCACTCTGTTCTTAGCAAGGCCTGCCCTCAAGAGAACTATTTACCAGAGCTTGATCTTCTGTGCTACTCTCAGAGCCTAACTTACCTGGAA
Organism: Ateles fusciceps; assembly: GCA_036589455.1. Taxonomy (NCBI): domain Eukaryota; kingdom Metazoa; phylum Chordata; class Mammalia; order Primates; family Atelidae; genus Ateles; species Ateles fusciceps. Next base: position 2,457,753 of record JAZHEH010000589.1, read on the forward strand.
GAAGGAAAATACCCAACTCTAGTCAGCTCTAGCTTTCCATGTGGAGAAGGGAAATACCCAACTCTAGTCTACTCTAGTAATCCTGTTCCACCTAAGGGTTGGGATACAATGGGTGGCAAGCTGAGAAATACTTGTGAAGGTAACAGTCAGAGGCATAGGCTTACTAAAAGACTAATACACAATTATAGCCCTGTACAATGATTCCCTACCCCCACATCATAATACCACATTACTAAAGGCCTTTACCATAGTTACTTTTACCCAGTACATGATGTCTGACTATCAAGATAAAATTACAAGGCATACCAAAATGCAAAAAACAACAACAAAAAAGCAATTTGAAGAGATATAAAAAGCATCAAAACCAAACATGAAAAGGATGTTGGAACTCTCAGGCCAGGAATTTAAAACAACTATGATTCACATACTAAGAACTCTGACAGCATGCAAGAACAGATGGATGATGTTAGCAAAGAGATGGAAATCTATGAAAGAATCAAAAGGAAATACTAGAGTTCAAAAACACTATAACAGAAATTCTAAAAATGCCTATGATGGGCTTATCAGTAGACTGGATATAGCCAGGAAAAGAACCTTTGAACTTCAGGATATATCGATAGAATCTTCAAAAACTAAAAAGCAAAGAGAACAAGGACTGGAAAATATACAAGTTATGTAATAAGACAAGAAAATAAGGCACACACAGGGGAAGTTCAAAATGGCTGACTAGAAGCAGCTAGTGTGTGCCACCCTCATGGAGAGGAAATAAACTGGCAAGTAAATACTAGCTCTTCAAGTAGATAACTTAAGAAAATATGTTAGGATTGATCAAGGGACCCAGGGGACACAGAGAACAGAGTAGAGTGAAGTTGGGCAGTCATCCACCTGGGACCAGCATGGAGCCAGGAGAAGCTCCCTAATACAGGGGAAAGAGTGAGGGAGTAAGAACTCCCAGAAAATTTGCATTCCCTATGGGGACCTGTGCAATCCCAGGAATGAGAGAACCCCCTGGGCCTCTAGACTGATACAGAGATCCACCTGGAGTTTTTGCAGAGGCACCACTCAAAATCACAGGAAGCCTCACAGGTCTTAGATCCCTGGACAGCCCCAAACCAGCTGCCATAGCCCTGATAGAGGCCACAGTCACGGTGCCAGGGAGCAGTCAGACTCCTCCAATTCTTCTTACCAGACAAGGCTTGGCTCCTGCTGCCAGCAAAGCAGCCCCACCCCTTCTTGAACTCTGCCAACAGGCCCAGCTCTCTGCTCCCCCAGGAAAGACCTGGAGGTTGACCCTGACCCCACTTCAACTCTGCAGGTTGACATAGCTCTGTGTTCCCCTGGGAAACACCCAGGCAGTAGATTGTGTGACTGCCCCCCACCTCATTCTGCCACTGCTCCTAGCCAGGCAAGATTCACCCACTTGGGTGGTGCTCATTGCAAGGGAGGAGCTTCTACTCTCAACACAGAAAGATGAGATTGCCTGGTTTGTGGGCTGGCTAGGGAACAGGGCATGCCTCCTTTCTCAGGAAGAGAATAGCCTGTCTGCCAGCTGTGACCTCTGCCTGAGGGAGTCCATGGCCTGTAATACCTAACAAAGGAAACACGAGTATGGCACCAGTGATTTCAGGGGGGCTTCTCTGAGGCCCAGTAGTGGACCTGGTGAGGGCGTTATCTCTCTCCCTACCACCTCAGCGCACTACTGTGAATGTGCTGAAATATGAAATTGCTACATGACTAAGAACTGACAGTCATTGCTCTTAAGCACCATCTACTGGATTTTGGCCCAAATTACAAAACCAAAAATATTTTGCTATTAAGTAAAAAAAGGGTTACTTCCATGAAAAAAAAATAAAATAAAATATTTTACCAGTGTACAAAGATTGTGAACCCTATGGCAAAAATTGGGCCACAAATAAAGGATCCTGTACGGAGATATAGCACACTGAAAACACCCACAAACAAAGCCAACTGATTCTAATTCATCTGACCTCATAAAGAAACACCAGTCCTCTCAGATGAGAAAGAATCAGCACAAGAATTCTTACAATTCAAAAAGCCAGAATGTCACTTTACCTCCAAATGAACAGAATATGCCCCAGCAATTGTTGTTAACCAGATTGAAATGACTGAAAGGATATACATAGAATTCAGAATCCGGATGGTAAGGAAGCTCATTAAGATGTGGGACAAAGTTGAAACCCAATCTAAGTAATCCAAGAAGTCAAGTAAAACTATCCAAGAGCTGAAAAACAAAATATCCATTTTAAGAAAGAACCAAAGTGAACTTCTGTAATTAAAGAACTTTCTACAAGAATTTAAAAATACAGTCAGAAGCATTAACGTCAGAATAGACCAAGCTGATGAAAGAATGTCAGTGTTCAAAGATGATTTCACTGAATCAACTCAGACAAAAATAAAGAAAAAAAAGTTCTTAGAAAATAAATGAAATCTTTGAGAAATGTGAGATTACGTAAAGAGACCAAATCTACAACCCATTTGCATTCCAGAGAGAGAAGGAGAGAGAGTAGGTAATTTGGAAAACCTTTGAGGATATAGTCCATGAGAATTTCCCCAATCTCACTAGAGATTGAGAGGTTGACATGCACATTAAAGAAATACAAAGAACCCCTGCAAGATATGATACAAGATAACCATCCCCAAGGCTCATAATCATCAGATTAACTAAGATCAACATAAAAGAAAAAAAAATCTTAAAGGCAGCTAGAGAGAAAGGGCAAGTCAGTTACTAAGGAAACCCCATCAGTCAAGCAGCAGTCCTTTCAGCAGAAACCTTACAAGCCAGAAGATACTGGGGACCTATTTTCAACATCTACAAAGAAAAGAAATTCCAACAAAGAATTTCATATCCAGTCAAACTAATCTTCATAAGCAAAAAGAAATAAAATTCCTCTCAGACAAGCAAACACTAAGGGACTTTGTTACCACCAGAGCAGTCTTAAAAGAGGTCCATAAGGTAATACTAAATATGGAAGTAGAAGATTGATACCTGCTACCAAGAAAACTACTCAAGCACATAGCCCACAGATAATGTAAAGCAATTACCTAATCAAGTCTACAAAACAAAAAAACAACACAATGACAGAATAAAAATCTCACATATCAATAGTAATCCTGAATGTGAACAGTGTAAACATCCCACTTGAAAGGCACAGAGTGGCAAGCTGGATAAAGAGATGAGGCCCAATTATCTGCTGTTTTCAAAGGACACATCTCTCATGTAACAATACTAGCAAGCTTAAAGTAAAAGGATAGAGAAAGACCTACTATGCAAACAGAAAAATGAAAACACAGGAGTCAAGATTTTTATACAACATAAAACAGACTTTAAATCAATAATAAACAGGGAGGACAAAGAAGGGCATTACATAATAATAAAGGATTCAATTCAACAAGAAGACTTAACTATACTAAATATATATGCATCCAATATTAGAGCACCCAGATTCATAAAAGAAGTTCTTTTTGGCCAATGAAAAGACTCAGACAGCACACAACAATAGTGGGAGATTTTAATACCCCACTGACAGCATTAGACAGTTAGATCATCAATACAGAAAACTAACAGAGAAATTACTTAAACTTGACAGTTGGCCAACCTGACCTAATAGACATCAATAGAATACTCCATGCAACAATATACATTGTTCTCATCCTCAAGTGTAATGTATTCTAAGAATGACCACTTGATCTGACATAAAGCAAGTCTCAATAAATTTTTAAAAAATTAAGTCATACCAGGCACACTGTCACACCTCACTGTAATAAAAATAGAAACCAATACCAAAGAGATCTCTCAAAACTACACAAAAACATGTAAATTAAACAACTGGCTCCTGAATAACTCTTGGGTGAACAATGAAACTAAGGCAGAAATTAAAACATTATTTGAAATTAACAAAAATACAGACAAAACTTGTCAAAATTTTTGGGATGCAGCTAAAGCAGTGTTAAGATAGAAGTTTATAGTGCTAAACATCTTCATTTAAAAGTTAGAATAATATCAAATTAACTTACATCACACCTAGACGAACCAGAAAAAAACAAAAGAACAAACTAATCTCAAAGCTAAAAGATGAAAATAAATAACTAAAATTAGAAAAGAACTTAATGAAACTGAGTCCATAAAATAGATCAATGAAACCAAGAGCTGGTTATTTGAAGGAATAAACAAGATTGATAGGCAGATAACTAGATTAACAAAAAAAAAAAAAAAAGATCCAAATAAGTACCATCAGAGATTACAAAAAATGACATTAAAACTTATCCCACAGAAATACAAAGACCCTTAGAGACTACTATGAACACCCACATGCACACAAATTAGAAAATCTGAATGAAATGGATACATTTCTTGAAACAGCCTCCCAAGACTGAACTAGTAAGAAAGTGAAAATTCGAAAAGACCAATAACAAGCACTGATATTGAATCACTAATAAAGAAAAACCTAGCAAACAAAAGAAGCCCTGGACCAGATGGACTCACAGCTGAATTCTACCAGACATACAAAGAAAAACTTGTGCCAATGCCAGTAAAACTGTTTCAGAATATTGAAGAGTGACCCCTATTCAACTCAGTCTATGAAGCCAGGATCATCCTTATACTAAAATCTGGGAGAGACACAATAAAAAAATAAAATAAAATTTTAGGTCATTATCCCTGATGAACATAGATATAGACATCCTCAACAAAATACTGTCAAATTGAATCCAGCAGTACATGAAAAAGTTAATATACTATGATTAGGTACATTATTCCTGGGAATCAAGGTTGATTCAACATACACAAATCAAAAAACCTGATTCAGCACATAAACAGAATAAAAAACAAAAACTTCATGATCATTTCAATAAGTGCAGAGAAATCCTCTTGATAAAATTCAACATCCCTTTGTGATAAAAACCCTCCACAGGCGAGGCATTGAAGAAATATACTTAAAATAATAAGAGCCATCTGTGACAAACCCACAGCTAACATCATCCTGAATAGGCAAAAGCTGGAACCATTCCTCTTGAGAATTGGAACATGATAAATACGCGACTCTTACCACACCTACTCAACATAGTAGTGGAAGTCCTAGCCACAGCAATCAGGCAAGAGAAATAAATCAAAGCCATCAAAATGTGAAAAGAAAACTCAAACTATCTCTTTTTGCTGACAGTATAATTCCACATATAAAAACCCTAAAGATACTGCCAAAAGGATCCTGGAACTAATAAATCACATTAGCAGAGGTTCAAGCTAAAAATCAATGTACAAAATTTAGTAGGGTTTCCAATCACATACAATGTTCAAGCTGAAAGCCAAATCAAGAATACAATTCCATTTGCAAAAGCCACACAAAAGAAGAAATACCTAAGAATACATCTAACCAAGGAGATGAAAGAAATCAGAAATGACACAAATAAATGGAAAAACATTCCAAACTCATTAATTGGAAGAACAATATTGTCAAAATGGCCATAAGTTCAGTGGGTTGGAAAAGGCAGACCCACCCTTAATCTAGCGGGCACAATCTAATTGGCTGCCAGCGAATATAAAACAGGCAGAAAAATTTGAAAAAGAGAGACTGCTATAGCCTTCCAGCCTCAAATCTGCTAAGATTGCCCTAAGAGTCTTCTCTCCTGTAGAGAAAGAGCTGAAATTGTGGAAAAACAGACACAAGCTCTTATCATGTGAGTGGCTGATTAGCAAGGAAAGGTGCATGCATGGCCTCACCAGGTGTCTACTGTTAAAGTGAGAGCATTGATTGGAAAAGAATGGGATCTTGCAACTTGGAATGGGGATGTGTGATGGACCTGGGGACACTAAGTTTGTAAACTCTAATGAATCTTTTTTTGCCAGAGGAAGCAGCTTCTCCATCCCCAGTAGTGGCAACGTCCCCTCCTCGACCCATGCTGTCATCAGCCTTTCCACCTTTCTCTGAGGAGATAAACTCTGTGCTGTCTGAGGCAACAGTGATGGCCTCCCCCGAGGCAGTTTCCAGGCAAAATAATGTTGATTCTCCTCAGGAGCCACCCCAACACCCCTGTTTGCTTCTAGACCTATAACTAGACTGAAGTCCCAGTGGGCTTCTAGAGATGAGGTTGACCCATGAGAAAGTGTGCTACACTCGAAAAGAATTGCTTGAGTTCTCTAATTTTAATAAACAGGAATCTGGAGAACAGGAATGGGAATGACTAATAGTGGGGTATGGGATAATGGTGGAAAAAACAAGCAGTTGGATCAGTTGGATTTGACTTTGCAAATTTATGGACTTGGGCCCACTAAGTAGGAGTTCTGCATTTAATGTTGCAGCTTAGGGAGTTAAAAAAAACGTTCTAATTTTTTATTTGCTTGGTTAGCTGGAATATGGATTAAAAGATGGTCCACTGTGAGTGAGCTGGAAATGCCTGATCTCCGTTGTTTTAATGTAGAGGAAGGGACCCAAAGGCTTAGGGAGGTTGGGATGGTGGGAAGGGATTAGTCACTTTAGAACTACTAATCCCAGCTGGGAGGGTCCAGAAGATATACCCTTGATCAATGCTTGTGAAATAGATTTGTGAGGGCAGCACCTGCATATTTGAAGAGCCCTGTAACTACTTTTCTCTGTATGTCAAATATAACAGTGTGAACCACAGTCATTCAACTACAAAATCTAAATACAATGGGGAAAAATGAATCACAAGGTAGCAGAAGCCAAGTAATAGCACTCAACCATCAGAAGCAAGGCGAGCGTGGCTATCATAATGGACAGCAGAGACAAAGCAGCAATCAGAACTAACTGGTGTAGAACTCTGGCATTGGCTAATTAATCACGCTGTTCCCAGAAGTGAAATTGATAGGAAGCCAACTGCATTCCTACTTAATTTATACAAGGAGAAAACTTCTAGGTCAAATGAACAACAGACTAATTTGAATTATAAGAACAGAGAATCATGGCCCCTCATTCAATTTCCAGACTTGAGCCAGTTTACAGATCCAGAACCCCTTGAATGAGGGGGAGGTAAGGTCCCCTTGAGGAAGGACCCCACTACATGATGGACAATTTATGCAGTGAATCTTCCTCTCATCCTTCCCCAAGAAGCCCTCCAGCCTTTTACCAGAGTAACTGTGCACTGGGTAAAGGAAAATGATCAGACATTTCAATGACTGCTGGGTACTAGCTTGATTCTAGAGAACCCAAAATATCATTGTGGTTCTCCAGTTAAAGTAAGGGTTTATGGAGGTCAGGTAAATAATGGAGTTTTAGCCATGTCTGACTTACAGTGGGTCCAGTGTGCCCCAGACTCATCCTGTGGTCATCTTCCCAGTACCAGAATACATAATTGGCATAGACATGCTTAGTAGCTGGCAGAACCCCCACATTGGCTCCCTGATTGATAGGGTGAGGGCTGTTATGGTAAGAAAGCCCAAATGGAAGCCATTAGAGCTGCTTCTACCTACAAAAATGGTAAATTAAAAATAATATCTCATCCTTGGAGGAATTGCAGAGATTAGTGCCATCATTAAGGACTTGAAAGACATAGGGGGTGATGATTCTCACCTTATCCCCCATTCAAGTTTTCCATTCAGCCTGTGAAGAAGACAGATGGATCTTGCAGAATGACAGTGGATTATCGTAAGCTTGACCAAGTGATGACTCCAGTTGGAGCTGCTGTACCAGATGTGGTTTCATTGCTTGAGCAAATTAACACATCTCTGGGTACCTGGTATGCAGCCATTGACTTGGCAAATGCCTTTTCTCCATTCCTGTACATAAGACCCACCAGAAGTAATTTGCCTTCACCTGGCAAGGCCAGCAATATACCTTTACAGTCCTACCTCAGGAATATATCAACTCTCCAGCTTTGTGTCATAATCTTATTCAGAAAGACCTTTATTGCTTTTCACTTCAGCAAGATATCACACTGGTCCATTACATTGATGACGTTATGCTGATTGGATCCAGTAAGTAAGAAATAGCAAACACATTGGACTTATTGGTGAGATATTTGCATGTCAGGGGATGGGAAATAAATCTGACTAAAATTCGGGGACCTTCTGCCTCAGTAAAATTTCAAAGGGTCCAGTGGTATGGGACCTGTCAAGATATTCCTTCTAAGATGAAGGATAACTTGCTGAATTTGGCCCTTCCTACAACCAAGAAAAAGGCACAATGCCTAGTGGGCATATGTGGATTTTTGGAGGCAACACCTTCCTCATTTGGATGTGTTACTCTGGCCCATTTATCAAATGATCTGAAAGACTGACAGTTTTGAGTGGGGTCCGGAACAGGAGAAGGCTCTGTAACAGGTCCAGGCTGCTGTGCAAGTTGCTCTGCAACTTGGGCCATATGACCCAGCAGATTCAGTGATGCTTGAGGTGTCAGTGGCAAATAGGGATGTTGTTTGGAGACTTTGTCAGGCTCTCATGGGTGAATCATGGAGGAGGACTCTAGGATTTTAGAGCAAGGCCCTGCCATCTTCTGTAGATAACTGCCCTGCTTTTGAGAGACAGCTCTTGGCCTGTTACTGGGCTTTGGTGGAAATTAAACATTTGACTATGGGTCATCAAGTCACCATGAGACCTAAACTGCCTATCATGAACTGGGAGCTTTCTGACCCATCTAGCCATAAAGTTAGTCACTCACAGCAGCATTTCATCATCAAATGGAAGTAGTATATACATGACTAGGCTCAAGCAGGTCCTGAAAGCACAAGTAAGTTACATGAGGAAGTGCCTCAAGCCCATGGTCTCCACTCCTGCCACCCTGCCTTCTGTACCCCTGCCTGCACCGAAGGCCTCATGGGGAGTTTTCTATGCTCAGTTGACAGAGGAAGAGAAGACTTGGGCCTGGTTTACAGATAGTTCTACATGATATGCAGGCACCACCTGAAAGTGAACAGCTACAGCACTACATCCCCTTTCTAGAACATCCCTGAAGGACAGCAGTGAAGGGAAATATTCAGTGGGCAGAACTTCGAGCAGTGCACCCAGTTGTGCACTTTGCATGGAAGGAGAAATGGCCAGATATGTAATTATATAGTGATTCATGGGCTGCAGCCAATGATTTGGCTGGATGGTCAGGGATTTGGAAGAAGCATGATTGGAAAATTGGTAACAAAGAAATTTGGGGAAGAGGTATGTATGTGGATGGACCTCTCAGAGTAGTCAAAAACCCTGAAGATATTTATATCCCATGTGAGTGCTCACCAATAGGTGTCCTCAGCAGAGGAGGATGAGGAGGATTTTAATAATCAAGTGGATAGGATGACCTGTTCTGTGGACACCACTCATCCTCTTTCCTCAGACACCCCTGTCATTGCCCAATGGGCCTATGAACAAAGTGGTCATGGTGGCAGGGATGGAGGTTATGTATGGGCTCAGCAATATGGACTTCCACTCACCAAGGCTGACCTGACTGTAGCCACTACTGAGTGTCCAACTAGCAGAGACCAACACTGAGCCCGCAATATGGCACCATTCCTCAGGGTGATCAGCCAGCTACCTGGTGGCAGGCTGATTATATTGGACATTTTCCATCATGGAATGAGCAGAGGTTTGTCCTCACTAGAATAGACACTTACTCCAGATATGGGTTGCCTATCCTGCACACAATGTTTCTGCCAAGACTACCAACTATGGACTCAAGGAATGTCTTATCCAGCATCATTGTATTCCACACAACATTGCCTCTAACGAAGGCACTCACTTTATGGCTAAAGAAGTGTGGCAGCAGCCTCATGCTCATGGAATTCACTGGACATACCATGTTCTCCAGCATCCTGAAGCAGCTGGACTGACAGAACAGTGGAATGGCCTTTTAAAGTAATAATTACAATGCCAACTGGTTGGCAACAGGTTGCAGGGCTGGGGCAAACTTCTTCAGAAGGTCGTGTATATTCTGAATAATCAGTGTCCAATACATGGTACTGTTTTTCCTATAGCCAGGTTTCACGGGTCCAGGAATCAAAGGGTGGAAGTGGATCCACTAGCAAAATATTTGCTTCCTGTTTCCATGACATTACGTTCTACTGACCTAGAAGTCTTAGTTCCAGAGGAAGGAATGCTGCCACCGGGAGATATTACAATGATTTGATTAAACTGGAAGTTAACATTGCAACCTGGACACTTTGGGTTCCTCCTACTTTTAAGTCAACAAGCTAAGAAGGGAGTTATAGTGTTGGCTGGGGTGACTGACACAGACTATTAAGATGAAATTAGTCTACTACCCCATAACAGAGGTAAGAAAGAGTATGCATGGAATACAGGAGATCCATCAGGGCACATCTTAGTATTACCATGTCCTATGATTAAGGTCAATGAGAAACTACAATGGTCCAATCCATGCCAGTCTACAAATGGTCCAGACTTCTCAAGAATGAATGTTTAGGTCACTCTACCAGGAAAAAACCATGACTTGCTGAGGTTTTTGCTAAAGGCAAAGAGAATACAGAATGGGTAGTAGAAGAAGGCAGTCATCAATACCAGCTATGACCATGGGATCAGCTGCAGAAATGAGGACTGTAACTGTCATGAGTATTTCCACCTTCTATTGTTAAAAATGTGTTTATGCATGTATACATTTGTACTAAGAAAAATCTTCATTTTATTTTCCTTTATCATGTGACATAAAATTTACTGACTTCATATCTGCATGTACTATTAACTTTATGTAGTAGTATTTGGGTTGGGGATTGGTGCATTTCTTGTTGTATGAAGGATAGTTGTATTATGTTAAGTGTAATTATGACCTTATTATTGTCTTTACTGGAAGATTATGTACTATCTTGGGAGATGTGTATGAGTTCAAGTTAAAAAGGGGTAGACTTGTGATGGTTTATAATGCCTGTCAACTTGATTGGATTGAAGGATGCAAATTATTGACCCTGGGTGTGTCTGTGAGGGTGTTGCCAAAGGAGATTAACATTTAAGTCAGTGGGTTGGAAAAGGCAGACCCACCCTTAATCTAGTGGGCACAATCTAATTGGCTGCCAGCAAATATAAAACAGGCAGAAAAATTTGAAAAAGAGAGACTGCTATAGCCTCCCAGCCTACATCTTTCTCCAGTGCTGTATACTTCCTGCCCTCAAACATCAGACTCCAAGTTCTTCAGTTTTGAGACTCGGACTGGCTCTCCTTGCTTCTCAAGTTTGCAGATAGCCTATTGTGGGACCTTATGACTGTATAAATTAATACTCAATAAACTCCCCTTTATATATAATAAGAATATATATATATATATAATAAATATATATATATATCCTATGAGTCCAGAGTTCCTCTAGAGAACAGTGACTAATACAATACCCTTGACATGATTTTTTGAGAATGAAATTTTACCTAAGTGATCATCTGTCCAAAACCCCTAACCCAGTCTAATCATGAGAAAAACACTGGGTAAATTTTAAGAGAGTAGAGTCCTACAATAGTCTGCAATATTCCCAGAGAGAAGAATCCTACTGTCTGCCTGACCAGTATCACAATTTTCAAGGACATCAAAAACAAAGAAAGTGTGAGAAACTCTGACATTCAAGCAGATCATAAAGAGACATGATAACTAAATGTAATTAGTGATATCTTGGCTAGAAAAGTAAGGCAGGAAAGGATATTAGGTAAAAACTAAGGATATCTGAATAAATTATAACTATATTAACTACTAATTGTGTCAACTAATTGTAATGATGTAGTGCTAACATGTGAGATCTTAATAATGGAAGGAACTTTGTCATATATGGGAACTCTTCACTATCTTCTCAATTTTTTTGTAACTCAAAAACTACTTCAAATAAAATCTATTTAAAAATTGAAGTGACTTAAAACATATTTTTTTCTGTCTTTAATGATGTGTTGTATCAAAACATGTGTTATTTTGTTCCAGAGAGAAGGGACTAAGTCACAAAAAAGGAGTCTTTAATGATTCACTGAAAGTCTCAGATCACTTCTCTAAATAATTCATTTGATGCTTAAGGTGACCAAGATATTATTATAATGTTTAATAAGTCAGCCTTGAAAATGTGAAGATAGGAGAATTAACAATTTCAATGAAATATGGGATTGTCTAAAATTTCCTTCAGAATTACATTTTAGTTATTCTTTAAAATGCTCATTTAAATGTTTAATCAAATTCTACATCCACACTGTTTACATTACATGTAATCATTTGATTACAGATAGATTATTTTCTCCCAGGCTTACTTGGTCTGTGTCTTTACTTCAGCATAATTATAAGGGCACTAGCTATTAATTTGCTTATATTAGAATATATTTACCTCTGGGCTGGGCACAGTGGCTCACATCTGAAATCACAGCACTTTCAGGGGCTGAGGCAGGTGGTTTGCTTGAGCCCAGGAATTCAAAGACCAGCCTGGGCAACATAGTGAGACCTGTTCTCTACAAAAAAATAAAAAATAAAATAATTAGCCTCGCATGGTGACTCGTGCCTGTAGTCCCAGTTACTCAGGAGGCTGAGGTGGGTGGATCACTCAAGCGTGGGAAGCTGTGGCTGCATCTTGTACTGTACTCCAGTCTGGGCAATAGACCAAGACCTTGTCTAAAGAGAGAGAGAGAGAGAGAGACTTACCTCCAGCAAAGACGCTCACAAACACTTGTGTGGATAAAAACAGATCGGTTTAGTTTGGCCTTTATATTTAAGAGGATATACATATTATGCTGCCTATTCAACACCACTGCAATCTCTGATTATGACCAAGAAAATTCCTCATCTATTTTCCTTGAGAGGAAGATTTAGGTATTGCAATCCCATTGACTGTGCATAATAGATGGATTTCCATGTCATTCCTGTAGGAAGCACTGGCTTATCTGAAAGAGGATTCTCATTTAGAATAACTCGTTTAAGCTGCTCCTTTCCATGCCATTCTCTTAGGAGATAGCTTTCATTTTCTTAGGCAAAAAGGCAACCTGAATATATTATATAAATATCATTATGTCAGGATTATTACATCATTACTATTTTTTCACTTCTATTTGAATAAACATTTCTATCAATAAACATTCTGTCAAACTGAGGACACCACGGAGAGGCATTCGGGGTGAAAAAAATCAAGCAAACAAACAGCTGCATTTTATTTGTAAACATGACCTCTCAGTGTCTTCTTTTGTTTTTCATGTCTCCCCTTTTTCTGTTGTCTTCCCCCCCCCAGTTTTAGCTTCTCCCTTTACTGATGCTAGTATTCACCTAAGAAAACCCCAGATTTTAAAGCAGTGGCAAATTCTGAGCAGGCCCAACTAGCCAGGCCCACCACCCATATAGATTATTCTTACTTATCATGTACAGTTAATGTTTTCTCAAGAAAGCAAAGACTATTTGAGAGAAAGTAGATCCTCCACCCAATGGAATCATCAATATGCAATTTGCTAAGTGTTTAATATAGCAGGTCCATATATATAAGTAATAAATCATAACATGAAGATGTAGTTAGTATTTAATTCTCTTTGCCTAGAATAGAAACGAGCATTTACAATTGTCCACTGGTTATATTCAATTGATTTCAAAAATACTTCAAATATAACAGGAACAGTGTACAATAATATAGAAGGAACCTGAGCGCCTTGATGATTTCATGGTATAGACTTATCTATTCATCCTGATGGCCCTACTTCCATATTGTTACAAGAAAGCAAAATAAACTTTTCTTTCACGGAAGACTGTATATCTGTTAGTTATATCCCAGTGATTAAAGAAATCAGTACCTGGAAGTGGAATATAGCAATAGCAAAACTTTAAATATGCAGCCATGGGAAACCATTTGGTAAAATGATCCTCCGCCAAAATTTGAAAAAGTTGGTAACAAATCTCCTGAATCTCATAATCTAGGAAAAGCTGTTGGAAAATTACAGAGCATTTGTTTATGTTGGCTACTTATCATTGCTTTTAGCAATGAAGGAAAAAAAAATCCAGCCAAAATTAGCCAGTTTGCAAACAAAGGTGGAATGAAAAGCAGCTCTGATGAGTGGCTTTCTGCCTGCTAACTGCAATAAATATTTACAGACAGTTCAGTAACTTGGGGCTTTGGAAGGCTGAAAAACTCAGCCTCATGTATAGCTTAAGGAGAAGATGGGACTTCAGGGTGATTTGTTGTTGTTGTTGTTGTTAATTTCTTTTTTTCTTTTTTTTAATTTCTCTTTTCTGAGACAGAGTTTTTCTCCTGTTGCCCAGGCTGGAGTGCAATGGTGTGATCTCAGCTCACTGCAACCTCCACCTCCCAGGTTCAAGCAATTCTTCTGCCTCAGCCTCCTGAGTAGCTGGGATTATAGATGCCCGCCACCATGCCTGGCTAATTTTTTTGTATTTTTAGAAGAGACAGGGTTTCCCTATGTTGGCCAAGCTGGTCTTGAACTCCTGACCTCAGGTGATTCACCCACCTCAGCCTCCCAAAGTGCTTGGATTACAGGCATGAACCACCATGCCTGGGCCAGGGTGATGTTTCTTAATCTCTCATTCAGACTTCTCTGTTAGAGAGTGAAAACTAGGCTCATAACTAACTAATGCTAAATTATTTTGCTGTTTAAAGGAAAAAGTGATGAGTTCAGCATAGGGGCACAGAAAATAAAGGCCAGGTTTATCAACTATATTCAGACAATATCTTTGGCTGTGGTTACTTTTTGAAATAACTGATAAGAACCACATAGACTAGATGTGCAAAGCGGTGTTTGTTTGTTTGTTTGTTTGTTTGGGTTTGTTGGGGAGTTTGTTTTGTTTGTTGATTGGTTGGTTTTTGTAAAACAGGGTCTCACTCTGTTGCCCAGGTTGGAGTGCAGTGGTGTCATCATGGCTTACTGCAGCCTTGACTTTTCAGGCTTAGGTCATCCTCCCACCTAAGCCTCCAAAATAGCAGGAACTACAGGTGCATGCCATCAAACTCAGCTAATTTTTTGTATTTTTTGTAGAGACAAGGTTTCATCATGTTGTGCAGGTTGGTCTCAAACTCCCAGGCTCAAGTGATTCTCCCACCTTGGCCTTCCAAAGTGTTGGGATTACATGCCTGAACCACCATATCGACCAAAGTGCTAAGCTTTTAAGAAAACTGCATTGTAAATGAACTCACAAGCCTGGCTCAACATTAAAGCCAACCTAGATTCTAAAACATCCTAGCAGAAAGGAATTTCTAATACATTTCCAATTTTTTCCAATTAATATGTGATAATTTTATTATCAAGAAATGAATTGAATACATAAAACATCAAAAACAACTAATGGCCAGGCACAGTGATGAGCTGTACTTCCAGCACTTGGGAAGCTGAGGTGAGAGGATCACTTGAGGCCAGAAGTCCAAGGCTGCAGTACCCTATGATCTGGCCCACGAATAGCCACTGCACTCCAGCCTGGACAACATAGCAAGACTCTGTTTCTAAAAAGAAAAACATAATCACTGATGTTTACAAACATTATTTAAAGTAGCCAGTAATTTTTGAGGTTCAATTCATTAAAGCCAGAGACAGATACTCTGTAAGAAGCATGTCTATAAGAAGTAATACATTGTTAGCAAATGAAGCTATAAAATATAATGTAATAATTGCTTCAACAGAAGTATACAGAAAATAATATGTGTTTTCTAAGTGGAGAAGTTGAAAGGAAAGGGTTCATTTTAGAAGAAATAACAAAAAGAAGGGGTTCTTTTTATGAAGAAAGACAGAAAAAAATGTGTATATAATAGGCAAAAACTAAAGGTAGAATTGGAAACTAGATGAGATGAGATTATAAAGAGAATAACATGTTTTGAAATCAGGGGAATCCGGGCTTTACCTTTTAAGCCAGTGTACCACAAGATGTAATAAACATACTACGATGGTATGCAGAACATTTTGTGTGAAATATTATAATCTTATAATCCTAATGATTTTTTATTTCAGTGTATATTAGAAAAATATAATCAGCACATAAACGCTGTAATTTCATCAATATCATTACCAAGGATTACATTAAATTGACTTCCACTAGTAATCCACATTATGCAGAAATAAAGGCTCTGTTCATACATAATTAGAAATATCTCACCCCATCAGCAATTAAACCATCCATCATAAGCCTTTAGAAACAATTACTAGATAATTATCAGATAGTGAATGTTAATGTACATGCAAGCTGATCAATAAAAAATGTCCAGGTACTGACAGCAATTGAGTTGAAAATTTTAATCTCGGACAATGGTAAATTAAATATTGATATTGAACAACAAAACAAACAAAAAATATTAACCTGTCAAAATAAATAAGTACTCTAAATACATTTCTCTACACATCCAGAAACATAGAAAAAAATAGACAATTGGTCATTCAATTGGAAAAATTAAATGATCTAGCTCCCAATTCAATGTAAGGAAATTGTTAAGAGGGTAGCAAAAGAAGAGCTGGCTGGGCAACGTGTCTGAAGCCTGTAATCCCAAGTACTTTAAGAGGCCGAGGCAGGTGGATCACTTGAAGTCAGGAGTTCAAGACCAGCCTAGCCAATATGGTGAAACTCCATCTCTACTAAAAATACAACAATTAGCCAGGCATGGTGGCACGCACCTGGAGTCCCAGCCTCTTAAGAGGCTGAGACAGGAGGATCACTTGAACCTGGGAGGTGGAGGTTGCAGCAAGCTGAGATTGTGCCACTGCACTCTAGCTTGGGTGACAAAGTGAGTCTCTACCTCAAAAAAAAAAAAAAAAAAGAAAAAAGAAAAGAAAATCTAATTAACATGGCCTTGGATTTTAAATATCATAAATGTTCCATTCTCAATAGCAAAATTCTATATCTAACATCTATATAGGATGAAAATAGGAACTGAGTCCCTGTAAGAATGAAAGTTTGACACCATGCAGGAAAATCCTGTTCCTCCAAATGGCTGAACATTTCATATAGCCAGGACACTAATATTTTAGCCATAATTCATTTAACTCAATCTTTTGATCACTTTTTTCTCTATTGACTACCGTTTGGAGATTTTGCCTTCCCCATATATTTTTTTTATATATTTTGACTTTGTATTTAAAAAATCAATTAGAAAAATAACTGTTTACAACCGCACTATTAGCTCTGTGAAAGGTTACAAATTTCCCAGCCTTAACAACAACAACAACAAGTCATTTCATTTTGGGAATATGTAAACAAAGTGTATATCAGGAGTGAATGAATCCTGTTTCCAAATCTAATCTTAGAAGTCTACAGATTTTAACACATCTTTAAATGTATTACTCTAATAATGTGATAAAACAGAATTGTATACAATTGAGTATTTTCTGTTTTCATGAAAATTGATATCTTAAAATAAAATCTGTCAATTGGAATGTATTTACAGACTAAAAAAATCTCTGCTAGGTTTCTGGATGAAGATAAGCACATGAGTCCATCACCACAGCAACCAAACCTGTAAATAATATTGTATTAGTCACAGGGAACACAATATATGCTGTTTTTAATATTTCTTCCTTTACCCTTGTTGTTCCTATGTGCAATCTAACTCTAAATTTAGTATGTAAAAATTGTCCTCCCTATAATTAAAAATTGTATTAAGTCTTAATTCTTTTTTCAAATTTCTGCCCGAGTTCATTCCATAAGGAGCTACCCACTGACCTTTGCTGATCATACTAGTTATTGACTGTTTCTTGAGATAGGAAATCTTCAACTGAACTGCAATATTATACACTGAAAAGCAACAGTTTTTGGACTCAAGACAAACCTGGATTCTAATCATAATTTTGCCATGTTGACATTTTTCCTCCTCTTCAAATGGGAATAAAAATAGAATAATTTATATTTGTTGTAAAGAGTAGGTATATATAAAAAGCAGGGAACTTACAATATGCTCAATACATAATGCATTTTATTATAATCATGGAAAATATGTACGCAGTATTCAAAAATTGCATGAAACATTTCTCTTACATTATACTCATATATAATTTATAAGTTTTAGGCCAAAATTTTATTTTTGCAATTTTCATTTTAAACCTAAATTGTCAGCATCACCTCATTAATAAATAAATTAATTAAATTAAATTAAGAACCACTCTATTACTTTATGGCATTTTTGGGAAGTAGTCCTGTCCTGTCTCATCATTGGAGCATAGTCTAGACTGCGGCAATCAAGTAGGGGATGTCCGCTACCCTCAGCGATCATTGTGCTGTATTCGCTATGGGTATGCAAACCAATGCTAGGAGTCAGTCAGTGAGATCATCTCTTTAGTGGAGATGCTAATGTTAGAGGATCTGAGTCTGACACTGCAGGTGGCTATTGTCCACCTGAAAGAGAGAATATACATAAAATAAAATATACATAAAATAAAACCAAGCCAAGTTAGGATAGCCAAGTAATGAAAAGAAACATGGTATTTAGGATATCGAGGCTCACGATTGAGATTTTCTAATGACATACATTAGCAAAAAAAGGACTTATTTGAGTTGCATTACTATCACACACAATAGGATATTATTATTATCATTATTATTATTGAGACAGAGTTTTTCCCTCTTGTTGCCCAGGCTGGAGTGCAGTGGCACAATCTCAGTTCCCTGCAAACTCCAGCTCCCAGGTTCAAGCAATTCTCCTGTCTCAGCCTCCTGGGTAGCTGGGATTAAAGGCACCCACCATCATGCCAGGATAATTTTTTGTATTTTTAGTAGAGACTGGGTTTCATCATGTTGGCCAGGCTAGTGTGGAACTCCTGACTTCAGATAATCCACCCGCCTCAGCCTCCCAAAGTGCTGGGATTACAGGCATGAACCTCCGCACGCACCCAGCCTGATTTTTTTCTAAAATATTTATTAGAAAAATGTTCTTTTGACATAGATTTATAATTTACCTGTCATTAATTTTATATGGTGTGAAGTTGGGTGGCTGTGGATGGTTTTCTTATTTTTAATTTTTAAAAAATATACAACAGTTCAAAATCATTATTATGAAAACATTAGTAGTTCCACATTAGTTGAACTTTCAGTGTTCATATAAGCATGAATCATCTTCTCAGATCCCTCATTGAAACTGTGAATCTAATTTGGCCATCTTTTGCCATCTTATGTTAATTACAGGTTTATAGTAATTCTTGGTAACAGCTAGAGCAAGTCCTCCCATCTTGTTCTTATTCAAGCTTATCTAGGATATTCTTGGCATTTTGAAATTGGCTTATCAATTTCATTTTAAAAACTTCTGAGATTTATTTAGTATTTCATTGACTTAATTTATTAATTTGGGGGAGAGACATATTTAAAATATTGAGTTTTCTAACTCTTGCACAAGACCACCATCTATTTGAATCTTTTTAATTCCTTCAATTTATTTTACTGTTTTCTATGTAGAAGTCTTTTATTAGACACATTCTTGGGTATTTTATCTACCTGGTGCATTTTATAAATGCTTGTTGACCTTCTGTCCAGAAATCCTCCTAAGCTTACTTAGTAACTTATTTTATTTTTCATTTTCTATATACATAATCATATTATCTGTAAATTCTACATACACAATTTATATTATCATAAATGACATTTTCACTTCTTCCTTTTCAATCTGTATCTTTCTTTCTTTACTGTACTGCCCTGGCTAGGAACTCTTTTTCAATATTAAACGGCAGTGGTAATAATGGGTAATCCTTGACATTATTTTCTCAAAATGAAAGCCTACTTTTTTTCCCAGTGTTGGCTCTAGGGAGAGTATACCAATGACATTCAAAATATTGAAAAATAATTCAAAGAAAAAGAGTCAAAATATAGTGGAGAGAATGTGAAGGGAAAGGAGTGGAAAACATTTTCTTTATAAACAAGAAAGAAGAAAAAACGTAGAACCAATTTAGATTTGGTGTACTTGGAAGTCAACAAGTAAAAAAATTCATTGCCAGCTCTCTTGAACATTTAATACTGACGACATTATAGTTTCTAGGCACTGAGATTTAGAAAACGTAACAGAGGCATTAGATACAGCTATGCAACTTACAACTGTTTAGGCATTTCGGTTATGATACTACAGAATCTGTCGTCCATATAATCAATCCAACTGATTATTAAAATAACTAAAGCTACAAAATCAGTTATTTTTTTCAATATTTTAAATCTTTTATGATCTGAATTTCATTTCCATGACTAGATGTTCAAACCACTCCCTCTCCCTGCCAAGATTAGACTAGGTTACTGTGGTAGCCAGCTTCTCATATGGCCACCAACGATTCTCACCTCTTGAGTATTCACACTGTTGTATATTTCCTCCATCCACTCATAATGTATAGGCCTAATCTAGGAAACAAACAGAATATTTCAAAAGTTGGTGGTGTGGGGCTTTCAAGGAAAGGTGATAAAATATATTAAAACTTCCTCTTTGTCCTCTCTTAAATCACTCACTTTGGGAAAAGCCAGAAGGAGCCATCGTATTGTAAGGAAGCGTAAGCAGACCTATAGAAAGTTCAGTACCTCTGAAGCCTCTTGCCAATAGTCAGAAACAACTTTCCAGTTGTGTAAGTGAACCATGTTGAATGTGAATCCTCCAGACCTACTCCAGCCCTGTTCTACATTTTGACTGCAATCTTATGAGAGACTCTGAGCCAGAACCACACACCTAAGCTCTTCCTTATTTCTGACAGACAGAAACTGAAGATAATAAATGCTTGTTATTGTTTTAAGTCACTAGATTTGTTACATAAAAATACATAATGAATGCAATACCCTTACTATGTCCTCCTGTAGTACTAGTGCTTCTCTTGTCATGGCACTTTATTATAATTCCATTTTATAATAAATAGATGTATTTGTTCCCATCTACTTAAAGCTATTTGATAACAGATTTTCTCTTTCATTCACAATTATAAACCTGGACTTAGCACTGTGACTGTCACTCAGCAGATACTAAATAATACATGCAGTAAGAAGGAAGAGAAAGAAAATTAGGGATCTTGAGGAAGGAGGCCGAGCAAGAAGGCTATATAGAACCCTCCATGGATTACACCCTGGCAGGAACACCACATCAAATAACTATCCATACAAAAATGTACCTTCATAAGAACCAGAAGAAAGATTAGAAGGTGAAAGTGTAGGAAGGAAAGAGAAAGACATTTCTGTTTGACCAAAGCCCTCACGTTTTACAGCAATGAACACTGATAGCGTTCATAATTTCCCACAAAAATGCATCAAACACTTCTTAAAGCAAACCTCACAAAAAATAAATTAATTAATATGAAGTTTTTTCTAAAACTAAAACCATAATGTTTTTTATTTGGAATTAAAGAAAGAATGATCTTTGTAGTTTAGTAAAAAAGCAAGCACAGTTTCCAAGAGGACCAGTTGCCTAGGCTAGACTAACTGGTGAGTCTGAGTAGGCAGACAGGCAGCAATGAGCAGCAAGGGAGCCCCTGGATTTTTTTTTTTTTTTTTTTTTTTTTTTGAGATGGAGTTTCACTCTGTTTGCCCAAGCATGGAATACAATGGTGGGATCTCGGCTCACTGCAACTGGTGCCTCCTGTGTTCAAGTGATTCTCCTGCCTCAGCCTCCTGAGTAGCTGGGATAACAGACATATGCCACCACATCGGGCTAATTTTGTATTTTTAGTAGAAATGGGGTTTCATCATGTTGGTCAGGCGGGTCTCGAACTCTTGACCTCAGGTAATCCGTCCACCTCTGCCTCCCACAGTTCTGCGATTATAGGAGTGAGCCACTGTGCTGGGCCACCCTGGAATTTTTTTTAAGTTGTAGAGATGCTGCGGACTGAGAGTCAGCACTTCCAGCTGACTGCAAAAAGAACAATGGCTACGTTGGCTACACATGGCCTTGTGGTTGGGCTCCTCTGGCCCCGAAGAAGACTTATCAGGCCCTAGCAAGAGATAACCACACTAAGGATTTTCCCTGTTGATGACCATGCCCGCTCCTCCAAAAACTTGCCCCAAACTAGCCTTTTGCTCATTATAATAGTATAAAACACACCCCTGGATGGAGATTTTTAGATGCTAGTGAGATAGGCAACATGTCTGCCGGCATGTACACCCACAGAGCATGCGTGCCCAAAGGGTCATCCCAAAACATGCTTGCAAATGACAGCCCCCCATGACCCTTCATGAATAATCATGTAAGATTCTCATAGAGCATAGAGTCTCCCAGCACAACCTGCTGCGGGCTCTTTTTTTTTTTTTTGAGACGGAGTCTCGCTCTGTTGCCAGGCTGGAGTGCAATGGCACGATGTTAGCTCACTGCAACCTCTGCCTCCTCGGTTCAAGCGATTCTCCTGCCTCAGCCTCCCGAGCAGCTGGGATTACAGGTGCCCACCACCACACCCAGCTAATTTTTGTATTTTTTTTAGTAGAGATGGAGTTTCACCATACTGGTCAGAATGGTCTCAATTTCCTGACCTCGTGATCCGCCTGCCTTGGCCTCCCAAAGTGCTGGGATTACAGGCGTGAGTCACCGCACCTGGCCTGCTGGCTCATTCTTTTGAGCAGCCCACTCTCTCATCTTTCAGAGTGTACTGTCTCTTTAAATAAACACTGCTGCTACTACTTGTCCAACTGCGGCAGTCTGGAGCTATTTTCCACTCCTCTCTAGAAATGTACTTTATCTTCCTTCAATAAACTCTGTTATTTAACCCTTGCTATGCATCATTGGGCTAAATCCTTTCTTTCAAGTTAGACAAGAACCAAGGATTCCTGCATTAACAGTAACAAGTCCTCCTTCCAATACAGTCCTGTTTTTATGATCCTCATTAACATTTCACATAGAAATATGCTGTAAACTTATAGGAAAGTTATGAATTTCACGTTTTGGAAGCCAGGGTTGTAGCAGCAAGCAGAGCAAACATCTAAGGCACAGAGAGAGATCAAAGTAAGGAATTCTGGCCAAGGATTACCTGAAACATTTTCAGATATCTATGGAGGTTTTAATACATATGAAATTAATGGAAGAAAATTATTTTTAATACCCAACTGGTTTCAAATTAAATGAAAAACTCTTTTGTTCCATGAAGTACATTAGTGCATTCAAATAACAGATGCAGACCTGGAACAGAGATTAGAAATTGTTAGAGCCAGGCTCACGCCTATAATCCTAGCACTTTGGGAAGCCGAGGTAGGCAGATAAGAGGTCAGGAGTTTGAAAGCAGTGTGGCAAACACGGTGAAGCCCTGTCTCTACAAAAACACAAAAATTAGCTGGGCGCAATGGTGTGTGCCTGTAATCTTAGCCGCTGGGGAGGTTGAGGCAGGAGAACCCCTTGAACCCAGGATGTGGAAGTTGCAGTGAGCCAAGATCATGCCACTGCTCTCCAGCCTTGGCAACAGAGTTAGACTGTCTTAAAAAAAGAGAAAAGAAATTAAGTCAGAGAGAGATGATATTAGAGTTCCAGAAACCACCGTAGAGGAACAAGAAAGCAAGATAATGAAGCAAATAGGCCTAGAAATTGTTTGAAGATGCCCCAGGAATTATCTTTTTATATAAGAAAGTTCTCCTTTGATTGTCTATTAACAAGGCCATTTTGCAACTCTGTAGATATAAGTTAAATTGCAGAAAACTAATAGTAATGCAAATAATTTACGCTCATAGAAATGCAAACAAGTGGGTTTTTTCTGATAGAGCTACAATTTATTCCTATTCTATACAAAGGTGACCCAAATAGCTTATGATTACCTTATGGAGTAGTAACTATTTTTGTATGAATTAGCAAATTTATTTATATATTCCTGAAGATTAGATACATACATACATACACACCCATATATGTGAAATACATATGTATAAATATATATGAAATGCATATATAAATCTGAAATATATATATTTTATCAAACTTCAAATTTTCCTTTGATTAAGTAAAATCTCTGACATGTTCATTTTTTATTTTTATGGGAGTCATGTTTTTAGCATCTGAAAATTAAACTTTAACAAAGTATTTAAAAAGTAGACCTGTTGAAAGTACATTTAACAGAGATAACTAAGAACCTTGTTTTTACATATTTCTGTGATATTTTCAACACATGTTTAACTTGAACTACATGGTGACTGAAAATGAAAGAACTCTGAAAGGAGAGCAAAGCCTTCCCACAAAACTATTAAAATAAAATAAATTTTCTAAATGCTAATCAATAGTGGATAATACTTTTACATTCCTTGTTAAGATAAAATAACTTATAGGTCATTTCCTTTAAAAAATGTTGTACCACTGCAAAATTGTGTTTTGAACAATTAATGTATCTGGTGCTTATTGTGTTTTAGTTAAGTTCTATTTATCTATATAATACTTAGTATCAAATATCTGAATTTTAAACGAAAGTTTCTTTCTAGACAAAAAAGGGAGGTTTCAATCAAAAAACTAAAACCAACTAATCAGAAATGTATTTGATCAATAGCTTTGGGGTAAGGTTCTTCTGTGCTCTTGATTCACTGTAAGCCACAGTCTGTAATTGCACCAAAATCCATTTAATAGAACTATGGAGTTCAAAGTACTCCCTGAATATAAATAATCTGAGAACCAAGAAATTTGATTGCTATAGTTCCCTGATTAAATAAAATCCCTTCTTAAAAAAATATACTTTTCCCTGTAAGGTATGCTAAATTTCAGTTATTCCCTTTGCTTTGTTTCTTTATCCTCGAATTTTCATTTCACACTATTATCAATGCTTATTGGATGTTCTGAGAAACGTGCTTCCTGTAGAAACAAAACTAAAAATATTTTAATCCAATAAATTTGAGACTAATGCACTAGTCTATGGGAATTGCCAATAAAAATTTGTCATTATAAAAAATATAGGTCTAAATATCTGAGTAATCGTCCCCACAGAAATGTTGATATTCTGCTCTGATTTGACAAAAATTCCTATTATTAATTTGCTTTGGGTGACGGATATCCTTGCTCTAATTCAGCTGTATACACAAAGGCGTTTTTGAACATACCTTTTAAAACGCTTTCTCAGTAATTTGTTTTCTCTTCACAGCATACATATCTTTTGCCTTTTTAAATGCTCTGGTTAGGTGAAGAAAATACAAATAATTCTACTTTTTGAAAAAGTGAATGTGGTCTTAACTAACATATTACCATGATATGTTTTTTGATGTGTTTGTTTTCCATGATTTTGTTTTCTTTCTTTCTTTTCTTTCCTTTTTTTTTTTTTTTTTTTTTTTGAGACAGAGTTTTGCTTTTGTTGCCCAGGTTGGAGTGCAGTGGTGCAATCTTGGCTCACCACAATCTCTACCTCCTGGGATTCAAGAGATTCTCCTGCCTGAGCCTCCCACAGCTGGGATTACAGGCATGTTCCACCACACTTGGCTAATTTTTGTTTTTTTAGTAGAGACAGGGTTTCTCCATGTTGGTCAGGCTGGTCTCGAACTCCCGATCTCAGGTGATTTGCCCACCTCAGCCTCCCAAAGTTCTGGGATTACAGGCGTGAGCCACCGTGCCCAGCCAGTTTTTGTTTTTATAACAAGGCATTCTCTCATTATTTCCCTTTATTTATGAGATCTTCAGGGTAGAAATTGAGAAGGGAAATCAAACTCCATGGGAGAACAGAAATAAAATATATGGAAAAATAACTGAAATACTTTATTCTCTGCCATTCTACAAATTACTATTATATTAAACACTTTGTTCTACTTGCTTTGCAGGAAGCTGCAACCATTATCTCTATCATGACAAATTAAGACTCATGTTTTGAAGAAATATGTACATGCAAACAATAGTTTTAAATATCAATCTTATTATCTACTTTTTCCTAGTAATTAAAGAGGTGACTTCTCTCTCTTCCATAACCTACAGAACACTTTTTAAAAACTCTGGTATTTTAATCCTCTCTCGAACTAAAAAGTCTTTGATCATTATAATGGCCAGGACCACCTAAGTCCTTTTTTGTTTGTTTGTTTGAAATGGAGTCTCTGCTCTGTCTCCCAGGCTGGAGTGCAGTGGTGCCATCTTGGCTCATTGCAACCTCTACCTCCCAGGTTCAAAAGATTCTCCTGCCTCAGTCTGTCGAATAGCTGGGATCACAGGCGGGTGCTGCCACGCTCCACTAATTTTTGTATTTTTAGTAGAGATAAAGTTTCACCATGTTGGCCAGGCTGGTCTGGAACTCCTAACCTCAGATGATCCACCCACCTCAGTCTCCCAAAGTGCTGGAATTACAGGCATTAGCCACTGCGCCTGGTCTGAGAATAAGTCTTTATTTAGTTGTTTTTCCGCTAGTGTCCTGAAAATTATTTTTTAACTTGTAAAATGGTAATATTAGCTCTAGATGTAATTTTTGCATATTTTGCCTTTTTCTCAATAAACATATATATTTAAAATCAAAATACAAGAAAAAATTAAAGAGCTAGTAGAAATTCAATCACTATGCATTTTTCCATTCATAAATGTTATTTTGTAATTAATGCAGGAAAATATGCAAAATTCATTCACTGGTCAACCATCAACAGCTATCAGAACTATCAGTCATCACTATCAGTTGTCCCTGAAAATAGGACATCACTATCAGTCATCACTGGGAATGGTTTCATTTGAACAAATTAGAAATAAATAAGAAACATAAAGAGGAGGACAGTTTTGAATCATGACAATCAAAGAACACACATGTAATAATGTTGGCTTTCAAAAGCTAAAATATCAGAATTATGTAATTAGGCAAATAATAATTATGTCTTCACCAATAGAAGTTGATAACTAAATATTTTTCATAAGAGAAGAAAAGAGAATCAAATGGTAGTAATGGTCCGATCATGAGTAAGATTTTGGGCCTCCAACTATTTATTCAATGTATAACTTTTCCAAGTGTATTAATACCTAAATAAGAATAGTAAAGAGTAAATTCCTTGACATTAATTTCATTCTTACAAGAGTATTTGAGAATGGCAGAAGGGGCAGGGCTGCTTCTAACATATGCAACCCTGAGAAGAGACAAAAGAATTTCAAATAGCACTGCAACAGAAACGACTTCAAGAGGAAAGCAATGGACACTTATTCTAGAATTTTTTTAGAAAACTTAGTTTAGAATGACACCAGAAGAATCTAATGAAAAATTTTAATAGGTTAGTGCCTATCGATTATTTAATTCTAAAGCTAGAAACAGCTTTAATTCTAAAGCTGCAGAATACAAATATAAAATTATAATAGCAGGAAGTCTAGCCTTCAACCTGGCAAAAGTCTTGGGACCACACTTAACTTCTGAACACTATTGTATAATGTGAATGTTCAGACAAGTCTGTAAGATCCTAAGGCTCCTCTGTGATGACAATTCATCTTTATCTGTCAAATTTCATCTCTGGGATTAGAGAGAGCCATCCCATCAGGTTTCCAGCATGCAATTTGCAATCTCAAAACCACTATGAGAACCAAAAAGTTATTATTTATTGAACATTTTATGTTCTTGGCATTATGCAGGCGATATATACACTTTAATTTTCATAATGCCAACGATCTCATTATAAAAATTACATATCAGGAAGCCCAAAGTTTTATCCAAAGTTGGCAATATTGGAGCCAAGATGTAAGCCCAGAATTCTCTGACTCCAGAACTGATCTTAACCATTTCTTTAAAATTGGAAGGGGTATGAGCCAACATAGTTTAAGCCAGAGTGCTGAAGAATTTTGATAATGAAAGATCCTAGATTAGTGGTTCCCAAAGCCAGGCTAAAGATTAGTACCAGAGTGGCTACAACAGAATCACCAGAGATCCTTGTTAAATATGCACATTTCTGGGCCTGATCATCACATAATCTGATCTTGCAGATATTGGGTGCAACCAGGTTTGGGCATTAATTATCCAATACATGATAAGGTGAAATGAGAAATGAGAGGCAGTAATATGATCCAAAATCTAGAAGACTGAGAAAGAATGGAATTTGGAATGAAGGATTAATGGAGTTGAGTTCCTACTGTCATTGCCATGAACATTGACAAACGTGCTAGAATTTCCTTTTTAGATGGCTACTAATGCTTAACACAGAGGCAGATGTAGTTATTTCAGGGAACTGGACTAGGTGCTACCAAATGGAAGATTATCTTCATTAAAACAGACCAAACACTGATTGTTTAGATGTTTATTTTTTAATCAGTATTTCAGGATGCAAAAGAACGTGAACACAGGTGTAACACAGTACCTCCGACCCTAATTTAAGTTTTCTGACTCTAGTCAGGTATCCAGGAACTTATTATACGTATTAAAATGATCTGGTTGTGAAAACAGTATTATTCAAAGACTAGCTGAGTAGATTAAAATCAAAATATTTTATTTGAATATCAAGAAAGTTCTTGACTCTAAGGGTTATTCAACAGTAGGAAGATGTAACTAAGAAAATTATAACATTTATGATTCACAAGCAAATAGTTTTCTCAATAAATATAACTTGGACTAAATGCAAAATAGATAACTTAAGAGAATTTCATGATGTGTTAAGTCTTTGACTTCTTTCACTAATGAGTGAAATTGTTTGTGTCCCACTATTACTATGAAGGCTATAAAATCTTAGTTATAATCTTTGTACAGCTGTGATGCAAACCTCCAGTTGGAATGGCAGGAGGAAAGGGCCAAGCACAGTGGCTCACACCTGTAATCCCAGCACTTTGGGAGGCTGAGGTGGGTGGATCACCTGAGGTCAGGAGTTCAAGACCAGCCTAGCCAACATGGTGAAACCCCATCTCTACTAAAAATACAAAAATTAGCCTGGCACAGTGGCGTGAACCTGTAGTCCCAGCTACCTGGGGGGCTGAGGCAGGAGAATCTCTTGAACCTGGGAGGTGGATGTTGCAGTGAACTAAGATCCCGCCACTGCACTCCAGTCTGGGCAACAGAGAGAGACCCTGTCTCAAAAAAAAAAAAAAAAAAAAAAAAAAATGGCAAATGGCAGAATGAAAGGTTTCTGATGACTTCAACAAGGTAGGATTGGACAAATCCTATGAGGCAATTCCTTGAAGAAGCAAGGTGGAGGTGTTGAAACCCTGGGTTCCTAATCCCACTTTTGTTATCGAATGCCCGTGAGATATGATCAAGTTCACCTGTCAATCTCAGTTGTTTTTCTCTTATAGAATAGAGATAATAATCATTGTTCTGCTCCTATGACAGGAAGGTCCTGAGTACAAAACAAGAAAATTGCTAGCCTGTCTCTTGAGAAATTAACATTTCCCAGTATTTAGTCTACTGGACCTGTATTCAACTCAGGATCCTTTCTCTACTGAATTGTCTATCCCAGAACCTCCCAAGCTAACTCAAAATTTACTCCTTGTTCTTTTATTCTCTCTTTGTCATCTATATTTATCAGTCTCATGATTTTATTAATCCAGTCTCATGATTTTAAATATGCTCCAATATGCTATCAGATTATATCATCATCCCAGATCTTTCCCATGAATTCCAGTTTTGGATGTCCAATTTCCTTTCCAACAGATCTGCTTAACTTTCTAATAGTTACCTCAAAATTTTCAACATAGCCAAACATCTTGTACTCCACATTTTCTACCTACACTCATCTCAACTCCAAAAGACTCAGAGCACTCTTACCTCCTCTTTCTTTCACACCCCACATACAATCCATCAGCAACTTTTTTCACTTTACCTTCAATATGTATCTAGTATGTGAACACTTCTCCCGTTATCATGCTGGTCTGAGGCACCACTATTCCTCACCCACTTGCTGATCTGCCTCCTGTAGAACTTTCTCACTTCAACACTGCAGCCAGAGAACATGTTTAAACATTAGTCAGATCAGGTTATTCTGCTGCTAAAAACCCTAATGATTCTTCCGTCACTCTTAGAAAAAGCCAAATTATTTAAAATAACTAACAATGCCCCAGGAGCAGTGGCTCTCAACCAGTGGTGAATTTTGCCCCCTCCCAGGGGACATTTCGAAATGTCTGGAGACATTTTTGATTGTCACAACTGGAACAAACAGGAACAACTCTCACTGTCATCTAGTGAGTAAATACCAGGGATGCTGAACACCCTACAATGCACAGGACAGCCCTGCAAGGCAAATAATTACCCACCCTAACATTTAAATATTGTGAAGGTTGAGAACCCTGACCTAGGCCATCTGATCTTTTGTGTAATTCTCTCTTTTTTTTTTTTTTTTTTTTTTTTGAGATGGAGTTTTACTCTGTCTGTCACCCAGGCTGGAGAGCAGTGGTGCAATCTTGGCTCACGGCAACCTCTGCCTCCCAGGTTCCAGTGATTCTCTTGTCTCAGCCTACAGAGTAGCTGGGATTACAGGTGCCTGTTATCACGCTCAG
Source organism: Ateles fusciceps (assembly GCA_036589455.1). Lineage (NCBI taxonomy): Eukaryota > Metazoa > Chordata > Mammalia > Primates > Atelidae > Ateles > Ateles fusciceps. The sequence continues at coordinate 2,487,906 of JAZHEH010000589.1, forward strand.
CTATTTTTTCTATTTTTAGTAGAGACAGGATTTCATATGCTGGCCGGGCTTGTCTCGAACTCCTGATATCAGGTGATCTACCTGCCTCAGTCTCCCAAAGTGCTGGGATTATAGGCGTAAGCCACCACGCCCAGCTTCTGTGTAATTCTTAAGCATCCTAGTCTTGCTCACATCCCAGGGCCATTGCAAATGATGTATCCTGAACCTAAAATACTCTCCTAACCCTCATTCAAGTTCTTACTCAAGAATCTCCTTCTCTATGAAGGCTTCTCCGACTTTTTTACCTAAAATTTTACCCTTCTTTCTATCCCTGCCACACACTCCCAGCGCTCATTATCTCCATTCCTATTTTTTTGCCACTTATAATAATTTTTCATATTTTATTCATTTATCTTCCACCACCAGAGTGTAAGCTCCTTAAAGGCAGGGACTTTTCTTTTTAAGTTTTTGTCACATGTGTATACCTGGTTCTTAGACTAGTGGTTGGCACACAGTAGGTTTAATATACATCTGTTCTATAAATAAGGACTATAGAAGCACTAAAATGGTAATACATATTGTCCAAATATCTATGTGTCATCTTGAATTTTCTGTGAGTTAAACTAAAAGTACAACCATTATCACATGGGAGATTCTGAAATTATTTAACACTAAAATGTTATCACAATAAAAGGTTTAGACATTAAAGTTCTAGGATAGAAATTACAAACTTAAATGTTTACATAAGCCAGGCATATAAATAAGTGATGTGGGCCCAGTGGGGACTGTGGGTAACTGGAGAGAGCATGTCTAAAATAAATGAAGCTGCAGCTATTTACTGCCATCAGCTACTTCTCTTGTATGCTTACTGCCCAGAGTGGCCAGGCTGATCCATTTTCTTCAAGGGAAGTAGAAGAGTGAATTTTTACTTCAAATCTGATTCTTGAAAGTTAGTAACTAATTCAGTTATAAGATAAACCCAGTGGCTTACACAATGCCACACACTGCAGCACAATGCTCCTCCCAGCTAGTGCTTCCACTCCATATGCTATACTGTCTGCTGCCTCAGTGGAGTGAATTGAATGACATAAAAACAGTAGAAGCCAGTTCATGGCCTTTACTCCACTGAAATTGAGAGCAAAACCAATCCTAAATAATCATTTCATGCTTTCTGTCTCCTCTGTCCTGTTCTAACACTGCTTTGGTCTTCTAAGAATACATTTTCCAAATAGAAAACACCTACCACACCATCCATGTGATGGGAAAAATAGGAAAATCAAAAGAGAAAGCGATTCTTAAATCTTCTCCCTTTCCGTGGCTATATCTATCCTACAGATATGGATAAGTTTTTTTTCTAGTCCTATTATGGCATTTTTATCATTGACCTGTTTTGATGAATTATCTCTTGAGTTAAAATTGAGTAAAAAGGGTACTTAAATAAATTTTTAACAATTTCTATTTTACAATTGTATAGTTTTAAAATACTGTATTCTTAAGTTTCTAATGTAAACTGTATAGCCCTATACAAAAATAAATTCTTAAAACTGGTGTCCTTGATTGCCTTCGCTTAAATGATAGATTTATAAATGTAAGCATTCAGTTAAAAATAGGATTAGGAAATGATATTTTATATCAAAAAGCTAAGTTTTAGTCCCCTAAAATTTGTATATGAAATCATAGCTAGCCTACTAATTTTATCATAAACATAATTTACATTTTCAACAATTTTTGGTTATTATTTTGATATTCATTTTCTTAAGAGGTCCAAAATAACTCTTTATTATATAAATAAAACCATTGGCAGGGTCATAGCCTGTTGTATACTTGGTAGTTCTCTACAGAAGTATTTTATTACACCAAGTATGAATCATTTGAAATACCACAAGTAAAGCAAAAGAAATTCTATAGTGTGACAAATTGCCATTGGCTAATGTAACATTGAAGATTTATTTTATCAGCCCATGTTATGGAATTCTTAGTTTATGGTTGGAGTAATGATTTGGATTTTTTATAAATAAATGATGCTGCTTTATTTGTGTCTTTAGACACAAATATCAAGGTCCACAGATAATGTTTTGCCAAAGCAATCTCTTTTGGTTTTATTGAATCACACAGAGAATGTAGTTACTGACTCACTGCCAACCATCTCACAGTGAGGTGCTACCTTAGCGAATTCACCACCACCCACGTCTATCCTCCACCCACATCGATCCTATGGAGTGTTCACAAATGAACAGCCTACAGTCCAAAACTGCCTCCACCAGTATTTTATTTGGCCTGCATAATATTTTGATTTCTCATGTTTTTAATCAAATTAGTGGCCACTATTGAAAAAGTGGGATGTTTCACATAACATTCTGTGTTTTCCACTTCTTTAGACAAAGCAAAAGCTCTTGTAATGAGTCTGCACTTTCTTAGTGTAAAAATCTTCAGGAGCTAAGTGGCAAGTTGCTCCCTCTATACTAACTCTGTGCTCTGTAGTTTGTTTCAGTCACTACTCTTCCTATGGCCTACATCTTCTCTGCATAATTTTAGATTCTCTGATTGGCCTTAGAAAGGCCCCAGTGTGTGTTGTTCCCCTCTATGTGTCCATATGTTCTCATCATATAATCTTAAGAAGTATTGAGGATCCCACAAATGTTGTGTTTCTGTAGGTTAAATCTATTGACAATTTATCATATTAGAAATTAAAAACTTAGAAAGTTTTCATTATGCTCACCACCTATTAGCATAGATAACATATTTTTATAAAAATTAGCTATGTTACAAAACAAAAAAATAGTGAGTAGAGTGGCATTATATTATTTTGCAAAAATCTAATGTCTGGCTTAAAAGAAGACATCGTATCTGCTTCTTCATACAATCTGTTTTGATACATTGTTTCTACTAAAGAACATGAAGAAAATCTGGCCTCACATAGATATGTAGCTGGAAAAAGAAGTAGCATTTCAGTACCCTTTCCAGATAATTTTGAATGTTCTTCTTTGATGCTAAATGGTAGTTTTTAAAAGATCAGTTACAATACAAAATCTGAAATCCTATCAATAACTTTTCACACTCTACTAAATTAAAATCTATTGATATGTTTTACATTTTGAACGAATCTTTCACCCATGCATGATTTTGTAACATCTTGTATTGATTATTTGGAAAATATTGTTTCATGGAGCTTTACAGATCTTCCAAAAATTGACATGTTTTATTGTGAACAAAATTTAATATAACATATTAAATAACATATGTTAATATATTTACTGATCTCATTAGAAAAATCTGATATGCTATCCAAAATTCCAATTTTTGTTCCCAAGCTTACATTTTACCATTGGCATTAATCAAATACTGCCAGCTGTTTTCCTTAAAATAATGGTCTCATTTCGTTCATTTATGAAAAATGTCTTTAAAATATCCAAGTGTAAATAACCACAGTTTATCTCTCAGTCTTTCTTTCAAGTAAAAATGGTGTTCTATGAAAAAACAAGCTAGTTCAGCTCAAAATTCAAACAATTGCACAAGTGTTTTCCCTCAGGACAACCATTGTACTTCCATATGCTACAGATTTGCTTTAAGTTTAATTCCCATTTTGTCATTCAAAGATATAATAAAGTTAATAAACTTCACTGCCTCATTACGAACATTTTTAAGGAAAATTAATTTTTACACATGTATAAAAGTGTGGAATATAGTGCAGCACTGTTGGATACACTGTCTTTATTCTTTCTAAGGTTTCTTTGGTTTCTTTCTGACAAGCAAATCATAATGTTATAAGCTAGAAATGCAATTAATTAATTTCTAATAGAAGATATTCTTTTGATATCAGTTTCCTCAAGTATTATATTTAGAGCACTTTTTCTTTTACCTGTAAAAATATATTTTTCATCCTAATATAGCTTGATGATTTTGGAGTAAGAGCAAAGTTTCATAAATAATCTCAACGTTGTCTCTTTAAGCCATGGTAAAGCTTGAAAAACTGTTCTTCCCAAAATAAAGCATACCTCTCCTGGGACATATTTGTGTCTGCTAAAATCAGTGTTGGATAAGCAGAGCAACTTTGGTTCTGGCACTTCCCTTTTCTGACCATGACTGGCAATCTTGACAGTCTTCCACAAGGCATAGGCAAATGATTGCTGCTGCTAACTAAGCCATAACCACACTCCAGTTATGCTTCTATAAGACTAAATCTAGATCTTTAGGATTTTATTTTTAAGTGTTATTAGCCTCTTCAGTTAAAAATACAATTTTATTTTTGATTGCCATGAACAGCTAATCATAACTGTTATGAGTGGATTCGATCAGATTAATATTTAGGGAATAATGCAATTGTCTTTCTTTTTTAGTTCTTTTAGAGCAATTTCACTGTTACATTTGTGTATCATCTCAACCATCCCATTAGATATATCACTTTCCTTAGAGTTCTTCTATTACAATTATCAGAATTATGCCAAGCTATTTTTGGTGGAAGCTGTCCGCAAAGTCTTTTCCGTTATGCAGCGTTCCTACTTTGAATAAACTGAAAATTATCACTCCAGTCAAATGAAGCCATCACTATCCTCTTTCAATTTACAGATCATTTACTCAGTTTGTCTACTATTTTCATTTGGAAATTAGAAATTCTAACTTGCTTCTTCATGGAAATGTGAAAAAGGAAAAATAGCAAATACTAAAGGGATTTTAAATAAGAAAAATACCATTCAAGATATAGGCATGGGCAAGTACTTCATGATTAAAACACCAAAAGCAATGGCAACAAAAGCCAAAATAGACAAACAGGATCTAATAAAACTTAAGAGTTTCCACACAGCAAAAGAAACTATCATTAGAGTGAACCAGCAACAAACAGAATGGGAAAATAATTTTGCGATCTACCCATCTGACAAAGGGCTAATAACCAGAATCTACAAAGAACTTAGACAAATTTACAAGAAAAAAACAACCCCATCCAAAGACACTTTCTAAAGAATGCAGCCAACAAACATGAAAAAATGCTCATCATTACTGGTCATTAGAGAAATGCAAATCAAAACCACATTGAGATACCATCTCATGCCAGTTAGAATGGCGATCATTAAAAAATCTGGAGACAACAAATGCTGGAGAGGATGTGGAGAAATAGGAACACTTTTACACTGTTGGTAGGAGTATAAATTAATTCAAACATTGTGGAAGACAGTGTGATAATTGCTCAAGGATCTAGAACTAGAAATTCCATTTGACCCAGCAATTCCATTACTGGGTATATATCCAAAGGATTACAAAAACATTCTATTATAAAGACATATGCACACGTATGTTTATTTTAGCACTATTCACAATAGCAAAGACTTGGAACCAACCCAACTCTCCATCAAAGATAGACTGGATAAACAAAATGTGGCACATATACACCATGGAGTACTATGCAGCCATAAGAAAGGATGAGTTCATGTCCTTTATAGGGACATGGATGAAGCTGGAAACCATCATTCTTAGCAAACTGACACAAGAGCAGAAAACCAAACACCACATGTTCTTACTCATAAGTATGTGTTGAACAATGAGAACACATGGTTACAGGAAGGGAAATATCACAAACCAGGGCCTGTCAGGGGGTGGGAGGCTAGGGGAGAGATAGCATTAGGAGAAATACCTAATGTAGACAATGAGGTGATGGATGCAGCAAACCACCATGGAATGTGTATGCCTATGTAACAAACCTGCACGTTCTGCACAGGTACCCCAGAACTTAAAGTATAATAATAATAATAAATAACTTTAAAATTCAACAGTCATCTGAAAAATTATGAACACCATGCAAAAAGAAGTTGAACAAGCACAGTTACTTCTTGCTTAAAGACTATGTCTTAAAACTAATGGCAGCAACAAGATGTTAAGTATAAATAGAAAAGAATTAAGAAAATTATACAAATGACAAGCAATTCTGTGAATAAAGAGATGTAGTAAAATGCTGACTGTAGGAAAATATGATCTATGGTGTTAGACATAGAAATGCCAGGCATCCTTCATCACTGGATCAACCAGGTTAAGAAATAAAGTATTTATACTATGCTGTGATCACTAGGCAATTAGAGAAAGGATACCAATAAATTAGAATCAGGACTTTCAGAGAGAGAGAAAGAGATAGAGAAAGATAGTGCTATGGGGAAAAAGTGGTGAAAAACAAGTTTTCTACAGATGCAGATTTTTAAAAAGACAGATTAACAAACAATAACAGACAAGATGTAAGTGAAGTCATTCATCAAATGAGTTCTTACCTGCTATCAAAGAGGAAAAATAGTGCCTTGTAATAAAATCCACCTTAAAATGTATAAACTACATTACTTTTTTTGTTTTAGTCTCATAAGAAGTCTAGCAGGTAAATATTCTCATTTTATGTGTGAGGAAAAATGCTAACTGGCTAGATGATTTTCCCAAGGTCTGCCAGGAATTTCAAGAGTCAGAGCTCAAGCCCAAGACTTCTTTGTATTATACCATCAGCTTTTCAGACTCACTGTTACTTGATAAGGTAAATGTTGAAAATACTCTTTCTAATCAAACTCAGCTATCTATTTCCTTTCTTTCTGCTTCTGGGAACCACATTGTCTGAGAAGCTTACATTACCATAGTGACTGGCTGCAGGACAAGCATGATTTCCAACCTTAGCTGGGCCTTCAATGCCGCTCAACAGTAATTCTAATCTTCATTTGTTGGCTCTGTATCTCATTCCTTAGCACATAAACTATGATAGTTAATACTTTGCTTTCCCTCCTCTTCCTGTCCCACTTTGAGCAAATTAACTCGCCTTCTGCTCAACAGGGACCATGGATGCCATTTTATATAAATTTCTCCTCCACTAAAAACTTAGATGTGTTCCCCTTATCCTTACATCTTATTTTCTGCCTACTTCAGAGGGAGAAATGCTGGTTTCTTTCCATCTATGCCTCTTCTCTCTCTATGCCTCTGATCTTCACTTTCCAAACATATTCCTGTAACCAATTCCCTTTATATAATTTGCTTTCTTATAATTCTGTTTCATTTTTCTTCACTTTGCATCCACCTCAGCAGCTGTCCCATTTTCTCTTCTTCCTTTTGCCATCATTCTCATTGAAATTTACATGGCACTCCCTGGCCCAGTTTCCTCAATGATGGGTTATATATGGCCTAGATCATTAGATCTGGTAGAAGTTTAGCAAAAATTTCTTAAATAAATGAATTATTGAACATCTTCCTTTAACTCCATCTATGATTTTTGAGCACACACTCCTGACTTTGAAAGAGATGATTAGAAAACACTTTGCGGTTCAAAAGGAGTTCTTACATGAAAGAAGCATCATTTACTGCTTTAATACTTGGTTTTTCAAACTGTCCATATTTCTCATGTTTTCCTTTCTTCTAGTCTTTCTGCCACACCACTATGTCTAATGGGGACTTTCATTCTTTACCCATCACAATGTACTCGACTGTTTCATTATGTATTGCTGCATAACAACCCATCCCAAAGCTCTGTGGCTCAGCTAGGTCATTCTTACACAGGCTCCCTTACATGGTGATTTAAGCTGGAGACATCTTTTGGCTTCTACACTCACATATCTGGCCAGGTTGGCCAGAATAGCTGGGGTCTGTTTGGGCCTTTCTCTCTTCACACAGGCTCACTAGGCAGCTACCTTGGGCTTCCTCATAAAATGGCATCTCAGAAGGTTGGATTCCTACTTGAGAACTGCTTTCTCATAGTATGGGAGCATTTATTTCGAAGGACTTAAGCAGGACTGCAAGGCTTCTTCTGACCTAGCCTTGTAGGTTATACAGCATTGGTTTTGCTATATATTGGTTGCAAGGCCAGTTCTAATTCAAAGGGAGAAAACTATATAAGAACATGAATACTGGGAGGCATAGTTCATTAGGAAACTATGGTGTATGCAAAACTATCTTTTGATGCTATTACATATACTTGTTTACGTATAAATCTGCCAGGTTTCACTATCAAAGAACAGAAATTACGCCTTTGAGTGTCTACCCAATAGTAAACATTTGTTGCTGAAGTCAATATAAATCAGACACAAAAATTACAATTGAATCAATCTCCATAAAACTATTTTTAAAGATTCAGACCATTTCAATTAAAGACAGAAATTTTTGATATATATATAAAGCAACAATGTTAAATGAACCTATAAAATAAATGATGTAGATTGAGTACAGTTTAACAAAAATTTACTGATACCAACCATGTATCTAGCATTGTTCTTGCCACTGGACCTCAAGTTGCCTTAAAAATGAAGACTGGATGCAGTGGCTCATGTCTGTAATCCCAGCACTTTGGGATGCCAAGGTGGAAGGATCATTTAAGCCCAGCAGTCCAAAACCAGCCTGGGCAATATAGCGAGACCATGTTTCAATAAAAAAATTAAAAATCAGCTGGGCATGGTGGCACATACCTGTTGTCTCAGCTTCTTGGCAGGCTGAGGTAGGAAGATCGCTTGAGCCCAGGAAGTCAAAACTGGACTAAGCCGTGGATCGTGCCACTGTACGCCAGCCTGGGCAACAAAGCGAGACCCTGTCTCAAAAATAAGTAAATAGAGAAATTAAAATATAAATTATTCTTTCTTTGTGTATATGTCTTTTGATGGATCAATAAAATGATATTTATAATTGAAACACATCCAAAACCTTAATTTAATTGTGAAAATTTATTGCCAAGATTATAGTAGACGCCAAAAGCAAAGCCACAGAGAACTAAAGAGAAAGAAGAGAGAGGACAGGAAGGAGGGGGAAAACTACTTATTCCTTCAGAAAAGACACTTTACATAGGTACAAAATAATTATTCAACAGAGATGCTTAAAGAAACTTTATAAAATCTGACAAATTTTTAATCCATTTATGAAAAAATTATAGGTTTTAAGACAACTAAAAAGATAGTATACTATTAAGCAAAAAAACTAATCTACAGAACCTGATAAATTGCCTAGTGAACAATTAAATACCAATAAGATTTTTGAATTCCCATGAATATGCCATGTGCATATTTCCAATATATAAGAAGTATAAACTTAAACTATATTATGTTTTATAAATGTGATACTTACATGAAATGATATCCTCAGAAAGGATTTCCATTTGCTTTGAAATATTATTTCAAAGCTGAAAAGCCTGAGTAATGTTATATAAGAAACACCAGATGGTAACTATATCATGCTATAATGAAATTTGCAAATGAAAACTGTAAAGGGAAAAAAATATTCCCAATGGTTGATATGCTGAAATAATTGTTTTGCTAAAGAGGCAAAAATTAAATCCAATTTGTGTATTAAAGTTAGAATGCAGCATTAAAATACTTCACAAAATAATAATCATCTGCATTAATTCTAAAACGTTAAGTATTTAAAATGCCATTTACCAGAAGTCTTAAAATTATTCTAAAATTGAAATGTCACTTTTAGAAAAAATAAAATGTCAAAAAGCTGTTTTCTTCTCTTATCCCCCATTCCTCACAAAAAAAAAATGAAATGTTTAGAGCTACACTTGCCAATTTTTTTACCACCAAAGTATTTCCACATTGCATTTACTCCCTTTTTAATGTTTTTCTCACTCTCTTTCATTTCCAAATCATCTACCTAGTTATTCCAGCCTCCCAAATCTCCCACTCTTTCCTACCGCAAGTTTAAAAAGTGCAATAGGTTAATTGATTTCCCCTTAGCTAAATAAAATGCTTTTTGCATTAAACATTAAAATAACTGAATAGAGAGAACTCAAGGATCTATTTTACGCAACCTAATTTCAGTGAGTTATAATCTGGTACCTTTGACAATTTGTCGCATAGTACAAGTTTTAAAAATGATAATTAAAATTATGGATAAAAAATTAAGAATTTAAATTTTTATTTTCAAAAAAATACACAATTCTTTTACATAAAATTTCATTCAGGCACCTTAAATGTCAGTGTTATCACCAGATAAACATACAACAATTTATTAACACTGATTTCAATAAATACTTCCTGGTGATGATTGACACATTTTGTCCATACGTATGTTGAATCTGCTAGTTACTTTTCTCTTTTTTTATCAGCCATACACTATTTACTATTTGCAATGGTTAATACTGAATGTCAACTTGATTGGCTTGAAGGATGCAAAGTACTGATCTTGTGTGTGTCTGTGAGGCTGTTGCCGAAGGAGATTAACATTTGAGTCAGTGGTCTGGGAAAGACAGACCAATCCTTAATCTGGGTGGGCACAATCTAATCAGCTGCCAGTGCGACCAGAATAAAAAGCAGACAGAAGAACATAAAGAGATGAGACTGGCATAGCCTCCCAGTCTACATCTTTCTCCTGTGCTTGATGCTTCCTACCCTCAAACACCAGACTCCAAGTTCTTCAACTTTGGGACTCGAACTGTCTTCCTTGCTCCTCAGCTTGCAGACAGCCTATTGTGGGAACTTGTGATCATGTGAGTTAATACTCCTTCATAAATTCCCCTTTTTATACATCTATCCTATTAGTTCTGTCCCTCTAGACAACCCTGACAAATACACTATTCCTCACAGTACTCTTAATAATAATTTTCTGTGGAAACTACAATAAATGCATATGCCAAAATTTTTCATGTACCCATGCCCCTTTATCATGTCATTTACAACAAATACAATTTGCTGGAAATATTATGTTTTTTAGTAGACTAGCAGATAGCCTAATAATAAATTTAATATCTTTAATAGATATTCATTGACTAGATAGTGGGATATCTAAATTCATTAATATTATGGCATTCATTTTATTTTAAACAAAAATCAATTACAAATTCGTGGAGCCTCATCAGTGATCAGCTAAACTCTGTAAAATTCACAGTATCTCAATTCTAGCACTCTGAGCACCCTCACGTTTGATTAGAAGGGAGTCTAATATTTTCCAGTAATCTTCACGTCCTGATGGGAATACAGTGTTGGAAGTTGATCTGTGCCCTACACTGCAGTTCATTTCCTCTGGACAGCTGGCCTGTGGTGCTCTTCTCCTCTGACCAATGAAGAAGCTCTTTCCTCTGCTCATTGTCAGCTCTTTTATAGAGGTTTCCCAAAGCAGGGCTTCATGACTCTTAATAATAGTTCTTTCCCTTAACAAGGATCACAGATGTAAGGATTTAGCCAGACAAACCCTGTGAAGATGTTTAGGGTGGCCAGTGTTCCAAAAAAATTAAAAGAAAAGAAGGAATGGAAAGGAAAGGGAAAAGGAAAGGGAAAAGAAAGGGAAGGAAAGGGAAGAGGAAGCAGAAAAGAAAAGAAAAAGGAAAGGAAAGGAAAAAAAAAAAGAAAAATTAAGGCTTTTACCTGTGGCATCTACCCTGCAGTTAGCCAACCTCCCTTACTATTCTGTGTTATCTTCCACCTCCCTATCTTCTCCCTCAGCCCTTCAATATTCCTATAGCAGCACAACTGGAGGTGCCTAGCAGAGCACCAACCAGCAAAGTGAAAACATAATGTGCAGAATCATCAGTGCCACTCAAACATCTCTTTTGTAAGTTGAAACATTCAACACCAGGATCATCATTCAACCATCTAAAACTTTAAAGCCTAAATTCAACTTAATGTAAAAAATGAAAAACATTTTGATCTTAGCCCTTTGTGGTTCTTGTCGCTTTCATTTTCATACGCAGCATTTCACTGCATATATAAACTACTTAGTAAACATTGGTTCTTTTCCAGCTGGTTATATAATTTCCTTTTTTTTTCCTATTAGAAATCTTTTGACAGTCACAAGCATTACAGAGTCTTACCCTTTAATTTAGTTAAATGAATTCAAAACTCAATCCTGCCATTCAAGGCTAGGGAAATGAAATAATACTCGTAAAAATGATGGTTAGGCATGGTAATGAGGAAACGTGGCACCACTAAGGAACTATTCAGAAATCTAAGATTGAGAGTGATAATAATGTAAGATAGCAACTTACATAAAGAATGTAGATAATAGGTTCATTGTGAAGGAAGGTGGCTTATTTCAGGCTGTTCAGAGTTTCTCATGAAAACAAATAGTTTTTATCTTCTTCAGTGGTTCCCAGCGAAAACATGAAAATCACAGTGATGAAAGTATCACTGATTATTCTGTGTTCATAAGACCCAAGACTACATATTCATTGAAAGAAGTTTCAACTGGAGCAGCTATAAATGTAGCAGTCATATAATCATAAAATGAAGTTGATCAAAATAAAAATTACTTAAGAATTGCATAAGATGACTTTTTTTCACATATTAACATAAATACCACTAAATAACTTCTGTTACTGATACCTACAGTATTTACACTTTGACTTAATCAATACAGCATATTACAATGTGTTCAAATGAAAAAATGGCCATTATGAAATATGTAAAAATTATTATGGCAACACAAAGAAATGGTTCATTGAGCTAGCATTTATTTAGCACCTATTGCTAAGGGTTTGGTGCTTTACATAATTGGTCATATTTAATTTTTATATTTTAATATTTTTTTCTTATAAATAAGAATCCATTTTATGGGTTAAAAAATATTCAAGGCTCATGGAGCTAAGTGACTTCCCAATGGCATGCATCTTGTACATGGTAGGATCTGTCCCATTCTAGACCTACAATCTTCCTTTTCCATATTCTGCCTCATAATCCTGCCTGTAGTGAAAAGAATTTCTTCTCACAACAGTACTTATGTTCAAATAGCGTTGCCACCTTCCAAAGTTCCTTTGGTTTTAATACTCACCTGGCATAGTGATTATCATGATAATGTAACATTTTCTCCCATTGACAGTATACATTTTCTATTCTCTTTCCTCTTTGTGCCCCCTTCTTCTTGATTTACTAGATTGGTACAATTTATGAATTTGTAGAGTGATACTCACACACATAATTATATACCTTAAATAAATTATCTGAATATCACAAGACAATCATCTGAAGATTGATTGTTATAAAAGCTATATAAAAATATTATTCTCTGTAGATGAATCAGATTAGTTTGTTCAGAGATCCTTTATCAGCAAAAATATCTCATTAACTCTATATTACATGAAAATTTTTATAATTATTACTAATCATAATTGGACTCCAGTTGCCCAGCCATCTTTGCATTTTGTTATATGATCTGGTATTCTTTGTGTATTAGTAAAAACCATAATCACTCCATACATACAAGATTCTTATCTAGCTATTTTCACTAAGTTTATAGTGTAAGTTAGGGTTTTCTTGACATATTTTGAAGCCGGACCACTTTCTAAAATTGTAAAGCCATCCTTTGCTGGCATTAACTTCTCCAGCTTTAGACCCTTCTCTTTCCTTCTGCCTTAAGTTGTCATATAATGACTTTACTATGTCTTGAATTAAAGTTGATAACGATGTCTTTCTTATAACAATCCTGCACCCACATAAAAGCTGCATTTTCCATACCAGATAAAAAGTCTTTCACAAAAAGTACAAGGTTTATAAATTTTATCTTTTTTCCAAAGAGGGCTTTATGGTGAATTTATTTTTCTCAAAGTGGTGGGCAATCTTAGCTGCAGACCTTAATCTATGGTACATATCAAGCAATTTAACTTTTTCATACACTGTCATGACTCTTCTGTTTCTTGGGAGCACTTCCAGCACTTAGTTGCATTTTGTATGAGTCTCATGGTGTTATTCAAGGTTTATGGCATCATGTTAGCATGATGAAAATATGTGAGAACCTCAAGAGATCACTTTTTATTGCAATACACAATTGACTGGAGAGACAAACTGCTCAGGAGGAGATGACTAGCATCAGGAAGTGTTTCAAATACATATTTCTCAAAACACATGAGCTCACTGCAATAGCAATAGGAGGTGGCTACAAAATTATTATAGTAGTACACTATGCAGTATGATTAATTTTGTGCTATTATGATTTTATACTATATTTTCTCATGTGTAGTCTCTGTGCATATTTTTAATAAATTTTAACTTTTTATAATAAATTTTTGTATATTTTATGGTAGTAAATGATAAAATAGTATATATATATATATATATGCATTCAGGACATGTCTAATATTTTTATTAATTTTTTTTGATAAGTGATTTATCTCCCAGTGTTTCAAATTGTCACAGATCTCCAAAAATATTTACAATATATTTACTGAAAAAAATCCATGTAGAAATGAATCCCCAGAGTTTAAATGACTATTGTGCATTCAGGACAAGCCTAATATTTTTATTAATTTTTTTGATATGTGATTTATCTCCCAGTGTTTCAAATTGTCACAGATCTCCAAAAATATTTACAATATATTTACTGAAAAAAATCCATGTAGAAATGAATCCCCAGAGTTTAAATGACTATTGTTCAAAGATCGACTGTAATCTTCTCACTATGAATACAGATTTGTTTATTTCACCTTGCAACTATATCAAATTTTTATTTTTATTTTGTCATGTTTTAGGTACACACAAGTTTAGGATTGTTGATTGTTGTATTTTGTTGAAAAGTTGTTCCTTTTTTAATTGTGACTCTCTTTATCTTAAATAATGTTTATTGTCCTAATGTCTATTTCTTCTTACACTTATATAAACTTTATTCAGTTTATTGTTTACCTGGCATTTATGTTTTATTCCTTTAAATCTTTATCTGTGCATATATTAAGCATGTCTCTTGCAAGTAGCATAAAACTTGATTTTATGTTTTATTTTAAGTCAGTCTGAAAATAATTCTATATTAATTAATAAATTAATTGATACATTCTATATTAATTCATTTTTTCCATTTTTTTCACCTTCTCTTACACTGGCTGTATAGATTGCTATATTCTCCCCTTTTCCCTTTACCTATTGTGAAAGTTATATTGTTATTGCTTTTTTTCTAATATATTATATTTAGTTTTTAGCATGCATACTTAAAGTCTAGAACAAATTACTATATATTTTCTCAACTAACATAATAAATGGATTTTAGATATAATTTAGATATAATTCTTTAACTCAAATGACTACATTCTTATCTTTCAGTCATGTGTTTTAATTGTCTTGTTATTAAAAACTCAAGTATCCTTTTTTTTTTTTTTTAGTTTTACAATATTTTTTATTTATTTATTTATTATTATTTTTTTATTGCATTTTAGGTTTGGGGGTACATGTGAAGAACATGGAAGATTGTTGCATAGGTACACACATGGCAGTGTGATTTGCTGCCTTCCTCCCCATCACCTATATGTGGCATTTCTCCCCATGCTATCCCTCCCCAACTCCCCACCCCCCACTATCCCTCCCCTTTTTCCCCCCGACAGACCCCAGTGTGTGATGCTCCCCTCCCTGTGTCCATGTGTTCGCATTGTTCAACACCCGCCTATGAGTGAGAACATGCGGTGTTTGATTTTCTGTTCTTGTGTCAGTTTGCTGAGAATGATGGTTTCCAGGTTCATCCATGTCCCTACAAAGGACACGAACTCATCGTTTTTGATGGCTGCATAATATTCCATGGTGTATATGTGCCACATTTTCCCTGTCCAGTCTATCATCGATGGGCATTTGGGTTGGTTCCAGGTCTTTGCTATTGTAAACTGTGCTGCAATGAACATTCGTGTGCATGTGTCCTTATAGTAGAACGATTTATAGTCTTTTGGATATATACCCAGTAATGGGATTGCTGGATCAAATGGAATTTCTATTTCTAGGTCCTTGAGGAATCGCCACACCGTCTTCCACAATGGTTGAACTAATTTACACTCCCACCAACAGTGTAAAAGCGTTCCTATTTCTCCACATCCTCTCCAGCATCTGTTGTCTCCAGATTTTTTAATGATCGCCATTCTAACTGGCGTGAGATGGTATCTCAATGTAGTTTTGATTTGCATTTCTCTAATGACCAGTGATGATGAGCATTTTTTCATATGTTTGTTGGCTTCATGTATGTCTTCTTTTGTAAAGTGTCTGTTCATATCCTTCGCCCACTTTTGAATGGGCTTGTTTTTTTCTTGTAAATGTGTTTCAGTTCTTTGTAGATTCTGGTTATCAGCCCTTTGTCAGATGGGTAGACTGCAAAAATTTTTTCCCATTCTGTTGGTTGCCGATTCACTCTAATGACTGTTTCTTTTGCTGTGCAGAAGCTATGGAGTTTGATTAGGTCCCATTTGTCTATTTTGGCTTTTGTTGCCACTGCTTTTGGTGTTTTGGTCATGAAGTCCTTGCCTACACCTATGTCCTGAATGGTTTTGCCTAGATTTTCTTCTAGGGTTTTTATGGTGTTAGGTCTTATGTTTAAGTCTTTAATCCATCTGGAGTTAATTTTAGTGTAAGGTGTCAGGAAGGGGTCCAGCTTCTGCTTTCTGCACATGACTAGCCAGTTTTCCCAACACCATTTATTAAACAGGGACTCGCTTCCACATTGTTTGTTTTTGTCAGGTTTGTCAAAGATCAGGTGGTTGTAGATGTGTTGTGTTGCGTCGGAGGCCTCTGTCCTGTTCCATTGGTCTATATCTCTGTTTTGGTACCAGTACCATGCTGTTTTGATTACTCAAGTATCCTTAAAACTATTATTAGTTTTTAGAAATAGTTATAATTTTAAATTACCAGAATATCAACCAATTCCTTTCTTATTACTTTTTTTGAGGTTCAGTTTTCCTTCTCTAAGACAAAGTCTCACTCTGTTGCCCAGACTGGAGTGCAGTGGTCAGATCTGGGCTCACTGCAACCTCTGCCTCTCAGGTTCAAGGGATGCTTCTGCCTCAACCTCCTGAGTAGCTGGGATTACAGGAACCCACCACCATACCCAGCTACTTTTTCAATTTTCAATAGAGACAGAGTTTCACCAGGTTGGCCAGGCTGGTCTCGACCTCCTGACCTCAAATGATTTACCCACCTCTGCCTTCCAAAGTGCTGGGATTATATGCAAAAGCCAGGGTGCCCAGCAGTTGAGGTCCAGTTTTCTTATTCATGAAATAAGTATTTGTTTAGTCTTAGATAAAAAGGTATTTCACCATCAACCTTAAATTTTTGTTTAGATGGTAAAGAATTATAATTTTGTAGCTACATTCTCTCAACTTTTTCAAGATATTATTTTACTATTATCTTTTTTCTATTGATTAAAATTTGCTGTTCATCTAATGACTCTTCCTTTGTAGGTGGGATTCATCTCTTAAGGATTTCAAGACTTTTCTGTCTTCTTTCAAGTGTTACAGTGTGTCAATAATCTTATCTTAAACTTTCTAATTCTTTCCCTTTTCTTAAAATTTTAATTGACAAATAAATATTGCATATATTTGTTGGGTACAACATGTTTTAATTAGTTCAACCATTATGGAAGACAGTGTGGTGATTCCTCAAGGATCTAGAAACAGAAATTCCATTTGACCTAGTAATCCCATTACTGGGTATATACCCAAAGGATTATAAATTGTTCTATCATAAAGACACATGCACACATATGTTCATTGCAGCACTATTTACAATAGCAAAGACCTGGAACCCAACCCAAATGCTCATGGATGATAGACTGGACAAAGAAAATGTGGCACATATACACCATAGAATACTATGCAGTCATAAAAACGATGAGTTCATGTCCTTTGTAGAAACATAGATGAATCTAGAAACCATCATTCTCAGCAACTGACCCAAGAACAGAAAACCAAACACCACGTTTTCACACACAGGCAGGTGACAAAAATGAGAACACTTGGGCACAGGGGAGGAAACAACACTCACTGGGGTAGGTGGGGGGGGTGAAGGGGAGGGGGAGGAGAGGGACAGTAGGGGGCAGGGAGGCTGGGAAGGGATAACACTGGGAGAAATGCCTGATGTAGGCAACAGTGGGGATGGAGACAGCAAACCACCATGGCAATTATATACCTATGCAACAATCCTGCAGGATGCAGGATGTGCACATGTACCCCAGAGCCCAAAGTACAATTTAAAAAAAAATGTATACATTGTGGAATGCCTAATCTAGTTAATTAGCAAATACATTGCCTCACATACTTATTTTTTTGTGATGAGAACACTTAAAACCTACACTTTTAGCATTTTCAAGAATACATGTTATTAACTAGTTATCACGTTGTACAATAGATCTCTTATTTATTCCACCTAACTACAATTTTGTATCCTTTGACCAAATCCTCTCCAACTTCACCTCATCTCCAATTCCTGCTAACCACCATTGTACTCTTTACTTCCGTGAGTTTGATTTTTTTTTAGATTCTGTAACTGAGATCATTCAACATTTGTGTTTCTGTACCTGACTTATTTCACCAACTATAATGTCATCCAGGATCATTCATGTTGTCACAAATAACAAGATTTCTTTCTTTTTGTGGCTGAATCATATTCCATTGTATATACATACTATATTTTATTTATCCATTTATCTGTTGATGAACACTTAGGTTGGTTTCATATCTTGGCTACTGTGACTAGTGCTGGAATAAACATGGGAGTGCATATGTCTCTTTTACATACTGATTTCATTTCCTTAGAATATATACTGGATAATGTGGTAGTTCTATTTTTAATTTTTTAAAGAATCTCCATATTATTTTCTATAATGGCTGTACTAATTTACATTCCCATCAACAAGGTAGAAGGGTTCTCTTTTCTCCACATCCTTGCCAGCATTTATCTTTCATTTTCATAGAAGCCATTCAAGCAGGAGTGAGGTGACATCTCATTGTGATTTTAATTTGCATTTCTCTGATGATCAGTAATGTTGAGCATTTTTTCATATACTTGTTTAGCCAGCTGCATGTCTCCTTTTGAGAAATGTATATTCAAGTTCGTTGTTCATTTTTGAATCAGGTTTCTTGCTATTGAGTTGTTTGATTACCTTATGTATTTTGGATATTAACACCTTATTTAATATGTGGTTTGCAAATATATTCTACCATTCCATAAGTTGTCGCTTTACTTCATTGTTTCTTTCTCTGGCTATGCAGAAGCTTCTTAAATGTGATGTAATTCAATTTGTCTATTTTTGCTTTTCTTGACTGCTCTGGGAATCATATCAAAAAAAATCGTTCCTCAGATCAGTGTCATGGAACTTTTTTGTAGTAATTTTATAGTTTTGAATTTTGTATTTAAGTCTTTAATTAATTTTGACTTGATTTTTGTAATGATGTGAGATGGGGTCTAATTTTATTCTTTTGTATGTGATATCCAATTGTCCCAGTACAATTTATTGAAGAGATTTTCCTTTCCTCCATTGTGTTTTCCTGGTATCTTTGTTAAAAACTTATCTCTTTTAAAAAATAATTTTCATCTAATTTACTCTTTGACTGAAATCATTCTAAGTAATTTCATAAGCTATAGTTTTCAGTTTTCTTATTATCGCTTCTGCTGTTTCCAATATCCACTTTAACTTATCCATTAAAGTTTTGATTTCAATGCTTCTATACTCTTTTTAAAAGTTTTAGGGGAGAAATAGCATTAGGATAAATATCTAATGTAGGTGATGGGTTGATCAGGGTGCAGCAAACCACCGTGGCACATGTATACCTATGCAACAAACCTGCACATTCTGCACATGTACCCCAGAACTTAAGTATAAAAAAAAGTTTTAATTTGCTCTTTTGCTCATAGTCTTTTCTTTTGTATTATTTCCTTATGTGTTATATTCTTCTCATCTATTTAATCATTTTAAACATACAGACATACCTCACAGAACATTTTTCTAGTAGTATGCATCATGATTTTTATTTTCAAACTTCATAGAATATAAATGTCTGAATGCTCAATGTAATATTTTTTGTCTGATGTCTACATGGGATTTTTTTTTTTTTTTTTTTTGGTAGTGACAAGGTCTCACTATGTTGCCCAGGCTGCTCTTGAACTCCTGGCCTCAAGTGACCCTCCTGCCTCAGCCTCCCAAGGCACTTAAATTACAGACATGAGCCACCATGCTTAGCCTATATAGAAAAATTTTATATTTATGCTTTTAAAACTCAATACAACAATTCTTTTTTTACAAAGTAACATTTGAAAAAAGTCTCAAGCTATAATAATTGTTAAAATGTTAAAAGTTAGCATCAGATGCTTTGAAAAGTCTTGCTGAGCATACCACAAAGGGAATGTATGTCTTGGATATTGCTTGTACTGGGAGATAGAAGACATATCTACTAACATGAATAATGGGCACACAAGCAGAGCTCTAAGTTATAAGAATTGTTATCCTGAAGCATGAACCCTATCATCTTTGTTGAAGATTTTTCAGAGCCTCCTTGTTCAGAAGCAGGACCAAATGGCTAACTTATATTTCCCTGAACTGGATATTCTACCTGAAATTAGTCCTTTATCATTCACTTTGTGTGCACCATCAACTTTTGTGATTGGTTGCAGTGATCACTTCAATGGCCTTTCCCAACACCTTTCTCTACTCTCTTTGAGCTTCAGGTTTTAACTCCTCTTGTTGAATAACAATAGCCAATTACAGGAAAAATGTCATGGTTTTTATTGTAAACCGTCTGCACTTTTCTGACATATTCAGTTATTCTGTTTTTGTTGTGTCATAATGCAAACAGTATTTATGGTACAGCATGCAAACCATCCATGTTACTGTATATAGAGCAGTATTAACAATGACATTGTTTTGTAATCAAGAAGCAATGTTTTAAGCATTTTACATGCTAACATACATAGTAGTTTTTTTTTTTAACTTGTATGTATAAGTTTTACAGTATCTTAGCTACATTTTAGGAAACTGGGTGTTTGGGAATAACAGGCAATACATTATATATTATCATTTTTTCCATTTTAAATAATGGGAAAATCAGTTTCTAGTTTTCTTTCTCTCTTTTTGGCAGAATACCTGCTTTTCAGCATATCCAGACTATTTTTGTTAGGTAGGGGATAACTATGGTTTTAGTTTTCTAAAATATTCTCTTTCTGTTTATCCATTACCTCAAGTTCTTAAGAGAATTATTCTCCTTGTTATATCGTCAGGCTACATTCAAGTTAAGTATTATTATTGTATGATTTTTTGTTGTTTTGCTTTTTTGGTGTGTATGTGTATGAGTGTGCATGTGTCAGAGGAGGTGAAGGAGAGAGAGAGAGATCTTCTGCAAGGGATTGTTTCTCCTGATAAGAATTCCACATAGCTTTATTTCTATGTCTTTCTTGAGAGGTTCACTGTTTGTTTCTTACTGTTTTGGGCCCCAGGGATGTCACCAAGCTTGGATCAATTTTATGTTAAAGTCTCAGCTTAGAGATTTATTTGCAACTTGTGTAGTGTAAATTCAGATATAATCCCTTGCTCATTGCTAGCTTGGAGTTATTGCTTACAGAAGACATTTTTTTCTCATCTAAGTTATCAGAAGAAATAAAGTTTATGCTCTCCATTGTAGTGGATGGAAGTTTTTGCAGTTCTCTTCCCCAGAGAGAGCTGAGCCAGCTTCTTAGGGTATGTATATTAGGTGTTCTAATTCTAACGGTCTTTCATGATAGGGCTCTTTTTTCTGCCTTTTTGTGAATGTTAAACTCCCAAGCCCCTTAACACAAAGGGCCTATTTCTCAATTCTCTAAATGACCAGGGGATGCCACAGTATCACCTTCTCAAGTCTACCACACTGGTTTTCAACTCCCAATTCTTGTCTAATACCAAGGAGCTACCTTTCTTCCTTACTAAATCATGTATACATAAAGTATTTTTGTATTTCTAAATCTTTGCAATGGGAAGCATGTTCACATTAATTTGTTTCACCTTAGTCTATTCATAGAATTGAATACTATGTGAAGAAATTCAAATTCTTTATCTCAAATGACTCAGTTTTTATAATTTTCTGCACCCTTTCTTTTTGAAATAATTAAAGCTGCTTTTCTCTTACCCTCTTCCCTTTCCATGTGGTTACTAAAGTAAGAGGTGCTCAATCCTCTTTCAGGGGGAGCATAGGACCAAGAATTTAACAGAATACAAATAAGAACTGTGGTAGTTTATATTATTGTTCACAAATATGAATATTCCCTCGCCCCATGACAAGGAAAAGTGTCCTCCCCTGCCTCTGTGAAGATGGGTTTCACCATGCAACATGCTTGCCAATGGAACAGGAGCAGGTGTAATTTAAATATAATTGCATACTTTAGATTGGCATCTCTTTTCGTGACTTTGGCCACAAGAGAAAGGCATGTCCCAGACATAGATAGCAAAATAAAAGAATCAGATACAACATCTGCAAGAGAACTAGACGGCAAGGTTTCACCAGTATCCAACAACTATAAAATCATGATAGCATGACATCAGCAATATTGCCGCAGGGTGAAGGGCAGAGTATAGATATAAAGGACAAGCAGATGGACAGTAATACTTTTTAATGATCCCATAATAGAAGAATACTCAAAAAGCAGTACATCCTTACTGGAATGGCACCCAAAGCTAGGAGGAGGTTTTGGAAGATTCGATACAAGAATGAGTGATTTTTTAAAAAGAATGAACAAATGAATGAACAAACAAAAGAGAGAAAGAGAAAGAGAGAAAGAGAGAACATCCCCTTGGCCAAAAAAAAAAAAAAAAAACAAGTTATGATGCTATCTGATGGTGCCAGAAAAGTCTAGGCTAAAGAAACTCTTGAAAATACCCAACTAAAACACTTCAAAAACAAAGCCGTAGGGAAGAAATTCCTGGAAACAGAATTCAAATTAGAGAGACAAAGGAAAGAAGATTTAGATAAAACTGGAGAAGAGGAGCAGAAAGTGAAAAGCTGTATTTTTAATCACTTAGCCAAAACCACAGACAGGGCAGTTGTAGTGCACTGGGGCTAAAAACAGTTTGCTGGAAACCTCACTTTCTAAAAGAACAGAAAGATGCATCTCACTTTTTAAAATATGTAAAAAAAAAAAAAAAAAAAAAAAGTATGATCAGATCCCACCTGAAATTATTATTTTTAAAAAAGAGTTGAAGTTTTCCAAAAACAAGCAATGGGGAAATGATTCCCTGTTTAATAAATGGTGTTGGGAAAACTGGCTAGCCATGTGTAGAAAACAGAAACTGGACCCCTTCCTGACACCTTACACTAAAATTAACTCCAGATGGATTAAAGACTTAAACATAAGACCTAACACCATAAAAACCCTAGAAGAAAACCTAGGCAAAATCATTCAGGACATAGACATAGGCAAGACCTTCATGACTAAAACACCAAAAGCATTGGCAACAAAAGTCAAAATAGACAAATGGAACCTAATTAAACTCCAGAGCTTCTGCACAGCAAAAGAAACAATCATTACAGTGAACTCGGCAACTTACAGAATGGGAAAAAAATTTTGCAACCTACCCATCTGACAAAGAGCTAATATCCAGAATCTACAAAGAACTAAAACAGATTTACAAGAAAAAAACAAACAAACCCATTCAAAAGTGGGCGAAGGATATGAACAGATACTTTTCGAAAGAAGACATATATGAGGCCAACAAACATATGAAAAAATGCTCATCATCACTGGTTATTAGAGAAATGCAAATCAAAACCACACTTAGATACCACCTCATGCCAGTTAGAATGGCGATCATTAAAAAATCTGGAGACAACAGATGCTGGAGAGGATGCAGAGAAATAGGACACTTTTACACTGTTGGTGGGAGTGTAAATTAGTTCAACCATTGTGGAAGACAGTGTGGCAAATTCCTCAAGGATCTAGAAATAGAAACTCCATTTGACCCAGAAATCCCATTACTCGGTATATATCCAAAGGATTATAAATTGTTTTCTATTATAAAGACACATGCATACATATGTTCACTGCAGCACTGTTTACAGTATCAAAGACCTGGAACCAACCCAAATGCCCATCGATGACAGACTGGACAGGGAAAATGTGGTGCATATACACCATGGAATACTATGCAGCCATAAAAAATGGTGAGTTTGTGTCCTTTGTAGGGACATGGATGAATCTGGAAACCATCATTCTCAGAAAACTGACACAAGAACAGAAAATCAAACACCACATGTTCTCACTCATAGGCGGGTGTTGAACAATGAAAACACATGGACACAGAGTGGGAAGCATCACACACTGGGATCTGTTGTGGGGGAGGCCAAGGGAGGGACAGTCGGGGGTAGGGAGGTTTGGGAGGGGATAACATGGGGAGAAATGCCAGATATAGGTGACAAGGGGATGGAGGCAGCAAACCACATTGCCATGTATGTACCTCTGCAACAATCCTGCATGATCTGCACATGTATCCCAGAATCTAAAGTACAATAAAAATATATATATTATAAAAAGGAAAAAAAATGTTTTCCAGACATGGCCGAGCATGATGGGCCATTGTGAAAGTTGACCTTCTCCACAACAAGCACAGAAAGGTTCAGTGCAAGGAGCCCAAGAGCCAGGACATCCACCTAAGGCTGTTGGTTCAGTTTCACAGGTTCTACATAGAGGAACCAACTCCACCTTCAACCAGGTCGTGCTGCAGAGGTCGTTTATGACTCACACCAACTGGCCACCCCTTGTCTCTTTCCCAGATGATCCAAAAGATAAAGCGTCCTCACCAGGAAAACAAAATGAATGTGGTTGTGGGAACCATAACAGATGACATGCAGGCTCAGGAGGTGCCCACACAGAGAGTGAGTTCATTGCTGCATATCAGCAGCCAGGCCACAACCACATCCTCAAGGCCACAGGCAACATCTTCACCTGGGAACAGCTGGCCGTGGACTCCTCGACTAGCTGTAGCACCATCTTGCTCTCTGATCCTTGCAAGGACCTAGAGGTGTGAGGCTATGTCTGCAAGGCCCCAGCAACCTTGCATCACCACAGCAAACCCTTTGTCTTCTCCAAGGGCCAGCCACAGCTACAAACACTAACCTTGGTCCTAATGTCTTATTTAAAAGATTTTTGGATGCTGAAAAAGTGAGAGAGAGAGAATGAATAAAATAACATCTCTACACTAAAAGCATTTCCAAAGCACAAGCCCACAAAACGAGACAGAAAAAACAACCCAATATTTCAAAACAAGCTAAAAAAATTTTTTCAATGATATGAGCTATAAAGAACATAAATCAGAATTATAAAAAGAGAAATGCAGTAATTACAGAAAAGAAAGATTTGAAAAGAGGAGTGACAGAATTAGAATAATGAGAAAAAAACTTACTTTATAAATGGAACCAAAAAGAAACACCAGAGTCAATAAACACAACAGACAATGGTTTAAGAAAATTAAGCAACTGAAAATAGGAATTAAAAAAAAAAAATAGAATGGTTTAAGAGAAAGGGACAAATATAGAAAGTAAGCAAAGATGACAAAAAATATCTATGTCAATGACAGAAGAGGACAGATACCTACTCGTTCAACAAATTTTTAACTGTATAATATAGTGTTATTTCCTATAGGCATTACATTGTATACCATCTCTGTAGACTGTATTCATCTTGCATAACTGAAACTTCATGCCAATCTCTAAAGAGAAATAGAAGAGATTTTAAAATAGGCTAACAAAACAAAACATAAGATTCCACTGACATTCTAGACCACTAAGCCTTCCCCAAACATGGCCAGCACATTCACACCTTCATGTAAATGAGTTCATGCCCTTTCCAATTCCTTTGTCTCTGAAGCTCCTGAAACTTCCATTGACTTTTCAAGTCTTGGCATTAATGTTACTTCTTCCATGAAAGCCTCTGTGATTGCCCTACTCAGAAATTAGTCTCAAAGCAACTTTGTACCTTTATTAAAGTAGTTAATTAAATCTGACATACTGGAGGCCGTTGTTTACATGTTTTCTTCCCCACTAAAATATGAACTCCTAAAGAACAGGAACAGTGGGTAGTATGTTGGAGCAGCTCAATTATTGAACAAATGAGCCAAAGACCAAAGGACACACTATTCATTTAATTATATCACTGTAGAAATTCATTCTCTATAATTACATCTGTAATTGTAACTGATTACTTCTTTTTTAAATTTAGATTCACTTACATAATTTTAGATTGCCTCTAGGCATTTAATTAAAATTCTACCTCCCTAGATAGTTATTGCTTCTAGATTGTTAAATGTTTATATGTAGATCTGCCCACTTTGGAATCTCTCCTCTCACGGTTGTGAAAGTTTCTGAATTAATGAATACATCTTTATGGCATCTTTTTTCATGTATGCCAGCAGGCTTAAATCATTAACTCTTTCGTGTTTCTCTTGCTCCCCAATTCCCAATTCCCATTCTTTTTGTTCCCTCTGCTTTTTGTTTATCAGCAATTTCCAACATTGTGTGCTTACTTGTTTTTGCATTTTTTTTATGCTAGAACATTTGATGCAACCTTTGAAAAGATTCTTTAAACTCAAAAGCCAGCAATGATTACAACACAATTACTTCTGCAACTAACCATGTCTCCCTAGGTCTAAAAGAGCATCTTACTGCTATTTCATTATTCACTTAACTGCCCTGGAATATAGTGCTATTGCTTGAACAGAACTACTGACTGTCTATTTTATATGGATAACCATGTCTCCAACTATTTAAAAAAGCATTTTACTTTCATTGCATTACTCACTTGCCATTCTTCAGCCCAGTGTTGCTTTTTCAATAGAACTCTTTACTTTTATGTATGTATGAGTGAAATTTCCTGAAAGCTCCAGTAAGCATTCAATTTTTCTCTGGTATCAGCTATGTCTTTTACCCATTATAACTGGCAATAGTACCTTGAAATCCAGTGCTTTAAATGACCTACTCAGCCCAAAAGTCTACTTAACATAAATATAAAAATATGTTAAGTGTGGAAAAAATAAATTTACAAACTGATCAGAATTTGAGAGCCACTTTAACTCAAGATGTTCCAATATTTTCCATGTTAGCTTTCATTTTCCTAGGCCAATATTTATGTTCTTAGATACAGATGATCTCTTGTATACCACTCAACCTGATATAAAATTTTATGTATCCAATAAGCATGGATTTTATGAAGAAACATCCATTTTCTAATACTGGGAAGGGTCAGAGATTTAACCCAACTTGCAATTTAACAATTTAGCTTGCCACAGTGTCATAGATCCATAGAGAAGATAATAGATCCTGGGTCAAGAAAAAGGACTTTATTACTCACAACACAGCAAGCAGCATAAACATCAGCATCTTTACTCAAGTTCCCAAAAGGTAATGTGACAGGCCAGATGACACCAGCACACAGTGGGTTGCATCACAGGAAAGAAGCCAAGGGCCTAAACCCATTGTGAGTGACTGACAAACATTGTAGTAATCAGCATGCAAGACAATGCCCTACCCTCAAGGATCAACCAGTTATGCAGAAGCTGCGCTGTAGTTACCTCAGTGTACTTTGTTGTCTATGTGACTAGCTGCAAGGATGGTTTGGTATTAGGAGATGGATAAGCCTTGAGATCTGGGATACTCAGCAAGAACATTTAGAAATGATCAGGGACCCTGATGTACTGCCTCACCCAATACCACAAATCTCATATTTCCATCACAGAAAGAGTTATATAATCTTAGACTTGTCTCCTAATTCCAACAATGACTTCATGCTAAAAAATGCTGCAACAAAACAGAACTTTTTAAAGCAGATCAAAACTTAACCACATTCACAACCATCACGCTCTTCCCTTTATTCATGCTCGTGCACCAGCCTTCAGCTGCCTTTTATATAGATCTCATTGCTTTCACACAACGATGATGAAATGTCATTGAAATCACAGAGGGACTTTGTCTGGATGTCCATTATAGCCACAGACATCTGCTACCACCCACTTCTCCATTTCTTCCTCTTTGAATTATTTTATATATCTCCACATATTAAAATATTTCTTTAAAATGTAACTTTAACTTACTATATTTTCTTTCCAGTGATTACCTTACCTATATTCCCCAACAATTAAGTCATAAGTTTCATTTGGAAAGTTTAAAGCATATGTTTTCAGATAAATCTATAGTTATAAAATGCACGGTTGATATCAAATAATTTTTGAATCAGAAAAATACCTTTCATTCATTGAATATTTTCAGTTGCCATCAAGTCCTTGAGAAATAAAGATAAGATTTATTTTCTTTAAAAAGGTCATAAATTAACAAGAAAAATACACATAAGAAATTGTAATTAATGCAATAACAGATGTATGCACAAGGTAAACAGGTACTATAATACCAAAGATATTTATGAAATCTTTACAATGTGGACAATGTGAGCCATGTTTTAAAATAAGAATAAGAGTCTATCAAACCAAGTAAGAAAGAATACCCATGGTAAAACTAGTAATTTGTTTCCAAAGAATAACAAAACTGAGCATCAGACCAATAACTATATTATAGGTAACAATTTTCTTCCTTCAAAACATACGTTTAAAACAAAAGTCACCTGCAAATGATGGAAAGCAATTCAAAATATTCTTTATCCAATGAACACTTTGGAGTACTCACGGAGTGTTAGGAAGAGTGCCAGGTAGTCAAACATTAAAGCTATGTTTATATACTAAAAATTATTAGCTTTGGAAATAATTTTATTAATCTCATAATTGCAGAATTTCCATATTCACCAACTGAATTAATTAAATCTGAATTTTATGGATTGGCCAGGAAACATAAAGATGCAATATTAGAATTCTTGTGTGTATGTGTGTACACTCACAACGTATTATTATTATATTACTCAACCAATTAGGATGAACCATATGAAATTGCCATTGACAGTTCTAAATGGTTCCACCTAATAGGAAAAAAATTTAACTGTGTAATGTAAAGATTAGCTTTGGATTCTGACAGGGTAAAATTGAATTTTGTAAAACATGCTTACAGCCTATACAACTTTGAGCAAGTTGCAAAATCTCTCTGATCCTCCATTCTATCATCTATAAAATAGAGATAGCAGAATCAACCTGAATTAGTTTTGTGTTTAGTTGCATACGAAAATCCCAACCACAGCAGTCTAACTAAATACAGGCTTTCTTTTCTCTCATAATTAAAAATACAGAGATAGAGAAACAAAAAGTAAAGTAACAGTTGAGAACGAGGTCATCAAAAAGGGGAAGAAATTTGGGCTACAAGAAGAGAAATCGAAAGGCTTATAAATAGCCAGGTGATGAAGATGGAGGGGGAAAGCAAAAGTTTGAGAATTTTTCAAGAGATCGAATCTACAGAATTCTGTTTAAATTAACATAGTTGCTTAATATTTTTGTTGTTCACCATGAAACAGGTTCCTTTTGGATGAAGTTATTTCCTAATAGCTATTTAATGTCCCAAGTGATTCTTCTTGCATCTCTATTCTTAGCATCCATTGTTCCTCATGTTTTCAAAGAATCTGCTGAACTTTTAGGCATCAGGTCAGGTTTTAAGCAAACATTAGGAAGGGAAAGGGCAAAAGTCTTCTCATGAAAGGCTTTGGGAAAAGATTCTCTCCCAGAGATTTTCAGCTATTACTCATTGGTCAGAATTGAGTCACATTTACAAACCTAGCTGCAGGAGAGATTATGAGTTCAAATATTTTACT
This sequence comes from Ateles fusciceps, assembly GCA_036589455.1. Lineage (NCBI taxonomy): Eukaryota > Metazoa > Chordata > Mammalia > Primates > Atelidae > Ateles > Ateles fusciceps. Next base: position 2,517,242 of record JAZHEH010000589.1, read on the forward strand.
TTCTAACCACCATAATATATAAAGATCAAAAGAGGAAATTGGAATAGATATAAAGTGAGTACCCCTCAGTGTCTGCCACACCACTTTTATAGACATCTAAATATTAAATGAAGAAAAATATATATTAAAAAAATACGCTTAGTAAAGCAGCTGGAAAATAGTAACTAATCGAGAGTGTTGGTGACAATGATCATGATGACAGTGATAATCATGTTCTAATGATAATCATTAAATAAAAGTTTAAATCTTGAGCATATGTAAATAATTGTTATTACTCAAGTGTATTTAAAAATAGATACCAATTCAATATCTTTCTCCAGTAAATGACAATATTGGTAACAATGAAAGGACTAATTAATCAAAGTGAAATTATGTCTAGTTACCTCATATCTATAACTTTGCTGGAGTTAAGTGGTGTATTTTTAGGTTGAAAAACCTCGTGTTTGATTTCTTTCCAAAGTTTATTTTCTTGGAAAGTTTGAAGACCATCTGTGAAGTTATTTTGAGATATGAATGTAAAAAACTGCTATTTTATTCATTTTGAATGCAGTAATTTTTTAAGCAGTCTGAATATTCTCAGCAAGAAATAAAAAGTGAAGAAAAAAAAAGTTGGCAATGTAAGAAAGTTTTTTAGAAACACCAAAAAATTTGTCATAGATCAGTTTGTTTGGTTCCACCTAACCTAAATGGTTCTAATGATGCTTATCAACTAAATTTCAACTCTTCATATCCTTTGGTTTGGTTAGCTCCTACAGGTTTACTCTTGATCCCCTGAGCATCATTTCTGAAGCACCTAGTTGATACGTTCAAATCTCTCTTTTAAGTTTGGAACTGCTGGATCTTCATCATCTGACAGATGAGGGGGTAGCCATTGCAGAGGTGGAGGAAGGGCTAAGATATTCCTCTGCGTTTACATCATCATTTTGTAGGTCAAGGAGACACATAAATAAATAATTGCAATATAATGTAATTAGTGAACAGCAAAGACATTAAATAGAATGTCATAACAACATTGAAGAGAAGGTCACTGGCTCTGCTTAGAGGATATGGAGAATACTAAGCAAGGCCTCAAAGGATTGGTAAAACTTCCAAGAGCAGCAAAAGAAGAGGAGAACACTTTAAGTAAATGACCAGTAAATTAAAAGGTTAAGTCAATTGTTGTGGTGTGCCTGCAACAGAGGAGACATAATGGGAAGTTTAAAGGTAAATTAAACAGAAAAGAATCCAGGGTTCAGTGGTAAGTGGCTCAATTTGTTACAGAACAATAGGGAACCACAGAAGGCTCTGAAGTAGTAGATGAAATGAGTCAGGTTTGTATTTTAAATTGCCAGCTCTGGTATGAGTGTGGAAATTGGATCAGCAAGGGAAAAAGCTGGCTTCAAGAAGAGAAATGGAAAGGTTTCTAAAAGATCAGGCTAGTGGAGTGAGGATAGAGCAGAAAGCAAAGGCTCAAGAAACATTCAAGAAGTCAAATTTATAAAATTCTGATTTAATTAACATGATTGTTTAGTTGTTATTGTTGCTGTTGTTTACCACAATTTTGGTTTGCTTTTGAATAAAGTTTTTCTACAAGCCTACTTAAATATTTAAATAATATACCCTTCTCTTAAGTACATTCTCACCTCTCCCTTTTTAAATCTTCCACTTAACTATTTATGAACTGCACATGGAGATTCTGAGCATTCCTCATGCATCCATTTAGCTACTAATTCATTCTTAATGTCCTCTTCATTTTTCTCTCCCCTCATCTTTATACACACATTACATTATGTTTATGAAGTACAGGGATAAAAGTATATTTGAACTATGAGGAAGATTGTCTTTTCATTTTTAGTTATAGCCCCTTATAGATATTCAACCACACCATGCCAAAGTAAACCTCAATTCCATGAGTTAATGACCTTTTAGAGGTGCCATATTTCCAAAACAGCCTAGTTACTTTATTAAAGGATTTTGTTTTAACATTAGTCCTGTTGTTAAAAAAAAAATCTGTCTTGTTAATTGCCACTGTATAGTTATAACACCAGTACTTTGTTTTTTACAGTTCAACTAGCTGCTCAGATTTTATCTAAATATTAAATTTCCTTGGTGTGTCCACATTAAGAAAAAAACACCTACTTGTCCTGCAGAAAAAAAGGGAAAACAAATTGTATATCTGTATCTTCCATAGTGTGAATGGATGATATTATTTCTACTCTGTGAATTTCAAATTTTTGTTTATCTCATTTTATTTATCACCACTTAATTAATTTGGAATTTTACTTCAAGCATCAATAACTCAAGTAGACCCCACCCAAACATTATTGAATCAACTGGTTGATACACCTTTAGTGTACCCTTCCAGAAAGGAAATATATCTTTAGCAAATTGGCAAAATGTTAGTTTCCTACCTACAGAGAATTTTAAATAAGAAATCTTATTTTGTTTCTGTACAGAATAATATAATACAAAACCATGTTGAAATTTTCAGTTCCATTATTTTTGACATGGCTATCAGTCATTGACCACAGTCTTTGAGACAGATTTGATTAGAATTTTTCTACAATGAGTAACAATAAAGTCTTTATAGAAAATATTACGGACAATATACAAATGCCAAGTTAATTTTAAAACTTCACGTTTGAAATAAGAATACTGCTAAAAAATTTTAACCTCAAATTATTTATCTAATAGCACTTCCATCTGGAAGTAATAATGAATTTCATGTATAATGAGAGGCACAAAAGGAGAAATCTTACTTAAAATTTCTTTAGTTACAAAGGCAGCT